>CM070519.1:10080279-11447662 GCA_036346375.1 Guadua angustifolia | reverse complement strand
ACCATCACATAATTCACCAACAAGTACCATCTCATAATTTACCAACAACACCGCTAAATACCAAAGTGACATATCAAATGCCACTTTTGCCACTTGCCCTGGCCTAAAACATTTTACCACCCCGCTTGATTATTGCGCAACACAATGCCAACAACAACTCAACATCCATGTAGAACTACTCGTTCCACATATCAACATTATCGTGTGGCAACACGTCACACCATTTCACAAACACATTTCATAATCCATTAATCAAGATATCCTTTTATTTTGAGAAGGCATGAGTTGCGTGGCATGGCTAAGCAATTATACACTGCCTAACCAACCCACGCTGGTAAGTAATAACAACCAACTAATAATCAACCATCTTAGGGTGACAAATGAATTATGGCGTATAAATAATCATGGCAAGGTGATATTGAGCAATTGGGTTGAATAACTAATCCCCAAATTAATTTAATTCATTTTAATCTTGAACTAGCATGCAATAATTTGAATCAAAGTAAATTTGTAAAATCGAGCAATATGATCAAAGCACAACTTGCCTGGCACTTGCTATAAACTGCTCTTTACTCTTTATAATTGATCTTGGCTTCCTCAATCTTTGGCTCTTCAATGAATGTTTCGACTTCCTCGTCCTTCGCCTACTTGGGTAACCTCGGCGACGCGCCTAACGATAAAGAAGCACAAATACAACAATTCTCAAAAGGCAATTCAAATAAACTCCAAATTAAGATTAGATTGGTAACCGAACGAAAGGGATTGAATTTGATCAAGATTGAATGAAAGAGAACAAAGCTTCGTAAGATTTATCGAGAAGGTTACGATGATAATCATGAAAGAACGGAGTATATTCCAGGAATATCCTTCGAGATTAATTATCTCGACTAGACAGATGCTAACATATGGGCCAATGGTCTATTGACCAAGTCCATGAATGATTTCCCAATCAATGGCGATTAGATTTTCAAAGATAAGACAAGAACAAGTGGGGTCAACATCCATCGCGATTTGATAAGAGTTCACCATACATCGGCGAAAAGGCTCGATGATGACAAGACGGCGATGATAAGAGGATGGGGCTAAACTCAAGGTGATAGGGCTAGATCACATCAAGGCGATAGAAAAGATGATGACATCGCACTAGGGCCTTTACTTGAATGCTGCGCTGCGCGAGAGTAAGGCGTTAACGGCGGGAGGTTAACGACGAAACGTTAACGGCGGAACGTTAACGATGGAACGTTAACGGCAAAACGTTAACGATGGAACGTTAACGGTGAAACGTTAACGGTGAAACGTTAACGGCGGAATGTTAACGATGGAGCGTTAACGGCTAAACGTTAACGGCGAAGGTGAAGCGATGACGGAACGCATATGAGATTACAAGGTGGCAACCATCGATTGAAAAATAGGGCAGCGAGGTCATGACACGGCCACAACGAACCAAAATGGTTGGCGGCACAAGACGGCAGCAGCGGCGGCAAAAAGGCGGCGTCGAATTTAATAAAAAGAATTTCGTAGATGCAACAGCAAAGGGAAGTGTCCATCGCAGAGAACGCGACGCAGACTAACTCAACGATATTGCCGGATTTGGCGATGACAAGGCGGTTTACACGTAAAACGGAGCAACAATTAATTAGCTGAAATACAAATAAATTCTAAAAATTACAGAAATAATACTGGCAGGAAGGTATTGAATTTAGATGAATTTAGAATTTGAATCACTCGATTCGAGTTCGGATGGAGGAGAACGGATCAAACGAAGTTTGACTAGAAAGAAAATCGAAATTAGAAATTGCACTGTAGCATCGCTACAGTGCTTCGTTCTTCTGTTTCTGACTGTTTTTCAGAGCTCCATTAGAGGTTTCTTGCACACAATACCGGAGCTAGAGGGCATGGCAGCGCAAGGAAGTGACAATATAGAACGAGGACGACGACGCGGTGCAGTAGCATGTGACGGGCGGCACGCGTGGCGGCTTCGGCTGACAAGCGGTGTGGCTGCGCGGTGCTCGCGAGGGGGCAGCAGCCAGGACAAGGCGGCATGCGCATGGAGTGCGCCCGGGCTGGGGAACGCAGGGAGGACGCGGCTTGGGAGGAGCACTGGAGAGGCGGCGCCACGACGGCATAGCGGCGGCTCGAAACTCACGGCGGCGCATGCTCGCAAGGGAAGGGCCAAGGGGTGGGGTGGGGCGGCAAGGTGAGGGGATGCTCGTGGACACGACGGCCGACCACGGGAGGCCTAGGCAGCGGCGCCATGGACGAACGGAGTGACCAAAACAGCCCGAATGGCATGGCGGCTAAAAACACGATAGAACGCGGAATTTCTCAAAACTAGCGAGTGCACGCGAGAGAAGGATCATACTAGGCTACATCTAAAAGGAATTTGATTGGGACTTACCGTTTGGGAGAAATCGGCGACGAACGGGCGACGACCGACGACGAACAAACTTGAAATTCGGGGTCAAACTGCAACGAAAATCAAATCCGACCGGATGGTTGTGATCACGGAAGCAAAAGGCACAAAGTGGACGCGGTCGGATTACCCGAAAACTCACCGGAGCAAAGATGGCTCGCCGGTGTCTTTGGAGGACGTCGGCGTCGGGTTTCTCGAGTTTTGGAAGGGGAAACAATGTTGCATCAACTGGGCAAGGTGAGCACGGGATAGAGGGCATCAAGACGCTCATTTTGAGTACTCGCACGCGTCGGGAAGTGGAGAGAAGCCCGAGATATGGGCCGAGCAATGAATTGCCTTTAACGCGTAATTGCCGCTGCTACGCGCGAATTCAGGACGGGCAATGACTTGGAACTTGTTCCCCATCATGACGCTGTCGCGACGCTTCAGATTTCACGCGACGGTGCGGTATGCTAAGAGATATGGGTTTTTGAAAATTGAGCCAGCATGGGGACTCTACGCGTGAACAGTGCCAGCTGCTGGAGGTTGAAGACGAACAGTGGAAGGCCACGTGTCGCTTTGTCATTGGTCGGAAGAATGGAGGGACAAAGCGCGAGGAATAAAATAGCAAAAATGATTTAAAAATCATAGAAAAATTCATAAAAATACTAGAGATTGTTTGGAACCCAATAAAATTGGTTTCACTGAATTTAGATGAGTTTTGGAATTTAGACAATTCCGGACGAATATCTTTGGATTTAACGAAGACCGCGAGAGATAAAATAACAAAGGGATTCTATAAATCTTGGAAAAATTCCCAAAATCATTTTAGAATATTTGGAACCTAATTATATGAATTTTGAGATTTTTGAGTATTTTGGAACTCGGGTGAAATTTCGAATAAGGACCAGGAGTTGGAAATTCGACTTTATGACGGAAAAAAGATTGAACTCCAATTTCAAAGGATATGGAGGCCAGGTTAAATAGAACACCGAGGAAATCCAAATTTTGAATTTAAATGGAATTTCAAAGGAAAGGTTTGAATTGAATTTGGATATAGAATTGCCCTAACAATTAATAATTCAAATTAAAAATCCAATTAACATCCAAATGTTTAAATTAATAATTTTAATTAATTTTTAGCAAATCTCAAATTTGAGAAATTCCTGAGATACAAAGAACACTGTAAAAACTAAATTTTAAATTACTTGATGCACATAGAAGGCACATTAAATTGTTTTAGATTTAGAAAATTCTAAATTAAGCTTCTTTAATCAAATAAGATTGATGTAAAATTTTTGGAAAGCTAATTTAATAAAAAAAAATTTGAAAACCCAAATTTTGGGATGTTACACAATATCACTGCCACGTTGGATAAGAACCAAAGAAGGATGTTGTTACTATCGAGGTTTAAAGGGTAACGACCCAAAGATCGATGTGTTATAAGGAGTGTCGGTTGTCATACGTCAACCACCACTAATATTCATCACCTGTGCCACGTTACCAAGGAACCGGCAGTGATAGTCCGTGCCCTCCCCCCCGGTGCATACCAAGTGCTGTTGTGGCAGAAATGGCAGTGGAAAATGCTACCGTCGCAAGGATTGGGTAGTGGCTCGGGCACACGCGCGAAGTCCATGGAGGTCAGGGACGAGCCAAGGGCTGATAAAATGGGCCCACATGGCAGAGGGAGGAGGAGGGTAAAAGAAAATGAGTTTTCTGACCATGACATTATAAAATTTTTGAGGATACTAATGAGCTGATGATTCTGTTAGAGAATTAAATTTTTGAGGAAAATTTTTGAAACTTTTTAAGGAAATTTTTTGAGGAGGATACTGATGAGCTGATGATTCTGTTATAGAATTCAATTTTTGAGGAAATTTTTTGAAACTTTTTGTGGAAAATTTTTTAGGAGGATACTGATGAGCTAATGATTTTGTTACAGAATTAAATTTTCAAGGAAATTTTTTGAAACTTTTTGAGGAAAATTTTTGACGAGGATACTGATGAGCTGATAATTCTGTTACAGAATTCAATTTTTGAGGAAAAATTTTGAAACTTTTTGAGGAAAATTTTTTAGGACGATACTGATGAGTTGATGATTCTGTTACAGAATTCAATTTTCAGACCATGACATTATAAAATTTTCAGAACTATATCTATCTTAATTATTTTTATAAACTTCTGACATTGATTTTGTTACAGAATTGAATTGCTTATATTAATAATCAATAGTCCATACAATACAAATTGAAGCATGTCCTTCGTACAAAATATTTATATTAATATTGTTTGTTAAATATCTATAGTATAGTAATAATCAATATTTCATACATTACAAATTGAAGCATGTCCTTCGTACAAAATGTTTATATTACAAAATGAAGCTTGACCTTCATACAAAATAAAGCCTATCCTTAATTATACAACAAAGTTACAATACAACCTTCGTTATGATCGCGGCGTATGTATGTAGCTTCCTCTATGTCTTCCATGAGACTTAGGTCAATGTTCTTACTGAAAGAAGGAAGCTCATCGAATTGGTTATAGTCTTCCTTGTCGACTACATTCTCAACTCCGACAATCCTTCTTTTTCCTTGATGAACCATGTGGCATTCCTTGTCAGTCAGATCCCTTACAAAGAAAATTTGTGTAACGACATTAGTAATTACGAATGGTTCTTCTCTGTATCCGACTTGTTTGAAGTCCACGGTAATAATACTGTATTTGTCGATGTTCACACCCCTAGGTAGCCGGACCCACTGGCACCGAAAGAGGGGGACCTTCAAAGGCCCATAGTCAAGCTCCCAAATCTCTTCAATGAATCCGTAGTACGTCTGCACATTACCATTGCTGTCATAGGCATCTATACGGACTCTGCTGTTCTGGTTGGTGATCTTGTTATCTTGTGCTCTTGTATAAAATGTATATCCATTGATGTCGTATCCTTCAAATGTCAAAATTGTATATGATGGTCCCTTAGCCAACGCTTTCAATTGAGCACACTCTGTCTATGTATCATTATGTGTCTAAGCAACCAATCTCCAAAGTTATTTGTGCGCTCTCTAGCGATCCAAACCTTAGACTTAAATGGGTTTTTCTTCATAACATTTTCTTGTGCATGTTGACATACGGGGCCACTACAACTGATTGGTGCAAAACTGTAAAATATGCTTGCGTGAATAAAGTACGATAGTTAGTATGGATCGATTTTTGACCTAGTGTCCCTTTCCCTTGTAGCCTCCCCTCATGGCGAGATACGGACACACCAATCAGTTTGAGATCCATCTAATCGATTCAGAACTCAATGACCTCCTCGGTTTTCCAACCTTCGGCAATGCACCCTTCTGGCCGATGTCGATTAGAAACATATTTCTTCACAACCCCCATGAACCTCTTGAAAGGGTACATCTAATGTAGAAACACAGGGCCAGGAAATTGTATCTCTTTCACAATATGAAAAATGAGATGGACCATAATATCGATGAAGGATGGAGGGTAGCACATCTCAAGCCAGCATAGAGTGTGGATCATGTTTTGTTGTAGCTTATCCAGTTTCAACAGATCGATGACCTTCTATGAAATCGCATTGAAGAATGAACACACCTTTATAATTGGGTCTCGCACATTCTCTAGCAAAACATCCCTAATTGAAATAGGAAGCATTTGTGTCATCATCACGTGGCAATCATGATACTTCATGCCAATTAATTTTAAATCTTTCATTGAGACTAGCCTCTTTATGTTAGAAGAATAACTGTATGAAACTTTGACTCCGTGCAAGCACTCACACACGCTAATTATCTCATTTTTGTTAAGAGTGTAGCAAGCTGCGAGAAGGTACTTTTTGCCTTTACCTAGGTCTTCGTGATGCAGCTGTCACACACGTTCTACTCTATATGCATGACATCGATCGCATGTCGAACATCTAGGTGCTGCCAATAAGGTAGGTCCATAAATATTGATCTCTTTTTCCAAAAGGAGCTGTATCACCAGAACTCGGGACAGATGTACTTTCAGCTCCCTTTCCATGGATAATTTTAATAACTTTTATGGCCATAAATATCTCTTTGTCATTGTGATGTTGCGGAGCTGAAGCAATCTCCTTTCTACCGTCAAAAGCTCTCTTGTTGTTGCGATACGGGTGGTCCTTGCGAAGAAACCTATGATGCAGCATGTAACACATTTTTCGGTAGTATTTCAGCCATCAGCTACCTGTATCGCCCATGCAATGGACACATCCATTGAATCCTTTTATAGTCTAGCCCGAAAGATTACCAAGAGTAGGGTAATCATTGATGGTTATGAACAACAACGCGTGTAGCATGAAGTTCTCTCTTTTATACTCATCCCATACCTGTACACCGTCATTCCATAATACTAGAAGATCTTCAACCAGTGGTTTGAGGTGCACATCAATATCGTTGCTAGGTTGCCTCGGTCCTTGGATCAGTAGCGCAGTGGAGGAAGGTTGTAGATACATAAAGTCATTGGCCAAGTACTATGACGACTACTCATATTGCCAAAATGATTCATCCATCCGTACTGAGCCTAAACCTTATATTCCTTACATGATATGCAAAGTGTTTCTTGTATTTTCTGTTGATGTTCCTCCAATGCGCGGAGTTAGCAGGGTGTCTAAGCATTCCATCCTTCTTACGCTCTTTCGCATGCCATCACAGCAATTAAGCATGCCTTTTGTTTGCAAACAGATGCTTCAAACAGGGGATTATAGGAAAATACCACACCACCTTGGTTGGGGGTATTTTCTTCTTACGCTGTGCCTCGATGTCATCATTTCCACGCTTATACCAAGATGCCTTGCAAACGGACACGCATCTAAATTTGCAAACTCATTGCGATACAATATGCAATCATTTGGACATGTGTGTATTTTCTGCACATCCAATACCAATGGGCAAACAACATGCTTGGCCTGGTACATGGTTGTTGGCAATACGTTACCCTCTGGAAGGATACCTCTGAAGAAACCTACCAGCTCTATGAAACTCTTATCGAATCAACCATTGCTTGTCTTCAACTGCAGCAGCGTAAGCACAAAATGTAGCTTTTTGAGCTCCTCCTTGCAGCCTGGGTACAAAGGTGTTGTAGAATTCTCTACCATACATTAGAACTTCTAAAAATCCCTTTCACTCGTGAGGTCCTCCTCCCCATCATACAACATCTGTTCTAAATCAACTTCAAGGTTAACGATGAACGTGTCTTCATGGGTGCCGACGAACGTATCTTCGACTGCGGTCAAGACGTCGTCTTTATCATCATCAATCAGATGCCCTTCACTTACAATCTCATCTTCACTTTGCTCGGTTCAACAAGTATAGGCAAGCTTGAAACCCCTTTGAAGCAAGTGTGCACGGATCGCCTCAAGGTTAGAAAATTGCTTCTCATTCTTTCAATCGATGCATGGGCAACAAATGTAGTCCATTAGCTTATTTGACTATGCCGTAGATGTGCTTAGAAAACTAGTCACACCATTAAAGTCTCTCTATCGTGACAGTCCGCTTCATACATCCATCTTCGGCCCATCTACAAATATTTATAATAAATAAAATCTCGGTAAATCAATAAGTGGTCACAAATTGTTTTATTCATTTAATTTATTATGTAGTGCTAATTAATCTAGAAATTTTCATTAATTATAAATCTATATCCAAATAACGATTGTAAAATCAATTAAATAATTGCTATTAGTTATAATGGTCCGTCCAGCAAATTTGCATTACTTACAAAAGTATTAAATTAACATACACAAAATAAAGAAACAATTTTAAGTAACTAGATTAAACAATAGTTAATTATGAAGTGTTACCACATTTAAATTCAATCTACGTATTAAATGCAATCACTAATTTAGTCCTCTAAATACTTAAATTCAACCTACATCATAATCTCACCAATCACTATACATATAAAAGTTGGTAATTTGGAATCTAGTCTCTAAATTAGAGCTCTAATTGTGCTCACTATGCAATCAATAGTTCTCACATCATACAACAATATAGAATGTAATATCCAGTTAAATAAACTACCAATGAAATGTACATCAAGATATGAACCTTAGATCACGAATTAGAAACAAATTCCACCAAAGTTGAGAGCAAAAATTCACGCCCTTTCTACCCCAATCGAGCAAGAATAGAGCTAATCTCTGTTCTGGATAGGTTGGGGAAGGAAGCCGGGATATATATAGTACCACATTATCACTGCTGGTCTTGCTCTGCAACCGGTAGTAATATATCACTACCACTTCATCTCTAAATCCGGTAGTGATATCGCTATCGTTCGTGCAGGAAATCGCGTTATCACTATTGGTTATGTTGCTGAACCAGCAGTAATACATCACTGCTGGTTCTATCTCCAAATCCGGCAGGGATATTGCTGCCATTCACGCGGGAAAATATACTGTTCTTATCACTACCGATTGAACTTGGAACCGGCGGTGATAAAATTATCACTGCCGGCTTGGGCCTACCCAGCATTGATGGGGGGTTGTGGATGAACTAGTCTGTAGTGGTGAATATGAAGTCCAAAACAAGTTTGAACAGAACCAAGCTTAGCAGCCACAAGGCGTTTAACTTTGCTTCTCTTAACTTACCTTCTCTTAAACTTTTATATACAAAAAGATCACTAGGAGGGTAATTTACAGAAAACAATAATAATCGCAATCACAAAATATCAAGGTGATTACTCTGTTGTACTGTAATTTTGCTCGTGTAATCCTACAACATGACCTAAATGTTACGACGGGTATTATTTTTAGCATCATACAATTCAACTGTACAAAACAACTATTAAATTTACTTTCTTTCCTCTTCTATGACCCTCTATGAATTTTTTATTTACCAACTTGCCAATCTTTGAAGATTTAACACAACCTACTTCGACGTCTAATGGATCCGATAAGCCGAACATAGGAAAACAGAGGCGCGGTTCAAGAGGGCTTAGTAAAAGACTCTAGAGCCGATATACCATCACGGTAGTCGACACGCAGGATGGGGCCCCAACCGCACCTCTGAAGGAAGCGACAGCATTCTAGACATTTTGCAAGATCGTTGGATGGGAATTAAAGTGTCCCCATCACCTCTCCATCATGGAAGATGCTGACAGATGAATAGCACGAGTGCCTGGTGACAGAAATTTTCACATCGTTTGAGCTCCCATAAGAGGCCATGCATGCACTGCGACGACATGCATTGCTAATGGTGGGAAACACATGGAAGAACTTCAAGAGCATCCTTGTCACTAATTACATGAATAAGGAACTGACTCCATTCCAAAAGTATGGGTTCATCACTGAAGACATGTGGGAATGATTTATTGAGATGAAGATGATGAAAGAATTCATGCGTCGAAGTGTAGTGCACAAGACCGTCGAGTCAAAAACACCCACCTGTATAGACTTGGCTCCACTGGGTATGCAGCTAAGATCACACAATAGACAAGGGAGGATGACGAGGCAATCCAAAAGGAGGTCGCATGACCATTGGCCTTGATCTTGGACCCTTGCACCCAAAACTGGGTAAGAGCGAGGTCACATCCCACGTATTTGGACTGCATGTCCTTTGCCAACCCTGCAGACGAGGAAGTGTCCGAACACCTGGTAAGACATTGAACTACAAAGTTTGTAGGAAGACCATAATACCTTCATATGTGGAATAATTTGTTGGGGTCTTGGATGCTGATAGCGTTAAGTACCAAATCTTCACAGTGCTCTTTCACTTCAGACATAGAGAGAAATAATCTCCATAGCCTTGAGAAACAAGGAGCACCTAGATCACACCCAAGGCCTAGGTTTTTTTGTTCCCTAGAAAATAGGATTCCCACAAGACTCTGACACATGCAGTAGTAGGAAGTGAAGCAAAGCCGAGTGTGAGGAATGGCTAGTAATCCTAATTGAGAAAAGGGTTGAGGAACGGCTAAAAGCATAGTTTGATAATCAGCTAAGAAGTCTTGAGAAAAGGATGGAGCAAAGGTTGGCTACGGAGAGGCAGGCATAGAATGTGCAAGCCCCAGAAGCACAAGCATAGTTCAGTCGAACTAATCATTGGATCAGTTGTGTGTCCACCCTTGAGATGGACGTGGACGGTGCCAGATTTCCTCTTGGCTAAACCCAGGTAAAATACATGTCTGTAATGCTCCTTAGATTGACCTGTTTGAGGGCTATGCCATGCAATATGCAAATGAGACTTGCCAACGGATCCATTCCCCTGTAGGCTACTTCAGATCTGGTCTAGGGTCAGTGGTGCACGGTCGCACGGTAGATCCGGGGTATGCAAATATGCAGGTCGATGGTGTACATGAAATTTGCAAGGCAGTCACGCTGGAGATGCCCCCAAACGATGAGGTCATCACACTAGAGGATACCATTGCCACATTCATCCAGTGGTTTGAGAAGGACATCTCCTTTGACTACCACCACTACTACAGGAATCATCATCACAGACGATTTGTAAACGTCATCAGAGACGATTTTGTGAACCGTTAGTAACAATAAGTCTGTGATGAAGGAGATCATCAGAGATGGTTTTCCACCCGTCTGAGAAAATATATCACAGACGGTTCTATTAATAAACCATCTATGATAATTAAATATCACAGACGGTTTCAAATCATAACCGTTTGTCATACGAACTTATCATAGACGGTTTCAAATAAGAACCGTCTGTGATGACCTTTTTTCCCATGCCGAACTGGCCTTCACTCCCGGTTGAAAATATATGTGTGTGTACAACTTTAATCACACCTAATGTATTATCTGTACACATATTAGCTCCTCTGCTTTTATCTGACATTTTAATGTCACACAAAGGCTTCATGTCCTGTGAGGTCACCCATCCTATTTGTCGGCGATTCCACACGACAGTCTTGAGGATGCATCGGGTTTGGTTCGGAAGGAGGCGCTCTCGGTCGGGCTAAACCTAGAGGGCGAAAACCCTAGGGACTCCTACTGAAGGACTCCTCGTATACGATTTAACCGCAGATGACACGAAGATTTTTACCTGTGTTCAGTGCCCCTTTTCCTTAACAATTTCACCTTACCTCGCCGATTGTTTTTAGAGGGTGTGAAGTTGATACAAAGCTCTTGAGTTACAAGTTTTCTTCGAATGCCCGGCCCCTTTCCCATGCACCCGAGGCCCTTATATAGGCCAAAGCAATCTGGAGTAGGTAAAAGGAGGTCATCATCTTGATCCTCATACATTTATTACTCCTTCCTTTGTCTGCTCCTCCGGCCTCATTAAATGCTTACGCTGCGTTCTGCCCGGTCGCGGATGGGACCTTTGCGGCAGTAGGTGAGAGGCGTTAGAGGAATGGGCTTGTTGCGTAAAACCTTGCAATGATAAGCTGCTATGGCGCAGTGCGCTGCTCGACATGGCATTTGCAGTGGAAGGAGCCGCCGCGGCGGCCACCGTGTTCACCTTTTTGCCTCGGGCGCGATTTAGCAGACGCCTCGCCGCCGATTGCTTAGGGCCGCCACGTAGGCGCGCCAGCAGCAGGCGTGTTCGCCCACCGCCGCCGGACGCCACGCGGCCGTGCGTCGGGCGGGCCGTGATCGCCGCCCGGATTGCCGTCGCCACGTAGATTACGGGCGCCGGGCGGCAGCGCCACCGCCGCCCACCGCCACGGCCGACGCGTACGACCCTGCCGGCGCCCGCCTGATCGCCGCCGTGCCACGCAGAATTGGCGCCGGGCAGCGAGCGCGCCGCCCACCGCTGCCGGACGCCACGGCCGATGTTCGTTGCCGGCGGCCGAATCGCTCGCCCGACGCTAAGCCGCCACGAGATTGTACTTTATGCGGTGGAGAGGGTACTTAGCGTACTACGGCGACAAGATTTTGCCTGCCCAGAGCGCAGCCTAAGACTCCTTTTTAGAACCTTCATTTAATGCACTTAATGCTTATCGCGCCCGGCAGGCCACTACTCATGAGGATACGCCGCCTGTTCCCGCGACGATCTCGCCGCTTTCCCTTGGGACCAAACGGCGATAATTCTACTTCCTTTCGTGAACTAATCGAAGCGGGGAACGATATATAGATGCATCAGACGAGCGTTCACGCCTTTTCTTGTCCTTTCGCTTCTTCCCAAAGCTCTTTGTCTTCTTCGAGCCACCATGGTGAACTCCATTCCGCCTCTACCTGTTGGCCGCCGCCGTGAGGCGGATGGGATGGTCGCAACGAAGGCACCTTCCGACACCGCCCGGACCGCCACGCCTGTGCCTCTCCGGACGAGATTGTCCCGCACACTGGGCTATGATGGCGGCCTCTTCCGCCTTTTTCTCAATTTTTTTTCACCGCCCTCCATTTCTACGAAATCCATCATCTTCATCTCACCCCCAATTCTATCATCTTCTCGCCATCTTCGCACACCTCCGTGAAATGTTCATGGGGGTGATGCCGAACCTTCCTCTCTTCCGCCATTTCTTCATTCTGCGCCCCCTGGGACCAAAGGGATTGCTATTTCTGAACCCGATGGCCCCGATATATTGTCCAAGACAGGTCGAGGGCATGGCGGCCTTCGCTTTCTTCCGAAAGCTTTGTTCTTGCCACCATGGGTGAACTCCGATTCCGCCTGCATCGGCCGAGTTCGTGGGCGAGAGATGGCACGCGCCGAATGGCCTCCGACATCGGCCGGTTGCGGGGCCGTCCGACGAGTTGTCCCAGATGGCATGAGCGGCGTTCCGCCCTTTTCGTTTTCCGCCTTCCATTCATACAATACATCGACTGCCTCACCCTTCTGATACCTTGTCTTCTCATTTCCACGGAAATGTTTCTACTGCGGCTTCCTACCTCCTCCTTCCGCCATTTTTCCTTTCTCGGCGCAAAGCAACCGAGGCAAACTGGCGGTGGCTTCGCACGATGTCTGCCGTACACCTCCAAGACGTTCAGAGGGCGGCGCCACCGTCAGACATCCGGAGCAGCTGATGCGTCGGGTACCTCCGATGGACTCGCGACGCCGAGAATGAGTCCGCCGAGAGCGGTGATCAGGCGTTGCCGCATGGCCGCGCGGCAGCGCGATCACGGGGCGAGCCAGACCACGGACCGAGGATCGTCACGGCCGGCCCGCCAGCAACGGCCGGGCGATACCACGGGGCGGGACGAGCCTTTCTTTCTACGACAAGTTTCCGCGCCCTGACCAACCGACCGGCATTTTTCCTTTTCTCCACCGCGAGGGCCTCAGGCAACGGCCGGGCTTGAGCGCCCCGGCGCCCGAACGCTCATGGTGCCAACACCGGCCGCCACCGAGACGCGAAGCCTCGGTCGTCGCCGACTCCGCCGAGGCCGAGAACCCGGCACCGCGCACAGGTCAGGCCGCTCGCGCCGCCGCTGGGGCAGCCGTGCTCTTCACGCTACGATTTGGCGCCTAAAGCCCTCAGCCGCCACCACATGTGCCCAGGCAGCCCATATCTTCCTGGGGGGGCGACGCTCGCGTCCCTCCGGCTCGAAAGGGCCTGAACCTTGGCATAACCGCCTACCGCCAGCGGCGCCACGCCGACGGGCGGCTGAGCGAGCGCCACCAAGGGCGTCTGACCGCCGGGTGCCAACACCCGCACCACCAGACGGAGACGCGAGGTTTACGCGCGCGCCACCGCCAGGTCGAGACACTCTCACGCCGCCGAGGCCGGCCGCCATCGCCGCTTACAGGCTGTCAACTCTTCCCTGTAAACGAGATGCGCAGGGTTTCCGGCCTGCATGGTGCCCAGACGCCCAAGGCCTGCCTGACCGCGAGCGAGCGGGGGGTCGCAATGAAACGCGAGAGGGTAACACGACCGCAATGCCAGACGAACGGGCCGAAGCGAGAGGCCGGCGGGCAAGCTCGCACTTCGACCTTCCGCCGGGCGCGACGCGACCATGCCGAAGAAGGCCGAGGAAGAGGCTCACCTTGCTTGAGGCCGGCGCGGTGGCGGCCTCCCCATGCGACAAAGCGCGCTGAGGCGTAGCGCCTGCCGCTTGCCCTTAATGCGCGTTGGAATTGCGCGAACTCAACGGTCTGCGCTCCACCGCGCCGCTTTTGACCCATGGCGGTGAGAACTCGCTGGAGACGGAGAGTAAGGGGGCGGGCTCGGTTCCTAATTCTGTGCTGAATGCAGTGGGAACGTTGGCCTACAACTGGCCGGACTTAGATCGATGTTAGGACGAGGAGGAAGGCAGTTCCGTTTTTTTGTTGCTTCGAGATACCGCTTAAAACTCGAGTTTTTGGCCAATTTAATTCAGGATTCTGTTACCGCTTATTTGGGATGGAATTTCGCTTATGTTTTATGGCCGCCTTCCTTGGGCAAACGCTAAAAACGTGAATTGGTAGCCTTCGAGTTCGCCAAATGATTATGCCCTAGACGAAGATAGATTAAATAAACGAGGCTAAATGGTAACAACGAGATGCGAAATGCATCCAGGCGAGCTGCGGAGTTTGAATGCGCCAAGGTTTCGAGCCTTCAACTGAGCCCGGATTGCCCGAAAGACCACGGAACGCTGAGCGGCAAGAAGTTGATGCCAGGCAACGCCTAACGGACCTCCGGTTAACACTGCAGAGCTTCCCGGACGACGGGCGGCAGTCCCAATCGACGACTGAATAACCGTGGCTGCCAGACGTAACATTTAGACCTTCTTTTTATATGGCGGTCATGCTTATCTTGTATAGCGCGTATTGACCCATCTCGGATATGAGAAGGAAATGGCCAAAATGCAGTAGATCGCTCTGTTTTATATCCCAGAGGCGCCGAGGGGCAGCATTGGGGCACGGCGATTAAGCCATCGGCGTCGACCTGGGCCGATAGCAGCCAACGGGCGCCTAGCACCCAGACTGGCGCCATCGAACTTGACAAGCCTTACCGGCGCCGAGCACATTTGAGCGCTTAGGGGAGATTTGAGGTGCGAGCATAGCCATCGGGCAACCAAGGGCCATATCGGGCGCCAGCTATTGAGCGGCGAAGCCATAACCAGCAACATACATGCGCATAATTGCCACTCGAAGCACAACTAAGAGGAATAATAATGGAGAAGCAAAAAAGCTTTTAGGCAATCGCCTTCTTGATCGCTTGACGGCACCGACCCGGTAGGAAGAGGGACGCCTCGAGGTCGATTGGAGCAAGTCATTGGTACTTACAATTCCTCGGGGATAGAACTTCCGCAACAAGGCTATGTTGTAGGAGTTAAATCGACTCTTCACCGTCCTCGGTTGGCCAACCGGACCGCCGGGTCGAGATCTCGAGACCACCTTGAAGGGCCTCCCATCGGGAAGCAGTTTATGCAACCCAAGATGCGTCTGAATCTGCAAGAAGACCAGTCGCCATTGCCTGTTCTCTGAGACCCGGTGGTGTGGTACGCTGAGGCTCTGGCTGGTAGTGGGCGACGCGAGAGCAACACGATCCGCACCTCCTCCGGAAGGTTGACATCTTCTCACGGAGGTCCTCTTGGTCTTCTTCATTGAACACCGAGGCAGCGGGGACGGCGATAGCTTCGGAGGGGAGGACCTCGCCCGTATACCAGAAGAAAGGCGTCTCGCCTGTCGCCCGGCTTGGTGTGGTGCGGGCGACCACAAAGACGGCGGGAGCTCTTCCGCCCACCGCGCCCCTCTTGTGAAGCCGATCGAGCGCTCTTGTCTTGAGGCCCTTGAAGACAGCAGCATTGGCGCTCCGCTGACCATTGCTCATGGGATGGGCCACCGGTTAAACATACCTTGGTGCCCATTTCTTCACAGAATTCCAGAAAAGCCGCGCTGGTGAACTGGGTGCCGTTGTCGGTGATGATACGATTGGCGACTCCAAAGCGGGTGAAGATCCCGCGCATGAACTTATCATGGCGGCGCCGTGATGGTTCAAGCCGCCTCGGCCGACCCACTTGGTGAACTTATCGATGGCGACAAAGAGGTGGGTGAAGCCCCCCGTGGCCCGCGGGAACGGACCCAGGATATCCAGCCCCCAGACCGCGAACGGCCAGGAGAGTGGGATGGTTTGCAAAGCTTGGGCTGGTCGGTGGGTTTGACTGGCGAATAACTGACAAGCTTCGCACGTCCTCACCAGCTCGCAAGCATCACGGAGGCGGTAGGCCAATAAAATCCTTGGCTAAACGCTTGCCGACTAGAGTCCGTTGGACATATGGCTCCCTTTGCGACCTCCATGGATATCGAGAGCGGTGCTCCCTCTTCCCGAGTGATGCACTTCGGTATAACTCCGTTTCGCTCTGGCGATATAGGTCCCCACCTACGAGTATAGCACTTGGCCTTCGTGCAATCTTCTCGGTGAGGCATCATCGTCGGGATCACTTGGTCACGCAGAAGGCCGGATAGGGTCCATCCATCGATCTTCCCGCCCAAGGGTGGCGACCACTCGGTGCTCGCGCTGGGTACTCGGCCATGGCCGAAGCTTTTCCCTGGTGCTGCCTCGACCGCGCAAAATCTTCCCTCTGGACTGGGGCCGAGGCGGCACGCCGCCTTCCTCCACGAATTGGAGGCCGTGGCAATGCACCGCCTTCCCCACTGAGCCGGAGGTCATGACAACTTTTGCCGTCGTCCCCACTGACCGGGGTCGCGGCAATGACACCATCATCCCCACTGAATTGTGGGTTGCGATGGGACGGTCGCGGTAGTCTTTCTTCAAGACCCGACCGAACAGAGCCCTTGAGGATGCAAGCCGACACGGCCCGTCCGCAAGGTGATTGTCACGCAGGGAATATGAATATACCCCAAACCTTCAAAATGACGCTCCATTCTTCGGACCTCCGCCAGGTACGCCGCCATGGTGGGGTCGGAACATTGGAACTCCTTCCGAGCTTGATTAATGACCAGCAGGGAATCTCCCTTGACTTGGAGACGCCTGATGCCCAACGCCGAAGCGATGCGCAGCCCCGCCAGCAGACCTTCATACTCAGCAATGTTGTTGGTGGCCTTGAATTCAAGGGCGACCACGTACCGGAGGGTGTCACCGGTCGGGGAGACCAGGACAACCCCAGCCCCCGCGCCTTCCAGCCTGAAGGATCCATCAAAGAATAACGTCCAGGGGGAAGACACGGGTGCTTCTTCGGCCAGAGTGGCGGAGTCCACTCAACATTTAACTCCGCCAACTTTTGACTCTTGATAGCGGTGCGGGGCACGAATTTGATGTTGAATTCCCCCAGGTCCACCGACCATTTAGCAATGCGGCCTTCGGCTTCACGATTGTGGAGGATTTCCGCAAAGGGTAGGCCGTGACGACGGTGATTTCGCCCCGAAAGTAGTGCCGTAGCTACGGATGCAACCAGACCGCGTCTGACATCTTGAGCTTGAGGATACCGGGTTTACGCTTCATGCAATACCTTCATCGATGTAGTAAACCGGCCGACGCCTTCCTCTCGCAACCAACCGCACTTACCACCTCGGGGTGGCGGCGATATCTGAAGCAAAGGCTCTCCGACGCGGGGAAACCAAAGACCGGGAGAGGAGAGGTCTTGCCAGTCTTCAAATGCCTTCAGGCTTCTTGATCCACTCGAAGTGGTTCGTCTTCCTCAACAATTTGAACAAAAGCGGGCCGCTTCGCCTAAGCGGGCAATGAATCGCCCAGGAGGCCAAAGCGACCCGGCCAGAACCGAACTTGCTCGAGTCGATGACCGGCGGCTTCATGTGCTCGATGGCCGCTATCTTGTCGATTGGCCTCGATGCCCCTACCGACACCGAAACCCAAAGAACTTGCGGAGGGCACACCGAACACGATTTTTTAGGGTTGAGCTTCAAACAATTCTTAGGAGGTTAGCAAAGGTTTCCTAGGTCTTGGATCAACTCATCGCTCTTCTTAATCTTCACAACCAAGTCATCAACATAGACTTCAGTTACGCCCTAGCCGGGGCGGAAGGTGATGTGCATATGTTGGTAAGTTGAACCGGCATTCTTTAAGCCAAAAGCCATTCTTACATAACAATATACACCCGTAGGGGTTACCATGATCTTCTCTTCGTCTTCAAGCGCCATGCTAATCTGGTGGTACCTGCACACGCGTCGTAAAGCACACGATTCGCACCCGGCCGTGGAGTCGACAATGAGATCGACCCTTGGCAGGGGATATGGATCCTTCGGGCAGGCCTTGTTGAGGTCGGTGAAGTCGACACACATGCGCCACCTCCCGTTGGACTTCTTGACGAGCACGGGGTTGGCAAGCCACTCAGGATGATGAGACTTCGACTATTCCGCGTTCAGCACTTCTCTACCTCTTCTCGAATGGCGTCCCGCCGCTCGGCGCCGCCTCCGGACCTTCTGGCGGATCGGGCGTCGTCGTGAGCGTCGCTAATCGGTGCTCGATCACCTCCACAGGGACCCAGTCATGTCGGACGGTTGCCGGCGAACACGTCTGCGTTTGGCGGAGGAAGGTGACGTGGCGCGTCTTCTATTTGCGCGAGGTGGGCGCCAATGTTGACGATCTTCGGGGTTCGCCTTCACTCAGGCGACCACCTTTACTTCACCGGCGGGCCGGTGAAGCACTGGTCCGAACTGAGGGCTCCGAGGAAGTGGTGTCGGCGGCCAGCGCAAGTGGCACCGCCGGATCCCAAGCACGCTTGTGGCGGTAGCAGGCTTTAGACCTATCCACGTTGATAACAATGGGGCGGCTGGGCCCGGCATCTTCACCACCATGTAAGCATAGTGGGTAACCGCCATGAACTTGACCCGGTGACTACGACCAAGTAAGGCGTTATATGGGAGGTCGAAATCTGCGACCTCGAAATCCACTATCTCGGTGCGGTAGTTATCCTTCTCCCCAAAAGTGACGGGGAGAAAACTTGACCCAAAGGAACAAGCCGCAGATCTGGGGCCACCCGAAGAACGGCGGTCGGGCGCAGTCTGGCGCGGGATCTGCGGCGCCATGAATGCCGACAGACAAGAGGTTGATGGAGCTGCCTCGTCCATCGGCGACACGCCTCCAGTACATTCGGACCGTGGGTGCTACCACGATCGGGAGATGCCCCAGGCTGGGGGTGCCCTCAGGGTGGTCGGCCCGACTGAAGGTGATCGTTTGCTCCGACCATTTCAGTGTCCGACCCGTCCCTGAGCTCGACGCCGTGGCGCATACCTCCCTTTTCAGCCGTTTGTAAGCGGCGTTGGAGGGAATGGTGGATGAACCACCGTGGATGTACGCCACAGTGTGATCCGCCTGCTGAAAAGCCAGTGGGGCGGGATCTTCATCTTGATCATCATCAGGGCGGCGCTCCTTGAGCCGCTTCTCCACCATCCTGCCCACGACCCGACAGTTGTCTAGGTCATGGGTATTGGTTTTATGTATCGGGCAGTAGGGCTCGCCCTCCTTTTGATCGCGGCGGTCATCGCGCCGATCACGGCGATCGTTACGCCGGTCACGACGGTCGTCGCGCCGCTCGCGGCGGTCATCACGCCGGTCGCGGCGGTTGCGCTTCTGAGGCGCGGGGTCTTCTTCGTCGTCGCGTCGGGCGGCCAAGACTACTGGGCTCCCCGCCTCGGCTTCGCGCCTTCTTGCCCGACGGCGGGACCTTCGATGTCGGCCTCGTCCTTGCCTTAGCCACCCTTGGGGCGGGCCGCCCTCGCCTCCGCGGCCGCGCACACTTATGTGCGAGGGAGAAAAGCTTCGGAGGTTGAGCCGATGGTACGGTGGCCATCTTCTCCTTCATCTTCTTGTCGCAGTCGCCCTCCTCAAGGCGATATGACGGTCGATTGCTCGGAGATGTGGGGATGGTGTTGCAGCGATGATGAACCGCGGATGAAGTCGCGGCGACTCCCCTTCTGTTCGAGCGTGGAGGTCATCCTCCACACCGGCTGTGAAGGAGCCACGAAAATTAGCGACAAAAATGTCGCAACCGCCCCCACGAGTGCACCGACCCTGGGAGATTCAGCACCAGAGCGAGGCGAGAACCCGTCAAGGCCGTTGGGAGGTAGTTAGCCATGACCTTTTCAGATCCGCCAGCTGCCCGCACCATCGTCGTGTAGATTTGGAGGAACTCCTCCGGGTTGGTGGTGCCGTCATATTTCTCTATGGCCGCCGGGCGAAACCTGTCCGGCCAGGCCACGCGGCGCAGCCGCCGGGAGAAGGCCTGGCACCCGACGCCGTAGAGGGAGCCGAGCCGCTCATCAAGCCTTGTTGGAGGCCGTGCGAGCGCGAGGCTCTTGAGCTTGCTTGCGCAGAACCGGAGGAGTGAACCTCCTCCGGTCCCAAGGTGAGAGCCACGAGGGGACTCTCATTGTCGGCCGCCACCGCTTGCCATGGCGGCGCTCTTGGTCCGGATGGCGCGGCGGGCGGCCGCGAAAAGTCATCACTGCAGCTGCAGACGGCTCTCGTCCAGATGAGAGCGAAGGTCCTCACGGTTCCTCGAGGAGCCGGGGACGGGATGGCGCGCCCTGTTCCTTGACCCCGGCCCACCTGGCCAGGGCCCTTCTCGTTGGGGTGACTCGAGGCCTGAGAGCGCCCTGCATGCGCTTTTAGGCGCCGAAATGCCTTCGGTGCGGTGGCCGGGAGCCCTACCCGGTTGGGCGCATCCACGAGGCCAAGCAATGCTTGCAGACCACGGAGTGGCCGGAGAATCCCGCGAACTCCGGCGGGTGGTCGAAGGGCACGGCAGCGTGCAAGTTCGGCGGGGTAACGCCTCCATGGCCAGCCTTCGACGACGGCTGCTCCACCGCTTCGGAGAGCGGGCGCGCCCCTGCAGGGCGGGTACGGCGGTTCCTCGGCCGCGACGGCCGGAGGCGCCACTGTCGTCGCTTCGCCCGCGAGATCTGGTCTTCGCGGATCCGCCATCTTCGATCTGCGAGCGAGCTCGCCAACCGCGAACACGAAGTCCGCCGGGAGTTAGCCGGAAAAGCCAACCACTAGCCCCCTACCTGGCGCGCCCCTGTCGGCGTATTCCACCTGACAGGCCCGGAGGATGCAGACCGGGTTTGGTTCGGAAGGAGGGCGTCTTCGCGGCTGGCTAAACCTAGAGGGCGAAAACCTAGGGACTCTACGCGAAGGACTCGGCGATTTAACCGCAGATGACACGAAGATTTTTACCTGAGTTGAGCCCCTTTTCCTTCTGCAATGACCTTACTTCTGCTTTCGATTGTTTTTAGAGGGTGTGAAGCGATACAAAGCTCTTGAGTTACAAGTTTTCTTCTCTCGAATGCCCGTCCCCTTTCCCATGCACCGGAGGCCCTTATATAGGCCGGGCTAGCACGGAGTAGGTAAAGGAGGTCATCATCTTGATCCTCATACATTTATTACTCCTTCCGTCTTTGTCCGTTCCTCGGCCTCATTAAATGCTTACGCTGCGTGCCCTTGCCCGGTCCGCGGATGGGACCCCTTTGCGATAGGTAGGTGAGGCGTCGAGGAATGGGCTTGTTGCGAAACCCTTGCGGTGATAAGCTCGCTATGGCGAACTGCCGTTCGACATGGTACGGTAGTGGAAGGAGCTTCGAGGCGGCCACCGTGCTCCACCTTTTGCCTCGGCTGGCGGCAAGCGGGACGCCTCGCCGCTTGGGTGCTAGGCCGCCCGAGCCGGGCGCCCGACAGCGGCGTGCTTTCGCCCACCGCTTTCGCCGGACGCCCGTGGGCCGATGCTCGCCGGCGGAGCGTGATCGCCCGCCCGATTGCCGCCGCCACGTAGATTGGGCGCCGGCGAAAGGCGCGTTTCGCCACCGCCGCCGGACGCCACGTGGGCGCCGCGGCGGCGGCCGTGATCGCCGCCCGATTGCGGTGCCACGCAGATTGGCGCCCGGCGCGGTAGCGCTTCGCCCACCGCTCGCCGGACGCCACGTGGGCGATGCGGCGGCGGGCGAATCGCCCGCCCGTCGCCAAGCCGCCACGAGATTGTACTTTTATGCGGTGGAGAGGGTACCCTAGCGTGTACTACGCTGACACTATTACTACTCTCCTTCAAGCACGCTTAACTTTAGAGCTCTTATAAGATTCGGTGGTATGATGACATCTGATATATAATGCATCCCTCTTAACCCCGTGAAGTACCCGAACACTAATTTTCAATTATTTCAAATTAGCAAACTATAGAGGTAATTAGCAAACTATATAGGTAATTAGCAAAATTTTAAACTTTCAAATTTATTTTTCATACTTTTGACTATTAATTATGCTTGCAATATATGTTCTATTACTATTCACAGAACTTGTAAAAACACCACAACTTTTGACTCGTACCTTCGATTTTGGAGTTCTTGAGCTTTTTGGAATGATCACACGATGAGCTCTCCGATTATATTCTTTTGGACACCGATTCTTATTTGCAAATAAGAAATCCGAGCACTTTTGTTAAAATGGTCATAACTTTTGACTCATTTAGGGCCTCAAAACGGCCTCCGAAGTTTTGAATCTATTTCGGCCATTCTTTTCAATTATTGTAAATGGAATATTAGTTCCAATTATTTCAAATGTAATATTATTTAATTTCAATTCTTTCAAATTAGAAGGCAGGAGAGATAATTAGCAATTCTTTCAAACTAAAGAGCTAGGCCTTATTAGTACCGGTTGGAGGCATCAACGGGTACTAATGATGTTACATCAGAACTGGTTGGTGCCTCCAACCGCTACTAATAAGACCTGGCTCTTTAGTACCGGTTCATTACACCTACCGGTACTAATGTAAACATCATCAGTACTGGTTGGTGTCTTGAACCGGTACTAATAAGGCCTGGCTCTTTAGTACTGGTTCATTACACGAACCGGTACTGATGTAACATCATCAATACCGGTTGGTGCCTTGAACCAGTACTAAAGAGCATCTAGTCCTTCGGGATCGATGACCTTCTGACTAATATCACCATTCAAAATCAATGGGCTTCTTTCACAAAATCGCCTCACTTCCACAACCAGTCTCAGGATAGAAATCGAAACCCTATAAACGACTTATTCAATCTTTACAACCTCAATGCTCTCGACACCTCACTGATGAGATACTGGACATTGTAAGTGTGTGCAATCACGGTCCACAATCATGTCGTAATGATAAATGTCATATATATATATGATGCTTGATTTTGTATATGTAGATATATGATCATGTAAGCAAAAGTAAGGGAAATACTGATGGGTTACCTCAACCCACAAAGGTGTCAAAACAAACCATTGGTGAAAATTTATAGGTCATCTACGAGTACGTGGAAAAAATATTGTTGGCTCAACGGGACAAAACATTCATACTTTTACCCCACAACTCGGGGTAAGTGGTTTGTCTAGTTGCTATACTTGTTGATTTGTACTTTATATGTAGCTCGAAGTTAGATTAAATGACCATAGTGACATACCAATGTAGGTTTCACTGGGTTCTACTTGTAATTATACCAACACTAAATTGGGTAATTTACCTTGATTCTAGAAAGGGGGCATGCATGACTTGGTGCCTACCGCAAATTTACTCGACGCATCGTTCGACGTCTATAAATCTCATGAAAGGCCACACAGGAAGGACCCATCTAAACTGAAGCTTGTTCATAAGATTTCGGTATCCCCTAGTACGCAATAATCCTCCACACTCCATAATAACACCTCCAGAACTAACCTATTATACTTTGGCAGTGCCACCAATAGCCAAAGGGTACTAACCTATGTGGATTCTACATTTGCCATCACATGCAACTCCTTATTGGTTCACAGAAGACCATTGTCATAGAGGTTTGTCAATATTGCAACAATTGTTTCCTCTTATCAATTTATATACACGCAATGCTATACTCTTTCCATAGATAGGCTTGGAAATGCGCTGAATATGTGTTGGAACAGGCTAACCTGCTAGGTATTCGAGAACAACTCTGTGCCTTCTTAACAGGTGAGGTCATAAACCGAAAAGGCGAATGCCACTCAAAACTCACCTGATGAGTTGTGAATTTGTTAGTAACCATTTGGGTTAATTTTTGAACATTATGCTGTGAATTTGAGAGTTGTAGTTCTGAATTCAATTTGTTTTTATATATTTGACTTGATTTTTGAAATGGATGCGTTGTACATTGTAATGTGAGATTAGAGTTGATTTCGGAAATGGATGCGTTGTATGTTGTAATATGTGATCTACGTTCATTTCTGTATTCTCTTTTGTTTCAAAGGGCATGGCTAAAATTTCCTGGTGCTAACTAATAAATCAAAAATAAGAACCGTCTGTGATGTAGAGCTGATCACATACGAATACAATTTAGAACCGTGTGTGATGTAGGGATCATCACAGATGATTCTAAATTGGAACCATCTACGATGAGCCTATATCACAGACGGTTCTAGTTTAGAACCGTCTGTGATGTTGGCTCATCATAGATGGTTCCAATTTAGGTCCGTTTGTGAAGGGTATACATCACAGACAATTCTTGTTTAGAACTGTTTATGATTACTTTTTTCACAGACAGTTCACAAACCGTCTATGATCACACTAATCATTAGTGAAAGTCAGTTACAAACGGTTCACAAAACCATCTGTGATGTGCCTTATGAACTGTTTGAGATGTAATATTGTGTAGTAGTGATGTAACACCCCGGCTCCACATTGAGCCCCGAATGCTACAAACTTCCAAACTCACTAACAATTTTTCGGCAGCATCTGTAACACCCCGGAGCCAACTTGCAAATAATTGTCTAAGTATTTGGAAAATCTGATTCGGCCTCCTCCTAGCCTTAAATCACAAATCTGAGCAGTGCTCGGTAATTAGGCCATAACTTGCAAATGGTTTAATGAAATTGAGTGATTCCAGTCGGATTTGAAAGATAACTCGATTACCTACAACTTTCACAAAAGCTAGATACCCAAATAATGCTTCTAACAATTTCAAAATCGCGCCCGAATTCGGCTGTCTAAACTGGCCGAGAGCACCACGCGAGACAGATCTAACAATCATCTTAATCCATCTGCTAGCAGCACCTAATTTAAGGTTCTAGGCATGGATTCTCCCATCTGACAGCACCTAGACCACCACAAAATAACCACAAATCGTTACCTCTTCTTGGAGAATCAAACGGACGACGAAATCCTTCCTTCTCCCAGCCACCCCTCCCTTCGGATCGTGACTTCATGGGAGGTCGGTGTCTGGCGGAGGAGGGCGGAGGGTGCCAATACTGGGAGGAGCAGGCAGCAGGGGAGGCGCCGCCATGGAGGATGAAGGCGGCTTTCTGTCTTCTTTGCAAGGAAGAAGTCTTGCCATGTAGGAGCAATCGTGAGGATAGAGCACCGGGAAAATGGAAGGGGAAGAAGAGGAGGCGCAATGAGGCGGTAATTTGGGTTTGGGGAAAAATGGCTGGCACCCCCTTATGTTGATGTGGGCACTTAGGGTTAGGGTTTCATCTTTTCTTTTCTTGTTTCTTTATATACTCCAATAAGTGAATGAACCAATAAAAGGCTAGGCTAAAATAAAAGCTGCACACAATTCTAAAGACCAGAAACCCACAATCTCCAAAGATTTAAATTCCAAAACTACGATGAAAAGGAAACCCTTTGAGTAAAACTTGCTGCATAAAAATTACGGCTCGGAGAAATACCCTGTCCGATATGCATTCGGCATAGCTTAAATCTCTTTCCTAAGATTCTTAAAACTGTGAGACGACAAAACTTTTGCCCTTCCAAATAAATCCTTGAATTTAAGAAAACAAAAACAATTTCGGCCAAAACCCTAGAAAAAAAATGATCTGCAGTATTACACTCTTCCCCCCTTTAACAGAATTCGACCCCGAATTCTGAGCACCTCAATACTCGCCCACAATAGCAACAGAAACCGAATGGCCAAAATCAATATGCCCAAAAAGAACAAGTCGGGAAATTCTCACGCAAAAGAAAACTCCACAACTCAAACCACAGCTCCTGCCAAATAAAAGGTGCAAGCAACTGAACTCATTTCATCCATTAACAAATCAACACTCACTCTAACTCCTTAACTCGCATGGTACAAAACTCGGAAGCCAAGCCTTTCTAAAAGACCAACACTAATCTCAATCGACCGTGTGCTCTCGATCCCAAAAGTTTTTCCTAAACCAGAATCTCACAACATCTTTCAACAGGAGAAATTCACATTTTCACGCTTAAACTCCAATAGATCCGCAAATGTACCAAATTCTCAATTCATACCATTCTAATAATTATCGACAACATAGACAACTTTTCTTTAACGTTCAATATCGACCTCCAGTAAACCATTGTTTCTTCCCAGAAAATCATACTACTAACTCCCAAACTCAACTCTCATTTCTCTATTCAATTTCACTCACCCAACTTAAATCTCCTCTCTAAAACTCCATACCGCAGATCAACCAACTCGTGATGACAGGAATAACACGAGTCACATCACTCAATTAAGCATCCAACCAAATATCATCAAATTAATTTATATACTAAATCCCCATCTCAACCATATCATACCACTATCGCAAAGTACTCAGAAAAACAAAATTCTTTCGGCACTAAAGCCCATTATACCTTTTAACCAATAATCCTCCTCAAGAGGACACGGTACGAACCTCTAAATCAACTCCAATCCTCTTTTCAGCTTCAATCACATCTTGTAAACTCTTTTCTCAAACTCCATACATTGATTCATCTTATTCATGACAACAACAAAGATATGAGGTCTTTCATTCTAACATGCCTCTAAACCAGATCTTAACTAGACACTCAAACCATCTGTTTAACATTTCGGGTTCCAAACTTGAACCCCAAAGAATCAAATAAATATAATTTCATTCCTTTCCAATTGATTGACCTTTTTCAACAAAAGGACTAAAATCATCCATTGCCATCTAAGAAAACAGCCCTCTTGGGCATACTTTCCCTTCTAATCACAAACCACGATATATAAAATTTCATTCTATACTCTCCTAGGCATGTCTCATACCAAGGAACAACTAGCTAACACAAATGTTCACACATAACATTTCACTACAACTGCCATCATCGATACAATCAACGATACTACCAAAACTTTTGAATCGACATTACTAGCGTTCATCATATCCACCATTAAACCACTAACGGTTCGATTTCTAAGAGGGTCTCGCCCTCACATTCTTTCACTCAATTTAACCAAGTCCAAAAGTATAATCCTTATTATACCCAACAGTATACCGTAAGCATTCATGCTTTTAATCCCATCTAGAATGCAAAAGAAGTACAATTCTTTTGAGCCCAAAGCGCTCAAATTCACTTTGAAACGAATTCGACAACATCCAAAGATCACTCATTTTCTTTTCGTAAGCCAAATACCAAAACCCATTCATTCTTCCTTGTCACACTAGAAAGCAAAGGAAATCTCGATCCCCTTTCTACCACTCAATCCAAATCCAGCACATTAAAGCCAAAGCACCAAGCTTTACCTCGGGGAAAACTTCATTAAAAGAGAACACCGCACAAAACTTTAATGAGGCAACTCACTTTTAGAAGAGTAAACCTCAAACCTTTACCAAGGCAGAACATCTCTCTTTTAGAATAAACGACATCATTAAAAAAAACTAATTAAGGAAATTGATCCACTTTAACTCAACGACCAACATTCTTTAAGAGAAGAAAACTCAATTCTCTTACAAACGCAAAAACCACTTTTAACATTTCCCAAACCATGCAACAAAAGTTGCATCAGGAAGGACTTCAAATTAAAAGAGAAACTCCACACAAAGCAATGACAGAAGCTCTCAATAACCACCATGATTCATTTCGTTTTCGTAAAGCAAAACCTCTCACGACTAACCAGAATCAACATTTTGGAAAGAGAAAATAACTTCTCAAATCAAGCATCTGAACCCACAACCATCACATTTCTCTTTCAAGAAAAAAGAAAACTCATTTCCAACAGAAACTACTTCCCCAACGAAAATCACTTATCATATCATTATCAACACTAACCCAAGCCTAACTCTCGAAATCAACGAAGAGAACCGCATTCTCGCTTCTTTTGCACAAATAATCTATCAGTTAATTCAACACAAGACATGTGTCATCATTTTCCTTGGTTCACTAACCAAAACAAACCATCATTCCTATATTTGGTTATTCCAATCTTAAAACAGAACTATTCAACATTTATTTCAACATAAACAACAATACCCATCATACAACCCCTAAATCATCACTTTGACATCCCCAATTCATTCAACCAATACATACTTCTAACAACTCGATATTATTTCCACAAGACCTATTTCATAAATAAAGGCCCAAGACAAACATTTGTCAAGGACACAACCCCAGTATCACTACAACCATTCCATACCTCCTCATTCTTTGATTACACATAGATTAAGTCATTTTGTTGACTCGCAATATTAACTGACCCAAAAGCAACAATAGTCAGTAATTTACACCATCTCCTTTCTATGGTAAGTTTATCAACTGAACATTCTAAACCTTCTTGGCCGCGATCAAGACTAACCTTACCAGAATACAAATCCTGATCTCTCCATTAAATCCATGACTCGCAACACTTTGCAGAAAATACGAATTCAACTTTTACCTTAGATGACTTACCATCTCTATTATTCTTTTTCTACCAACACAATAACTCCTCAACACTTAACATCTTAATCATCCTTGTGGGTCACGCACCCAACTCTTAAGGAACCCACAGTTCTTAGGAAAAAGAACAACACCAAAAATATTTTTTTCTTTCTTTCTAGAAAACTCAACCATAAATCATAGGGATTTGATAAACATCAACCGGATGTTTTTTTGGTTGAAATCACCCAAATCTAGAACCATTGGATCATTGTTGAGATTCGGGAGTATCGATTACATCCGATCCTATGATTTGATCCAACGGCCCGGTGAATTTGGATCCGATCCTATGATTTGATCCTGAATTTGGATCCGATCCTATGATTTGATCCAATTTGATGTTCGGAGTATCGATTACATCCGATCGTATGATTTGATCCAACGGCCCGGTGAATTTGGATCCAAAATCCAACGGTTCTAGATTTGGGTGATTTCAACCAAAAAAACATCCGGATGATACCTATACACTCCCTAAATCATAAAGGAACTCGACTCTCAAGTTTCCAATCTCTGACGTACAACAACGCCTCAAACAAATCTCAAAACATACAACTTCCACGAAGGAAGATATATGCAAGGGGAAAAACCAAGCGGTCAACCAAATCTTTTTCTGGTAAAGATTTAACACTTAAGTCCACATGACAAAAGTTTTTTTTTAAAACTTCAGCAAACTCTTTTGAATCCAAAGAACGACAAACACCGGAACAATGCCACCTTTCGCCACAAAGGGACCAACCAAAACGAACACCAAAATGGTAGCAATAGAAATCCAAAAGGATTCAACACTACACTCTTTCTTCTTGTCTCGAACCATCGAAGACAAAAGAAACCGACCTTCTCTACCCATTCTCTAAACTATGCCGCAAAGGCGACTACTCTCAGTTACGAGAGGTTCCCAAACTTAAGGCCAGCGTGGCTCTAGCCGACCACACCCACAACCGAGGCCCAAAACAAGGCCAAAAGAACAAGACCGAAAACCTTTCAGCTTGACCAATTCACAAGAACATAACAACTCAATCGTTTCTTTCATAATCATAGCAACATACATAGCCAATTGTAGCATTCAACATCAGAGTTTAGATACAACATTTTATGCGTAAGGCAACGATACCCATACCCCTTCCTACTGTGCATCAGAGTGTGTCAAGTTTTTTTTAAATTAGTCAACCAATCTATTTCAGATTTTAAGGTTATTGCCCTCAGACCACACTTTAAAAGTAGATACCTAAGCCATGTTTCTACTTTTCCAAGTCAAAATTTTAGTTTACTCTAGAGTAATTTACTACATTCACAAAACGCGGACCTGAAGTCCGCTCTGATACCAACTGTAACACCCCGGCTCCACATTGAGCCCCGAATGCTACCAACTTCCAAACTCACTAACAATTTTTCGGCAGCATCTGTAACACCCCGGAGCCAACCACACAGTGAGTGCTACCAAGACCTCTAATAACGCTAGTGGAGGACAATTCTAAAGAAATAAAAAAAACTTAACGGATTCGTTAGAAATTTCGGCATGACCTCTCTAGAAGTAGAGGTCATCCACTCTGCAGACAAATAAACAACAGTTATACGATAATCACAATACTAGTCATCCAAGATGACACATACTAGCAGAAGTATAAAGAAATTATTCCACAACCAACTGGTAACTAATAATTCCACAACAACGAATAACATAATTACAACGCTAGCTAAGTCCAGACACTATATTCATTTTAGGTGGGTTGAAGGTGACCGAAGTCGTGATTGTGTCTCTACACCCATCCCGGCGCGACAACTTCATGGTACCTAAAAAAACAAATGACAAACAAGCGTGATGTCGAAAACTCAGCAAAGTGCATCAAATCAACATAATTAACCAACAACAAAATTAGAATTCTCATATGAATCAACAACCACATGAAACAAAGTATATCAATACATTTACCTCATTGCGTATCTCACATACATACCTCATTAAACTTCTTTGGATGAGTCCACGACTCCATCCCAACTCCTCACACTTCCATTTAACACCCAAAACTTATCATAGAACATAACACACACATAATTCATCCACATAACTCATTATGCAAGCTCAAGAATATCTCATCTCATTCACAATTTGTCAACCATATGATGCATTATGCTCATGAATGTCTCATTTCATTTACAATTTATCAACCATATGATGCATTATGCTCATGAATGTCTCATTTCATCTCATTCTCAATCTTCATACATATGATGCATCATGCATGCTCATGAATGTCTCTTCTCTTTACTTAGCACATACCGGGTATTGCGAGTGCACATCCGTCGATGTGCACCCTCTTCCCAACCATCCCGTGGAAGGGGCCTTCTGAAGTAGGTCTTGCTCCGCCATCCCGTGGCGGAGTCCTACTCTTAACACCGCTTCCATCCACGTCGGTGGATGGGACTACGGGGTAGGATCTCTTTGAGCACTCCGGATTAGTCATATACTCACATATGACTTTCTCACCGTCCTGACTCGATGCATTTTTCATGAATGCACACATGCAATGCCATTCTCATATTCATAGCCACATTCTCAACATTCATATCCATAATAATCATATAATTTCAATATTACCATTAGCCTATCATACTAGTGAACATCACCATGGAACACAAGTTGTAACAACAAGTTACATAAACAAGCACATGATTCATCAATCTTCACACATATCGAACAACAGGTGAAACACTTGCCTTTCTCGTTCACGGAACATTAAGACGAGAGGTCATCGCTGCTCCCGGGTTCACACCACCTGCAATAGGATAATCTCCACTCAAAACACACTACCATGGCAAGCAACCAAATCAAAACGATGCCGAACCTACGAATCGCCCCGAAATTCCGCAATCTGAAAACTGTCGCTCGGGATAGCAGGCTACAACAGGCCATAACCTGGGTTCTACAACTCCAAATTGAGTAAACGAAGACATTTTCATAATCTACATGAAATTTCCTAGCTTTCCCTAAGTATTTGGAAAATCTAATTCGGCCTCCTCCTAGCCTTAAATCACAGATCAACATACTACTGTCAATCGCGCCCAAATCTGAGCAGTGCTCGGTAATTCGGCAATAACATGCAAATGGTTTAACGAAATTGAGTGATTCCAGTCGGGTTTGAAACATAACTCGATTACCTACAACTTTTGCAAAAGCCGGATACCCAAATAACGCCTCCAACAATTTCAAAATCGCGCCCGAAGTCGGCTCACTAAACTGGCCGAGAGCACCACGCGAGACAGATCTAACAATCATCTTAATCCATCTGGTAGAAGCACCTAATTTAAGGTTCTAGGCATGGATTCTCCCATTTGACAGCACCTAGACCACCACAAAATAACCACAAATTGTTACCTCTTGTTGGAGAATCAAACGGACGACGAAATCCTTCCTTCTCCCGGCCGCTCCTCCCTTCGGATCAGCAGCGACTCGCTGGAGGGGAGGTCGCCGGTGGTGCCCGGAGGAGGGCCGGAGGGCGCCAGCGCTGGGGAGGAGCAGGGCAGCAGGGGGAGGCGCCGGCCATGGAGGATGAAGGCGGTTGCTGCTGCTGCTGCAAGGAAGAAGGTGCTGGCCATGGAGGAGCAATCGGCAGGGATAGAGCACCAGGAAAATGGAAATGGGAAGAGGAGGCGCAATGAGGGGGGCAGGGGTGGCTGGGTTTGGGGGGGGAAAATGGCTGGCACACCCTTATGTTGATGTGGGCACTTAGGGTTAGGGTTTCATCTTTTCTTTTCTTTTTTCTTTATATACTCGAATAGGTGAATGAACCAATAAAAGGCTAGGCAAAAATAAAAGCTGCACACAATTCTAAAGACCAGAAACCCACAATCTCCAAAGATTTAAATTCCAAAACTACGGCAAAAAGGAAACCCTTTGAGTAAAACTTGCTGCATAAAAATTATGGCTCGGAGAAATACCCTGTCCGATATGCATTCGGCATAGCTCAAATCTCTTTGCTAAGATTCTTAAAACTGCGAGACGACAAAACTTTTGCCCTTCCAAATAAATCCTTGAATTTAAGAAAACAAAAACAATTTCGCCAAAACCACGGAAAAACGAATCTGTAGTATTACACTCTTCCCCTTTAACAATTAGGCTCGAATTACGAACACCTCAATACTCGCCCACAATAGCAACAGAAACCGAATGGCCAAAATCAATATGCCCAAAAAGAACAAGTCGGGAACTTCTCACGCAAGAGAAAACTCCACAACTCAAACCACGGCTCCTGCCAAATAAAAGGAGCAAGCAACTAAACTCATTTCATCCATCAACAAATCAACACTCACTCTAACTTAACTCGCATGGTACAAAACTCGGAAGCCAGGCCTTTCTAAAAGACCAACACTAATCTTAATCGACCATGTGCTCTCGATCCCAAAAGGTTTTCCTAAACCAAGAATCTCACAACATCTTCTCAACCGAAGAAATTCACATTTCTCACGCTTAAACTCCAATAGATCCAGGCAAACAGCCAAATTCTCAATTCATACCATTCTAATAATTGTCTGACAACTTAGACAACTTTTCTTTAACGTTAATATACGACCTCCAGTCAACCATTGTTTCTTCCCGGAAAATCATACTACTAACTCCCAAACTCAATTCTCATTTCTCTATTCAATTTCACTCACCCAACTTAAATCTCCTCTCTAAAACTCCATACCGCAGATCAACCAACTCGTGATGACAGGAATAACACGAGTCACATCACTCAATTAAGCATCCAACTAAATATCATCAAATTAATTTATATACCAAATCCCCATCTCAACCATATCATACCACTATCGCAAAGTACTCAGAAAAACAAAATTCTTTGGGCACTAAAGCCCATTATACCTTTTAACCGATATTCCACCTCAAGAGGACACGGTACGAACCTCTAAATCAACTCCAATCCTCTTTTCAGCTTCAATCACATCTTGTAAACTCTTTTCACAAACTCCTTACACTGATTCATCTTATTCATGACAACAACAAAGATATGAGGTTTTTCATTCTAACATGCCTCTAAACCATATCTCCACTAGACACTCAAACCATCTGTTTAACATTTCGGGTTCTAAACTTGAACCCCAAAGAATCAAATACATATAATTTCATTCCTTTCCAATTGATTGACCTTTTTCAACAAAAGGACTAAAATCATCCAATGCCATCTAAGAAAACGGCCCTCTTGGGCATACTTTCCCTTCTAATCACAAACCACGATATATAAAATTTCATTCTATACTCTCCTAGGCATGTCTCATACCCAGGAACAACTAGCTAACACAAATGTTCACAGATAACATTTCACTACAACAGCCATCATCGTTACAATCAACGATACTACCAAAACTTTTGAATCAGCATTACAAGCGTGTCACGGATGTGGGCCTGGATGTGGGCCGGCCCATACGGAGAGACAAGCTATACAAGACAAGAAGAAGCAACCACAGGAGGAGGAGGCGAGAACCAGAGCAAACTTCTTCCTCTTGCTTTTTCTTCCCTTTCTCTGCGTTAGCTCTTCTTTCCCATTCTTCTCAGTTCCTCCTCTGTACTTTCCCAGTTTTCCCCCCAGATACTTGTAATCTGTACTCAAAGGATAGCAAGACCATAACATTTGGTATCAGAGCGAGGATGACTTCTACCATGGTGTCGGTGGAGAATCAATTCGAAGGGATTAACACCCTACTGAGGCAGATTCTGGAATGTGTTCGTGGTGTGAAGTCGGATATCAGGGATGTCCGTTCGGCAATGGAGAAGGTGGCACAAGGTGTGAAGGTGGCACAAGAGCGAGCGCCACATCAAGGAGAAGGCCACCATCTCGGCGCGATCGAGCAGACGGACGCCCCACTCAGATCGCGCGCCGCCGTTGTTGCGCTTCGTGGAGCACATGGCGAGGTCATTGTCGCCATGGAGTCATACAAGAACGGCCGGTGGTCTTGTTCCAGCAGCAGCCCTTACCGATGATGTTGCCGTTGACTGTGTTCCTCACCACCTTGAGCACGGCGAGGACCGCGCCACGCGGGGCCAGCGTTGCGGGGACGGGTCGCCGACCGAGCTCCGGAGCTTTGGGGTCACCGAGGAGAGCCCCACGAAGACGGCCACCGTGAAGAGCAGCTTGGCGACGGAAGGTGTTTGAGGAAATGCCTCGAGGACTTTGAACACCGTGGCGATGATCGAGCGTGAGAAGGCGGCGAAAGTGGCCATGTAGGCGCGGAAGCATCGCAGCGGATCGCCGAGCGGGAGGCGGTCGCCGCGGTCCACCACCAGTGCACCGAGATTGCGAAAGTCTTGGCCATGTGGTCAGCTCCGTCTTCTCCAAAGCATCCCCGACACGTCGTTGGCGGGGCTTGGCGGTCGGCGTCCCTGAGGGCGAGGTTGTGTTCCCACATGAGGAAGTGGAGCGTGATGGGGCGGAGCGCGTGGCGGTGCGAGACAGCTCTGGCCGGCGACACCGTGTTGAAGCACGCAGCGTCGCCGGCGGTGGACACCATCGAGGAGCACCTCCTCGTGCCCCACACGCGACACCACCAGGCTGGGGTTCGAGATCAAGGCGGGGCTGGGCTCGGCGCCATGAAGAACCGTTCCGCCATGATCACCACGCTCTTCCAGTCCACCGGCAACCAAGGGCTACCATGGGCGGTGACCACGACCTCTCGTTCATCGCCCGTGCCGCCACATCCTCAGGATACAACTCGAGCATTATGAAGGACACATGCCATGGTGTCATGAAGTGGGATGCCAGTGCTTGGAGAAGCACCCCACAAATTCAAAGTGCGCTTGAAGCGGTGAAAACACTAAGAGGAGAGCCCAAGGCCAATGATCGATATGTGTCCCCATTTGTGATAGTGGTGAGAGTGGCAAATCGATTGGGCCTATAGATGGTGACGCAGTTTTGACTTTCAATTTCGAGTGATCGCATGGTTATGTTTGCGAAAGCTTTGGAGTATCAGATTTTGACAACTTTGATCGCGTTCGTGTACCCAAAATCCGGTGTCTTTGGGATGCTTCAAAATGATGGTGAGTTGAAGCGCCAAGCCATTACCTGTTTTCCCACCGAGATAGAACGGACATCGGTGAATACTTGGTGAAAAATGGCATCCGCACCTTTACTTGCGGCGAGGCTGTGAAGTTTGGCCATGTCATTCTTTTACGGAATGGAAACCGTTTAGGGTATTTTCTTTGAAACTAAGGAAGCGTATATAGAAATTCATAGTGACATAGGTATCACTTTCAATGTTAAACCCAATATGAAGGCTCTTGAAATTGCCGAGAAGCCGAGATGCTACTCTGGCAAAGTTCATGTCGGGAGGGATGGCGAAGATCACCTGCTGAACTTATCGAGTTTCTCGAGAAGAAGGCCTATGCGAGGTTTCTTTGAAGCATGAAGTCGTTGATGTTCTTGTTAAAGGACAATTTTACGTGGATGTTGGTGCGATGAGCGTAGAAGCATTGGGTGCAACCGGACCATGACTATGGATGGCTTCACCGCCTGCTGCGTTAGGAACTATCTTATTCTTGGTGTGTTAGCTTCTGAAATGGGTGTGGGCAAGGCTTTTATCATCGCTTTCGTTCAGGTTTAGTGATGGGCTTTTTGCGGGCATCAAATGGCCTTCTAGTGCTCTACATTGCTTCTAACTTGTTCAAGTTGTACTACACCGATGAATGGGATATCTACACAAAGGTCAGGCGATGGGGTGCTGATTTTGTTGGCCAAGTTGCAAGGAACATTCTCGAAGATGATCCCGAAATTCGCCGTGATTGCTCACAATGTTGGAGACAATGTTGGTGAGATTGCTGGAATGGGATCGGATTTTTGGGGTTGTATGCTGAATCATCTGTCTGCCCTTGTTGTTGCTTCTATTTCTTCTTTTGGGGTCAATCATGATTTTTTTGGGATGTCTGCCACGCTAGTTAGCTCCATGGACATCATTGTTTCTTTGGATTACCACACTCTTTGCAACCGACTTCTTTGAGAGAAAGGTGTGAAAGAAATTGAACCAAAGACTAATGATTTGTTGGTATTGCGTTGGTTAGTTGGTTGCTACTTCCATATAAATTCATGATCTTCAATTTTGGTGCTCAAAAGGAAGTGACCAAGCTGGGCATTGTTCTTATGTGTTGCAATTGGTCGATGGGTTGGTTTGATTATTGGATACGTGATGAATATTATGCTAGCAATGCATACAGATCTGTTCAAGATGGCAATCTTGGCGGCATTCTTTGAGATGGCGAGGATGAGTCACGAAATTCGTGAGAGAGGCGATGCACTTGATACTCCCGAAACACAAGCTGCTGCTATAGGAAAGGGCTTCGCCAATGGTATCGATGCTCGGTGTCTCTTGCCCTTTTGGTGTGCGATCATCGGCTTGGGGGCAAGCCGCATTTCAACGGGAGGAATGTCACGGATGTGGGCCTCGATGTGGGCCGCCCATACGGAGAGACAAGCTATACAAGACAAAGAAGAAGCAACCACAGGAGGAGGCAGGCGAGAAGAGCAAACTTCTTCCTCTTGCTTTTCTTCCCTTTCTCTGCGTTAGCTCTTCTTTCCCATTCTTCTCAGTTCCTCCTCTGTACTTTCCAGTTTTCCCCCCAGATACATGTAATCTGTACTCAAAGGATAGCAAGACCATAACAAAGCGTTCATCATATCCACCATTAAACCACTAACGGTTCGATTTCTAAGGTCTCGCCCTCATATTCTTTCACTCAATTTAACCAAGTCCAAAAGTATAATCCTTATTATACCCAATAGTATACCATAAGCATTCATGCTTTTAATCCCATCTAGAATGCAAAAGAAGTACAATTCTTTTGAGCCCAAAGTGCTCAAATTCACTTTGGAACAAATTCGACAACATCCAAAGATCACTCATTTTCTTTTCGTAAGCCAAATACCAAAACCCATTCATTCTTCCTTGTCACACTAGAAAGCAAAGGAAATCTCGATCCCCTTTCTACCACTCAATCCAAATCCAACACATTAAAGCCAAAGCACCAAGCTTTACCTCGGGGAAAACTTCATTAAAAGAGAACACCGCCCAAAACTTTAATGAGGCAACTCACTTTTACAAAAGTAAACCTCAAGCCTTTACCAAGGCAGAACATCTCTCTTTTAGAATAAACGACATCATTAAAAAAAACTAATTAAGGAAATCGATCCACTTTAACTCAACGACCAACATTCTTTAAGAGAAGAAAACTCAATTCTCTTACAAACGCAAAAACCACTTTTAACATTTCCCAAACCATACAATAAAAGTTGCATCGGGAAGGACTTCAAATTAAAAGAGAAACTCCACACAAAGCATTGACAGAAGCTCTCAATAACCACCATGATTCATTTCGTTTTCATAAAGCAAAACCTCTCACGACTAACCAGAATCAACATTTTGGAAAGAGAAAACAACTTCTCAAATCAAGCATCTGAACCCACAACCATCACATTTCTCTTTCAAGAGAAAAGAAAACTCATTTCCAACAGAAACTACTTCTCCAACAAAAATCACTTATCATATCATTATCAACACTAACCCAAGTCTAACTCTCGAAAATCAACAAAGAGAACCGCGTTCTCACTTCTTTTGCACAAATAATCTATCAGTTAATTCAACACAAGACATGTGTCATCATTTTCCTTGGTTCACTAACCAAAACAAACCATCATTCCTATATTTGGTTATTCCAATCTTAAAACACAACTCTTCAACATTTATTTCAACATAAACAACAATACCCATCGTACAACCCCTAAATCATCACTTTGACATCCCCAATTCATTCAACCAATACATACTTCTAACAACTCGATATTATTTCCACAAGACCTATTTCATAAATAAAGGCCCAAGACAAACATTTGTCAAGGACACAACCCCAGTATCACTACAACCATTCCATACCTCCTCATTCTTTGATTACAAATAGATTAAGTCATTTTGTTGACCCGCAATATTAACTGACCCAAAAGCAACAATAGTCAGTAATTTACACCATCTCCTTGCTATGCTAAGTTCATCAACTGAACATTCTAAACCTTCTTGGTCGCGATCAAGACTAACCTTACCGGAACACAAATCCTGATCTCTCCATTAAATCCATGACTCGCAACACTTTGCAAAAAATACGAATTCAACTTTTACCTTAGATGACTTACCATCTCTATTATTCTTTCTCTACCAACACAATAATTTAGGTTGTCTTTAAACAACCAACACATTCACTTTAACATAATCCATAAACCACATCCTGAAAACTCTAACTCCTCAACACTTAACATCTTAATCATCCTTGTGGGTCACGCACCCAACTCTTAAGGAACCCACAGTTCTTAGGAAAAAGAACAACACCAAAAACATTTTTTTCTTTCTTTCCAGAAAACTCAACCATAAATCATAAAGGAACTCGACTTTCAAGTTTCCAAACTCTGACGTACAACAACGCCTCAAACAAATCTCAAAACTTACAACTTCCACGAAGGAAGATAGATGCAAGGGGAAAAACCAAGCGGTCAACCAAATCTTTTTCTGGTAAAGATTTAACACTTCAGTCCACATGACTAAAGTTTTTTTTTAAAACTTCAGCAAACTCTTTTGAATCCAAAGAACGACAAACACCGGAACAATGCCACCTTTCGCCACAAAGAGACCAACCAAAACGAACACCAAAATGGTAGCAATAGAAATCCAAAAGGATTCAACACTACACTCTTTCTTCTTGTCTCGAACCATCGAGACAAAAGAAACCGACCTTCTCTACCCATTCTCTAAACTATGCCGCAAAGGCGACTACTCTCTGTTACGAGAGGTTCCCAAACTTAAGGCCAGCGTGGCTCTAGCCGACCACACACACAACCGAGGCCCAAAACAAGGCCAAAAGAACAAGACCGAAAACCTTTCAGCTTGACCAATTCACAAGAACATAACAACTCAATCGTTTCTTTCATAATCATAGCAACATACATAGCCAACTGTAGCATTCAACATCAGAGTTTAGATACAACATTTTATGCGTAAGGCAACGATACCCATACCCCTTCCTACTGTGCATCAGAGTGTGTCAAGTTTTTTTTAAATTAGTCAACCAATCTATTTCAGATTTTAAGGTTATTGCCCTCAGACCACACTTTAAAAGTAGATACCTAAGCCATGTTTCTACTTTTCCAAGTCAAAATTTTAGTTTACTCTAGAGTAATTTACTACATTCACAAAACGCGGACCTGAAGCCCGCTCTGATACCAACTGTAACACCCCGGCTCCACATTGAGCCCCGAATGCTACCAACTTCCAAACTCACTAACAATTTTTCGGCAGCATCTGTAACACCCCGGAGCCAACCACACCGCGAGTGCTACCAAGACCTCTAATAACGCTAGCGGAGAACAATTCTAAAGAAATAAAAAAAACTTAACAGATTCGCTAGAAATTTCGGCATGACCTCTCTAGAAGTAGAGGTCATCCACTCAGCAGACAAATAAACAGTTATACGAAAATCACAATACTAGTCATCCAAGATGACACATACTAGCAAAAGTATAAAGAAATTATTCCACAACCAACTGGTAACTAACAATTCCACAACAACGAATAACATAATTACAACGCTAGCTAAGTCCAAACACTATATTCATTTTAGGTAGGTTGAAGGTGACCGAAGTCGTGATTGTGTCTTTACACCCATCCCGGCGCAACAACTTCAAGGTACCTAAAAAAACAAATGACAAACAAGCGTGATGTCGAAAACTCAGCAAAGTGCATCAAATCAACATAATTAACCAACAACAAAATTAGAACTCTCATATGAATCAACCACTACATGAAACAAAGTATATCAATACAATTACCTCGTTGCGTATCTCACATACATACCTCATTAAACTTCTTTGGATGAGTCCACGACTCCATCCCAACTCCTCACATTTCCATTTAACACCCAAAACTTATCATAGAACATAACACACACATAATTCATCCACATAACTCATTATGCAAGCTCAAGAATATCTCATCTCATTCACAATTTGTCAACCATATGATGCATTATGCTCATGAATGTCTCATTTCATTCACAATTTATCAACCATATGATGCATTATGCTCATGAATGTCTCATTTCATTCACAATTTATCAACCATATGATGCATTATGCTCATGAATGTCTCATTTCATCTCATTCTCAATCTTCATACATATGATTCATCATGCATGCTCATGAATGTCTTTTGTCTTTACTTAGCACATACCGGTATTACCGAGTGCATATCCGTCGATGTGCACCCTCTTTCCAACCATCCCGTGGAAGGGGCCTATCGAAGTAGGTCTTGCTCCGCCATCCCGTAGCGGAGTCCTACTCTTAACATTAAGACGAGAGGTCATCGCTGCTCCCGGGTTCACACCACCTGCAATAGGATAATCTCCACTCAAAACACGCTACCACAGCAAGCAACCAAATCAAAACGATGCCGAACCAACGAATCGCCCCGAAATTCCGCAATCTGAAAACTGTCGCTCGGGACAGCAGCCTACAACAGGCCATAACTTGGGTTCTACAACTCCAAATCGAGTAAACGAAGACATTTTCATAATCTACACGAAATTTCCTACCTTTCCCTAAGTATTTGGCAAATCTGATTCGGCCTCCTCCTACCCTTAAATCACAGATCAACATACTACTGTCAATCGCGCCCAAATCTGAGCAGTGCTCGGTAATTCGGCCATAACGTGCAAATGGTTTAACGAAATTGAGTGATTCCAGTCGGGTTTGAAATATAACTCGATTACCTACAACTTTTGCAAAAGTCAGATACCCAAATAACTCCTCTAACAATTTCAAAATCGCGCCCGAAGTCGGCTGTCTAAACTGACCGAGAGCACCACGCGAGACAGATCTAACAATCATCTTAATTCATCTGGTAGCAGCACCTAATTTAAGGTTCTAGGCATGGATTCTCCCATCTGACAGCACCTAGACCACCACAAAATAACCACAAATCGTTACCTCTTCTTGGAGAATCAAACGGACGACGAAATCCTTCCTTCTCCCGGCCGCTCCTCCCTTCTCCCGGCCGCTAGGGAGGAGCAGGGCAGCAGGGGGAGGCGCCGGCCATGTAGGATGAAGGCGGCTGCTGCTGCTGCAAGGAAGAAGGTGCTGGCCATGGTGGAGCAATCAACAGGGATAGAGCACCAGGAAAATGGAAAGGGGAAGAAGAGGAGGCGCAATGAGGGGGGCAGGGGCGGCTGGGTTTGGGGGGGAAAATGGCTGGCACCCCCTTATGTTGATGTGGGCACTTAGGGTTAGGGTTTCATCTTTTCTTTTCTTTTTTCTTTATATACTCCAATAAGTGAATGAACCAATAAAAGGCTAGGCAAAAATAAAAGCTGCACACAATTCTAAAGACCAGAAACCCACAATCTCCAAAGATTTAAATTCCAAAACTACGGCGAAAAGGAAACCCTTTGAGTAAAACTTGCTGCATAAAAATTACGGCTCGGAGAAATACCCTGTCCGATATGCATTCGGCATAGCTTAAATCTCTTTCCTAAGATTCTTAAAACTGCGAGACGACAAAACTTTTGCCCTTCCAAATAAATCCTTGAATTTAAGAAAACAAAAACAATTTCGGCCAAAACCCTGGAAAAAAAAACGATCTGCAGTATTACAAGTGAGTAGTCCCAATCCCTTTATTCTAGTTGCTGATTGAGTTTTTTAAGAAATGATTAATTTCATAATGGCATTGCCATGTTGTTACCTTCTTACGATCTTTTTATTTTGCATTATCCTACTTCGTTTGTTCCAGTGTTTTATGGTCATTTGTGTATTTTGTGATTTCTTTGAATTTATTGGATTTTTTTGGAATTTATTTTCAATTAAGTATTTTAGCCTTTTAATGAAGAATAGATAAATATAGATAAAATTAATATAAAGTTTTGTCAAAAATATTTTATTTGATTTTAAAATGTCTCGGAGTATTTAAGAGAATTTTGTTGGCCTTTTCTTTTAAAATAACTACAGAAAACTAATTATATGAATTTCTATAGTTATTTTAAAAGAAAAATCCTGAGAAATTATTAATAGTAATGGGCAGAGCCCATCACTGTGCGCAAGGCCCGTCGGACGGTTTTTAGAACCAGTGGCATTAGTCGTTGGATCATGATTGAGTGGGTGGAATCAAATCACGCCTCCCAAACCCTAATCATTATTAGGTGTTGGATTGAGTATGGACAATTTGGATTTGGTGCAGCAGTAAAGGGCATCTTCAAATCATCGCCGTTGGTTGTCGCCTGTGGACCAGATTATGCCACGCCATTTTGGATCTCAACCGTTGATCGTGGAATGGACGGTCTATGGGAGTTCTTCTCCATTCCATCACCAGAGTCTTTGTCCGAGACATTTCCACTGCCAAGTCGGGTAGGGCTTCAGTTTTCATATGGTATCTGATGCTATTTAAGGAGGGGTTGGGCCTCTGAGAATCGTCGTAAGCTCGTGCACCTTTTCCCTCAAGCACCGCCACCAGAGAGATCGTTGAACCTTGCAAGGCCACCGGAGTTTGCCGAAGCACTGCCATTGTTTTCTTCACTTTTCCGCCGCCGTCTCTAGCTACACTTGTTCCAGATCCAGATTCATTGATACGTGCCACGTTGATTCTGCTATCTCTTCACATTGAATTAGTGTTGAAACACCGTCGCCAGGGTTGTCTTCTCCAAGACCGGTGGGAACGCCATCGCATCTTGCCGCCAAGCTTCGAAGCTTTGGGAGTCATCCGATCTAGGGTCACAACGAAGTGGTCATCGTTGAACCTTGCAAGGCCACCGGAGTTTGCCGAAGCACTGCCGTTGTTTTCTTCACTTTTCCGCCGCCGTCTCTAGCTACACTTGTTCCAGATCCAGATTCATTGATACATGCCACGTTGATTCTGCTATCTCTTCACATTGAATTAGTGTTGAAACACCGTCGCCAGGGTTGTCTTCTCCAAGACCGGTGGGAACGCCATCGCATCTTGCCGCCAAGCTTCGAAGCTTTGGGAGTCATCCGATCTAGGGTCACAACGCCGGATTCGTGACGCGTGGGGGATTCCAAATCTAGCCACCTATCTCAAGCATTAGATCAGATCATGGTCATCGAATCTCACCAGAAGGTCCAGATCGCACCTCTGGCCGAGCTAGTTAGGTGGTGCCGCATGGCCTGCAGAGCCCAAGCGTTGTGGACCGAGTCCACAGTGAACCAATGTGGTTCTGTGGCCTCAGTCCATGCACCGAGGCCACATGGCAGCTCTGTATTGGCTTGATCCAGGGCTGACGTTAGCTTGACATCATGCTGATGCAGTAAAGTTAATTTTCTTTATAAAAATAATTCAGTTTATTATTTGATTTTTCAATTTTTAGATTTTTAAATCTTCTAAGAGCTCGTTCTCCCTAATACAAGCTCCAATTGAGATGATTCAAATTTCTAAAAATTTATAGAATTGAGATCTACCTAATGGTAAATTTTATTTTATTTTTGGACTTTGTTTGCTATCTTTTTTAGTGATTATTTGGCTTTCTCTCTTATTTCGCATAGACGTTGAATTGTGCGATGCATCCGAGAAAGATCCATCAACTCAAGACCAAGGTCCAGAGCAAGAATAAGGGCTTTTCTAAGGCAAGTTGTGCTTTGATCATGTTGAACCATTGTTTACAAAATCACTATGTTGTTTTTACTATATTGCATACTTTTTTATGTGTACAATTGTTTTCAAATTAAATTGGGCCTTAGCTATTACACCTAATTAATCTATATCCTACCTTGTCATTTGTATGCCATGATCTATTGTTACCCTAGATTGGTTCACTATAATTGGTTGATACTAAAATCAATATGGGATGGTTAGAACGAATTAGTTGCTTAGCCTTGCCACATCATCACATGTACTTGAATTATTGATAATTAATCTTGGCTAATAGAATATGGAACAATGTTATGAACTTGTGTGTTATGTGTGGTCATATGATGAGATTGAGTTGTTGTGGCGATAGATGTCATGCAACGAAGTTGAATTGTTGATGGCACGCGGTGCTTAGTAATCAACTGGGGTGGTTATGATTTTAATTAGGGTAAGTGGCAAGGGGCAGTATGCCAAGGTGAGCCGTATGGTAGAGGTATGTGGAAGTCTTGCCTCAATCATCCTAAGGACCTAACCTTGCAAGCCTTTGACCTAAGTCAACTATGCAACCACATGTCCAGAATGGGACAGACCTAGCTGAATAATTTGCAATATCTTCTCTTTGGTACTACAAGTGGTGTTGAGGTTCACCCTTTTTTATGAACCTAGATGGCATAAGAGGGGAGCCCTATTGTGGTAACCAGTCCCTTCAGTGTTGAAACCTTAGCGTGTGGTATGGAGTTAAGACAAAGTATTGTAAAGGCTTTGTCATGATCTCTCTGCCTACATACCAAAGGAAGTGTGTTAATCGCGTAGCAACAAGGAGAATATCATGTTGTGTGGGTAAAGTAAATAACTTCTGCAGAGTGTAAATCTATTCGGATAGCGTGCTTGTAGTATTGAGCATACCTTGGGAATTACAATCAAGGTTTAGATTTTTATAAAACGAAAACTTAGGATAGATGGCAGGTTGCCATGGAAGGTTTGAATCATGACTTAGGATGGGATATCTTTGTTCACATGAGAAATGCTAAATCTATCTATTACTTTTATTTGTTTTACTGTCTTTTCAATCTATTTGTTGTATTTGTTCATAAATGCTGCTTTATTGCAAAATAGCCATGATCGCCATTCCTTTGGAATAAGCCTTGCATATAGATATGTTAGAATTGCATTCTGTGTATAACTTGTTGAGTGCATTAAGTACCCACCCTTGCCTACAACAACATCACCAGTTAGGAGTCTACATCGGTGCTAAAGGAGAAGTAGCATGAAAAGACGAATGTGTAGGGTGTGCCTTGTCAGTTGCCTGTGGTATACTGAGGGGTTATCTACGTCGTCATTCCGCTGCAGTTTAATTTGTTGTTCAGCCTTGTGAGGTATTGTCATGTAAGTTGACCATAAGGTCATTCAACTAGTAATATTTAACTAGTTCAGTGCCCGTGCGCTGCTACGAAAAATAAAAATGTAACAAAACATAAAAGTCAAGCAATAAAAGAAAACTTTGCTACAAGATCAAACATCTATTTCTCCTAATTACAAAAGTTTTTATGGTTTCTCCTCCGACATGAATAAAAAACAAATATATTGTATATAGTACATAAGGCATTTGTGAGAACATAACATATTTACAGATGATTTTCGTGGTAAACGTCGTGGAAGATCTGAAAATAAACAGTTACATTGCAATACGATTTAAATATCATTCTGATCAAACCTATAAACAATTTTTTTTAGGTTCCCATAAGTCTTGACAGGGTGCAAGCCAGATTATGTAAAGGGATAACATATAGTCAGCATCCACCTGGAATAGCTTGCTTGCCGACTGTATGCCTGTGTCAACACATCATTGTTGAGGCAGAGATGAATTTAACAACAGAGAAAAAAAGAAAGAAAAATGGCTAATATGATTGCAAGGAGCTCAGTAACAATTTGAGCTATCAATGAAATGCTGTGAAATGGTGGAAAATTCACACAGAAGGGTGAAGCATATCTGGCATTATGTAGTGCCAAAGTAACATGACCAAATCCTACAATTGTGCAACCAAAATGTTCATAATTCATACCCACCATTGAAGGCAAATGAAAGAACGCACCTGATCCTGAGCTACAAGTTGAGCATAAGCTCGTAGTGCTTGTGCAATGTGACTCTTCTATGTGTGGAGACAAAGTTGCCTTTCTGTACACTTTTGTAATAGCAGCTGCAGCAATCAAATTAGTCAGGGATACAGGTTGCCATCCACATTCTAGCCAACGTACCTGTTAATATAATGGTAAAAACTGAATATAATCCTACAATTGTAATTCGGCGGAGGAGGAGCAATTCTTCAGATCTGGGATGAGTATAAATTTGAGTAGTTCAGTGGATATCTGCAAATATGAGACTGCAGTATTGTCTGAATATAACAAACATCCTCCCTACTGATGAATGTTGAAAGAAAGCCTTACCTCCTTTAGCTCAGTTCCTGGAAGAGGATCGCCTTCTTGATCGCATGGCTGGCAGCTCATAGACTGATTCCATTTGCATGTCATCATCATTTTCGGTTCTTCAGCTGCACTATATACATACCCATCCACCTCATATTGACCAGCCCTGAAACGAAACGTAAATTGAGATTTATGAACTGAAGTTTTAAAGACATTACAAAGGCAAACGAATAGAGGACCACAGAGGAAGATTTGAACGAATTGTCCACCCTTCCCAAATGAAATCAGTGCCCATATGGAAGAAGCCGCATTCAATTTCATGGTAAATGAATAAATGATAATGAAAAAAATTACAGTATAAAATGCAAGACTGAACAACATGCTACAACAATTTTCACTCAACCAAAAATGCATCAGCACAATGAAGGTTGAAATCGTCATACCCAAACCAACCGCATGGCTGGAAATAAAGCACAACTTTGTCTCCAGTTGTCAGGTTAGTCATGACCATCTCTCCAAAAGAGTCAACCCAAGTGCGCCCAAATATCAAGTTGTGGGCCTTTGATGGTGGTGGTACCAATTCCAACACGATACCAGATTTTTTGAGTGTCAATCTAGTCCTGTATTGCAGAAACAAGATCATTCAGGGATTAGATTTACATAACTGGTTTCTAGAACAAGGTTTGAAGTTTTGACCATAAGCTCAGTAGTACAAAAGCTTTCAATACATTTGGCTTAGATCTCCATGGAAGAATCTAGAGCTCAAAAATTGCCTTCCAACTGGATAAACGTCCACCGAGTTTCCCAAGAATTTAGTCTTCAGCCTTGAGGTAATGTCATAAGTAAAATGCTCGTTTTCAGCAGGAGCTACACCCATTGGAGGGTGATGACTTACCTGCGAAAATAATATTTTTTAAAAAATGAACTGTAGCATACAGTAAACTAAATTCAGTTAACATCATTAATTAACAAAAATTATATGCACAAGGATTATGCAATGACAATATATCAAAGAACAGGAAGAGAAGAGATACATCAAAGAATTGACTTGACTAAATCACAGCTTTTAACGCTAATTAGCAACAAAACCTCACAGGCTCTCCAAATTAAACAATGAGAACCAACTTGAATTTCATAGTACATCAATCATATGGTCTTGCTCCTTTTTGTTATTGAATACCTGAAGACTAAAATAGATAAAGCTAAAAGGGGGAAAAGCCCTCAACGAACAGAGAATAGATTTCATTTCATCGAGAGATGTATGCTGCATTGGGGCCACATATACCAATGCAAGTGTGCTTTCATGCACTGGGTCTAGGAATGCAAAGGAACCATGAGACTGCAATAGAGACCCTCGTGACGGGTCCCGTTGCAGTGGAAGAAGCAAAATAGATGAGAAAAATGACAATACTGACCTTGCCGTCGTATTCCCGGCGAGAAAGCACCTCCGGAGCAATGTACGCCGGAGTCCCAACCGTGGACTTCAGCTTTGAGTGCAGCAGCGCGGACTGGGACGGACAAACATTTTGCAAAAGAAAGGTGTGAGTAACCGAGTATATATCTACATTCTACAATGAGGAACAACAGAGTATACTGTAAGGGGGCAAATTTGGTTTTCTTTTCAGGCAACATATAAAGGCACGAGTTTAATAAGCACAATGAGGAAATCAAGACAGCTTCGTGTCAAAATTTTGGTCCTCCCAGCATGCAAAGTTAAACAAGAAAGGTGTCTTTCAGTATACCTTTTCATTGAAAACATACTACGAAAGAACAAAAGATAAAATTGGTACCTTGGAGTAGCCAAAGTCGCAGATCTTGAGGTGCGGTGCAGGGCTGCCATCCAGCAGCGTGTTCTCCAGCTTCAAATCCCGGTGGCAAATTTGCTGCAAGATCAAACAAATTCACAAGCCCATATCTCATCAGCACAAAATTTTGTAACTTCTATTTTAGAAATTTTCTACTTCGTTGCTGTTCTCACCATGAAGTGGCAGCAGCTAACACCGCCAATTAGCTGCTGGAAGAAATACCTCATCTAGAATATTATCACGGAAGATAAATTAGCCCACAAACCTAAACTTTTTGGGGGGAAAATAGGAAAGATTAGGACCCGTCTAATTGTAGCAAAATAACGATCACCTCATCCTCGCTGAATCTGCCGGCGCTGCAGATCCGGTCGAACAGCTCGCCGCCGTCGGCATACTCCATGACGATCGCGAGGTGCGTAGGCGTGAGCACGACCTAACAAGCAACACGCCCCCAGATGGACCGAAACGATCAAATTTCCTCCACCTAGAACAACAAATTTCCACACAAAAAAAAGATGAATCGGACTTTTTCCTCACCTCCTTGAAGCGGATTATGTTGGGGTGCCGCGGCAAGCGGTGGTTTACGATCTCCCTCGCCACATTCTCGTCAATCTGCAACACAAATTTCGCGTCAGAATTCAACCCAGGAAGGCCACAAACCTCGCAGGGATTCGAGCGCAAGAACTCGGATTGGTGCGTGTGTGTGTATGTTGGGGGGAAGGGGGGGAGCCCAAATCCGGCGGCGGGCCGCCGGCCGCCCCTTCTGCCCCCGCGGGATGTACTTCATGGCGACGAGCTCCTTAGTCTCCTTGTTCCATATCAGCCTCGCCACGCCGAAGTTGTCGGAGCCGATGTCCTTGACGAGCTCGTACTTCTCCATCGGCGACTGCTGCGCGCGCGCGGAACCCGGATTCGCAGGTCGGCGCGGTCAGATTGGAGGCCATGAAGAACAAAGATAAAATTCCTGTGATTGTCAATCAATAACAATAGAAATGCTACTAACAAAAAACATTTATTAGGATTCTTGATTGTCAAAGCATTGACTTTTCTGATGAGGACAGAAGCAAGACCAAATACAGGATAGCTAGTAGCCTAGTACTCTACAGCATTTATGTTTCAGACACAAAATTGGCAGACGTAAAAAAGTTTACGAGTGACTATGTTGCACGTGTTTGTATTTTAAGCACTTTACAAACACTTTTCTCATCATCCACTACTCATCTATCAAGTAGTAAGTAGGAATAAGTACGAATGTAGAAGAAAAGAAAAGTTGAGAAACTTTTTGTAGCTAAGAGGTGTTTGCAGCATAGCCATCCCCAAAAAGTTTAGATGAAATTTCTCAGCAAAAGGAATACTATCACGGTAATAATAAAAATAGGCAAATGCTTCTACATAAGCAAATTTCATTAGTTGGTTATTGAATTACCAAAAAATCTCATTTGGTTGTTGCTGTAGGCATTATACAACACTTAACTGTGCGGGGAAAAGTCAGCAATAAATAAAAGGTGCCACTTTTGAGATGTCATTGAATGAATTGCACCATTAAATCTGCTGCCAGACCTGATAAATGCAGCATAATTTGCATAAACACTTCTGCGCATTTCTTCAGCTGAAGCCTTCTTTAGATCTTGCAGATAAGAGCACAAATGTCTTATTTCCTGTAATGAAGTTAATTTTGTCAGCTATCTTTGTTGCGCGCTTTAACATGGTACTGCTATTTCTAGTAAAATATAAGCTTGGTAAAATATAATATTTCAACAATGTCAAACAGAGATAATACACAGATTGGATGTGAACAAGTACAAATGCCCAAAAGCGTGTAAAGGTACTATTGCAAACCAAGTAGAAAGGCCAACTAAATTGTTTTATCTATCAGGTAAAGTGGCTGTAGTCCATGTTAGACTGGTGCAAAATTCATCTCAGACGCCATAAGAAGCAAACCGCCCTAGTAACATCTTTACAGAGGAACAAATAGTATAAAATTGCTACCTTTTTTAACACTTCACTCAAAATTAGATAAGTATCTCCAAATCCTAACTGAATTAGTATAGCATGCAAGGGTATATTTCTTGAACATGTAAAGACCTTTTCAACTACATATGTTAAAGGGAATACAAAATGTCTCTTTCTACTGCCAAATACATGAACAGAAAAGCACTAACTACAGTGAACAAAAGTTTACAATCCAAAATGAAAGGCACAAGACTTCTGCATCTGTGCCTCCCACAAAACAAAGTCAAGGTTTCAATTTAGCATGCATAACGGGAGAAGTTATCAATCACCAGGACTCAAAATTTTTGCTTCTAACATAGCCATACCAAACACAAAATGTGCTATTTTCATGAGCAAGAGCATAGAACTTCCACCTCCACAGAAGCTTGAAGATTTAAAAGTTCTGTAAATTAAATCCAACACCATTGATGTCTCTAATGTTACCCTGCCACCCCAAGACTTGAACACCAATACAAGGTTTAAAAAAAACACAGGATAGCCACATTATAATGCATTAACCAGAATGGCAGCATATTCAAACTTGAACTACAAGCATTTCCAAATCCTTGTATTCAAACGTGCATTGTGCAGATAACATCGCAAAAATATTTTCCAGCTGTTTGGACCATGCTCGGTTTCCAGTTTCCACAGATAACACAAAAGCCAAAACACCATATTTTTTTCCATCAACGGATCCACAGATAACACAAAAGCCAAAACACCATATTTTTTCCATCAACGGATCAAACTTCATTCTCAAGAGAAAGTAAAACATTTGCACCTATCGTCCGAAACAATTAAAACTCATTTAATCATACAATGCACCGCAATCTCATAACAAACTCACATCACCATGGACACCAAAAGCACACGAAACACCATTCGCAAAGCCTGACATGTCAAAACGTATCCCTCCACCATTAACCATCCATTCATTGACCGAAATCTCTACATACATCGCATACCGCAATCAGAAAAAACAATAAAGGGAAACTTGATAACGCCAAACACCTCAAGACGTCCTGTGATGCATTTGACCTAAATGCCAACACTCAATCACGCCCCAAAATCACATTTCTCTTCCCCCACAAACGAACGAGGATCACAGACCTCTGCTGCAAACGCAACACGCAGCCATTCTAGTACTCGAATCCCCACCCTCCGCGATCTAGACCTCGCAACACAGGCGGGATGGATCGGCGATGTGTCAACCGCGCCGGATCGAGAGCTCACCTTCTCGTTCATGGTCCGCACTTGGACCGCACGTAGGCGCGGGATCGAAGTTGTCGGTCTTGAAGATCTTGAGCTTGTCGGCGAAGCTGCACCCGCCGTCGCCGCCCCTCCTCCGCCCGCCGCGCCGCCCAGGGAACAAGCGGAGTGGTCGGCCGGTCGCGATCATGACGATTTCGCCGACGCCATCCGAGATCCAGACCTTCGGAAGCGGCTCGGGGCAATGGGTGGATTTGGCAAAGCGGAGAAGAGACGCTTCTTCGAAATTGCCGTTGTTGTTCTTTGTTGTTGGGGGTGGTGGTGGTGGCAGTGGGTTGGTTGCTCGTCAATCCATTCTCCATCGGCGATCGCTGCTATGCTGAACCCGGATTCGCAGGTCGGCTCGGTCGATTGGAGGTGAGGCGCGGGGATTCTGGTCTAGGAAGCTTCGCTTGTTTGCTTGCGGGTGGAGGAGAGGAAGAGGATGATAGCGCGAGGAAGAGGGAACGTGAGAGGATCACGGGGGCTGATTGGGGACACGGGAAGGAAGGCCGAGCGATGATCGCGGGGCTGATTGGGGACGTGGGGAGGAATTGATGCTGATTGGGCACACGTGGCGGGCGGGCGCCATGGTAGGAGAGTGGGAGAAAAATGGACCGCTGCCACCAACTGTAAATTAAGAATAGTAGAGATTTATAATGTCTTTTATCTTATTTTTATTGTGTATGATTGTGATATTTACTGATGTTGAGCCTATGTGCACTAGCGTGATCCTGGACTAGTGCAGTATACACAGTGTAACAACCCAATTTTCGCTAATCCGGTAAGTGAGGCTTGTCATGCTAACATTTTTCATAATGTCATTACCTCCTCATTTAATTATAATCATACAAGTGTTAGGACATTCATCTTGCATAAAGAGGGAGTAACAAAATGCTAACAATCATTTTCCAAAACTGCACCCATGTTATTTCACCTTAGTCAATGACATGTGGGCCATGCTCATAAGAGAGAGGAGAGTAGGCTGCACATATCTACTATAACATTTCTTACTTTACTCACCTCTACCCACTTACCCAGCTAGTCAATGACACATGGGACCTACCTTGCATAGGAACTTGTGGGCTGCACAACATATCCATGACTTTTCTCACTCCAATCACTTCTATCCACTCTTTTACTCACTCTATGACATGTGGGACCTAGCCCCACATGTAAGCATGAGTGGGCAGCCATATATATAAGACTCTCCACCTTGTTTTCTCCTCCCCTACTGCTCATTTGTTCATCTAACACCTGAAAACAGCAAAAGAATTCTTCCCTAACCTCTTGCCATTCTCCCCCAACAAAATCCACTCAAATCTTGAGTTTGAGCTTGTGCATGCTATACCACTTTGAAGCCAAGGTCAAGAGCTTCAAATCCATCCAAATGGATTCTTGAGGAACTATGTTTTGGGTGAGTGATGATCAATTTTCTTTCTTCCCATGTTCTGAAATTTTGGCCGTTGTAACTCATTTCTTCCTTCTCCATGGAATCCATCATCACACATCGAATCGGGTCGCGCCTGTCGCATGGAAGCTTGAGGAGGAGGGCTAGTTGTTGTTGCAAGCACGAGCAAGCGAGGTCATCGTCGTCTACACGAGCTAGGAGGAGGCGAACCGCGAGAACCGGCGTCGCGACACCCTTTTGTCATTTTCTCGCCGAAACCAACCATCACCACGTGCAAAAAGTAACCCCATAGTGGTAAGAGTCTACCCTAGTCCACCCTTTATAAGTCCTAGTACATTTTATGAAGTATAGAAGCCAATAGACAAATAGCCATTTTGAAACAAATCAGGTCAGCCCGGATAGTACGGAGATTTCATCCGGATAGTCCGGGGTTTTAACTCGGATAGTCCGGGGATTTCATCCGGATAGTCCGGATATGCCAGAACTCGCCATACCGAGAGGGCCAACCCGGACACTCCGGGGTTTTGTCCGGATACTCCGGATAGGGCAGACAGAAAGGGTTAACCCGGACACTCCGGGGTTTAAACCCGGATACTCCGGACCTAATTCAATGAAATGGCCTAATACTTGAACTTTTGACGCAAAACTCAATTCGTATTTTCATATTATCATTAGTACTACACATCATGAGCATTTCATACATCTTTTAATCATGTGCATCTTTTGTTTTCTAGATTTGGTGTTTATGGACTTGAATCTTCTCGTTAGGTGTTGACGCTTCGGAAGGCACTCCCGAGTACGACTACGCCTTCGAAGTCAAGAACGAGCAGCAAGACACTACCTTACTCCTTGACCATGATTGCTCCTACTAATTGAAATTTACATTTTTGGAATTATTTTACCAATTGCATGCTTACTTTCAATTACAATTATGATTGGGTAGAGATTTTAGCTATTGCCACATTGTGATGTTATCCCCTTGCCATGCTCCTTTCGTGTTCTATTGTCGCCCTAGGAGGAAGGTTTATTCTTATTATATGGGTTCGTACGAATTGCTTACCATGCTTAGAACATCGTTAGAAACCGCGATAGATGGACTTAGTCCATTGGTCGCAATGATTGAGAATTATTATGATGATGATGGTTTCAAATGTTGGTTCATGAGTAGAGATGTTGGTTAAGGACCCTAAGGATAGAATCCTGGTGACGTCTCTTTGAGTAACTATCGTGCGAACCACATGCCGTTTATGGGACCGGCGTAACCAAGTACTTATGTATGACTAGGTTATGTAAACCATGTGCACTCGGAATTCCTTGAGCTTAGTGGAGCGTCAAGGAATGACCGCCGGAATTCTTTGGGCTTAGTGGAGCTCCAAGGAATGTCCTCGGAGTCCCTTGAACTTTGTTGAGTTGGGGATGTCCAACAACGGGTGTACTCCTTGATCCACACACACCGAGCACTAGGCACGTGGGATCAAGGGTCACAGTCATCCGGATGGTTTAGATACACTACCATGCATACTGGAAAATGGTTTGTCACGTTCACCTCGGCCGACACATCAAAGGAAATGTGTTAATAGCTTGGCTTACGAGTGTGACGTGTCGTGTGGGTAAAGTCGTACCTCTGCAGAGTTTAAACTATTCGAATAGCCGCGTCCATGGTTAAGGACGATCACTTGAACTGTCAATCAATGGGCGAGTATTAAGGACTTGGTAGTAATGGGAGTGGGGAAAAAGGTGCAAGTATTGGAGTACTTGTGTGTGTGGTCGAACATGAGCGATGGAACTCATGGTTCGGAGAATGCTTGAAGGCATGATGCAAAATGTGATTATGATGATGTTATATTATGTATTAGATTTTACAAATGTTTACTAAATGCAAACTCTTATCAATCTATACATGCTTACGATTTATCCCAAACATTGCTTTATGCTGAAAATTGCCATTTTGCCTTCCTTTGATGTAGCAACCACATGTAGCTAGAAATCAACATGCAATGTATATTAATGTGCGAGTACACTCTTTGTACTTAATCAGATTGTCCACTTGCTGTAGGTGAGGATGAGGCACTGCCCGGGGACTTTTACCGGGCAGATTTCGACAATTCTAATGTTTAGTCGCCGTTCTTGCCCCAGTTGGTTGCCTGAGGGTTTGGGGGCATGCCATGCTGGCCCTTTTGTTGTTTATCTCATGATTTCCGCTGCTACTTGATGTAATAACTCTAAATATATCGTTATGGACAGCAGTCCTACTTTTGGAATGTAATAACGTTTATGCTCCTGATAATTGTGTATGTGTTGTGATATCAACTGTTGGATGAGAATGCTCGTGTTGGCGAACTATCCTGGGACCAACACGGGTATAATCGTGGAACGACCGAGGTTCCCTTGATTCACTCGAAATGTACCGCGCAATTGGGTGAATCAGTGGAGTCCCGGGGATGGTTCCCCACACACAAAGGGTCCAGATTTCCATATTCGGGTCCCGACAATTCTTATCCATCTGGCCGTTTTGTTCAGGGCAAAATAGATGGACTAGAAAACACCATGATTAGCATTTAGGATGCAGAAACCAACTTTATTGAAACGTCACAACTGGCCTTCAAGTTTCTAAATTATAATTACTAATGATAACATGAAACCAACTGGAGGTATAGATTCAAATGAGATATTGTCTTTTCAGTAATTCAGCTTCAGTCATCCAGCATGATTTTTATGCATGTCCAGTCTACTACACAAGTTTGGAACTGGAAATGAAACATAAAAGGAAGTAGACTTTCCACACTAGAGAATGTGGGACACCAACATGTCATAATCAGAACTACTCATAATATTTTTGCAAAAAGAGCTCAAGTCGAAGAAACTTCATACAAGTAATATAAGTCAACCATGCAATTGGACAATTTTATATTTTGAGCAAAAGTTCATGGTCTATGAACCATATAGGACCCACCATATGAAAGTAATCTAGCATGCCTAACCCTCTAATTCTGACCGCATGTGGAAAAAGAACAATTCATATAGTAGCATTAGTCATTACCTTCTATAGAAGAAAATTCTTTAATTAGTCTCGCATCAGGTCTATCCAATGGTTCTGTCTCTGAAACGTTGTAAACATAAACACTAGCCAAATCCTGTAAATTTTTCTTTTCTTTTTGTAAGAGTTATGTAAAACCTAGATCAAAAGGGAAATACACTGTAATATGAGCATACCAAATTCTACTTCATAATGATTGGCATAAGGATCCTAAGCAGACATCATTGCTAACTAGTTGAGAAAAATGATAACCTCGATGGTGCAAAGCAAAACATTTAGCTCAGTTTTTCAACAAATTAACTATTCTGGCAGAATAAACACTACTACACAATAGGCCATCCTTGCCGGCATATCACTGCCAACTCGTGAAACCAACTGGTAGTGATGCATCACTGCCGATTCAGTTGCCACCCGCGGTGCTATCAGCATTTTCACTGCCGGTTGTATTCCAAAACCGGTAGGAATAAGTATTTTCCCGCACAATCTGCGCTTGTCATTGTCGGTTACCACCGAGCAGTGATATCAACATTTTCACTGCTGGTTGTACTCCAGAACCAGTAGTGATAAGTATTTTCCCACGCAATTCGAGCTTATCACTATCGGTTCTGCATAGAACTGGCAGTGATAAGTAAGTTTATATAGGTGTTCCCCTCCCTAACCGAGCAGAATAGAGAGTAGCTTTGTCTTTGCACGGTGGCAAGGATTTTGGCAACTTGCTGCTAGAAAATTGTAGCAAAATTAATCTTTCATTTCTCTCCAAGGTTAGTAAATTAATCTACATTATATTTGTTGTTAGATTTTACACTATAGATTGCTTTAGATTTTGATAATTCTTGATTGTATGGTGTGAACATTTTAGGTCGGTAGAGCTCAAATTAAGATCTAGCTAATTTAGTGAACAAATTACAATTCTTATTCATTTTAGTGATTTGGTGGATTTTTTAGTAATGAAAATTGCTAGATGGACCAATATATCTAATTATAATTATTTTAAATAATGAAAATTTGAAATATGGAATTTTAAATGGTGAAAATTGCTAGATGAATTCTAAAGAGTGAAAATTACTAGTTGAATATTTTAATGATAAAAATGGTAGATGGATTTACCAATAATGAAAATTGCAAGATACATTTTTAAATCTAATTATTTAAAAATATATCCTTTTTATATGGTTATTTGATGTATATTAATTTAATTTATTAGCGAAGACATAACAAATGAAATGAATAAATCATTTAAATAATAAAAAATAGCTAGATGGATATTTAAATAAAGAAAAAGGTTGATGTATTTTAATGTAGTCAAAATTGCTAGATGGATTTTTAAATCTAATCATAGACAATTATTTTATTATTTAAAATTATATGCTTATCTGATATTTATTGATTTAATTAATTAGTGCTGCATGACTAATGTAAAGAATAAATTATTTTGTGATCGTTTATTGATTTACTAAAATTTAGTTTGATATAATTAATTGTAGATGAACCGAAGGTGGATGTATGACACGAACCGTCATAGCCTAGAGTTCTTTAATGGTGTGACTTGTTTTCTGAACGCGGTAGACTATATGTGTTGTCATGTGTTGATTGCAAAAATGAGAAACTATTTTCTACCACAGAGTCGATACGTGCACACTTGCTTCGAAGGAGTTTCAAGGCTAGCTATACCTGTTGGACTGAGAACAGTGAAGATGATGTTGTACATGACGAGCAATACATTGATGAAGATGATGAAGACAACAATATGACGGTGGTCAAAGATATGTTCGTTGATAGCCACAAAGATAATCTAGATCAAATATTGTGTGATGGGGAGAGGGACTTCATGAGTAAAAGAGAGTTTCAAAAGTTCCAGCGTATGGTAGAGGACTCTACAACACCATTGTATTCGGGCTACAAGGAGGAGAACAAAAAGCTACATGCCGTGCTTACACTACGGTAGTTGAAAGCAAGCAATGGTTGGTCCGATAAGAGCTTCACTTAGCTGTTATGTCTTGTCGGCGTACTTTACGCTAGGGTACCTCTTTGCCACGGTTAGGAGGGGCCACGAGTGCCCAAGTGTGACAACTTGGCGAGCAGGTGGGCGATCAGGCCCTAACGCCAGCGCATCGCGTCGCATGGCAAACTGGGCGAAAGGTGTAGGCGATCAGCCACGATGCCAGCGGCCGTCTTGTGTAGAAGCTTTGGTGGCGGTGGGTGATCAGGCCCTTACGCTAGGCGATCGCGTCGCGTGGCAGCCTAGCGAGCAGGTGGGCCATCAAGCCCTGACGCCAGGCGACCGCGCCGCGTGGCAGCCTAGCAAGCAGGTGGGCGATTAGGCCCTGACGCCAGGTGACCGTGCCGCGTGGTAGCCCGGCGAGCAGGCGAGCGATCAGGACCCGACACCGGGTGGCCGGGATACGTGGTCAACCAACGGAGTCAGAAGGTACTCGGGGGTCCGCTGTCGATCAGGCATGGAGGCGTACATCGAAGGAATGGAGGAGCTTCGCCTCAAAGTCTTCCTCCCCGACACACCGTGTCAGAACCATTGAATGCGCGTGGCTCTGCTGACAGCACGATAGCTTATCCCTCTTTCGTCCTGCACATAACCCGTCGCATACAAGTCGCTTCCTAGGCAGACTGGGTGAAGTTGGACGATGGTGCAAAGAATGAGGCCAGGGGATGGTGCTATAACGACTGATGTAATAAATGGAGTGTAATCAGTATGATGTCATCCATCTCACATGCCCAAGCCAGCCCGGCCTATATAAGGGGGTTCAGTGCATGGGAGAGGGGCGGAGAAAAAGGACTCGAACGAAAGAATGAGAACAGGAAGAGCACTGAGAGAGCTCAAGAAGAACCTAGAGAGAAAAAAGGAGATAGAGTGTAGATCGTGCGTTTGTAATCCACTGAAAACACATTAACGAGAGCAGAAGCAGGATGTAGGGCTATTACCCACACCGGGGGCCCGAACCTGGGTATATCGGCGTGTTCTTCGATTCTTGTCTGTGCGGATTCCTCGGGAGAGCCCGTAAGTGTCCTTCCGGACCCCCTCTATCAAACCCCGGACTCCGTCTAGGGAGAATAGCTGCCAGCAAAATACGCCGACAGCGGTGCGCCATGTTGGAGGGTAGCGGTTGGCTCACCCTTTCGTCTCTCCAGCGGATCCTGGTCATCCAACTGGAAGGATCCCGCTTCTGGTGATGGCGGGTTCGCGTTCTCAGTGAGAAGAGCCGGTGAAGGCTAGCAGTGCTTGCAACACGTCCCGGCACTCCCGTCTAGTGGGGGACTACCTCACACCTTCCCTAGAGGGGGGCTGCGTTGTCCCCCCCAGTGGTAGCAGAGCTGCCAGTTCAGCAGCGGCTAGCCATGGAAGAGGCCACTCCGGCCCAAAACCTGCATGCTGTCCGTCTCCTCTTGGACCACACCCTAGTGGAACTTGCGGGAGACACCCTAGCCACGCTGTGGCTGCGGGACATCGCTTCCCTGATAAACATGGCCTAGCTCTGTGTGGGGGCGTTTGATCGGCTGGGTACCTTCAGTGCTCTGCGGTCAGGGTTGCGTGCAGACTACACCAAAGCTTTCAGCCACCCGAGTGAGAAGAGCTCTGGCCAGGAGGGCTCGAGCAAGGGAAAAGGCATACAGGACGTGGACCTCATTCACGCGGGGGGCCGGGCGGCAGCCAACGTATCGCCTCGCATGTCCCCCGGGCATAGGGGAGGTTGTGAGGATCTGAGGGCTCGGTTGAGAAGCGCTGCGGCAGCACAGGCGATGATTTTGCGCGACATATCGCGGGCACCGCCGCACTGAGGGCAAGGCCGCTATAGGCGGATGGCTCCTCCAACGACACCCACCCTCGGGATGAGGAGGAGGCCCTCTCCTCTGAATCCTTGGGGAGTCGTGATCTGCGTTCCCTGGCACGGTCTCTAGGTCGGGGTTAAGGTGGATGGCGTGGCTCCCCCTACGGCGTTGGGTGCCAAGCGTTCTCCAGTCGACTGCACCGCGTTGCATGGCCGGAGAGGTTTCACCCGACCTCCATCGAGAAGTATGATGGCACCACCAACCCGGAAGAGTTCTTGCAGATATACACGATGGTGGTGTGGGCCGCAGGCGGTTCTGAAAAGGCCATGGCCAACTACTTCCTGACAGCCTTGATGGGATCTGCCCGTTCTTGGCTGTTGAAACTTCTGCGAGGGTTGGTGCACTCGTGGGAGGAACTGTGTGACCTTTTCGTCACCAACTTCCAAGGCTCGTACACACAGGGGCGTGGAGGATGATCTCCATGCCCTCGAGCAGGAGAAACGGTAGTCGTTGCGTGACTTCATCCGACGGTTTAGTTACTGTCGTAACAAGATCCCCAGGATCTCCGAGCAGTCAGTCGTCATCGCCTTCCGAAGAGGTGTCCGGGACCATAAGATGCGGGAGAGGATGGCCACCTGCAACATCACCACCACTTCCGAGTTGTTCTCCCAGGCGTACAAGTGCGCACGGGCGGTAGAAGCTCAGCGGAAGGTGTCTGGTCTGGCTGGCAGTCACGGCGTAGACGAAGCCGGGACCTCGAAGGGTCCGCGCTCCACGAGCAAGAAGAAGAAGCTCGGAGCGGCTGAGTTTGGGCAGGTCCTAACAGCAGAGCGCGAGCACAGGGACACCAAGTTGTGGTGGCGCGACTGCTATGACCTGCGAGATGATCGTCGCGGTCGGGGGGATGACCGTCGTAAGGAGAAGGAGGGCATGCCCTACTGCCCGATCCACAGATCCAACACACACAACCTAGCCAGCTACCAGGTTGTGAGCAGGATGGTGGAGCAGTGGCTCAAGGAGCATCGTCCCCATGATGACGACCAGAATGAAGACTCTGCCCTGTTGGCTTTTTAGTGGGTGGAGCACATGGTGGCATATATACACGGTGGCTCGGCCACCTATCCCTCCAACACGAAGTATAACCGGTTGATGAGGGAGGTTTGCGCCGCTGTGCCAAGCTCAGGGGTGAGTAGGCCGCTGAAGTGGTCGGAGGAGCCGATCACCTTCAGTCAGGCTGACCACCCTGAGAGCACTGCCGGCCTGGGTCACATTCCGATTGTGGTTTCGGCCATGATTCGGAACGTGAAGCTTAGACGAGTGCTGGTGGATGGAGGGAGCTCCATCAACCTCTTGTCCTCCAAAGCGTTTCAGGCACTCCAGATATCGCAGCGGGAGCTGCGTCGGGCCCTGCCTTTCTACGGGGTCACCTCGGGGGCTAGTTCAGTGCCCCTGGGCCAGGTGCGCCTCCCCGTCACCTTCGGGGACGAGAGCAACTACCGTACGGAGGTGGTGGACTTTGAAGTCGCCGACTTCGACCTTCCATACAATGCCCTGCTTGGCCGACCGGCGTTGGTCAAGTTCATGGCGATGACCCACTATGCGTACATGGTGGTGAAGATACCAGGCCCGGTGGCCCCATAGTCATCCAAGTGGACAGGCCGGAAACCTTGTCTACCACAAGCAGGCATTGGACCTAGTCGGGGCCACCTGTGCAAGGTAAGCTGATGCTGCCTACTCGGGAGCCCCTCCGGCGAAGACCCGTGCCTTGCCTAGTTGGTCTGATGAGGTTAAGGTGGTCTCCCTGAGCGAGGGTGAGCCAGAGAAGATCGTCAAGGTGGGTGCCCAACTTGGCGCCAAATAGGAAATCACGCTCATCACCTTCCTCCGGTCTAACTCCGACGTGTTTGCCTGGCAACCGTCTGACATGACTGGGGACCCCAGGGAGGCGATCGGGCACCGATTGGCAACGCTCCCAGGAGTGCGCCTAGTCCGATAAAAGGTCCAGAGATAGGCACCAGAGCGGCAAGATGCCATTCATGAGGAGGTAGAGAAGCTGTTGCGTGTGGGGATCGTTAGGGAAGTCTCTCACCCCGAGTGGCTTGCCAACCCTGTGCTTGTCAAGAAGTCCAATGGGAAGTGGCGGATATGTGTCAACTTCACCAACCTCAACAAGGCCTACCCGAAGGATCTGTACCCTTTGCTGCGCGTCGATCTCATCATCGACTCTACGGCGGGGTGTAAGCTGCTGTGCTTTCTGGACACGTACTCCGGGTATCACCAGATTAGCATGGCGACAGAGGATGAAGAAAAAATCACTTTTGTAACCCCGATGGGCATTTATTGTTATAACAGAATGGCATTTGGGTTAAAAAATGTTGGTTCTACTTATCAGCGTGCTATGCATATTTTTCTTCCATCCGCAGATAGGACGGAACCTCAAGGTGTACGTCGACAACCTGGTGGTGAAGGTCAAGAAGGGTGAAGGACTGATCGAGGACAAAGAAGAAACCTTTGCCAACCTTCGGAAGAATTGTCTGAAGCTCAACCCTGAGAAGTGTGTGTTCGGCATGCCCTCTGGAATGTTACTAGGATTCCTTGTGTCCAACCGGGGCATTGAAGCCAATCCCGACAAGATAGCGGCCATCGAGCACATGAAGCCACCGACTCAGCTCAAGCAAGCGCATGTCTCGCTGTCCGTCTGGCATCCCTCGGGCGGTTTATCGCTTGTTTGGGGTAAAGGAGTCTACCCCTATTCAAACTGTTGAAGAAGACCAACCACTTCGAATGGATTCCAGATGCCCAACAAGCATTCGAAGACTTGAAGAAGTACCTCTCCTCCCCACCAGTGCTGGTCGCCCCCAAGCTTGGCGAGCCGTTGCTCCTGTACATCAAAGCTACTCCCGCAGTAGTGAGCGCGGTACTGGTGGCGGACAGGGAAGGTGCCCTGAGGCCGGTCTACTACGTCAGCAAGGTGCTACAAGAAGCGGAGACCAGATACCCACATGCACAGAAGATGCTGTACGCCGTCCTAGTGGCGTCCAGGAAACTACGGCACTACTTCCAGGGACGGGACATCACGGTGGTCACTACCTATCCCCTGCGAGAGATCCTCCACAATCAGGAAGCAGAGGGTCGTGTTGCCAAATGGTCGGTAGAGCTGGGGGAGTTCTGCCTCAAGTTTACCCCCCGCACTGCTATCAAGAGTCAAAGACTGGCAGAGTTCATCACCGAGTGGACTCCTATCACTCCTAAAGCTGAAGAGACACCCGTGCCTTCTCCTTGGACTTTATTCTTCAATGGTTCCTTCAGGCTCAAGGGCGTGGGGGTTGGGGTCGTCCTGGTCTCACTGATCGGTGACATCCTTTAGTACACGGTCGTCCTGGACTTCAAGGCAACCAACAACATCGCCGAGTACGAGGATTTACTGGCAGGGCTATGCGCCGCCTCCGTGTTAGGCCACTACAGGAAACGACAATATTTTCGTCGGACAAAAACCGACGAAAATACGGAAAAAACCGACGAAAATAGCTATTTTCGTCGGTTTCCTGACGAAAATAGGTCGACGAAATTGTGTCGACGAAAATACAAGTATTTTCGTCGGTTGTCGACGAAAATAAACTTGTATTTTAAATGGTTGTCGATTTAAAATACTTCTATTTTCGTCGGCGAGCTTAACAAAGCGAAAATAGTGGCCGTTGACACTCCTGCTGGCCTGGTAGCTCTATTTTTGTGCCACGTCAGCAGCCAAGCCACGTCGGCGAAAATAACTGTGCCACGTCAGCAGCCAAGCCACGTCGGTGAATTCTGTTTCGGCAGTAATTTTCGTCGGCGAATTCTGTTTCTGCTGATTACAAGGAAGAATATGAATATGGGGAATCCTAGCTGTTGGATGGACTACTCGGAGATCTTCCTGTGCATTGGGCTCTGGATGGCGATGGCTTGAAGCTTGCGCTTTAAGTTGGCTTGCAATTGGCTCTTTTTGGCTTGTCCTGGACGACGTCCTTCCTAGTCCTTATATAGCGGGCTGCAGTACTGAATCATAGTCGATGAGGAGTCCTATTGCTGTTGTGATCTCTGTATCGCACCTGAATTTCCATAATGGCTGGACGTGTTCGAGTAGGTTTCCTCATATCTAGAATATGATCAAATCTTGCCTTACGTAGGGACATATCTGGTTCTATATCTTATCCCATTGAGGTGGGCTCAGAATATTCGGAGTTTACAAATGCTTGTAAAGCTATACCTAGCATGGCCTTGGAATTTATGGCGTAGGCCCATATCCTCTATCTAGATATTCGACAGTAGCCCCCGAACTCTGCTTAGCGGAGTGTCTATTTGAGTGCTTGGTCAATTGCTGCCAAACATGGTTAGTCGAACAATGCCTCGCCTGCTTGTGGTCAAATGGCTCAATCAAATCAGGAATCGCTAAGTATCGAGTGGGATGTGCAGGGTCGAGCGCCCTGCTACAAGCCCAGCTCGAGTGCTTAGGGCAGCCTTATGTCGCTCGATGTTGAGTAGTCAACCTAACTCTGAGCAGAGTTGGAATCGTTGTCAGAAATTCTTAACATTGAGCAGTTGAAGCATTTATTGCTCACGTCGGAGGTGTCATGGAGAATGCGGCGCCATCATTCCACTTTTTTCGGTGATCAACGTGTTGTACGGTGGGAAATGAATCGTTGTGACTTGACAATTTTTGGCTTATAAATCTCTGGATTTGAAACTGTAGCTGCTTCATTCCTTCGTCCTTAGCCTTCCTCTCGAAGCCACCGTCTTGTCTCTTCGAACCCTTTCGTTTCTACACCTTGAAAAATCTCCACTTCCTTACTTCGCTCCAATGGCTTTTGATTCCTCCGCCAACCCTAAGGCTGCCGCACAGCTGAAGAAAGAGGTTGCGGCAGCACCTACCGTGGGGCTGGTCTTTAGTGATGAGACTTACCAGCAAGGATGGCAGGCATCCATCATGACAGAGAAGCGTCTCGCGGAGTTGGAGAAGGGCGGTTTCGATGAGACTGTAGTTTTTGAGTCTTTCATCTGCTGCGGTCTTAGCTTCACCCCTTCTCGATTTCTGTGGGCTGTTCTGGATTTCTACGGAATCCAGCTCTTTCACTTGATCCCCAATTCAGTCACAGTGCTCTGTGTTTTTGCTCATCTTTGTGAGGCCTTCATGGGCATCAGACCCAGCCACAATTTGTTTTGCCATTTTTACCACTTTAAGAGGTCAGCCAAGAATGTGGTAGTCGGAGGTGTTAGATTTCACCTCCGCAGCGGTGCCACTAGTATATACATTCCTGTACCGGTGATTTCTTCTTGGCAATCAGACTAGAAGAAGCAGTGGTTCTATATCACCTCACCAGACACAGTCAATTCTCCTCTGTCTTATCAGCCGTTTCTCCTGACTCCTTCTGACCTCTGGACAAAAGTCCTTCCATCGACAACACAGAATATACGCTATGTCACGAAGATTGAGGAGCTGAGAAAGAGGGGTCTCTTTGGGTGGCACGTCGCCCGAGACTTCCTATCGCGGCAATCGAGTTTGCTAACGTGCCGAGATCATCTGGCTTGGGAGTACTCTAGGGTCAATGACACGACCAGAGACAGCTCTGAGGGTATGTAACAATGACCTTTTCTATCGCTCTTTCCCTTTGCCATGATTAGTGGCTAATGAACTGCCTTACTAACTCACAGTCTTGTCAGATGTGAACATTTTTACTCGATTGAGCAAAATCTTTCATGGTTTCTCCTGGCCCCTACGCCGTAGAGGCTTACTCTTTGGCCAACCCTCGACCCAATGTATGTATCGAGTAACCACCAATGCTATTGCGCAGAGGCATACATTGTGGTTTAACCAATTTCTTCTTTTCAGGAGGTCGAGTGTGACGAGCATAGTAGGCTGCTCGATGGAGCCACTACCCTGGACAACGAGCTAGCTTGAGATGGTAGGCATGCATTGAGCTCAGCTCCTGCTGGTGCGGGGTCGTCTGCGAAGGACATGGCGCTTGCCATAGCTCCCAGCGATGTTGAAGCATCTTAGGACCAGGAGGTGGCGAATTCTCCTCGAGTGGGGAGATCGACATCGCCATCACCCCTGCCACTAGCGAAACACCGCCGGGTTGACCTCTTTTTCGACTGCCTTGTACTGTCTCTTGGACTTGTATGTGGCAGATCCTATGTGCCAGCTTATGCTCAGCTCCACGATCCTCGGGCTCATCGTCCTTGGGCTTGTCTTTAGCCTACTCGATGTCGCGCTCGGCGTGAGTGGCCTTGAGCTTTTCCTGGACTTTCTTACTGATCACTTGGCACTCATCGAAGTAGTGCTCATCCGTGTGATAGACGGGGCAGTATTTGTTTCCCCCACAACTTCAGCCTTTGTTGTCGCCTAGGTTGAACGTTTTGCCCCTTTCAATTGCAGCTACAGTGGAGTTGCCCTTGCGCTTTTGCCCATGGTTCTTGTACCTCTTTGCCCCTTGCTTGGATGACTCGAGCTTATCGCTGCCAGCCTTTGGGTTGTCAAAGTGGTCTCAGGCTTCGGTGCAGATGGTGTACTTATCCGCCAGCTTGAAGAGCTCCTTGGTGGTTATGATCTTTCAAGTGGCGAGCTTTCCCTTTAGATCTCCATCCTTAACCCCGTTTTTGAAGGCAACAATCACTACCTCATCCGAGATTTTGGGGATCAGGTTCCGTTTGTCGCTGAACCGTCGAATAAAGCTGTGCAGTGACTCTCCTAGCTTCTGCACCAGTCGATGCAAGTCATTGTGTGTTCCGAGGCGTTCATACGTGCGCCAAAAATTGGCAATGAACTAGGCCCGCAACTCAGCCCATGACGATATCGACTGAGGCGGGAGGTTGAGTAGCCACGACCTAGCTGCCCCATCGAGAGTGGTGAGTAGGTAGTTGGCCATCACCTTCTCGTTGCCTCCAGCTGCTCTCATGACCGTAGTATAGATCTGTAGCCATTCAATAGGGTTAATGTTCCCCGTGTGCTTCTGAACAGGACTAGGCTTGAACTTGTCTAGCAATCTAACTGCACGCAGTGCTAGGGTGAATGCCTTACACCCCTCATCGACGTCTTCTGGGGTCATCTGGCGATGTTCTCTACATGCATCTTGTTGAGGGGGAACTTGTGTCACGGCTGCGAGCGGTCTCTCGAGGGCGAAGATTCACCCTAGCATGCATGACGTACCGGAGATCGACCTCTCGAGGATGTGAACTCGTTATCCCGCCTCTCGCGGTCTTCATGATCCCGCTCTTCCCTTGGATCTCGTAGGATATCTTGCAAATCTTGTCAATTATGTAGGATTCGATCTCGGAGATCTCCACGGTATCCATGGCGGGGGTTCGAACGGATCATTCCAGAGTTGTGATGACCAGAACTAGCCACTATTGATCGCACTGCCCGACAACTATCATGAGGCTGTCCAGGCAGATGACTCCGAGCACCTTGTAATCTTGGCTGCCTGAACCTTGAATTGGCTGCTGAGCAATCTGAGCTTGTACTGCATCGAGCAGCGTCTTCATCTAGTCGAACATCGGCGTCATAGGGTTAGCCGGGTCCAACGGTGGGAGAGACTTCAATAGCATGTGTGCACACTGGACGTTAGCTTCAGGAGTACTGATGACGTCGCTAGGTGGCTCTGATGGGATGCTATTCCTAGAACACGGCCAGGCGCACCATTGTGGTTGCGCAGCCAAAGAGTCTGCTGCCCCTGGAAACCTGGCACATGTGGATGAGGTGTCGTTGGATTGTCAAGGTTGAGATGCTTTGACAATCTGACCATGATCCCTGTAACGGCTGTGACGGTTGGGTCACGGCAATGGTCCACCGTTCCAGGAGCAACGTCATCTGTGGTCGCATGCGCTACGGCGGTTACTGCCCCATGATCACGGGCTGTGCCAGGCGGGACATGGTGCTCCTAGCCTCCAGTGGCTTCTACTCCTAGGTCCCGCTCTTGGAACTTCCGGCAGTAGTGCCTTTGTCGGCCTTAGCCATGAACACATGACGATCTGTACGACTGCTACATTGACTGCTAAGGTGTAACATCCCAAATTTTGCTTTTTCTAGATTTAATGTGCTTTTTCCTTATTTAATTGAATTTCTGGAATTTATTAAATCCTTTTAGCATTTTTTCCAATTGAGCTTCGCTGTTCTTTTAATTATTTTGAGCAAAGTATTAATAACCTTTTGTTGAAAATATTTTATTTGGGTTCTATTTCCCTCAAGTTATTTTCTGGGATTTTCCTGGATTTTTGTGAATTTTTATGCTATTTATTTTGGCTTATTTGATTTTCTGGAATTGTTTTTATTCGAAAAGAATTAAAAACCCGGGTGAACAATGTTGGGCCGAACACTGTGTGGCCCGTTTCAGAAAACCCTAGCACCGCCGCTGTGCAATTCGGAACCAAGGGCTCGCATCTTGCCGCGTCACCCCGTGCGTCACACCGTTGAATCGCGTTCGCGTAAACGCACCGGATGAAGCCACGTCACCTAGTCGTATCCCCGCCGAACTCCGCCGCCGCCTCGGACTCCGCCGGGTTTTTCGCAATGGCACGGACGCCTAGAGCCTCTATTTAATGCGCCGGCACTTGTGCCGTGATGCCCTAGCTGCGCCGCACCAAGCCGTACACGTCTTGACGCTTGAGTTGCCGCCGCTTCACCGCACAACCATGCCGAAGTCCCGAAGCCATCCGCCATATTCCTTGAGCCGTTCTGTCGTCGCCGTTCATCCTCCGCCGTCGCCGGGGGCACCGTCGAACTCATCTCGCCAAGCCACGTCGGAGGATCCACTTCATCATGCCGGAGGAGCTCGGGAGCGCCGTTCCGCACGTCGCCGTCTTTGTCTCCGGTGGAATCACACCGCCGCACCATCGTCACCGAGCCGAGCTTCTTCTGCTGTTCAATCGTGCATCAATGCCCCTGATTTCACCGCGTCATCCCGTAACAGTAAACCTCATCCCTAACTCTTAGTCGTTAGATCAAGATTTGAAGGCTTAGATTGGATCCATGCTAGATCTATTTCAGACCGTAGGATCTAGATCGTGTGGTTAGGATTGGATCTGCTATTCTCAACTAGAATAGATTAGGACCATTAGATCTTAATCCTAGGGCTTTAGCGTTGCCGCGTCGCGTTAGTGCCATCGCCGTCCGATACGCGCCGGTTGGTCTCCGATCGTGCCGCATGTCGCATCGTCGCTTCGCCACTGTGCCGTCGGATCTAGATCCGAGGGTAGCCGTAGCACCACGCGTCGTGTCCGCGTCATATCCAAGTCAATTCGGGAGGGATAATCCAAGCCGTTCATTTTGAATCAAACGGTTGTGATCGCGTCGTGCTTCGGTGAATAGGGTCACGCCGCGTGTCGGGGGGATCTGATCGGGCAGGTAATCTCGGCCGTCCGTTTGAACGGACGGGCCTGATTGAATCGTGGAGCACGAATCTTGAAGCACCAGCGCCGCACTGTGCGCGTGACATCATCAGTGACGTCATGGTGGGCCCCACCTATCAGTAGGATGACTGAGCCGCGCTAACGTCATATTTCCGAATTTCCCGTATAGAAATAAATATGGAAAATCGGTTTATTCTTTTTAATTTCTTTTCAAACTTCAATTGGCTATTACTTTTGTGTTTTAACTCCGATTTGAGTGATTTTAATTTCTAAAAATTTGTAAAATCAAACTCTTTCTATCTATGAATTTTATTCAAATTTTAGACTTGAGTTGCTCTCTATTTTATTTGTTTATTGCTATTTATTTACGTTACGCGTAGAGGTCGAGGTGCCCGAAGGATTAGAAGAAGTTTTGACCTAGGAGCAACCTCAAGAACCAGAACCAGTACTTTTTGAAGGCAAGTTGTGTTTGATCATGTTGAACCTATCATAGCAAATTATTTTGATTTAAATTATTGCATGCTAATTTAATAGAATTAGTTTTAAATAAGTTCTGGGATTAGTTAAATGCCTAGTTGCTATATGCCACCTTGTCATATATAATTGTAGGCCATGAATCATTTGTCACCCTAGGTTGTGGATTAATAGTTGGACATTAATAATTCGCCAACATGGGTTGAGTAGACCGTAAGTAGTATGCTTAGCCCCGCCACGTAGATAATTCATGATTTTCGAATATTAAAGTTAATATTGACTTAATGAGATATGGAACATGTTTTGTGAATGAGACATGTGTTATTGAGTGGATGATGGCACGTGGTGCAATGGTAAAGAGCTGGGGTGGGAAAATGATTTAGACTGGGGCAAGTGGCAAGATTGATTCTGGTGGGCCAAGAGTGGCAACTGTGCGGTCGTATTTGGTTTTTTATTAGTTTTGGATATTTGAGACCACACTTGGTTAGTCTTGCCTCGGTCAACTAAGGACTTAACCTTGCAAGCCTTTGAACTGAGTCTTCCATACAACCACAAGTTCCGGAATGGGACGGACCTAGCTGAGTAAACTGTGAAATCTATTCTTTGGTACTGTCATGGCGGTGTGATTCCCGGAGGAGCGGGTGAAAATTCACATGGCGCAAGAGGGGGGCCCTGGGTGTGGTAACCAGTCCCTCCAGTGTTGAAACCTTAGCGGGCAGTACTGGGTTTAGACGGATCTTTGGAAAGGCTTTCTTACGGTTACTCGCCTTGGTGGCATTTGACTGTATCTTGTGGGTAAAGTGTATAACCTCTGCAGAGTGTACAACCTATTTGAATAGCCGTGCTCACGGTATTGAGCATCGCTCGGTGATTACAGTCAAGGGTTAGACTTTCATGAAAATAACTTGTTTATGGAAAATTCTTGGGATGGTATTGATAAACTTGACTTAAGTTGTGAAATGATTTACCTGTGCAAGAATTGTGAAAGTTATTATCTTTTTTATTGTTTTGCTGCTTTGCAATCTATTACTGTATTATCTTAAATGCTATACTGCAAATGAGCCGTAGCCTATACTTTGTACTAAGCCATGCATGTAGAATATTAGAATTGCATTCTGTGCATGACTTGCTGAGTGCTCAAAGTACTCACCCTTGCAACAACACAACCTCAGTTGAAGAAGAAGCAACCCCTGCACTTGAGGAGGAGTTTCAGGAGGAGCCGACGAACTAGGGAGCGAGCCTAGTCAGTTGCCTGTGGCAAATTGGTTGGCGCCACGAGTTTATTTTATTTCTACTGCAGTTGGTTATTTTAATAAGCCTTTGCCCTGCAAGGCGTACTTTTGTAACTTGACCATAAGGTCAAGCAACCAGCTTGACTATTTAATTAAAGTACTTACTATTTCGTTGGATATGACTGTGATATGTACCGATGTTGAGACTGTGTGCACTAGCGTGATCCTGGACTAGTGCTGAACACACAGAGGGTCCGCATTTGCACATTCGGGTCCTGACAGAGGTGGTATCAGAGCTAGGTTGACTGTAGGACTGGCCCTTAGTTAGAATGGTCGTAGTGAGGATAAAATTATTTTCTAAAAGTTAAAATGTGTCAAGATAATGAACGCATTCTCAACTTACCCGTTTCTCTCTTTTCATACCCCTTGCTGAATTTTTCATGTTCTCACTTTGTTTTAAAATTTCTGAGTTTTCACGTGAGTGTCCTTTGGCAGATAGGATGATCCACTCTTTTGGTGAGCGCACTGGAGGGTACGCCGCGGAGCTATGGCGTATGATGCAGCTACTAGGAGGTTACGATAGACCGATCTACCGGGGGACTACCATAGTGCGGGCAGGACTGGACATCTCCTGGGATGTTACGATCACGATCTACGCTCGGGAGAGAGTGAGGGCGAGTCGTCCCATCTGCATCACTTCCAGGAGGTCATCGTTCGATGCCGGGATCCAAGAAACATCGCGTTTGGCGATGTGGCAGATTGCTCGTACCTATTCCAGGGAATTGGAAGGCACAGTGTTTCATCATCATCCGCGTCGAGACAATCACTACAACCGGGAGCCCATAGAGGAGGAGGATGCCACGATCACCCACTTGGCGAGGTATGTCATCGCTCAAGAGGATGCTATCGACGAGACGGTCTAGGAGCTGCAGAGGACCCGGGACGAGGTCACGGAGGTGAGGACCCATCTGCGGGAGACTTGCGAGTACTTGGCTCATTCAATCTAGAGGGTTAGGGAGCTGGAGACTGTTGGTGATATGCCCTAGAGGCGATCATGTGAGATGATTGTATCATACGTCTATGTTCATGTACTTATCAGTTCCATGAATAAATATCACTCCTTTGTTCATTGAGTATAACTTAATTGTGAATCACATTGGTTATATGATATTATTCTAAATGATCCCTGGTCACGTATCATTATGTGGGACAATAGTGATCTGACCAGCACATGTATTGATTGATGGTAATGTTTCAAATACCATAGATATGGAGATATCAAATCAATAATGTGGGCACATGTTAGAGAACATGGGGTTGGATAGACCCGCTCTGAGACACTGATGAGATTGTTATCTTAGAAGTGCCATCAGGGTGTTGTCTCGAGTGGTATACCTATACGATCCTTTGACCTAAGATTCTTATTGATTCTTACCATGCGTAATTGTATACTTTGGGGCTATCAAACGCTTCTCCATAGCAAGGGAGTTATAAAGGTAGCTTACGGGTATGCCATGAAACATGACATGAGATATAAGAGATCAAGATGGAATTTGCCCCTCCTCGATAACGGGAGAGATATCTCTGGGCCCCTCGGTGTGGATGGATAAGGAAAAGTGCATGGCCATGCCAAAGTGATTAAAGTGTTAATCACGAATTATATACATTACATTGACGAGTGAATTTGTCAAGCTATCACAAGGGTGGCACGCTTCTCGCCTTGAGCTTGACTGATATCATGTGGCAAAAGGATCCTATGTGAGTGTATCAAGGTTCAGCTGATTCGATCATTGTGTACATTGATGAGGACATCACTTCCATGGATATAGCCACATCTACACATCAATTTGAACACGCTGCTATTATCCAAGGACCGGTTACTTGAGCTCACGCACGACAGTTTAATCATCAGGTGAATGCATTCCAAAGCCTTCCCATTAGTGATAATATGAATGGAATGCTATTTAATACTTGTCACAATTTGATTATTCTTAGGAACCTTGGGAAAGACTTGCAAAGCACAAGGGAGTTCGCGTCCGGAGGGAAGAGCAAATTGGAATCAGCTTCGGACTCCCAGAGATGGTCAAATTCAAACGGCCATAACTTTTGTTCCAGAAGGCTTTTGGAGGTCTACAAGTACAAGAACGAAAGCTCTAGTTGTCCTCTTTCAAACGGATCCATGATCACCTCAAAATTTCCTTCGAGTCAACAGGAATACGCAAAACAATCCAGAACACTTTTTCAGTCCGAGTTCGAGTCCAATTCGGCCTCAGAAACAGCACTGACTTTAAAGTACCATAACTTTCGCTTCCGGAGGGTTCTGGAGGCCCATGAGTACATGTTTGAAAGGTCTCGGAGTCTACTTTCGAAAGGATCTGACCTCACCTCAAAATTCCTTCAGATGCGTCCGGAAATTGCCAAAAACCACACATTGCTTTTCCAGTCCGAGTCAAACTCGAGTCAAACTAGACTTGGTGTTTTCAACTTGAGTTGTATTAGGTCTCCTATGCTATGGACGACCCTCTCCTGCTTCCCTAGTATAAATAAGCACCCAAACCCTCATCTAGGACTTGGGTTTTGTTTAGTTATGTCTAGCCTTTGCTACATACCGATAATCACGCGTGTCGACTAGACCGCCTGTTTTATCGTTACAGAACCCCACCGTTTGTGTTTCTTTCAGATTTGAGCTTAATACATATTTGCCAATTTAGTTGGTTGTTCATCTTGTTCTTGCTATGTTCTTCGATTGCTTGCAGGAACAATGACCTTCGTGGTCAGGTTGATCGCGTCTCGGCGAGATCAATAACCATCTGGAGTTGGTGTATCGGTTGCTAAGGCGCAACGTCCTGGACGGTTGTAGTCGGACCGTCAACATCGATTCCTACCAAATCGATAGTTACCCTCCTCTCATCGAATGATCGGGACCCCAAGTTCGCATCAGGTGGTATCAGAGCGCCAGGTTGATCGGTGAGAGATTACTAGTTTGCATTTATTTACCTACAGTCCAGAAAACCAAAAAAAAAATTAGTAGATTAGATTGCCTTTGTCCAAACCACTTTGAGCTTTTGCTTTTACTACTTAGTCCTTGCTTGTTGAGTCTTTGGTTGCATCGTTGTGTCGTGTGCTGGTTTTAGCGTCTTTCCCGTAGAGTTTCGAGTTCGAGTCACGTTTATCGTCACTTTCGTTTTTGTCATCATCGTCGTCATTATCCTTTGTGTCACCTAGGTTTTTCGTTGCAGCGTGCCACCATTGTTGATTAGAGCCGCCGCCACCACAATTCTAGGGTTTGTGTTCATCCTAGAAGGAAAATCCAAAATTGTTGGTCAATCTTCCCAAAAATAGCAGATTGGTTTCTAAAATTGTTGAGCGACCTTGCGAAGAATAGTGGCTTGGTTTCCTTGTAAAAGTTTTAGCCCTGCTGTACCATCTGAAAGTTGAAAAAAAAGGTGCAAAAAAAAAAGAAGTACCTTCAGAAGAGTGCTCGCCCGCCGCGTCAGGTGTTCGCCCGAGTGCTCGCCCATCGCGTGGCCTGGTCGCCGAGTGCTCGCCCATCGCGTGGCCTGGTCGCCGAGTGCTCGCCATCGCGTGGCTTGGTCGCTGAGTGCTCGCCCATCGCTTGGTGTGGTCGCCCGAGTGCTCGCCATCACAGGCACCGGTCGCCCGAGTGGTCGCCCAACGCGTGAGCTAGTCGCCGAGTGCTCGCCATTGCGTGACGAGAGAGAGAAAAAAAAAAGAGAAAAAAAAGGCAAGTGCACATAAAAGAGCCGCACTAAAAGAAAAGAAAGGAAGAAAAGGGAGCTTGGGGTAGTGCCTTTGTTTTTCGGTTCGAAGGTTGGATTTCCGTGGCGACGTTTGTGTCCCGGCTCGCGTCTCTAGTACGGTTAGGCCTAGGACCAGCACGGTACCATCGTTGAACGATTATTCAACTTGCTTTGACTAATGTGGTTTCAGCTTTTCTTTTGTACTATTTTCAGCCACCTATAGCTCCACATATACTACTACCCCAGGTACATGTGTTTGGCACCGATACACTTATCTCCAGAAGTTATTTTCTTGTCGGTTGCCATCACCTCCTACTCAGTTGGTAAGAATTGGTAAGAACTTGATCGAACAAGTTGAGTGTGAGCGACTCGTTTAGCCACATCAAGTAGTTGATAGGGGATTACATATGGTTTTGTTTTTTCTTGTTATCTACTAATCATGACAGGTCCACATGAAACGAGATTCAACCAAAAGATTTGCGACATAAACAACATGAAGGCTTCGTCTCCTACTCCTGAACACGGTAACCTCAAAATAACATTGCCTCCATATGCTGGAAACTTTGACCCTGAAGCATATATTGATTGGGAAATAGCGGTAGACAAACAATTTAGCATGTCTAATTTGTTTGAAAATGAAAAGATTAGTTTTGCCGCTAATGTGCTTTCTGGGTATGCGTTAACATTGTGGAAGCATGTTTGTAGAAAAGGGAGAAAACCTGAGAATTGGAATGACATGAAAAAAATTATGAGATTTGAATTTGTTCCTGAATATTATGCTGAGTGCTTGCTTGCTAAACTTCAATGCTTAAAACAAGGGAGTAATACTGTTAGAGAATACTATCGTGAATTGCAAACTTGTTTGTTACGTTGTGGTTTAGAAGAACGTGATGAAGCTATCCAGTTTAGGTTCATTCATGGGCTTAATAAGGGTATTCAGGATATTCTTATTGATCAAACATATCGATCTCTTTCACAATTGTTGGAAAGTGCTTGTAGTATTGAAAGTTTGAATGCACTACTAGCTTCACTTGAGACGCCATTCTTGCACCTCCTCTTGTGGCTAACATTTTGCGCATAAATGAGCACAAGCAAAAAGAGATTGACAACGTGGAAGATGAGAAAGTCGAGCATGGGACATTCCCTTCGACTATGGAACGAGATATGGATACCCCAACACATACAACAACGGATGAAAATTTAGGAGGTTTTGATGTTCCTACTTCTGAGGAGGAGACCATTGACCATGGTACAAATCTGATTTTACAGCAAGAAAGGGAGCAAATTGGTGAGTATATTCCTACTATACACAATTCTTGTGAACTACCACCTTGTGCCACAATTGTAGAACCATATGACGAATTGCATGCTTATAATTTTGATCATGTGGTGCTGATTACGCATAAGGAGGTGATAGCTAGAATATCCCTACCTTTGCTTTTGTGCTATGTCATGTTGAATGAGCCTGTTAGTTTGACTTGTGCTATGGACAAGATTTCTGAAATTTCATCTCTTAAGTCTTTGTCTAGCACCTATGCTTACCGTTTTAAATTCAATTTATTTGGTGAATATGGCATAGATGGCAAGTTTCTTGTTTATAGAATATGCATAACTTGTGATAAACTTGCTGAATTGAAGCTTGCTATTTTGGGCAATTCTAGTTGTAAGCAACAACTTGTTTCATTTATGCTCCATCAAATTTTCCTAATAAGTGTGATACCCATAGCTTATCGCCACATTGTTGAATTTTAGTACATTAACTTGTATTACAAATCAGCATGTCGTAGTTGATGCGTGGAAGCCCATTAAAATTGTGTCACCGTTATTGGAATGGTTTGATATTGCTTGTTTACAATTTGATGATATGAATGAGCTATGCTTGATGCCAGAACTTGTAGTTTTACCCACAAAACATGTTATTGAATGCATCTCACAAAACATGAGAATTCTTTATCAAAGGTCAGGGATAGATATGTGCTTCACTTATATTTGCAAATCAAGTTGCAAAATAAATCATGTTAATTTTGATGCCATATGCTTCACTTATACCCATGAATCAACTTGCAGAATTGTGAGGAAAGGTTATTTGCTTAAATTTGATTTCTTCTTTTGTTGTTATGAAAATAGCGCCGCTGAATCCAAAAGAACAACGAAATATGGGATATATACATATATGTTGTGTACACACTCTTCTTTTTGTTAGTTGTTTCTTTTCCAAGATGTCCAAAACCGAGGACGGTTTTCCTTCAAAGAGGGAGGAAGCATCGAATAGTGCTAGCGCTCATCAAGCCATTATATGTTGGAAAGAAGTGTTGAGCTATATGGATAATTATCGTGAATCCTCTAAATATTTTTCTTGTATTTAAAATATATAAAAAGGCAGAGCTACTATTTTATTTAAATAAATGCAGGATCTATATGAGAATGTTCTCAGGTCAAGACGAGTTAGGGTGAGCTTGAGTCGAGGACGACTCAAATTCAAGAAGGGGAGGATGATGAGGACATCACTACTATGGATATGTCCACACCAAGTTGGACCAACTCCATCAGGTCACCCATAGCCCAAGAAGAGGAAGAGCTTGAGTCGAGGACGACTCAAATGCAAGAAGGGGAGAATGATGAGGACATCACTTCCATGGATATAGCCACATCTACACATCAATTTGAACACGCTGCTATTATCCAAGGACCGGTTACTCGAGCTCACGCACGACAGTTTAATCATCAGGTGAATGCATTCCAAAGCCTTCCCATTAGTGATAATATGAATGGAATGCTATTTAATACTTGTCACGATTTGATTATTCTTAGGAACCTTGGGAAAGACTTGCAAAGCACAAGGGAGTTCGCGTCCGGAGGGAAGAGCAAATTGGAATCAGCTTCGGACTCCCAGAGATGGTCAAATTCAAACGGCCATAACTTTTGTTCCAGAAGGCTTTTGGAGGTCTACAAGTACAAGAACGAAAGATCTAGTTGTCGTCTTTCAAACGGATCCAAGATCACCTCAAAATTCCCTTCGAGTCAACAGGAATACGCAAAACAATCCAGAACACTTTTTCAGTCCGAGTTCGAGTCCAATTCGGCCTCAGAAACAGCACTGACTTTAAAGTACCATAACTTTCGATTCCGGAGGGTTCTGGAGGCCCATGAGTACATGTTTGAAAGGTCTCGGAGTCTACTTTCGAAAGGATCTGACCTCACCTCAAAATTCCTTCAGATGCGTCCGGAAATTGCCAAAAACCACACATTGCTTTTCCAGTCCGAGTCAAACTCGAGTCAAACTAGACTTGGTGTTTTCAACTTGAGTTGTATTAGGTCTCCTATGCTATGGACGACCCTCTCCTGCTTCCCTAGTATAAATAAGCACCCAAACCCTCATCTAGGACTTGGGTTTTGTTTAGTTATGTCTAGCCTTTGCTACATACCGATAATCACGCGTGTCGACTAGACCGCCTGTTTTATCGTTACAGAACCCCACCGTTTGTGTTTCTTTCAGATTTGAGCTTAATACATATTTGCCAATTTAGTTGGTTGTTCATCTTGTTCTTGTTATGTTCTTCGATTGCTTGCAGGAACAATGACCTTCGTGGTCAGGTTGATCGCGTCTCGGCGAGATCAATAACCATCTGGAGTTGGTGTATCGGTTGCTAAGGCGCAACGTCCTGGACGGTTGTAGTCGGGCCATCAACATCGATTCCTACCAAATCAATAGTTACCCTCCTCTCATCGAAAGATCGGGACACCAAGTTCGCATCATACATTCGGGGGTCAATATGTGCTGCTAGGTACCGCTATTCACTTGTTGTCTAGGAAAGGGTTCTCCGGGACCGCGGCCGACTTGTACATGAGCCTAATGGGTTACACACTTAACGGGTTGGATCATGTCTGATGGATTGGATCCATTAGTGGGTTTACGCGGATTTGGATCCTCTGGCGTTTTAATGGATTTCTACTGTAGAAGATCCATTGGCGTGAGTCGTAGTGGGCTTCTATCGTAAAAGGCCCGTTAGTGCGCTCTATATAAAGGGGGCGTGGGGGCGTGCAGCAAAGAGGTCTCCCCCACCACAAACCCTAGCCGTCACTGCATCCCATTGCCCCTAAAACCCTAGCCGCACGTGTGGGTGCTAGCACACCAGCGCACTGTGATCCCACCCCGGACGTGTGGATACCACAGAGGCGTCATCGTTCTTGTGTTGGCGCTGATCGATTCAATCAGCTACATCAACTGTACAACTACAACAACGTTGTTGTGACGGTGATCCGCGACAAGGAGAAGTTGTACCATATCGTCGTGCCCCGAATTTGCAAATCCGGACACTCTGTGTATTCAGTACTAGTCCAAGATTGCGCTAGTGCACACAGGCTAAACAGGGTTAAAGCATCACATCATACACAATGGAATAACAAATAATTACTTCAAGCACATATATAAACGAGTTGTACGACCTTATGGTGCCTTACAATAGTTTGCCACGCAGGGCTTACATTATTCAGAGTAAACAGTAAACAGCAGCGGAAATTAAACGACGTAGTGATCTTCCAATGCCACAGGCGCCTTGATAGAGGCTTGCTCCCTAGTTTCCAAGCTCCTCGACGTACTCCTCTTCATAAGCTGGCGTAGTCTCCTCCTCTGGTAATTTTTGTCCGCAAGGGTGAGTACACACCGTACTCAACAAGTCATGCACAGAATGCAGATCTATTACTACATGCATGGCTTGTTACGAAGGAATGGCTCTACTAGTTATTTTGCTTTGCATCAATATTTTAAAGTGATATTTATTTAGATTGAAAGCATCAAACCATATAACTAACATATCTCAAGTTGTTTTCCACAATATTTTGGACACATAGTCCTTAATCAACTTTATTCATCAATTCTAGCACACAGCCATCTACCCCATTTTATTTTCAAAACTCTACCCCTTGACTGTAATCCCCGAGCATTGTCCAGTACCGTGGACTCGGCTATTCGAACAGTTTTGACACTCTGCAGAGGTTGTACACTTTACCCACAAGATACAGTCGCACACCACAAAGGTGATTGACCATAACAAAGTTTTTCAGAGACTTCTATCTCCACCTAATAACCTCTCCGGGTTGCCTTCACTATCACTTCCCTCACTCAGAGCCAAAGTATAGGACCGACAAACACCATTGGACGGGTACCAAGCTGTAGCACAGGCACGCTCCCCCATACAGTTACCCCCGTGTAACTGTCACCCCAATGTATCAGAGGTAAGAAATCAGAATCCTACTCAACTAGGTCTTCCCATTCAGACATTTGGTTATACAAGAGACTCAGGTCAAATGCTTGCAAGGTGAAATCCTTAACTGACCAAGGCAAGACATCCTTCTCACACATTTTGGCACACAACACTCAAAACCTCCCCAATGCCACACAGGCCCACCTGGCACGAAGCCTCGGTCCACTTGCCCCAGTCTAAATCAATTCCCATCGCAAGTGGTTTAACGGTGCAACACATGCCCGTAATCATCCTTCATATAGAACCACACAGGTCTCTACATTCCAGTATCAATACTAACATCATTCCACCTTTTATCAAAATGCATTCACTATTCTTTAGTCAATGTTGCTTTTGTAATCCAAACAAAATTGTTCACGTTATAAGCATGACTAAGCAACTTTTCATGGCCTAGCCTCCCGTGTTGGCACAATATTATCAACTAACTAATATTACCAAGCTTAGGTTATCAAAGGAATCATGGAATACAAATATTATTAACAAGGTGGCATAAACAATTAGGTTAATTAGCTAATTCACCCAAATTATTTAAATTCATTTTTAGTTGAATTAGCATGCATAATGAAACAAAATACATTTTCAAAATTTAGGAGCAACATGGTCAAAACACAACTTGCCTTCAAAAAGTTGCTGATCCTGACTTGAAACTTGATCTTGCTCTAAGAATTCCCCCTCGTAAGTCTCCGGCAAATCAACGTCTACGCAAATCATATGTTCACACAATAAATATATTTTCCAGAGAGCAAACTCAACTCTAAAAATTCCACAAAATTCACCAATAAATAGATCTTGATTTTAAAATTTTTTAGAAATTGAAATCACTCAAATCGGAGTTAAAACGCAAAAGTTATAATCATTTGAAGTTTGAAAATAAATTTAAAAGAATAAACCGAATTTCTTTATTTATTTTTATACGAAAAATCCGGAAATTATGATGTCAACAAGACTAATAATGACGTCAGCACCGAAAACATTTTCAGCCAAATTATTTTTCTAAGAAAATCAGAATTATGACGTCAACATGACGTCACTGCTGACATCAACATCTACTGTGCCAGCACTGACAAGTGGGTCCCACTGATGACGTCAGCATGACACGTGTCACGATCTGGTCGCTACACTTGTCAACGAATTATCAATCCACGACTTGATCTAATATCAATCGTCCGATTAAAAATAGACGGCTGAGATCACTACGACGCTTCGGCTCGGTTTACTCCCACTACAACAGGAATGAGCTATAGCAACATACACATATGCTGCTATATCTACGTATATATGTTGCAAGCATCGCTAGCAACACATATTATAAGTGATGTTATAGGTGGTGTTGCTGAGGTAGCTCCCTGCAACACAAACTAGGTATTGTTATACATATGTACATGTGTTGCAAAGTAGCAACACATTTTTTAATATATAACACATGTTTTCAACATAGCTAATATTTGTTAGCATCACATAAGTGGTCTGTTGCAGCACAAATAAATATGCATGTAAAGTATGATTTATTTATTTGTTTCATATATATGAATAAAAATATAGTTATCACAAATAATTTTTATTTGATAATACAATACAATTCAACATGAACAATGATCAATAGGTATATTGCATTGAATTTAAATAAAGGTGTTGTACATTGTTGCACATACGAAAGAAAAACAATTGATTTGTTCATTACACAAGAACTGAGAACATGATCCAGACTAAGTTCAACAATATGAAATATGACATACTACTACTATATGCTACTGTCACTATATTGTCATGTGCAAAAACAACAACAAAAGAATATGAAACAACAACTAGACTCCTACTACTACTACTAAATTCCTTGCTTCTTGATCCCTTGATGAAGTAAACATCCAAATATATAACTCAACCATTAATTTTTGAGCCTGCAAAAAGAACAACAAAAACGCATGTATGTAAATATTAAAGGACACGAATGCAATAAAATTGAACCAAGATATAATTAACATACATGAACTATCTTATTATGCTACAGTTAAGCCAACTACTTTTAATCCTACTGCTTTTAAATGTTCAGCCAACTGCTTGTAATCCTACGTGTCATGCCACGCATACGAAAAATGCAGCTAGGATGGACTAATGACCCACTTATGTCACATCGGTGACCTACATGTGAATTTTGACACACCTGCACAAGTTGAATGAACCTCCATGGATTTTACTCTTTTTTAACAATACTAGAGATCGCATCACCATGTAGGAAAATGGAAGATCTTGAGTAAGATTGTGTACACTTACACACTGAAGGATGCAAATCAACACAAATGAAGAATTTATCCCATCTGCCACTGCACCAACAAAGAGATTAAAAGATTAATAATACCAACAAAGAGATTAAAAGATTAATAATACCAACAAAGATATGACAGACTCACAAGATTAAAAACGTTTACTCCAACCTAGTCAGGGCGATAGATACCTTCAGAACCGGCTCTCCTTGGTTTGATGTCTTGGATTCCTTCATAGCCTCTCTCTGTGCTCGTGCCGCTCTTCCAGTTGCTGACTTATCATACTCCTCCTGCCTGAAGGTTGAGGGAAAAGTCGCAATTGGGACCAAACTATTTCAAATTGAGTTAATCAGGTACCAAAAAGTCCAAACTCCAAAGTACTAATACACCTTTGATTCAGGTAATGGAGATGGTAAGTCCAACCTATTTCTAAATCAGACTTGAGCCAAATGAAGTGTCTTTGAACAAAGATTAGAATTAACCAACATGGTCTTTGCCACTATAAAGAATTAAGCCAACATAAGAAGAACATGCAAACATCAATTTTGATATTGTTTCTACAATGAAATAATAGTCTGATTAGAAACACCAAATTTACTTTAACATGGTAACTAGCAGCATGAATTTTGATGGTATGCAGTTAAGTGGGAAATATGAGACATTATATTTTAAATTGTTCATATGTAGAGGATTTTTGGTACAGCCAAGGTAAAGGTACCCCTGGTAGAGAAGGATAGCTGTGGAATACAGGTGGTTTAGGCTGGTAGTTCCGTCGTCTAGGGGCCGTGGTGGCAGCCTTAAGCCGAAGAGGACTGGGAAATAGAAAATGAGACTGGGTGTAGAGACTTCTTTGTTGATTGCCTTCAAATGATGTGGCTCCTCTCTATTTGTAGATGAGGTTAGCCCCTAACAAATGGAATCTAAAGATAACAAACCATAAAAAAAACGATCTGATCTCTCTAATTGGCTTAAGGCCCAAGGATTATATAACAATCCAAGGATTCCTAATTGAAGTCTCTGAACTTATCTGCTTCATGTGGCTGATCCTGAGCTGGTTGCCGCCACCTTGTTCTATGCGGGTTTGGGGCCATGACACTGGTATGTAAGGCCCACATAACACCTCCTCTCATCAGTTTTAGTTAATGAAAGCATGGAAAGGAAAGTTGAGCTACTATGGAAAATTAAGTTAGTAGGTGAGCTAATATGAAACCTTGCATTCTAAACTTCAGACGGCCTACATACCTTGCCCTATCATATTTGGATAATAGAATAATAATATGAATCAGTACGAAGCAATCAGAAATTCAGAATAAATCATCATGGGCTAATAAAAATCATTGACTTGTTTTCTTCAGCGGCGCAGCAGCAGCTGATTGAATATGAGCACAAGCTTTTTGGTTCCAATGTTGGCATGCCAGCTCAGTCTTTTGCACCAACAGATTCTTTCCCTTTTATTGGATTTGGATTTCCAAAACAGTTAGTCAGTTACCCTGTTTTGACAACTAGAAACATGTATGAATATTAGATCAATGCCATTGTTGGTAATAGAGGTCTTCAGTTGTCTCATGAGTTAGGAGAATGCATATGAGGAGGATGAAGGCGAGACTTGTACTTATATATTACCTGAAGCATATGATGGTGGTTTATTATAAAAAATGGGTCACAAGAAGAAGCATCTAATGCAATAGAGGATTAACGGTGCAAGGCCATATGAAATAGGTATCGATGTGCCTTACGAACTTTGTTTGGAAAGCAAGTCAGAAACCAACCATTGTTCTCTAATGGCAAAAGGCCTTCATCTTTCCTTTCAATTCTCGCAAAGCGCATCCTAGACAACGAGTTGTATGGATGAATGGAGGAATAACCAAACTACCACAGATCTACCAACATCTATGCCATATCCAACTAATATATTCATCCATCACATAGCAATGCTCATGACTACCAACATCTATCACAGATCCAACCACATAATCTAGTCATTTGGGCGATTTAGGTTCCATACTGCAGTTTGGAGAGGAAGACACACCTGGGGTGAGGAAGAACAGAAGATTTAGTGGATCGATCGCGGATGCGAACTGGATAAACGGCAAAGACGGAGGCCCGAGCGGCGGGGAGGGCGACGGGAGGGAACTGGCGGCGGCGGCAATGGGAGGCCCGAGCGGCGGGGAAGGCGATGGCGGCCGCGGGAGGCCCGGCGACGGATGGAGGGTGGCGGTGGGAGGCCCGGGTGGCAGGGTGAGGGCGACGGCAGGAGGCCCCCGGCGGCGGCGGGAGGGCAGCGACGGGTGAGACAGGGCGTGGCCGTCTGGAGGAGTTTGGATTGGAGTCTAGGGTTACTGCAACTTACAAGTATACAATAAATAATGTATACTAGGTAGGTTAACGCGCTATGCCGCGTCGGATGGAAATATATACTGAAAAGCGCAGTTAGAAATATTAGCCCATGCAATTCTCTGTGCATAAGCTAAATATAGAATTTGTGTAGAAGACATCATCATAGTATGCATACGTAGGGAATAGGTGCAGTTTTTCATTAACGCACTGGTATCTCTATAAAGAGTTTTTTCAATAAACAGGTAGCTCTGCCTAAAAATATAATATACAGATAGTTCCCTAGGCCTTTATGCTATAGATATATATGGACTATGTGCACAACAATCTGATGTAACAGCCAGGTCAAGAATACATAGATAATAGGAAATGCCAAGAGAGGAGGCCGGAATACCTCATCCTCTTTAGGATTGTCAGTACCATCATAATTAAACCCCTATGCAGTAGACATTGAACCTTCATTTCCTTCTATTTTCAAAGCTCCAGAATTCAGTTCCTTGGTAATTTGCTCCACTTGAGTCTGCTCATGCATTAATACGACTTAATGACACTTGGCGATTGAAGTTTTCTACATGACAGAATCATGCGAAAAATATTCATATCTGCGTTGGCTAGATGGAAGGGAATGATCGCTAATAATACTGAGGCCTAGCTAGGACAGAATGTGGAATGATAGACAACTCAATAGGGTGTTTTACATTTCTTTGTGGCCAAACAAAATAGCATAAGGCATCAGACTGGTTCTAGAGTCACTAAAGTACTTAAATAAATGTATGCATCATTGCCTAATCTGAAATGTATACGCAGATCACATGCTAAGAGAAATGTATATTTCAAATATATATGATCGCAAGTTATAGATCCTTATGACTGAATGTGATCCGAAATTACTTTCGAATGTCTTAGCCTATTTCTGAAGAATTACTTAACTCAGGTTTCTAGGATTAATGATTAAATGAAGTAATTATGGTCATGTGAGCTACCTGAGTTTGTTAAAGGCACACATCAATGTAGCAGCATCACTTTTGCCCGTTTAACAGATAAGAGTAAAAATGCATTACAATTGTTACGTTGTAATATCCCATGAGCAGTAACAATGTAAAATCTTGTAGAGCACAGTGGAAGATTGGGCTCAAAGCATAATTTTGTATATGGCATAAGATAAAATACAGTGACTACAAACATAGCCAGCCTAAAACTGGTCCAACACAGTCTAAAACTGGTCCAAGAACAAAATAAAATACCTGACCTCTTTATTGGGGTGGGCTGACATGCAAGGAGACACCACACCGGCGGAGTATGCGAGGATGGTCTCATCTGGCTATCCATTCTCATCATCAAAAAAAATAATAGCAAAGATGATGCAAGAGGATGACTAATTCAAAGGAGTTGCTGGGATGCTAACATAGTCCTCCTACAAACAACTGAAAGAAGAAAAAAAATAACTTCAGCAAAAAGGCTAGACAAGGAGGATTTGGGCCAGAGCACAAGGAAATTTTTTTGAAATGTCAGAATTGCAGTCATATGCTTTGATCGCATTGGCCACAGAAAGGACGAATAAATACAGGACGCTCATCTAGTCCATTCAACAACCAATAAACACATGACGCTCATCTGGTGGCCCAAATTCTGTACCGAATCATGCAGAAGTAATAGCTAGGTAGAGGAGTAGACACTTATCTGTGAAAATGGTATGAAGGTGAGCAGCAACAGTGGTAAAGCAGTTGTCAGAGCGGCGAACACCATTCACTGGCCTATGACGCACAAGCACACGCACGGTCCAGATTTTAAACAACACAAGAAACGCAATTAGGCTAGGAGAAACAAAGAATATGAAATTAGAATATATGATGCATACAGCAAGGAAAATCAGTAAATCACCGTATATGATGCATATACCAAGGCAAAAGTTGTTTCAATCGATCTCTCTAAGACATTGCATACTTAGAGCTCATTCATATATGAATAAGAACAGAACTAATGCATAATCTCATCTCTCTCTTTTGACAACAATAACATCCTCCTTTACATTTAAGTAGAGATATAAGGGGTGATAATTTGGGGGACGCGATGCTAGATTAAAGCAGACATGCAACATATACTCAGAAGGAATGATTGGAGCCTTATCATACTATTTTAGCCTTCGAGAAAACTATCACAGTTTGTCCATTTGAAAAGAAGAGACTGTGGAAGTAAGAAAACAAAACATCACAAATCATGGAACCAAAGTTGAATTTTCACGGACTTCTGAAGAGGTTAAAAGTTCACTAAAGCAAACATTCTTGGCCTACCAATTTAGCAGTACAATCTAATGTAAACAATAGTAGCAAGATATATCGAGAGAGATAGGCAACATTCAGTGAGAATATTCACGAACGATCTTTGCCTCATTGAATAAATATGTGCAGAGACGTTGTTAATGGAGCCATATAGGATATGAAATCAGAAGAAAAAAAGAAAGAAAACCAAATAACGGAATCAGTTAGTCACACACAAGTCTTAGAACAAGCACCATAAGGATCAAGGTTTACTAATTTTTGGCCCTGAAGGTAGCGAAGCCCCTTTTGATCTCATATCTCAGCGAGAACGCATAGTCTAGAGCCACGTCCTCCGGAATTTTCACCTCAGGAATGTTTGGGGGATACCTCGAAAATCATTGACACCATGAATTACTACCACATGCTAAACATACAGGAAATTGAAGCAACTAATACAGAAAAAGCTGACTCTAGGCACTACAATCAATAGCTCAGTGCGCAATGAGTTCAACCAATCTCATCCGAGGCGAGGACTACTATAGATGCTCACCTGTCGATGAAATTGGAGGCACTGGACCAGTGGAAGAGGACGGGCACTGAGAGGATGAGGCAGCCGCCATCATTAACCAAACTAAACAACCAAAATCTCAACTCTACCCTGTAGGTACGAATAATCGATCGATCCCCTCCAACCGACAGCAATCCCAAATTGGGACAGTGCGAGGGACAAATCTGGTAGATATAGGTAGGGGTAGAGGAGGAGGATACCTGGGGCTTTGGACGGCAACGGCGCGGGTGGCGTCCATGGCAGGCCCTCCGGCTGCCGCTCCAGTCGGGATGCTGCCGCCAATGTCGCCCTGGAAGGAGAGCCCTCCGATGTTGGGGATGACGCAGGGGGGTGGCTGAGCTTCGGAGGAAGAAGGGCGGGCAAGAACTCGTGGCGGCGCAAGGTCACGGCTCTGACAATGGAGGAAGGGACTCGACGGCGGAGGTGAGGAGGCGAGGAGAGGCCCCGGAAAGATGGGAGGCGTGGAGGTCTCCGGAAAGAAGAAGCCGCCCATCGCCCGCACCGACGCACAAATGGACGCCGAGAGTCGGCGGAGCTGGCGGAGCCGACGAAACGCGAAGAGAGATGGACAAACCGAGGCTAGGGCGAGACTCACCGAAATGCAGGCGGCACAAATCCAGGGGCCGCTACCAGGCATCGCAGCGATGGACGGCGAAAAAAGCGCCACGGCCGAAACAGAACGGACAGCACAGGCACGCGTCGGCGAACGCAGGCGAAGCAGCGCGCCAGAGTATATTAGCCTCGGTCGGATATCCGATAAAATTGAAACAGATAGATCCGAAAAAATATTCGAAATATTTCGATCAGACAAATAGTATCCATCGAATTCGTAATCGAATCCGAAAGAAAGTATCCGAAATCAAATCCGAATCTGAAAAATATCCGAAAAAATTATTCGAATCCGATCTGAATACAACCGGTCGGTCGGTCAGTCGAAAAATATCCGATCCGATTGCACCCCTAGGTCACTCTGGGCGATTTGGATTTTGGAATTGGGAACTTGGGGTCACCGCGCGAGGGGACTGTTGTCTTCAATATTTTTTTTAAAGTATGTTATGTTATTTTCATAATGCCTGATGCCCCTTCAATGCAGGATACTCAGACAAGGAGAAGTCAAAGCACCACACATCTCGAGGAAGATTAATTAGCACAACAGCCTCCATCACCCTATTTTGTTTATCCAAAATTTATATATGTTTCTTATCTCGATTCTTTGTTCACCTACCAACACATCTGACAAGTGTAGCAACATGACCATCAAGTGTTGTAGAGTAATTCAATGGATACTATATGTTTGAGAATTCTACATATGGGTGTTAGCAACACGTAGCATGTGTTGCAGTTGAGTTTTCCTACAACATAAACTATATGTGTTGCAAAGTATGTGTTAGAATAGATTGGTCCTGTTGTAGTGTCCGGAGCCGACACGTGGCATACCTCGACCACTGGATCAAGATCTAACGGCGGAGAACAAATCGAATGATGACTCAACTGACCCGATCAAACGCCAAGATCCGTGCACTTGCCACCCGTCTCAATCTGAGCCGTGCGATGAAATCAACGGCCAAGATTGCACCAACACTTCGGATCTCTACTGTGGTGTTGACACGTGGCTTAACCGTGTCCATCGGATCAAAATCAAACGGCAGTCATTGACCGAGTGACGTCGACAGCAGTGGCGGCTCTGTCGCCTCGGTTCCCGTGCGACACGCGTCGTCTCGGGACTGGCACGGTGCGCGGCGCAATCCCGAACGTTCATTACAAAATCAACCGCCTAGATTAAATCAAAATCCCACGGTGTGACAGGCGACGCGGCTACTCCGGTGCGCGACGCGTGGCCGCATCTGGACCGCACATTCAAAATCCAACGGTCTAGATTTAATCAATCTTATGCTAATAATCATAGATCTAACGGTTATGATTATCTAGACTACGTGGCTACACAAGAGTCATGCGATCAAGATCTAACGGTGGTTAATTGAAGATGAAGTTTACTGTACCATGGCTACGTGGCTAGATCTAGGCCGCACATCTAAGATCCTACGGCTAACATTTACTCGGTTATGAGCACACGTGGGTGATCCCTCTACGGGCACGTGGCGCTATCCTAGCCATATATCTACAGATCTACGGCTAAGGAATGAAGATGGGGCTCACTGTTCAAAGGAAGACGTGGATGAATCTGGTGCGTTCGGCAACGATCGGACGGCTGTCGAAACTCCAAGTCTCGGCGAAGGCGAGGTGAGTAGAAGTGGTCGGAGTTGAACAAGACGACAGCTCTGATGGCGCTCCGGGGCTTCTCCGGTGACACCGAATGGACAACTCAACGCGGCTTGTCACGAGAAGTACTCCGGTGACCATAGACGCGGCGGAGAGTGACCAGAGACGGCGGAACAACGACGGAAGTGCTTCGGAATTACGGCGAGCAAAAGCGAGCAAACGGCGGCGAGATGGATGGTGTGGATTAGGGCAATAGGTGCGCACGGCGAAGAGCTTTCCCGCGAGGTCATCGACCGGCTTTATAGCCTCGGAAGGCGAGCTCAAACAGCGCATTAACGCGGTGGTTTCTCGCCAGGACAACGGCGGTGGCGGTAATGTTCGGGAGATGTGGACGCATCTCGTGCGTACACGCGGCGAACGCGGCGACGATCCGACGGCACGGGGCGATGAATCGGTGCGGGTAAATCTCAACCGTAGGATGAAGATCCAACGGTTGACAATTGGCGGCTTTAGGGTTTCCGTACGAAGCGGTCAGGTGGCAAGACAAAGAATGGGCTCGACCCATTCGTTCATTTATTTTTCTTAAACTTTTCCGATTAAAATAATTCCAGAAATTCATTTTAATTATTTGAAGCACTTAAAGTATCAGAAAAATTCTAGAAAAATTCCAAAAAATATTTTAGGATATTTTGAACTCAAATAAAATATTTCCATTTATGTTTTATTAAAAATTTTCATTATTAAATTAATTTCCAAAGAAAGATTAATTTCCAGAAATTCAAATTAAATCCAAATAAATTCCAGAAATTCTCAGAAATTCAAAATAAATTATAAAATTCAAAATATCCAAATTTTGGGATATTACAAACCTCCCCCCTTAACAGAATCTCGTCTCCGAGATTCAGGCAGCGACTAGAGAAGAGGTTAGGAAACTCCTTCAAATCCTCCTCATGCTCCAAGGTTGCTTCACCTTCCGAGTGATTACTCCATTGGACTCTGCAAAAGTGGGTTGACTTGTTTCTGGTTTCATGATCCATGGTGTCCAAAATCTTCACTGGATGCTCTTTGTAAGTTAAATCCTCTTGCAGTTCAATAGCTTCGATAGGTGCTTGTTCCTCTAGTAGTCGAAGACATTTCTTCAATTTCTCCCATCAGCTCGAGGGAACTACAGCAGAATGGTGGGAAAACTTTTGCGCTGCTCATGAGCACCCACAGGACATCAGCTGGGAGGAGTTCACGACTGCTTTCCATCAGTACCATGTGCCCGAAGGCATAATGGAGCTGAAAAAGGAGGAGTTTAGGGCACTAAAGCAGGGCAACCAATCAGTGTCTGAATATCTGAACAGGTTCACGCAGCTAGCACACTACGCACCTGAGGACGTAGCAACGGACAAGGCCAGGCAGTCTCGTTTTTATGAAGGGACTGAATTCAAGAGCTAGTGAACAAGGCGCTGATATTGGAGGACAAGCGCAAGGAGCTGGAGGACAACCGGAAGCACAGGATGGCACAGCAGGGAGCGCGTTAGGGGACGCAGCGTTTGAGGGTTGCACCAAACTAGTTCTTCAGGTTTCAGCCAAGGAATGTGATGACGACACTGCCATCAGCACCGAGACCTACCGGGCAGAGTTACCAGACACCAAAGACCAAATGAATGCACCATAGAGGAGCGAAAGATCGGCGAATAAACGTTGTTTAAATCAAGAACGAGCCAGGACATTTTGCCAACCAATGCCCCAGGAAAGGAGGAGGAGTGACGCCAGTTCGCTTCAACCTCGGGTCTACTCCAGCAAAGACACCTGCGCTAGGAGCAAGCCGTGGAGCTGCACAATCTAGAGCTGCAACCCAGACTGTGGTGAGAGGCAGAGTTAATCATGTCACCGCAGATGCAGTGCAGAATACGTCGGGCGTCGTACTGGGTAAGTTACTTGTTAACTCAGTACCTGCAACAGTTTTATTTGATTCTGGAGCTTCGCATTCATTTATATCTCGGATTTTTACTGTGAACAATGGGTTGAAAATGGTGAACCTTAGGCATGTATTGCTAGTGAAATCCCTGGGATCAGAACTCCAATCTGATGTAGGATGTTCTGGGGTAAAGTTGCTTATAGGCGGAACAGAGTTCGTAGCGAACCTAGTAGTGTTGGATACTCAAACCCTAGATGTTATTTTGGGAATGGATTGGTTGTCCAAGCACAAGGTCGTATTAGACTGTGGACGAAGAGTCATATCAGTCGAGAGCCCTTGTGGGAGAAGAATAGAGTTTCAGGCAACTACCATTCGGGATGGACAATTGATGGTCAATAGTGTGAAGGCCGTCAGCATAGAAGATGTTCCAGTTGTTAGTGAGTACCCGGATGTATTTCTTGAAGATCTACCTGGTATGCCGCCAGACAAGGACATAGAGTTTGTGATCGAGCTAGTATCTGGAACAACCCCGATAGCTAAGAGACCTTATCGAATGCCAACCGACGAGTTGGTAGAAATGAAGAAGCAGATTGAGGAACTGATGGAAAAAGGATTTATCAGACCCAGTTGGTCACCATGGGGAGCACCAGTTCTGTTTGTCAAGAAGAAGGACGGAACTTACCGGATGTGTGTGGATTACCGAGCACTAAATGAGGTCACTATAAAGAACAAGTATTCGCTACCCAGGATCGATAATATGTTTGACCAGTTGAGGGGAGCCGGAGTTTTCTCCAAGATTGACCTACGATCGAGATATCACTAGCTGAAGATTTGACTAGAAGATGTGCCGAAGACCGCATTTTCGTCAAGATATGGACACTACGAGTTTACAGTTATGTCCTTTGGTTTGACGAATGCACCTGCGTATTTCATGAACAAGATGAATAAGGTATTTATGGAGTACCTGGATAAGTTTGTCGTTGTGTTTATAGATGACATTCTAGTCTACTCCAAGACAAGAGAAGAGCATGCGGAACATTTGAGGCTAGTTCTAGAGAAGCTAAGAGAACAACAACTTTTCGCTAAGTTTAGCAAGTGTGATTTCTGGAAGAACAAGGTGGAATTTATTGGACATGTGATGATCGCCGAAGGAGTCGTAGTCCATCCAAGCAAGGTGGAAGTAGTGTTGCATTGGGGGCAACCAAAGACGGTGACCCAGATCCGAAGTTTCCTTGGAATGGCCAGTTATTACCGCCGATTTATTGAAGGATTCTCAACGATTGCGAAACCTCTTACGCAATTATTGAAAAAGGAGAAGAAGTTTGCATGGACGCCGGAATGCGAGCGGAGTTTTCAGGAGCTGAAGAAACGTTTGACAATAGCACCAGTGTTAGTTCTACCAGATTTAAGCCAAAGCTTTGATATATACTGTGATGCATCGCGCCAAGGACTTGGTTGCGTGCTGATGTAGAACAGAAAGGTTGTCGCATATGCATCAAGGCAGCTGAGGCCGCATGAAGAGAACTATCCGACGCATGACCTAGAATTAGCAGCCGTAGTGCATGCCTTAAAGTTATGGCGGCACTATCTTATTGGAAATAGATGTGAAGTGTATATGGACCATAGGAGTCTTAAATATATCTTTACTCAATTGGACCTGAATATGAGGCAAAGAATGTGGTTGGAAATAATTAAGGATTACAATCTGGGGATTCAATATCACCCCGGGAAGGCCAATGTGGTGGCTGATGCTTTGAGTCGGAAGAGCTATGTTGTGAACATGTTGGTGGAAGAAAGTCAGGTTGAGTTATGCAAGGAATTCCAGAAGATGAAATTGGAAGTCGTACCTAAGGGATTTTTAGCCGCTCTAGAGGTGAAGTCTACCTTGGAAGATCAGATCCGAGAAGGTCAGAAGGATGATGCCAAGATTCAAAGGATCAAGTCCAAGATGGAGGAAGGCAAGGTGAAAGATTTCAAGTTGGATGAGCAAGGTACATTATGGATCAAGAATCGCATTTGCGTGCCGCACAAGAAGGAGCTAAAACAGTTGATTTTGGAAGAAGCCCATGACTCCAAGTATTCCATTCATCCGGGAAGTGCCAAGATGTATCAAGATTTGAAGGAGAGATTTTGGTGGCCGAGCATGAAGTGTGATGTTGCCGAGCATGTTGTGTTGTGCGACATATGCCAAAGAGTCAAAGCAATGCATCAGAGGCCGGCAGGATTGTTACAGCCGCTAAAGATACCCGAGTGGAAATAGGAGGAAATTGGGATGGACTTCATTACTGGTTTGCCGAGGACTCAGAAAGGGTATGACTCTATATGGGTTATAGTGGACCGTTTGACAAAGGTTGCTCATTTTATACCAGTGAAGACTACTTACTCGGGAGACCGCTTAGCAGATCTGTATATGTCAAGAATTGTATGTCTACATGGAGTTTCGAAGAAAATCGTATCGGACAGAGGTACCTAGTTTACCTCAAGATTTTGGGATAAGTTGCATGAGGCCCTAGGGACCCGTCTAAACTTTAGTACAGCATATCACCCACAGACGGATGGACAAACAGAAAGAGTTAATCATATTCTGGAGGACATGCTGAGAGTGTGTGCATTGGCTCATACGACCTCACGGGATAAGTGCTTGCCGTACGCTGAGTTCAGCTACAATAACAGCTACCAGACAAGTTTGCAGATGTCGCCATTTGAAGTGTTATATGGGAGACCCTATCGGACGCCGTTGAATTGGAATGAGACCGGAGAACGTCATGTGTTTGGGCCGGATATTCTCCGAGAGGCTGAAGAGCAGATAGCCATGATCAGGGAAAGATTGAAGATTGCACAATCGAGACAGAAAAGTTATGCCGATAATCGCCGAAGGGAGTTGTGCTTTGAGCCGGAAGATTTTGTGTATCTCAGGGTTACGCCTCTCATAGTTAAGAGGTTCCACGCTAAAGGAAAGCTAGCGCCAAGATATGTTGGCCCATTCAGGATCTTAAGTCGTAGAGGTGAAGTTGCATACCAGCTGGAGTTACCGCAGTCTTTAGCGGGAGTGCATGATGTGTTCCATGTGTCACAACTAAAGAAGTGTCTCCGTGTGCCAGACGAACAGATGCCGTTAGAATCGATCAAGTTGCAGGAAGATTTGACCTACAAAGAGTACCCGGTGAAGATTTTGGACACGATGGATCGAGAAACGACAAATAAGTCGACCCGCTTCTGCAGAGTCCAGTGGAGCAACCATTCAGAGATTGAAGCAACCTGGGAATACAAAGATGATCTGAAGACAGAATTCCCAAACCTATTCCTTAGTCAGCCCTGAATCTCGGGGTCGAGATTCTGTTAAGGGGGAGGTTTGTAACATCCCAAATTTTTCTTTTTCTAGATTTAATATGCTTTTTCCTTATTTAATTGAGTTTCTGGAATTTATTAAATCCTTTTAGCATCTATTCTAATTGAACTTCGCTGTTCTTTTAATTATTTTGAGGAAAGTATTAATAATCTTATGTTGAAAATATTTTATTTGGGTTCTATTTGCCTCAAGTTATTTTCTGGGATTTTCCTGGATTTTTGTGAATTTTTATGCTATTTATTTCGGCTTATTTGATTTTTTGGAATTGTTTTTATTCAAAAAGAATTAAAAACCAGGGTGAACAGTGTTGGGCGAACACCGTATGCGCCTGCTTCGAAAAACCCAGCGCCGCGCCCGGCGATTCGAACCAAGGGCTCACATCTTGTCGATCACCCGTCGTCGCCAGATTGGATCGCGTTCGCGTAAACACACCGGATGAAGCCACGTCACCTAGTTGTATCCCCGCCGAACTCCGCCGTCGCCTCGGACTCCGTCGGGTTTTCCGCAATGGCACGGATGCCTAGAGCCCCTATTTAATGCGCTGCCACTTGTGCTGTGAAGCCCTAGCTGTGCCGCACCTAGTCGTACATGTCTTGACGCTTGAGTCACCACCGCTTCGCCGCACAACCTCGCCGATGTCCCGAAGCCATCCGCCATATTCCTTGAGCCGTTCCGTCGTCGCTGTTCATCCTCCGCCGTCGCCGGGGGCACCGTCAAACTCATCTCGCCAAGCCACGTCGGAGGAGCCACTTCATCACGCCGGAGGAGCTCGGGAGCGCCGTTCCGCACATCACCGTCTTCATCTCCGGTGGAATCATGCCGCTGCACCATCGTCACCGAGCCGAGCTTCTTCTGCCGTCCGATCGTGCATCAACGCCCCAGATTTCGTCGCGTCATCCCATAACAGTAAACCTCATCCCTAACTCTTAGCCGTTAGATCAAGATTTGAAGGCTTAGATTGGATCCATGCTAGATCTATTTCAGACCGTAGGATCTAGATCGTGTGGTTAGGATTGGATCTGCTATTCTCAACTTGAATAGATTAGGACCGTTAGATCTTAATCCTAGGGCATTAGCGTTGCCGCGTCGCGTTAATGCCATCGCCGTCTGATATGCGCCGGTTGTCCTCCGATCATGCCGCGTGTCGCATCATCGCCGCTTCATGTGCCGTCGGATCTAGATCCGAGGGTAGCCGTAGCGCAATGCGTCGTGTCCGCGTCATATCCAAGTTAATTCGGGAGGGATAATCCGAGCCGTTCATTTTGAATCGAATGGTTGTGATCGCGTCATGCTTCGGTGAATAGGGTCGCGCCGCGTGTCAGGGGGGATCCGATCGGGCAGGTAATCTCGGCTGTCCGTTTGAATGGACGGGCTCGATTGAATCGTGGCGCACGAATCTTGAAGCACCAGCGCCACACTGTGCATGTGAGGTCATCAGTGATGTCATGCTAACATCATGGTGGGCCCCACCTGTCATTAGGATGACCGAGCCGTGCTGATGTCATATTTCCGAATTTCCCGTATAGAAATAAATATGGAAAATCGGTTTATTCTTTATAATTTCTTTTGAAACATCAATTGGCTATAACTTTTGTGTTTTAACTCCGATTTGAGTGATTTTAATTTCTAAAAATTTGTAAAATCAAGATCTTTCTGTTTATGAATTTTATTCAAATTTTAGACTTGAGTTGCTCTCTATTTTATTTACTTATTGCTATTTATTTAGGTTATGCGTAGACATCGACGTGCCCGATGGATTCGAAGGAGAAGTTTTGACCCAGGAGTAAGCTCAAGAACCAGAACCAGTACTTTTTGAAGGCAAGTTGTGTTTGATCATGTTGAACCTATCATAGCAAATTATTTTGATTTAAATTATTGCATGCTAATTTAATAGAATTGGTTTTAAATAAGTTCTGGGATTCGTTAAATGCCTAGTTGCTATATGCCACCTTGTCGTATATAATTGTAGGCCATGAATCATTTGTCACCCTAGGTTGTGGATTAATAGTTGGACATTAATAATTCGCCAACATGGGTTGAGTAGATCGTAAGTAGTATGCTTAGCCCCGCCACGTAGATAATTCATGATTTTGGAAAATTAAAGTTAATATTGACTTAATGAGATATGGAACGTGTTTTGTGAATAAGACATGTGTTATTGAGTGGTTGATGGCACGTGGTTCAATGGTAAAGAGCTAGGGTGGGAAAATGATTTAGATTGGGGCAAGTGGCAAGATTGATTCTGGTGGGCCAAGAGTGGCAACTGGGCGGTCGTATTTGGTTTTTTGTTGGTTTTGGATATTTGAGATCACACTTGGTTAGTCTTGCCTCGGTCAACTAAGGACTTAACCTTGCAAGCCTTTGAACTGAGTCTTCCATACAACCACAAGTTCCAAAATGGGACGGACCTAGCTGAGTAAACTGTGAAATCTATTCTTTGGTACTGTTGTGGTGGTGTGAGCCCTGGAGGAGCGGGTGAAAATTCACATGGCGCAAGAGGGGGGCCCTGGGTGTGGTAACCAGTCCCTCCAGTGTTGAAACCTTACCGGGCAGTACTGGGTTTAGACGGATCTTTGGAAAGGCTTTGTTACGGTTACTCACCTTGGTGGCATTTGACTGTATCTTGTGGGTAAAGTGTATAACCTCTGCAGAGTGTACAACCTATTCGAATAGCCGTGCTCACGGTATTGAGCATCGCTTGGTGATTACAGTTAAGGGTTAGACTTTCATGAAAATAACTTGTTTATGGAAAATTCTTAGGATGGTATTGATGAACTTGACTTAAGTTGTGAAATGATTTACCTGTGAAAGAATTGTGAAAGTTATTATCTTTATTATTGTTTTACTGCTTTGCAATCTATTACTGTATTATCTTAAATGCTATACTGCAAATGAGCCGTAGCTTATCCTTTGTACTAAGCCATGCATGTAGAATATTGGAATTGCATTCTGTGCATGACTTGCTGAGTGCTCGAAGTACTCACCCTTGCAACAACACAATCTCAATTGAAGAAGAAGCAACCCCTGCACTGGAGGAGGTGTTTGAGGAGGAGCCGACGAACTAGGGAGCGAGCCCAGTCAGTTGCCTGTGGCAAATTGGTTGGCACCACGAGTTTATTTTATTTCCACAGCACTTGGTTATTTTAATAAGGCTTCACCCTGCGAGGCGTACTTTTGAAACTTGACCATAAGGTCGAGCAACCAGCTCGACTATTTAATTAAAGTACTTACTATTTCGTTGGATATGACTGTGATATGTACCAATGTTGAGACTGTGTGCACTAGCGTGATCCTGGACTAGTGCTGAACACACAGAGGGTCCGGATTTGCACATTCGGGTCCCGACATAAGGTCATCGTTGCTACTATCGCTGTCGCTCTCCGTGTCAACGCACTTGAGGATGCTAGGCTCTAGGGGTCAAACTCTATGAAGCACACTTCCCGGCTTGGGTTCCCAGAACCAGACTCAATGAAGCCGATGTGCTCAAGATCTCCGATCGACCCCTGTCGGTGTTGCATGGTTCCAAAGGTGATCTCAGATCCAATCGACGGAGCCTGGTGGGTGTTGGGAATTCCGGTGTAGACACGCATCAATGACATGCTTGATCTGCAAAAATAGTTGAAGGCCCCTACCTGGCTCACCAGCTGTCGAAGGTTAGTGATCGACAACACACTTATATTCAGGTACCTTCGAGGAACGTAGGATCAAACACACGATCAGTGGAACACAATGTAGATAGGTTTAGGCCTCTTGGTCGAGTGACACCCTACTCCTGTGTTAGCAATGGATGAGATTAATAAATAGATTACAACTCGAGAATCGTAGCCCTGATTACAAGGATGAATATGAATATGGGGGTTGGCTAGACTATGGCTATTGGATGGACTGCACGGAGATATTCCTGTGCGTCGGGCTCTGGACGGCAACGGCTTGAAGCTTGCTCTCTATGTTGTCTTGCAATTGGCTGTTTTTGGCTTGTCCTGGATGACGTCCTCCCTGGTCCTTATATAGCGGGTTGGAGTACTGAATCGTAGTCGATGAGGAGTCCTGTTGCTGTTGTGATCTCCGTATCGCACTTGAATTTCCATAATGGCCGGATGTGTTCGAGTAGGTTTCCTCATATCGGGAATACGATCGAATCCTGCCATACGCGGGGGCGTATCTGCTCCGTATATCTTATGCCATTGAGCTGGGCTTGGAATATCTGGAGTTTACAAATGCTAGTAAAGATATACATGGCATGGCCTTGGACTTTATGGAGTAGGCCCATATCCTATATCTAGATATTCAACACTTTCAGTGCCAATGGGTCATATTTCCAAGCGGCGTAAATATTGACAAGTATGGTATCACTACCATGGACCTCAAACTCATCGGATACAGTGAAGAACCATTCATACTTGTTAATTCTGTTACACAAATCTTCTTTCTAACTAACCTGGTTAACAAGGAGCGCAACGTGGTTACACAAAAATTTGCTTTCTTTTGTACGAACGACATTTTTATTTTCTCATATGTAACTGTCGAGGACTGAGGAATCCCTGACAGGTCAACGTGTGGTCAACAGGGCCCCCCAGCTCGGGGCTAAGCAGCGTGAGGCTTCGAACACGACCAGAGCTGCGCCAATCCCCGCACGACCTTGAGCTTGGGGAGTGGGGGTCCAATCCCCGCACGACCTCGACCTTAGCTCGGAGGTGTGCGTTTACTCGGCGGTTACCAAGACCGAGAACCCCGGGGTTAAGGTGGACGAGGGCGCCAGATCTGGGACGGTTGCAGCACGTCTTCAATGCACGCCATGCACAACCCCGGGAATCTCTCCTGGCCGTTTCTGGTAATGACTGGGAGGGGTATAAAATCCCTTGAGGCAGAACGGTGAAAAGGACATCAGCGCACTAGCAATAGGCCAATAGACACAACCAGAACGCTCAAGCTCGAGCTGTAATCCACTCTCTGTACTCAAAGATAGTGAAGTCCTCCGCCTAAAGAGAAGACTGGAGTAGAGCTGTTACCCTCACAGGGGCTCGAACCAGTATGATTCGCTTTGTCCAGCTCGTTGACGCTTCACCCCGACCAACGTCCATACTTCCGTTGAGTGTAGCTCGTCTTGGGTCCCCTGTTCACACTAACCCCGTTTCACATTTGTGATCAGGCGATCCCGATCGTCGACAGTTGGCGCCCACCGTGGGGCCTGAAAGCTTCGCTCACCCGGAAGAAAACCAAGACCATCGAGTTATGGCATCTGATGCTGCAGCACATTCCGCGAGCTCGGGTTTGAATGCCGTCCCCGAGCATGGAAGCTCCACGTCCCTGTTCTCCCCCTCTCCGCCGCTGCGCAATTAGCTTGTTCTCATGGCCGCTAGCCTGTAACACCCCGACTTCCCATGAAGTCCAGAATGCTACTAACTCCCAATTTCACTGAAATTTTCGGCAGCACCTCCTCTAAAATTATGGACATCCACTCAGCAGACAAGAGAATAACAGTAGATATGATATCATTCTAGCAGGTCCTTAGTTAATCAATCACACACCCAACAGATTTCAATAACTCTCATCACGATGAACGATAAATTACAATCACATTAATTACAATTATAAACAAGACTTGACACTACGCATGATTTAATTCAAATAACGGTGATTGCAGCCGTGTTCGTGATACTATTCCCTTCCCAGCTAGATAACCTCAATGCACCTGAAAGAAACAAGTAACAACAAGCGTGAGTCCAAGACTCAGCAAAGTGCAAACAGGCATAAGAGTAATTAATTAGATTAGAATACAATGACTTCAAGACATACAGTAATAGTTCCTTTACTTGACATCCTAAAAAAAAAGGAGCAATTTGTATTCATAACACTTCAAAACGTAAGAATACGATTACTTCACCACTTGTCATAACCATTACTTAATTGAAATTATCCAGTTAAAGAAACAGAAACTAACCCTACTTACCACACCCAACTCGGAAACATAAATAAACCTTACTCATGCCTCAACAATCATTTCAGGATGAGTCCACGACTCAATACTCAATCTGTCAATTCCGTTCTCATTTATTAACATTTACCCATTGCAACACACCATGTAATGCTCCTATGCTCTCATCCTTTTTCTCATGAATCATAAAATGAATGCACCATGCATGCTCATAATGCACATTGTCATAGCGTATACCGGTATAGCTGAGTGCACACCCGTCGGTGTACACCCTCAATCCCACCCATCCCGTGGCGGGGCCTACTCTTACTGACTCGCTCCCATTCACCGCGATGAATGGGACTACGAGGTAGGACTTTTGTGCTCACTACGGGTGAGCACCGAGGCCCGCATCAACATGGGACGCCTCGTCCATCATGAATGCAATGATGCAATTGACATGAATGATCTACCCGTTTCATCCTATTTCAACTCCACATTGGTCATACACATGTTTATAAGCACGGCCAACCCGAATATAAACACACACGTTATCATTCAATCGCGTTCATCATTTTGTTATTTGCATCAACATAACCATACTCATTCATAAAATTTGTAATGCAATACAATAAATGGGAATTGAATAACTTACTTACCATTTTGCTAACATTCATCCATCTTCATCACCATACTAAAAACAATTGCTAGATATGCTATTTAACATAACCACATCATTAGAAGTTTCATAATCTTATCGCAAACAAAGCATTTAACACCCTAATAACACTCTAGGGGTCGCACTTGCCTTTAACCTCGGCGAGGAACTGACGGCCCATTGCAGCGCTAGCAACGACCAACCCTAGAGAACAGAAATCCAAAATAGGGCAAGGCACGATTGTCACATTCACAAACTTAACGGAAATTAAAGAAGCATACACTTCAAGCCAACAATTAAAATAGAATCATTCCAAAATGATATTCTAATAACCACACAATGCCTGAACAGAAACTAAAAGGACATGGTTGGATTTGAACTTGGGAATAATTACTTCTAAACCAAACCATTAGGTTTTATGTCAAGTTTGCCATCTCCCCTTTCCTTGCCACAAGTAGCCTTATAAATGTGAAGATTCAAAAGGATTAAGGCGAAGGTTAAGCACATTTCTATTCTGAACATGAACCTCAAACTTCTAATATACCTCCATTGCTAATAACCATCATGCACTAAGAGCCTCTTTTCCGAACCCTATCTTTCTCAATCCCATAAGAGCACAGAACACAGATTTACAAATGCCCCTTTTTCCAACTAACAGCAGTATTGGATTCTGCTCGCATATGTTGACAACATTAAGCATATATATATGGTTTTAATCCTTGAATATGTTTACCCATCAATCAAGTAAGAAAAGATTAAGCAAAATACACATACATCATTCCCTAATCGGACATGAGTATATGAGGCATTCCTAACTGCACATATATTTGATGAAAGGAAAATTCCAACACCTTTATAAATTTGGAGTCTTACACATTCATTGAATAACCAAAGCATTAGCATGTATTATATATTCCGAGTGGCATCGCAAACAACTTAGGAAATAACTATGGGGAGAATCTAAAAGTTAAAACTAATAACAGGAGTACATGACCAAGTAATCCCATTTCTTTCATTTGACAATAGCAAGTATACGTGCATATACTCTCTCTTTGGTGAATCCCAGTACCCCCAAATCACTAAAGATTCCAATTCTGATAATCAAGCAAGTTTAGTCATCATGGAAAATGTAATATACAGTCACAAGTACTAGGGTTGAGCATGTGAGGCATTTCCTCAAACACCTTATCTACAACCATGCATCCACAAGCTAGACCCCACCTCCACATACCACAAGAAGGGAGAGGAACTACCGGTTGGAGCTGCTGCTGGTTGCTTCGCTGGAGCTGGATCGACGCCAGGGAAGGGGAGGGGAAGGGAGGCGGCGCCGGCTTTGGCTGCACTGCCGCCGATCATCTTCTGGCTGCCATCGCCGACTGTGGGGAAGGGAGGCGACGCCACTGTTGAGCTGCACCGCCATCTTCTTCTTCTTGCTGCTATCGCCGACTAGGGGGAAAGGAGGCGGCGCCAGTCCCGGGAAGCCACCGAGAGAGGAGGCAACTGGGGAAGATTCGCCTGGAGGTGAGGGCGCAGGAGCGCGTTTGGCTCGGGTGGGAGGGAGCCAGGAAACATTTGGCCTGGAGGAGAAGGCGCAGGAGACTGGAGAGAGTCAAGCATGGAAGACTAGAGGAGACTAGTGGGACAAAGCAAAAATATCCTCCCTCCACGAACGACAGCCACACAAAAGAACAAGGGAAGAGAGAGGTTAGGTGAGGGAGGGAAAAAGAAATGAAGCCCCTCCAAAAACCACAAATCCAACTTTGAACCCTTAGAGTGAACCAAATAATTTAACCCTTGGCGCGAAATGACAATGTCAGGAAAAACAAGCTGGCCGTAAAACTATACGGCTCGGTAAAACCTCAAACCGAAAACTAAGGCAAATAATCAAAACTTTTAACAAAAGCTTCAGCTGCGCGACGATAAATTCTTCTTTTTTTTTGAGAAAATAAAAAGAAACCTCGAATTTCAAAGATGTAATCATTTCCGGCCAAAAGAAAACCCTGGTAAACGATTTGCGGTATTACACTCTTCCCCCCTTTAGCAGAATTCGACCTCGAATTCTGACCACAACAAGAACACCAACAAGAACAACGGAAACAAAATACAAAACAAGGATACCCGAAACAACAAATCCGGTATTCCTCACGCAAGAGGAACTCCAAAATTCAATCCACTTCTCTTTCCAATAAAGAAGCAAGAACTTAACTCATTACATCCTCTTTTTTTTTTGAATCAACACTCACTTTACCTCCTTAAATTGGTATGGTACAAAACTCGAAAACCCGGCCTTACTCAAAGACCAAGGCTAAACCAAATCTACTTTGCATTTTCACTCCCAAATAGATTTCTTAAACCAGAGAATTCACAACTCTCACGCTTAAACCCCCATAGATCTAGGCAAACAGCCAAAATTTCAATTCATACCATTCTCATCACCTGTCTGACAACTCAGACAATTTCTCTTTAATGCTTCAACGTACGACCTGCAATCCACCAATGATTCTTCCCGGAAGATCATATCACTAGTCTCCAACTCAATTCTAATTCTCCTAGCCAATTTCACTCACCAAAACTTTCTCCTCTCTCTCAACCTCTACTTCATAGATCACTCGAGATGACATGATTAACACAAGCCACATCACTCTATTAAGCATCCAACCAATTTCCACCGAATTACTAAATTCTATTCGATTGGACAGTTGGGGTTTTAAACTTAAATCCCCCAAGAACCAAGAAAACCCTGATTCACATCTTTCCCCAATGATCAACTTTTATAACCACATAACCATTATCAAGCCATAACATCGAACGAGTTAGCCCACTATACCATAGCTATCCCACGGGTCGATTAGCTTAAACCACGGAGCCACACAAGGCTTTTCAATCTAACAAGTTTCTAACCAATTTCGAACATATTACTAGTTCTAACCTTTTAACACCGGAATCCTCCAGAAACCAAAACTCAACTCCTATCTTCTTCAATAAATGCCCTGGAAACAACAGGGCCAAAGCCATTCCTTACTATCAAAATGAATCGCCCATTCGGGCATAAATCCCAATTCCATCACAATACACAATCATACCCTGCCTTCTTTGTACATGCCTTGGGCATAGAGACAATCACTCAAAGAAAAGAGTCATAACGGAATCATTCACTTTCGACAGATAAATCAAAGAGCATAATCCTCTATTACACTCAACCATGAACCCACGTCCAAGCATTTTCTTGTCCCACACTAGAGAGCAAATAAAATGTACACCAGGGAAAGCTCAACTAAGATGGAGAACTTCACACAAATTTTTCTTCAAAAGTAGTCACAAAAGAACCAAAGAGAACTAAATCCTCCTTACCAACACGAACCAAATCCATCACCTTAAACTCCAAGGTGAAAATCTTCACATCGAGAAAACACTCGATTAAAGAAAAATAAGACACCTCGAGAAAGAAAATCATTCCTGGGTCCCCAATCTCCTTTCAATCGACAACTACACCTTTACCCAAGAAGAGAGGGAATAAAATTCACATCGGGGAAAAACTCAACTTAAAAGAGGAACATCGCCAAAACTTTTGTAGAAGCGATCACAGTAACCCAAGAAAATTTAGCTCGCTTTTACCAAAGCAAATCATCTCATACTTACCCCAAACCACATTTTAGAAAGAGATAACTGCTCCTCAAATCAAACATCTGCACACACACACGCCATCTTCCTCTCAAGAGAAAGGGAATTTCATTTCCAACAAAATCACTTCACCCATAAGAATCACCTAAGATAAAATCTTAATATTCACTTTTTATTCCATTCTCAATTTCAACCCTCAAAGTTAACTCTATAGTTTAGCAATCTCCCCACCAATCAGGGAAAGATCTATTACACAAAATACAGAGTGCTTTAACGAACATACTTCCAAAAGACCATACGAGCAATTGATTCCCTACATGTTTAAAAGAAAATTCACCTCAAACACTACCCTATCTAGTATTCTCTTACCTTTACCAATAAAGGTTTTAACGCTCATAATATGCACATTGAGAAACTCCATCAAAGTTTATCATGCATTTCATAACCACTCTTCTTTTGATTACCTTCTCCAGAAATCGTAACCACAATATGTAACCTTATCATCCAACCTTAAACCAAACCTATCTCATAACAATCAACAAAGAAACCCATGTCCAAATTTTAAGCACATCCTACATAATAGCAATTCATCATAAAGCGGTGCAACAACATTTCCTTTTAATCTACAGACCACACAAACAGTCGGTCCTACAACTTCATAATCTAAGGTTAAGATATCTCCTTTCAATAAACCTTTAGTAAGATTAACATCTAAAATTCGTACTACCCATAAATTAATATCTCGACACTCAAAACCTATTCCACCTATGAATGACTCCAACAGATAACAATGTCTCCTTGAGACATATTTCACAAATCTGAGATCCTGCAGACATTTATCAAGGACGAAGTCACCCTTTCATACAATCATTCCATACCCCTATTCTTTGATTACACATCGATCAAGTCATTTTGTCAATCTACATTTTTAATTGACTCATAAACAACAAAACCAACAACCCCCATGCCTTTACACCGTCACCTTGCTATAGTAAGTTCATCAAACAAATCAGTCTAAACCTTCTCAATCGATATCGGTGCTAGCCTTACAGGAACACAATTTCATTCTTTCAATTAATCCCATGGCTTGCCACGACAAGCATAAGACTCTAATCAACCTTCAGTTTTGGATCGCTTCCCAACTCGATTAAATTCCTCAACAACACAATATTTTAGATTGAATTTAATTAACCAACACGTCTACTATGATCGCTACCTCTTTTCTTCCAAAGAAACCCATCCAGATAAACTTGACTCTCAGACTTTCCAAAATGACAAAACCCAAACCTGAAATCACAAGGGAACTCACTCTCAAATTCCCAAACTATGACAAGCAAAAGCTTTTCAAATAGACCTCAAGATGAACAACTCCCACAAGGGGAAAAAAAATGGATACAAGAACACTTTCATCAAAAGGATTCACCATCAACCGCTCCCTCCTTGTCTCGAACCATCGAGGACAAAAGAGACCAACCTTCTCTACCCACTCTCTAACCTATGCTGCCAGAGACGACAACTCTCAGCTACGAGGGGGGTTCCCAAACCTCAAGGGGTGGCTCTGACCAACCACACCCACACCCGAAACCGATAACACGGCCAAAAGGACAAAGCCAAAACTTTTTGGCGCAACCAATTCACACAAACATAGTGGATCCAATTCTTATTTCGAACACAAAACAATATGCACAATAATTTAACATTCAATCATCAAAGCTTAAATGCAACATTTAAGCGTAATGCAATGATACCCATCCCTTCCTACTGTGCACCAGAGTGTGTCAAGTTTTAAATTAATGAACCACGCTATTCCAGATTTTAAGGTTATTGCCCAAGGGCCACGTTTTAAAAGTTCAACCTAAATCATGTTTCTATTTTCACACAACAAAATTTTAATTCATTCCAGAATTACTCACTACATTCAAACACCACGGACACAAGCCCGCTCGATACCAATCTGTAACACCCGACTTCCCATGAAGTCCGAATGCTACTAACTCCCAATTTCTTTGAAATTTTGGCAAAGACCTCCTCTAAAATTATGGACATCCACTCGCAGACAAGAGAATAACAGTAGATATGATATCATTCTAGCAGGTCCTTAGTTAATCAATCACACACCCAACAGATTTCAATAACTCTCATCACGATGAACGATAAATTACAATCACATTAATTACAATTATAAACAAGACTTGACACTACGCATGATTTAATTCAAATAACGGTGATTGCAGCCGTGTTCGTGATACTATTCCCTTCCCAGCTAGATAACCTCAATGCACCTGAAAGAAACAAGTAACAACAAGCGTGAGTCCAAGACTCAGCAACGTGCAAACAGGCATAAGAGTAATTAATTAGATTAGAATACAATGACTTCAAGACATACAGTAATAGTTCCTTTACTTGACATCCTAAAAAAAAAGGAGCAATTTGTATTCATAACACTTCAAAACGTAAGAATACGATTACTTCACCACTTGTCATAACCATTACTTAATTGAAATTATCCAGTTAAAGAAACAGAAACTAACCCTACTTACCACACCCAACTCGGAAACATAAATAAACCTTACTCATGCCTCAACAATCATTTCAGGATGAGTCCACGACTCAATACTCAATCTGTCAATTCCGTTCTCATTTATTAACATTTACCCATTGCAACACACCATGTAATGCTCCTATGCTCTCATCCTTTTTCTCATGAATCATAAAATGAATGCACCATGCATGCTCATAATGCACATTGTCATAGCGTATACCGGTATAGCTGAGTGCACACCCGTCGGTGTACACCCTCAATCCCACCCATCCCGTGGCGGGGCCTACTCTTACTGACTCGCTCCCATTCACCGCGATGAATGGGACTACGAGGTAGGACTTTTGTGCTCACTACGGGTGAGCACCGAGGTTCCGATCAACATGGGACGCCTCGTCCATCATGAATGCAATGATGCAATTGACATGAATGATCTACCCGTTTCATCCTATTTCAACTCCACATTGGTCATACACATGTTTATAAGCACGGCCAACCCGAATATAAACACACACGTTATCATTCAATCGCGTTCATCATTTTGTTATTTGCATCAACATAACCATACTCATTCATAAAATTTGTAATGCAATACAATAAATGGGAATTGAATAACTTACTTACCATTTTGCTAACATTCATCCATCTTCATCACCATACTAAAAACAATTGCTAGATATGCTATTTAACATAACCACATCATTAGAAGTTTCATAATCTTATCGCAAACAAAGCATTTAACACCCTAATAACACTCTAGGGGTCGCACTTGCCTTTAACCTCGGCGAGGAACTGACGGCCCATTGCGCGCTTAGCAACGACCAACCCTAGAGAATGTAAATCCAAAATAGGGCAAGGCACGATTGTCACATTCACAAACTTAACGGAAATTAAAGAAGCATACACTTCAAGCCAATAATTAAAATAGAATCATTCCAAAATGATATTCTAATAACCACACAATGCCTGAACAGAAACTAAAAGGACATGGTTGGATTTGAACTTGGGAATAATTACTTCTAAACCAAACCATTAGGTTTTATGTCAAGTTGCCATCTCCCTTTCCTTGCCACAAGTAGCCTTATAAATGTGAAGATTCAAAAGGATTAAGGCGAAGGTTAAGCACATTTCTATTCTGAACATGAACCTCAAACTTCTAATATACCTCCATTGCTAATAACCATCATGCACTAAGAGCCTCTTTTCCGAACCCTATCTTTCTCAATCCCATAAGAGCACAGAACATAGATTTACAAATGCCCCTTTTTCCAACTAACGGAAGATGGATTACGCCGCATATGTTGACAACATTAAGCATATATATATGGTTTTAATCCTTGAATATGTTTACCCATCAATCAAGTAAGAAAAGATTAAGCAAAATACACATACATCATTCCCTAATCGGACATGAGTATATGAGGCATTCCTAACTGCACATATATTTGATGAAAGGAAAATTCCAACACCTTTATAAATTTGGAGTCTTACACATTCATTGAATAACCAAAGCATTAGCATGTATTATATATTCCGAGTGGCATCGCAAACAACTTAGGAAATAACTATGGGGAGAATCTAAAAGTTAAAACTAATAACAGGAGTACATGACCAAGTAATCCCATTTCTTTCATTTGACAATAGCAAGTATACGTGCATATACTCTCTCTTTGGCGAATCCCAGTACCCCCAAATCACTAAAGATTCCAATTCGATAATCAAGCAAGTTTAGTCATCATGGAAAATGTAATATCTGATCACAAGTACTAGGGTTGAGCATGTGAGGCATTTCCTCAAACACCTTATCTACAACCATGCATCCACAAGCTAGACCCCACCTCCACATACCACAAGAAGGGAGAGGAACTACCGGTTGGAGAGCTGCTGCTGGTTGCTTCGCTCGAGCTGGATCGACGCCAGGAAGGGAGGAAGGAGGCGGGCGGCCGGCCGAAGCTGCACCTACTCACGATCTTCTTCTTCTGCTGCATCGCCGACCAGGGGAAGGGAGGCGACGCGGCATTGTTGAGCTGCACTGCCACGATCTTCTTCTTCTGCTGCTATCGCCGACTAGGGGGAAGGGAGGCGGCGCCAGGTCCTGGGGAAGCCAGCCGAGAGAGGAGGCAATCGCTGGGGGGAAGATTCGGCCTGGAGGTGAGGGCGCAGGGAGCAGTTTGGCTCGGGTGGGGAGGGAGCCAGGGAAACATTTGGCCTGGAGTGGAGAAGGCGCAGGAGACTGGAGAGAGTCGGGCGCATGGAAGACTAGAGGGAGACGGCTGGGACAAAGCAAAAATATCCTCCCTCCACGAACGACAGCCACACAAAAGAACAAGGGAAGAGAGAGGTTAGGTGAGGGAGGGAAAAAGAAATGAAGCCCCTCCAAAAACCACAAATCCAACTTTGAACCCTTAGAGTGAACCAAATAATTTAACCCTTGGCGCGAAATGACAATGTCAGGAAAAACAAGCTGGCCGTAAAACTATACGGCTCGGTAAAACCTCAAACCGAAAACTAAGGCAAATAATCAAAACTTTTAACAAAAGCTTCAGCTGCGCGACGATAAATTCTTCTTTTTTTTGAGAAAATAAAAAGAAACCTCGAATTTCAAAGATGTAATCATTTCTGGCCAAAAGAAAACCCTGGTAAACGATTTGCGGTATTACATAGCCATGGCATGAGAGTCGAGGAGGGGGAGCGCAGCCCGAAGACCTGAAGACGCTCGTCGGATGGCACAAGTCACTATCAACCAGGCCGTAACTGCCCTCTGGCGGGAGGAGCGCGAGAAGATCGGAACATCGTCAAGTCGTTCCAAGCTCCCTCAATCGAGCGAGCGCCTCCGTGCGATCGCTCGAGTCATGATCGACCCTGCCCGTCCGAGCTCGGGCCTTTTCGGTCGAGCTCTTGCAAACGAGCTCGATAAGGCCGCCACCGAAGCTGTGCCGTCGCAGCACCATGGTCGCCCTTCTGGGTCCCGGTCCCTGAAGAGCGACGGCAGCTCCTCGCACAGGCGCCAACTTTCCCGCTGGTCTCCCGCACGCTGACAATCCCGAGACCTGTCTCGTACGCCGCCTCACCGTCGCTCCCCGAGTACGACTCCAGATGGTGTGTGGCGGCAGCCGGCCTACAGCGACTCTCGATCTAGCAGCAGCATGTCGGGCCTCTCCCGATGTTCCCCAAGGGTCGTCGGGTCTACGAGCGCTTGCAGTACCTCCCGGGCGATGCTTGGGCCAGTCACCACGACCGGCGTGGTCATAGGTCGGGCCACCGCGGCGACTGTGAGTCCGTCTCCAGCAGCGGTGAACACCTCCCTAGGCGCGCCCTGTTAAACTTACGGTTGCTGGCGTACTCGACGACCTTCGGGTGTCTTTGCCACTCGTTTCAAGCCCGCCTTGATCGAGCGGTTCGACGGAATGAAGAACCTCGATGAATTCCTGTCGATCTACACCACCGCCATCTTGGTCGCGGGGGGAGATGAGTACGTGATGACCAATTACCTCCCTACCGTCCTGGATGGTGCCGCCCGCACCTAGCTCTTCAACCAGAAGCCTGGCACCTTCCGCTTGTGGCTCCAAATTCAGAGTGCCCTCCGTTTTAACTTCCAGAGCTGTTACGACTGGTCCAACAGGGAGAATGACCTAGACCGAGTGATCCAGGGAAAGAACAAACCGCTCCGTGACTTCGTGCGGTGGTTCATCCACACCATGAACCTGATCCCAAGTGTCTCCGACGAGGCCATGATCAAGGCCTTCAAGTTCGGCATCCACGACCGGCGCCTCACCGAAGACCTGGAGATTACGACAAGGCTCACCGTCAGCAAGTTATTTTGCATGGCAGAGCGCTACGCAGACGCAGACGACGCGGTCCGCTGGAAGCGCGACTACGACTAAGGTAAGCTTGGCGTTAACTCGGGCGAGGCCGGCCCCGCCAACGCCAAGAGTGCCGACCAAGGTTCGACCGCCAAGAAGTGGAAGAGGGACCGCAAGCGCGGTGATGGCCGACCTCGGGTGACCGTTTCGGCGGATGGTCACCGCGAGGTCATGGAGGTGTGGGATTTGGCCCAGGAGGGGCTCCGTCCCCAGTGAAATCGGCCACGACCTCAGCAGGCGCCGTGCCGACCTCGGCAGGAGGATCACCGGTCTGGGTCGCAGCAGGCTGACGGCCGCCCACAAGGTCCTGAGGGGCGACCTCGGTTCGACGAGGGCAAGTTTTGTCTGTTCCACAGGACTCCGGGCCACGACCTGCGAGGCTGCCAGGCCTGACAGAGCAAGCTGGAGGCCTTCTACAATGGGTGCGGAGAGATGCCCACGCTCCCGAAGGAGGGAGATCAACCCGATAGGGTTAACATCGGAGAGGACTAGGCCGACTGCCAGCAGGGTGACCGCCGGATCGATGTCATCTTCGGCGGCTCATCGGTTTATCAGTCCCGGCGCGAGATCAAGGATGCCACGCGCATGGTCTACCAGACCACCGTCAGGAAGCCCACGGACTAGCCCTGCAAGTGGGCCGAGGCTACGATAACTTTCACGCAGGAGGATGCCCCCCAAGGTATGTCGAAAGACCTCAAGACTGCCCTGGTTGTGACCCCGACCATTAGTAACACCATGGTCGGGCGGGTCATGGTCGATGGGGGCAGTTCCCTCAACCTGCTGCTCACTAGCGCGCTCGATCGGATGCAAATTCCCTAGTCGAAGGCCAAGAGCATTGTGATTTCGTTCTTCGGGATCGTCCCCGGAAGCTCGACCACACCTCTGGGGTAGGTGGTTTTGCCCGTTACCTTCGGCACCTCGGACAACTTCTGCACCGAGCTGATCACCGTCGAAGTGGTTGAGGGCGATTTCCCCTACAATGCCATCCTCGGGCGTCCGGCTCTGGTCAAGTTCATGGCGGCCAACCACTACGGCCACCGCTGCATGAAGCTCCCAGGGCCTAGCGGCATCATCACCGTGCAGGGCGACCTCAAGGCGGCACACGATTGTGAGACCCAGGCCTTGGCCCTCGCAAGCATGCTGCCTCAACAGGGCCCTGAAGCGATCGCGAAGATTGCCCGCCAGAAGACGGTCATCCAGTCCATCTGGGCAACGAAGGCTGTGCCGCTCGTGGAGGGGGACTCATCCAAGTGCGTCCACGTCTCGACCGAGTTGAGTTCTAAATAGGAACTCGAGCTTGTCACCTTCCTCCGCGCCAACAAAGACATATTCGCTTGGGAGCATGCGGACATGCCAGGTGTTCTGAGGGAGGTGGTCGAGCACAAACTACAAGTGCAGCCCGGCTGCCGGCCCGTGCACCAGAAATTGCGACACTTCTCTCCCGAGAAGGTCACCTTAATCAAGGAGAATCTCAATAAGCTGCTGAAGGCCGGCTTCATTTGTGAGATCGATTACTCCAAATGGCTGGCTGCTCGACCAGATCGTCGACTCCACCGCGAATGCCAAGCTGCTAAGCTTCTTGGACGCCTACTCTAGGTACCACCAGATCAAGCTAGCGGTTGACGACGTAAGCAAGACATCGTTTATCACGCTGTTCGGGACCTACTGCTACACGACCATGTCATTTGGTCTCTGCAATGCTGGCGCGACCTTCCAGCGCCTAATGACCAAGACATTCGAGCCTCAGATCGGCCTCAACCTTGAGGTCTACGTGGACGACATCATTGTCAAGAGCTCCGCTGAAGGCGACCACGTTCGAGACCTTGGGGAGACCTTCGCCAACCTGAACAAGCACAAGATCAAGCTCAATCTGGAGAAATGTGTATTTGGCACTGCTTCTGGGATGGTGCTCGGCTACATGATCGGGGTCTCGTGGGTCGGCCCGAACCCGGAAAAGATCGAGGCGATAGAAAAGATGCCCCCCGAGTTCGGTAAGGCAGGTGCAATGCCTCACCGGCCACATGGCTGCCCTCAGCCGGTTCATCTCGAGGCTCGGCGAGCACGGATTACCGTTCTTCAAGGCCTTGCGCAAGCAAGGAAGCTTCGAGTGGACGCCCGAGGCTCAGCGGTCCTTCGACAAGTAAAAGGTATACTTATCAAGCCCACCCTTACTCATGACCCCGCAGCCAAGCAAAAAATTGCTGCTCTACCTCGCGGCCACCACCAGTATCGGTGGCATCACAGTGGCGAAAGCAGATGCACGACAAAGATCCGATCTACTACGTCAACGAGGTTCTCCATGGGCCAAAAGAGCGCTACCCTCAAGTCCAGAAGTTACTGTACGCCCTCCTCATGGCTTCGCGCAAGCTCCGGCATTATTTCCAGGCTCACTCCGTGGTCATCCTGAGCAACTTCCCGCTCGGGGAGATCTTGAGGAATCCAGAGGCTGGCGGTCGCATCGCCAAGTGGGCCATGGAGCTGGCTATCTTTGACCTCCAGTTCGTGGCGTGTATGGCCATCAAATCGCAGGTGCTCACCGACTTCGTGGTCGAGCAGACCTCGCAGCCGGCTCCCAAACTCGAGGTCGAGGAGGAGAGGCCCTGGGTCATGTACTTCGACGGTTCAAGGTCCTTCAAATGCTCGGGGGCTGGGATCCTCATTCTCACCCCGCAGGGCGACAAGCTAAGGTATGTGATTCGTTTTGGATTCCCAGCGACAAATAACGCAGCAGAGTACGAAGCTCTTCTGGCAGGGCTTCGAGCCTGCAAGGCACTGGGTGTTCCTCGGCTGGTCATCAAGGGCAATTCACAGCTCGTCGTCAACCAGTTCAACAAGGGCTACCAGTGTTCGGAGGATTCTATGGCCAAATACCTCGCCGATGCACGCAAGATGGAGAAATGGTTCCAGAACCTAGAAATCACGCAGGTGGCACGGAAGGACAACTCCGATGCAGACTTCCTCTCCAAGCTTGGGTTGTCCGACGACGCAGTCCCTCCAGATGTGATCCTAGAGACCCTGGCGTCACCCTCAATCTCCGAGCAAGGGGCCTCGGTCGCCTTCATTGAAGGTATTCCCTCTTGGACTGAGCCAATCCACAATTTCCTGGCGAGAGGAGAGCTTCCGACCGATCCCGTGGAGAGGAGCAGGGTCAAGCACCGGGCGAGCTAATACAAGCTCATGGACAGCAAGCTCTATCGTCGGAATGCTTCCGGCATCCTGACGAAGTGTGTTACCACAGAGGAGGGTAAGTACCTGTTAAATGACATTCATTCAGGTCTCTGTGGGGCACATTCTTCTTTTAGGACCATGGTCGGGAAGACTTTCCGCATGGGGTTCTATTGGCCAACAGCGCTCCAGGATACTCACGACATCGTCCACACCTGTCGAGCCTACCGCCCATGCCCAAGTCGCGATCACCGCTTACACACCTGCACCATCGCACTAGCTTGGCCTTTCTCGACCTGGGGGCTGGACGTCCTCAGCCCCTTCATGTAGGCGACCGGGAGGAAGAAGTTTTTGTTCATCGCCATCGATACCTTCACCAGATGGATCGAAGCCGAACCCATCTCGACCATCACGGCTCGCGCGGCGGTCAAGTTCTTCCGCTTATTCGTGGTCACCAGGTATGGGGTTCCATGTAGAATTATCACTGACAATGGAACACAATTCACCAGTGAGCTGTTTCAGGAGTACTACGAAGACATCGGCACCAAAGTATGCTATGCTTCAGTGGCCCATCCGCAGAGCAATGGAGCAGTGGAGCGCGCCAACGGACAAATCGTTCAAGGTGTCAAAAAGCGAGTATCAGATGAGCTCGAATGACATGGCCAGACCTGGGTGGATGAACTTCCCACCGTCTTATGGTCTATTCGTACCACAGTCAACCGAGCAATGGGGTCCACACCCTTCCGACTCGTGTTCGGTACCGAAGCCGTCCTACCTCCAAAGGTCACGCTGGGCTCTGCCAGGGTCAGCTTGGTCGACCAGATCGACTTCGAGCAAGAACGTTCCTTTGACCTTACCCTGGCGGAAGAAGTAAGATGCTCTGCATTGCTACGATCGGTGCACTACCTGCAAGCTCTTCGCAGACATGCATCTCGGTCGGTACGACCTAGGGAGCTCCTTGTTGGGGACTTAGCCCTGAGAAGGATTCAGGCTCCGTCCAACACCAACAAGTTATCCCCGTGGTGGGAGGGCCCCTATAGAGTCATTTCAACAGATCGCACGGGGGCTTACCGGCTAGCATTGCCCGATGGCAGAGAGCTCTCTAGCTCGTGGAACATTGACCAGCTTCGAAAATTCTATGTGTAACCCTTTCACCTCAAATTTCAATAAAGCCGTTGTTCGCTTGTCATATTTGGTCTTCACGCCCTTTTTCAACGTTCTATATTTTGTGTTTGCTCGAATTCGGGGCTTCTTTGAGTCCGGCCTGCGAGCGAGCACGCTTGCTCTTGGCCTAGGTGCCGGGAGCTTAAACATTCACCCCCAGTGGTCGAGCTGCTTGTAAGCCGAATCTCTTCGCATCAATGCTCCCCCTGCGCCAGGGTTCGAACAAAGCTCCTGCCCGGGTCCAACGAGCAAGGCGCAAATCGTTGCCAGGACTTGAGAGGTTTGGCCTAGGAATGATCCTAACACTCTAGAGCCTAAGTCTTTCCTCGTGTGCCTATATTATGCTCAGAGTGGGTTTTTCTCGTGCTCGCAGATCTTGGTCTTTACAGGTTTTCTAACTTGCGCCCAAGGCCAGCGATGCTCGACCTTGAGCCCAACGGGGGCTGGACGGGATATACTACGAGCAGAAAGGCTAAGTGCACGATTAGGAAAAAAAATCTCTTGATCGAGAAATGCTAAGCAAGCCAAGACATTAACTATTTCCGCCAAAACGATGTCATTTCACTGAACCCTTTTTGTCTTACAAAAGGTCTTGTTTACAGGAAGTCTAAACCTATTTACAAATCAACCATCTCGCGCATGAGCTTCTCCTGCTCGAGCTCGGTGACCTTGGCCCTCGAGGTCGAAAGCTCACCCTGGAGTTGGAGGGCTTCGGCGGAGGCGGCGCGGCGTTGTTCTTCTTGAAGTTGGGACAAGGCGCTCTTTGCTGTCTTGCTCGCCCAACCCAGCTTCTCCTCGAGCTCTTTAGCCTTGACTTCGAGCTCAGTGGAGGCCATCGACGTGGTGGCTGCTTGGACCGCAGCGGCCTTCCTTAGCTCCTCGGCCTCGGCTCGCTCGGCCTCGAGCGCCTTGGCCGACCTCGCGCATTCCTCCTCGACGGCCTTGCACGCGTGATCCCACTCTGAGGCAATGGCCCGCTCAAGCTCGGACTTGTGGGAAGCCTCGAGCGTCTTCACCACCTTGCGGAGGTCGGCGATCTCGTTGGAGTCAATTACCGCCTTTTGCGTGGCCTCCTCCCGCTCGGCTTGCAAGGTTTCCATGAGCCTGGAGTGCGCCGCCTCCCGGGCCTCCACCACATCGAGGAAGACCCTCACCGCGTCGATGTGCGTCTGGAGGCCTTGCAGCCCTTGGGCGACTGAATTGATGGCCTGCGAAGCTCGAAGGGTCAACACGGTGCTCGCCAGAAGAGAGAAAAGGAAGAAGGAAAAAGGGGGAATCTGAGCTAAGGTTAAGCAATGGGGCGAACAAACTCAGGTACCTGGGTAAGATGGCCCTCGAAGCTTGCACGGGAGTACTCGGTTGGTCTGCTGCCCGATGTCCCTGGGGCGGTATCACCCGCTGTTGCCGCTGGGTCGTTGGGGGAGAGACCTTCGGGCACTCCATCGGGGGCGATTGCACCTCGAGCTTCCTCTCCAAGGGGGCCCGGCCTGCCCTCGGGCTCGATCCCAGCCAATGCCGGTCCTGTCTCCATGGGTGGGGTCTTCACCCCCTCCCATGGGCGGTTTTGGCCTGGTCTACAACCCGGTCTTCCGTGCTCACCCTGGCCAGGGCATCTTCAGCCTCGGCGGCCCGGGGGGTCCCGACCGCCACGGTCAGGGCAGTCTCGGTGGTCGTGGTCGGGGCATCTCCGGCGCCGTCTCCTTCGGCCCACTCAGGTGGGTCGGCACCGTCCTCAATGTCCACAGACTCGGCGGCGTCATCTTCGCTGGCCACGGACGTGGCGTCGTCTTCGACCGGGTCGTTGACCCCTTGGTCGAACTCCCCGGCTATGGCCCAGCTCTGGGGACCAGATGGGGTGCGCCCTCGGCTCGAGGGCCGGCGGGGCGCCAGCATGTAGGAGTCTTCCTCCTCTTCATCGGACTCAGACTCGCCCTGGACAACAGTCATCGTCAGGACGGGCAGGCAGTGAGCTCGAGTGCTCAAAGTCTACGATAAAGGAAGGCTACTAAGCTAAAAAGGCGGAAAAGAAACCAAGCAAAGAGGGGGCCGATGATGCACCTGAGTCTACAACCTCTGCATCGCGGGGGGCTGGCGAGGCCCTTGGTGCTCCGCGGGAGAGGGGGAGTCCCTTCCTTAGGGACCTCGGGGCCCGTGGTGGGTCCAGGTCCTCGGTCGAGGTCTTGGCTGCGTCCGCAGCGCTCTGTTGCTGCGAGCAAAAATCCGAGTCAGAGGATGAAGGAGCACGAGCGGAGTGCTTGGGGGCTCGGCTAAGGATACTCACCATCGTGCGATTGCCCAACTCGACGTGTTGCTTCTTCGGGACTTTGCCACTCGCTCTGTCCGAGGCTGACCTCTTGCCCGTCTTCTTGCCCTTGCCTGCCCCGGGCAGCGGCAACATCTTCCTTGCCATTTCAAGCAATTCGAGCTTGTCCTGCGGGTGCACCAAATAATCAAGGAAGGCTCTAGGCGTTTGCAGACTAAGAAGCTCGGTCCAGGGCCGCTTACCTCAGCTTTCCAACGCAGCACATTCCTCGGAACAGGATCGTCGAGGGTGTAGTCGTACGCTGCCTTCCTGAACATCTCGTTCATCCGGGCGGCGATCCAAGACTCCTTCGGCGCTGCTGGAAAAATCAACTTATCAAAGGAACCCCGGGATCAAAACTGGCACAAGCTTCAGGGCAGGATGGCTCACCAGATGTCCCCTCGTGAGTGAGGTCGTCACAACCTTTGATCTCGAAGAACGGGTGCAACCTCTTCCGCAGAGGGAACACCCGGCTCCTCAGGAAGTTGTTGGCGATGGCCTGCTAGTGAGGCACCGCGAGGCGCAGATGTGAATGGCGGCGATGGCCTCTTGGTCGTCCTCCAGGTCGCCCGCCTCTGGGGTCTGCTTCTTCCCCGATGGGGGTTCCGTCGAACGCTAGCGCGCCGTCTTCGCCCCTCTTTAGGTAAAACCACCTCTCGGTCCATGGGCCGAGGGAGTCCCGAGGACGCATTTGGGGGAATGACCAAGGGATCCCCGTCCGCAGCCGGAAGTAGAGGCATCCGACTACGGGGTCCTTCCTGGTGTGGAAGAGGGAGAAAAAGCAGAAGAAAAGCGAGGGGGTGGGAAGGATTCCAAGGAACCCCTCGCAAAGGTGAGAGAAGACAGAAAGGAGAAGAATGGAGTTGGGTATCAGATTGATAAGCTCAATCTCGCATTGGGCGAGAACCGCGGCGAGGAAGTCACTCTCCGACGTCCGAAGGCCGAAGAGCATGTAGTGCTCCGTGTTGACGAGTTCGTCGTTTCGAGGCTGCAGCTCGGTCTCTCCGTCCGGCAGCCGCCATGTCGTCGGGTCCAACAGTCCCAGGCCCTCAATCTCTTTCATCCTCGCCGCCGTCAGGGAACTCCTTCCGAGCTTGGCCATGACGGTTGAGGGGAAGTTTGGTCGGTGGGAGAAGAGGGGCTCGAGCGAGGAGTTAGGAGGAAAAGACTGCGAAGAGGTCGAGAGTTCTTTGAAGTTGCAATAATCTCGAGTTTTGTAAGCCGGTGCAAGGTTGCAGCCGGGTTAGGGCACTTCAAAAGCGCTGTTGGTCGTGATTCGACAGTGCGATTAAGGGTCATGCGGTGGGATCGAGGCAGTGCGAACGGTTCGCTACTCGATCTTGTCAATTCTAGGATCCTGAAGATCCAGGGGCGCCAAGTGTAACGTCGCCAAAGCCTAGTGGTAGGTCTCCGCCCGACCTCAACTTCGGGCTCAAAATTTCCAGAAAATAGTCCCCTTTGTCTGTATGGAGAGGCTCGAGGTCGACCCAAGTTCTTGCCACGACCTTGAGCCTTGGGGGCTAGCTGTCGGGGACTGAGGAATCCCTAACAGGTCAACGCGCAGTCAACAGGGCCCCCCAGCTCGGGGCTGAGCAGTGTGAGGCTTCGACCACGACCAAAGCTGCGCCAATCCCCGCAAGACCTTGAGCTTGGGGAGTGGGGGTCCAATCCCCGCACGACCACGACCTTGGCTCGGAGGTGTGCGTTTACTCAGCGGTTACCAAGATCGAGAACCCCAGGGTTAAGGCGGACGTGGGCGCCAGATCTGGGACGGTTGCAGCACGTCTTCAATGCACGCCATGCACTACCTCGGGAATCTCTCCTGGCCGTTTCTGGTAACGGTTGGGAGGGGTATAAAATCCCTTGAGGCAGAACGGCGAAAAGGACATCAGTGCACTAGCAATAGGCCAATAGACACAACCAGAATGCTCAAACTCGAGCTGTAATCCACTCTCCGTACTCAAAGATAGTGAAGCCCTCCACCTCAGGAGAAGACTAGAGTAGAGCTGTTATCCTCATGGGGGCTCGAACCAGTATAATTCGCTTTGTCCAGCTCGTTGACGCTTCACCCCGACCAACGTCCATATTTCCGTTGAGCGTAGCTCGTCTTGGGTCCCCTGTTCACACTAACCCCGTTTCACATTTGCGGTCAGGCGATCCCGATTGTCGACAGATCAGCATTATTTGATTTTGAAAATATTAAAACTATTAAAACAGTGAGCAATCTAGATTTTTAGAATTTTATAACTTGGTCAAAATTAGGGGAAATATTTTATATAAAATAGTAGATGACCTGTAGTATGCCTCCAAAAATTTCAGAAAATTTGAATCAAGTTTGATAGGATTTTAAAAATCCCAAAGCACTCAGCCATTGAAATGAAATAAATTAAAAGTTTCACTTAATTGGCCAGAGACTAGCTTGTCACTATTGGTTGCCTCATAAAATTTGTAGTGATATGGCTTATTATTGCCTGTTGCTAATCTCAACTTGATGTGATAAGCACTACACTGTTGTGTCAAGTTCCACCCAGTAGTGATACTCTTGTATTACTACCGGTTTGTGGAGTGGGCTGGCAGTGATAAGCCACTACCACTACCAACTCTCTTTCTAGCCTAGCAGTGATAGACTATCACTATTGGTTGTTGTGGTCAACTACTAGTGATAGTCCACACCTATAAATTCCAAAGGCCACGCTCTTGGCCTCAGTAACACTCTAACCTAGCGTCGTTGCCCCTACACCACCTTCTCACTACCTCCATACTAATGCCTTACCGGATCTAGCAATGCGAGCACCCACCGCCTCGAACCTCCCCGCCATCGCCTCGGACGACCATCGTGTTGGTCCTCCCCACCATCACCTCGTGCCTCCCCGGCGTCGTCGCCTCGGACCTCCTCACCGTTGCCTCCTACCGTCGTCACCTCAGACCTCCCCGCTGCCACCTCTAACCTCCCAGCCATGTTGGACCTCCCTGCGGCCTCGGACCTCCCCGTCACGATCGCCTCGGACCATCGTTGGTTTTGCATAAGCACAATTTTTCCCTGGGAGGGCTGCATGATCACAAGCACACAAGTGTTTGCTTCTAAAGACATGGGAGAGTACAATAACAGTCTGTGGAGAATTATGTCTGATGTGCTTGGGTCTTATGCTATTGAATTGAGTGGTCCGTATGCGGATGTTCATCTTTTGTTAGCTTAGAAACATTTTGATCCCACAACATTATCAAGAGATTTTTCAGAAACCTTATTCAAACATGTCCTGTCCTGTATATGGGCATAAATGAATTTGATATATAGTTGTGCATCATATTATCATAAACACGGCATGAATTAACATGTCAAATTAGTAAGTAGTAAATAAAAATAACACCACTGGTTCAACGACTGTCAAATTAGGCACTTCAGGTTTGCATTTTATGTTTTAACATAATATTGCAAAACAAAACATAATCAGTTATTATAGGATAAGAAATGTTATCATGTAGCTTAAGATATGGGGGGGGGTGGTGTAGTCATATATGTCAACATAATGGGTGAATCTCATTTAGATCAAGACACAATAAATGGTGTTTATAATTAGTATTGGAAAATGTGCTTACTTCAAATACTAGAAAGATGGAAAACATTTGATATCATTCTAAAATTGGATCTCTCTTTAAGCTACTAAATGTAAGGAAAGTTTCAACCCTTTTTTAACAAAGGAAGAAGTTCCAACATTATTTTTCCAAACCTTTTTTTCAAGAAATGAAAAACTTTTGATGATAGTATTAATTTCTGTAAGACAAATAATGGTAATTTGTTCATAATCTAATTAAGACAAACATAATAATGTTACTTAGTAAGAAAATTAGCAACAAAGAAATGCACTATTTCATTAATGATCTTAATTAGTTGTATATGCCATAGAATTTTTTCTTTGTTTTGGTACAAAAGGTCCCTATATATGCTAGCTATAAGCTGAGTGAGACTCATGCCATTGTACCAGTCAATTTTACTAAACAAGTCCTTGTAAAAAAATACATCTACGAACCTCAAAACTTTTAAGAACATTTTTGTTGAAATAAAAAATGTCAATAATGGGGAAAAAGAGCTCTGGATAAGTCTCAAAACTAAATGATGTTTATTCAGATTGACAATTGACAATAATATAATGTCTTGAGAATTATTGGACATACATTGATACATACATGCAAGATCATTTGGTCACATCTTTAACTCCATCCCTTTGTCCATCCATCCTTCATGCATGCCCATATATATGCAATTAGTATACCATACAAGAAAATAACCAAAAAACTATCACGTCACTTCCGTTTACAATTCTAGTATTTATATATGATTAATCTGTATCGTTATAATCTAATCTTTACCATTAATTTGAAATTTTCGATAAACTTGCTAGGAATGACCTCTGACCAGGGCAAGTGCCGGAGGGAGTTGGGCACTTAAATATGGACAAAAGAGGAATGGGTAGCCCGAACCATAACCCAACATACTATCTGAACTTATATGATCCTAACATGGAGCAACCTGGTACCACTGCCATGGACCAACTTGACGTCACTAACATAGGCAAGGTAAAGTATTAGTAGATTATGGTTCCCAAAACATTGTATGATTAGATGACTAATAAGAAGATCAAATTGTAGGCTCATACGTCTGATGAAAAGAGGGAAAGCGCAGGTCATGGTCCAAGAAAGATGCCTAAGGGACTTTATAATATAGTGGAGTTCTCGGCAGTTAGGGAACCTGCTATACCTGAGTCATCATTGGAGCTGTACAGGACTGCATGCATGGTTCTTGCTAGGGCTTTTGTGCCCATTAGTTATAGATCATAGACTGGCCGTCGAGGTGACCAGTGGGTGGTTCCCAATGACCTAAAGAACTCACTGTGGGACAAGCTAAAAGAAGTGTTCCAGCTACCCCAAGGGACCGAGCTGGTTGCAAATAAATATGCACTATGCATCATGTGCATAGCGTGGAAGAATTGGAAGATGACATAGAATAATAACTATGTGAAGAAGAATGAAATGCTAAATTTTGACATGTACCCAAATTTAAGGGAGTTTTGGGAGGACTTTATAGTATACAAGAATTCTAAAGAAGCCCAGATACTAAGTCAAAAGAACAAGGCAAACATGCATAAGAATATTTACCCTCACACACTAGGCACATGTGGGTATGTGAAAAAAATACCAGCATGGGACAGGTACGAAGAAGAACTAACCCGCAATGGCATCATTCCTGCAATGGCCGAGTTGAGTGAACGATTGAAGCACTGGTTGCTTGGGAAGAGGGCTTCTATTTCGGCTGATGGGAGCTTAAGCTTCAAAAGCGATAGAGACTAGGAAGTGTCACGCAAAATCACAGATGCTCACGTGCAGTCTTCCCAAGGCTCTTTCAGGCCACGAAGGGAGAATGATGAGCTAATCGTAGCCCTGGGTAACATGTTGCTGTGGCGAGAGAGTTAGAGGAACAGAGAGCATAACTAGATAAGTTTGTGGAGCAAGTAGTATAGAAAGCTCTCAAATCATGACCACCACCCAATGACAGCCCTCAGCTCTTTAGTCCCGATGCTCGTAAGAGCAGCTACGCATCCATAGGGATTCCTGAAGAGTATGGATTCCATTTTTTTATGGATGACATCATAGAACCGACACCGTGCAAGCTGCATTTGTCCGCACATGGCATCACCATCAAGGTGGCTGAGGGCAGGGCTTGGCCATGTGACTCCTTGTAGGTTTTGCACTACCGCCCGATACCGCCGGATTCACTAGGGTCAAAAGTGGATAGTGTAGTCTACTAATATCATAAAATGGAGGTAGATATCCCTAGCAAGGACAGAAAAAAGGAGAAAACATGCTTCTCTTCCTCGCGTGGCGCAAGAGCTTGATTAAGTTTGGCTCAGACAATAAGGATGACAAAGATGATGATCAGCCGCACTCTCCACACAGAGACCTCTCACCATTGTCATCACCACATAGAAAAGTCCAATACCTCTCGTGGAACCACCCAGAAAAAGTACAACTCCTCTGCCACTACCATCTCGAAAGTCGGCACCATCGTCTAAGAAATCTCAATCATTTGTTTAGTCAGCACAACCTCAAAAGAAATTACCAGCTGAGATGATTGAAGAAAAATAGAAAAAGAAAATAAGCGCCAGTGTAATGTCTCATTTCAAAAAGGTGCCAACACATGAGAAGGATAAAGTTGATGCTAAAGCGTAGAAGTTTTTCTTGAGTATGGGAAAAGTGAAAAAGACGGTGCAGACTTCTAAACCTTCTGAAATGTCAGACTACGAGCACATCTCTAGAAAGCAATATTTGAAGACAACTAGTGCCGACGCGTTGAGGTTGGAAGCTCAAGGAAATGCTGCTCAACAAGATTGTGCTCACGAGCAAGGTCTAGGGTGGAAGTTCTTTATGGGGAAACCGCTGGTTGAACCAGCTCATTTGGACCAACACAATTGTGGCTCGTCCATCAATGGTACATGCAGCGGTCCAATGATAGTGTGGAGATGTTCCCAGTCAAATACACACAGATTTTCACAATGGGGATAACGTCTTTTGGGTGGTTTTCAAGGAGTTTTAAATGTTGTACCAGTAAGATGCCCTGATGTGAATATACTCAGACTATGGACTTTGTAAATCTCTACGTATATTATTGTACATTCTTTTACTGTTTAATTGCAAGTCTAACTTTTTGCTTATGTAGAATAGAGACATGTAGAAGGAATAGCAATTACATGTTAGCACTTCTCGATCCAAGGCTTCTCAATGAGAAAATTGTAAAGGACTCTCCACAGTATATTGAAGACTATTTATTTTATTATTTAATACTTTCTTGAAACTGCAATACAAAACCTTCTGTTGACGCCAAAAACGTGAAGAGGGTTTCTGGCCTACAACACACCGGACGAACACCGGGTTCAATGTGCGCGAGCGTGCCAATCGATTTGACCCTGCAATCGATAAGGAACGAAGCCGTGAGATGCAATCAAGCCGATCCTTGGGGTGAATCGGTTGAAATCGTGAATCAGCCAGAAAGCCGATTAGAAGGGTAGATGGATTAGTCGATTAAGACTAATCTGGGGGTAAAAGGTAGATCAATTCTGAAAAGGCGATGCACAACAAGACAGAACAAATCAAACCTGAAGAAATCGATGATGACCAAATAATCGGCGATTCGCAACTTTACTTGATCAATGTCGACTTACAGAGGAAAGATTACAGTGCTAGAAGGACTAAAGGCTACGAAAAATAGCAGATGTGTTTTGGTTGTGCGTTCTCTTCCAAGCAGCCCTAGCGCGCCTTATATACCCGCTGGCCGATCCGAGCCCCGATCCAACACGATGATGCAATCCGAATCGGCTTCGTAGTTTCCTGTTTGGACTCTGTTTCCAAATATTATCCGTACATTTTCCAAATCTTTTGAGGCGCTCCGTGTTGTATCCAAATTCACGTTTTCTGCCGATTCCTCTCGTAGTTTCCAAAAATTGGTGCAAACATATGCCCCCCATTTTTGGAAGATAACTTGTTATCTTTCAAAAATTCATTGGTTCCTTCATCCGTCGGCTTCTTCACCCATCGGCTCGTTCCTTACCAGCTAGAGAACTGTTCAGTAACTGCTGCATTAATTGCGCCGTATAGACCTTAACGCACCATAACTTCCCCGTGTCACTTCGATAACTGTTCCCGCCGTTTTTCACTTTCCAGCTCTCGCACCTTCTGCAATCGGCTTTCTTCCTTCAATCGTCTTCTCTGTGCTGGTGATCAAGCTCTCCACCTCCCTCATCGGCTGAATGGACCCCTCACAGGTACTGATCCCGATTCCTGAAAATGAAGATCAATACTACCTAGGACCGGTAGGAAACTCGACTGCCGATACAGTTATTGACGAGGAAATTCCTAGACTCCCTTTATCGGCTAAAGGATATAACATAACAGAATGGGGAAAAAGCTTTAGGGCTTGGCCGACGGCTCTCAAAGGCTGGAGAAGCTGGTACATCCGGGTGTCGGCCCAAAAGAGGTCTGAATGGGAACACATGGGCATAGCTGAATGTCTTCCACTGAGTCTTGCAAACCCTGAAGCCAATGAGCCCTTGGTGGCCACGGCCTGTTATTTTTGGTCGGACACTCTTAATGCTTTTCTTTTCCGGACTGGCCCCATCGTCCCAACCCTCTTAGACATAGCCGAGCTTTGTTGCCTTAGACTGGACGGAGACCAGATATCGGCTTTTAGCGGCAAGCCAAGATACAAACTAATTCGATCAAAAGGCGAGGGATGGTCTAAGTATATCCAGCACAATAATAGGATAAATGGTCTAGTATCGGACGAGGAACATGCGGCTTTCCTGAACCTGTGGCTGGATCGGTTTCTATTTTGTGGAGCCTCCTTGGGTCCGACGCAAGTATTCGGTTAAGTGGTAGAGCGGTGCATGCAGGTCGTCGGCTTCCACTTGGAAAAATGCTCCTTGGTGCTGTTTACCAGATGATGCATGTTATTCGGAGCCGGCTTTTCTCTGGGTTTGCTCAATTTGTTGTGAGCAACATAGGAGGCCCGTTATGGTTCATTCAGTTATGGCTTTATAGCATTTTTAGCCGATCCTTGATTCCAGAGCTGTCAGAAGGATCGGCTTTTCCTTGTAAGGACTACCCTGAAGGCACGACCCCCCAATACAGAGCCAGCCGATCGCATGGAGAGAAACTTGTGATGTGCACTAGTGGCGACGTCAGAATTACCCCGGTCGACTTCAAGAAATATTTGTCATTTTTTCTGCATTTGGATAACACAACCTTTGGCCAACAAGACTTCTTTTCTTACGGTGATGATGCCGATTTTCAGTGGCCTTCATTCCTTCATTTGGATGCTGATAGCTCCTTGATGCCAGCGTCGACTTTAGAGCTATATCGAATTTTCGTATCCCCTTGCATCCTTCATGTCGGCTTAAATTCCCGTAATAGGACGTTTCAGCCGTCGTACGAGTTCTACCACCCTTCGGTATATGCCCGTCAGTTGGGCTTTGGCCAAGTGGTGCCTAGTCTGCCCCTCTTCAGTCGTCTTGAACCAAGGGCCAGAGTAACTAATGCAACTGCAGCTGAAATTATTTCTGAAATAGCCGATGAGTTCCAAGTTATTGATCTTCCGCGCTTTTTCCTGAACTCCCGCCGCGCTAGCCAATTCTCGGCTTGGTGGGCGCCCATATCGGAAGACCTTTATTTGGATCGCACACCGTCGGCCATTATAGAGACATTCTTACCGGACTTTCATGAGCCGACGATAGTTTCCTCTAGCAGCAGCTCGAGCGAAGATAGTTCGGATTCTTCCAGCTCGTCGGGCTATTCTAACTCATCTATAGCTGTAGAGGTATCGGTTTATTTTCTTGTACTTTGTACCTGAGTTTCTTGCTTGTGATTTGTCTGCTAATTTCCTTGCCCTTTTTTCGAATCGTTTGCGGTCGATCAAACCATTGCCGCTCCATCTACAAGTAGGCCTAAAGGAAAAGGCCTAATCAAAGCTTCGCCTAACGGCTATTCTTCCGTAGCCTCCGATTCAAAGCCCGTCACTTCGAACTTGAAAAAGGCCGAGTTTCCAGTAAGTGTTCGGAACCGATAATTGCTTCCCTTGTCTTGTTGCTCAGCTGTTGACTTTGTATAATTAATTTCTTGCAGAAAAACCTAAGTCGACGAAAGCTCCGGCCCGCCGCCAAAAACGCACCGAACAAAGTGCCGAGAGCTCTCCCCATGCATCGGTTTTTCAGTCGGCGACGTCTTCGCAAGCCGCCGGGGCATTGGCCGATCTTCAAAATGCCAATCTTTGTTAGCCCATCGACATCGCCTCCTCAAAGACGGCTCCTCGCTTCCTTCGCCTCCTCAGCCGACCACCCAGGAAACTGCGCCGGAAGAGTCAACGGACCCAGATGACTTGCTCGGCTTTACTTTGGACAAGCTGGCCGACCAAGAAGTGATTGCCCCTGACGACTATGTGGCAGACATCCGTAATATCATCACCGTCTCCCAGAAGGCATCCGCTGCGGTCGTCCAATCGGGCCCGAATATGCAGGAGAAGCTGAATCGGCTTTTAACTGCGATTTCTCAGCCGGAGGCAAACATCTTGGCTAATGCTCAGCCGATCCGGGACGCGATGGCTGTTGTTGAAGCCGATCTCCCGCCTGAGGCTCTTAAGGCTATTCTGGACGTCTATCACATAGACGAAAGGAGAGCGGAAGTCGAGGCTGCAACGGCCAGAATAGCCCAATGAGAAGCGCAAGTAGCCGATCAGCGCCGGCTAGATGAGTTGGTGGTAGACGCAAAGGCCAAGAAGAAGAAATACGACGAAGATTCTTCTACTCTCAAGGCTGCCAAGTCCCTTACGCAAAAATTGGAGTCGACGAAGAAGCGGCTTGAAGAGGAATTGGCTAAGGTGGAAGAAGAGCTCGCAAACAATCTTGCCTTGGTGACTGGAACGTCAACTTCTCTGAAAAATTAGAAGTCTGACATTGGCATGGCTGTAGCGAAGGTGAAAGATCAATCGGCCAAACTTGTTCCAGTGCCCGGCACCGCCAAGGCCGATGAAGACATACTCTATGGAGTCACACAAACGCTGGCTAAGGCCGCTGCGACACTGTCGGCTTTGGGTGCCAGCATCCCTGGGTCTGGCTTGTAATTTTATTGATGCGTTGTGGTGTTTCAAAACGATGTTGCTTCTGCTGTACTTTTGCTACATACTTTAATCGGCTGTTTAACCGATTATTTTTATCTGATTTAATCGGCTGTTTAACCGATTCGTTCCTGAATTCTTTGTGTTGTACCTTAATCACGCACCGATCCAAACGCTAGGGTAGTACGGCTTTAGGTACTTTCCGTTAATTGCCTTCGGTAACACCAACCCTTCAAGTGTTTCGAGTATATACGCATTTCCGCCAACAAGCCGATTAACTTTGTATGGTCCTTCCCAGGTAGGTGACCATTTGCCGAATCGACTATCTTTAGAACCAATCGGTAATACTGTTTTCCAAACCAAATCGGCCTCACTGAAGGACTTGGGCACGACTTTCTTATTGTAGGCCCTTGCCACTTTTTCTTTATTCTTTTTAAGCCGATTTAAAGTAATCAGCCTTAACTCCGCCAAGTCATCCAAGTTGTACAGCATCAATTCTTTGTATTCGTCGGTTGATAGATTATTCTGCTTTGCTACTCGCATAGATTCTATATTTATTTCTATGGGCAATACGGCCTCCTGTCCATACACCAAATGGTATGGCGATAACTTAGTCGACCCATGAAACGCTAGCCGATAAGCCCATAAAGATTCCGATAATGTAGAGTGCCAAGTTCGAGGCTTTTCGTCAATTTTTCTCTTAATTAGCTTGATCAAAGTTTTGTTAGACGACTCGGCTTGTCCATTAGCCTGAGCGTATTATGGCGAAGAGTTAAGCAATTTGATGCCCAAGCTACTTGCGAAGTTCTTGAAATCGTTAGACATGAACACAGTTCCTTGATCGGTTGTGATAGTCTGAGGGATACCGAATCGACGGACGATGTGTTCATTAACAAAGCCGATAGCTTCTACACTGGTGACCTTTTTGAGTGGAACAGCTTCAACCCATTTTGAAAAATAGTCTGTGGCTGTGAGTATGAACTTGTGGCCTTTGCTGGATGCTGGGAATATTTGTCCGATTACATCTATCCCCCATCCTCTGAACGGCCATGGCTTAACAATCGGGTATAAAGCCGATGCTGGTGCGAGTTGCACATTCCTAAACTTTTGACAACTTTGGCACCCTTTGTAATACTTGAAACAATCTTCTAACATTGTCGGACAAAAATACCCCGTTCGTCTTAGGATCCACTTCATCTTGTGAGCCGATTGATGCGCGCCGCAAATTCCTTCATGAATTTCTCCCATGGCTACTTTTGCTTCTTCGTCCCCAAGGCATCTCAACAGCAAACCTTCCATTGTCCGATAATATAGCTCTTCTTCTAGTACAACGTACTTTAATGCTTGTTGACGCACTTTTCGCGTGGTAGGTCTAGATGGGTCCATTAGATAAGCTTTTATTTCTGTTCTCCAATCGGCTTTAGCGACGCACAGAACTGTTTTATCGATCAAATCAAATGCTTCATATCGGCTTCTTTCCTTATAGCCTGAAGCTGTCTGAGCCAATGTGTTGGCTTTGTCGTTCATTTCCCTGGGTATATGGCTGATACAAAATGACGTAAAAGTGCTGATGATATCAAGACAATGCTGTAGATACTTCGATAGCACCTCGTCGTTGCATTTAAACTCCCCTTTAACCTGTTGCACCACCAGCAATGAGTCACCATATGCTTCCACACTACTCGCCCCGACACTATCTATCAACTGCAGCCCTTTGAGCAGTGCTTCATATTCGGCTTGGTTATTAGAGCATCGGCTTGTAAGCCGATATGCAAACTCGATGTTATGCCCTTTTGGTGAAATCAGCACAATACCTATTCCACTCCCCTCTTAACAAACTGATCCATCAAAATACAGTTGCCATGGTGCTACATCGACTATTCCTACCATGGTATCATATCCAGTTATGAAATCGGCTACTACCTGGCCTTTACGACTTTAGCCGATTCGTACTGCAGGTCGAACTCGGTTAGAGCATAAGCCCACTTCCCAAGTCGTCCTCTCAAGATTGGTGCAGACAACATATATTTGATGATATCGTTTCTGCATACTACTATGCAAGTTGATGCTAGTATATAATGTCTCAATTTCGTACAAGCAAAATACAAGGATAAGCACAATTTCTCTATCGGTGGGTACCTGGTTTCGGCTTCCAGGAGTCATCGGCTTAAGTAAAATATTACTCGCTCTTTGCCATTGACCTCTTGCGCCAATACAGCTCCGATGGTCTCGTTTTCAGCCGATATATATAACTTGAAGGGAATTTCCTTTTGTGGTGCGGCCAAGACTGGTGGTGATGCTAGATATTGTTTTATATCGTTGAAAGCTTTTTGCTGATCGGCTCCCCATATAAAATTCTGATCATTCTTTAACTTCAGCAATGGCGTAAAGGCTTGAATTCTACCAGACAGATTCGAAATGAATCGTCTTAAGTAATTAATTTTACCGATCAGCTTCTGCAATTCATTCTTACATGTTGGCGGTTTTGTATCGGCTATGGCTTTAACTCTCGTTTGGTTAACTTCAATCCCTCTTTGGTGAACCATAAACCCTAGGAACTGGCCGGCCGATACACCAAACGCGCACTTCAAAGGGTTCATTTTTAACCCATGAGCCCTTGTATTTTGGAATACCCTTTCTAAATCGGCCAAGTGTTGCCAGTCTTCCTTAGACTTAACCACCACGTCGTCAATGTAAATTTCAACAATGTGGCCGATTAGGTCGTGAAAAATCAAATTCATGGCGCGTTGATAGGTGGCGCCTACATTTTTTAAGCCGAATGTCATTACTGGCCATTCGTATAACCCTATCGCACTAGGGCATCTGAAGGCAGTTTTAGGGACATCGGCTTCCGCCATGAATATCTGGTTATACCCAGCATTCCCGTCAAGGAAACTGATGATCTTATTACCCGATGCAGCATCGATAAGCATATCGGCTATAGGCATCGGATACTCATCTTTTGGCGTGGCTTTATTCAAATCTCTAAAGTCTACACACACTTTGAGTTTACCATTCTTTTTCATGACAGGAATAATATTGGACACCCATTCGGCGTACCGGCAAGGCCTTATGAACTTGGCTTCCAATAATCTCTCAATTTCTTCTTTTATCACACTGTATAGTTCTGGATTACAACGCCGCGGAGGTTGTTTATATGGCCGATACCCCGGCTTGATAGGTAGCCGATGTTCTACTAACTCGCCGCTTAACCTGCATCTCATAGTATTCCAAGGCTAAACAATCTCAGATTCTCTAAGTATTTTGACCAACTTATTTTTGTATTCGGACCTAAGTTTGCACTTACAAAAGTTGGCCTTTTCCTGTCACCTTCTCCTATATCGACTTCTTCAAGCATATCGGCAGAAGTGAAACCTTGCCCCAATTTCTCGCTCTGGAAATCTTCAATGGCTTCGCAGGAGTTTATCCTGTGCCGATAGCTTCTTGCCCTGTCCTGTAACGCTTGGATCATTTCTGACCCCATCTCCTTAGAATTTCATTTGCCCGATCAAACGTGCCTGGCTTCACGCTGATCGGCATCAAACCTGACTTCCCAATGCATATGAAATCACAATCATCTAGATCTTTACCTGATATGCACTCCGCTTCTTCATGTGGCCAATTCGCATCGGAACTAGCCATAGCAATATGGGCCGATGTGTCGGCTAAGACGACCTCAACTTCATCTCCGTTCCACTGAACTAGCAGCTGATGCATGGTCGATGGTATGCAGCAATTGGCATGTATCCAATCGCGTCCAAGGAGCACACTATAGTTTCCCTTTGCCTCAATCACAAAAAACGCGGTTGGCAAGGTTTTGCTACCGACGGTTAATTCTGTAACCATTACTCCCTTTGCCTCAGTGGGGTCTCCTGTGAAATCATTAAGTACCATATTCGTCTTTATCAGGTCTTCATCGGTTTTTCCTAGTTTCCTGCAGGTGGTGAGTGGCATCAAGTTCACAAGAGCCCTCCATCAACGAGCATCCCGAAATCGGTTTTCCATTGATGTAGCCTTTCAAGTACAATGGCTTGAGATGCCGATGGGGTCTTATGCTTTTCGAACAAAGATCTTGCGCGCCTAAGCATAATTGAGCAAATGTGTCTTTAGCCGATTCAGTTTTAATTCTGAACTCGGCTGGTAGGGTGAATACCATGTTGATATCCATGGGAGGTGTGTCATCTCAAATCATTGTTGACAGCAAATCATCCGAAGAATCTGATTCATCGTCGGCTTGTTGTTTCTTCCTCCACTCCTTTGTAACAAGTTTCACCGCCGCAACTCATTAAACGCTTGGTCTCTCTGCTTTCTTCTTGGCCTCTCTTATCTCCTGTGTTCTCAGCGCTGAAGCCGTCTGCGCAGATCGGCTAAGTCGATCGGGCACCACCTGGGTTTAGGCTCCAATGGCTTGCGGATTTTATCGACCAAGTTCTCCGTTGGTTCTTTTTCCTTGCCTTGGTCTGGTGTGCCCAGTCTTTCTTTTATCGGCCTTCTGTGCCCTGGCTCGTTTTGATCCGGTATTGGCCTAAACAGGTGTTCTTTTACCAATTGTTTCGACCAATCCTTTTGTGGGTAATGTTCCATGGGGCATGTTTTTGCAGATGGCAGTGTCATACCCCTTTCCAAACAGAATTGCCAAAAAGGACATCTCTGGTGAGCTCTTTCTGCGTTGTCTGGCCGATACCAATTATTAGGCCGAAACATAGTGTTTGGCCGATGCGATTCACCTGGTTGACCAAACTGCTGCTTCCGCCGATGGCTCATCCTTTCATATTTTTCAAGTAACTGCGAGAAGGTTGGCTTGGGCTTGAACGCTGGTTTTCGCGGTGGAGTTCTTTCAGCTTTGTACCATCGTCCGACTTGTAACTCCCCTTTCGGCTTCACAGTCCTAGAATTTTTCCCGTCTTGATCGGCTTCAATTTGAAGTGAGCCGATCGTTATCTTCAGTGTCTCTCCTTGTGAGCTTGACTCTATGTCGACTTGCCGCGTCACTCTGGGATTTTCGTCGACAATCTGCTTCCCTTTGCTGGAGCACTGGACCATGTTAATTGAGAAAGGATTGACATCGACTTCCATAGCCGGCTCTTCTGCAAACTTGAGCCAACCGTCTTCAATAGCTGCTTGTATTTGCTGCCGAAAAATGTTGCAATCATTAGTATTATGAGAAAAAGAATGATGCCACTTACAATATCGTCGTCTTTTGATCTCATCGGCTGACGGTATGATATGTCCCTCATGAAGTCGTATCAGCTTCTCTTGTAGCAATATGTCAAATATGCGGTCACACTTGGACACATCGAAAGCGTATTTAACCTCCGACTTGCTCCTAGTCAGTTTGAGCCATGAACAGACAAGTGGTTTTTTAGGACCTTTTATCCATTCGGCTATATTCACGTCTGTTTCATCTTCAGAAGTTTCACTTGAACTATATTCAACCATGTTTATTTTAGCTTTATCTTTCCCATTGCCATTTAATCTAGTTTTATCCTTGAATTCTTTACTCAAATATCGGCTTTCCTGTGCCGACACATGATGAAGCAGGTGACTTAAATCAGTGAACTCCTGTCCAGCAAGTTTTTCTTTAAGTGGGGGAATTAACCCTTGAAAGGCTAAATCGGCTAGTTGGTTATCGGGCAATACCACCTTTAATCGGCAAATGATTTCGTATTTCTAAATCTCCTAATGTAATCTGAAACCGACTCACCAAATTTTTTTTTGCGGACAACAGTCTGAAATTCTCAACTCTAAGCTACCGGAGAAAAAGTATTCATGAAATCGACTTTCTAAATCGTTCCAAAAATGGACCGAATTTGGAGGCAGATTGGTAAACCAAGTGAAGGCAGTCCCTGATAAAGACAACGGAAAAAGCCTAATCTTTAGCCCATCGGACTGAGCCGCTTCACCACACTGAGCGATAAATCTTCCAACATGCTCTAGGGTGGTAACTGAATCATCCCCCGAAAATTTCGCGAAATCGGGAATCCTAAAGTTATGGGGATATGGCATGCGGTCAATGTAATCTGGGTATGGCTTTCTATAGCCGACTGTCCTTCGTTTGGGCTGTAGGCCAAATTGATCTCTCAAGACCACGGAAATTTGATCAGCCCAGTTAATATTGTTAGCCGATGGAACACTAGGGTTTGGCCAATTATTTTGGGTAGTATCCTGCCCCCCGAGTGTAAACTCGGCTGGTCATCTTGCTCTAGCCGACGGATACTGTTGTTGCCATGATTCGTATCCATCGGCTCTGGCAGCCGTAACCTCAGGTAACGGAACAAACGGTTCTGTGTATGTAATCGCTTATATGGAGCCGATTTCTAACTTGAATGGCCCTTGGGGTTTATAATTTTCAACTCAACCTGCCGAGAAGCCGATCGACATAGTGAGTCCTCGACGCCGATGGATCCAACTTTGCGCACAAGATATGCATGAATATGAGTAACTGGACTCGGGCGGGGATTTGGTGGAGTCAACACGGTGGGCTGGGTCAGCATTAGTGAGGGTGCTGGTGCCAACGCTTTGACCGTATTGGTGTTTGGGGCCACAGAATATACAGGATACGTTGGGAGTGGCTGCAATGGGTCCATCAATCCCCCAGATGTAGCCAACTCTTGTGCGATCGTTTTTACGCTATTCTCTATCATCGGCTTCAAGGTCGTGACCAAAGCCGATGATTGATTAATTAATGCATGATGCATGATCGCTCAATCATAGCAGATAACTTCGGCTTTGAGTGGCATGTATCGGCCATCGGAGTTGATGTGACTTGGCCGCCAAGCGGATTCGATGTTGGAAGTGCCATCTTCGCGGACTTCGTCGGGTTTTTGATAGCAACCCAACATCAATTCTTCCAAGGCAGCTTTCCGATCTTCGATCTCCTTGCACTGCTCTGGAGTTAAATCGTTCAAAGTGGGGACGATTATGGCTTCGGTGTTTATGTCGGATGGTGCGACAGACTTACCTGCGGTCATCTTGTCGATCGGGTCCCACCAGGCGTGCCAAAAATGTGTTGATGCCAAAAACGTGAAGATGGTTTCTGGCCTACAACACACCGGACGAACACCGGGTTCAATGTGCGCGCAAGCGTGCCAATCGATTTGACCCTGCAATCGATAAGGAACGAAGCCGTGAGATGCAATCAAGCCGATCCTTGGGGTGAATCGGCTGACATCGTGAATCAGCCAGAAAGCCGATTAGAAGGGTAGATGGATTAGTCGATTAAGACTAATCTGGGGGTAAAAGGTAGATCAATTCTGAAAAGGCGATGCGCAACAAGACAGAACAAATCAAACCTGAAGAAATCGATGATGACCAAACAATCGGCGATTCACAACTTTATTTGATTAATGTCGACTTACAGAGGAAAGATTACAGTGCTAGAAGGACTAAAGGCTAAGAAAAATAGCAGATGTGTTTTGGTTGTGCGTTCTCTTCCAAGCAGCCCTAGCGCGCCTTATATACCCGTTAGCCAATCCGAGCCCCGATCCGACACGATGATGCAATCCGAATCGGCTTCGTAGTTTCTTGTTTGGACTCTGTTTCCAAATATTATCCGTACATTTTCCAAATCTTTTGAGGCGCTCCGTGTTGTATCCAAATTCACGTTTTCTGCCGATTCCTCTCGTAGTTTCCAAAAATTGGTGCAAACACCTTCATACTTTTACCCTATAACTTTAAGTATGTATTTCCCTACTTGTAATATCATTTTACTATTTTTGCGTAACACGATGCAGGACTAAATGACTACGTTGACATATATGTGCAGGTTTCATTGGGTCCTTCTCAGCATCGAGTTAGATGCTAGCAGGATTTTTGTCTAGAACTTGTTGAGAAAACCAACTAATCTGTATCAAGGGTTTTTGGACATGCTGAACAAGTAAACTTGATCATTGTGTTATTGCTCTAGTAATATTCTATTCTATTGCATTTAAGTTTAATTACTATTCAAAATTATTCATAGGGCATTCTCACGATATTGCAAGAAAAGTGCTCGGTATCGTCCCTACATGAAAGATTTTGAAATAATAACTGACTTCCATGCATGAGGCAGGACCAAGCAATCAATTTATGTGCATACTATGTTTGTACAAATATACATTTAATTGTCATAGAGAGTGTCGACTATAACGAAGCCATAGTATGTAATCACACATTTGTCGGTGTACTTTGCACCGGCGTACCCTCTCCGCCGTAGAAGTGATAGGCCCAAGAAGTGGCTCGCCCATTTAAAGCCCGTGGCCCCTAGTGAGCGATCGGCAATCACACCTGCCGCTAAGCGAAGCGCCAGCGTGGCTCCTGGCGGGCAGTGGCGAAGCACGCCTCGCCATTGGCGAGAAGCCCACGTGGCCCTTTAGCGAGTAGTCTGGCGACACGCTTGCTCGCCGGGCGAAGCTGCGTGGCGCCTGGCGGCAGCCGGGCGAAAGCACGCCTTGCTCGCCGCGAGAAGCCCACGTGGCCTCGGCGCGGTTTGGCGATCACGCCTTACTCACCGGCGAAGCGGCTCGCGTGGCGCTTTAGCGGCATCTGGCGAAGCACGCCGCCCACCAGCGTGGAGCCCACGTGGCCTCGGCGGCGATCTGGCGATCACGCCTTGCTCGCCGGGCGAAGGTTCGTGGCGCCTGGGGCGGCCGGGCGAGGAGCGTGTGGCCCCTAGCGGCAGCGGGTGGGCACGCATCGCTGCACGGGCGAAGCGGCAGCGTGGCGGCTCGACAAGCAAAGCGGTGTTCGCCCCCTTGTCAGGCCATGAAGGAAACCAAAGGAATGAGGGGAAGGCTTCGCCTCGAAGTTTCCCTCCCCTAGCACCTCGTGTTAGGGTCATTAATTGTGAAGGATTCATCTTTCGACACGACGATGGCTCATCCCTCTGACGCCTCTTACCAACCCGTCGTAGAGGCGTCCTGTCCCGGGCGGACCGGGCGAGCCTCTCACCGACATTAAATGAGGTTCGAAGGACAAGGCCACGGAGGCGTGCTTAATAAATGCGTCGTGGGTCGACGTGGAAGCTGGAATGATGGATGTAATTAATGTGTTATAGATAAGTATAGCGCCACCTTCTCTCCTACTCAGGGTGGCCCGTCTATATAAGGGCATCCTGGTGCTTGAAGAAGGGGGCCGATCGGCTAGAGCAGAAAGCATAGAGAAGCGGACACTGAAGAACACCCTTGTAAACACCTCCCCATTTTCTCAACAAAGAACCAGCAGGACGTAGGGCTATTACCCACACCGGGGGCCTGAACCTGGGTAAATCGTCATGTCCACCAGTTTGCTGATGCCCGGAATCCATCATCGAGAGACATTAGGGTTTCCAGCCATGAAGATGCCCTCTACCAAACCAAATTTTTCGTCTGGGGAGTAGACACCCTATTAGCGGAATCTTGTCAGGCAAAATACGCCGACAACATTGATGCCTACTTTTCTTTCATTTAACATATATCATCATTAATTAACTTTCTCATTTCTTCAATAATAGCGCTCCATGTTGAGAACCAATAAGTTATTACTGACAGAAATTATAGCAATTCAAGAACAGATCGACGGATTCATTCATGATGAGGCCATCAATCCAAATGGCGAGTTCCACGAGTAGCCTCATCGCCTCATTCCTTTGATCTTGACCCGTGACATGCCTACTTCGACACCTCCTACTGGAGTTGTTGCAAAATCAAAGTGAATGAGATGTAGTCAAACTGTATTTGTAAATAGACTATTGGAAAAACCAAATATTGTGATGCTTTAATATATTTGAATTATGATTTAACGATGCTTTATATACTGTATTAGTACACCGTAGGAAAATATTATATAAAAATATATAATGCAGAAAAAATATGCAACAAAAATATTTGGTGCACGGCTTGTCACTATCGGTTCTGTCCAAGAACTGGCAGTGACCGGTTCGAACTAAGAACTTGCAGTAATATGGAACTATCACTGCTGGATTGTTTTTGAACTGGCAGTGAAAGTCCAATATCACTCTTGAATTTTGGTTTGACCCGGTAGAATAGTTCAATATCACTGCCGGTTGGAGGCCGAACCGGCAATGATAGCCCTTATCACTACCGGTTCCTGAGCCAGTAGTGATAATCTATAGTATCACTACTAACCAATGACTGTTGGCACCAATAATCGGCAGTGATGGCATTTTGGAGCCAGCAGTGATGTACTGTTCTGTAGTAGTGAAAACAACCAATCTAGAGCATGTCATTCTTTCAAGACCTAGCATTCACAGATCTGATCATTTCCTTCTGTGCTGATTGTTAGCACCCTTTAACATTATCATAAAAATCTTCAAATTCATTGTTTATTCATCAGGATTAGTAATTATATTAATTAAAACTAGCAAGCAATGGTGTCGCAGAGAATTCTAGCACATTGTGCATTAAAGACTCGGCTAGTAGGCTGAAATCCAAATGCCTCACTTTCCCCTAGACCCAGCAAATACTTTTGGTAAAAAGAATCATAGGATTCAAACAGAAAACAAACTAGCTAACTAACTGAGACACTAGAAACAAAGCCTATAAAAAAATACGATAAAGCTTATGGATTTAAGTATCATCTTATGGTGTTAAAGAAACATATGGCAAGTTCATTGTAGGATCTCCCAATAATTTGTGTCTTTAGAGAGTGTGTGATGCAGTTCAATATGGTGTGAAAATGTGCCTCCTGCTTTTCAATAGCCTGCAAAAAATGGCAAGGAAAGAATGCTTCATTACCATTGCATATGGCCAAGAACCTTGCCCATACAAAGTTTACAAACTAAATATCGGGAATAGAATAAATCCTTTTCTTCCACCATTGCATTCCTTAAATTATCAGTTGTAATCGAGGAGCAAACTCTCCAAAATATACATACTACTTGCAAGATGCAACACGAGAGAGAAACTAGTGATCATCAAAAGGTCCATACAGTAGGCCTTGAATTAAGAAAACACTAGCACACTCAGATGGACAAATTAGGTGAATATAATGTGCTAGCTAGTGCTTCTTCCCTAGGCGGTGGTCCTATGGGTGAACATCTTGGACGAGGCATCGATGAGGTAGACGACCGTCTCCTTGTTGGCCACCCACTCCTGCTTCCCCAGCAATCAAAACAATCACAAACCAGATAGTATCAAATCGCAGGAATCGAGCTGGGAAATGCCAAGAAAGGAAGGGGAAAAGTGTGCGGAGCAGTTGGAGCGACCTAGGGGACTTTCGTCCTCGTCATCACTATTGTTGCATAAGATGGCCTCGGGGTCGAGATCTATGGTGACAATTGCCAATGCTATATATTGTGAATGTGTTATACATATTGTGTTTAATCTATGCTATTTTTGGAAGGATGTACAAAGAACCAAGCCCCAAGCCCACATCATAATTGGTTCTTACTCAAAACTAACTGTGATGTTACCCTCATCACAATCAGTTCTTCCTCAAAACTAATTGTGATGTCACCCATATCACAATCGGTTCTGAGCAAGAACCTATTGTTATGTGTCTCTAATCATAATCGGTTCTTGCTTAAAACTGATTGTGGTAAGGGTCTCATCACAAATAGTTCTTACTCAGAACTAATTGTGATGATTGGCACATCACAATGGGTTTTGAGAATGAACTAATTGTGATGTGGCTCTCATCACAATTGGTTTTGCAAAAACCGATTGTGATGACCATTTAAGACTATCAAGCGAAAACCGACTGTGATAGCGCATCCTCACCACTGTCTAATTACTTTATATCGCCACCAAAGCTGACTATGATAATGAAAAAGACCTGATTATGATGTACATTCCTGTAGTAGTGTACATTAAGGATTCTGGAGAACTAAGTCTCACTACCCATTTGGATTGACTGATGCATCAGGGTTTCAAATTTTGTCGAAATTTCATTGTTTTAGTGTGTCCCAAAATACACGTCCCAGTTACATTTTGGTGGGTTCATTTGAATTTTTTCACACAATTTGAACTTTCATCAATTTTGGTCATTTGCATTACTCACTTGTATTGCACATAGGACACATCCAATTGGTCAACATTCAATCCATATCCTTCTTTTATCCACCATTGAATTTTCCCACCCATTAATCACAATTGGAAGCAACATTGGATTGTCAGCAGTAACATTTTGCTAACTTATCCATCTCCATACATTTCAATCCAAATGGATAGACATGTATCAAAATCCATGTTTCCTTCTTCATCTCTATATAGTGGGACGGGCACAATCACCTTACCACACAAAAATAAATTCAAAATATTTTCCGAATAGTTACATCGTTAGCAAAGAAATGGTGAAGGCAAGACTAAGCATATACGAAAAGAGGTAGCACTGCAGGTTTCATTTTTCAAGCGTCATACTAGCTTTCAAAAAGGACAAGCTCTCCATACTCTACGGGCTAATGCTATGCAGGCCATGCCGCAAGAGGCAAAGTGGTTGCTCAGTTACGTGGATGGGCCTTTCTAGTGTGAGCGTGTGAAAACAAGAAGGAAATGGAGCAAGTTGTTTTCGGCTAAGAAATCAAGCCCATAAACAAAGCAAGGAGGTTGATGTGCGACAAGAAGAGGAGAAAGCTAGAGTGTGTCAAAGCAAAAAGGAAAGTAAATCATGTTGGTTTTGGAAATGAAGAAAAGACAAGTAAACAAGCTGGTTTGGAGTGAAAAGCAAGCAACTCAATAAAAGCCATGCCAAGCAAGAAAAAGTAGAACTAGGATTGCCAAAACCAGCCTAGCTAAAAAATCCCATAACTTTCACATCCAAACTCTTTATGAGGGATTCTTGGACTTTCCTGAAATTTCAACATCATCTAAATTTAACTCCGTTATGAGAAGTCTAGAATTTGCTTCCTTATGATTAAATTGTCCAACAAGTTTCATCCTGCTAGTTAGTGAAAATTAGTTTTTGTCGGGACTCGAATATACAAATTCGGACCCTCTGTGCATATTACACTAGTCCAGGATCACCCTAGTGCACATAGGCTCAACGTAGATGAATATCACAATCATACACAGTGGAAACATAACAAAAAGACTTCATATATTAAATAAGAAATAGTTAAACAACCTTAGGGTCAGCCTTACACTTATTAGGCCTTGATGGCTCTAAATCAAAGTAAATAAAAAGCAACGGAATGAAAAATATTGGTGAATCACATTAACATGCCACAGACATCTGACAAGGTTCAACTCTTAGATAATTGCCACTTTGTGGAACTCCATCTCTTTTGATGGTGTAGATTTCTCCTTAACTAGTGATTTGGTTAATGGCAAGGGTGGGTATTTAAAGCACTCAACATGTTGTGCACAAAATACAAGTCTATCATACTATATGCATGGCTTATTCCAAAGGAACGGCTAACATGGCTAAATTGCAATAAAGAAGCATTTATGAATGAATAGGATAGATCGATTGTATAGACAGCAAAATAAATAATAACAATAATAAATTTCTAAGTTATTTCCAACATAAACTAACTCAATCCTTAAATCAAATTTCAAATTTCCATAGGCATACAGTCTCCATCCTTAATTCTTTTTAATAAAATCTAACCCTTGACTGTAATCACCAACCAATGCTCAATCCCTCGGTTATGGCTATTCAAATAGGTTTGACACTCTGCAGAAGTTACACACTTTGCCCACACAACATAATCGTCTCTTGTTGCCATACAATTAACACATCTCCCTTTGGTGTGTCGGTACAGAGATCATGATGAAGCCTTTACGGAGCTGTCTTAACCCAGTACTACCCGCTAAGGTTTTAACACTGATAGGACTGGTTACGACACTTAGGGCCCCCTTTTGCGCCATGTGAGTTTACCCATCTAGTCGAGACTCACACCACCACAAATAGTACCAAGGCTAGGACATCACAAATTAATCAGTTATGTACGTCCCACACCGGACATGTGGTTGTATGAATGACTCAGTTCAAATGCTTGCAAGTTTAAGTCCTAAATTGATCATGGCAAGACTAACAAAAAATTCATCATTACCATAAACCATCAAGTACCAATAAAAATAATGCGGCCACCTAAATGCCACATTGGCCCACCTCAATTCTTGCCACTTACCTTAGTCTAAATTATTTTACTATCCCAATTGATTACCATGCACCACGTGCCATCAACAACATTGTGTGATAACACCTAACACACAAGTTAATAAAATGTTCCATAGTTCATTAAGCAAGTTTAAACTTTTCACATTAAATAATATCAATAACTCGATGCATGGCTAAGCAAACTACTTGCATTCTAATTAACCCACATTGGTAATTAATAGCTACCAACTAGTAAAGAACCATACTAGGGTAACAAATGAAATATGACATATGAAATGGCAAGGTGGATATTATTCAATTTGGATGAATAACTAACACCAAAGTAATTAAAACAAGTATTAATCGAATTAGCATGGATTAGTGTAAAACAGTATAATGTTTTAAAACATGAGGTTCAACATGTTCAAAGTACAACTTGCATTCAAAGAGCACTAGATCCTTCTCTAGACCTTGTTCTTGGCTTGGCTCCTCACTCACGAATACCTCAGGCAATTCAACATCTACGTGAAATGAGTAAGAAAATAATAAATACTAAAAATAGAGATAAAACTTAACTTCAAAAATTAAATAAAATCCACCATTAAATAGATCTCAATTGTAAAAATGTTTAGAAACTAGAATCACCTCAATTGGAGTTCGTATGACGAAGAATGAGCTAAACAAAGTTTGAAATAAAAGAAAATTCAGAAAAATAGAAAAATCTGAATTAAATTAATTATTTTCTACTAAAAAATAGCATTTGTGATGTCATGCTGATGTTAGCATACAATTTATTTTTGGCCAAAATATTTTGAAAAGAAAATCTAAATATGACGTCATGGGACACGTGGTGCATCCTCGACCCAACACATGGCAGTAGCATATAGGCTTGGTTCACAGCCACGCTGGGTCCACGGTGGATCTATGGTACTGTGCTCATGCGTTGGCTGAAAGATGTGCTGGCGTCAATGGGCACATGGCACGATGTGGACGAGACATGTTGCAGGTTCTGACTAGTGAAACTCACATTGGAATCCCGCCCATCCGATTCAAAATGAATGGCCGAGATCATCGGTTAGGATCTAATGTCATGTGGTGAATGTACAACCGTGCTATCTGATCGGAAGGCCCATGCTTGAAGATGAGGTTTTAGAACACGACCACCATGACGGCGACACTTGGCACCATCCTGACCATTTGCACCAGATCGAACAATGGTGCCAACATGCGAGAATCGAAGTAGTGTGCGATGTGGTTGGCCTAGCGTGTGACACGCGGTGTACATCCGATCGTGTCTTGTAGATCCAACGGTGAAGGGTTAGTGGAGGTAGGTGAAATGGTTAGCACACGTCGCAAGATCTAGCGCATTCGGTTGAATCGGATAGCTAGCAACGAAGCAACGCAAGAACACGACAGGCTTTCCCCTGCATGTGACGTGTGGATGGCATCCAACGTCCCTTACTAGATCCAGGCAGTGATGATTGCATGGCAATGCTTGGTCACCTAAGTTAGAGAGGAAGGTGGTGAATCCTAGCGAAGCAGAGCCACTTCGGCAATGACCCTAGACCAGATCATCATAGCTCTTCACGACGAACCCAGATTTGACCTCGAACAAGGCAGAGAATGATGAATGGCGTTGAAAATGACAAAATATCATGGTGGTGCAAGCGACCAATTCCGACGAGCAACCATGGGCGCAACGTGGTGGTTTGGGTAGTGATTCCTAGGGTGTCTTGTGCGGTGTGAAGAGGGCTTCGTGTTGCACGTGACAGCGTAATAAATAGCACACTCGGCTTCCGTGTAACACACAAGAACAGAGGTTTGTTGGGTTATGGTGGCAAAGTCTGGTGATATTACAGAGAGGTGACATGGCGCAATCATGGCTGAACGAGTGGCGCAATCCAACGATGCACACGACGCAGCAACGTGGTGCAATCACGGCCAACGGAAGGGGATCCAACGGTAGAAAAACTAGGGTTAAAGGAAAACAGGCTGCACGGGCTAGCGACAAGGGAGTTGGGGCAGACTACACTGTGGTTCGGCCCAACACTGTGCTTAGAATTTTCAAAAGCATTTTCTAATAAAAATAAATCTCAAAAATACAATAGGCCAAAATAAATAGCAAAAATACATGGAAAATTCCAGAATTTTTTTTGAAAATATTTAAGGGCATTTGGAACTAAATAAAATATTTTTAGCAAAATTTTATTTGAACCACACTTTTAAATAACTTTAGAGAAAGGCCATATTTCAATAAATACAAGTTAAATCAAATAAAGGCCAGAAAATTCACAAAAATGAAAAAGGCATATTAAATCCAATAAATGCAAAAATTGTGATGATACAATTATCCACATGTAATTTTCTATTTCTGTGGAGAAAAGCTATGCAGGAGGAAATGGTCTCAATTCATGAAAACAAAATGTGGGAGCTTATGTCTTTACCTGAGGGACAGAAAGCGATTGGCTTGAAATGGGTCTACAAAGTAAAAAAGGATTCAGTAGGGAAGATCATGAAGCACAAAGCACGTCTTGTGGCAAAATGTTATGTGCAGAAGCAAGCTGTGGACTTTGAGGAGGTATTTGCTCCGGTAGCTCGTCTTGAAACAATATGACAACTCATTGCAATTGCAACACATGGAAATTGGTAGATACATCATATGGATGTGAAAACTACCTTCTTGAATGGAGAATTGAGGGAAGATGTGTATGTGTCGCAAGCTCCAGGCTTTGTTGATCAACGTAAACCTCAGTCGGTGTTAAAACTAAGAAAGGCATTGTATGGTCTTCGACAAGCTCCAAGGGCTTGGAATTACAAGCTTAACAAGAGTCTAGAGTCCCTGGGCTTTGAAAGGTGCCCATATAAATATGCAATCTACAAGAAAAACATTAAAGGTATATTATACTTGTTGGTGTATATTTGGATGACCTAATAATAATTTCATCATCTCTTGCTGATATTGCTGAGTTCAAGAGTCAAATGAAGAAGCTATTTAGCATGAATGACCATGGATTGTTGAGTTATTATCTGGGCATTGATGTGAAACAAACAGCTTGTGGTATCTCATTATGCCAAGGAGGTTATGCAGCAAAATAATCGAGCAAGCATGGTTGAAGGGCTGTAATCCATGTCTTACTCCCATGGAAAATTGCCTAAAACTCAACAAGCAAAGTGAAGAGCCAATTGTGGATGCAACCTATTACAGGAGTGTTGTTGGAAGCTTACGATACTTGGTAAACACTCATCCTAACATTGCTTTCACTGTTGGATATGCAAGTCAGTTCATGGAGCCTACAACTTAGCATTGGTCTGCCGTCAAACACATATTAAGGTATGCAAATGGAACTATGGATCTTGGCTGCTTCTTTGAGAAGAACGACAGTAGAAAGCTTGAGTTGGTTGGGTATTGTGATAGTGACTTTGCCAGCGATGTGAATAACCAGAAAAGCACTATAGGAATTACATTTTTATCAAGAGAAAGTATAGTCACTTGGCAGTCACAAAAGCAAAGAATTGTGATGCTGTCATCCTGTGAAGCTGAGTGTCAAGGAATTTGGTTGACAATAAAGCTATGATATCATTGTGCAAAAATCCGGTATACCACGAGATAAGTAAACATATTGATACGAGGTATTATTTTATAAGAAAATGCATTGAAGATGGAAAGATGGAAGTTGATTATGTCAAGACGGAAGAACAACTTGCAGATTTGTTTACAAAATCTCTTGGTCGGGTAAGAGATTTTGTGAGCTGCGACAGAAATTGGGAATAGTCGATGTAAAAGCTGTACATCAAGTTTAGGAGGTGTAAGGTTGTAACATCCTAAAAATTTTAAATAAGACTTTAAAATTTAAATATAAAATTGAAAAAAATTCAATTAAAATTCAAAGAATGAATTAAAAACTTATCTTTCATCCCAATACCTTGAAATCCAACCTTATTCAAGGGATGAGCTGCAAAATAAAATTTCAAATCTATAAAAATATGAAAATGAGTTGAAGAGCAAAAGATTACAACAATAAAATAAATAAAAATTTTATCTAAAACCAGGAAAACTCCAGTAACTCATTTATAAATTTTAAAATGTCATATCAAGCATTTATGCATAAAATGAAAGCATAATAATGTACCTTGACTAGCAATAGTAAAGATGTTAGAATTAAATAAAAATATTCCTCATCATTTTGACCAAAATTTTTTATATTATCTTCACTATGGATCAGGCAATAAACAATAAAAATATCAGGGAATAATGATTACATTTGTTAATTATAAAAATTCAAAAATAGAAAAGTTGAAAATATGAAAATTCCATTGTCAGAATTTTAATAAAAAAATATAAATAATTTGAAGCTGAAAATTTGAAACGAGACTAATATTCTAATAAGGAACATTTGGAAAAAGTATTAGAAACTATTGATGAGATATAGACTTCCAAAAAAATTATAAACAGAAAACTGAAATCTATGCACAGTATATTGTCTGAAGTTTTATAAATTCTGCAGGCATTATCTGAAGCTGAAATTTGTCAGAATAATCTTCCTTATCCATAGTACATGCCATAAAATTTTCATTAAATTGGAGACAAGATAGCTAACTGAATCAATGAACCAATTCAGCTTACCATCGTCTGAACAACAAGGAGATAAGTTGTTGTGTTTCAAATCAATAGAACAGAGCACATGATTCCACAAGGCAATGATCAATCTCCTCTCTGCCAAGGCAATTGAAGGGTCATTATTTCTCTACCATGTCGTTGCTTCATCTGATCTTCTCTTCCCTGCGCATAGAACCTCACCCCTGCCCATCTTCTGCCACAGCAAGCATTTTGATTTGAAATCGCTGCCATGGCAATCATTTCTCATCAATTTCCCTGCCATGGCAATCATTGCCAATCAATTCTCTGCCCTGCCATTGTTTTGGTTCAAATCAGTAGAACAACACTGATGAACCACTTTGCAGGATCGCGACTCCCTCTTCTCCCCGCACTAGCGATTGAAAACAACTCTGCCACCGATTATTGCTATGACAGAAGCTTGACAAATCAATTCCAGCCACGACAAGCTTTCAGAGTCGCCCATGCCCTACCATCCCCAGTTCCTGTGCTGCTCAGTGACGCCCTACCTCTGGTGCAGCCCATACTCCTCCCTGTGCTGCGCCGAGAGCCTTCCCACTGAGTCTTGACTGGGGCAGGCTCATCCACACCCTCGCTGGCTATAAAAGGCCACTCCCTGAACTCGCAGAAGCCGTGTGCTCCATTCCCCTCTCCTTCTCATTCATTCCCTCCAGCTGAGACGCCCCATTTCTCCTCCCTTGCCGCCATTGTCGCAGTAAGGTGAGAAAAGAGGTAAAACCCAATTGAATGGATTCTTTGAGAAATTCTTCAATTAATTGAATATAGACCACCCATACACATCCCTGAATTCATAACCAATCTCAATTTTAGCTCCTCTTTGCCGATCATCAGCCACCATGAGCTTAGTTCTTCCCCAAAGCCAGCGATCGGTGGCGGAACTCTCCGGTAAGCATTTGACCCCACCAACTAGCAAAATGGAATCCTTGACATCCCCTAATGCTCATTCTGTTACCCATTCAAATTGAGGCGTTGTCTTCTTCTTCTCCAACGAGACGCCATTCCCATCGCCGCCTCTCCTCGGTGGTAGCTTGACTCAGACCACCTCCGGCCAAATCGGTTCCGCCTATAGGTGCACCTTAGTAAGCTCTTTTTCCCCATGCCGGAGAATCATCGGAGCTGCATCGTTGGCTAAAATCAAAATGACACAAAATTTATTTCAACACACTTCTAAGGTCCCCCTGCTTATGCCAGAAAAATGAGTAAGTGATCATGTTTAGTGTAGTCGCAAACTTAAAATAAAATCCGAGTCCCGATAAAGTCAATTCTGTGATCATTTAAAGCCTTCTCAGCAACCTGTAAAACTTCTTGTCTAAACATCATTATTAGGGAAATTAGTCTAGAAACACTCTCCATCATATGTACTACTATAATATAAAAAATATTCTATTTAGAACTTGCTCTGTGTATAAATCTTGCTTCTGCAAACACCCTTCGTGAAATAGTCATCTAGGAAACTAAGCCAAATAAGAAATTTTGATGGCCTGTAGAATAACTCGTCTAAATGCAAATTTTGGAAAGATTAGCATAGAATAACTCGTCTTATTTACAACATGCGTTTCAATGTAAACTTTATAATTCCACATAAGCCTTTTCAGCGATAAACATAATATCTTGTCCAATCCCTAAAATTTATAAAATCAATATAGAAATACTCTCCAAAGAATAGACTATCTTATTATGAATAAATAATCTCATTTCACATGTTATGTATATAAATCCTATCAGCCAAATAGCCCTAAAGTATTATGATTGCCGAACTTGGTAATATGAGTTAACGAACTCAGTAACAATGAAGAAATCTATAGTCAAGATGTTTGTATCACTAGAACCTTCTTAAAAAGCATGAATATATAACCAGTAGCCTATCATAATAGGTCCAGTATATTCAAACTAATTCTTATGCAATGTTAATTAAGAAATGAACGCTATTCACAAATATACATTATACAACAAATTGACTAATGATTAATTCTATTAATCTAAATAATTTTTGCATCTTGAATTCAATATTATAAATAAAAGAATACATAGTTTTGGCTTCTTGAATTCGTAAGACAAGAATAGATTATACATAAAAGGAATCATGTATCGCTCGATCGGAAAGTTGTTAACGGAATGAATGTCTATAAATATACATAATCAACTAAAATGTAAGATTGTGAAGTCATTTAACCCAAACCCTAAATCATGCTTTTTCTATAGCAAGTCTTTGTTTGCTTTTCTATCTATTTTCTTTTTGCCCTTATTAAAGTTTATTATTTGTTATATTTCCGCCAAACGACGTGTAGAACTCGACGTTACTAACTCCGTCGCTGTCAACGCCAGCTGCAACCACGACCTCGTCGTAAATGACAAATAAGCAAGGCAAGCACACCTTTTGATCATATTGATCCCAATATTTAATTTTCACTTTGTTTATTGTCGGCAGATTTTGTTACCGGGGTACCCTCTCCCCTTGTCAAGGGGGGCCACAGTCTTGAAGCCCAACGGTCTCGGGCGGCGGTGGGCGATCACGCCTTGTTGTCAGGCGATCGCGCGTGGCGGCTCGGGCAGCAGTGGGCGACCACGCCGCGTGGTGGCCTGGCGAGCAGGTGGGCGAGCATGCCCTGCTGCCGGGCGACTACGCCGTGTGGTCGATCGAAGGAGCCAGGGGGTACACCGCTGATCAAGCATGAAGATGTACGTCGGCGGAATAGGGACCTTCACCTGAAGTCTTCTCCCCCGACAACCCGTGTTAGAACCATTAATTGTGCGTGGCTTCGCTGACGGCATGATAGCTTATCCCTTTGATGTCCTGCACCTAACCAGTCCAATATAGGTCATTTCCCGGGTGGATCGAGCAGAGTTGGACGATGGTGCAAAGAATGAGGCCAGAGGATGGGGCTACAGTAACTGATGTAATAAATGAAGTGTAATCATTGTGATGTCATCTTTCTCACATGCCCGAGCCAGCCCAGCCTATATAAGGGGGGTTCGGTGCATGAGGAGGAGGAGAGGGAGGGGAAAAAGAGAAAAGAGAAGAAGAGCGCTGAGAGAGCTCGAGAAGAACCCAACATGTGTATGGAGTGCTGGTAATCCCCTCAAAACACATTAACAAAAACCGAAGCAGGACGTAGGGCTGTTACCCACACCGAGGGCCCGAACCTGGGTACATCGACGTGTTCTTTAATCTTTGTTTGTGTAGATCCCTCGAGGGAGCCCACAGGTGTCCGTTCGTGAAGATCCGTCTATCGAACCTCGGATCCCTTCGAGGCATAATAGCTGGCCAGCGAAAACCGCCGACAGCGGCACGCCAGGTAGGGGGGGTAGCGGTTGGCTCACCCTTTCATCTCTCCAGCGGGTCTTTGTGATCTGTCCGGAAGGATCCCACCTCTAGAGATGGCGGGTTCGCGTTCTTAGCAATAAGAGCCGGCGGAGGCTAGCGGCCTCGCGGTGCCTCCCGGCACTCCCGTCGGGTGGGGGACCGTCTCATGCCCACCCCAGAAGCGGGCGGCGTTGTTCCCCCGACGGTAGTAGAGCTGCCGGTTCTATGGTGGCTAGCCATGGAAGAGGCCACTCTGTCCCAAAATCTGCATGCCATCTGTCTCCTCTTGGACCACCCACCAGTAGAACTTGCAGGAGACACCCCAGCCACGCCGTGGCTGTGGGACATCACCTCACTGATAGACGCGGCCCATCTCTATGTGGGGGCACCTGAGCGGCCGGGTACCTCTCACTGCTACAGAACGGCACATCAGAATCGGTTCTTTTTTAGCATTAGAATCGGTTCTAGTCGCGATACGATGTCCTTAGATAGTGATGAGGTGGAGCTATCAGAATCGGTTTTGACCCGATCGTGATAAAACGTCATCAGAATCGGTTCTTTAAGGGAAGTGATTGTGATGATACCATCATCAGAATCGGTTCTTTAAGGGAAGTGATTCTGATGACCCCCTCATCAGAATCGGTTCTTTTAAGAAAAGTGATTCTGATGACATACTCATCAGAATCGGTTCCACAAAAGAACTGATTCTGATGAGTGTGTCATCAGAATCACTTTTCTTAAAAGAACCGATTCCGAGGATGGGGTCATCAGAATCACTTCCCTTAAAGAACCGATTCTCGATGAGTGTGTCATCGTAATCACTTTTCTTAAAGAACCGATTCAGATGAGGTGGTCATCGTAATCACTTCCTTAAAGAACCGATTCGATGATGGTATCATCACAATCACTTCCTTAAAGAACCGATTCGATGACCCATTGGGTGTGCCATTTTGCAATTTCTCCAAAAAACACAGATTAAAACAATATGCACAATATATATATCATCACATTCAATCTGAAGGCAGGATGCATATATCACATTCAGAGAACGTAAACGCTTTAATTACAACACATATATATCATAGTCGTTCACAATAGACAACACAAACATGACAATCAGTACATGGACTTCCTCTGATACATATCACATTGACATATATTATTAATATTGTTTACATATGGACTAGTACGATGCGTCAGGATCTCTAAACCTGCCATCCTCTGATATAACTTCTAACCAGTACCACTAGCATAAGTGGTCTCGTAAATTGTTGAGTGCTTTGCTGTCTAAACTCTTCTGGGGGATATTGATCTTTTGTAAAATGTAAATGATCAGATTAATTTCAGTTTCAAAATTTCTATGTAAAAGGCTAAGTATATTATTATGCACGTACATAAAATTAGGGAAACATAGATAAGTATTAGGGGCATTCACAAAAATAGACAGAACTACGAAAGCAGGTTTAGAAAATATTTGGATTATAAAAGATTAATTCAAAATGAAAAAAATCCAAATGTGAGAAGCTAATATTCTAGTAAAGACATTGAGTAATGCCTCAATGCGCTGAAAGGACAAATGTAAAAGCTACTCCTTCATGCCATTATATTTGTCTATAGCGTTGTAAAATGTTGTCGAACGCCTACGATCAATCACAAATTATTGACTAATCGCGGGATCAAGAACAATAGACACATAATGTAAGAGGTGAAATTCTCTCTCGCTTTTTATTGAGTCTATCTTTTATAATGAGAAGCACCGATATATATAATAAAGATGAGAGAGGAGTTGGATTTGACCACACCATAAAGAGATAGAGTCTAAACTGAATTAGGTTTAGAGTCCTAATCTCATAACACATAGTACACACACAAACCAACAAGTACTAAATCTAAGAAAATATTAATAATAAATAACACATCGTAACCACTTAATCTCTTTTAAAGCATTTAAATAGGGTCAAGAGTGGAAACATTACGATAACGCTCTCTTGAATCTCAAATAACAAATATTTTAAAACAGATACTCCTAAGGCCAAGCAAAAATATAGTGATGTAATTTTCTACTAAAATTCAAATGGAACAATATTTGATAATGTAGCACCGTCTTTTAGAAGCTTCACGTTTTGGATTGGACCACACTAGTGTTCCATGTAGAGCTAACTAATACTAGTGCTTTTAGATAATGGCAGTGTTCCAATAGAATTATTTTGTATTACTTCATAAATCTAATACTTGATTCAGATTAAAAATTATACCTTAGGAAATGGTGTGAGTGGTCGACCACGATGAGCATGTCTTGCATGACATAGAAGTCAGAATGGTCACCGCTGCCTGTTGATGGCAATGCTGAAGAAAGAAAAGAAATTCAGCCCACGAAGATTAGATGTCAAAAAATTAATCATATATATGCTAGGCACTTGTACCTTAAATCGCTTATATTGCAGTTGTCTTGCCCTTTTTGTCGTCGTGCGGCCCTCCTTCATCGACATAGTCCGAGAAACCCTACATACATTGGAGAGCACCATTGAGTCAAAAAAATAAACGTAGTTAAATTCCTCGATGTGTTAGGTTTCAATAATGCGCTTACTTCTGCAAAGGAGGCTTGATCGCGTATGCCATCGGTCTCTTCTCGATCGAGTTAAATGTGTAGACTGTTTTTTCACTCGGAATGAGGACGAGTAGAACCCAATGGTTGCTTATTAAATAAAATGTAGTGCAAGGAAATAAGTTCACATACGGTTTTAAGTGCGTACAAGTAATTGAATCGAAAAGTACTACTTACTCCTCGTGGTACGGCAATACAATGAAGTCCTTCTTCGACTCAGCTTGCAATACCCCCTTGATGTAGCTAGCAACGAACCCCGGTTGAAGCCTAGCCATGATCGCAGACACAAGCTCGGGGTCGACAAACCCAACTTCGTGTAGATTCGTCACGGCTCGTTGTCTCATTATCCTGCAACTCGTGTTGAATGTGAGAAAACATAATGCAAAATCCTATAAAAGTCATGAGCGCAAGCTATATGGTGTGATGCTCACGGCGTCCATGATCGTAAAGTAGAAATATCGACGGCTTTCATTTGGTACACACGAATAGATCCTCAAACCGACGGGAATGTTCCATTCTCCTCGCGGTGAAAATGTACCATTTTATACTTCACGTTGAAGTCGACTCGACGCTCTTCCCCCTTCACCTTATCAAGGTACCATCCATGGAGGAGGCGAGTCCACTTGCCTAGCTCATTCAGTTCGTGCGATGCAATCAGGGGCTTTCCATGCTCGTAGGCCTTATAATCATACAGGGTGCCTGTGGCCTGTGCTGACTCTTCTTTCTGGGCCGAAGGAGTCTCCGAGGTCGGGGCAGTGGGCTTTTCAGGTACCTTAAGGGGCGTTGTGGCCTCTGTCAGCTTTGCCCTCTTGGCGGAAGGAGTCTCGGAGGCCTCTTGTGGTTGTACGGGAGTCTCGGAGGCCTCCTGTGGTTCTACGGGAGCAGGAGCAGGAGGAGGCGCAAGCGCAGGAGCAGGAGAGTAGGAGGAGGTGGTGTAGCAGAGCAGGATCGAGCAGGAGCAGGAGCAAAGGAGGAGCAGGAGCGGGATCAAAGCAGGAGCGGGAGCAGGAGCAAAGTGAGGAGGAACCTACGAAGCACGCATATATTTAACTTACTGCAGTAGTATTGGAATGGTAGAGAAGACGTGGAGGGACTTTTTACCTTGACCAGTACGACACCCGTCGTGGGCCACTTGATGAACGACATGCGTGCTTGCCCGAGAGTGGTGATATCTTCGTTGGGGGAAATCGAGCACATGTGATAAGAAGTCTTCGTGGACGTAGTCCACCGCACCTCATGTAGCCCTTCCCCACAGTGACCATGCACAAGTGTCGGTCTCGTTGCATGGAAATGCAACCTCGTGTGCTGACCTCGACGGAAATCCATCCTCCGTCAAGATGGTGAGTGGCACTTCGCAGCACCGCAAGAAGTGTACAACTTGAGGAAAAACATTGCGGAGTTACACTCATAGCTTGAACTCGGGAAAAATTAATTATTACCTTCACTGGGACCGGTCGTTTCATTTTGGAACCGCGGTGATAGGTCGGGCACGACTTTCTACGAGAGTCGAGGGCATCCGCTCGACTGGGAAATCATCGCCATCATCTCGGCCCTCAGCGATCCTCACGTGCCGCCATCTCCCCCTCATCTCCCTCTTATCTCTTCCTCACGTGCAAGATCTCCCCTCATCTCCTCCTTAATCTCCTCCCTCATTTGCTCCCTTAGTGCGTTGAGGCGCCCAAGACGTGCCGCCATGACCTTGAGTTGGCACTCGCAGAGTCATCTTGAAAGTAGGACTTCTTCGTGTATCCCGCCTCTCGGCAAGCACCGCCCTTATGGTCGGACTTCCCGATCGCAGACGACGTGATGTCCTGCGACCCTTGGCTCAGAAGGTCCCCTGTTCTTTTCAGCGGCTTACCTCTTCTGTAATAAGCTTAGTACGAATTAGATTTGAAATACAACAAGTTGGGTCAATTGTATTGTACTAAGTTAGATGTCTTACGATGGTAGAGACGACTTGAGCGGTAGCAGTGGTTTGCAACTACAAGCTGCCCGTCGAGTTTTCTTTGTCCTCGCTAATACCCGATTCGTGCCGCTCCTCGAGATATGTGGGAGTAAGGCATCACCGTCCCGAGTGAGCGCACTCCTCGGCTTGTCGCGCCCACTCTGCCTTCTTCCCTCATAGCCGCATGTACCGAGGTGGTGCGGGTGCGTGTTAAGCCTCCGACAGCGGTGTTCCTCTCTCTCAATTCTGTTGCCTCGGCGCATTCTTCATCCTCGTGAACTCCGCCCAAACATCGTGGGTCACAAATGGATACTTTCGAATGGTGTACGGCCTTTCAAAGACGCACTCGCTATGCATAAGGGTCTTGAAGTGCCTCAAGGCCACACCCATCCTATTCAAGGCGCACTGCCTCATTTGTGGGTTCATCGTCCCGCTCTATAATCCATTTACTCTTAACCTCGCCCCACAACCGATTCTTACGCTTTCGTGCACGACATCCTTTCTCAAATCCTTAATTGTTATGGGCACTCTCCTCACCAATTGGCCAATAAATGACCCAGTATCGCCCCTTGTACTTAGGAGGGCCCGTCAGCACCCCGGCATTGAAGCGGAGAACTGCGGCGTTCTCCTAGCCCCTTTGTTTGGTCATCGGCTCTTCCTCACCTTACTCGGCCCTTGAGTAGTTGGAACCATGCTCGGCCCTCAAGAAGACCTTCTACTGTTCTGCACGAGCCGATGCTCTCTAGTTGCGACATTTTGAGTTTTCTTATCGATAAGGTCATATGTGTGACATGAGAGAAAGCAATTTGAAGCTACTATATGCACTTGACAATAAATCTTGTAAAGGATCAACAGATAATTCATAGTATGCAATTGTTCAACAAAAGTCTATCTATTGACCAACTCGGATAAAAACAAAAGCCCATTCCATATGACAAGTGAATTTAGCACTAGCAGATGTTTACTTACACCAACAAGTTTCAGATTTCACAACATCAACAGAGAATATGAGCATTAAAGTACTAATGCAAGAATAGCAACACAAGAAGGTCAAGTTAGTGTTTACATAACATGCAATATCTATTGACCAACTAAATACGCATCAACGATAACCCCTAATCTCTAAATAGGTTTGGTCCTAATCCCATTCGAGGATATGTGGTTCGGGCAAGTTCTAAGCCGTTGTACAACTCGAGAAAATTTGGAAGACATCTCCATTGTTCTCTAGATACACGCCTCGACAACAGTCAAGAGGGTGTGTATCCGGAGAACACCAGGAAACGCTATCAAATCAACTCAAGTTGTACAACATAGCTCAGAACTTGCCCGAACCACATATCCTCGAATCGTCCAAAAACGAGACAATTCGAGATCGCCGCTTATAAATATGCTATTCCAAAGATATTTATAAATAAGCACTCTCGAACGGAGACGAGGTTACATAACCTAAACTCTAACATATGCCGAGATAAAAACAAAAGTAATATGTTGAAAGTAAACACATGTCTAAACAAAAGTAATATGCTAAAAGTGAATATTACCAAGAAGCAAGAACTAAAGAAAATGACAAAGGATGTAAGACGTAACAAAGAGCTCAAGTTGATTATTAGAGTGCTCAAGTTGACAAAGTGATGTAAGACGTAACAAAGAGCTAAAGAACATAGTATGCAATTCATAGTATAAATCAACTAACATAGAGCTCAAGTTGATTATTAGAGTGTTCTCGATGTCGGGTTGCCTTAAGAGGCCCTCCTCGCCACAATAGACGAGAAGCAGATAGATTTGTGACAACCTTTCCACAATTTCAATTCAATACTTGATGGGTTTTAAGTTAATCAAATGTCACCAAACATGCACAGATTCAGAATCACTTCAACTACTTTATCGATAGTGGCGTAACACTTAAGCCCTCATGCAAGGTCCCCAAGTCAATATGATCGATTGCACTATCCGAAGAAATTGTCGCCAAGTCAAATGTCTTTACAAAATAATATAAAGTAAATTGGATCGACAACGATCGTTTCTTTTTGACAACAAGGACGCGCACGCTACACACACCTATATGGCTATATCCACACCAACACACACTTTTAACATGGTGTGTTGCGCACTACTTCCGATATGTAACTTTACAAATAAACCCACTCAAGCAGAAAATGAAGAGGCTTATTTTTTAGACCTATCACATGAACATACATTTGTATATCTATGCTGCTCTCCCCAACCTAAATCTTAGCTCGGTTAAGGATAACCGTCTAAGAATCATTACTCTTTTTTTTTACTATTTGGTTCGTGGCAATGACACAGCTCCCACGAGTTGCTGGAATCATACAATTATCGAAGAAGTATATTCTTGAACCGCTTTCCTCGATCGCTATACCAAATGCATGTAAATAAAAATGCAGAGGCCGCCTAACTTGACCCATTCCAGCACGCAACACTTAGCGATGAATATTACCAAGAAGCAATATAGCGTTGAATATTACCAAGAAGCATTTCTTTGTGAATGACAATTACACTAACCAAGTATATCACAATTATATATATATACCAGATCGTCAAGTTTGTTGTCACAAATCATCTATTCGGTCCAGATATCCTCACAGTAACACTTAAGCCCTCATGCAAGGTCCCCAAGTCAAACACATAGATCGCCCTTTGCATTCACTTAAAAGAATAAGGCATGTATATAAAATACTTACGGGACAATGGCGTAACGAAATGCAAGCGGCTAGGAGACGTCGGCGATAAATGAAGATGGCGGCGGCGGTGATGTTTTGATCAAGCCTGAGCCGCGCCGAAGCGAAGCCGAGGTACCACTCGAGCGAAGCGAAGCGGCGTCGGCGTCGGCGCCGAAGGGCACCGGGGAGTGGGGCGGCGTCGGCGTCGGCGTCGCGGGCGGTGGTGGGGTGGCCTCGGCGATGGCGACGGCGCGGGAGGCGTGAAGGCGGGCGGCGTGCACTCGGCAAGTTAGGGTTAAGCGGTCGGCGACGGGGCGAGGCGAGAAGGCGAAGGCGAGGCGAAGGCGGGAGGCGGCTTAGGGCGCAAGCGTGGAGAAGGAAGCTGGCGTGAATGGTTATGGGCCGGGGTTTTAAGAATTGCGTTAGTCATTAGTATCACTCTTTTAAGAAAACCGATACTGATGCTTAATCATTAGTATCACTCTTTTCAGAAAACCGATACTGATGCTTAACCATTAGTATCACTTTTTTAATAAAACCGACATCGATGCTTTATCATCACTTTTCTAATAGAACCACGATGTTAGTCATTAGTATCACTTTTTAATAAAACCGATATCGATGTTTTATCATTAGTATCACTCTTCTAAGAAAACCGATACTGATGATTAATCATTAGTATCACTCTTTTCAGAAAACCGATACTGATGCTTAACCATTAGTATCACTTTTTTAATAAAACCGATACTGATGCTTTATCATCACTTTTCTAATGAACCTCGATGTTAGTCATTAGTATCACATTTTTAATAAAACCGACATCGATGTTTTATCATTAGTATCACTCTTCTAAGAAAACCGATACTGATGCTTAAACATTAATATCACTCTTTTCAGAAAACCGATACTGATGCTTAACCATTAGTATCACTTTTTTAATAAAACAGATACCGATGCTTTATCATCACTTTTCTAATAGAACCACGATGTTAGTCATTAGTATCACTTTTTAATAAAACCGATATCGATGTTTTATCATTAGTATCACTCTTCTAAGAAAACCGACATCGATGCTTAATCATTAGTATCACTCTTTTAAGAAAACCGACATCGATGCTTCACCATTAGTATCACTTTTTAATAAAACCGATATCGATGCTTTATCATCACTTTTCTAATAGAACCTCGATGTTAGTCATTAGTATCACTTTTTAATAAAACCGACATCGATGTTTTATCATTAGTATCACTCTTCTAAGAAAACCGACATCGATGCTTAATCATTAGTATCACTCTTTTAAGAAAACCGACATCGATGCTTCATCATTAGTATCACTCTTTTAATAAAACCGACATCGATGCTTGATCATCACTTTTCTAATAGAACAACGATGTTAGTCGTCAAGATCACTTTTTTAATAAAACCGATAATCGATGTAGTTTATTGCACTATTCCTTTTCGGACATCGCAAGTTCTGAAATTTCAGCATTTCATCAAAGAGAGAAAATGCCATAACTTTGTCATACATTGTTGAAATTATTAGAAATTTTGAAGAAACATATTTCAGATCTTGCAAAACTTTTCATAAAATAATTTTTGGAAAAAGCGACCTCATTCAAGAAATATGCCAAAATTCATTTCGTAGACATGATTTGTGTGTAAAGCGTAGAAAAGTCAAAACTTTTTCAAATTAATCTGGAATTATACGAAAATTTCCAGAAATGAACTTTCGACTATTTACAAGCTTTCCCAACAATAATTTCGTCAAATAGAATTTTCTTTCACAATTTATGGCACAAAGTGCAAGCATAAAGAGAAATTGCATGCATTTCCATCGAAGCCTCCAAACAGCAATTAATCACCTTGGATTTACAATACTATTTTACATACATTATAATAGTCCATTTATTTACAATATTGCCCTTCATGATGATCTACTCGCATGTAATTGGCTCCATGTGTGTCGTCATCCCCGCTAAGACAAGCCCCATCTGCAAATGAAGGTATCTCATCGAATTGGTTATACTCTTCTTCATCTACAACATCTTCAACTCCTACGATCCGTCTCTTGCCATGAAGAACGACGTGCAACCTTGGATTGGCCGGATCGCGCACGTAAAAGACTTGAGTTGCTTGCTTCGCAAGGACAAACGGATCATCTTTGTAGGCGAGTCTACTGAGATCCACAATAGTAAAGCCTCTCTTGTCGACCTTCACTCCATGTGGAAGTCGCACTCCACTTACATCGAACAATGGAACTTGGTATATTCCGTAATCGAGCTCCCAAATTTCTTCGATCATCCCATAGTAGGAGTTCATTGCGGTTGGGGAGACTGATTTTGAGTGATGATCATCAGAGAAAGCATTTATACTCACACCACTGTTTTGGACAAGACTTTGGCATCTTGACTCTCAAAGGTAAAAGGTGTAACCATTAATATCGCACCCTCGCCATGTCTCAGACATTAAATCTTGGTCCGTCACCAACCATTTTACATTCTCAAGAAGGAGACCTCCGCTTTTCTTTGAACCATGTGAGGAATCGATCATTGTGTTTTTGTGCGATGGAAAGCTCATCCATTTGTGGATTCTCTTCCGTAATATCAACTTATCTTTGCTCGATGTATGGACGAACCTGCGCTATTCTCGCAAGATCGTGAAATGCGCCTTGCAATACATATCAAACCTCTGACTCATTAGTTTGGACCCAACGGTTCCTTTACCAAAGAAGTCTGCCCTCATGACGAGATACAGAACACCGATTGCTTGTCTTTACCCGTAGTCCACGCAAAACTCAATAACCTCTTCATCCCATAACCTTCAACAATACTACCCTCGAAGCTTCAATCGATTCCTCACGTCGACTTTAATATACCCATGTACCTCTCGAACGGATACATGTAACGAGGAAAGCGGGTCCACATATCTTAATCTCTCGACAAGGTGAACAACAAGGTGGACCATTACGTCAAAGAACGACGGTGGAAATGCATCTCAAGGTGACACAGAGTCCGCACCACCTCACTCTATAAGTTGTCTAGTACATCGGGTCAATAACTTTGCAGAGATCGCATTGAAGAAATAACACAACTTTGTGATTGCCAACCCGACATCCTCTCGGGAGAATATTTCGATTGCAACGGGAGCATTTGGGTCATCAAGACATGGCAATCATGGGACTTCATGCCCAACAACTTCAAATCATCCATAGACACAAGCTTCTTAATGTTCATGAGTAGCCAGATGGAACTTTAATACTTTGGAGACATTTGCAGAGATCTTCTTTCTCCTTCTTGGACAGGGTGTAGCATGCAGCAGGGATGTACGGGCCTTTTCCATCCTCCTCTATCACTGCAAGTCTGGGCCTGATTCCCATGTAGGCCATGTCGCGACGAGCATTGACACCATCTTTGGTCTTCCTGTATGTTCAGCAGATGCCAACCAAGTTGTCGCAGACATTCTTCTCAACATGCATGACATCAATACAATGCCGACATCTAACTCCTTCCAAAGACGGTAAGTCCCAGAATATTGACCTCTTCTTCCAAATGGTCCTAGGACGAATAGATTTACGGCTCTTTCCGTACTGAACATCGATATCCTCTACACGTGAATACACTTGGCTTCCACTCATAGGTCGGTGCGAGAACGGCTTCCCTCTTCCCATCAAATTTGTCATCCATCTTACGGTATCGATGACTTCGAGGTAGAAACCTACGGTGACCCATATATACAGATTTTCTTGGAATTTGACCATAGACTCTCGATCTCCTCTTCACAAATAGGACACGCTTTGGCTCTTTCAGATCAGAATCGCCAAATTACCAAGGGCCGGAAATCATTTATGGTGCAAAATACCATAGCCCGTAGGGTGAAATGCTCTCTTTGTACGCATCCCACACGACGACCCCTCATTCCACAATTTTACCAAATCCTCGATCAATGGTGCAAGGTACACATCAATATCATTTCCTACTGTTTGGGTCCCGAGATTAGTAATGACATCATGATATACTTCCGCTTCATGCACAACCAAGGAGGAGGTTGTAGATACACAATGAATCGGCAGTGTCAGGACGATCGCTCATGTTACCAAACGGATTCATTCCGTCGGTACTCAACCCAAATCTTATGTTCCTCATTTCGCACCAAACTCCTCATGTTTCCAATCGATGTTTCTCCATTGAGCCGAATCGCAGGTGTCTCACTTGCCATCTTCCTTTCGAGACTCGTAATGCCAACGCAACAATTTTGCCTCTCGGATTTGCAAACAACCGCTCCAGACGGGAATGATGGGCAAGTACCACAATACCTTGGCGGTGCACCTTTAGTGATGACCTCTTCACCGTCGTTGTTCGGCTCTTACGCTTCTTGTCGTTACGCTTCTCCTTTTGTTTGTACCGGGCACACCGCAAACCGGACAAACGTGCAGCCCTCGATGTGCGTTACAGACAAGATGCAATCATTAGGACATGCATGTATCCTTTCTATTTCCATTCCCATGGGACATAGTAGCTTCTTCGCTTCATAAATGCTTGTTGGCAACTCGCTTCTCCTCAAGCAGATCCGATAGAAGAACTAGTAGTGCATTGAAACTTGTATCCGTCCAACGGTGTTTTGCCTTGATTCAACAATGCAAGGACCGAACCCAACCTGGTGTATTCCGCTTTGCAACTTTGTGAACAGCGGTTTGGCATCGCTCTTCTATCAAGCTTTTAAACTTTTCAAACTCTCTTTCCGTAATTACCTCCACATCCCGCAACATTTGCTCCAAATTATCCTCCTCAAACATATCATCAAGAACTCGTCATCCGGTTCCACCGTATCTTCGCTGCATATCGGAGTGGTACTACCGCCTCCCGTGATGGATCCAACATGTGTAATTCTCACGGCCACGTCGAATCGTGGTCCTCAATTTGAGATGAGTTGTTAAATCTCCTCGATTGGTGCAATCAATGCAAGGACAATATATGAAGTTTACACCTCCTCACCATGTCGCCTTTCGCAATTTTTTGAACTCCTTAACACCCTCTCAAATTCAGCACTCACACGGCTTTTCCGATACATCCATTCCTCACGGTCCATCTGCAATTAAATTTCGCACAATAAATTAAGGAAAAAGCTCGAGCGACAACTAGCTATAGCTATTTTAAATATTGAGACATCATTTCAATTAATATTACCTTTGCAAAATAGTGGATGTGTTCCAAGATATATAAATGTACTCACGATCGATACCTAGCTTCTTCCCCGGTTTAAAGCTTCCGCCAATTCCCTACATAAGAGACATAAATTTTAACATCAACAACGATATCAAATAATCTAATTATATAGCTAGTGCAAGAGCTTGCAAATCTTTCTACTACAACTAAACAAATCAAGGGTACCAACGATGACTCCTAATCTCTACATAGGTTAGGTCCTAATCCCATTCGAGGATATATGGTTCGGGCAAGTTCTAAGCCGTTGTACAACTCAGAAAATTTTGCAAGATCTTCGCTGTTCTCCGATACACGCCTTGACAACAGTCAAGAGGGTGTGTATCCGGAGAACACCAGAGAGACGCCATCAAATCTACTCAAGTTGTACAACACAACTTCAGAACTTGCTCGAACTATATATCCTCGAATTGTCCAAAAACGTGGACAATTCGAGATCGCCGCTTATAAATATGCCCTTTCATTCAGCATATTTATAAATAAGCACCTCGAACGGGAGACGAGGTTACGCCGCCTAAACTCTAATAACAATTACTACATGATAGCAATAATAATTCCATATATATAAACAGAGATCGACTACAAAAATTAAATAGATATGCGCTTGTCAAATAAAGAGTGTGAAATCTGAAAGCACGCACACAATTCCAAAGGCAACCTAAACTTTATTGATTTACATATTGAAATTACCAGAGCAAAATTGAAGGGTTTAAAGAATTGCTGCTCACATTTTGAAGAAAACCGCAATAGAGAGCAAAAAGAGGGGAATCTCCTCAAGATAGGGTTTCAATTTTGCCCTCTTAATACCCACCCATGAGGACTTCAAATTTTCTCACCCAACTATTGCTTCCAACCACACAATATGAGCTATTTTCTCGGGTGGCGGCGGAGAAATCTCCTCTGGAGCAAAAACAGAGAAGAGTTCAGTGCGAGTGGTATATATAACCTAGCGAGGCACATCAGAATCGGTTCTTTTCAAAAAGCGATACCGATGTGCACGGCCATTTAGACATAAGCACGAGCACATCAGAATCGGTTCTTTTCAACAAGTGATAGTGATGTGCACTGTCATCACTATCGTATCTATAAAAAGAATGATAGTGATAACCATGTGCACATCAGAATCGGTTCTCTACTAAAAAGTGATACTGATGTGCACGGTTATCAGAATCGGTTCTTTTCATAGAAGTGATAGTGATGATCACGCACATCACTATCACTTCTATGAAAAGAACCGATAGTGATGATCGTGCACATCACTATCACTTTTAGTAGAGAACCGATTCGATATTCCATGCTACATCACAATCACTTATAATCTCGTAACCGACATCGATTATTACTAACACCTCCGGGTTACTTATCACAATCGCTTTTTTGAAAAACTTAAGAACCGATATGACATCTGATGATAGTGATGTGTCGTTCTGTAGTAGTGTCTGGAGCCCCTCTATCAGGGTGGCGTGCAGATCGCACCCAAGCTTCTAGCCACCCGAATGGGAAGCGCTATGACCAGGAGGGCCGGAGCAAAGGAAAGGGCTTGCTGGATGCGGACCCCGCTGATGCGGGGGGCCACACAACTGCCGACGTGTCGCCTCGCATGTCTCTTGGGCACCGGGGAGGCCGTGAGGATTTGAGGGCGCAGCTAGAGAAGCGTCGCCGGCGACGCGCCAATGATTTGCGCGACGTACTGCAGCGCCGTCACACGTAGGAGCAAGGCCGCTATAGGCGGATGGTTCCTAAGGGCGACCACTCCTCCAGCGATACCTACTCACGGGATAAGGAGGAGGCCCTCTCTTTCTGAGTCCTTGGGGAGCCAAGATCCGCGCTCCTCGGCACGGTCTCCGGGCCAGGGTTCAGCTGGACAGCATAGCTCCACCTACGGTGTCGGGTGCCAAGCCTTCTCCAGTCGGCTGCGCCGCGTTGCATGGCCGGAGAGGTTTCGCCCGGCGTCCATCGAGAAGTATGACAGCACTACCAACCCAGAGGAGTTCTTGCAGATATACACGATAAGCAGAGGGCATGCAAGTGGTCGAAAAGGCCATGGCTAACTACTTCGGCAGCCCTAACGGGATCTCGCTCGTTCTGGTCAATGAACCTCCCGTGAGGGTCGGTGTACTCGTGGGAGGAACTGTGTGACCTCTTCATCACTAACTTCCAAGGGTCGTACACAGCGGGGCGTGGAGGATGATCTCGAGGGCCTCCACGCCCTCGAGCAGGAGAAAGGGGAGTCGTTGCATGACTTCATCTGGCGGTTCAGCTATTGCCACAACACGATCCTCTAGTTCTCCGAGCAGTCCATCGTCATCGCTTTCTGAAGAGGCGTCCGGGACCACAAGATGCGGGAGAAGATGGCTACTCGCAACGTCACCACCACTTCCGAGCTATTCTCCCTAGCGCACAAGTGCGTGCAGGCGGTGAAAGCTCGGAAGAAGGTGCCCGGCCCGACCGGCGGTCATGGCAGAGACGGAGCTGGGACATCGAAAGGTCACGGCTCCATGAGTAGGAAGAAGAAGCGCGGGGCAGCTGAGCTTGGGCAGGTCCTGATCGTGGAGCGTGGGCACGGGGACACCGAGTCATGATGGCGCGACCGCCGTGACCGGCGGGATGACTGCAGTGACCAGCAAAACAACCGCCACGAGGAGAAGGAGGGCAGGCCCTACTACCCGATCCATAGATCCAACACGCACGACCTGGCCAGCTGCCAGGTTGTGAGCAAAATGGTGGAGCAACACCTCAAGGAGCGTCGCCCCCACGTCGACGATCAGGATGAAGACCCCGCCCTGTTGGCTTTCCAACGAGCAGAGCACACGGTGGCGTATATCCACGGTAGCTCAGCCACCTATCCCTCCAACACAAGGTACAAGCGGTTGATGAGGGAAGTCTGCGTTGCTGTACCGAGTCCAGGGGCATGTAGGCCGTTGAAGTGGTCGAAGGAGCCGATCACCTTCAATCGGGGTGACCACCCTGCGAGCACTGCTAGCTGGGTCACCTTCCGATCATGGTTTCGCCCACGATTCGGAACGTGAAGCTTGGGCGGGTGTTGGTGGACGGAGGGAGCTCCATCAACCTATTGTCATCCAAAGCGTTTCGGGGGCTCCAGATATCACGACTGGAGCTGCACCCGGCCCTACCTTTCTACGGGGTCACCCCGGGGGCTAGCTCAGTGCCCCTAGAACAGGTACACCTCCCGGTCACCTTTGGAGATGAGAGCAACTACCGTACGGAAGTGGTAGACTTTGAGGTCACCGATTTTGATCTTTCGTACAACGCATTGCTTGGCCGACCGGCGTTGGTCAAGTTTATGGCAGCAACCCACTATGCGTACATGGTGGTCAAGATACTAGGGCCCGGTGGCCCTATAGTCGTCCGGGTGGACAGGCCGGAAGCCTTGCGCTGCCATAAGCAGGCATTAGATCTGGCCGGCACCACCTGTGCTAGGCAAGCTGATGCTGCCTGCTCGGGAGCCCCTCCGGCAAAGACCCATGCCTCGCCTGGTTCGTCCGGTGAGGTTAAGGTGGTCTCCCTAAGTGTGGCCAAGCCCGAGAAGACCGTCAAGGTGGGCGCCCACCTTGACGCCAAATAGGAAAGCGCGCTCGTCACCTTCCTCCAGTCTAATTCCAACGTGTTTGCCTGGCAACCATCCGACATGACTAGGGTCCCCAAGGAGGTGATTGAGCACCAACTGGCAACGCTTCCAGGAGTGCACCCGGTCCGACAAAAGGTTTGGAGATAGGCACCAGAGCGACAACATGCATTCGGGAGAAAGTGGAGAAGCTGCTACGCGCGGGCATCATCAGGGAAGTCTCTCACCTCGAGTGGCTTGCCAATCCCGTGCTCGTCAAGAAGTCCAATGGGAAGTGGCGAATGTGTGTCGACTTCTCCGACCTCAACAAGGCCTGCCCAAAGGATCTGTACCCTTTGTTGCGCATTGATCTCATCGTCGACTCTACGGTGGGGTGTGAGCTGCTGTGCTTTCTCAATGCGTACTCCAGGTACCATCAGATTAGCTTGGCGGCGGAGGATGAAGAAAAGACTGCTTTTGTAACCCCAATGGGCATTTATTGTTATATCAGAATGACATTTGGGTTAAAGAATGCTGGTTCTACTTATTAGCGCTCTATGCATACTTTCTTTCATCCGCAGATAGGACAGAACCTCGAGGTGTACGTTGATGACCTGGTGGTGAAGGCCAAGGAGGGCGAGGGACTGGTCGAAGATCTAGAAGAAACCTTCACCAACCTCTAGAAGAATTGCCTGAAGCTCAACCTCAAGAAGTGCGTGTTCAGCGTGCCCTCCGGGAGTTGCTCGGGTTCCTTGTGTCCAGCCGAGGCATTGAGGCCAACGTCGACAAGATAGTGGCCATCAAACATATGAAACCACCCACTCAGCTCAAGCAAGTACAGTGTCTTGCTGGCCGACTGGCCTCTCTTGGGCAGTTTATCGCTCGCTTGGGAGAAAGGAGCCTGCCCCTGTTCAAGTTGATGAAGAAGACCAACCATTTCGAATGGACCCTGGAGGCCCAACAAGCGTTTGAAAACCTGAAGAAGTATCTCTCCTCTTCGCCATTGTTGGTCGCCTCCAAGCTTGGCGAGCTGTTGCTCCTATAGATCACGACGACTCTTGCAGTGGTGAGCGCAGTACTGGTGGTAGAGGGAAGGCATCTAGAAGCCAGTCTACTACGTCAGCAAGGTGCTGCATGAAGCGGAGACCAGATACCCGTAGGCACAGAAGATGTTGTATGACGTCCTAGTGGCATCCAGGAAGCTACGGCATTACTTCCAGGGATGGGAGATCACGGTGGTCACTACCTATCCCCTGCGGGAGATCCTCAACAATCAAGAAGCCGAGGGCCACGTCGCTAAGTGGTCGGTACAGCTGGGAGAGTACTATTTCAAGTTCACCCCTCGCACTGCTATCAAGAGTCAAAGATTGGCGGAGTTCATCTCCGAGTAGACTCCTGCCACTCTTGGAGCTGAAGAGATACCCGCGCCTTCTCTCTAGACTTTATTCTTCAATGGCTCCTTCAGGCTTGAGGGCGCGGGGGCCAGGGTTGTCCTGGTCTCCCCGACCGGTGACATCCTCTAGTATGTGGTCGTCCTGGACTTCAATGCCACCAACAACACTGCCGAGTGAGAAGGTTTACTAGCAAGGCTACGCGCCGCCTCCGCGTTAGGCGTCCGGCATCTGCAAGTCAAAGGCGACTCCCTGCTAGTCATCAATCAAGCGCGGAAGGAATTCTAGTGCTCTGATCCCGCCATGGCAGCATACCTGGCGGAGGTCAAGAAGATGGAGCGTCACTTCGAAGGACTGGTATATATCCATATCCCCCGGTACGACAATCACATGGCAGACGGGCTTTCACCGCTCGCGTCGTCAAGAGCCTCTGTCCCGGTTGGGGTCTTTGAAGAAAGACTTACGCGACCGTCCGTCGCTGCCCCCATTCAAGGTGGGGATGATGGTGCAGCTGTCTTGGCCTCCAACTCAAGTCGGGAAGGTGGCGTGGCTGTCGCGGCCACCAGTTTAGGGAGGGAAGGCAACACACTTGCCTCAGCCACCAGTTCCAGGAGGGAAGATGGCGATGCCGCCCGTGTGGCACCTGGGGAAAAGCCTGGCCAAGTGAAGTACCCAGGCGATCATCGTGTGATCGCTACATGTGGCCGGGAAGGTTAGTGGATGGATCCGATCCTAGCCTTCCCACGGGACCAAGTGATTGCCAACGATGATGCGTCAACCGAGAAAATTGCATGTAAGGCCAAGTGCTATACTCTAGTAGGTGGGGACCTATTGCGGTTTAACCAGTTTCTTCTTTTCAGGAGGCCGAGCGTGACGAGCGCAATGGGCTGCTCAAAGGAGCCACTGACCCGAACGACGAGCCAAGTCGAGATAGCAGGCAAGCATCAGGCTCAGCTCCTGCTAGTGCGGGGTCGTCCACGGAGGACGCGACGCTTGCCATAGCCCCTAACAAGGTTGAAGCATCTCAGGAGCAGGAGGCGACAGATTCTCCACGGACAAGGAGATCGGCGTCATCATCACCCCAGCCACTAGCAAAACGCCGGGTGTCAAGGGCTTCTGACCAGGTGACATTAAATCGCTCGCTCAGATGCTTTGAGATTACTGCTGACATGATTCGACATCTCTTGGAGGACCAACGGGCCACTTGGGGCGCTAAGGTGCAAAGTTTGGCTACTAACCCATAGGAGTCTCCCCGAGGAAATCCTCCATCGACGGATAGAGCCAAAAAAGTAGAGTAACTACTAGGTAATTACTTAACATTTTGTAGCCTAAATCATTGCTCATAATCGTCTTGTGTAGGCAGGCTACCCCTTCGGTCGTTGGTCCGCCGGTGCCACCACTCCAGCTGGTCGGGCTAGTCAAGAAGGCGACCACCGAGGCCAAACCAGTCCCAAAGAAAGCCTCTGGCTGGCAAGGAGGTGTGAGGGTAATGTGGAAAAGGGGAAGGTAAAGTTACCTCTACGTTCACTCTTCCGCATCCCTGTCTACTCTTGAAGGGAGATCATATGAAGCCCTTGTAGGAAGGGCACGTCTAGCAGCACGATCGAGGATACCACCACTAGTTCCACGCTATTGCTAGACACGATTGAACCAATTCTGGCTAGCATCTCACCGCCAACGGATACGGTCATAGCCGCGTCGGATAGGCTTTGCCTCCATCGGACATGGTCGCATCTACATTAGCTGGCGCCCTGCCTCTGTTGGACGTGGTCATGATCACCCCAGCCACCAAGGCACTGGCTGTGACCACTGTGGCCACAACCTCATCCCTTTCGCCCTCTCCTATGCCCTCCGAATATTGGTCGGTCATGAAACGGGAGCTACAAATATGTAAATATGGCTTGCTGCTTTTTCATCTCGGACTTACTCTTTGCCTTCATGAATTTCTTGGTTGCTTCTGAGGTGATGTTCCTAACGGGTTTAGTCTCTATCCACAACAAATGTGTCTATTGCCATGAATAGGAACTTGTAACCTCCTTGGGCTCTAGGGAATGGTCCCAACATATACAAGCCCTAGATAGAGAAGTGCCAAGACAGAGGAATAGTTTGTAGGGCTTGGGCTGGTTAGGTGGTTTGCTTGCCATAAAATTGGTAGCTTTCACACTTTTTCACTAGCTTGCAAGTGTCTTGGAGAGCAGTTGGCCAATAGAACCCTTGCCAGAAAACTTTCCCCACTAGAGAGCGATAGGACAGATGGTTGCCATAGATACCTCAATGGACATCGATCAATATTTTATTGCCCTCTTCCTGAGTGATGCACTTCATCAAGATTATATAACTCCCTTTTCGATAGAGCTTGCCGTCTACTAATGCGTATAGCTTGGACTTACGTGCAATTTTCTCGGTTGAGGCGTCATCGTCAGGGATCACTCAACCTTCGAGATATGCCTAGAATGGTGTCATCCAGGACGACTCACATTTGAATAGTGCAGTTTCCATGTCTACAAGTTCTGCCTCGCTGACTTGACCAGGCTGCTGGTCAAGTTGGGTAGCATCTATCTCTCGCGGGGGAGAGACGAATGGTTTAGGGAGTTTCTCGATGAAGACCCCCATGGGTGCAGGTGAACGGGACGAAACGAGCTTGGCAAGTTCATCAGCAATGGTGTTATCGCTCCGCCGGATGTACCTTACCTCAAGGCCTTCGAACCTGTGCTCCAGCTTGCAGATCCCATTCAAGTACGCTGCCAAGTTGTCATCTAAACACTGGTATTCCTTTTGCACTTGCTTAATGACTAGCTGTGAGTCTCCTTTCATGAGTAATCGCTTGATTCCTAGTGCTGCAGCTATTTGAAGCCCGTTGACCAGTCCTTCGTATTCTACGATGTTATTCAAAGCTTGAAAATTGAGTTGGAGGACATATTTATGTTCCTCACCTGTCGAAGATTTAAGCAGGATGCCAACCCCTGAGTCTTGAAGCATAAGTGAGCCATCGAAAAACATAGTACAGTGTTCATCAACCACCTTGGCTTCCTTTTCCTCGACGTGAGTACATTCTGGGATGAAATCCACCAAAACTCCTGACTTGACGCTAGTCCGCGGTGCAAAATCGACCTTGAATTCATTGAGCTCAACCACCCATTGCGCGATCTGCCCTATTGCCTCTCGATTGTGTAGCACCTCCTTGAGTGGGTACATTGTCATAACCATAATCTTATGCGCATGGAAGTAGTGTCGTAACTTTTGGGAAGTCATTAGGACGGTGTATAGCATCTTCTGTATCTGAGGATATCGCGCCTTGGCACCGTGCAAGACCTCGCTCACGTAATACGCTCTTCTTCTTAGGGCAATCTCGTTTGACCACCAGGACCGTGCTTACTACTTGGGGGTAGCTCCAATGTACAAAAGAGCTCCTTTTTTGAAAAGCTTCTTCAGCCTCCTTAGTCCACTTGAAATTGCCGTGCTTCCTAAGCAGCTTGAAGAAAGGTAGCCCTCGTTCACCCATCCGAGAGATGAATCGACTAAGGGCAGCAATACAACCTGTAAGCTTTTGTACCTCCCTTAGCGTTTGTGGAGGGCGCATCTGATTCACTTCCTTGATCTTATGCAGGTTGGGTAGACTAGAAATTGTGAGTGTTCTTGTGTAATATGTTTTCAGTATGGGGAAACCGTAACTTGGGCTTAGGAGCTTAATGAAAGGGTTATTTGACCGTCGGGATAGCAAAGGGTAGGACTATCCCATGAGTTAGAAGGGTTGGCAATCGAGTGGTGTGTGGATAGGAGAGTGTTATTTTTGGTTGATCGAATTGTCGACGCATGATTTCTTCTGAGATGAATACATCCTTATATTATCTGCAGGAGCTGAATTGGTTGTGGCCTCAAGTTCACGCCACACCGCTTCGCATGGTAAAGAGGCAAGTACATCGTACTTTTGAGGATGGTTTGTGTGTTGTTCCTTACTTTATTTTTTGCTCTACTAATTTATATAAATTCCAGTTGAGAATGGCCTTTTGGTAAGGTTGATTTATGGCAAGTACGTTGTTTCAAGTGAATGAGGTTGACATTGGCTTCATTTAAACGATTAAGTCGCTTTCTAGTGATTGTGTATACGAGAATTATTGACGTTGTTGTGTTATGACCACAATGCTATATTTGTTATCATAATGCTTTCTATGGATTAGATGCAAATGTGGGTATGGATTGTGCTCCATACTTGTGATGATGAGAATAGGATCATGTGGCAAATGATCATTTGGTAAGGATGAAGGTTGTGGCAACCGTGCTCAGGGAGCAAAATGCACATGCTGTTAGTTCTTCCTTATCTGGTTCTTCCTCCTATTCCTTTCCCTGTTCTTCATATGCCTCTTTCTTTCGGGAGTGTGAGTATCTCATGAGCACTCTTGAGAAATTTGTAGGAGGCAAGAAGAAGCTCAATCTCATCCTAGACAAGTTCAATATTAGTGCATGGCTCCAAGAGTGGAGAGATTGTGGTTGCTCCCAAATTGAGTACTACTATGTTTAGGTCTACTGGAATTGTCCGTGAGACTTCTTACCAGAATGTTGCTATTCCTGCTACCTTTGCCTCTAGCAAAGTGAAGTACTCATGCACCTTTTGTCATAAAGATCACAAGGCGTGAGCGTGTTGCTACTCTTAGTGGTATTTAGGGTCATCCCTAGATTATGAGTGCTTCTAAGGCACACACTATTGTGAGATAGGTTAGAGAGTCGTCGGTTTTTGTGCAATGTCCAGGACTCAGTTCTCAAGTTGTTCAATTGTGTTTTAATCCTGGAGCTACTCGTTGTTAGTCTATCCATCATCCTCTTAATATTTCTTGTTTTTTCAATCGAGGTAGATATCAGTGGCATGAGGTGTTTTCTAGTAGAAGATTTAATTAGCCTCATTGGGATGGTTCGGCCTTTGCACCACAGTGGGGCAGCCCAGTTTTGACACCTAGATCATCTACTAATGTTGTCTCTGATCTTCTGAGAGTTGAGCGTCAGAGTGACACTAGAGTCCAATCTCCTTCTTCGTGACTAGTACTCTGACGCATCATGTGGTTTTGTATTGGGTTCCCAGGTCTTCACTTTATCACAGTACTGAGTCATCTCTCTCTCTTGTGTCTTGATCAGGTTCGTCGAATGGGGAAGGGAGATGTTTAGATTGTTGACTCCGGTTGTTTTTGTCATATGACCGGAGACTCTTGTTGGTTCTCTTCCCTAATCCGAGCCCCCAGTGATGAGTTGATCACTTTTGGGGATACTTCATTAGGTAGAGTCATTGATAAAGGTATTGTCTGTATTAATGACAATTTATTCTTAAGGATGTTAACTTAGTGAGCAAGCTGCAACACAATCTGCTTTCCGTTTCTCAGCTTATCGATGACTCTTTTGAGGTAAGCTTCAAGAGTAGTGCCTATAGAATCCTCGATTCATCAGTGGAGTTAGTTGTAAGATTTTTAGATTTGGGGAGTCTTTCGTGCTGATTTTTCTGCTTCTTTTGGAGACTCTCTTCGTTATTTGATTGCTTCTGAGTCCCGTAATCTCTCCTTCTGGCATAGGAGACATGGTTACATCGGCTTCGACCATTTGATCTTAGTTAGTAGCCACGACCTCATTCGTGGTTTACCCAAACTCAAGATGGTCAAAGACTTAATTTGCTATCCTTGTCGACATGGCAAGATGGTTGCTACTTCTCTTCCCCTAGTCACTATTGTGATGATTGATGCACCAGGACAACTTTTACATATGGGCACTATTGGTTTAGCTAGAATGCAGTCAGCGGGTGGGAAGCGGTATGTCCTTATCATTGTTGATAATTTTTTGAGGTATTCTTGTGTGATTTTCATGGGCTCAAAGGATGAGTTCTTTTCTCATTTCACGGGTTTGGTTAGTAGGTTGTTGTCAGTGTATTCTACACCGGGGTACTCTCTCCACCACTGCTAGGTGGGACCACGTACGCAAGACATGGAAAGAAGAAGGTCCTGCACAAAGAACTCAACCTGCTGAAGAAAGACATGGCGGGCGACCAGGACGTGCGGCCACCCGACGAGCAGTCAGGCGACCAGGTCCCGACCCCGGGCAACCATGGCATGATACTCGATGACTAGGACCCGTGGCCACTCGGAGAGCAGTCGGGCGACTGTGCCACATGGTCGCCGGCAAGCGTGCAGCCCATTATCACCATCCACACAGCATGTGGTGGGAGGCTTCCACCCGATGCCTTCACCAGGATCACGACGTATCAGAGTCATTAAATGCGCATGGGAGCCATTAAATGCGCATGGAGTCGTTACAATGCGCCTGAGAGCCATTAAATAGGCATGGCTCCCTAACGCTATGATGACCTATCCCTCCGACTAAGCCAGCTCCACCAACTCCTGTTCCATCTGCACCACCAAGGGCAAACCAGGAGAATCGCTGCGTGCAGCGCTCATCACGCAGCGTCCGAACCCTCCCATCGGGCAATCCAAAGACAAAGGTGTCCAAAGAACGCGCGAGACAAAGAGGCTCAGAAGGACAGTAGCGATAGGACTTGACACAATCAACGTAATTAATGTAAAACCACTCCCTTCACTTGCCCTAGCCAGTCCCGGGATTATATAAGGGAGCTAGTGTGCATGGGGTGAGGAGGTCGCTCGATCAGTTCACAACAGAGAAGAGATCCAAAGCTCGAACGATCGGGCGAACTAAGCACAAGCGGTATACTAGAGCAACACGAGCTTGAGTAGGACGTAGGGCAGTTACCCGCATTGGGGGCCCGAACTTGGGTAAATCCCTGTGTGTTCTAGAGTTTCCTGTCCTGCTCATCACGAGAAGAGAGTCAAGAGTGACACAGCTACGAAGACCCCCCCTCTACCGAAACTCGGTTATACACTCGAACCAATACTGTCTGACATAAACACACCGACAGGGCACGCCAGGTAGGGGTGTTAGTAGTTGTTTCACCCTTTGCTTTCTTCAGCAGATCATCAAGCGCCAGCAGCGAAGATGAAAGCTTCGCGCTCCCATTAGGCAGGAGACCGTCCGATGCATTCTGCAAAAGACGATAGCGCCCCCACCGCGGCAGGAGCACAACCAGTCCGACGGTGGTTAGCGATGGAGGAGGCCACGCATGGCCTAGAACCTGCATGCGGCTTGCCTCTTCTACAGTCCCCAGCGGTCGAGCTGGGGGGCGACACCCCAGCCGCGCCAAGGCTGCGGGACATCGCCTACCTCATGGACGCAGCCTAGCTCCATGTTGAGGCGTCAGAACGGCCGGTACCTCTAGTACCCCGCGGTCGAAGTCGCGCGCAGAGCACGCACAAGCTTCGAGCCACCCGAGCGAGGAACGCCCAGGTCATGGTGGGCAAAGCAAGGGAAAGGGCATTCAAGGCATAGGTCCCGCCCTCGTGGGGGGTCGTACGACGGCTCCAATCCCATCCCACGTGTCCCCCAGGCGTGAGGGGGGCACCCACGAAGATCTTAGGGCTCACTTGGAGGAGCGACGGCGGGGGCACAGTGGTGACTTGCGCAGCGAATTTCAACGTCGTCAAGCACAGGAGCAAGACTGTGGTAAGCGGATGGCTCCCGAAGAAGACAATTCCTCCCGTGACCCCAACTTTCCTGAAGAAGAGGAGACCTTCTCCTCTGAGTCTTGCAGAGCCAAGTCCCACGCTCCCTGGTGCCCTCCAGGCCGAAGTTCAAGGGGGCTGCGCGGTTCCCCCTATGGCATGGGGTGCCAGGCGTTCTCCAACCGGCTGTGCCACATCGTGTGGCCGGAAAGATTCCACCCGGCAACCATCGAGAAGTATGACGGCACCACCAACCCAGAGGAGTTCCTGCAGATCTACACCATAGTGGTGCGGGCTATAGGCGGCTCCGAGAAGGTTAGGGCGAACTATCTCCCGACAGCTTTGGCAGGCTCTGCCCGTTCTTGGCTGATGAACCTCCCGAGAGGGTCGGTGCACTCATGGGCGGAGTTGTGTGGCTAGTTCGTCACCAACTTCTAGGGCTCCTACGCCTAGCCAGGTGTGGAGGATGACCTCCATGCCTCGAACAGAAGAGAGGGGAGTCATTGCACACGTTCATCCGATGATTCAGCCACTGTCGCAACACGATCCCCAAGATCTCCGGCCAATCTGTCATCATCGCCTTCTGGAGGGGCGTGCAAGACCGCAAGATGGCTACCCACGACATCGCCACCACGTCCGAGCTATTTGCCTTGGTGCACAAGTGCGCTCGGGCGGCGGAGGCACGGGAGCAGACGGCATTCATGGTGGAGGCGAGGCTGGAACCTCGAATGTTCCCGGTTCCGCAAACAAGAAGAAGCGCGCGGCGGCAGAGTCCAGTCAGGTCTTGGCCATCAAGCGCAGGCACAAGGGTATCAAGCCATGGCGGGACAATTGCCACGACCGACGGAATGGCCACTGCAATCGGTAGGACTACCGTCAGCAGGAAAATAGGGGTAAGGTCTTCTACCCCATCCATAACACTAATGCGCATGAATTAGATAATTGCCAGGTTGTGCGCAAGAAGGTGGAGCAGCGGCTCAGGGAGCGCTGCCCTCCTCACGACGATGACAAGGGTGATGACTCTGCCCCGCTGCCCTTCTAGCAGGTAGAGCATAGGGTGGCCTACATCAATGGTGGTTCGACCAAACACACCTCCAACTCGAAGTACAACCTCCTAATGAGGGAAGTCTGCACCGCTATACAAAGCGCAGGGGCAGCTAGGCCGCTGAGGTTGTCAGAGGAGCCAATCACCTTCAGCCGCACCGACCACCCTACGAGCATGGTTTCACCCACGGTTTCGTCCACCTTCCGATTGTGGTTTCGCCCACGGTTTGGAACGTGAATCTTGGGTGCATGCTTATCGATGGTGGGAGCTCTATCAACCTCCTGTCCCTCAGTGCATTTCGGGCTCTTCAGATCCCAGAGCGGGAGCTGCTCCCGGTGCTCCCCTTCTACGGAGTCACCCCGAGGGCTAGGTCGATGCCCCTAGCCAAGTCTGCCTTCCCGTTACTTTCGGAAACATGGACAACTACCGCACTGAGTTGGTGGACTTTGACGTCACTGACTTCGACCTCCCCTACAACACCTTGCTTGGCCGACCCGTGTTGGTCAGGTTCATGGCGGCCACCCACTATGCCTATATGATGGTGAAGATGCCGGAACCCAGAGGTCCCATAAGTGTCCAAGTGGACAAGCCAGAGTCCTTGCGCTGCAATAAGCAAGCCTTGGACCGGGCTGGCGCCACCTGTGCAAGGCGGATTAACGTCGCCTCTCTGGCAGTCCCTCTGGTGAAGACCCGTTCCTCGCCCGGTTCGCCCGACAAGGTTAAGGTGGTTTCCCTGAGCGAGGACAATCCCGCGAAGATTGTCAAGCTGGGCACCAACCTTGGTGCCAAATAGGAAGACGCGTTCATCACCTTCCTCCGGTCTAATGCAGACGTGTTTGCCTGGCAAACGTCCGATATGACCGGGGTCCCCAGGGAGGTGATCGAGCACAAACTAGCGACGCTCACGGAGGCACGCCTGGTCCGACAAAAGGTTTGGTGCCAGGCCCCCGAGCGACAGGATGCCATCCGCGAGGAAGTGCAGAAGCTGTTGCACGCAGGTATCATTATGGAGGTCATTCACCCTGAATGGCTTGCCAACCCTGTGCTCGTCAAGAAGTCCAACAGGAAGTGGTGAATGTGTGTCGACTTCACTGACCTCAACAAGGCCTACCCGAAGGATCCATACCCCTTGCGGCACGTCGACCTGATCGTGGATTCCACGACGGGGTGCGAGCTGCTGTGCTTTCTGGATGCGTACTCTGGGTACCCCAGATTAGCATGGTGAAGGAGGATGAAGAGAAGACCACATTTGTAACCCCTATGGGTGTTTATTGCTACATTCGAATGCCATTTGGATTAAAAAATGCTGGTTCTACTTATCAGCGTGCCATGCACGTCGTTTTTCGACCACAGGTCAGGCGGAACCTCGAGGTCTACGTCGACTATCTGGTGGTGAAGGATGAGAAGAGCGAAGGACTGATTGAGGATTTGAAGGAAACCTTCGCCAACCTTAGGAAGAATCACTTGAAGCTCCATCCCGAGAAGTGTGTCTTCGGCGTACCCTCTTGGAAGCTATTGGAATTCCTCGTAGCCAGTCGAGGCATTGAGGCTAATCTCGACAAGATTGTGGCCATCGAACACATGAAGCCGCTAACCAGACTCAAGCATGACCAGTGTCTGGTTGGCTGCTTGACGTCCCTTGAGCGATTTATCGCCTGCTTGGGAGAAAAAAGTTTCCCCTTGTTTAAGCTATTGAAGAGCACCAACCACTTCGAATGGACGCCTGAAGCCCAACAAGCATTTGAAGACCTAAAGAAATACCTCTCCTCACCCCCGGTATTGGTCGCTCCTACTCTCGGCGAGCCGTTGCTTCTATATATTGCAGCTACCCCATCGGTAGTGAGCGCGGTGCTAGTGGCAGAGAGGGAAGGCGCCCAGAGACCAGTCTAGTACGTCAACAAGGTGCTGTCCGACACGGAGATCAGGTATCCACAAGCTCAGAAGATGCTCTATGCTGTTCTGGCGACGTCCCGAAAGCTTCAACACTATTTCCAGGGATGGGAGATCACAGTGGTCACAGTCTACCCACTTAGAGAGATACTCCATAACCGAGAAGTCGAAGGTCGCATCGCCAAGTGGTCGGTGGAACTACGTGAATTTTGCCTCAAGTTTCACCCACGCACTGCCATCAAGAGTCAAAGGTTGGCCGAGTTCGTTGTTGAGTGGACTCCTTCCACCCCTGAAGTCAAAAAAGAACCCGTGCTCCCACCGTGGACCCTGTTCTTTGACGGCTCTTTCTGGGTCGAGGGCTCAGGGGCTGGGTTTGTCCTGGTCTCCCCAACTGGGGACATCCTCCGGTACCTAATCGTCTTGGTCTTTAAGGCGACCAACAACATTGCCGAATATGAAGGGTTTCTATCAGGGCTACGCACCGTCACCACACTCAGCATCTGGTGTCTGCACATCAAGGGCAACTCTCTACTCATCGTCAACCAAGCACGAAAGGATTTCCAGTGCTCTGATCCGGCGATGGCCGCCTACTTGGCGGAAGTTAGGAGGATGGAGCGCCACTTCGATGGGCTGGGGTACATCCATATCCCTCGACGTGACAACCACTTGACAGACGAGCTTTTGTAGCACGCCTCGATGAAGGCTTCTGTTCCGGTTGGAGTCTTTGAAGAAAGGCTTGCCAACTGTCCATCACTGCCCCCAACTCCGGTGGGGCCGATGGTGCTCTTATTCCAGTCCACCCCTCCGAAAGGAGTCTTGCGAGACCGTCTATCGGTTCCCCGGTCTCCGGTAGGGACGATAGTGCATGACCATCCATTGCCACCCCGGTCTTCGGCGAGGCCAATGACGTGTTGGTTTCGGTCCAAGTCTTTGAAAAAAGGTTTTTGTGACCATCTATTGCCACCCCCAACTCCGATGGGGCCAACGGTGCGGCTATTCCATCCACCAATTCTGGGCAGGGGGGCAACGCATCCGTCTCGGTCCCCAACTCCGGCAGGGCCGACGGTGCAGCTGCCACATCCCTCGAGCCCATGAGGGGAGGTGACGCATCTGTCTCGACCCTCAACTCCAACGGGGCCGACGATGCGGCTACCATATCCCCCGTTTCCGTAAGGGGAGACAACGCACCCGTCTTGGCCACCAACTCTAGCGGGGCCGACGACGCGGCTACTATATCCCCCGATTCCAGGAGGGGGAACGGTAACACCGCCAAGGCGGTACTGGTGGAAACGCCCGGCCAGGCAGAGAACCCAGACGATCATCACGAGATTGCCACACTTGGTCAGGGGGGTCAGTGGATGGATCCCATCCTGGCCTTCCTGTGTGATCAAGTGATCCTCGATGATGATGCATCAGTTGAGAGAATTGCACGCAAGGCCAAGTGCTATACTCTGATAGGTGGGGACCTATATCGCTAGAGTAGAAACAAAATTCTCCGTATGCATCACTGTGAAGGGAAGCAAGTCGCTCTCGACAACCATGGAGGCATGTGCGGGAGCCAAATGTCCAGTTGGACACTAGTCGGTAAAGCTTACCGCTAGGGATTCTATTGGCTTACTACCCTCCAGGATGCTTGTGAGCTAGTAAAGAGTTGTGAGGCGTGCCAATTCCACGCCAAGCGCACTCCACCTTCCGCCCAAGCTCGTAACCAAATTTCTGCTCTCATGGTCGCTAGGTGGTGCTGGGGCCGGATATCCCGGTTCGTTCGGCCCACCCTGAGGGGCTTCACCCACTTATTCGTTGCCATCAATAAATTCTCCAAATGGGTTGAAGTTGAAGCAGTGCACGCTATTACGGCCTCCGCTGCCGTCTGCTTCATGCGCGGGATCTTCACACATTTTGGAGTTGCCGACCGCATCATCACCGACAATGGCACCCAATTCACCAGCGCATGCGTTCCTGGAATTCTGTGAAGAGATGGGCACCAAGGTGTGTTTTGCCTCCATAGCCAACGCGCTTGTCTTGAGGGGCCTCAAGACCAGGGCATTCGACAGGCTCTGTAAGCGCGGAGCACGATGGGTGGAAAAGCTTCTGAGGGTGATGTGGTCTCTCCGAATCACCCCAGCCGTGTGACTTGGCAGACTCCTTTCTTCCTGGTCTACGGCGCCGAAGCGGTACTGCCCTCCGAGGTCTCCTTGGGCTCGCCGCGCGTATCGGCCTTCAATGAAGAAGACCAGGAAGACCGGCACCAAGATGACGTCAATTTGTTGCGTCTGAATTATGCACAGGACGAGGTCGCCCACTACCAATGCTCTCTTGTGAAGTCGGGTGGCGTGCTAACGCCTGAGGCTATGCTGGTACCGAGCAGCGTGCAGGGCTGCTCGATCGCACGCCTCCTCCAGGAGGTTGATTTCTTCTCGGTGCTGATCTTCCTGGCCCTCCTCAGTAAATGCCGAAACGCGCGGGGAGCCTGAAGACAACTCGGATGGAAGAATAGCTTCAGCCCCATAGACCAGGAAGAAAGGTGTTTCTTCGGTCGCCCGGCTGGGTGTGGTTCAAAGTGACCACAACAACGCCGAAAGTTCGTCAGTCCACCGTGGTCCCCGCTTGTGGAGCTAGTCAAATGCTCTGGTTTTGAGGCCCCTCAACACCAGCGCGTTGGCACGCTCTGCCTGGCCATTGCTCCTGGGGTGGGCCACCGAGGTGAAACACACCTTGTTGCCCATTTCTTCGCAGAACACCAGGAACGCCGCGCTGGTGAACTGGGTGCCATTGTCGGTAATGATGTAGTTGGCGACTCCGATGTGGGTAAAGATCTCACGCATGAACTTGATGGCAACGGAGGCCGGGATGGCACGCGCCGCCTCGGCTTCAACCCATTTGGTGAATTTGTCAATGGCGACGAACAGATGGGTGAAGGCCCTATGGCCCGCAGGAACGGGCCCAAGATATCCAGCCCTCAGACCACGAACGGCCAAGAAAGCGAGATGGTTTACAGTGCTTGGGCTGGTTGGTAGATCTGCCTGGCATATAATTGGCATGCCTCACATCTCTTCACCATCTCGCAAGCATCCTGGAGGGTAGTAGGCCAATAGAATCCTTGGTGGAACGCTTTTTCGACCAGTGTCCGACTGGACATATGGCTCCTACACATGCCTCCATGGATATCAGAGAGCAGGTTGCTCCCCTCTTCCTAAGTGATGCACTTCAGAAGAATTCCGTTTCTACTATGGCGATATAGGTCCCCACCAACCAGAGTATAGCACTTGGCCTAACGTACAATTTTCTCAGCTGATGCATCATCGTCGGGGATCACTTGGTCCCACAGGAAGGCTAGGATCAGATCCATCCACTGACCTTCCCGGTTAAGTGTAGCGATCACACGGCGATCGCCTGGGTACTCCGCTATTAGGCTTTTCCAGTGTGTGCAGACAGGCGGACCGCTCTTCCTCCCTAACCGGGCCGAGGCAGTGCACTACCTTCCTTCCTAGAACTAGAGGTCGCGACAGCCGCACCGCCTTCCCCACCTGAGTTAGAGGCTGAGACAGCTGCACCATCATCCACACCATGAACGGGGGCAATGACGGACGGTCGTGTAAGTCTTTCTTCAAAGACCCCGACTGAAACAGAGGCTCTTGATGACGCGAGTTGTGAAAGCCCGTCTGCCATGTGGTTGTCGTGCCTGGGGATATGGATATATCCCAGTCCTTCAAAGTGGCGCTCCATCTTCCAAACCTCCGCCAGGTATGCTGCCATGGCGGGATCAGAGCATTGAAATCCCTTCGTGCTTGATTGATGACCAGTAGGGAGTCGCCTTTGACTTATAGACGCCGGACGCCTAACGCGGAGGCGGCGCACAGCCCTGCTAGTAAACCTACATACTCAGCGGTGTTGTTGGTGGCCTTGAAGTCCAGGACGACCACATACTGGAGGATGTCACCGGTCGGGGAGACCAGGACAACCCCAGCCCCCGCGCCCTAAAGCCTGAAGGAGCCGTCGAAGAATAAAGTCCAGGGAGAAGGCGCGGGTATCTCTTCAGTTTCAAGAGTGGTAGGAGTCCACTCAATGATGAACTCCAGCAGTATTTGACTCTTGATAGCAATGCGAAGGGTGAACTTGAGGCAGAACTCCCCCAACTCTACCGACCACTTGGCGACGCAACCCTCAGCTTCCCGATTATGGAGGATCTCCCACAGGGGATAGGCAGTGACCACTGTGATCTCCCATCCTTGGAAGTAATGTCGTAGTTTCCCGGACGCCACTAGGACGGAGTACAACATCTTCCGTGCTTGTGGGTATCTGGTCTCCGCTTCGTGTAGCACCTTGCTGACGTCGTAGACCAGCTTCTGGATGCCTTCCCTCTCTGCCATCAGTACCGCACTCACCACTACAGGGGTTGTCGCGATATACAGGAGCAATGGCTCGCCAAGCTTGGGGGCGACTAGCACCGGCGGGGAGGAGAGGTACTTCTTCAGGTCTTGAAATGCTTGCTGGGCCTCTGGGGTCCATTCAAAATGGTTGGTCTTCTTCATCAGCTTAAATAGGGGCAGACTCCTTTCTCCCAAACTAGCTATAAACCGCCTAAGGGATGCCAATCGGCCAGTGAGACACTGCACTTGTTTGAGCTGAGTTGGTGGCTTCATGTATTTGATGGCCACTATCTTGTCAGGGTTGGCCTCAATGCCTCTGCTGGACACAAGGAACCCGAGCAATTTCTCAAAGGGCACGCCGAACACGCACTTCTCAGGGTTGAGCTTCAGGCAATTCTACTGTAGGTTGGTGAAGGTTTCTTCCAGATCTCCGATCAGTCCCTCGCCCTCCTTGGCCTTCACCACCATGTCATCGACGTATACCTCAAGGTTCCGTCCTATCTGCGGACGGAAGAAAGTATGCATAGCACGCTGATAAGTAGAACCAGCATTTTAACCCAAATGCCATTCTGATATAATAATAAATGCCCATTGGGTTTACAAAAGCGGTTTTTTCTTCGTCCTCCACCACCATGCTAATCTGATGGAACCTGGAGTTCACATCCAGAAAGCACAGCAGCTCGCACCCCACTGTAGAGTAGACGATGAGATCAATGCACGGCAAAGGGTGGCGAAATCGACGCACATCCGCCACTTCCCGTTGGACTTCTTGACGAGCACGGTGTTGGCAAGCCACTCGGGGTGAGAGACTTCCATGATGATGCCCGCGCGTAGCAGCTTCTCTACTTACTCCCGAATGGCATCTTGTCACTTTGGTGCCTGTCTCCGGACCTTTTGTCAGACCAGGCGCACTCCTGGAAGCGTTGCCAGTCGGTGCTTGATCACCTCCCTAGGGATCCCAGTCATGTCAGACGGTTGCCAGGCAAACACGTCGGAGTTAGACTAGAGGAAGGTGATGAGCGCGCTTTCCTATTTAGCGTCAAGGTGGGCACCCACCTTGACGGTCTTCTCGGGCTTGGCCACACTCAGGGAGACCACCTTAACCTCACTGGACGAACCAGGCGAGGCACGGTCTTCGCCGAAGGGGCTCTCGAGCAGGCAGCATCAACTTGCCTAGCACAGGTGGCGTCGGCCAAGTCTAATGCCTGCTTATGGCAGTGGAAGGCTTCCGACCTATCCACCCGGACAACTATGGGGCCACCAAGCTCTGGTATCTTCACCACCATGTATGCATAGTGGGTTGCCGCCATGAACTTGACCAATGCCGATCGGCCAAGCAAGGCGTTGTACGGAAGGTCAAAATCGGCAACCTCAAAGTCCACCACTTCCGTATGGTAATTGCTCCCATCTCCAAAGGTGACGGGGAGGTGCACCTGGCCCAGGGACACTGAGCAAGCACCCGAGGTGACCCCGTAGAAAGGCAGGGCCGGGCGCAGCTCCAACCGTGATATCAGGAGCACCCGAAACGCTTTGGAGGACAAGAGGTTGATGGAGCTCCCTCCGTCCACTAGCACCCGCCCAAGCTTTACATTTCAAATCGTGGGTGAAACCATGATCGGAAGGTGACCCAGGCCGGCAGTGCTCTCACGGTGGTCGGCCCGACTGAAGGTGATCGGCTCCTCCGACCACTTGCGCCTACATGCCCTCGAAGTCTTGCAGATCGCGTGCACTTCCCTCATCAGCTGCTTGTACCCTGTGTTGGAGGGATAGGTGGCCGAGCCACCGTGTGCTCCACCCACTGAAAAACCAACGGGGCGGGGTCTTCATCCTGATCGTCATTGTGGGGAGGACGCTCCTTGAGGCGCTGCTCCACCATCTTGCTCACAACCTGGCAGCCAGCCGTGTCGCGGCGTGTTGGATCGGTGGATCGGCAAGAGGGCTCGCCTCCTTCTCTCGGGCGGTCATCTCGTCGGTCGTGGTGGTCATCTCACCAGTTGTGGCAGTCGCGCGCATCACGACCTGATGTCCCTGTGCCCATGCTCCGCGATCAGGACCTGTCCAAGCTCAGCCGCCCCGCGTTTCTTCTTCCTGCTCGTGGAGTCGTGACCATTCGAGGTCCCGGCTCCATCTCTGCCGTGACTGCCGCCCATGCCGGAAGCCTTCTTCCGAGCTTTCGCCGCTCGCGAGCACTTGTGCGCCAGGGAGAATAGCTTGGATGTGGTGGTGATGTTGTGGGTGGCCATCTTCTCCCACATCTTGTGGTCTCGGATGCCTCTTCGGAAGGCGATGACGACGGACTGCTCGGAGATCCTTGGGATCGTGTTGCGGTAGTAGCTAAACCACTGGATGAAGTCACAGAATGACTCCCCTTTCTCCTGCTCAAGGGCATGGAGATCATCCTCCACGCCCGGCTGCGTGTATGATCCTTGGAAGTTGGTGACGTACCGACCCTCGCGGAAGGTTCAGCAGCCAAGAATGGGCAGATCAAGTCAGGGCTATCGGGAAGTAGTTGGCCATGGCCTTTTCAGACCTGCCCGCGGCCCGCACCACCGTTGTGTATATCTGCAAGAACTCCTCCAGGTTGGTGGTGCCATCATACTTCTCGATGGACACCGGGCGAAACCTCTCCGGCCATGCAACGCGGCACAACCGAGTAGAGATGGCTTGGCACCCGACGCAGTGGGGGAGCTACGTTGTCCACCTGAACCCTGGCCCGGAGACCGTGCCTGGGTGTGCGGATCTTGGCTCCCCAAGGATTCAGAGGAGAGGGCCTCCTCCTTATCCCGAGAGTGGGTATCGCTGGAGGAGCGGTCGCCATCAGGAGCCATCCGCCTATAGCAGCCTTTGCCCTCGACGCCGACATAGCCGCAAAGACGTCACAAGAATCATCGGCGCGCTGCCGCAACACTTCTACAATCAAGGCTTCAACCACGCCCTCCCCCGTGTTCGGGAGATGCGCGAGGCGATACGTCATCAACCGCGCGGCCCCCCAGACCAGCGGGGTCCGCATCCAGCAAGCCCTTTCCTTTGCTCTAGCCCTCCTAGCCAGAGCGCTTCCCACTCAGTTGGCTGGAAGTTTGGGTGCGATCCGCACTCAACCCTGATTGTGGGGCACCGGAGGTACCCGGCCACTCAGGCGCCCCCACACGCAGCTGAGCCGCATCTATCAGGGAAGCAATGTCCCGCAGCCATAGCATGGCTGGGGTGTCTCCTACAAGTTCCACTGGGGGTGGTCCAAGAGGATACGGATGGCTTGCAGGTTTTGGGCCGGAGTGGCCTCTTCCATGGCTAGCCACCGCCGAACCGACAACTCTGCTACAGGTGGGGGGACGACGACGCCCACCTCCGGGGAGGGCATGAGATGGTCCCCCGCCCAATAGGAGTGCCGAGATGCGTCGCGGGCGCTGCTAGCCTCCGTCGGTTCTTCTGGATGAGAACGTGAACCCACCATCTCCAGAGGCAGGATCCTTCCAGATGGATGATCAAGATCCGCTGGAGAGACGAAAGGGTGAGCCAACCGCTACCCCCCTACCTGGCGTGCCACTATCAATGTTTTTCGCTGGCCAGCTATTATGCCTCAAAGGGATCCAAGGTTCGATAGAGGGGATCTTCACAGACGGACACCTATGGGCTCTCTCGAGGGATCTGCACAAACAAGGATTAAAGTACAAGTCGATATACCCAAGTTTGGGCCCCCGATGTAGGTAACAGCCCTACGTCATGCTTCGACTCTTGTTAATGTGTTTTGGGGGGATTACAAGTACACAATCCACACCCCCGGTTCTACTTGAGCTCTTTGGTCGTTCTTCCTCCCTTCCTTTCTATTAGCTTTCTTCAGTTCTAAGTTCTCTTATTCTCAATCCCCCCTCTCCCATGCACCGAACCCCCCTTATATAGGCCAGGCTGGCTCGGGCATGTGAGAAGGATGACATCACAATGATTACATTTCATTTATTACATCAGTCGCTACAGCCCCATCCTCTGGCCTCATTCTTTGCACCATCGTCCCACTCCGCCCGGTCCGCCCGGAAAGTGACTTGTATGGGACTGGTTAGGGGCAGGATGATAGAGGGATAAGCTATCGTACCATCAGCGAAGCCACGCACATTTAATGGTTCTGACACGGGGTGTCAGGGGAGAAGACTTCATGGAAAGCTCCCCTATTCCGCCGACGTACCTTCTGGCTCCTTTGATCGACCATGTAGCCCAGCCGCCTGGTAGCAGGGCCTAGTCACCCACCTGCTCGCTAGGCCACCATGCGACGCGGTCGCTCGGCAGCAGGGCCTGGTCATCCACCTACTCGCCAGGCCGCCACGCGACGCGATCGCCCGGCAGCAGGGCCTGATCGCCCACCAGCTCGCCAGGCCGCCACGTGGTGTGGTTGCCGGCAGCAGGGCCTGATCGCCCACATGATCGCCAGGCCGCCACACGGCGCAGTCGCCCAAGAAGACGACCTAATCACGACCTACTCGCCAGTCGCCACGCTGCGCGGCCGCTCGACAGCAGGCTCGATCACCCACCGCCACCAGCCACCCCACGACGCTGCCGCTCGACAAGCAGGCTCGATCGCCCACCGCTGCGGCCGGCACGCTGATGCAGCCGCCTGGCAAATAGGCCCGACGCCCACCGCCGCTAGGTTGTCGTGGCCAAGACCGTGGCCCCTTCTGACAGTGGCGGAAGTGTACCCTGGCGTAAAGTACGTTGACAGGTATGATGGTCATCTAGGAAGCAGTCCAGAGTTACATAGTATACCACTGACACTGAATATGTTGCTACAACTAATTGCTGTAGTCAGGTGCTCTAAATGAGATCGACCTTGCAGGACCTTCGGTTAGAGATACACAATGTTCCAGCTTTCGGTGATAACACTTCTGCTATTTGCATTTGAAAAAACCAAGTGCAACACTCTAGGACCAAGTACATTGATATTAGATATCACTTCCTTAGAAACTATGTGGATAAGGAAGATATAGTGCTTCAGTTTGTGTAGATTGACCACCAGATAGGCGATAACTTCACCAAACCTTTGGATAGCTCTAGGTTTGTTGCCTTGAGGAGTGAGCTTGGAGTCATGAGCCCTTACAACTTATCGTGAGGGGGGGGGCTAATCTGTATATTATGTATCATATGCTTTCTTCTAGCATTTTCTTTCTTTTGCATCTCCTGGGTGTTTGTGGGCTTATTTTCCTGTTTTGAGTTCACTTCACTTAGACTTCTACCATGCTTCGCATGGTCATCTCATCTTATGCTTTAGGTTGCTATCATGAATAATTAGCTATTCTCTCTTCTCTCTATGTCGAGTTCCCTCACAGTCTTATAAGTCTAGCAGGTGTTGGGTCCTGTAGGTAGACAGGGTCTTTGTGCACTCCTTAGCTTATGATCTAGAGTCAGCTTCCCTATGTCCATCATTGGAGAAGATGTGAGTGAGTCTGAGCCATAGTGTTCTCTGCTATCTTTTCTATGCTTTATAGCCATCCAGTTCATAGTTTCTCAACTTCTTCTATTCATTCTGTGCTTCTGGTTTTGATTGAGTTTATTGGGATCTTTCTTGAGCTTAATTTTCATAATAACTCAACTTGAACTAGATTTGTGCTTAAAATTGATAATCACCAGGTTACATCATATGATGAAAATAACTAACTTAGATATGTCCAAGTTCATTTATCTTGCTAAGCTTGCTAAAAATTGAAAAATGAGATTTAAAAGAAAAACTTGTTGAAACATGTTGCTTTTACTTGCTAAGTTTCTTCTCTATGGGTATTTGCCATCATTTGTAAAATTTTGGAATTCTCTAGAGTCTCTCTAGCAACTTGGGTGAAACTACTTTGATCCATACCTGAGTACTTCATTTGCTCATATATGCTAAAATGAAAGCAAGAAAAATTGACTCTTTTGTGCACATTAAATTCAACACCTCTCATTCACAAGACAGCTTCCCATTGCACTGGGGACGAACTTGGAATATGTCGTGTATGATTGAGAATGAAGGATCGAGATGAAGAATAGAGGGAGGGTGAATGGTCGCAAATAAAAAAAATTTCCCCCAAAATACTCCAATTAATATCTCGAAAGGATCGCGTAAAGGAAATCGTGAAAAACTCGAACAACTAGACAACTATGTGTACCCCTAGCTTGCATGGATGAGTACCATAGAATATGTGGGGATTTTTGAGTCACAATCCTGGTTGTCTAGTGTCCAAAATAAAAAGGAATCAATTCAACTCTTACTTTTAGAAAGGAGATCAATTCAAATTACAAAAGTCACTTTCAGAAAAGCAAAAGCAGAATTTCCAGAAACTGTCCTCAATTAGAACAGGAGGTTGGTGGACATCTGGGGCTCAAGAAATTTTGAAAATTTTTCTCCCTATGACCAATTGAGTAGCTCTCCATCAAAATTCACCTCAAAAAACTTTGCAGAAAAATCAGCAAAAATCAAAGAACATAGACAGTCAGGAATTTCGAGTAGAAGGTTTAGGGCACGGTTTTCACTTCATGGCGCCCAAAATGTGCCATTAGTGGACTCCCAAATTTTTTCACAAATGGATATGAGAGTCCCACACAATCTCCAATAAGAATCACTCAAAAGGATTTTTCTAGAGTTTTCTAAAATTCAAACACTGACTATTGCACGAAGAACAAGTTCTGGATAGAGTTGCAACTTAATAGAAAAGATGATCTCTACTCTATCCTAGAATGCAAAAGAGATGTAAAACCATATGAACACACTCAAAACATCCAAGATTAGCATTTAGAAGGAGGGGCGGCAAATCCAAATTGCAAGAAAGTAAATTACGAGAAATAAATTGTAGGAATTTAAATGCTGAATTTAAGACATAAAGTAAGTGCGTAATGTAAATTCAAGCATGAATGAAAAAGATTTGCATTTTTAGAAGGAAGAGGTACACAAAGCCTCACAACAAGGTGGGCAAAGCTCAAAGGAGCACAAAAACCTCTACAACCTTCAAGGGTGGAGGCTACTCTCTACCCCTATTTATACTACTCTTGGGCCACCTACCACCCTTGGATGCGGCCCTCAACCCTAGAGAACTCATCTAAGTGCTAGGATTTGCCCACTCACATAGCCATGCAAGGGCTAATCCAAAACCCACACACACTGAGTTTTCTTGCACTGTTTTCAAAGCATACTACCTAGACCCGCTAACCTATCAACTAGACCACAATCCAACGTCCTTCCTTGATCCATACGTTGTCTAGCTAGCATCTCCTCCATTCCTTATCTTCTTGGCTTGCCCGAGCTCCGTCTTCGATCATCTTCTAGCGATCTCCCGACCGTTTGGACCTTCGACGCTCCTCATCTAGTCCCAGTCATCCTCCGCCACACCATGACCTAGCACCGTCGCTCTGCAACCATCAAAGACAAGGAAAAAACCTTTCACATAGCAATGCCCACAAAGATATTCAATGGTTATCCCAAAATCATTAATCAATCATAATTGCACTCAACGGTCCGATGCTACCACTCCCAGGCTGGTAGCACTAAGAAAAGCAACCAACACTCAAATTGATTCAAATCGTAATCCAATTCAAATCAATCTCAATTTCAAATCAATCCAATCTCAAATCTTGTCAATTACTCGTCACACACAATGATAGACCTCCACATGGTCTTTCAATCCTCCCTTGATGAATATATTGACAAACACATGAAAAGGCTTAAGTTTTGAGTTTGAATAAGAGAGAAGAAAGCAATTTAAATGCAAAGCCAAACATGATCAAAGAAATAGAAATCAAGAACATGACCAAATGATGCCTTTTCTACGATTTCTCCCCCTTTTGGCAATATAGGCATCAAGATGACATTTTCTTTTCTCCCCTTTTTTTGTTGTTTTTATGCAAGTAATGCAGCCTAAGGGAGCTTTGAAGATTATCCAAGTGACCAACAAGACAAGTGATGACACCAAGCTAAGTTATGGCAAAAATAGACTAGGCCAAGGCATGTCCAAGTGCAAATAAACATTTTGCTAGCAAGATTTAATTAAAACCATGTCATTTTTAGCAAGATTGAACATGAGCAACACTTGTCAATAGTTTCAAAAACTAGAAGCAAAGTCATTCAAAGGATCAAATGGAAAACCTAGAGTTCAACCTACTCAACACTTTGGGGAATCTAGAAGTTCATACAAGGTCCTTCGAGCTTATTTTTTTTATGCAAATTTTTCTTTGAATCTTTGATAGACATAGCGGGGTGCAAATGTTTGACATTATTTGCATTCTTTACCAACGTATGTTTTTTTACATTGCTTAAAGCAATTGACTCAAGCCATAATCAATCATCTCAAGAAGAACTCTTAAGAGAATGATCTTGGTCATACACGACACATTCCAAGTTCATCTCAAGTGCAATGAGAAGCCGTCTTGTGAATGTAAGGTGTTGAGTCTGATGCGCACAAAAAGAGTCAATTTTGCTTCACTTTCATTTTAGCATTTTCATTGTTAAGCTAGTGAAGGACTCATGTATGGATCAAACAAGATTCACCCAAGTTGCTATAGGGACTCTAGAGAATTTCAGAATTTCACAAATCATGGCAAATACACCTAGCGAAGAAACTTAGCAAGTAAATGCAACATGTTTTATCAAGTTTTTCTTTTAACGTTCATTTTTCAATATTTGTAAGCTTAGCAAGATAAATGAACTTGGACATATCTAAGCAAGTAATTTTCTTCATAATATAGCATGGTGTATAAAATGAAGCATGGATCATTTGCATAATAGACAAAGCTCATAAAATGAAAATCAAGTCTATATGCAATGCATGAGACAGATTCTTAAACTCCCCCTCAACATGTGATTCCATTTTAAGCACAAATCTGGTTCAAATTGAGTTATTAGCAAGATTAAGCTCAAGAAAGGTCAAAAAGAACTCAATTAAAGCCAGAAACACAGAATAGAGGGAAGAAGTCAAGAAACTGCGAACTGGGTGGCTATAGAATATAGAAAAGATGGTAGAGAACACTATAGCTCAGACTCGCTCTCATCTTCCCCAATGACTAACATAGGAAAGATGCCTCTAGATCCTAAACTAAGGAGTGTACACAGACCCTGTCTACCCAGGGGGCCCAACACCTGCTAGACTTATAAGGCTGTGAGGGAACTCAACCTAGAGAGAAGAGAGAACAGCTAATTAAGCATGATAGCAACCTAAAGCACAAGATGAGAGATCCATGCAAAGCATGCGAGAAGTCTAAGTGAGGTGAACTCATAACTTTAAGGAATAAAACCCATAAGCACCCAGAGCAATATAAAAGAAAGGAAAAACTGAAATAAAATATAATACATAATATACAGATCAGCTCCCCCTCACAGAAGGCCGTAAGGGCACACAACTCCAAGCTCACTCCTCAAGGCAACAAACCTAAAGCTATCCAAAGACTTGGTAAAGATATCGGCCAACTGGTGGTCACTCTCCACAAACTGAAGCACTATGTCTCATTTCTCCAAATGGTCTCTAAGGAAGTGATATCTAATATCAATGTGCTTGGTCCGAGTGCTGACCGAAGTTCTTGGCAATGCAAATAGCGAAGTGTTATCACGTAAAAGTGGAACACTCTCTATCTCTAACCCAAAGTCCCGCAAGGTCGGTCTCATCCAGCACTCGCTTACAAAGAACCTACCGCAAAGAACATACTCGCCTCGGCGGTGGATCAGACGACTCTGACCGCTTAGATTACCAAGAAACAAGAGAAGTGCCAATGAATTGGCAAGTGCCGAAGTGCTCTTCCTATCTATCCTATAGCCAAAGAAAGTCAAGATCGTAAAAGGCTCTAAGGGATAGACAAGAGGAAGAAGAGTACCAGATACCATAATCAATGGTAGCTCAAGGTACTCAAGATGCTCTTCACCGCCTCCGCGATGAGAGATGCGAGGAGAAGCTCTGAAGCGAGTACACATACACACACAAGAAAGTGTATGTCCGTCATGAGGCAAGAAGATACAAGAGGGAGCCAATCATGCTCCGAACTCCTTTTGATCAGCAGGCTCACCATCCTCATCGGGCTCGAGGACAGCAGTGGTGGCCATAGGAGTCATCACGGGCTTTACATAAGACATATCAAACCGTCTCAGGAGGTCTCGAATGTACTTACCTTGGTGCAGGAAAGTACCCTCCCGAGTCTGCTTGATTTGGAAGCCGAGGAAGTAGCTCAACTCACCCATCATACTCATCTCAAATTCTGTGCTCATCGCCTCAGAAAAATGAGACACAAGAGACGGAGATGAGCCACCAAAGATAATATCGTCCACATAAATCTGAACGAGAAGGAAATGAGAATCCTGGTGTCTGATGAATAGAGTTTTATCTACTATACCCATTTTGAAACCATGACTGAGAAGATAGGACTTAAACCTCTCATACCAAGCTCTAGGGGCCTGCTTAAGTCCATACAAGGTTTTGGAAAGCTTGTAGACATGGTTCGAGTATTTGGGGTTCTCAAATCCTGGAGGTTGCTTGACATACACCTCTTCCTCAATGAAGCCACTGAGAAATGCACTCTTGACATCCATTTGATAGAGCTTGAAGCCCTGGGATGCAGATAATGCAAGCAGGATTCTAATGACATCCATTCTCAAGACCCTCAACTTGAGTGAAGCCCTGTGCAACTAGCCTAGCCTTGTTGCGAACGACAACCCCATCCTCACTCTGCTTGTATTTGAACACCCACTTGGTCCCAATGACATTATGACCAGATGGGGGCTCTACAAGCTGCTAGACTTTGTTCCTCATGCATAGCATTAATCCATAATTCATCGGATAATGCATGAGTAACATCCTTTGGCTCAAATGAGACAACAAAGGCAGAGTGAAGGCAGAAAGAGGATAAGCCAGATTTTGAGCGCGTCACACGCTCAAACAGATCACCAATGATCTGCTCAGGTGGATGAGAATGTTGAATGTGGCGAGGAGGACCAGAAGCAGAAGTGGCCTCTACCTCTTGAGCAGAAGAGGAAGGAACAGAGCCACTCGCTGAAGGAGAGTCTGAAGGCAAAGGCTGATCTTCCTGAGGTGCAGAAATGGAAACAGGAGGCACCTCAGGTGTAGAGGAGACTAGATCAGGTGGAACACCATCATCTCCATCATCCTCATCCTCTACAAAGATGGTCTCGGAGGGATAAGAAGAGCCTGAAATATCAGGTCTAGCTCTTGGGCTAGCCTCATCAAAGGTCACGTCACAGGTCTCTATGATCCTATTCGCATCACAACTCCAAACCCTATAGCTACAAGAAGAAGTCGAGTAACCCAGAAAAATACCATCAAAAGAATGAGACTCAAACTTATCTAGGTTACCAGACTTCAAGATAAAACACTTGCAACCAAAAACGTGAAAATGAGAAACACTGGGCTTTCGCCCATACCTCAACTCATAAGAAGTACGATGCAAATGTGCTCTCAAGAAAACGCGATTGGAAACATGACAAGTAGTAGCTATAGCCTCAGCCCAAAACTTCCTAGGAGTACTATACTCGTCTAGCATCGTCCTGGCCATCTCAACCAGGGTCCTATTCTTCCTTTCCACTACGCCATTTTGCTGAGGGATGTATGGAAAGGAGAACTGATGCTCTAACCCAGACTCCACACAGAATCTCTCAAAGTAGGAGTTCTTGAACTCAGGCCATTATCATCAAGCAGATAGCTCGTAATGCACCCGAAGCTCAATAGACAACCTACTAACAAATCCTCAAGTGAGAAAAGTTTCATCCTTCGAGGCCATGAAAAATACCCAAGAATACCTCGAAAAATCATCAACAATGACAAGGACATACCACTTCCCTCCTGCTGACTGCACTCTAGCTGGACTAACAGTGTCCATGTGTAAAAGTTGTCCTAGTGCATCAGTCATCACTATGGTGACTGGAGGATGAGAAGCAGTAACCATCTTGCCATGTCGGCAGGGAGAGCAAACTAAGCCTTTGACCAACTTGAGTTTGGGCAAACCACGAATAAGATCGTGGCTGCTAACTCTAGTCAAATGATCAAAACCAATGTGACCAAATCTAGAAATAGAAAAATCAAACACCGAAGAGAGTCTTCAGAAGAAATAGAAAAATCAGCACGAAAGACTCTCCCAAATCTAGAAATCCTGCAAACTAACTCTCCTGATGAATCAAGGATTCTACAAGCATTACACTTAAACCTTACCTCGAAAGAGTCATCGATAAGATGAGAAACAGAAAGTGAATTATATTGCAGCTTACTCACTAAGGCAACGTCCTTAAGAATAAAATTTTCATTAATGCAGACAGTACCTTTAGTAATGACTCTACCTGAAGAAGAATCCCCAAAAGTGATCAACTCATCACCGGGGGCTCGGACTAGGGAAGAGAACCAACGAGACTCTCTGGTCATATGGCAAGAACAACCGGAGTGAACAATCCAAACATCTCCCTTCCCCATCCGACGAACCTGGTCAAGTCAAAGGAGAGAGAGAAGACTCAGTACTAGGATAAAGTGAGGACCTGGGAACCCAATACTGAATCACATGACGTCTCAAAGTACCAGCCACAGAGGAAGAAGACTGGACTCTAATGTCTCTCTGACACTCGACTCTCACAAGATCAGAAGAAGCAACTCTAGTAGAAGATATAGGAGCTATCACTGGTTTGGCCCGCCGTGGTGCAAAGGCCGGACCATCCCAACGAGGCTGCCTAAATCTCCTACCTGAAAACACCTCACGCCGCTGATATCTACCTCGATGGGAAAAATGAGGAATATCAAGAGGACGGCGAAAGATCGACCACGAGCAACTCCAGACTAAAACTCGATCGAACAAAGATGAAAACCGAGTCCTCGACGCCGCCCAAAAACAAAGCGACTTCTAACTCGTTTAGTAGTAGCAGGTGCCTTAGGAGCACTCAGAGTCCTGGGATGACCTCAATACCCCTAAGAGCAGCAACACGCTCACGCCTGGTGATCTTAGCGCGTCTAAAACAGAAATCTACTAGGTGACCATCCTTCTTACAGAAGGTGCATGAATACTTCGCCTTGCTAGAGGCGTATGACAGAGAAGCACCCTTCTGCTCAGAAGTCCCATGGACAAACCCAGTAGACCTAAACACAGTGGTACTCACCCTGGGAGCAACCACTATCTCTCCACTCTTGGAGGCACGTACAACTGAAGGCGGCTGCACTTGTGTGTGCTCCAAGTAATCAAATCCTAGACCTTGATTGAATCTGCTAATCTTGGACTGGTCTAGAATGAGATTGAGCTTCTTCTTGCCTCCAACAAATTTCTCGAGAGTGCTCATAAGATACTGACACTCTCGGAAAAGTGAGGCGCATGAAAAGCAAGGGGAAGGAGTAGAAGAAGAGCCAGAAGAAGAGGATCGAACAGCGCATGCATATTTTTCCCTATACACGGCTGCCTCAAATTTGAAAGACTCACAGGAAGCACAAGAAGCATCTTTAATTCTATCAACCTGGGCCTCTAACTTCTTTCTAAGCTCTGCGTGGACCTTATCCACGTCATCCTTAACCCCAATACACAGCAAGCAACAATTATATGACTTAACTAGTAAGTCCTTAGCAAGTTGATCACACTTGGCATTATCAAGTTTTAGTTGCTTATAGCCCTCACATGAGCTGACTGGGTCCTTAGAAGCATGCAATTCAAGTTCATCATTTCTAGCAGAAAGCTTCCTAAGGTGACAACTCATGGCATCAATTTCAGCAAGTAGCTTAGGGCAATTTTCACAAGATGCAGTTGTGTGAGTATGAATAAAACTAGCGTCTAGAGAGGAAATATCAACAGTACAAGTGCTAGCATTCTTCGACCTAAGACTTTCAAGTTCAGTTTGCACACTATCATGCAAAGTCCTTAGGTTCTCAAGCTCCACAAGCAAAGCATCACACAAGGAACAATCATCGCTGACTCTGGAGGAGAAGATCTAAGAGAAACTAACTCCCGAGTCAAGGTATCTACTTCCTTCTCAAGCTACATAACCCTAGCTCTAGCTCCGCATGAAATTTTCCTAATTTGCAAAAAGCTTCATTGAGCTGGTCATAGGAAGGTACTCGTCCGAGTCAGAGAGCTCTGAGTCGCCGATGTCGCTGGTGTTTGCCATGAAGCACATGCCGAGAAGTCGCCGCCGCTTTCTTCTCTTGCAGATCATCCTCGCCTTCGCGCCCCATGTCACCGCGGTTTGAGAGGCTGATGTCGCCGAGGGCGACGAGGACGCCGATGGAAGAGCTTCTTGTTCTTCGAGAAGTTTCTGACATCTTCTCGCATGCTGCTCGCGAACCGGAGGCTTTTTGTTGCGTTCTTGTCGGTGTAGTCGTTTTGCCGAATCGCCAGAGTCGTTTTGCCCTTCTCCGCTTTAGACAACCCGTCAATGTGGTTGGGGCCGCCACATTCGAAGCAGTGATCCCACCACCTCTCTTCCTCTCTCTCACCCTCTTGTAGGCGTGAGAAAACTTGCGAGCTAAAAGAGCAAGCTCAGTTTCTGGAAACTTGTCTAGTTGGTCATCGCTTAGCTCGCAAAGTGCAGAGAGGAAAACCAACAGAGGAATCAAGAGAAGATCCAATGGGATCGGTGACCAAGGCCATCGATCGTGATTTCATCTTGCGAGACGACGCCGATCTCATGAGTCTTGAGTCGGGAATAGAGCCCGTCAAGAGTCAAAGTCGACAAGTCGGTAGTATCCTTGATGGTGGTCACCTTCATTTCCCAAACACGAAGATCAAGTGTGGTCAATAAGTGACGAGCATTATCCGAGTCAGGGTATGTGCAACCAACTGCCCAGAGATAGCTCAAAATTTTAGTAAATTGACCAAAACACTCATCAAGACTCTCACTAGCGTGTTGTTCAAACTTGTTGTACTCACGCTTGTGTTGATCCTGCCTCACGGTCTTGATTTGGGTAGTGCCCTCATGGTATGCATCGAGGGTCACCCAAATCTCGTGAGCGGATCGCAGGTGAGAGATCCGATCATACTCACTACTACCGAGTCCTCAGATGAGAATGTTCTCGCCTTAGCATTTGCCTCAACGTCACCATATTGTCGGGTCAGGACGTTCTCATCGGCAAGAACCTCATATGGGAGCTTCACCTTCGCCATATCAGAAGCCTCAGGCGTGATGTATGACTCCATCCGGGACTTCCAAAACGAAAAATCGACACCGCAAAAGATGGGAGGCTTGGTGGAATACTTGTCTGTCGCCATGGCTCTCGAGACCGGTCAAGATCTATGGAAGAGCAAAACCGGCTCTGATACCAATTGAAGGATTGAGATGGCGAACAGAGGGGGGGGCCTGAATGGTCGCAATTAAATTTTTCCCCAAAATACTCTAACTAAAACCTTGAAAAGATCTCGCAAAGGAAATCGTGAAAAACCAGAACAACTAGACAACTATGTGTACCCCTAGCATGCATGGATGAGTTCCATAGAATATGTGGGGGTTTTTGAGTCACAATTCTGGTTGTCTAGTGTCAAAATCAAGAAGGAATCAAATCTACCCTTGCTTTTAGAAAAAGATCAATTCAAATCATAAAAGCCACTTTTAGAAAAGCAAGAGCAGAAATTTCAGAAACTGTTTTCATTTTCAACAGGAGTTTGGTGGGTCTCTGCCACTCAAGAAATTATGAGAGATTTTCTTCCTATGATCATATGAGTCGTGAATAACTCCACCAAATTTCACTTCAAAATACCATACAAAAAATTCATCAAAAATAAAAGAGCATAGACAGGCAGGAAACTTCGAGCAGAGAGTTTGGGGCTCGGTTTTCACCTCATGGCACCCAAACAGTGCATCAAGTGAACTTCAACAATTTTTATACAGATGTATATAGGAGGCCCGCACAAGCTCCAACAACAATCACTAAATAATTTTTCTACATTTTTCTAAAAATCAAACACTAACTACTGTGCGAAGAACAAGTTCTGGACAGGGTTGGAACTTGAAAGAAAAGATGATCTCTACTCAATCAAAGTGTGCAAAAGAGATGTAAAACCATATGAACACACTCAAAGCATCCAAGATCAGCATTTAGAAGGAGGGGAGGCAAATCCAAATTGCATGAATGTAGATTGCAGGAAAGTAAATGCGTAACGTAAATGTTGAATTTAAATTGCGTAAAGTAAAAACATAATGTAAATGCGGAATTTAAATTCACAATAATATAAAGAAATTTCTTTGTATTTCTGGTGGGAAGGTTTACAAAGCCTCACTTCATATGGGCAAAGCTCAAAGGAGCAACTCAAACCTTCAAGGGGAGGAGGTTACCCCTCCACCCCTATTTATACTACTCTTGGACCACCTACCACCCTTGGATGAGTCCCTCAACCCTAGAGCACTCATCCAAGGGCTAGGATTAACCTACTCACACAGCCATGCAAGGGCTAACCCAAAACCCGCACACATACCGGGTTTTCTTGCACGGTTTTCAAAGCATAATACCTAGACCTGCTAACCTATCAACTAGACCGCAATCCGACGGCCCTCATTGATCCATGCGGCATCTAGCTAGCATCATCTCCTTTCCTTGTCTTCTTGACTTGCCCAGACTCCGTCTCCGATTATCTTCCGGCGATCTCCTGACCGTCTGGACCTCCGACGCTCCTCGACTAGTCCCGGTCATCCTCCGCCTCACCATGACCTAGCACCGTCGCCTTGCAACCATCAAAGACAAGGAAAAACCTTTCACATAGCAATGCCCACATATATATTCAATGATTATCCCAAAATCATCAATCACTCATAATTTCACTCAATGGTCCGGTGCTACCGCCCCCAGGCCGGTAGCATTAGGAAAACCAACTGTCGAGGTTTGTTACCGACAATAATTAAAAGGGGGATAAGCGTTGGATCGGGAACTCGATGGTAGCACAAGACACACGATGTATACAGGTTCGGGCTCTCTCGGTGGAGATAATACCTTAGTCCTGTGCTCTGGGATTATAATTGGCTAGCTTGTTTGCTGATGATGTTCTATGTCCATGGTTCTCCGCCTCTCCCTTTATATAGCAGAGAAGGGCGGTTACAATAGGGAATCCCACTCGGATACAAGATGGAATCTGCACCCTCATATCTATCTGACTCTATATCAGTTTGGATTACAATCATCCTTTTTCTAATATGACTCGGTTTCCTTAGCTGGGATTTGCTCTGATTCTTCATATCTCGCCGCCCGAGATGCCTCCGCCCTCCGTGAATCGCCCCAGCCTAGTTTCACTTTGGTTGGGCCTCGCAGTTCCGCCTTGTGGGCCCCCGGTATATATCCCCACAAGAGCCTCTGAGTGCTTCGCGATCGAGTGCCTTCTGCAGCCAAGTCTTCCCGAGTGCTTATAGCCGAGTGCTTGTTGCTTGGCGAGGAGGTCACGAAGAACTCGATTTAAATTCTTTTGTATGATTATTCCGAGCTATCTCCCACCCCACCTCATTAGGCCGACTCTGCTTAGTATGTTTCAGCACATCCAGATCAAATGAAAGTGGTATTGGCGCCGTATGAGCGCATAACCCCGGCTTTTTACAGAGCGATTTCATCCGCCCATTTGGTATCCGCTGTCACCCTTTTTTTTCTTTAAGGTTATATTTAGCCAGACTCGTGGGTGTCTGCTTTTTGTTAAGTCATCTTTATGGTATCCGACTTCGCTCTCGAACGCTATCACTTACGACCTAGCATGAGGCATACCATAAGAGGATGTTTTTCCTGGGGTGGTACCCATGATCCCGTGTGTCACGGGTTTTTGGCTTTTGGCCCATCTTGGGGCATACCTTTTCCCAGTTTATTTTGTTGGGCCATTAGCGATTGTGCACGACATGCATGCTCACCGGCCCACCCTGAAGTGCTCCCTAGGGCGGCTTCAGGGCATGGGAAGGGTGAAGCGGTTTCCCGCTCGAGGCGAAAGTTGGCACCGCTCCCTTATCAGTATAGGGTAGAACGAAGTGTGTTTGCACTGTTCTTTTTCGCCCCTTTGGTCCTCCAATCTTTTCCCTCACGACCTCCGCCGCTAGGGTTAACCCCTAATCTCACGCGATCGCGAGGTCGCTTGCTCGAGGATGTCGCCCCTTCTCAAGAATCGCTCACCCGCCCGCCTCGGCCAAGGATTGGGCTACCTTGATAACGACGGGAGGGGCGTTGGAGGACTTGGTAGGCATGGGTGTTTTTCCGCCATTGGTGATGCTCGCCACTCGCCCGCCAGCAGTGAATTTCGCCCTACCCCCCGCTCGAGGAGGTGGTCGTCTTCGAATCCTTCTTCATGCGTGGGTTGGGTCTTCCGCATCCCCTTTTTCTGTGGCATTCTTGAATTCTCACGGGATTGAACTAACTCACCTCAACCCTAATTCCATTCTCCAAATCGCCGCCTTTGTCAATCTTTTTTAATCCTTCCTTGGCGCCCGTCCCCACTTCAATCTCTTTCGCCACCTTTTCCTTAAGCCTTTTCCTAATAAGAACTCCCCCAAAGTGGTCGGAGGTGCCGGGTTCCAGCTGAGGGATGGCATGAAAAAACCTTACTTTAACATTCCTTTCAAGACTTCGAACAAAGGTTGGCACCAAGAGTGGTTCTATTGTGCCAATCCTGAGCCTCCATTGCCTGCTTTTTCTGGGAGGCCACCCAAGCCCTCTCCTGACTGGACATCACTCCCCAGGGACGATGGGATGGACCAAGTGATTGATCTTATGGGGCTGATTGCCGAGTGAAGGAAAATGGGCTTACTGGTATGCCCATTATTGCCAACTTTTGTATCCGCCGGATTTAGCCCCTCAAGGACCGAGTTCATCCAGGGTATGAGTATGAGGGCTCCGATGATCCCACACGGGAGGTTTCTGAAGAAATTACTTCGGCGGTGTTTTTATGCCGTGTCTCTGACTTCTTTGCCCCAAACGAGAAGATCGCTGTTCCCAAAAAGCCAAGACCTTTTACGAAGCTGAATCTAGTGCCTCCGGTAAGGGTTCTTTGATGCCTTCTGGTACTAATTCTCTTAACTTTTATCTGAATCTTGATTCGTATGTGCTTTTCACATTTGCAGGGTCGTGAAGCATTCTTTTCCGATGCGCCATTACCTGAGTTCCCTATGCATAAGAGTGATAAGCGAAACTTCCCCGCCATTCCTTCGCCGCCCTAAGCGCAAGTTAAGCAAGACGAAGCGCCGTGATGATTCACCAGAAGGAAAAGTCTGATTGTTCGAAGGCTGCTTAAGCAATGGATAAAGGTGTACCGACCGAGGTCCCAAGATTCGGGACCGCGCGCCGCACGACCTCCTCCCCGACTTCTTCTTCTTCTTCTTCGAGCTACCTGGAACCCGAGGTGTTTAAGCCTCTGCCCCACCTTCAGGGGAAAGCGCCTTCGCTGCAGGCGCCCGACCGAGCTCCTTGTTCCGTCACAAGAAGGTGCGCCAAGGACTCCTACCGTAGTCCTTCCACTCTGAGGGGTTTAAAGTGCAAGATAACAAGATCCAACAGTTGATTTCCTTGCTAGTCTTTCTTTGCTCCCTTGGATCATGTGTCGATTGTTTCTCCTCAGAGGGATCCTGCTGATGAAGTTCTTCATGAAACGACACCGGAGCCTCCAGAAGCTTGTTGGCGAGGTAGTGTCAACGCGGGCAGAGGCCAAGGCGCCGATTGATGTCAGGTGCCTCCGCACCCAAGTGCTACTCCGAACTAGTCGAACGGTGCCCCCAACAATCCCGAGGCCACGGCAACAAGTGCCACCGAGCCGAAAGTGATTCTCACCGCTTTTCCTTCTTGAGCCGATCGCTCACCAGATCCCCGTTGATGCTACTATACCATCATCGCCAGAAGATCCTTCCACCTCCCCGCCACCACTGTAGTGTCGAATTCTCCGCTTTCGCTCAAATCCCCAAAGGCGGCCGCATCGATGACGAAGGTGACATAGTCCTCGTTGGATGGCGAGATCAAGGTCGATTGGGAGTTGTTTTTGATGCCGCCACTTAATGTTGGTGCCTTGGCAAGGTGAGTTGTCTCATACCAGACTTTCTTTGCAAGTCCTCTTTTTCCCTCGGCCAAACATTGCTTTTGCCGCCTCCAACAAGATGTCATCTTTCGCTAAGGACCGAACTTCCTTCTTCAAAAATTATTTCCAAGGATGAAAATGAGGAAGGATTACACCGAGGAGGTCGAGCAGATTCTCATCGAAGTTCGAGAGGAGCTCACACGCACTCACTGCGGAGAATCGAGAGGAACCGAAGGGCTTCAAGTCGATCCATTCCTCGAGGCAGAGAAATTGAATTTGACCATTTTTCTCGACAGAATCCTCCGTCCGAAAGTGTCCCGGCCCCGATTTTATCCTTTGTCTTCGATGCCCTGCCTTCATCTTTTACAGATTCTAAAAACTCAAGCCTCTTCTTCCGGAATGAAAAACTGAAAAGGTCAAGAGGACGCCAGGAACAAGTAGCTGTCGACGAGAGACTTGGAAGGTGCACTTTCGATCTCATCTTCTGTCCTGTTGTCCCTCTTTTTTGCAGTTTCGTAATTACCCGATTGGTATCTTGCAGTGCATCTGGTCAACTCGCAAGCTCAGTACCGGGCTCTTGATGATAAAATCAAAAGTACTGAAGTGAGGGTCGACCGTCTTCAATTGGGCTCTGAAAGGATGCTGCGAATCCTAGGTCCTGATGAAGCCGGCACCAGTGGTGTCCCCTATGATGCTGATATCACAATTCAGAAGTTGGAAGAAGCCCCCAAGAAGCTGATTGCGCACTTGGAGGACATCGCAATTACGAGCGCCTGCCAGGTGTTGGCGATCACCAAGTCTTTATATCCGCGGGTGGAGCTCGAAGCTGTCAAGGAGGGATTTGCCCGCACTGTTGATGACGACCGAGCACTCGCCCTTATGGATGAAGTCAAGGATACTGCTTCTGTTTTGGTTAAAAACCCGACCGGGTCCCGTAGTCTTCGCTTGTACCGAACTTATCTTATGCGTTTTTTGTCGCTTCCTTCGGATAATTGTTCTAATGTTGGAAAAAGGTTTCTTCCGGCCTGAATTTGTTTTATGAATGCTTAGTCGTTTCTTTAATGTACTTCGCTAATTCTCGCCCATTTAGGGGCAACTGGGCGCCTTGGCCTGCTTCAAGTCTTTGATCATCATGGCGCCTAACACTCTTCAAAAACGTATGACGCTATACGCTCGACGCACCCTAAGGTGAATCGCCCCGCCCATGCCAAGCGCCGCCAGAGTTGAAGCGCAGTCTCTCCTGAGACAAAGGTTCCATATAAGAGTGTATTTGGCCTCGACCTTGGCGATTTGCGCAAGACTACCATTCTCCGCCAGCTTGATCGCTCATCTTTTTGCAAGTTGCCTTCTTCTTCTTCATGGATTCCTCCTCTTCTTCAGAGGATATCTCCTCTATCTCTCCTCCGAGTCCCCGTCCGCCGGCCGACCGCGGATCGAGAACCTGCTCAATGCCTTTGGGGACGATGCCTCGTGGAGCTCGAGGATCTAACACGCCGAGCCTGGGTCAATTTGACTCGCCATGGCGGAGGCCGCAGAGCAGGAGGTCATTACACCGACACCGGCCAGCCGACGCCTCGACGAGGTCGCTCTAAGCACATTAGGAGCTAGGATGCCCTCATCGCAGCCTGCCGCCGGCGCCACCGAGTAGTTTTTTCTTTTTCTCCGTAGGGAAGTAGCACTTTTGTCAGTTTAGATGCTTTTGTTGTATATATCTTCTATGGTCTTTGAACGATGCCGACCTTTTGTAAGACCTGCTTTTAGCTGCGACTTGTTATTTTTTCTTGTTCCTTGCTTGGATCTTTTCGACTTTTCCCAAGTGGTTTTCATCCTCCTTTATGTTTAAGCACCCCGTGCGATTAGTATAGCCCCCGAGCATCGCGAGTTGGCGCTTTGGCCTTTTCCCTCGAGCATGCCTTTAGGTAACTAGACTTTTTTCGTCCGGTTTCACAATCGAGGTATAGAGCACTCGGATTTTAGTCGTGACCGTAGGGAAAAGAGAAAGGATAAGAGCTGATACGCAAGCGGGGTTGCACATGTGCAACACTATTAGGTGTAGCCCCCGACTTACTGCTTAATTGAGAAGCAATTGAGTAGCAAGTCAATTGAATAAAGATTCTGACATATAACATCTCTTTAAACGAATAATCCCCCAGTCGAGTCGGCCTCCCTGAAATTCCAGACCCGAGGGGATCCGAAGGTCAACTCGTGGGCGTAACCGCTTCGAGCCAGAGACCAGAAAAAGTGATCGCCTTTGCTGTTCTCATTGGGGTGGTTTCACCTAGAGTACCAAGGCAATTTTTTACCCATCGGTGGCGACGGTTTGAGTCGGTCAAGATGCATGCCTTTAAGCCTTGCAAAGACCATGCCATTTGCCCTTTCTACCCGACTATTGCTTTTGATGAGCCACTGAGGCGGCTAAACTTTGATGCCAAGCTCGTCACACCGCCTTGGAATTCTTCTCTCGAATTGGGTTCCATTGTCCGTGATAATCCTATTTGGTACGCCAATCTTACGACCATCTCCCTAAAAAACTTTTGGCCTTGGGCGCCTGGATTGTAGCTACGGTTTTGCTTCTATCCACTTGGTGAATTTATCGACGGTGACAAAGAGATGAGTCAGCCGCTCGAGTTTCTTCAATGGGCCGACTATGTCGAGCCCCTAGACTGCGAACGGCCAAGTGATCGGAATTGTCTGCAGCTTCGGTGGGCACGTATTTGGCGGGCAAAAATTGGCACCCTTCATAGGTTCGACGATGTCTTCGTGATCACCACAGCAATGCCGAAGAAGCCTTGTCGATATGCCTTGCCCACCGTGAGTGCTTGACGCCGCGGATGCCCACAGATTCCCGAGTGATTTCTCTCGAGTAGGTTTCTTCCTTCTTGCTCGATATGCATCGCCTTAGAACCCCGGAGGCACTTTTTTCGTAACAATTCTTCGCCTACTATCACGTAACTTTTGCTGCGCGCGGATGCGTTTCGCTCGTCCGCCTTTCCGAAGTTCGCCCTTCAATGTAATTGAGAAAAGGAACCGCCCAACCGCGTTGATGACCGTGACCTCTTCGATGGGTGTTTCTTCCGACTTGCCTTGTTCTCGCTTTTGGGCTTATTGAAGGCTTATGGAGTTCTTCGACAAACACACCACCGGCATCAATGTTCGAGTGGATCCTAGCCTTGCCAATTTGTTTGTCGCTTCGTTGTCACGCCGAGCACGGAATGAGCTCCACTCGTCGAACTTGCCTTCCAGCCTCCAGACTCCCGCAATAGGTCGCCATGTTGTCCTCGACGACGACGACCACTTTTTGAACTTGATTGATTACCAAAGATGGAGTCACCCTTAATAGTTAGTCACGGACACCAAGGGATATCGCAATGCGAAGCCCGTGGATGAGTGCTCATACTCATGCGGCATTGTTTGATGCCGAAGTGGATCCGAGAACGATTTCGTGTGCTCACCGCTGGAGAGATGAGGACCATGCCGCTCCCGCGCCATTGAGCATGAGGGAGCCGCCAAATACATCGCCCAAGACTCCAGCTCTTCAAGAGTCAGCCGAGTTTGCACTTGTCCATTCGGCGTGAAGTCGGCCAAGATTTGAGATTTTATCGCTGTCAGGCCCGAAGAGATTTCAAAGGCCCCGAGCTCGACCGCCCATTTTATGATTCTTCCGTGGCCTCCCGACAGGGAGTATGTCCCTGCCGGAAGGTGGTGACCACCGAATTGAATGTTCTTGAAGTAATGCTTGAGTTTATGTGGAGGCAAGCAACACAACAGCATCGTAGAGTTTTTGTACCCAGGTAACGCGACCTGGATTCTCCCAACACTCGCTGATGAAATAGATCTGCCGCCGGATTTTTCCGAGGTGCCCTCTTCCTTCCGCTTCAAGAACGATTGCAAAGACCGACTACATGAGTCGCTATGGCAATGTAGAGCAAAAGGGCTCTTCTGCATTGAGGACCAAAGACAGGGGATGATAAGAATGTCTTCAGTTCTTCAAAAGCTCGCAGCTTCAGAGGTCCATTGAAAGTTGCCCCGCGCTTTAGAAGTTTGAAAAGGGCATTCCTCGAGATCCTAGCCGAGAGATGAATCAGCGAAAGTGCCACCATGCATCCGGTGAGCTTTCAACGCCCTTCCGATCGTTGGAGGTTTCATTTTCAGAATTGCATTGATCTTCGGTTTGCCTCGATGCCACATCGTGACACGATAAATCCGAGTAACTTTCTCGACGGACTCCAAAAACGATTTTTCTCGATTCAGCTTCATTTTGTAAGCCCTTAGGTTTTCAAGGTTTCCGCCAAGTCGGATATGAGGTCTTCTTCAGACGAAGTCTTGACAACGACGCCGCCGACATACGCCCACGCTATGCCTAACTGAGTGAAAACATCGTCAGATCGCTGATAAGTTGCGCCATTGCTTTTCAAACCGAACGGCATCGTGACGAAAGCGTAACGCGCCTAATCGGAGTGATGAATGAGGTCTTGATGCAATCTTCTTCTTTAACCTGATCCGGTGATATCCCGAGTATGCATCCGTAAAACTCAAGAGTTCACAAATTACCGTCAATCCACCACTTGTCTATACGAGGGTACCGAAGGATCTTTCGCAAGCCTTTGTTGAGTCAAGATAATCAACGACATGCGCCAGTTTTTATTCTTTTTATGTAACAAGACGGGTTCGCCAAATTACCGATGGTACACTTTTTATGAAACCCGCCGCTAAAAGCTTTGTGATTTCTTCCCTAATGGCTTTTTTCTCGCCTTTGAGCAAATCTTCGAGCCGCTTGCTTGATGGGCTTGGCCTTCGGCAACGTTCAAAGAGTGCTCGATCACCTCTTCCGGGAACACCGCATATCGAATGGTTTCCACGCTAAGATGTCCCTGGCTGGTTCAAGAAAGGTGACGAGCCGCCTTCCTATTTGGGGTGAGACTCCGTCCCAATCGAGCCGTCGGCAGAGTTGATCGGTAGAGGATTACCTTCTTGACCCTCATCGTTTTAGGTTTGCCCTAGTTCCGCTTTTGGCCGCGCCTCCTTCGTTTTTTATGTGCGTCGTCACGGATCTTTCTTCGCTTTCTCGCCACCTTCTTGAGCTTCGCATCTCGCATCTTCTCTCGTCAGCAGCATTTAACGATACATTTTGACGTCACCACGCATGGAAATGATACCTTCGTCCCGCATCTTCATGACGAGATAAGTATAATGTGGTACGCATGAATCGCCAGCCAGTCTTCCTAAGATATGCGGATATGCCGTTCAAAGTCGCCACTTCAAAGTTGAGGTACTCGGTCCCAAAATTCTCCTTGTTTCAAACGTGATCGCAAGGTGATTTGCCCGAGTGGTACCGGAAGTTCCGTGAATTACTCCATGGAATGGTGATGAGCCCCGCTTTAACTCGTAACGGGAATCTTCATGTCGCCAAAAGTTTTGGAGAAGAGAACATTGAGCCCATCGCTTCGCCGATCAAAGACCTCTTGAGTTTAACATTGCGCACCACCGGTACAACACCACGGAATCTTTCGGGATAAGGGATGTGATCCGGATGATCCGAACGGTCAAAGGTAATGGGATCTTCGACCATCGGAGATACCGAGGAGTCAGCCGCATGACGGCGTTGATGTCCCTGGCCGTGAGTTTTTGCTTCCGCTTTGACTCGTAAGCCATCGAGCCTCCGTAGATGTAATTGAGCTCCCGTTCCATCGTTTGGTACTCGCCTTCATCATCTTTAGGGAATCTTGCTTTTTCTTATCTTCTTTGCTTCGCCCGGGCTGGTCGCTTAGATTCTTTGGCAAATCTTCTCAAAGTGAAGCAATCTTTTAAAGATGTTTACCTTTTGGATGAAAAGGACAAATAGCCTCCATCATCAGATCGTAGTCGCTCTGCAAGCGGGCGATGATGCCGCCTTGTTCTGGTTGCCGCCACTATTTCTTCAGCTTCCATTTCGTCCCGTTGTCTTGATGACTCGGCGAATCCCTTTGTCTTTTTTGTCGTGGGCGATCATCCGCCGCCGCCAGAGCATCCGAGGTCGTCACAGAACGATCCGCCACCAACATCTCCCTTACGGACGGACGCGCTCGAGACATCTTTTTGATCAAGTCGGGTCGTTGACACCCTTTTGAATGCCGCATGATCGCCGCTCGAGATGTCCCTGATCGATTCTTCTTTTGCATGAAGCGCCGGATGAATTCTGAGTGTCTCTATTCTTTTTTCGGGCGGAGCCGGTATAGGTCCCATTGAGTTCCGTGTCGCCAGAAGTGCCCCGAAGTTGGTGATGAATTGTTCACAAAGATCCTCCCAGAATCTATGGAATTACTGAAGTCCCGTAAGCTATGCTTGGGCCAAGAGGTGAGCATGATCGGGAGGTAATTAGCCATCACATTGCGACGCTTCTCGCAGCCATGATTGCAAGAGAATAAACTTGGAGCCAAAGCCAGATCTCTTTCTCCATCGAATTTGGTGATGCTCTTCGGTTAAATCCTTCAGCCGCACTACTCGGGCGAAGGCGAGGGTGAAAGCCCGGATGCCCTCAATAGGGCCGCTGCTGCGCCTTCGCGGAGATCGCCGATAGGGTGATTTAGCTCGCTGGTCTTCATTTTCCTCCACAATAGCGGGATTATTACGGTGATCGCCCCGATCGCCGTGGCCAATGCCAAAACGTCAGAGTTATCTCGCGCCACGGCGCTTTCATCTTCCCGGCCACGCCGTCCGGCGCGCTTAAATCCATGCGGTGGTCCCGCCTTAATGCAGTGCCTTTCTCCGCCGGTTTCGCCAGGACGATCGCGAAGTCGATTGCTGCTAGCAGCCTGTGAGTTGACGATGCGAGTACGACCTGGCTCCTCCTGGTGTTGCTGCACCGCTGCCGCTGCCACCATAGCCTGAACTTGTGCCACGATCGGAGCGGTAGGGCTATTAGGACCAAGTAGTGGCCCTAAAGTATCAAGAAGCGTTTTGGAGGCCACGATGTTCTGCTGAGGAGTACGGAAAACCGATTGGTTCCCCATCTTTGTCTGCAAGATTTCTTCATTAACGCTATGGCTCGCTCGAGGAGCTTGCACGCCTTCTTGATAATGACGGTCTTCCGCTTGCTCGCTTGTTGGGATTCCGCTTGCAGCCTCGACATAAAAATGTTGCGAAGTTCGAAATCTTTCCGCCTCCCTCCGAATCGAGGAGCAAGAAGATGAATAGTAATCGACCTTTAAGTCCAAGCTGTTTTGACATTTGTGACCACTGATTCTCCATTAGTCGGTTCCAGCCCGACGAGGTTCACTTTTGGCTTACCTGGCCCCAGACAGATGGTCGTGGACTGCTCCTCGATCCGAGTGGTTGTTCGCTAAGGAACCTCGTAATTGCTTCCAGATTGAACCGATCCGAATCCGAAAGGAAAGATAGCCAAGATCGCCGGCGATGAAATCCAGATTCAAGCTTACACGCCTGGGCGGCGCCAAGGTGGCTATGCTTTCGTGAAGATCGCCATCGAGCTTGCCGAGATTGATCCTAGCGCATTTCTACCGCGCGCTAACCGCCGAGGTTTGTTACCGATAATAATTAAAAGGGGCTAAGCGCCGATCGTGAACTCGATGGTAGCACAAGACACACGATGTATACTGTGTTCGGTTCTCTCGGTGGAGATAATACCCTAGTCCTGTGCTCTGGGATTATAATTGGCTAGCTTGTTTGCTGATGATGTTCTATGTCCATGGTTCTCCGCCTCTCCCTTTATATAGCAGAGAAGGGCGGTTACAATAGGGAATCCTACTCGGAAACGAGATGGAATCTGCACCCTCATATCTATCCGACTCTATATCGGGCTTTGATTGCAATCATCCTTTGCCTAATATGACTCGGCTTCTTAGCCGATTTGCTCGATTCTTCATATCTCGCCGCCCAAGATGCTCCCGCCCTCCGTAATCGCCCCGCCTAGTTTCGCTTAGTTGGGCCTCGCAGTTCCGCTTTAGGCCCCTCGGTATATATCCCCCACACCAACCAACACTCAAATTGCTTCAAATTGAAATTCAATTCAAATCAAACTCAATTTCAAATCAAACCACGCTCAACTCTTATCAATTACTCATCACACACAAGGATAGACCTCCACATGGTCTTTCACAAACTAACTATCCTAATGAATCAAGGATTCTACAAGCATTACTCTTAAAGCTTACCTCGAAAGAGTCATCGATAAGCTGAGAAATAGAAAGCAAATTACTCACAAAGGTAATGTCCTTAAGAATAAAATTTTCATTAATGTAGATGGAACCTTTAGCAATGACTCTACTTGAAGAAGTATCCCCAAAAGTGATCAACTCATCACTGGGAGCTCGGACTAGGAAAGAGAACCAACGGGAGTCTCCGGTCATTTGGTGAGAACAACCGGTGTCAACAATCCAAACATCTCCCTTCCCCATCCGGCGAACCTGATCAAGTCAAAAGAGAGAGAAGGGACTCAGCGCTGGGATAAAGTGAAGACTCGAAAACCCAACACTGAATCACACGATGCCTCAAAGTACCAGCTACAGAAGAAAACTAGACTCTAGTGTCTCTCTGACGCTCGACTCTCACAAGATCAGAAGAAGCAATTCTAGTAGAAGATCTGGGAGCTGTCACTAGTTTGGCCCTTCGTGGTGCAAATGCCGGACTATCCCAACGAGGCTGCTTAAATCTCCTACGTGAAAACACCTCACACCACTGATATCTACCTCAATGGAAAAAATGAGAAATATCAAGAGGACGGCGGAAAGACTGACCACGAGCAACTCAAGGACTAAAACTCGACTAAACAACATGAAAACTGAGTCCTAGACGCTGCCCAAAAACAGGCGACTCTCTAACCTGTCTAGAAGAAGTGTGTACCTTAAGAGGACTCAGAGTCTGGGGATGACCTTGAATACCCCTAAGAACAACAACACGCTCACGCCTCGTGATCTTGGTGACCATCCTTCTTATGGAAGGTGTATGAATACTTCGCCTTGCTAGAGGCATAAGTGATAGGAGAATCACCCTTCTGCTCAGAAGTCTTATGGACAACCCCAACAGACCTAAACACAGTGGTACTCACCTTGGGAGCTACCACAATCACTCCACTCTTGGAGCCATGCACAATGGTAGCAGGATGAGTCCTAGCGTGTTCCAAGTAGTCAAATCCTAGACCCTGATTAAATATGCTAATTTTTTATTGGTCTAGAATGAGGTTTAGCTTTATCTTGCCTCCTACAAACTTCTCGAGAGTGCTCATGAGATACTCACACTCTCGGAAGAGAGAGGCGCATAAAGAACGAGGGTGAGAGGAAGAAGAAGAACCAGAAAGAGAAGAAGAAACACCAGCACGTGCATTTTTCTCCCTCAGCACGGCTGTCTCAATCTTGAGGGCCTCACAAGAAACACAAGAAGCTTCTCTAATCCTATGGGATTGGTCTTCTAACTTCTTCCTAAGTTCGCTTGGATTTTATCCAAGTCCTCCACAATCACAGAACAATGCAAGCAACTCTTATGTGACTTATCTAGTAAGTCCTTATCAAGTTTAGCACACTTGACTTTAAAGCTTCATTGTCAAGTTTAGCACACAATTATCAGTGACTCGGGAGGGAGAAGATCTAAGAAAAGCTAACTCCCGAGTCAGGGTACCTACTTGCTTCTCAAGTTCCATACACCTAACTCTAGCTCTAGCATGAAACTTTCCTAGCTTACAGAAAGCTTCATTGAGTTGGTTGTAGGTGGGTACCTCGTCCGAGTCACTGTAGAGCTTAGAGTCGCTGATGCCATTGGCATCTGGCATGAAGCTCATGTCGGAGAAGTCGTCGCCACCTTTCTTCTCTTGTGGATCATCCTCGCCTTCGTCGCTCCATGTCTCCATGTCGTAGAGGCTAATGTCGTCGAGGGCGGCGAGGACGCGGTGGAAGAGCTTCTTATCCTTTGAGAAGTTGCGGTACTTCTTCTCATGTGCTGGCTCGCTAACTAGATACTTCTTGTTGTGGCTCTTATCGGCATAGTCGTTCTTGCCGGAACCACTAGAGTCATTCTTGCCCTTCTCCAGCTTGGGACAGTTTGCTCGAATGTGGTTGGGGCCACCACATTCGAAGTAGGTGATCATGCCACCTCTCGCTCTCTATCACCCTCTTGTATGCATTAGAGAATTTGTGAGCTAAAAGAGCAAGCTTATTTTTTTGAAATTTTTCTAGTTGGTCATTTCCTAGCGCGTAAAGGGCGGACAAAGAAAATCCAGTAGAAGAATCAAAAGAAGATCCAATGGTATCAGTGACCAAGGCCATCAACTGTGATTTCATCTTATGAGAGACATCAGTGACCAAGGCCATCAACTGTGACCAAGGCCAAACTCTCATGAGTCTTGAGTCGGGAATAGAGCCCATCAAGAGTCAAGGTCGACAAGTCAGTAGTGTCCTTGATGGTGGTCACTTTCATTTCCCAAACATGAAGATCGAGTGCGGTTAGAAAATATCGAGCATTGTTCGAGTCAAAGTGTCGATGTTTGGGAAATAGGCCCTCGCCGAGCTTACTTGTTGATTGAGGGATCAACCAAAGCCACTTTCCCGTGAAGGGTTTGCGTCTGAAGAATGTTCAAAATAACAGGGAATGCGCACAAGATTTATACTAGTTCGGGCCTCTCTCGATGGAGATAACAACCCTACGTCCAGCGATCTTACTATTGCTTGCGTAAATCTTACAGAATGACTTGTGTGTGTGCTTGCTTGTTGAACTCTGCCCCCTTATCGATCTGTCGAGGGGTTTTTATAGACGATCGAAATAACTACAGCCGAATAATGTGCCATTACCAGCATTAACTGGGGCTGTAACCGTATCCTTGATTCTTGCCACATCGTGTCGTGGACATGATGGATTCAGATCATGGCGTAATGGTCTTAAACCGTAGCATAATTATCGCCACATCATCATTATGGGCCAAGCACGATCTTTTGTTCATGCTTGGGATTTTTCCTCAACTCTGACCGACCACTACACACTCCCGAGCAAGCATGCTTGGGGATTTATGCCACATGCTCAGGGACGAGCCTAAGCATGATAGGGATGGACCCGCCAGCTATACTATTCGAGGATCCTCCTTAGGGACACCATCCAAGGGTATGCATCGTTGGCCGAATACTGGCTGCCGAGGCATAATAGTCTTTATGGAAATTATCCAATCCCCGACAGCTAGCCCCCGAGGCTCAAGTGGAAATATACTTGGCGGGAGCGATTTTCAGTCTCCGAACAATCATGTTTGTTCGACTCCTTTGCCTATATATATGGGCAGGAACAGTGATGAGAAAACCCTTCATTTGCATCTCGCAATCAAGCCCTCAGAATCTCCTAAGTCTCTAACTTTTTCGCTCTTGCATTTTCATCTTTGATCCATTCGATGGCAAAGTTCGGAGCAAGCAAAATCAGCAAAGAAAAGTTGAAAATGCTTCAGGATCTTGGCTACCTTGATGTGGGCTCTTGAAGAGTTCCTGATGGCGAGGAAGCTCCGACGCCGCGCAACGACGAGATCATCTCCTGCGACCTCTACACCATCAATGAGCTGAGGATGCCCGAGAGCGAATTCCTTGAATCTGTACTCGCCCAATGTGAGTGTGATATTTCTAATCCTAACCCTAATTCCATCCTTTTTGGCCATCTTCTCGCATCTTTGTGAGGGGTACGTGGGCACCATGCCCACAGCGAGCCTTTCCTTTCATTTCTACTCCTTGTTCTGCACCAGCGGGATTTCTTCCATCCGCTGCATCTACTTCCACCTTTGGTCCAACCGAACATACTAGTATCCAGTCTTCACGCTCAAGGACTCGGTGTCGGGTTGGGAGGATTTTTTATTTTACTTGAAGAAGGTGGAGGGAAACTCTCTCCGCTACACCGGAATGGCGACTCCGAACGTTGAGATTCCGCGCCCACCCGTGCAAGCCGAGGAGGAGCGGACGCTGATGAGGATCAGTGAGCTCACCAATATGGGGCTCATTCGTCATGACATTGCTCGGGATTATCTTAAGAATCATCTATGGGCTCTTTGCCCTTACTCTTGCTACTCTCACCCTTCTCTGGGAGTGTGGGCAAAAGACTCTTGCCATTGTAAAACTTTTCTAAGCGGAATGCCCAGTTTCGACAATTGCAAAGGTCATGCCCGTATGCCTGATGGAGTGGGCAAAAACAATTGTTCAGCGGAATACCTTGGCCATTGTGATCTTGAACGTTGTGGGCTTGGTCGTCGCGGCGCTGGGGTGGCCGACCCTGCCTCTTCCGCGCTGCTACGACTTCGGGGCTCGTGGCGGATGATGCTCGATAGCCGCCACCAAGCTCGGTACAGACGACCTATTCTTCTTTTCTTTATTTTCTTCTCCACAGAGCCTGGATTTTTCTTGCTCGTGAAGCACTCCAAGCCTGGCTGAGGCGGCAACTTGCCCTCGTCTAGCATCTTCTTCCACTAGACTACCTCATCAGCATTTGCATATCGATCGGCTATGCGGAACAGCTCACTAGCCGTCAGATCTGGATGGATTTCCAGATCCTGAACACCAAACTTGAAGGCACATACAACTGCCTCATCTGAAACATTTGGGATAGAATTCCTTACTTTAATGAATTTCTAGACAAAGTGTCGCAAAGACTCCCCTTCAGTCTGGATCAAACACTCGAGATCATGCTCCTTGCTTGGGCGGATGTAGCAGCTCTGAAAATTTGCTCTAAGCGCTTCACTGAGCTGCCTCCAAGAATGAATTGACCACTCCTTTTGATTGAAGAGCCATGTTTGAGCGGCTCCATCCAGAACTGTGGGTAGGAAGTTGGCCATAACACCCTCATCACCACCAGCTGCCATTGCAATGGAGTAAATCGAGAGGAACTCATCCAGATTCTGAATCCCGTTGAACCTCTCAATGTGACCGGGCTTGAATTTGCTCGGCCACGAGACATTGCGAAGGGACGCAGAGAAAGCTCGACACCTGAAAGCTAGGCTGTCGCGATGGTCCCTTCGGCCGTGGTGATCACGACAATCATCGCTGCGGTGGCTCCCGATGCGCGGACCAAGGCAAGAGAATACCTCTCGATGTCGGTGTGGCGGGGATCAATCAGAGGTCGAATATTCGTTATGCTCGTAACTAGAACGAGCATATCTTTGACCCCGCGAGGTTGCTCGGGAATCGCTCCGAGTGTCCTCATGGTACCGATCATGCTTCCTACGGCCTTCCCGAGCAGGGCTCCAGGAGTCACCATGACGGGAGTGAACAGAAGAGGGACGCCGATTATCCCAAAAAACACTCCGAGCTTCCTTGTCACGAGGCGACCCTGAAAGCTTCATGTCGGCGGCGAGCTTCTCTAGGCCTTCGGCTATGACCGCGCCCATTGCTTCCAGGTCCACCTGACTAGGGAAATTCCGAAGGTCACGCACGACCGTTGCCGTAGCCTACAATCGCTCTACGCTCTGCGGAACAAGAGGAGGTGATTTTGGCCATCGATCGCACACATGCTCCGGTGAGAGGTGCTGGCGGGAACTCCTGTGAGCTGAGGATTCAGCCCTGGTGCTCAGTGTTTTATGGGATTGGCGACTAATGCTCGCCAGGGTCCTGTTTAGAGATGCCTCCATATGGCTTCTGGCCACTTCATAGCGACGATGATGAGTAGCCCCCGAGGATTCAACCTCGGGGTCTTCTTCTTCTCCCGCCATATTGACGTCACGGGAGTACAGAGATTGCGAAGGTGACATCATGGTGTCTCCTCATGATGCGGTCTTGTGATCGGGCTCAAAATGGCCGAGAATGTCCAGACCGTCATAGAGTCCATCACACTCGTCATCATCCATGAGGGAATCACACTGAGAGCGAAGGAAACACTCAAGATCGCAGAAAGCCGGAGAAGGACTCTCGGTTCGGGCAGACCTTCGTGATCGCTTATATCACCAAGGCTTCATCAAGACAAGACATGTCGTCATCCTCAATGTCATTGAAGGCGCAAAGGTCTTGAGCATCCTTGGAATTCGTTATTTTCAAGGATTCTTCATGGAAGGATTCATCGGTCGATCTCCACAGACGACGCCAGCTATCGATGTTTGGGAAATAGGCCCTCGCTGTGGGATATGTATGTCCCGGGGCCCACCAAGCAGTCCTCCAAGGCTCACCAAAGTAACTTGGATCATATCGATCGGATAAAACTCAAGGTTACTTGGGCCAAGCAAAGCGTGAAGAATCAGATAGGCCTTAGTTAAAGAAACCGAGTCGATTGGGTAGGGATGATTGTAATCCAAACCGATACGGGCTCAGATAGAAACCCCTACTCAGATCCGCCAGAGGGCTCAATATTGTAACCGCCTTCTTCTATTATATAAAGGAGGGATGGGGCATCTCAAACAGAGAACAAGATGTAACATCTCATCGGCAATCACTAGCCACATATAATTCCAGAGCACAGACTAGGGTATTATCTCCACCGTGAGAGCCCGAACTCAGATACATCGGGTGTTCTTGTGCTACCATCGAAGTTTGGGTCCAGCGCAGAGCCCCTTTTTCATTATTGTCGGTAACAAACGCCGGCGGCTATGCGCGCTGTAGGGGTCTGCTTAGATCAATCGCAAGAAGCTCGATGGCAATCTTCAGAGCACGACCATCTTCGCCGGCCGTATTTCGCTTTGAAGCTCGATTTCATCGCCGACAACTTTGGTCGCTCTCCGCTTTGATTCGGATCGCCCGATCCGAACCAATTTCGAGGTTCTCTTAGCCGCCAACCACTCGGATCGTAACGTGCATGGCCATCGTCCCGGGCAAGAAGCTTAAGGGCCCGATCTCGCCTCGAGTCAGATCGCTAATGACGAGCCCCGAGTGGTCGAATACACAAGCAAACCACTTGACCCATCGCCGGCAGGCGCTTCATCTTCCCGCACCTTCAATCCAAAAGGCGAGGTAGGAAATTCCCGAGCTTTCACAAGATTTTTGTGATCGCGAACGACCTCCGCAAAAGGACGCGCAAATGCTACGGAGGAGAACCATCACCACCAAGAAAACCCCGCGAGACTCCTCCAACACGAGGCAGAGCGTGAATGAAGAAATCTTGCGCATAAAGGTGGGGAACCACCGCTTTTCCATACCCCCAGCAGTAACATCGCCGCCTCCAAGACGCCTCGACACCTTGGCACCACTACCGGACCGATAGCCCGCCGCCCGATCGTAGCCCAAGTTCAAAGCTATGGTTGCGGCGGCGTAATTCAGCAAGACCAAGAGGCACCAAGAGAAAAGGCGCCATCCCAGACTCGCTTTATTTGCTCGCAGTCGAAAAGCAAGAATACGCCCGCAGCCGCCACAGAGGGAGCTTCAACGAGGAGAGGACGCCGACACAAAGACGCCGAGACCTCCGTGCAGATTTGAACGCCGTAAAATATGATCGCTGAAGATGAAGAGGCCGCAGCGCAGAGATAACTATGAACGTTTGGCATTGGCCACGCATTTAACGAGAAGACCGTCAAACCTCCGCTACCACGACGGAGGAGAAGGAGAAGGTCATCGAGCCAAGTCGCCACCACCGCGTTCTCCACAAAGCGAGGCAATGGCCCTATTGAGGGCATCCGGCCACTCCACGCCGCCGAGTGGTTTGGCCCGAGGATTCAACCCAAAAAGCATCACCAAATTTGACGGGAAAGAGATCCTAAGCTTGGCTCCAAGTCTACTCCCTTGCGATCATGGTCACTGGGGAAATCATATGTGATGGCTAATTATCTCCGGTCATGCTCACCTCTTCGCTCAAGCATGGCTCACGGGCTCCCGCGAATTCCATAGACTCGAGGAACTCTGCGAGCATTTTATCACCAATTTTCAGGCACTTACGAGCTGCCCGAACACAAGGGGACCTATACCACTTCGCCAGAAGAAGAACGAGACGCCCGAGAATTCATCCAGCGCTTCATGCGAAGAAGAATACGATCGTGACATTTCGGAGGCAGCAATATCGCAAAGATTCCGTATGGGCATCAACGACTCGACCGATCAAAAGATGTCTCGAAACCGCCATCCACCGTAAGGGAGATGTTTGAGTCGGGCGGATCGCACGCAACGGCCTTAGATGCGGCCGAGCGACAAGATGATCGCCGCGCCGGAAGGACAAAAAGGATTACGCCGAGTCATCAAGACAACGGATGTAAAGAGGAAGCTCGAAGAAATAGTGGCGGTCGAAAGCAAGACCGACGACGCGCGCCACGGACCGACAATTATGACACGGTGATGGAGGCAATATGTCCTTTCACCCAAATAGTAAACATGCGTGAAGGATTGTTTCACTCGAGGAGGTTTGCCAAAGAGTCTGAAGGCGATTTCGCCAAGGGCGAAGCAAAAGAAGAAGAGAAGAAGAAACAAGATCCCCTCAAGATGACGACGGAGAATATCAAAAGACGGAATGGGAACTCAATTACATCTACGGGGCTCAATGGCCTATGAGTCAAAACGAAGCGTAAGCTCACGGAGAGAGACGCCAACGCCATCGTGCACCAGACTCAATACCTCAAATGGTCCGAGGTCCCCATAACCTTTAGCCGCCGCACCATCCGGACTACATCCCGCATCTTGAAGATTTCCGCCGGTATTGGACCCAGTGGTTCGCAACGCCAAGCTCAAAAAGGTGCTGGTCGATGGGGAAGTGGACTCAATGTACTTTCTCCAAGACCTTCGACGAATGAAGATCCTCGCCCGAAGTTGAAGCGGGCTCGCCACCCTTCCATGGAGTAATTCCCTAACTTCCTCTGCTCCACTCGCCAAATCACCTTGCCGGTCACGCTTTGGAACCAAGGATAATTTCGGACGGAATACCTTAACTTCGAGGTAGCCGACTTCCAGACGGCATATCACGCCATTCGGCAGGGCCCTACCGCCAGATTCATGGTCGTGCCACATTATACCTACCTCATCCCGAAAATGCCAGACCAAGGGTATAATCTCTGCTCATGGCGATGTCAAGCGGTCGCTCATCTGCGACAAAGAAAGTTGTGAGATGGTCAAGCTCAAGAGATAGCAAACGACAAAATGAAGATCCTAAGAAGCGCCGATATCAAGAAGATGAAGGAGAAGTACCGCCAAGAAACAAAGCCAAGACAAGTTTGAAGCCCGATGAGGGAACCAAGAAGGTAATCCTTGATCCATCCAACTCCAACCAGACGGCTTTGATTGGGGCAGGTCTCTCCGCCAAATAGAGGACGCGCCGTCACCTTCCTTCTGCTAACCGACATCTTCGCGGAAACCATCCGACATGCCGGAGTTCCTGTGGAGGTGATCGAGCACTCCTTGAACGTGGACGAAAAGGCCAAACCCATCAAACAAATGTCTCAAGGTTCGCCAAGACAGAGAGAGGCCATCAAGGAGGAAATCACGGTTGTTAGCGCAGACTTCATAAAAGAAGTGTACCATCCTCGATCGGGTGGCGTAACCCAAGATTTGTTCGCAAAAGAATAAAAGTCGGGCGCATGTGCGCTGATTATACCGATCTCAACAAGGCTTGCCCGAAGATCCTTTCGGGTTGCCTCAGATGACCGTGGTAGATTCCACTACGGTCAGGAACTCCTCGACTTTCTCGATGCCTACTCAGATATCACCAGATCAGCCGAAAGAAGAAGATTGCATCAAGACTCATTCATCACTCCGCTCGAGCCTTCGCTATGTCACAATGCCATTCGCTTGAAGAACGCCGGGCGTGATTTACCAACGCATAATTCAGCGGTGTTTTCATTCTCGATCGGGCGCAATGTAGAAGCATACGTTGATGACGTTGTCGCCAAATCTCGGCAAAGGAAGACCTAATATCCGACTTAGCCGAAACCTTTGAAAGCCTAAGGGCCTACAAAATGAAGCTCAACCCCAAAAATGCGCTTCGAGTCCCGTCTCGAAATTACTCGATTCATTGTTTCACAACGAGGCATCGAGGCAAACCCAGAGAAAATCAATACAACTCAAGATGAAGCCTCTAGCCAATCGTAAAGACGCCCAAAAGCTCATCGATGCATGGTGGCACTCGGCAGATTCATCTCCGATCGGGGTCATGGGATGCCATTTTTCAAACTTCTCAAGAAGCAAGGTAATTTTCAATGGACCATCAAGCACAAAGAAGCCTTCAAGAATTGAAGACGCTCTCGTCATCTCCACCCGCGGCCGTTCCCCAATATCGAAGAACCCTTTTGTTTCTACATCGCCGCAACAACTCATGTAGTCTGCGGCAATTGTAGTAGAGCGGAAGGAAGAAGGGCACCTCCGTAAAGTACAGAGACCGTCTACTTTGTCACGAGGTATTGGGAGAGTCCAAGGTACGCTATCCACAAGTACGTAAACTACTATACGCCGGTTGCTTGCCTCCCGCAAACTCAAGCACTACTTCCAAGAGCATTCAATCACGGTGGTTACCACTTTTCCGCCGGGACATACTTCACAACCGGAGGCCACGGGAGGATCGCAAAATGGGCAATGAGCTTGGAGCCTTCAAGTATCCTTCAGCCACGGACGGCAAGAAAATCTCAAGTACTTGTCGATTTCACCGAATGGATAGAGCTGCAATCACCAACAAACGTTGAAGAGCCGAATATTGACAATGTACTTCGACGGATCTCTCATGCTCAATGGCGCAGAGCAGCGTGGTCCTCATCTCTCCAACAGTGAGCGCCTAAAATACGCCTTGCAGATTCACTTCCCAAAGATCTAACAACGCCGCCGAGTCTGGGCACTCATCCACGGACTTCGTGATCGCGATATCTCCGGGTATTCGCGGCTAACAATTCGAGGCGACTCCATCTTTGGTGATCAATCAAGTCCAAAAGATTGGTCATGTGTCGAGGACATCATGACGCATACCGCCAGAGGTACTAAGCTTGAAGACAAGTTTGACGGCCGAGCTCATTCATGTGCTCCGCCGTGACAACGAAGAAGCGATGAATTGGCAAAATTGGGCTCCACTCGGGCTATCGCGACCGCCGGGTTTTTGTTGAGGAAATCTACAAACCCCAGAAGCCAAAAGGGAGCGAACAAGTCAAGAGAGATCTAACGAAGAGGAGGTCCTAGTCATCAAGACATGATCGACGGCTCCTTTTCTCAATTACCTATTGAAAGACGAACTTCCAGAAGACCGAATGTAAGCAGAGCGATCTCGCGGTGCAGCAAGAGTTACGTGGTGGTAGGCGAAGAGTTATTTCAAAAAGCGCCTCGAGTTCTAAGGCGATGCATATCGCCAGAAGAAGGAAAGCAATTACTCGTGGAAATCCACTCGAATTTGTGGGCATCACGCGCGCCAGCACATTGGTGGGCAAGGCGACGACAAGGTTTCTTCGCCGATCGCCGTGACCGACGCAGAAGACATCGCTCAACTTGTGAAGGCCGCCATCGCCGCCAAATACACGCACACCTTTCGTAAACCGCAAACAATTCCAATCACTTGGCCATTTGCGGCCTGGGGCTCGACATGGTTGGCCCATTGAAGAAGGCTCAAGGCGGCTTCACCCACCTCTTTGTTGCCGTGGATAAATTCACTAAGTGGATAGAAGCAAAACCAAGGCTACAATCACAATGCCAAGGCCAAAGAATTCTTCCAAGAAATTGTGGTAAGATTTGGCGCATCAAACAGATTATCACGGACAATGGAACCCAATTCGAGGAGAAGACTTTCAAGATCGGTGCGATAAGCTCGGCATCAAAATTTGCTTAGCCTTCGTGGCTCATCCGAAAAGCAACGGCCCGTGGAAAGGGCAAACGGCATGGTGCCGCAAGGCCTAAAGGCACGAATCTTTGACCGCTCTGTTATACGCCACCCGATGGGTGAAAGAACTGCCGTCAGTACTCTGGGGGCTGAGAACCACCCCCAGCAGATCCACCGGGCAGTCACCCTTCTTTCTGGTCTACGGCTCGGAGGCGGTCCTACCTACAGAATTGACCTTCGGATCCCCCCGGGTCCGGAGCTTCAAGGAGGACGAGTCAGAAGAAACCAGAATGGAAGATATTGACAGATTGGAAGAGGCAAGAGAGATCGCCGTGGTCCAGTCGGCCAGATACCTTCAGGCCCTGCGCCGATATCACGACCGAAACGTCCGAAACCGAGCATTCTCCAAGGGCGATTTGGTTCTGATAAAGAGTCAGAAACACGAGCACAAGTTATCTCCAATTTGGGAAGGCCCCTACATCGTTGACGAGGTGACACGACCAGGGGCCTACAGGCTTAAGCGAGAAGACGGCGCCATCATTAGCAACTCATGGAATATAGAGCAGCTACGTCGCTTTTATTCTTGAAAAAGTTCAATAGGATGTCCAAAATTGACTTGCTACTCAATTGTTCCTCAATTAAGCAGTAAGTCGGGGGCTACACATAATAGTGTTGCGCATGTGCAACTCTAATCAAAGAGGATGTTTGTTCAAAGCAGTATCATGTATCAGAATTCTTTATTCAATTGACTTGCTACTCAATTGTTTCTCAATTAAGCAAAGAAGTCGGGGCTACACCTAATAGTGTTGCACATGTGCAACCCTCAAGATGCAAACCAGTTCCTATTTTTCAGCGATCACGACTAAAATCCGAAAGTGCTCTAAACCCGAATACGATGCTCCTGTGATCTAAAAAGTCTAGTCGCCTAAAAGCACGCTTGAGGAAAAAACTCGCGTTGTTCGGGGCTACGCTTAATCGCATAAGGAGATCAAGCACAAAGGAAAAATCACTCGGCAAGGTCGACTCAAGATCTAAATAAGGAAAAAGGTATAGGCGAGCTGCTGTTAAAATAAAATTACAAGAAGACCATCATTGTTCACGACTTCAAAGATCTTTCACCAAATATACACACAAAGCAAAAGTACTATCAAAAGTTCAAAATGAGGTCAAGACTTCTACGCTTCTACGCCCTTCACGCCTCGGCGCAAGACTACCGACTTCAATGAGGGCGCCTTGGCCTTAACAAGCCTAGGACGGCCTCGATCAAAGCATCAACAGCGGTGGTATCCCGGGCGACGGCCTCCCGCTCCGCCGCTTCCGCCATGGCAAGATCAAATTCCGCCCAGAACTCGGCATTATCGTCTTTGGGCTCCGCAGGGGCATCGTCCCCAAAATTGAAAATGAGGTTCGCAATCCATGGCGCGACCGGCGGGCCTGGCGACTCGGGAGAGAGAGGCAAGGAGAGAGATCCTGAGGAAGAAGAAGAGTCCATGAAGAAGAAGAGAAGAACTCGCGAAAGAAGAGTGATCCAAATACGTACAATTTAAGGTGCACAAGAAGATGAAAAAAATCAAGGAGACGAGCGGGCGAGCACCTCAAAGAAACCCCTGCTCAAGGAAGACGGATAGGACGGATGAAGAGGGTAGTGCGCTGCAAAATGCAAAAACCAAGGTCGAACTCGCTTATGCGAGGCAACGCTGTCCCTCGAGAGAGACTCAACGCCGCCAAAACGACGCATGTCATCAAGGAAGACGGTCCACCTTCTCGACGCGGTTGCTACACATATCTCGAGGAGGCTTAGGAAACAAACGGCCGGACGCCCAGAGGAGCAAAAGGTTTAACGGGCCCAAGCTCAACGGACGTATAAAACAAGGATTAAATATTTCGCAAAGAAAATTCAAGTCCGAGACAATTTTTTCAAAGATCGAACAAAAAGCCCAAATCCAAACACAGAGCAAGTTTGGTACAAACAGAGGATTACACAGACCCAGATCTAAGTTTTTCACCAAAACAAAGAATGTATTCTTGACTTCGCCCATGAGGGCAAGCTACCGATCATCATCAACAATGCGGCAAAACCTTCTTGGACAGCTTTTTAGCTCCACTCGTGGATACAGAGACTTGGTGATCGCCAACACCGGCCGCACTCGTAATTGCAACGCCCTCCAAGTGCGCTGCAATCTTTGTGGAGGCCTCTAACCTTTGAATTGTGATGCTAACGCTATGAGGGACATTGTCGGTGCCGGCTTCATCGGGACTTAAGACCCGAACACCTTCTCCGCCGCTTGGAGACGATCGGTCTCTGCTTTCAAGACATTGATTTTTTCATTAAGTACCTTGGATCGGCCAGCGAGTTGACTCGATGCCTTTGATTATACCATCTACCGAGTTCGGGTCTAACAAAATGATGACGACAAAGACATAAGGCAAAAATCAAAAAGCGACCGCCCGGTTCCTTTGTCACCGCTACCTCTTTCATGGCCTCTTCTTGCCCTCTTCACTCTTCATTTTGGGAAAGAGAAGCCTCGAGTCTTTCCCGAAAATCAAGAAACAATGAGCGGGCTTAAGAAGACAAAGAATAGAATCAGACTCAAGGCACTTGACCAGAAAATACCATTAGAAGAATTGGTCGATGCGTTTCTCGCCTCTAGAGATTGGACATGACATCGAAGCCCTTCCAGTTCTTCGCGATTTTCTATGCGGCACGCCACGAGAGCTTCCTCCACTGCTATGAGCTGCTCAACCTCAAGAACAGAATCTTTTCGTGATTTTCATCCTCGGGAACAACCTTTGAAGAAGATAGTTCCGGTCCTGGAGAAAGACGACAAACGCTGGAAATGGCGGAACAACATCAAGCCAAGAAAAGAAGATCTTTAAAGAAAAGTACGGCAGAAACAATTCACCTTGCCGAGGCGCATGCACTCACGAAAGCAAAGATCGAAGAACGACGCCCGAAGGTTGTCTTCGATCTCACCATCCAAAAGGACTAAGTCACCTTCACATCAAGAATGCACCAGACCGAGATCTTGGGGGGAGGTGAAGGAATTTCGATGCATGGTGGTGATCGGCAAGGAGAGGTGGAAAGAGCTTCCGCAGCAAAAAAAGCAGCCGCATCAATAGAAGGCGTCGATGGGTAGTCGGCCGAGAGGAAAAGGCGGCAGGTATCACTGCCCTGGAGGCACTCGGCCTCGGGCCGCCGGAGGCATAACATCACGGCGTCTCAGCTCACCGCCACGCCACCGGCTTCCACCAAAGAACCATAGAAGGCCTCAAGACCGGTTCTCATGAAGAATTTCTTCAACAGATCCCCGCAAGAAATAGCGATCAGACACGATCCAGAGGGGAGCAAGGAAGGAGACAAGGAATCCAACCTGTTGGACCTTGTTATCCTCAAGACTTCAAACCCCTCCCGTGGGAGGACTATCACCAGAACATCACGGCATACGAGCCAAGGCGTTTCTCGGTGGCAAGACGGGCCTAAGGCTCGAAATTTCATGTATCAAGATTGGCTTGAATAGGAAGAAGTCGGGAGGAGGTCGATAGCTGCGGTGTCCCTAATCTTTGGGCCACCACGGGCGACATTGCTCGCCGATCGCTTCCTCTTAGCTTCACGGACAATTGGTTTTTTCCTTCCTCGACGGGATCATCACCAGACCACCTATTTTGCTCCGCTTATGGCTGGTGCTCGCAGAGGACGACGGTCAGAAAGGTCCGCTTGTCACTCTTATGGACAGGAATTCGGGAGCGGCGTCAGAGAAGAAGGCTTTCGATCCCGCAAGTCCGAAAAACGAAGAACACATATTCAGATCAAAATCCTAGTGAAGAGCAAAAAGATTCAGATAGAGACACCATGGAAATCTCATTTGTAAAAGGGGCGAGGAACGAAATCGAAGAATCGCGACGCGATCAAGAACGCCATGAAGAAATGTCATCGTAAACCTCCCGCGTCGGATCATTGCGGCCTTCATACTCATGCCTGTGATGAACTCGGTCCTGAGGGGCCGGATTCGCGAGTCAGTGGTTGGCAACAACGGCCATGCCAAGAAGCCGCCCCCTTCAAGTCAAGAATCAGCCCCAGGAGATCAGCCACCGTTCATTTCGTTGTCTTTGGGAAGCGATATCTAGTCGGGAGAAGGCTTGGGTGGAGTCCCAGTGAAGGCAGGCAATGGGGGGTCAGGATTGGCGCAATAAAACCACTCTTGGTGCCAACCCTTGTTCGAGGTTTTAAAGGAATGTGAAGATAAGATGCCATGCCCTCCTCACCAAACCCGCACCGCCAACTGTTTTGGGAGAATTCTTGCTGGGGAAGGGCTTGAGGAGGAAGAGATGGCGAAAAAGATCAAAATGAGGCCGAACGCCAAGATAGGTCTCACAGAGATTAACAAAAGCAGTAATTTGAAGAATGGAGTTAGGGTTAAGATGAGTTAACTCGATTCCATAAAACTCCAGAACGCCGCGAAGAAAGGGGGATGCCGGAAGGCCAAGCCCGTGCTTAAAAAATGATTCAAAGACGACCACCTCTTCAGCACGAGGAGTAGGGCAAATTCACCTGCGGCGGGGCGAGCGGCAAGCATCACCAAAGGTGGAAAAACACCAATGTGACCAAATCCTCCAATCGCCCCTCCGCTGCCACCAAGTAGCCCAATCTTTGGTCGAGGCGATGGGGAGCGCTTGGGAGAAGAAGGCGACATTCTTGAATAAAGAATCTCGCGATCATACGAAAACTAGGGTAACGAGAAAAGTTAGCCCTAGCAATGAGGTCGCAAGGAGAAGAAGTTGAGAACAAAGGGCAAGTAGCAACGGTATAAAGCCACTCTATTTGTTCAGATGATAGGAAGCGGCGCCGATTCTCGCCCCGAGCGGAAATCGTGATCACCTTTCCCAAAACCCCAAACCGCCCTAGGGAGCATTTCAGTAGGGTTGAAAAGTACGCGACGACGACGAATCGCCGATGGCCCAAAAGAATCAAGTTAACAAGTGGTATGCCCCAAGATGGGCCCAAAGCCAAAAATCCGTAATGCACGGAATAGATGGGTACCACCCGTAAACAACATCCTCTTATGGTATGCCTCATGTCGCCAAAAGTCGATAGCGCTGAGAATGAAATCAAAGTCAGTAAAGATGATTTTTGAAATATACAAGAAATCACCTACCGTAATCCGGGACAAAGACACTCAAAACAAAGAGAATTCGACGAGTTCTTCGTGACTCTTTTTGCCCAACGACAAGCACTCGCTAAAAGCACTCGGGAAGGCTTAACTACCGAAGGCATTCGATCATGAAGCACTCGGGGGGCCATCAGGATATGTATGTCCCGGCCCACCAAGCGAGCCCTCCAAGGCTCACCAAAGTAACTTGGATCATATCGATCGATAAAACTGAAGGTTACTTGGGCCAAGCAAAGCGTGAAGAATCAGGATAGGCCTTAGTTAAAGAAACCGAGTCGTATTGGGTAGGGGATGATTGTAATCCAAACCGATACGGGCTCAGGATAGAAACCCCTACTTCGTATCCGCGTAGGGCTCAATATTGTAACCGCCCTTCTCTATTATATAAAGGGTGGGGACGAGGCATCTCAAACAGAGAACAAGACAGAACATCTCATCGGCAATCAGCTAGCCACATATAATTCCAGAGCACAGGACTAGGGTATTATCTCCACCGTGAGAGCCCGAACCTGTATACATCGGGTGTTCTTGTGCTACCATCGAGTTTGGGTCCAGCGCGTAGCCCCCTTTTCATTATTGTCGGTAACAAACGTCGACACTCGCCGAGCTTACTTGTTGATTGAGGGATCAACCAAAGCCCCTTTCCCGTGATGGGTTTGTGTCCGAAGAATGCTCAAAATAATAGGGAATGTGCACAGGATTTATACTGGTTTGGGCCTCTCTCGCTGGACATAACAACCCTACGTCCAGTGATCTTACTATTGCTTATGTAAATCTTACAGAATGACTTGTGTGTGTGCTTGCTTACTGAACTCTGCCCCCTTACCGATCTGTCGGAGGGGTTTTCATAGACGATTGAAATAACTACAGCCAAATAATGCACCATTACCAGCATTAACCGGGGCTGTAACCACATCCTCGATTCTCACCACGTCGTGTCGTAGACTTGATGGATTCAGATCATGGAGTAATGGTCTTAAACTATAGCGTAATTATTGGGATGTCGTCATTATGTGTCGAGCGCGATCTTTTGATCATGCTCGGTATTTTCCTTCAACTCTGACCGACCGCTGCGCACTCCTAAGCAAGCATGCTTGGGGATTTATATCACATGCTCGGGGACGAGCCGAAGCACAGTCGGGTCGGACCCGCCAGCTGTACTATCCGAGGATCCTCCTTGTGGACACCGTCCAAGGGTAGGCATGGTCGGTCAAAAACCGGCGCCGGGGTATAATAGTCTTTAAGGAAATTATCCAATCCCCGACACAAGGTATGTGCAACCAACAGCTCGGAGATTGCTCAAAAATCTTTGTCAAATGACCGAAACACTCATGAAGGCTCTCACCAGCATGCTGTTCAAATTTGTTATATTCACACTTGTGCTGATCCTACCTCACGGTCTTAATTTGGGTAGTGCCCTCATGGTAAGCATCGAGGGTCACCCAAATCTCGTGTGCGGATCGCAGGTGAGCAATCCTGTCATACTCACTGCAGCTGAGTCCTTGTATGAGAATGTTCCTTGCCTTAGTGTTTCCCTCAACGTCAGCCATATTGCCGGCTGTGACGTTCTCATCGGCAGGAACCTCATACTGGAGCATAACCTTTTGCTATATCAGGAAGCCCTAGGCAGTGATGTATGACTCCATCTGAGACTTCCAAAATGAAAAATCGACACCGCAAAAGATGGGAGGCTTGGTGGAATACTTGTTTGTCACCATGGCTCTCGAGACCGGTCAAGATCTGTGGAAGAGCAGAACCGGCTCTGATACCAATTGAAGGATCAAGATGGCAAACAGAGGGAGGGTGAATGGTCGCAAACAAAATTTTCCCCACTAAATACTTCAACTTAGACCACGAAAAGATTGCGCAAAAGGAATCATGAAAGGCCCGAACAACTTGACAACTATGTGTACCCCTAGCTTGCATAGATGAGAACCATGGAATATGTGGGGATTTTTGAGTCATAATCCTGATTGTGAAGTATCCAAAATAGAAGGAATCAATTCGACTCGTACTTTTAGAAAGGAGATTGAGCCAAATTGAAGGATCGAGATGGCGAACAGAGGGGGTGAATGGTCGCAAATAAAATTTTCCTCCAAAATACTCCAATTAATACCTCGAAAGGATCACGCAAAGGAAATCGTGAAAAACCCGAACAACTAGACAACTATGTGTACCCCTAACTTGCATGGATGAGTACCATAGAATATGTGAGAATTTTTGAGTCACAATCCTGGTTTTCTAGTGTCCAAAATAAAAAAGGAATCAATTCAACTCTTTCTTTTAGAAAGGAGATCAATTTAAATCACAAAAGTCAGTGTTAGAAAAGCAAAAGTAGAATTTCCAGAGCTGTCCTCAATTAGAATAGGTGGTTGGTGGATTTCTGGTACTCAAAATTTTTTGAGAATTTGAGAATTTTTCTCCATATGAGAAAATGAGTCATGAATAATTCCACCAAATTTCACCTCAAAAGTCCTTACATAAAATCAGAAAAAATCAAAGAACACAGATAGTCAGAAACTTCGAGCAGAACATTTGAGGCTCGGTTTTCACCTCATGGTGCCAAAACGGTGCAACAAGTGGACTCCAAAATTTTTATACAGATGCATATGAGAGTCCCACACATTTTTTAATAAGAATCACTCAAATACTAACTACTGCACAAATAACAAGTTCTAGACAGAGTTGCAACTTGATAGAAAAGATGATCTCTACTCTATCCTAGAGTGCAAAAGAGACATAAAACCATATGAACACACTCAAAACATCCAATATCTATAGCATTTAGAAGGGGGGAGGCAAATCCAAATTTCAAGAATGTAAATTGCGAGAAAGTAAAATGCAGAATTTAAATGCTGAAATTAAGTGCTAAATTTAAGACATAAAGTGCGTAATTTAAATTCAAGCATGAATGAAAAAGATTTGCATTTTTGGAAGGATAAGGTTTACAAAGCCTCACAATAAGGTGGGCAAAACTCAAAGGAACACAAAAACCTCTACAACCTTCAAGGGGAGGAGGCTACCCCTCCACCCTTATTTATACTATTCTTGGGCCACCCTCCACTCTTGGATGAGTCCCTCAACCCTAGAGCACTCATCCAAGGGCTAGGATTAACCCACTCACACAGCCATACAAGGGCTAACCCAAAACCCACACACATAACGGGTTTTCTTGCACGGTTTTTAAAGCATACTACGTAAACCCGCTAACCTAACAACTAGACCGCAATCCGACGGCCTTCCTTCATCCATGCGGCGTCTAGCTAGCATCTCCTCCTTTCCTTGTCTTCTTGGCTTGCCCGGACTCTGTCTCCGATCATCTTCCAGCGATCTCCCGACCGTCTGGACCTCCGACGCTCCTCACCTAGTCCCGGTCATCCTTCGCCTCACCATGATCTAGCACCGTCACCCTGCAACCATCAAAGACAAGGAAAACCTTTCACATAGCAATGCCCACAAATATATTCAATGATCATCACAAAATCCAGTAGCATCAGATTGCCTAAGACCTAAAAAAACACACCCTCTCACACCGCACTATGGTCCGGTGCTACCATCTGGCCGGTAGCACTGGGAAAGACAACCAGGACCCAAATTGCTTCAAATTGAAAATCCAATTCAAATCAAACTCAATTTCAAAGTAAACCAAGCTTAAATCTAGTCAATTACTCATCACAAACATGGATAGACCTCCACATGGTCCTTCACAAATCACAAAAGTCACTTTCAAAAAAGCAAAAGCAGAATTTCTAGAAACTATCCTCAATTCAGCAGGCGGTTGGTGGACTTCTGGTACTCTAAAAATTTTGGAAATTTTTTTCCCATGAGAAAATGCATCTTAAAGCAGTCCATCCAATATCACCTAAAAAATCCTTGTACAAAAATCAGCAAAAATCAATTATCATAGGCTATTAGGAACTTCGAGCAGAAAGTTTGGGGCTCAGCTTTCACTTCTTGGAACCCAAACGGTGTGACCAGTGGACTCCAAATTTTTTTAATAGATGGATATGAGAGTTCTTCACCTTCTCCAAGAAGAATAACTTAAAAATTATTTTTCTAGATTTTTCTAAAAATAAAAAACTAAGTGCTATGTGAAGAACAAGTTCTGGACACAGATGCACACTACTACAAAAGGGGTTATATTAGACACGTCACCACTAACGGTTTTTTTTAGAAAACCATCTATGATCTATTTCGAGCACATCATAAATGGTTTTGTGGCTAAAACCGTCTGTGATGTCATATTATCGCAGATGGTTTCAGCCACAAACCATATGTGATGAAAGCGAGAAGTTCACAATCGGTTTGTGGATAAAACCATATGTGATGAGAGAAATATTACAGACGGTTTTGTCAACAAACCTACTGTGATAACAGGTATAACTTCACAGATGGTTTGTAGATAAAATAGTCTGTGATATTTCCCTCATCACAGACGTTTTTATACACACACCGTCTGTAATGATCAATTGAAAACAGTAAATGTGCGAAACATACCTTGCAAAAGACTACTGGATTAATATGAGAAGTAGATTGTTGCATTATATACAAGCTTCTTCCTGGATACAAAAGTTTAACTAGTTCATTGCTGGATACAAAAGTTTAACTATAAAAGACTACAAAAGTTTAAAAAAGACTACTTAATTAGTCGACTCGTCATCACCGGAGTCATCGTCGGAATCGAAGTCGTCACTCCAACCGTCTGGGTCCTCGCTTGACCCGGCTCTATCGGGATTATCCTCTAGCTCCCAGCCATCACGATAGCCCTCTGATGATTCGTAGCTATCGTCGTCGGAGGAGGAGGAGGCCAGTGGCGGATGCTTCTGCCTGACGACGACGCTTGAGGTGGAGGTGACCGGAGGGGTGCTACTCGACACGACTGGAGGCAGATGCGATAGGTAATGTGCGGTTGATGGATTCATGGATATGGCACCGGCGTGGCGCCACAGCCATTCCCACAAGGGTCTCGGATGTGGCAGAGGGGGAGGGTTTGTCGGAGGAGAAAGCGGTGGTGGTGGCGGAGCCATCGTCGGAGGCCTAGCGGAGCCAATAGAGGATGCGTCGAAGGGGCTCCTTCGATTGCTCATGGCGGCATCGGATCGGAGGGGATTTCTTTGTTTTGTTGATCGATCGAGTGTAGAGGCGGCCAATCAGCCTATCTCTTCTTATAGCCATAGCATTGCAATTAACGATCTGCATTGGGGAAACAAAACACCGCCTGGAACAGATGGTCTTAATTCTCTTAGAAGACAAAACGATAAACTCGAAACACTACATGCGTCTGCATTGGGAAGACAAAGCAACATCACAGACGATTTATAGATAAAACCGTCTGCGATGATATAATCGTAGATGGTTTTATCCAAAAACCATTTGTGATGTAGAGACATCAAAGACGGTTTTATGCAAAAACTGTCTGCGATGTGACCTAACATCATATATGGTTTTTGTGCAAAAACTGTTTGCGATGTCGGTGCCATTACAGACAGTTTTTGGGTAAAACCGTTTGTGATATCATGTGACATCGCAGATGATTTTTGGATAAAACGGTCTGTCATGATCAATTTTTTTTCTATAAAAAAATAGAGAGCCTCGACCGCCTTTGTATTTTTAGGGTTTCCTAGATATATCTAAGGTGGCTGCGATTGAGATGCTTTCTAGTGAAAGAGACCCTAGATTTGCAATAGTAATTGTATATCCTTGTGCCTTAGGTCATCTAAGGTTAGTAATTACTTCAAATTTTAATTACATTTTAGATCTAGCTTGGGGGAAATGAATTTGTGTTCTACATCTAGCTTGTAGATCTATTTGTTCTCTGTTATGTAGACACATTTACTATAACCTTGTGTAGATCCATTTGTGCCTTTTGATCTAAACTAGTAGTTGGTTCTGACATGCATATCCATTCATTCTTTTACGATGTTAGGAGCTATATAGGTTAATCGACAAGTACAAATTTAGCCTATATGTAGCACATGTGTGCATGAGCACTCTTAGAGTACTTAATTCATCGTTTAACACCTATTGTTACATATGTAGCATAGATAGACCAAAGTTGGATGTACGTTGAGAAACGTGCGAGCGTCGAGTATATTAATGGTGTCTCTGCTTTTAAAAGAGCTGCAGAGGAAGATATGTCAAACAAGGGATGAAATTTATGCCTTGTCCATGCATTAACTGTGAGAATCTTTGGATGTTTCGAAACCCAGCGCAGATCGAAGCACACTTGATTATACAGGGTTTCAAAAGGGGGTATATATATTGGACCAGTCACAGTGAAGAGCAGATTATGCAGGTGCCAAGTAGTACTACCATCGTGTACGAAGTTGATACTCTGGATATCGTCAACGAAGTCAACGATACTCCAGATGATATCGACTGTACTTTTTATGACAATCTGGATCAGATGCTACGGGATGCAGAAGGGAACCGTGATGAGCGGGAGTATTTAAAATTCCGAGGCTTGACGGACGACTCAGAGAAACCTTTATTCCCGGTTGCAAGTCCAAATACACAAGGTTGTCGTTCGTGCTGGAACTGCTGAAATTAAAGGCAAGCAATGGTTGGTCCGACAAGAGTTTCACGGGGCTATTTGGTCTGTTAGCAGATATGCTTATGGAGGGAAACGAGTTGCCGACAACCACCTACGAAGCCAAAAAGGTTCTTTGTCTCTTGGGAATGGAAGTAGAAAGAATACATGCATGTCCGAATGACTGTATCCTGTACCGTAAACAGTATGCAAACTTGCATGTATGTCCGGTATGCAACGCATCCAGGTACAAGCGTAAAGATAGATCGGATGATGATGATGAGGGCATAGAGGTGAAGAAAGGACCTCTCGCTAAGGTGGCGTGGTATCTGCCTATAATTCCCCGTTTGAAGCGTTTGTTTATGAATCCAAAAGAGGCAAAATTGTTTCGACGGCACTCTGATGAGCATAAGAACGATGGAATGACTAGGCACCCTACTAATTCGATGCAATGGAGAAACATCGATAGGGGGTTTGAAGAATTCACAGCGGATCCGAGGAATATAAGGTTCAGATTGAGTACAGATAGAATGAATCCTTTTAGTAATGTGAGTAGCCGTCATAGCACTTGGCCTGTAAATCTCTGTATGTACAACCTTCCTCCTTGGTTGTGTATGATGCAAAAGTACATATTGATGTCGATACTCAACAAAGGCCCGAAGCAACCTAGGAATGATATTGATGTGTACCTACCACCATTGGTGGAAGATCTCAACACATTGTCGTTCCTGGGGTGCAGGTATGGGATGCTCAAAAACGAGAGTACTTCACTTTGCGTTGCCTATTGTTTTGCACCATAAAAGATTATTCTGCCCTTACTAACCTGTCGGGGTAGAGTACAAAAGGAGCCAAAGCTTGTACTCACTTCTTGGATGACACCGAGAGTGTCTGTCTGAATCACTCATGCAAAACCGTGTACATGCATCACCGTAGGTTCCTTCGAAAAAAATCATCCATACCGCAAGATGAAGAAACAATTCGATGGCACCACCGAAGACGCTTTATCTCTAAAGCCTTTAACCGGGATAGACATTCATGATATGGTTAAGAAGTTGGATGTTGCACTAGGAAAGGGACGTAAATCGAGGACCCGTGAGAAGAGCATATGGAAGAAGAGATCAATATTTTGGGACTTACCTTATTGGGAGCACCTAGAAGTTTAGCACTGCATCGACGTGATGCACGTAGAGAAAAATGTTTGTGATAGCTTGATTGGTCTCTTACTGAACATTAAGGGTAGAACAAAGGACAGCTTGAATGCACGGCTTGACTTGGTCGATATGGGCATCAGACCTGAGTTAGCACCGAAAGAGATTGATAAAGACTGAACATACTACGAGCCTGCTTGTTACACTCTATCCAAGGCCGAGAAAACCGAAATGTGCCAGTGCTTGCATGGTGTGAAAGTTCCATCCGGTTACTCATCCGATATGAAGAGACTTGTTTCAATGCACGATTTGAGTTTAACTCCACGAAGTCCCATGATTGCCGTGTGATTATGACACAGATGGTCCCTGTAGCAATTAGAAGTATTTTACGGACCAAGGTTTAGGAGACAATCACAAGGATGCGTTATTTCTTTAACACAATTACTCAGAAGGTCATCGATCCTGAACGACTTGATGCTCTGCAGGCCAAGGTGGTAATGACTCTATGTAATCTTGAGATGTATTTCCCTCAGTCATTTTTTGATATAATGGTCCCTCTCATTGTTCGCCTTGTTAGGGAGATAAAGATGTGCGGGCCTGTGTTCCTATGTAGCATTTACCCATTCGAGAGGTACATGGGAATTCTCAAGTCCTACGTATAGAATCGATCTCGATCGAAGGGTAGCATTATCGAAGTTTATGCAACCAAAGAGGTTATCGAATTTTGCGTGGATTACATGGCTCAGGTCAAACTAATAGGTGTGCCTTGATCCCTCCATGAGGGGAGGCTCCAGGGCATCAGGACCATCGGAAGGAAAGCAATCACGCCGATCCGGCTATGCGCGCGTGAAAGCCCATTTCACGCTTTTGCAACACATGGTCATATGCCCCAGATATCGACAAGCACAAGAATTGGCTATGGCAAGAGAATCTGACGCAATAGTAGTATTGGATCATCAGACAGCATAACCTTCAGTTCAACAGATAGTTCAAGGAGCAACAACCCATTAGTAGAAGCACGTCAGGTGATACACTAACATGGTTGGCAAAAGGGCTAGCTCTTACGGTTGTAACATGGAAAGGATATGACTTAAATGGGTACATATTTTACACAAGGGATCAGGACATGAAGAGCACAAAACAGAACAGTGGTGTTCACATCGATGCACTGAATACCGCTAGATTGATGAGGAGCTCGTATTATGGGTTCATTGAGGAAATTTGGGAGCTCGATTATGTGCTCTTCGAGATCCCCTTATTTCGATACTATTGGGTTAACCTGCGGTAAGTGAAGGTTGACAAGTATGGCGTCACAACTGTGGACCTCGAACGTATCGGATACCAAGTGGAACCATTCATTCTCACTAACCAAGTTGTTCAAGTCTTCTATGTAACCGACCCGTCCAACAAGCAGCACCACGTCGTTCTTCAAAGAAAAAGGAGGATTGTCGGAGTTGAGAATGTAGTAGATGAGGAAGAATACAATCAGTTCGACGAGTTGCCTCCTATTGGTATCGGCGTCACAATCTAGGAAGACCAACCTGAGGAAGCTAGCTACATAAGTGTTGATCATCGCGAAGGGCTAATTTTTGTACAAAAGAATAAGCAAGTGTTGTCATCATAAGGACTTAATGTATATATACCAAGTGTTCCTGTATTATAATTAATTAATGACATGTATTAATTACTGAGATGTATTGATTAAAATTAAGTAGGTGTATATTGTACAAAATGAGATGTATGTATTATGGTTAATTTTAATACATAACATATATGTTTGCACAGGAAAAAAATAATACAATGACCCATCCCAAACAGTTCTGGGATTGAACCGTCTGGGATAAACATGTTTATCCAGACGGTTCTGGGATTGAACCGTCTGGGATGACTGGGATGGTCTTCCCGCGCCACTCAATAAATCCCACGCTTGCCATTTCACCAAGTCCCGCGCACACTTAGTTTATTGCAACCCTAGCTATCGCGAGCCCCTCTACCTCGACGACGCCCTCCCCCCTCGGTCATGCCCTCCCACATCGGCGGCACCCTCCCCCCTCTGCCGCGCCCTCGCCCTAGCTTGATGGCGCCCTCCCTCGGTCGTGGTCTCCTCCCTCGAAGGCGCCTCCCCCCTCCTCTGCGGTGGTGTCTCCCCTCCCTGTGGGTGGTGTATCCCCTCTCCATTAGTGGTGCCCTCCTCCCTTTCCCCTCTGTTTTTTGTTGCCTTGCTTGCTCCATGATGATAATGGGTATTCTGATGACTAGAACACTTATTTCCATGAACTAGGCCTTGAACCATACGCTTAAACGCTGATTAGATTATATCTTGATTGTTATATCAGTACATGTGCTATTTACATGCTTAGCTACATACTCTTTGTTATCTTAATTGTTATTGATGTGATCAATTGAGTGGATCAGTTCTAGTGCTGTTGTACTACGACAGAATCATGTTGTGAAAATGTTGAACTGGTTGTCTGTTGTTGGTTCAGTTAACAAGTGCTTAATCTGCATATTAAGGTGGTAAGGGTTCAAGGCCTTATTCACAGAATTAATTATTAGCCCATTCGTGATTAAGCTTGAAGGTTTAAAATCTTCAACCAACCCTTATCTGAGAATAATATAATACAATCTTCATTCAATTTATCAGATTGGTGTTGCATGTACAAAATACCTCTTAACTTACCTTCTCTTAAATTTGCTTCTCTTAACTTACCTACTCTTAACCTTGTATCATACAAGATGGCGTCTCCTCAATCCTTGGCACTCAAGGGATCTGATGATACGCCCAACGTAGAAAGAAACAGGCACGGTGCAAGAGGGCTTATTAAAAGGGCTCAAAGCCGATACACCATCACGGCGGTCGATCTACATGATGGGGCTCCTATCGTGCCTCCAAAGGCTGCAACAACTTTCCAGACCATGCGTGGGATCGTTGGGCGTGAATGGGTCCCCATCATCTATCCATCATGGAAGACGCTGATAGATGAGGAGCGCGATAACATGGTGATGGAAATATTCACGTCATTCGAGCTTCCATAAGACGCCATGTCTGTACTACGACGATACACGTTGCTAGTGGCGGGAAAGGCGAGGAAGAACATAAAGAGCATCCTCGTTGCTAATTATGTCAATAAGGAAATGACTCCGTTCCAGAAGTACGGGTTCATCTCTGAAGACGTTTTGAGATAATTTGTTGAGTTGAAGATGACAAAAGAGTTCATGCTTCAAAGTGCGACACACAAGACCGTCCAATCAAAAAAACACACACCCACACAAACTCAGCTCAACTGGGTATGCGGGTAAGATGGCGCAATAGACGAGGAAAGATGACGAGGCAGTCTAGGAGGAGGTCGCACCATCATTTGCCTCGATCGTGGACCCGCGTGCCCGAAACTAGGTAAGAGCATGATCACGTCTAACTTCTTCGGGCGGTGTGTCCTTTGCAAACCCCGTTGATGAAGAAGTGTCTCAACGCCTAATATCGTTGAGCATGGAATCTTCCCAGGGCTGTTTCACTTCGAACAGAGAGAAAGACACACTCTCTACGGCCTTGGGAAACAAGGAGCACCCAGGTCGCACCAGAGGCCTAGGTATTTTCATTTCCCAGAAATTAGGATTTCCACAGGACTCAGCCACGTACCAAAGTAGGAAGAGAAGCAAAGTCGAGCGTGACGAACAGCAGTAGTCCTCATTGAGGAAAGGGTTGAGGAAAGGCTCAGAGCGCAGTTTGATAATCAGCTACGAAGCCTCGAGGAAAGGCTGGAGCAAAGGGTGGCTGAGGAGAGGCAGGCACGGAACATGCTAGCCCAAGAAGCACAGGCACAATTCAGCCCAATCAACCGTCGGAGCAGCTGCGCATCCGCCCCTGAGATGGACGTGGATGAAGCTAGATTTCCTCTTGATGACACCTTGGTAACATGTCTGCAATACTCCTTACCTACACTTTTAATATTGGACGTGTTAGCTAATTACTTATGTACCCTTATGTAGGTGCCTATGCCTTGCAATTTGCAAGTGAGGCTTACCAACGGCTCTGTTCTCCTGTAAGCTACTTGGGGACAAGCGTATGCATCCGGTGTAGGGGCAGTCATGCACGGTCATACTGTAGAGCCGGGCTACGTGAAGGTCCATGTTGACGGTGTACATGAAATTTTCAAGGCTGTCACAAGTATATTCATCCAAACGACGAGATTATCACGCTAGGGGATGCCATCGATACATTCATCTAGTGGCCCAAGAAGGACATCTCCTTCGACGCCCACCCAAGAGCACTGAAGCTACAAGCAGTCCAAGAGGCAACACATGATGCGCCAGAGCTACCAGCACTACCGGAGCCATGCCATGCACTGAAGGAGCTCGCTAAATCAGCTATCGTGTCCGGTCATGCGCAGACCGTTACTACAAAGAGGGCCCACTCATCTCCTGTGTAGACGAAGTTTGGTAGAAGGGGACACGGAGACAAGGGCAAATCGAAATTGACCACGTCAACTTTCTGTTTGCCCCATTAGTGTGGCAATTCGAGCTGGGGCAACCATTCGTACCGAATGAGTGCAAGGAGATGCTTTCATTAGCCTGCGTTAGATTGCAAGACTGGTAGATGCAACAAACCAACAAGCCGGTGGCACAATAGAGAACGAGTATCTTGGTGAGCTTCAAGGAGGAGTATTTCTTACACCGGTTTTTAGATGGCGTCTTCGTAGTCGATTTCACTGACTTGTTTGATCTGTACAACCTCAGAGTGCTCAACGCCTCACTCATAAGATGTTGGACAATGTAAGTGTGTGCAATTTCCATCTACATTTCTGACGCACCGATAAATGTCATATATATATCATCCTTGATTTGTATATGTCACTACAAGAAAAATTGTGGGCCAAAACCCATTAATTTAGGCCAAAACCCATTTAATTTAGGTTAAATTCGTGGGCAAACCGTCGAATTTAGTTCACTTAATTTAACTCGATGAAATTAATCAATTAAATTTGTGGGTACCACAATTTAAATTAAATTCTTGAGTTATCAAAAACCCACAATTTATCATTAAATTGTGGTTGAAAAACTCATTTATTTATAGATTAAATTCGTAATAAAAACTCATTTAATTTAATCGTTAAATTGTGGGTTTTAATGGCCCACTTAATTTATCACCATTATACAAAAAATATATATATATCCCGGTGGTGACCCATCCAAATTTTGTATTTCATTGATGTCAGCTCGATCATTATTTTGGTAATTTGATACCCAAATTATAGCAGCAGTTACTAGCCCATTTTCCAAACCTAGAAAATTGTAAATAACATATATACGAACAAAAATTAATGGTGTGATGGGTTAATTTAACCTGTGTTTTATACTCAAGGGGTTTGTTTAGTGTTCATCCTTACTTGAAATTTTGTTGTCTTGGACAAGTTAACTTCAATTGTTTGGAGCATTGTTATATGAGCAGTGTATTGGGAAAGATGTTGCATATTTACCTCAAAGTCATAGAATGGCGATAGTTGGGAGAAAAAAGAAAACCATAGTTGTAGAATTGAAGAAAAGAAATCGAGAACAATATGTAAGAATATTCTACTAAAGATAAGAATGGAAGTAATAGTATCCCCTGTAATTTTTAAACACATTTAGTTATATATTTTGCTAATAACCACTACTTTTTAAGTGGTGCACATGTGGACGTTTCTGACATTATGAGTATGCGACTATGTGTTGTACACAAGAGACACAACCACCAACTTTCATGATATCACAACAAGCATCGATGCAGTGTGTTATAGCAAAATCTGAAAACTTATTTAAATGTAAAACTTAGCAAAATCTGTTAATAGCCTCAATCTGAAATGTTAACTTCAGTTGTCATAACAAATGAAGTAAACTTAACGAATTCTGAAACGACAATTTCTTATAGCACAATCTGAGTACTAAACTAAATCTGAAAATATTTGCAAGAGTCTAAACTAAGTCACCGAAATGTACAAAATTTTGGCATGACCCCTCTTGTAAATAGGACATCCACTCAGCAGACAAAAGAACATTTGCAGTTATAATATATATATCAATCTCTCAAACCAGAAGGAGACATTCTAGCAGATCCTTAGATAATCAATCACGTGTGTGTGCACATAAAATAAAGAACATTACAGAAGCACCTTTCTGGAGGTTTACAAGAGCAGACACCACAGCTTTCAGGTTTGGACGGTCACGAGCTTCATATTGCAAACAACGGGATGCTAATCGCATCAAGTCAGTTCCATCAGAGCTAGAGACATGGCCTTCCAAGCAAGAATCCATCAACACCAGGAAATTCTTTCCTCTTATAAGGTCAAGTGCCTACAGCAAAACCAAACGAAGTGAATGCTTTCCTTGACAAAATGGCCGACGGATAAGCGATAACAATCAAAGTAACACACAAGATGAACTACTACACCATGAAATATTCAGTCCCATCAGATTCTTCAAAACCATTGATTTCAATTTTGCTATGAAGCCACCGAATCTGCAGAGATCAAGTTATTCAAGTATAAATGATACTTACGATAATAAGGAAATAATTGTCGGATCTATTTACAATTCATTCGCAATCATCAAGGATATACATGCAAAGGCAGACCACATATTCAAACTTCAAAGTATCTCGTAACAACTTCAATTTTACCTTTTTTCACTCATTCGCACCAAAGAGATCAACAACAATTCAAGGCAATCTCTATTTCTCAAATAGCATATCTTAGTACACAGATTACTAAACTAATGGGAATCCATTATTCATATAACCCAGATGAAGCATACCAGAAGGAAGATGTGTCATCGAGATGATACGACGCCGATCCATGGTACAACCTTAAGCAACCAGTCCCCACTCTTCAAATCGACAGGTATTTTTGAGAGCTCAGTACCTTGAGTCTTGATGGCTCATCTATATCAGGTATAGGCCGAATCATCTCTGTACAAACATCACAAGATACCAATCTAAGCCAAGGTCAAACATTTAAAAACTAATATAAACAGTACATGCTTGCAGATCTAGAATATTAAAACCATATCAAAGCAGTAGGATAGATACCCAAACGTTTTTGTGCTCAAGTTCACTTGTCACTACTAAGCTGACACTTCTGACTCGAAGGCATTGTAAGATGTACTTCTTCACCATCAACACCATGTGAACTTATCTGAATACACAAAAATAATAATAAAAACACTTACAATCAAGACCTGTTCATGTCTTGGTGTGACAAGAATGTAGGAAATCAATAGACATACCATAGCACCTCCACCAAGCAATATACTTATGTTTCTCTTCCAAGATCCATCATTTTGAACCTTCACGTAAACCACAGATGTGTGGAGTTCAAAGAACATAATAAGTCAAAAGAAAGTTCCCTGCGTGAACCCATATCCATCCTCAAAGATATGATTTAGAGAGAATAGATAGGGTATAGAAGGAAAAGCCTCAATAAATCTACATGAAAGCTTTATATTTCTCAACGACACCATTCAAACTATATTTCTTAACAGAGGAGAGGATGGCGAAAATTGAGCATTGTTCACCCACGATGCAAAATCAGCTTATACACATACTTGCACAAACAAGCCCATCGACACACAACAAAGATGCAAACACAAACACAAAAGCAAAACAAGAGCAGATAACATGGTTTCCAAGAGAACAGAGCAAAAATAGTAAGTTGTGAGGCCATTGATGAGAAACCATTACCTTGCACAGACTAAAAGTGGTCCCAGCAGAAAGGAAGTCTCAATTTTCCTCAATTCTGGATCTTGTGGGTCTATGAAGAAAGCAAGGAATGAGATTTTTAATCAAGTAATAAAATACATCTTAAGATGACCCTCTGCTATCTATGCAAACAATGGGATAGTCCCAATAAGGAAGAATGCAAATATTTTCAATATGTAATTTTGAATAATATCTTTCAATAACTGTCATTTGTTTAGAAGGTGGTAATTTCACAAGTTTCCTATGAGAATCGCACTACTTCTTGCAAAGTTTCTTGAAAGTCCTGCACTCTAAACATGCCTATATCGTAGCAGTGCAATAATCCATCTTTATTTTATAGATACACATGAAGAAAAGGACAAAAGTAAGAATATATTTTGCTACATTTCATTTCTTCCTGAACCTATAAACATCTCGAGCCAACTTAGACTATCGGACTCGCCACTTTGATACATATGTAAATGGTAAGACAACCATAATTACCAAAGAAAGAAAATCGAGCAAGAATCGAGTACCATTCATATGCGAAAGGTAAAACAGAGTGTAGATGTGTGGCAAGAATCGATAACATCTTAGTAATGCAAGACAACAAACTTCCTCGACTTTGAATATGCATTCTTTGTTAGAAACAGCCGATGCTATCAAAATTAACAAATTCAAAATGCTAAAAGGCGTTGAAGGACCTTGGTTTATCATCACATTCGAATACATAAAACATCAACACAATTACCAAACAAAAAAAATATTATTATTACAATATGTTCAGTTCGGTTCGCCATCAGTAAACAATAACAAGTTGAAACAATGGGACAATTTGGACCAAGTTTTGACCCATCATTAGAATATATAACCAGTTGTCAAAAGTTAAGACTTAAGAATTGTTCATAGTTGGACAGAGTTTACTTGCACCACAGACAATTAGTTGGAGGAAGCCATCAGTTCACCGTGAGAGGGCTTATGTACTGTCCTTTTGATGAAAGTTTCTGTAGGAAACCTGTTGATATTCACAGAATTACTAGCCCAAAAAACTAAAGGCCTGACAAAACTTAATAGAAGATCTTGCTCAATAATATATCTACCCTAATGCCTGTCAATTAAGAACAGATTCCTCAAATATTCCAAAATCTTGGTCAAGACACATCCTCAATATTTTCATGTAACTCATTGCCGATTATCTCGAGATAAGATCGATCTATGTACAAAAACTAAGAAAGCATAAGCAAATAGTAATATTGTCATACCTTGGCAAAATTCATTGTGAATGGCAATGTCATTACACCATTCCTCTAGAAAAGTTCTTCATTTTACCGCCATGGATTTCCCTCCATTCCTTCTTGCAAGTTGTTGAAATAGCACAATTTTTTTCGCTAGATATGAGTGCAAGATTGACAAACAAAATAGCCAACACAGTAGACGTTTTGGATGTTAAGGGAAAAGGTGCCCATGAAAGCAGAGTAGTTAACTAGAGATGCTAGTCATAAATAGTTTAATTACCTTCATACAAGTGCATGTTTGTCATTCCAGTTGTAGTTGTCAACTTGAATTTCTTCTCCAAGCCATCTTCCTTAGCTATGTTCATATTTTCCTCACTCAATTTGACCACAAATTCCACACTTGCGTCATCTCAGCGGATTGGCAACTCAATTTGACCATACTCATACTAAGTCACCGAAATGTACAAAATTTCGGCATGACCTCTCTAGTAAATAGGACATCCACTCAGCAGACAAAAAACATTTGCAGTTATAATGTATATATCAATCTCTCAAACCAGAAGGAGATATTCTAGCAGATTCTTAGATATTCAATCACACATCCAACGGCAATTTGTAAACTACGCAATGACGTACAACACATTACAACCGCAATAGATACAATGCACATTTCATTACAATAAGTCCATCACAATATCACAATAAGTCGATCACAAGCTATCCATCACAACAAGTCATAAAGTCCAACAGTAATACACCACTTGAGCTCACAATGGAATTCATGCCTCGGGGTTGTTGGAGTTGTGGGCGCTACCACCACCGCCGGCGCTGTTGAAGATGTCTTCTATGATGTCGTCGTTAGTACATGCTGGAGGGCGTGACCTAGAAACCTGCAAGTTCAAGACTAATCTTTTAAGCATTCAATAGAAGCAGTGGCAACAACCTATATGAAGGAAAATGACTACAATGTCAGAACCCAAATAAAAGGGGCAAGTTCCTTTTTGAGTTCGAAGTTTGAACACACTGTAGGTCGTGATGCTTATCTGTCTTCATTCCTTAATATAAGTAATCCTTTCATTGTAGCCAGATTTCATTATGGATTTCCCCAAAGCTTGCACAAGCTCTCATATATCCTTCTCTGGTACTACATTATACAAAGTAAATGCATCTAACTAGTAGTTTTTCATTATCAGTAGCTCATAGTTTTCATATTGATCCATTAGTGATATGTGCGGAAGGTTGGGATCAAAATGGGTAGCGCTAACAGGAGGGCATGACAACCAAACAATCTATACATAGGCATACAACATGCTAGGAAAAGCATGATCTATTTATCCAACCGTACAAATGGAGTATACTGTTAAAGAAAGTAGTGATGTGGATGTTTGATATTCATACCATCATAAGCACCTAAGCATCGATGAATAGACAAATACCGTGGTGTCGCTCGAGGTGTCATCTCGAGGTGGCTGCAGGCCCACGGGTTGACGACATAGGCATTCCTTGGCCAGCATAGGTGGTGGGTACATGTAGAACGGGTTTGGAGGTGGGAGCCCTGTAAGGCATAGACAGTACATTATGCCACATATAAATCATTAGTTCAAATTTTGAATAACGAATTGAACCGATCTGTCTTTACTGTGGTGCCTCTCCTCTGAAGGTGGTTGCATCTGTGGAGGAACATGTAGAAAGGACGAGGATTTGGGAGCTCTGTATCATAGTTTGTGATATAAAGTATACTGAATAGAGTTTTTAAAAATAAAGAATGCATGAGAATTTCATATAACCCGAGGTGCATCTCCTAGGGGTGGTGCCAGCATCCCAAGACGGTTTATGAAGGACGCCGGGGGAGGCTGAGCACCCTGTGATGCTTCTCCTTGTGGTGGTGGCTGCATGTGCGGAACGTGATTTTAGTGAATTAGAGAGTAATGAACTCAAGTATCTTTACCTGGGGCATAACAGGAGGGCGAAACACTGGCACGTTAGGTCCAAGAGATCCAAGAGATTGTGACAGTTGCTGCATATAGATAGTTTGTTAGATTTTAATCACAAATGTACAATTGAGCGATTTCTTTAAAGTTGAGATTGTACCTGCAGATACATTTTCATGTATTTCGAGTCTTCTCGGCATTCTTGAGCTTCCTCTCGCTTGACGAGCCTCCTCTCGCTTGACGAGCCTCCTCCTGCGCTTGTGCTTCCGTGTGGACCTCGACGAGCGAAAGCAAGACTCTCGTGAGGAAGCCGAGCCTCGTGGACGCGACGATCGCAGATCCACAACTCGTCCCCATGGCCCACCTACAAATGATATATCTTGAAATGTAACCATGCAACATTTTTGTTATTCAGAGAGCGAAAACAATTAAAATCAGTTTTATTAACTAACCTCCCATGCTTTAGGCCCCATCCAAAGATGGTACAACGCTTCCACATCGGCCGCTGCCCTCCAATCAAACTCCGCCCATGACGTTGTGTCATTTCTTCTGCATATGACGTCTGCAAAACAGCATATTGGTGCTCCCGGATGTAAATTTGCACAAACATATTGTGTCATTTATACTTACCATCCTCGTAGTAGCCCGGTCGTCGCACAAAACATCTGGGTTCTGTGGATCCTCGCCTTGGTGCCCCCGGATGTAAACTTCCACAAAAGTGGGAGTACTCCCACTTTTAGCCTCCTATGGTGCAAAGTTAGAAACATGATAATATTTAAATTCACTAACAATTATAATACCGATACTTACCATGCATTGCTCTAGGCCAATGTGTCTGTCTGCGCCGTACTTGTGCTTCCCCATTCTACTTCTTCTGTTCCCTTGATTTCTATTTGATTTTTCTTGAAAATCCTCCGACGCCCAGTACCGGCACATCCACCTCCAAGCCTCCATGTCCTTCATTATCCAATCGATTGAGCTCTGGAGATACTCTTGTTTTGTCAGGTGTATCCTCCTCGCCTCTGGTCTTCTCATGTTCACCTTCTTCACCCTCTTGTAAAAATTGAAGACAGCTTGAATCCGTGCATTGCTGAATGAATCTCCGACAACCTTTTGTGCCGCCCTATTGAAGATGCTTTTGGCCTTCTTCAAAGTGTTGTAATCTTCTTCGTTCTCAAGCCGGAACCTCTCCTGCATATAATCACACATTGTCAAATTGTATTTGCATTTAAAGCAATACTCAAATAGAGTAAATACATAATGCAAACTCACCTGAAGCCATTGATCGCATACTGCGCCCTGACATGTTTGGTTGTCTTCGCCTCCTTCCACATTCACCTTCAACGCCCAGTGCTTCCAGCCAGGGTCATGAATCTATCCTCACCGACTCAACCATGCGGGGTAGTAGTAGTGGCCAAGGGCTCCCAGCACGGCGTTAACCTTTGTAATGTGGCCCGTCCCAGTCCAACCCGGCTCTTTCCAGTGCCTACAAGAAAATACAAGACAAAGATGCATCAAAACAATAAGTTGTCACTTAGCTCATGCTAAAAGAAAAGACATGAACGATATAATTGTTACCTGCTCCCGTGTAGCTCTATCAACCTCCTATCGGCCGGGTTGCATCTCGGACGAACTGAGACGGTTTTACGAAACCTAAAATGTAAATAATTAGTTCATAGACATTACAATGTAAATATGGAAATTAAATGATAATCCAATACTACGCATATACCTGATGGTACACGAAGAAGACCCGCCCTCTTCAACTGGCTCTAAGGTCGCCGCCAACTCTGCATCTGCCGCTGCCTCGGCCTCGGCGTCTACATCTGTCGTCCCACCGCCACCACACGCAACGACCTCCTCGTCGGCCGCCTCGCCCAAGTCCTCATCCTCACATCCCACCTGCCCCTCGTCCTCAACCCCCACCTGCCCCTCGTCCTCCTGTGGCTGCTCCCGTGCGCACCTCTCGTGCCTGCTCATCAAGCGCCTCTGGAGCTGCTCCTGCCGCTGTCTAATTTGCTCATCCCCAGCAAATATGGCGCTACCGGCCGCCGAGTCCGAGCATCGTAACCCCGCTCCTCGACCTTCGGAGGACGACCACTGAACTTGCCTTTAAGCTTGTCAACTCGATGCTGAACATACTCATCTGTTCAAATTTGACAAGAGTTAGTATACAGGTTTACAGATAATTTTCAATAACTTGCAAAAATGAATGAGACAACAATAACTTGAAGTAAATTACTTCTCAGTGGAACATGGAATTATCAATTATGCATGGATAAAAACTACTGATAGCTAAGGCTTGACAATGTGGGATAGTGAAAGGGTGATAGGGCTCATTAGGCATAGCTTGAATCAAGAAACTAGCAGATCTGTACCAATCAATAACTATATTCATGATAGTAAGTACAATATTCGGTATAAATTTGGTTCACCATGCCACTTTATCAACTCCATATTAAACATCTGCTACCATGGTTGTTTCATTTCAGCAATTCATGGTTGGTTTAATTAGTATCTCAAGAGTTGATTTAGCTTCTAGTACTTGACATAGTTAAAAGGGACATGACACACCAGCCAATTCCTAGATTGAGACATCAAAGCTAAAGCTGAAAAGATCTAGCCAAAACCAATGTTTCTTCCAATACAAACCAATTATTCATGCAAAACTTTGAGAACAGATGGTAGGATTTTATGATTTTATCATAGACCAGTAAGTAAGTAAAAAGCTCTCCTCTTTATGTTGAAAATATCCAGTTGATATGACAAAGAAAATAGAAATAGGTTCTAAACTTCTAGTAAATTATTGCTTTACTTGGCAATGCATTTTTTTCCTAGGAATCTATTAGTTTCCTTGAAATAGTGGCCTGGCCTAATAAGAATAACAACAAGCAGGTGAGCTAAAAGCTAATACATGTTTTATCTTCAGGTAGAAAAGTTCCATCAACCGATTGAACAAACATCATCATAGATGGCATGGTCGAATAAGAACAACCACCACAAGAAATAGGGAAAAATTAGAATTGTACAGTGTTGACAATAACTTAGAGAGGAAATCAAACTGTCAAGGGTTTCAGCTTCATCAAGCACATCTTACAAAATATACATATCAAAAGTCGTCGGCGTCAGAATCTGCTTCTGCGACTCGTATTTCATTGAGACGTGCTTGAAGACGTGCAATCCTTACTGACTTTTGAGGGCATTTCCGTGAAGGGACTGGTTCATCTATTATTACGTCTGTGGCATCGGTAGGTAATTGATCGAGTCCTGCCCCGTCGGAGACAAGGAAAGAATCCCCCATATCTTCTTCTTGATATACATCACCCACATCATCTTCTACGTTGCTTTGCACATACGAAACATCCCCAGGAGGATATACTTCAGGGTTAACTTTAAATACAACCCACCAAGCCTTCAAGCTACGGTGAGGATAGCTCAGGTAGTACACCTGCTCAACCTGATGTGCAAGCACAATGTTATTGATGTGGCCTGAAGCGAACGTGCTTCACCTCCACCATCCCAAAGTCATCGACACGTGTGCCGTTGTGTGGATCGAACCAATGGCAATCAAAAACACAACCTTCAGTTCTTTGGCACCCCAAAGGTATACTCAATTATGTTTTGTACCACACCGTAGTAGTCTAATATATCACCACCGAATCGGACGACGTTGTGACTACTCATTGTTTGAAGTGGCCGCAAGTAGACGGCTAGCTTCTAATTTCGTTGTTCAAAACGAACCCGCTCACATCATAGCGACTATAGCTCCTTGCCGTCACATCACCATGTGAGAGCTGCTCGGAGATCCTCGGGGCGGAGGCATCACGCATACACTATATAGCAATATGCATCTTTGTTAGTCTAATATTAAGTTACTACAACAATTCATTTTAAAAAATGAATAAATAGTAAAATTACATGTCGTGGAACCATTGCACTAAGCTTGGGCCGCTTTTCAACCCATCACGACGTAGGTTATCCAATTGCTTACTTGTGGGTTGTCGAGTTGACTTCCAATTTTCTTTCTCAAACACTCTGCGTCATTTATTCCCGGGTTAAAAAGGACACTACACTAAAATGTTGAAAACATAATTCAGAAAGTCACTTACTCAAAATATTTTTCAACTTCTACCATGTTACTGAACATGTAAAGCATGGCCAGGTTCCACTCCTCATACTCAACATGGTGTGCAGCGTACGACCCAACAGGTTGACCCTTGCATTGAAAAAGCTTAAGTTCGCACAACGGTTCTTCTTCCGCGGCACGGTACCGATTCGTAGGGGCACTCACGTTGTGCTTGACTGTGAAATACTTTGTTGAGAAGTTTGTGATCTCTTTACTTGCATAAGCCTCTGCGATACACCCTCTACCCTTGCCTTGTTGCGCCTTTGTAGCTCTAAGCTTTTTCAACTCCCTTTCGACTATACATTCATCCGAATCAAGCAGACCTCCAACCATCGCTTCCCAAGGCAGATGCACCAGCAGATGTTGCATCACATTCATAAAACCAGGTGGGAAAGTTTTTTCCAACTTGCATACAAGCAAAGGAATTCCCTTCTCTAACGCATCAACGTCTTGAGATTTCCTTAGCGCATATCTCGCCTATAGAAGTGGCGAGCTCGCTAACATTCTCCACAACTCATTATCAAAATAGTCACGAAACATTACCGGAACAAGTCTTTCCATGATAATATGGTAATCATGACTCTTTAGCCCGTTTAGCTTACCGGTGCTGACATTCATAGCCCGTTTTATGTTAGATGCATAGCGATCAGGAAACTTTAGAGTTTTCAACCACCTCAAAATCTGTTTACGGTCTTCTGGCTTCACACAGTATGGAGCTCGTGGTCGGCTCTCATTTCCATTTAAACCAACTTTAACCTCAAGCCACGGCCTAGCACAATGATCACCCATGTCTTTCCTAGCACTCACGTTATCCTTTGTTTTGTCGGTTACATCAAACACCATGCTTATGATGCTTTCTGCCACATTGCGCTTTTGGTGCATCAAATCTATGTTATGCGGCAGAATCAAAGCTTTCGCGTAAGGCAGCTCCCAAAGAAAAGAAATATGAGTCCAGTTGTGCTCCTTTCCATAGCCAGTGAAACCCACTTCCGTAGATCGTTCAAGCCGACCATGCCATTCAGCTATCTCCTCTCCTGTGAGTGAGTCGCTTGGCCCTTTTTAACTTTCTTTCCTTTTCGAAATGCTTTGGCATCGTTCCTGAAAAGGTGCCTCACCGGAAGCCACCGTTGATGGCAATCGAAGAATGTGATCTTTTTACCGTGCGTGAGCCTGAATGCATCAGAGTCAGCCATACAAATTGGACAACACAGACGACCATGAACACACCAGCTGGCCCAAATGCCATATTCCAACAAATCATGGACCGACCACAGGTATGCGGCTCGTAAGGTAAATTCTCTACCAGCAACGCTGTCGTATGCCTTTTCCCCTCGCCACAACTTTTTCAGCTCATCAATTAAGGGCCGCATGAACACATTGAGATCCTTCCCTGGATGCTTAGGACCTAGAATGACAAGAGCAAGGAATATGAACCCCTCTTTCAAGCAAATCTCAGGTGGAAGATTGTATGGCATGATGAAGACCGGCCAACAAGAGTAGGGGCTAGCGCTTGTGCTGAAAGGTGTTAAACCGTCCGTGGACAAACCAAGACGGACACTCCTAGGGTCGCTTGCAAATGCAGGATCAAATCGGTCCAATGCCTGCCATGCCTCGCCATCAGACGGATGCACCATCATATCCGAGTGTCGGTCCTCACGTTTACCTTCTTTGTGCCATCGCATATGTTTCGCTGTTACTTTTGACATGTACAGCTGTTTAAGCCTATCCGTGATCGGAATGTACCGAAGCTGTTTAGTCGCGACCTTTATAGTCACTGATACCCCTTCCTCATCTACCACCTCAACGAATCTACACTTACGCAATGCATACAATGAGTATCCTTGTCATGATCCTTCGAACAAACATGCAATTATTCTCGCACACATCAATCTTCCGTAATTCATCCCAAGGCCGGCCATCAACTTTTTCGATTGGTACAAATCCTTTGGCATCTTGTGGTTAGGCGGAAGGACATCATTCATAAGTTCAAGCAAAGCGTTGAAGCATTTGTTCGAAAAGTTAAACTTCGACTTCATCGACATAAGCCGTGTAACCGCCTGCAGGACGGTCACATTGGTCAAGTCATGCAACTTCTCATCCGAGGCGTCAAGTAGCCTATAGAATTCCTTAACCTCCTCCGGTTGTGACCCCTCTCCCGAGTTAAATTCAATCCCTTGCCAAGATCATCCAAAGATCTCTTCCATCCGGTCGTGATCCTCCCCATGGTCCGACTCAATGGCCTGCCTCATGCCTCTCCATGACGGTGCCACACCAAATAGTCGAGCATGAACCCGCTTTTGCAAATGTGATCTTGCACTATATCCTTGTTGTAGTAGTGTTATTCTCGCAGAGGGTACACGGGCAATACACATATTCAGCTCCTCCAAATAATGCTTGCTTCAAGAAAGCATTCGTGATCGCCCCATTCCCTTGTGTGCCCCCATCACTCCTCCATCCGTCATACATCACCCTTCGATCGTCACCCATTCTCAAAGCTAAACAAATGAAACGATGTCAAGCGTATGACCGCGCTTAGGTGACAAAGACAACCTGTTAGGAAAGATGTGTTTTAAACCCACCCAAGAATGGAGCGTTGCATGCGACTGTGACGGCTTCTGAACGAACGAAATTTCAAAAGATAACTTATTGTTCTCCAAATGCACGCCGATCTTTGGTGCGTCGGAGAACAACAGGTTATCTTGGCCGAAATCACGCTCGATCGCTCGACGCCACAGCCCCATGTAACAACCAACATTCTCGGGCTGTCCAAAATACGCTGGACAATTCCGGAACCGCGCACCTCACAAGCAAATGTGAGATGCGCCGTTCCCGAACGGGTGACGCCTAGGCTCTCTACTGTTCGACGCAAACCCACGAATTTTTCACTAAGGATATAAAAGTTGTTGAAAGAAATATTCCATGATGGACAAGTGCACAAACATTCTGTGACTGCCAAAGACAATTAACTTTATTCTAGTTGTGCAAAATATGTTGATATTTTGGTTGTATCCAATAAAAGTTTCTACATGGAACAATTACAAGCTATGATCCACAGCTCAGATTAAATTAGACAATAAGAAAGAGGCCAATCATGCACCAACGAAATAACACCTTATCAGGATTAAAGAAAATATGACAGAATTCATAATACCGAACAGAATGGACATGATCCAAGGGTTACTTAAATCAGAATTTGTCATTTGAAAATCACTAGGTTCAATTCTAAATTCACACAATTTCAGGCATTAGAGCACCAATATCTTAGAAATTTCACTTTTGTTGTTCAAAGTTTCAGAAAGCTGAAAGGTAAAAAGCCTTGAAGAAGTAAACCTTCATCTCACTAATACTTTATTTTTACCTTCTAAGAAGCTCAACCACAATACCTCATGATACTTGGACATATGCCAAAATGTATGAAATACTTTAAAGTCCTCATGCTAGGTTTGGATGATTGAGTGTACTTAAATCAGGACCCCACATTTGAGCATTATGATAAATACATAACATTTTGTTCTCAAAGCCCCACATTATATAATTTATACACATACACGGATTACATCAGATGATATGGATTACATCAGAACAGAACTGCCAAAAATAATCAATGCGAAATTTTAATAAACAATGGCATAGGCTAGTAGATGCTAAGATCTTTGTGCATGAACACAGAAAAATAAACCAGAAATCAAGCAAAATGTAATGACTTCAGATGACTTAGGTTTACAACATCCTACAGAACGAAAAAAATATACCAAAATTTCTATAAAATCTCAAAACCTGCATATCTAAATGTAATCCCATCTAGAATCAGAATTCAGAAATGCTGCTAGCCTTGGCCCTCTTCAAAAATGCATGTTTGATACTATCATCGTAAACTTACTCTCCGTTTTCAGTAATAAATAAGAGCATGTGTGCTTCTATACCTTACGGTTCTAGGACAAAATCAGTTACTGCATTTTTTTTACATGTGCCTAGCAAGAGATCCTACGTACCAAAGAACATGTTAATGACAAGAGTTATTGTAAGTTACAAAATAAACAGTTCAAATGGTCCTATATTTAACGAATAAATAACCAAGAGAACATTGGTAGTGAGTGTTTGTGTTTCATGTGAATGACTAAAGCTGACATTCATTATCAGTTATCAAGACATCGTCATGCCTGAATATTTAAATCACCCTAGTAAGAAAATATTACCATGTTGTTTGCAAGAGAAAAAATCATGTGATAAACCAATGAAATAGCCAAAGTCATTGAATTATGACTTTACCTACCACTCCATTCACAAGAAGAACACTGCCAATGGATCTTGTAGCGACCCTTGTATGTTTTTGAGAAAGAATCATGCCCACTTCTGAGGAAACCTCAACATGGTATTTAAAAACAAACAAAAGGCAGCAATACATAACTAAAATAAAGCAACCCTAAAGCATTTAAAGCTTAGTGGGCTAACTACAAAAAAATTTCGCCATGACCTCCCCTAATGATCTGGACATCCACTCAGTAGGCAAAAGATTACAGTCATCCAACAAGCATCATAACATATTACCACAGCATTACCTACCAATTCATAGTCATGAGCTAAAACCTAGGAGCCACCACAAACTTTTCGCAAACGATAATTAGACAAAAGCAACCGAAACGAATTACCTTGTTCAATTGCTCAGTTTGCCTACTGCCGAGGGCCGGAGTCGGAAGTCAGAGGAGCCGAGGAGCGGGCGGAGGTCCGGAGGAGGAGGACTAGAGCCGGTGAGCCACAGAGGAGGAGTGACCGGCCCGCCACGGAGGACGAGCCGCCGCGCCACCGCGGAGGAGGAGAGCGCCAACGGTCGACTGCGAGCTCGAGGGACGGGGGAGAGGCGGGTCAAAGCGTCTGCTTGGGCCGCGGGGACGGGAGGCGTCATGGGGGTTCGGGATGGCGGGGTGGCGTCGGCGACAATGAGCACCGTGCGGGGGGTCCGGGAGGGTGGCGGGGCTGGCGGGCGTGTGAGTGTGTGTGGCGGGAGATGGCGGCAAGAAGCGGGCGAGGCGGGCAAGGCTGGGCGGCAAGCTGGCTGGAGGGAGGCGGTGGTCATGGCGGCGCTTAGCGATCTCAAGAAGACACTGGCTAGGTCAGGAGACGAGAGAGAGAGGAGTGCAGGTGTTCCACAATGATTAAATTAAGTAAGCTCTGTGACGCGCCACGAATTTAATTAAATTCGTGGGTATTTACATAAACCCACGAATTTAAGTTATAAATTCGTGGATACTCTTTTGGCCCACGAATTTAATTAAATACGTGGATTTTTGTAAACCGACGAATTTAAATTTATAAATTCGTGCGTTTTTTTGGCCCACGAATTTAAAAAAACCCACGATTTTTTCTCGATTTCTTGTAGTGTGTAGATATATGATCCAGGAAGCAGCAGCAAGGGAACAACCGATGGGCTTCGCCGACCGACAAATGGTGTCCAAGCAAACCATGGATGAAAATAAAGAGGCCATCTACGAGTATATGGAAAAAGTACTACTAACTCATTCGAACGAAAAATTCATACTTTTACCCTACAACCCGGGGTAAGTGCTTCGTCTAGATGCTATACTTGTTGATTTCTACTGCATATCACAACTCAAAGTTAGGTTCAGTGACCGTGACGACATACCTATGTAGGTATCACTAGGTTCTACTCGTAATTATACCGAGACAAAATTGAGTAATTTACCTTGATTCCAAAAAGGGTGGCACCCACAATTTGAAGCCTATAAGAAATTTTCTCGACACGTCGTTTGGTGTCTACAAATCGAAGGGAGGGCCACACAAGAAGATCTCAGCCACTCTAACGTATACTTTTAAGTTTCCGGTATCCGATAGTATACACAATAATCCTTCACACTCCATAATAATACATTCGAAACTAATTAACCTATTATATTTTGGCAGTGCCACCAGCAGCCAAAGGGTACTGACCTATGTGGATTCTATATTTGCCACAACATGGCACTCCTCGTTGGTTCCCAGTAGACCAATGTCATACAGGTCTATCAATCTTACAACAATTGTCTCCACGTATTAATTTATATACACACGAGACTTTACTCTTCTCATTAACAGGGTTGGCAATGCATTGAATTTGTGTTGGAACAGGCTGACCTAGCTACTAACTATTCGAGGATAGCTCTGTGCCTTCTTGCTACGTGAGGTCTTAAATCCAAAGGGCAGATACTACTCAGGGCTCAACGAATCATGAGTTGTGAATTTGTTACTCACTGTACATTCAGATTAATTTGTGAATGTTGTACTGTACATTCAGATTAATTTGTGAATGTTGTACTTCTGAATCCAATTGGTTAGTACATATGTGAGTTGATTTCTAAAATGGATGCATTGTACATATGTTGTAATATGCAATATGAGTTGATTTATGAAATGGATGCGCTGTATGTTGTCTAACATGTGATTGGAGTACATTTTTTAAATTTATGTCATAATAATATGCTGGTCATGTTGTGTACTGTCTTTTGTTTTGGAGGGCGTGGCTAGCAATTCCTAAGGCTAGCTAATATATTAAAATTTAGTATAAATTAGAAAATCAACATCACAGACGATTCTAACAAAGCACCGTCTGTGAATAGGCATAAATCACAAACGGTTCCACTGCGGCACCGTATGTGATGAGGGCATCATCACACACGAGTTCAAATTGGAACTTTTTGTGATATATTCCACTTCATAGACGGTTCTTCGTTAGAACTGTTTGGGATAAAGCCCATCATCACAGACGGTTCGTAAGTGGAACCGTTTGAGATGATACCACATCACACACGGTTCGTAAGTGGAACCGTCTGTGATGAGCTTTTTCACAGACGGTTGGAAAACCGTCTGCAATAACTCTTTGTCACCACTGACACCTGCTTACAGATGGTTCACAAAACCGTCTGTAATGAGGTTTTCAAAGCGTCTGTGATGAGCTTTTCTAAAGTAGTGGCAACTTGATAGAAAACTTGATCTCTAGTCTATCCTAGAGTGCAAAAGAGATGTCAAACCATATGAACATACTTAAGACATCCATGATCAACAATATTTAGAAGGAGGGGAGGCAAATCCAAATTGCAAGAAAGTAAATTACGAGAAAGTAATTTGTAGGAATTTAAATGCTGAATTTAAGACATAAAATAAATGCGTAATGTAAATTCAAGCATGAATAAAACTATTTGCATTTCTAGAAGGAGAAGGTTTACAAAGCCTCACAACAAGGTGGGCAAAGCTCAACGGAGCACAAAAATCTCTACAACCTTCAAGGGGAGGAGGCTACCCCTCCACCCCTATTTATACTATTATTGGGTCACCTACCACCCTTAGATTAGTCCCTCAACCCTAGAGCACTCATCTAAGGGTTAGGATTAACCCACTTACATAGTTGTGCAAGGGCTAACCCAAAATCCACACACATAATGGGTTTTCTTGCATGGTTTTCAAAGCATACTACTTAGACCCACTAACCTATAAACTAGACCGCGATCTGATGGCATTCCTTGATCCACACGGCGTCTAGCTAGCATCTCCTCTTTTCTTTGTCTTCTTGCCTTGCCCATACTCCGTCTCAGATTATCTTCCGGTGATCTCCCCGCCATCTGGACCTTCAACGCTCCTCGCCTAGTCCCAGTCATCCTCCACCTCACCATGATCTAGCAGCGTTGCCCTGCAACCATCAAAGACAAGGAAAAACCTTTCACATAGCAATACCTACAAAGATATTAAATGAATATCTCAAAATCATTAATCATAATTTCGCTCAAAGATGCGGTACTACCGCCCCGAGGCCGGTAGCACTGGAAAAGCAACCAACGCTAAAATTACTTCAAATCGAAAATCCAATTCAAATCAAACCAAGCTCATATCTCGTCAATTACTCATCACACATAAGGATTGACCTCCATATGGTCTTTCAGAAGGTTCCCTGACTTGAGAAATTCAAAATTGATGGCGATGGTCCATTTAAAGTGCTAGAAAAGATTAATGATAATGCATATAAGCTTGATATGCCTAGAGATTTTAGATTTAGTCCCACATTTAACATTGTAGATTTAAAGTCGTACTTGGGAGAAGAAAATAAGCTTGAGTCAAGAACGACTCCAATTCAAGAATGGGAGGATGATGAGGACATCCCTTCCACTGTTGCAACCATACCTATTACTCCTCAATTAGATGTACAAGGACCAATTACGAGAGCATGTGCTCGCCAACTCAATTATCAGGTAAAGTCGTTCTTAAGCATATCTAGTTTCACTTTTGAGAATAATCCACTACCTATTGTGTGTGATGTGCTTATACTTAGGAACTATGATTTGGATCAGCGAGGATGCAAATCTATGTTAAGGAAAGGTGGAGATCAAGTGTGCTACGTTTTGTAGTCCAATTCGGCCTTTGGATACCAGCCTAGAGTAAAATGAGCATAACTTTTACATACGGCATCCGATTGACAAGTTCTTATACTTGATTAAAAGATTACTTCAAGATCTTTCAATGAATTTGACTCCACCTAAAAATTCATTTGTAGTACTCCACAATCACCAAAACAATTTGAGTCAACTTTCTAGTCCGAGTCAAACATGAGCATTGGGCCCTGTAAGAGTCCTATTCGATCACTCGCTTGTATTGGCCGAATTCCCCTTCTCTTTTACCTATATATAGCTTGTGAGTTCCTGAAAATTACTTCGGTTTTGTTTAGTCATAGTTTTCCTGGGTGAAACTATTTGGTATTCTCTTGTTCGGCGAGATAAACATCAATACTATGTGTCAGAACCCCACATCAATACTTCATTTATATTTGCAATTTCAGATTGCTTTTGCTTTGTTCTTCGATTGCTTGCAGAAATTGATCTTTATGATCAAGTCTATCATGTTGTGGCACGATTGATAACAATTCGGAGATTGGTTTAGCAATTACTTAACGTCGGTCGTGTTTCGATCGTAGTCTGGATCATGAGGGTTGTCTCCACTAATCGATAGTTATCCATCTCACCGTAAGATTGGGCCTCCTTTTGCCTCATTAGTGATGACACCTTTATCACAATCGGGCGAAAACCGATTGTGATAGTGCCGTCTCATCACTGTTTAATGACTTTGTATCACCATGAGAACCGACTGTGATGACGAAAAAAACCTATTGTGATGGACATTTCTGTAGTAGTAGATTCTTCTCTACTCAATGTGGATAGTTCCCGCTGAAAGGGATCTTAATATACATATAACATCAGTTACTTGCTTGGAATTGGATTCAATACAAACTTTGTTGCAGCCAAAAATAAATTTTGTTAATATTATATGTATGTTTTAAACTATGTGTATTTTGCTTCTGCTTCGACCCTCGACGGTCCAATGAAAATGTCTAGCCATATATTTGGTAGAGAGTGTTGTGCTGTGCAACTCTCGAGTCTTATTAGTTGTAGTGAATTTTTTTTGCCGAGCATCGAACACCATAACATGCATGACATTTCAGCAACAACAATGAATTGAAAATTTCTGAATGCCAGCATATTTTTAAGCTTAGATCAGAATCGCCAGTATCGATGATTAATTCCAAAGTAAAAAAACATCAACCGATCGATAATTTTATTCGCTTATTTAACCAGAGAGATAGAAACACCGCAGCTAGCTAGCATCCATAGCTTGATCTTACGCTAGCACCAACCAGCCGAACAGCGATGGCGAGACAGCATCTAGGCACAGGAGACAAAAGCGACGTCCAGCGGGTAGGCAAAGGAGTTGGAATACTGGAAGGAGACGGTCTCACCGGGGTCCATCGGACCACCGCCCTTGACGAGGCAGTCGTTAAAGCCCACGCGCTGGAACAGGTTCGGGTTGACGAGCTCTGTGGATGCAAACTCGCCGCAGGAGATGTGGACGTCGTACACCGTGCAGCTGGCGCAGACGTTAATGATCTGCACGCTGTAGGTCGGGATGCCGCTCGGCAGATGCTGACCGTTGTTCTGGTAGACCACTACGTCCTCCTTCGAGCAGCCGTCCGGCCCCATCCGCTTCATCGAATAACCAGCACTACGGGAGGCACCTGATCAACGCATGAAAATCGCAATTGGTAAGTTAACATTTAACGACATGGAAAATGCAGCTTTCGCATGAGAACTGTCTGATGCTGCACCGCGGAGGAAGATGGTTTGCCGGGAATAACAGCTGGGCAGGAGGAATGTTCTTTGGTCAGTCGTCATGCATGGCCGTAAGAAATATTACAAAACAAACATTTGGAGAAAGTGATGCACAAGAACATTACACATTTTTTTCAGCATAAATCCGTTCTGTACTTCTTATCATAGTAATGAACTGTTCCTAGTTCAATACTGTGCAATGTTATTGATAATTAATGAACATCTGTGGCTACCAACTTACACAATAAGAGCTGGTTAACTTGCTAAATTATACAAGCGAGGAAGATAAACTTCGATTCCACTGTGGCTTTTCCTTAATGAACCTAACACGCACAGAACAAAAAATACTGGGCGTAAAAGATAGCAACGATAAGCAACACCTGCATACCTTCACAAGCTAGGAGGAGCAAGCTAGCAGCAACCAAAGCAGCTGCAAGCTTCTGAAAGCACACCATGGTCTGTGTATGTCACTCCATTTGACTTATCTCTGACCTGCTACTACGTAACTTCTGTTGCTACAAGAGGTTGTAAGAGTGCTTCTTCTCCTTCACATACCAGGTGTAATTATACTACTAGTCCTGTTGACAAAATGCTCTCGTCGTCCTCGATCTCCATCAATCTTACCATGCACACTGTACGTAGTCACTCGGGAAATGGAGGCTTCGTTGAGTTGGAGACTGTGTTCGTAGTTACGACTCCATTAACTATCTGCACACGCGCGCCATTTGGACGGCCGGCCTGGCCTCCCGTGGCCGATTGGTTGGTAGCCTGATGGATCGCTGCTCGCTAGCATATATGTGGGACAAGTCCTCTATATGTATGGACGGCAGACGCATAATTATATGCCAGTCACTCAAGGTACCAGTACTGTATCTTACTTTTGCTGATTGGGCACCGAAGGTAGCATGCACAATTGGCTAAACGACTAGCTAGGGTTTTCTCTTCTCAGTTCTATCGCATGACTTGGATTGTAGAACTAGTAAATGGAACGTGGTTCGATGGTAAATGGAACGTGGTTCGATGGTAAATCACTGTTTTTGCATCTATATATGTGACAGTACGTAGTAGGCGGGTCTCTTCTCGAGAAGGTAGTCATACGAGCATTAATCATCGTGCGATAATGGTATAAGTTGTACATGTATATCATCACCTACATAAAGTTGGAAGAATTGCCGAGAGGAGAGCCCCTGTCACTTTTGCGATTTTACAAAAAAAACCCTGCGTTTGTTGAAATTATGGATAGGTCCTAGAGATTATAAATAGGTCATTCGCGATTTTTTGTTAGGGGAAGATTTTTTCCTGTTTATCGCGTTTGGGTCCCTCGTTCGCCATTTTACGGAAAAAAACTTCCGTTAAATTCAAATCGCGAACAAGCCCTTTTCTAATTTTTCAGGATAGCGGACACTACTACAGAACCGACCTTTCCTACCGCCCATCAAGACGGTTGGAGTTAACCGGGGTGATATTTAGATCGATCCGGTTCAGCGACTCTGAACTGCGGGGAGGCGATTAGTACGGTTGAAGACACGAACAGTCTTGATGAGATCAAATCGATGCCGGTTGGTGTCGAACCGGTACTATTTAGCACCACTAAATAGTACGGTTCGTGACACCAACCGATCGATTTGATCTCATCGAGACTGTTCGTGTCTTCAACGTCTCGAGTCTAATTAAACTTCTTCCTCCTCCGCTCGCTGCGGACCAGATCATTCCGGTCTTGTGAAAAGAACTTGAAGCTTGCCAAGAGCTTGAAGGAGGGAGGTGCTGCCCAAAATTTCAAAATTTGGTCATTTTACTCACAACCAAGGTAGCTATGGTTAGTAATATCATTCCTCACTTCATTTGGTGTTAAATGGAGCCTCTTTTTTGCTTGAATTATGAAGAAAATTTGATCTTTTCCCATGATTGATCAAAGATTATGAATGTAGAGGGAGGTGTTGCCCAAATTTCAAAAGTTTGGTCATTTTACTCGCAACCAAGGTAACTAAGGTTAGTAACATCATTCCTCACATCATTTGGTGTTAAATGGAGCCTCTTTTTGCTTGAATTATGAAAAAATTTGATCTTTTCCATGATTGATGAAAGATTAATATGAATGTAGAGATCTAGCTTGATCTTTTCAAATAGGATACAAAAACTTGTTGTGTAAGCTTAGAATTTGCTTGGATTATAATGTAGCTCGCCTTTAATGTGTGGATCTAGCTTAAATTTAGGTTTTAGTTCCATCGATCGATGAAGGATGAGGTTTGGTTGCACGTAGTCGGGGAGAATGGTGCATGGAAATCATGGAGTTTGGGATCTTCAAATGGCAATGGTTATGTGGAAAAGAAGAAATTTAAATTCATTTGCGAATTAAAATAATATCGAAATATGAATGGCTTTATAGAAAATATAAAATGAGTTCAATATTTGAGAAAAGTTTTCAAAAATACTTTGGAATATTTTAAACTTAGAAAATTACTTCTAGTATAATTTTGGTTTTAATTTCCATCGACAAATTATTTTTGAAAACATCATTAATTAAGTGCTAGAGATTTAGAAAAAATAAAAATAAATGATTGAATAATAATTTAGAAATTTTTAGGGTGTTACAATTTCAACAGAATTTGCAAACAAAGTATGTCGTGAATTTTGTTCGAATTTTGAATCCAGACTCGATCGACCAATTCTTTTTGTAGGTTGCAAAAACTTGTTGTGTGGGTTTATATTTTGCTTGGATTATTATTTAGCTCGGATTGAAGGTGTGGATCTAGCTAATATTTAGGTTTTGGTTCAACAATTCATTATCGGAAAATGAGGTAATGATTATCTTGATGTAACATAATGTAGATGGACCGGCGATGGATGTACATGGATCGGCGCTCCCGGAGTTCTTGCGGGGTTTGCAAGATTTTCTTCGTCTTGGCCGATGCACACACGACGTCGGGCTACATATCTTGTCCATGCATAGGCTGCAAGAATGAGAAGGAGTGGCCAAAATCCAGCCACCTTCACTTTCATTTGCTCACAAGAGGTTTCATGTCAAACTATACCGCTGGACCAAGCACGGTGAAGAAGAGATTATCTAGGAAGGCGGTGAAGAAGAAGAGCGGACAACAATATCCGGACATTTGGTCAACACGGTTCTTCGAAGATACATTGGGGAGTGTGGTGATGATGACCTAGACCAGATCTTTGCGTGATGGAGAGGAGAATACATCGACGAAAGACATTACGAAAAGTTCGGCGCCTATGGGAGGACCACGGAACAATTGTTGTACCCAAAGCGTCGATAGGGCCATAAAAGTTGCGTACCACACTAGAACCGATGCAATGGAAGGCGACCAATGGATTGTCCGATAAGGGATTCGATGAGTTGTTATGCCTCATAAAGAAGTTACTTCGAGGGGAACACCTTGCCCGAAACTACGTGACGATGCCAAACAAGTTATGCGCCCTTTGGGGTTGGAAGTCTGAAGATACATGCATGCCGTAATGATTGTATCCTTTATCGCAATGAGTATGAGGATTCGGAAGCTTGTCCGGTGTGCAAAACTTGCGGTATAAGACCAGCGTGATGACCCGGTGAGGTAGAGGCAGCGTAAGAAGAAGAGACCTCTGCTAAGGTGGTGTGGTATTTCCTGTAATCCCCGGTTGAAGCGTTTATTTGCGAACAAAGCGCATGCCCGGATGATCTTGTTGGCACAAGGAAGACCGTAAGGACGACGGAAGGCTAAAACGCGTTCGATGGCTCGGTGGAGGAAAGTCGATAGAACATACCCGGACTTTCTTTGAGGATGTAAGGAACATAAGGTTTGGGTTGAGTACGGATGGGATGAACCCGTTCGGCGATATGAGCAGCGATCCAAAGACTTGGCCCGTGACTCTATGTATCTACAACCTTCCTCCTTGGTACGTGTATGAAGCGGAAGTACATTATGATGCCATTGCTTATCCAAGGCCGAAGCAACACTGGAAGCGACATTGATGTGTACCTCAAACCGTTGGTTGAAGATCTGTTAACACTTGTGGAAGCGATGGTGTGCGTGTATGGGATGAGTACAAAGAGAGCACTTCACTCTCGTGCATTGCTATTCGTAACCATCAACGATCGCCTGCACTTGGTAATCTATCGGGCCTATCTATCAAAGGATATAAAGCCTGCATTCACTTTGCTTATATACGGACAGCAAGTACCTAAAAACTCTCGAAAGGTTGTGTACATGGGCCACCGTAGGTTCCTCCATATGAAGGACCCGTTCACGGAGGAAGGGTGAGAATTTTGATGGGACGAGAGAAAGCGTAAAGCCCATGCATCGTAGTGGGGACGTTTGTATTTTCTTTGGTAAAGGATCTGAAAGTAGTATTTGGAAAAGGTCACGGTAGCAAACTGTCGGTGAACAAGGTCACACGAAGGCCATTTGGAAGAAGAAGTCAATATTTTGGGACTTACCTTCTTGGAAAGACTTAGAGGTCCGCCACTCTTTGGACTTCATGCATATCACGAAGAATGTCTGCGTGAACTGCTAGGTTTCCTAGATATGTACGGTAAGTCAAAAGATACACTTCAAGCAACGAAAGGACCTCTGACTATTGGGACTCGAGGAGCGACCTACATCCGGAAAAAGAGAGAAAGGACAACATTACCTCCACCCCACGAGCTACACTCTGAGCAAGGAAGAGAAAAAAACATGATTAAGTTCTTGAACAGTGTGAAGGTCCCTTGTGGATACTCCTTGAACATAAGGAGACTCATAAACATGAAAGAGAATAAAATCGTACACATAAAATCCCATGATTGTCATGTGTTGATGACCTGATTGCTCGATGGCGGTGCGAGGTATTACGCCAGATTGGGTACGAGGACAATCATAAAGCGTGTTCGTTCTTCAACGCGGTGTCGCAGAAGGTCATCGAGCGAATAAGTTATCTAGTCGCATGATGACATGGTCAATAGTCCGTTAGCCTTGAGATGATCTTCCCTCCATCCTTCTTTGATATTATGGTCCATCTCATGGTCCACATTGTTAAAGAGATAGAAATTCTCGGACTGTGTTCCTCCACAATATGTTCCCTTCGAGAGGTACATGGGTATCCTAAAGAAGTATGTTCATAACGGTCTCGCCTGAAAGGTGCATTGCGCAGGTGTCAAGCCAGAGGAGGTGATCGAGTTTTGTGTTAGTTACATGGATGATCTGAATCCGATTGGCGTCCTGTATCACGCCATGAGGGGAGGCTACGGGAAAAGGGACTTTAGGGAGAAAAGAATCCTATAGCGACGATCTACTTGCATTTAAACAAGCACATTTCACGGTATTGAAACAAGCAAGCTGAGTGGCTCAGTATATCTATGATCACGAGATGAGTCTATCGCCCAATACCGGAGAAGTCGATAAGTGGATCGCGATGGAGCAAATGGATCATTTCGTGATTGGTTACAAAAGCAACTGTTGGGCAAGCAGACAGATGATGAACAATTGAAACTCTTGGCTCGAGGACCATCCACAACAATCATATCATTTCAAGGGTATGAGATAAATGGGTACACATTTTACACGACAACCCAGGATAACAAGAGCACCAACCAAAACAGTGGCGTCCGTATAGATGCCTTGGACAAAAATGGAAAGATGGACACCTACTATGGTTTCATAGAGGAGATCTGGGAGCTAGAGTACGGGCCATTAAAAGTCCCTCTGTTTCGGTGCCAATGGGTCAAACCGCGGTAGTGGATATCGATAAATGCGGTATGACAACTGTGGACCTCAAGCAAGTGGCCTATAAGGACGAACCGTTCATGCTACGCTAATGATGTGACAGGTATTCTATGTGATGGACATGGACAAAGAAACCAAAAAGCGAAGAGAAGACTAGCGAAGAGCGATCACCAAGGCGCCACGTGGTTCTTCGGGTAAAAGAAGGATTGTCGGAGTTGAGGCGTCACGGACGAAGAAGAGTATAATCGATTCGACGAGTTTGCCTCCTTTCACGGTGGGCGTAGACATTAGTGTCTGAATGATCAGAGGAATCTCCCTCGATGCCGCGATCATAATGAAGGATCACTTGTAAAAGCAAAGTATGTTAGCAAATAAGGATTGCTTTTGGTGTAATAGACTACTAACATACTAGTTTCTCATCCCTCTAGTGGTTTTCTGTATTTTCTGTTCAAATTGTACTAATATTTGACTAACAATATTGTTCAAAGTCCTCTGTACTAATATAACAAGGTGACGGTTTGCAATGGAATTATAAGAGTGCAAAAATTACTTTATTTCTTACAATTTTCTATAATGTTAATTTATATTACATGGTTGGAAAAAATATTGTAAAGAATAACTTTAAACGAGAGATATAAAAAATATTGTGAAGTGGTAAAAGCATTTTTAAAAATTATTTAATGAAACAATAGTTAAACAGTAGATTCAAAAAAGAAATCTTAAAAAAGGCTAAATGAATCTAAAGTGGTAAAAGCATTTTTAAAAATTATTTAATGAAACAATAGTTAAGCAGTACATTCAAAAAAGAAATCTTAAAAAAGGCTAAATGAATCTAAAGTGGTAAAAGCATTTTTAAAAATTATTTAATGAAACAATACTTAAGCAGTAGATTTAAAAAAAGAAATCTTAAAAAAAGGCTAAATGAATCTAAAGTGGTAAAAGCATTTTTAAAAATTATTTAATGAAATAATAGTTAAACAGTACATTTAAAAAAAGAAATCTTACAAAAAAGGCTAAATGAATCTAAAGTGGTAAAAGCATTTTTAAAAATTATTTAATGAAACAATAGTTAAACAGTAAATTCAAAAAAAGAAATCTTAAAAAAAAGGACTAAATGAATCTAAAGTGGTAAAAGCATTTTTAAAAATTATTTCATGAAACAGTAGTTAAACAACAAATAAAAGAAAGACGAAAAAGAAGGGCTATGGGGCACGAGCGGGGCTCGAACCCAAGACCTCACTGATCGGGAGAGCTTGAACTCAAGCGCCTCGCGCTAGCCAAGGGGGAGGAAGATTTCTTGTCGATTAGTATGGGCGCTAAATTGTTTTTAGTCTTTTAACATCAGTCCCGGTTGGTGTTTTCAACCGGGAATGATAGTGCCTAGGGCTCCCTCCCTCGCGTCGAGGCTGACCCATCGATCCGGTTGGTGTATTCAGCCGATCGATGTCTCACATCGATCGGTTGGATATCCAGCGATGCGATGATGAGACATCGATCGATTGAATACACCAACCGACCGATGGTGCACCTATAAACCCATCCCGCCTCCTCATCCCCAATTTTTCTACTCCGCCATTGTTCCCCAATCTCCTCCTCCTCCCTTTCGTTTGCAAGACCTCCGACGATCGGGGCGCCTCCAGCGACCCCACCGCTGCTGTCCTCCTCTCCTCAAGCGACCCCACCGCCGTCCTCGCCTCCGAAGCCTTGCCTCCGCGCCTTGCCTCCGCCGCTGTTCCCCTCCGGCCTTCGCCAACCCTAGGGTTTGTGCCTTGCCTCCGCCGCTGTTCCCCTCCGGCGGCGCCGCTGTTTTACCTCATTGGTGCCCGAGTGATTGGTTTTGGTTGCGTTGCTGCGTTTGAGATGTCAGGTGGTTGTCTCTATACATGTCCTTGCACAGGGTTTCATTGGTGCCGCCGCTGTTTTACCTCATTGGTGCCCTAGGGTTTGATTGTTCGATGAAGATTGGGCTGTATTGAGACCATTTGTGACAACAACAATTTTCCAGTACTTGACATTTAGTTGTTAGATCAATTGGTATCTAGTGATTCTGATATATATATTTGTCTTATGAATCTTTACTGAATCTTTTTGTTCATAATGGTTGGCGTCTTCTTCTTTGGTTCGGAAGCAATCTCGTAAGTTGGTTTGTCTTTGTCACGGGAGTATTTTGCTTACGTGAGTTGGTCTGTGCTCCTTTTGCGAAAACAAGAAGATGGCTTGATTACGGGCATGGAGTTGGTGCCTTGTTACTAGTAGTAGGGTTTGAGTAGTTTGGTTTGTGTAATTTTCTTTTAGCTATGCCTATGGTTGCTTGATCTTTCTTTGTTCATGCATAATAATCATTGCGATGAGTTACGAAGTAAGTTCTAGTAAGTTGTATGCTCCTTTTGCATTCGGATAGGCTCACCTGTGTTTGCTTTATATTTCCGTCGGCTAGAATCATTTCCTTGTGTCGTGATATTGTTTGCATATATATATCTTGATGTCCCTTTTACTTGTCATTAATAGGCAAATCTTCAAATACTTATTCATGAGCTTGTATCTTGTGACATTAGATCATGTCTCTGTTCGAGGCTTAAATGACATTGTGAGATTTCTATGTATGTGTGAGATTTCTATGTATATGTGAAGTTTGAAATATATATGTATCATGTCAAATGAATATGTATCATGTGAATTATTCTAAGTTGTCAAGTCTTTGGAAAAGTTGTTTCATTTTCACTAAAGTAATGTTGTCACAAATTGGTCAATGATCTTTGTCCCTCGACGAGGGCGGTCTTTAAGGCAACCCGTTATCGAGAACAATACAAAATTGACAACTTGAGCACTATGCTAGTTGTGATGTCCCTTTTACTTGTCATTATTAGGCAAATCTTCAAATACTTATGTATGTGTGAGATTTCTATGTATATGTGAAGTTTGAAATATATATGTATCATGTGAAATGAATATGTATCATGCTAATTATTCTAATTTACGGTGAATTTTGAAATTTCTATTTTTATTGATCGGTTTCTATGTATATGTGAGATTTCTATGTATGTATGAGATTTCTATGTATATGTGAAGTTTGAAATGTATATGTATCATGTCAAATGAATATGTATCATGTGAATTATTCTAAGTTGATTCATTATATCTGAGAATTACAAAAGAGAAAATTCGACAAGTTTAAAGATCTTAAATTTGTCCGAATTTCTTTTTTTTGTAACTCTCGGTATATAATGAATTTGATCCTACAATTGTACAAAATAAAATGAAAAAATTCATATAACTCCAGATCAATGAAGAAGAGGAGCAGGAGGAAGTCTATGGACAGTGGTACGCGGAAGAAGACAGCAACCAAGTCCATGATAAGCGAGCCTGCCTCCTCATGGCTTCGCCTCTCGGTGTCTGGGACGCTCTCCTCACATCCATGCTTCTTGAACTTGCAGGGCTTTTTTTAAATCATTTTAGTGTGGAATAAGAATGATTCATTATTTTTATTAAGAAAATATATTCTTAAGAATATATGAATTTTTCATTTTATTTTTTCATTTCGAGATGTATATGAATCATATGAATTTTTTCTAATGTATAAGTATCATTTTAAAGTTACATGTGCACATGTTTGTAGCATGAGGTCACATTAGGCGATTTACCATCGTATAGTATTTGGCCGATTTACATTAGGAACATCTTGGCGTCGCCATACCATCCTCTCTCTACCGTCTTCCACGCCGTTTTAGAGTAGTACCATCAGCTTTACATGAAATAAAGTCTATTTTCGTTAATTTGCAGTGCTTCTTCTAGCCTAAGAAATGACGATGGACGAAGAAGCATTTATGTTAAGTTTGATTGCGGGATGTCGCCACCGAAGCCAATGAGGCTGCAGAGCACGATGAGGCTGCAGAGCACGATGAGGCCGGCGAGGTAACAATCAGTCACGTTCATGATTGTCGGTTCCACTACCATGCTAAGCCAATATCTTGACCCGTTCATGATTGTACCATGCTTTCAGATCGGTCAACCAGGCAGGCAATCACGTCAGCGAGGTCCAAGCAAGAAGAAGAAGGCAAGACATGTTATCACCGAAGTCGGCGAGGACGGCCGACCTCTTGCACCCTCGGGCGCTTGGGCCATTCAATTGGCATCTGGCGCCCACGTTAGGGACCACGTGGCAATTAGCATAGCAAAATGGGATCAGGTCCTCAAGATACGAAGAACATGCTTTGGAGCGATGTGAAGGAGACATTCACCTTCCCCAAGGGACGAAGAGAAGGTGAAAAGTTACACTCTCAAGAAGATGGCGGTCGCATTCGGACTTATAAAAAGAAGTTGAGCACGGAGTATATCAAGAAGAATCGAGCGCCGACTTCAACAAGCACCCAAAGTTGCAAGATCACTGGGATGCGTTTGTGAAATACAAGACTTCGGACGAAGGTCAAAGTTTGAGTGAGAAGAATAAGTGAATGCACCAGAAGAAGAATTATCACCACCGACTCGGCCTGGTGGTTACCGCCATGCAATACCAAAATGGGAGAAGAGGGAACAGGACCTGCTAGCGAAGGGTATCGCACCCGCAACAACGGATTGGCCCGACAGAGCAAAGCATTGGTTCTATGCTCACGGCGGCGCCCTTGATGATAACGGCAATCTTTGTGTTTGGGGAGGTGCTAAGAGATGTGGCTGAAGGCTTGTGCAGATCCATCGAGGAGACTTCCGGGGTAACCGTGCCAAACAGGAGAACGACGCGCTAACAAGGGCCTTGCAAAATCGAGCACCACGGGCGTACAGGCGTCGGCGTTGTCCGTGGAAGGTTGGTTTCGCTCAGACGCCGAGACCTAGGAGTCGGGCGAGGAGCAAGGCTCGGCAGACACTGCAACTTAGTGCGCTTGAAGAACGCTGAATCAAACAAATGAGAGAATGCAAGAAGAGATCCGAAGAGAGGTGCAGCTAGCCTTGAGCCAACAGGTGAGGCGGGCCAAGAACCCCAAGTAATCCGGACATCATTAGCCCCTCCGGGCGTGAAGCGACTCACGGTTCCGGTGAAATTTGGCGAAGCGGACTTGGACAAGTATCCGTGAGCGACATCGGATAGCGGACACCTTGTGAGCTGCATATCCAAGTCGCGAATCTTACCTTCAAAGGCGGCCGATGGTATGGCTCACCCATTAGAGCCGGGCAGCTTATCCATGGCCAACAGATCTGGTTAGTATACTCCAAGGTCTCGGTGGAGGATGTTCGCAGTGGTACGAGGACCTTGACCTCGAAATTTCGGAGGTGACGGGACTCTGAAGCTAGGAGAGGCGTTACACAATTTCATCTGTGGCGTAAGCGGTACATAATTTTTCGAGATAACATGGACTTGTCCTCTCCATGAAGAAGCCCGAGAAGAAACCCGTCGATCCCAAGAACACGCCGACTCCTACACCACCTCCTGCGCATATAAGCCCGACAAGAAGCCCGTCTCCTACACCATCTCCTGCACATATAAGCCCGAAGAAGCCCGTCTCCTCCCAAGAAGGCGCCGACTCCTACACCACCTCCCGCGCACATAAGCGCCACAAGAACCCGTCTCCTCCCAAGAAGGCGCCGACCAAGGAATGAAGCCAGCTCGGCCAAGAGCTCCCAAGAAGGCGGGTCCTCCACCCAATCAAGAAGTGGTGAACTTCCAAGCGGTAGTATGATATGAGCGATGAGGAGATCAAGAAGGTGGTAAAAGGAGAGGTAACTAAATTTCTTAAACCCAAGTCACCAGAGAAGAAGGTTCAACTCGGCATAGAAGAATTTTATAAAGGCTTAATGACTATTAAAAATTTGAAGGATAAAAAAAATGCCTCGCCAATCAATCTCTGACGCACATTGAGTAAGGAATGCCCCAAGAAGAAGATGTCGGTGAGGGAAGGGTAAGGAGATGCAAAAATTCTTCAAAAAGCGGCCTTACCGCAAATCAAATATTAGGCACGGAAAAGATTGAGGTTGCCCAAGTAAAATGGTTATTTAAAATGGGCGGGTCATTGGTCGGGCATGAGGCTGCTTGACTAACGACAAAGATGCGGCAATTTCATGAATGGTACTTGGACGCGACCAAGCATGGTCTCTGAGATGTTTCTTTGTCAAGTTTAAGCAACAAGATTTTTTTTGCGGTGAAGGTCAATTTGTTGTCATTGGGACTACATATATGATCTATATCGATGACGCCCTCGGCGTGAGCTTGATGGGTTCTTTGGACTCTGTAAGTGTCTTAATTATTTACAAAAACTATCGTGCACTTCCTTGTACTATACTAACTTGCAAGCCTAACTAATTTCTTATGTAGCATGGAGATACAAAGATGCGAAGGGATCGTATTTTCGACATAGGCTTCATGGACCCAATAGTTATCAACGAGACAACCGTTAGAGACCACCCAAGCGAAAGCAGAGACTAACGTATTCAATGCGCTAATGGGTCAAAGATATAAGTCAAAGATATATCTAGCCTACTCATTTGAGTCGTGTTTTCGCACCACCTCATTCTACTCCTTTTTCATAACACGATGTTAGAACTAATTAGTTATCTCGTTGACACATCTATGTATAGTTTTCTTTGGATTCTTCTTATGATCGAGCTAGATCGTAGCTCGATCACAATTATGGACTTCATAAAGGAGACCCGGTTGCAAAAGTATCAAAACTTTATCGACATGCTCGATCGGTATTAATTCTTGTTCCTTTTATTATCGTACTAGCTCTATTTCCTTCAATTTGAAACAAATTCTAATCATGTACAATTAAGTAATCACATGTGTAGTGCATTCACGGTTCCGTGCTAAAAGCGTGGGCGTATTCAAGGAGAAATTTGACATTACAATTGCCTCGTGGTATGCGTATATCATAATGCTAGCTTTTAGTTAGTTAACTTAATTTCCTTGCATCCATTCACGCTTTCAACTTTTTTCCACTGCAGATCTTGACTCAGCCGCCGGGTAACAATTTATGTGGCTACTATGTATGCGAGTTTATGCACACCCAAACCGGAGCCGCCGACCGCGTGCTAAAAGGCAACAAGGGGGTGAGTAATCATAATTACTAACTTTAATGATGTATAGGTACTCCTTATATCTTGTACAAGTTCAAGTATTGATTAGTTAATGACTTAACGATAGGTGCCTCAACAATTGGCGGAACAAGGTTCGGAACTCTCGCCGGCACGAGTGAGAGCAATCCAAGAACAACTCGTCGGCTTTATTTACGATGAGGTCGTAAATCAAAAGCGAGTTTCACGAACCAATGTTTAACGGTGGTGCCCTTCGATAAGGACCGATGGTCGTCGAATTAGACATCTCTGGCTAGCAAGAGCGTCGCGTAAAAGATCCCGATGAATAGAAGGAAAAAAATACTAAAGTTGTAATTAAAGTTGTGTACATATATATTGATACATTAGGCGATGAGCGAAGAACAAATATGTGTATATATTTTAATACATTAGATGTAATTAAATTTGTTAATGAATGTTCAATTGATTTAATTATCGGGCAAAGTGCATGATTGATTATCTATGCTTTTAATTAGTTGTGATTTAACACACACACATATATATAATAGCTACGGAGAAATAAACCTATATATATACAAAACATCGATGCGGTTGGAGAAACTAGCAGATCGATGAAACTCATCGATGCGGTTGGAGACACCAACCGCATCGATGAGGTCTCGAGGCTCCCCGCCACGCCACGTGTGAATTGAACCGATCGATACTCTATCAAGACGGGTGAGGAACGGGGCCGATGCCCTTGAGCATCGATCCGGATAACTATCTTGGGTTCAAAACCGGTACTAAAAGGCGATTTTGGACCGGGACTAAATGCCCTTTCCGTAGTAGTGGGACAGGTCCAAAAACGTAACAATCAGGTCCTTGCTCCTTACGTCTAGGTCCTTTCTCCATTTTTCCTAGGAAAAAATGTTTTCGTCAACAGAAATATTTGTGTAGACTTTTTGCCCATCTCAATTTTCCATCTCGATCTCTGATATTTTTTAAATCATATATTATTACTCGGTGAACGCGTAGAGTGTTAGACTCGACAAAAGAATGTTGTCATTTCTAATACTTTTTCAACCTTTTCCCTCTAGGCTTTTTCCCCACCATGGTTTTCTAGCTCGGTCTCCAATATTTTCCAAATAATTCATCGAAAGAGATATTTTTCAGCCATTTCGCTCATTATTTCGGCGATTTAAAAAATAAAACACCGCCAAAAAAAAGAATTTTTTTCTATGAAAAAACGACACGCGCGGCGTATTAAAAAAAACGTATTGACGTTGGATCTTTCGTGAGATGACCCTAAATAGATACCAAAAAAAAACTGTATTGACATTTGGATCATTCCGACTGTTTTACACGAAAAGGACCTTTCGATTTAGCGCAAACGCAGATGCACTTTTGTTTTTTCAACCGTTTCACGTGTTTCCTCGATGATTTTTTAAAAAAACACCGACGGAAAAAATGAAATTTTTCTCCCGAAAAAAATAACGCACACGGCGTATACGCCGCGCAAACTATCGTAGTAGTATACTATCCTACAACTAGTCACCAGAATGAACGTTATTGTTGTGGATTATTCTGTTCTATATATGTGTACACTTTTGTAAATGAATTCATATGTTGTTCCTAACACCTCTGCAGAACACGTGTTTACTGCTGGGTCTACATCAGCATCACTGTCGGATGTGGACCCGACACTACCTAAATGGATCACTGTCGCATGTAAGCCGGCAGTGATAGTCACTATCACTGCCGGTTCATACTCTCCAACTGTCAGTGATAATAATTATCACTGCCGATTATACAAACTAACCGGTAGTGATAAGTAATTATCACTGCCGTATTTTCAATTGTATCTGGCAGTGATAATAATTATCACTGCCGATTATTTTTCATAACCAGCAGCGATAAGTAACTATCACTGCTATATTTTCATCAATATGTGGCAGTGATAAGTAGTATCACTGCCCCTTTTCTATGGCAATCGGCAGTGATAACTCTCTGTCCTATTTTCATATCCAAAACTGGTAGTGATGGGTTTTTCAAACCTTTTTACATATATATTTGTCGTCGTATATGTATTATGTAATGTTGTAGCATGTATATATTGTACAGTAGATGTATTCTGTACGGTATACGTTGTGCACAATAGTACTGAAACATCGCTAAAGGGTAATTCAAATACATTGAAGCATCATAATATTTAATTATTACATTGTTCAATCACTTTTGAAGCATCATAATATTTAAGTATTAAATTGTTCATTCACAATCGTTGATATGTCACTTAAACTACAAATGCTCGTGAAACTCACCCTTCTGGTTGATAATTTCTCGAACGATGAACCCAGCTGTCTGCACTCAAAGGGCTTCAATTTCGTTGTCGAGTAGGCTGTTGGTGCCCAGCTTGACACGCTGTCATGGGAGAAATTGAAGTATTAATTAGTGTCATCGTCTTTATAAAGAAAAGTATGGGTCAGCATGTAATGATCGATATACCAACTCGCCGTTGTAGTCCGTACTGTCAGTGATGAACACGTGGATATGTGTCATTGCGTAGTATCCACATAAATTGTTCCCTTGGGGTTGTCTCAGGCACAAAAAATCGGTTTTTATTCTGAACTTCTTCGTGAATGGGCGACACCGCTAGCTCTTCTTGCGATATTTTGCGTACACCTTGTTCATAGTTTCGAGTAGTCATTAAAATTAATTAGGTGCAATGAGATGGAAGACTACTAGTGCAATAATGCAACGACCGAGTTTACCTGTCTATCAAGTCTATTAATTCTTTGTACTTGCTGTCGGTTTCCTCATTGAGTCCAAGACAGTGATGTTGCTTTCGTCTAACATGAAGACGAGGACGATCTAGTGAAATCTGCAGAATCCAATTAGTCATCACATAGTATTGTGCATCAAATATATGAGACTAGTAGGCAGGGAAACACATACTGAAAGTTGTAGGGTAAAAGTATGTAGGTCTTATCTTGTAGCTTTAAAAACGCCTTGAGTACGTACTCCTCAACATCATTTATCGTTCTTGGATCTAGAATAAGTTTGCAGTTGACAAGGTCCGGGTCGAGGAATCCTATCTTTTCATTTTATCTGCTCTAAGTGTCATTGCCTCCATTCTATATAAAAGAAGAAGTTAGACCCTCAGTTTAAGAGTACGTGAATATATAACATGAATTATACAAAGAGACTTACAGAGTCCACATTCTTAATATAGACACGTTCATGGCGTCTCGTTGGTACAACTGATATAGTTCCATGTGTTCTACCAAGAAAACGCCGTCGACCATGTTGTGAAAATCCATATCTTTGTATCTGACGGGGAAAACATTGTTTTTTTTTTGTCTCTTGGACATACTGTCGGTACCATTGATGTAGACGCCGTAACTGTGTGGTCAGTTTGGGCTCCTCATTTGGATCCACCAAAGCTTCCCCATTAATGAATGGCCACTTTAGAGGGGGCTCCTGCCCTTTAACACCACTTTGGCCTCCAGTAACAGCTGCTTTACCACCATCTCCTTTAGATTTCTTCCTAGAGTTGCGATCATAATCTGATCGTTGGCTAAGTTGAGGATATTCAGTTGCCCGTCCTGTCTGTTTAACCGTCTCTAAGCCCACGAAGAAATCCCGTTTGGTAGCTTCGATTTCAACCTTAGTAGGTGGTGGCGTCTTCTTGAAGTGTACTGCTACACTAGCGTCTACTTCTTTTCGTGTTTCTTTTTCAGTTAGTTCATATGCTCGTTTCTTACTAAGAGTTTTAGCTGGCTTCATAGATGAAGAACTTTTCCCCCCTGACTGTGTAGAATGTTTAGATCGCGGTGCTCTTTGCTTACTGTCTTGTGGCGCTGGAGCAAGAGAAGGAGCTTTCTTAGGTGACGCCGGAGGAGGAGGACTTTTCCTGGGTGAAGAGTCCACCTTATCATCGTTGTTAAGATCATCGTCATTGTCATCATCTGAGGTAAACTTTATATAGCGCTTGTGCCACGCGATGAATATGCCTAGGCTTTGTCCAAGATTATTTTTTCCCTCCTCGCCCAGGATCTCAACCTCCACTTTGTGGTATCTGTTAACCACGCTGTCAACTGAAACACTAGTGTATTCCTGAGGAATTGGGCGGTTATGCAACATCTGCACCTCACTGCATGGTCAAGTCACCCCTTCAGCCACCTTGATGGTAATATTCGCTACTGGCAGGTGCAGACTGCAGCGTGTCGGCTCTATGATTTTGTCCAAAGGAAAACTACACGCTGAATCCTCTTAAGGAGCGCCCGCAGACGCTTGGCTACGTTTATGAGGTGCGGTGGGACTCTGGAACTGGTGGCCGCTGTCATGTAACTGACGTTCACTAAGAACGTTTGCTAGCATTTCTTGCATCTTTTGTATCTTTTCTTCAAATTCAATTTCCCTTCTGTGCATCCGGTCTTCTATTTCTCTTACATGTTCATCCAACTGTTCATGTCTAGATTTCTTTAGTCGCTTATAAATTTCAGCATCCTCTGGGAACGCTGCTTTCCAGGGCACCAAGCCAAACCCTCTTGTGCGACTAGGGTGCTCTTTATTACCCAAGGCGCGTGTTAGCTCGTCATTATCCCTTCTTGGCTGGAAGGAGCCCTGAGTAGCTTGGGAGTGGGTATCTGCGATCTTCGAGATTTCCTCGTCTTTCTTGCTTCTGAACACTACTACAGAACGACACATCACTATCATTTGTATCGTAGCCGGTTCTTAAGTTTTCGAAAAAATGATTGTGATAAGTAACCCGGAGGGGTGTTAGTAATAATCACAATCGGTTCTGAGATTATAAGTGATTGTAATGTAGCACTGGACACATCCGAATCGGTTCTCTACTAAAAAGTGATAGTGATGTGACATATCACTATCACTTCTATGAAAAGAACCGATAGTGATGACCTACACATCACTATCACTTTTTAGTAGAGAACCGATTCTGATGTGCACATGGTCGTCACTCTCGGTTCTTTTTATAGAAGCGATAGTGATGACCGTGCATATCACTATCGCTTGTTGAAAAGAACCGATTCTGATGTGCTCGTGCTTATGACTTAGTGATGGCCGTGCACATCACTATCGCTTTTTGAAAAGAACCGATTATGATGTGCCTCGCTAGGTTATATATACCACTCGCACTTAACTCTTCTCTGTTGTTGCTCCAGAGGAGATTTCTCCGCCGCCACCCGAGAAAATAGCTCATATTGTGTGGTTGGAAGCAATACTTGGGTGAGAAAATTTGAAGTCCTCATGGGTGGGTATTAAGAGGGCAAAATTGAAATCCTATCTTGAGGAGATTCCCCTCTTTTTGCCCTCTTTTGCGGTTTTCTTCAAAATGTGATCAGCAATTCTTTAAACCCTTCAATTTTGCCTTTGGTAATTTCGATATGTCGTCAATAAAGTTTAGGTTGCCTTTGGAATTGTGTGCGTGCTTTCAGATTTCACACTCTTTATTTGACAAGCACATATCTATTTAATTTTGTAGTGCGATCTCCTGTTTATATGGAATTATTATTGCTATCATGTAGTAATCGTTATTAGAGTTTAGGCGGCGTAACCTCGTCTCCCGTTAAGTGGTGCTTATTTATAAATATCTTTGAATGAAAGGGCATATTTATAATGGCGATCTCGAATTGTCCACGTTTTTGGACGGTTCGAGGATATATGGTTCGAGCAAGTTCTGAGTTGTGTTGTACAACTCGAGTAGATTTGATAGCGTCTCTCCGGTGTTCTCCGGATACACACCCTCTTGACTGTTGTCGAGGCGTGTATCGGAGAACAGTGAAGATCTTGTCGAAATTTTCTCCGAGTTGTACAACAACAAGAACTTGCCCGAACCATATATCTCGAATGGGATTAGGACCTAACCTATTTAGAGATTAGGAGTCATCGTTGGTACCCTTGTTTTGTTTAGTTGTAGTAGAAAGATTTGCAAGCTCTTGCACTTGCTATATAATTAGATTATTTGATATCATTGTTGATGTTAAAATTTATGTCTCTCATGTAGGGAATTGGAAGCTTTAAACCGGGGAAGAAGCTAGGTATCGATCGAGTACATTTATATATCTTGGAACCTCGTACACTATTTTGCAAAGGTAATATTAATTGAAATGATGTCTCAATATTTAAAATAGCTATAGCTAGTTGTCGCTCCAGCTTTTTCCTTAATTTATTGTGCGAAATTTAATTGCAGATGGACCGTGAGGAATGGATGTATCGAAAAAGCCGTGTGAGTGCTGAATTTGGAGGGTGTTAAGGAGTTCAAAAAATTGCGAAGGCGACATGGTGAGGAGGGTGTAAACTTCATATATTGTCCTTGCATTGATTGCACCAATCGAGGAGATTTAACAACTCATCTCAAATTGAGGACCACGATTCGACGTGGCTTCGTGAGGAATTACACATGTTGGATCCATCACGGGAGGCGGTAGTACCCTTCCGATATGCAACTGAAGATACGGTGGAACCGGATGACAAGTTGCGACTGATATGTTTGAGGAGGATAATTTGGAGCAAATGTTGTGGGATGTGGAGGGTAATTACGGAAGAGAGTTTGAAAAGTTTAAAAGCTTGATAGAAGCGATGCCAAACCGCTGTTCACAAAGTTGCAAAGCGGAATACACTAAGTTGGGTTCGGTCCTTGCATTGTTCGAACTGAAGGCAAAATACCGTTGGACAAATACAAGTTTTAATGCACTACTAGTTCTTCTATCGGATCTGCTTCCGGAGGGAAACGAGTTGCTAACAAGCATTTATGAAGCGAAGAAGCTACTATGTCCCATGGGAATGGAAATAGGCGTCCGAATGATTGCATCTTGTACCGTAACGCACATCAGGAGCTGCACGTTTGTCCAGTTTGCGGTGTGCCCCGGTACAAACAAAAGGAGAAGCGTAACGACAAGAAGCGTAAGAGCCAAGGCAACGACGGTGAAGAGGTCACTAAAGGTGCACCGGCCAAGGTATTGTGGTACTTGCCCATCATTCCCCATTTGGAGCGGTTGTTTGCAAATCCGAGAGAGGCAAAATTGTTGCGTTGGCATTACGAGTCTTGAAAGGAAGATGGCAAGTGAGACACCTGGCGATTCGGCTCAATGGAGAAACATCGATTGGAAACATGAGGAGTTTGGTGCGAAATGAGGAACATAAGATTTGGGTTGAGTACCGACGGAATGAATCCGTTTGGTAACATGAGCGATCGTCAAAGACACGGCGATTCATTGTGTATCTACAACCTCCCTCCTTGGCGTGCATGAAGCGGAAGTATATCATGATGTCATTACTAATCTCGGGACCCAAACAGTAGGAAATGATATTGATGTGTACCTTGCACCATTGATCGAGGATTTGGTAAAATTGTGGAATGAGGGGTAAATGCGTGTGGGATCGTACAAAGAGAGCATTTCACCCTACGAGTTATGGTATTTTGCACCATAAATGATTTCCGGCCCTTGGTAATTTGGCGAGATTCTGATATGAAAGAGCCAAAGCGTGTCCTATTTGTGAAGAGGCGAGAGTCTATGGTGCCAATTCCAAGAAAAGCTGTGTATATGGGTCACCGAGGTTTCTACCTCGAAGTCATCGATCTGTAAGATGGATGACAAATTTGATGGGAAGAGGAAGTCCGTTCGCACCATGACCTATGAGTGGAAGCCAAGTATATTCACGTGTAGAGGATATCGATGTTGATCTGGAAAGAGTCAGTAAATCTGTTAGATCCTAGGACAATTTGGAAGAAGAGGTCAATATTCGGGACTTACCGCGTCTTTGGAAGGAGTTAGATGTTGACATTGTATTGATGTCATGCATGTTGAGAAGAATGTCTGCGACAACTTGGTTGGCATCTGCTGAACATACAGGAAGACCAATGATGGTGTCAATGCTCGTCGCGACATGGCCTACATGGGAATCGGGCCCAGTTGCGGTGATAGAGGAGGATGGAAAAGGTCCGTACATCCTGCTGCATGCTACACCTGTCCAAGAAGGAGAAAGAAGATCTGCAAATGTCTCCAAAGTATTAAAGTTCCATCGGCTACTCATGAACATTAAGAAGCTTGTGTCTATAGATGATTTGAAGTTGTTGGGCATGAAGTCCCATAGTGCCATGTCTTGATGACCCAAATGCTCCCGTTGCAATCCGAAATATTCTCCCGAGAGGATGTCGGGTTGGCAATCACAAAGTTGTGTTATTTCTTCAATGCGATCTCTGCAAAGTTATTGACCCGATGTACTAGACAACTTAAAGAGTGAGGTGGTGCAGACTCTGTGTCACCTTGAGATGCATTTCCCACCGTCGTTCTTTGACGTAATGGTCCACCTTGTTGTTCACCTTGTCGAGAGATTAAGATATGTGGACCCGCTTTCCTACGTTACATGTATCCGTTCGAGAGGTACATGGGTATATTAAAGTCGTACATGAGGAATCGGTTGAAGCTTTGAGGGTAGTATTGTTGAAGGTTATGGGGTGAAGAGGTTATTGAGTTTTGTGTGGACTACGGGTAAAGACAAGCAATCGGTGTTCTGTATCTCGTCATGAGGGCAGACTTCTCGGTAAAGGAACCGTTGGGTCCAAACTAATGAGTCCGAGGTTTGATATGTATTGCAAGGCGCATTTCACGATCTTGCGAGAATAACGCAAGTTCATCCATACATCGAAAAGCATAAGTTGATATTATGGGAAGAGAATCCACAAATGGATGAGCTTTCCATCGCACAAGAACACAATGATCGATTCCTCACATGGTTCAAAGAAAAGCGGAGGTCTCCTTTAGTGAGAATCTAAAATGGTTGGCTAACGGACCAAGATTTAATGTCTGAGACATGGTAGAGTGCGATATTAATGGTTACACCTTTTACCTTTGAGAGTCAAGATGCCAAAATCTTGTCCAAAAGCAGTGGTGTGAGTATAAATGCTTTCTCGATGATCATCACTCAGCAGTCTCCCCAACCACAATGAACTCCTACTATGGCTTTGATCGAAGAAATTTGGGAGCTCGATTACGGAATATACCAAGTTCCATTGTTCCGATGTAAGTGGGTACGATTTCCACATGGAGTGAAGGTCGACAAGAGAGGCTTTATTATTGTGGATCTCAGTAGACTCGCCTACAAAGATGATTCATTTGTCCTTGCGAAGCAAGCAACTCAAGTCTTTTACGTGCGTGATCCGGCCAATCCGAGGTTGCACGTCGTTCTTCATGGCAAGAGACGGATCGTAGGAGTTGAAGATGTTGTAGATGAAGAAGAGTATAACCAATTCAATGAGATACCTTCATTTGCAGATGGGGCTTGTCTTAGCGGGGATGACGACGCACATGGAGCCAATTACATGCAAGTAGATCATCATGAAGGGTAGTATTGTAAATAAATGGACTATTATAATGTATGTAAAATAGTTTGCAACGCTTTCAAAGTAAAAATCCAAGGTGATGAATTGTTGTTTGGAGGCTTGATTGAAATGCATGCAATTTCTCTTTATGCCTGCACTTTGTGCCATATGTTGTGAAAGAAAATTCCATTTGACAAAATTATTTTTGGGAAAGCTTGTAAATAGTCGAAAGCTCATTTCTGGAAATTTTCGTACAATTCCAGATTAATTTGAAAAAGTTTTGACTTTTCTACGTTTTACGCACAAATCATGTCTACGAAATGAATTTTAGCATATTTCTTGAATGAAGTCGCTTTTTCCAAAAATTCTTATATGGAAAGTTTTGCAGTATCCTGAAATATGTTTTTGCATAATTTCAAATAATTCCAATGATATTTGCAAAAGTTTTACACTCTTTGATCTAATTCTGAAAATATACTGCATGCATGGTTTGTCTGGAAAGGCAATAGTGCAATGAACTACATTAGTGTCGGTTTTCATTATAAAAGCGATACTAATAATAAAGCATCAGTATCGGTTTTCTTTAAAAAGTGATACTAATGATAAAGCATCAGTATCGCTTTTCTCTAAAAAAGTGATACTGATGACTAACATCAGTGTCGGTTTTTATTATAAAAGCGATACTAATGATAAAGCATCAGTATCGGTTTTCTTAAAAGAGTGTAACATCCCAAAATTTGGGTTTTCAAAAATTTATATTTAATTTAGCTTTCCAAAAATTTTACATCAATCTTATTTGATTAAAGAAGCTTAATTTAGAATTTTCTAAATCTAAAACAATTTAATGTGCCTTCTGTGTGCATCAAGTAATTTAAAATTTAGTTTTTAAGTGTTCTTTGTATCTCAGGGAATTTCCCAAATTTGATATTCACTAAAATTAATTAAAATTATTAATTTAAACATTTGGATGTTATTTTTATTGGATTTTTAATTTGAATTATTAGTTGTTAGAGCAATTCTATATCCAAATTCCAATTCAAACATTTCCTTTGAAATTCCATTTAAATCCAAAATTTGGATTTCCCTCGGTGTTCTATTTAACCTGGCCTCCATATCCTTTCGAAATTGGAGTTCAATCTTTTCCGTCATAAAAGTCGAATTTCCAATTCGATCCTTATTCGAAATTTCACCCGAGTTCCAAAATACTCCAAAAATCTCAAAATTCATATAATTAGGTTCCAAATATTCAAAAATGATTTTGGGAATTTTTCCAAGATTTATAGAATCCCTTTGTTATTTTATCTCTCGCGGTCTTTCGTTAAATTCAGTATATTCGTCCCGGAATTTTCTAAATTCCAAAACTCATCTAAATTCAGTGAAACCAATTTTATTGGGTTCCAAATAATCTCTAGTATTTTTATGAATTTTTCCAAGATTGTTAGATCATTTTTGCTATTTTATTCCTCGCGCTTTGTCCCTCCATTCTTCCGACCAATGGGAAAGCGACACGTGTCCATTCCCTGTTCGTCTTCAACCTCCCGCAGCAGCTACTGTTCACGCGAAGAGTTCCAACGCTGGCTCCAATTTCCAACCCCCATATCTCTTAGCATACTGCACCAAATCGCGTGAAATCTGAAGCATCGCGACCGCGTCATGAAGGGGAACAAGTTCCAAGTCGTTGCCCATCCTGAATTCGCGCGTAGCAGCGGCAATTACGCGTTAAAGGCAATTCATTGCTCGGCCCATATCTCGAGCTTCTCTCCACTTCCCGAGGCGTGCGAGTACTCAAAATGTGTGTATGGACATCCTCTATCCCGTGCTCATCTTGTCCTGCTGATTCCATGCCGTTTCCCTCCCAAAACTCAAGAAAACCCGGCGGCGTCCTCCAAAGACACCGGCGAGCCATCTTTTGCTCCGTGAGTTTCGGGTAATTCGACCGCGTCACTTTGTGCCTTTGCTTCCATGATCACAACCATTCAACAAGATTTCATTTTCGTTGCAGTTCCGGTCTTTAATTTGAAGATTGTTCGTCATCGCCCGTTAAATGCGTTCATAAATCGATTTCTTGCGAATCGGTAATTCCCAATCCAATTCCTTGCGTATATATACTCATTCCATCATGTTCTTTCAATTGCGCTCACCAATTTTGCAAAATCTCATGAAATAGAAGTTTCCACATCTTGCTCACCTAGTGCCTTTGTTCATCTCCATTGATCTTGGCCAAAAGCTTGTGCCACCGCCTCGGGAGACCTCTCCGCCATCCTAGCATCTTGCGATAAGCTCAAGCCCTCCCGCATCCAACCCCACCCTCATGGCCGCCGCCTGGCCGTTCACCGTCCCGCGTTCGCCGCCCAAAGCCGACCATAGCCACCGTGAACCGCCGCCTCGGCCACTCCCGCTTGTGGCGAGTCTCCTATCGGCTTCCCGGACCCCGCCCCCTCATCGCCCCTCGCCGGTCTCCTGCGCCTCCCCTTTGTGAGACCCCATTCCGAGGAATAGGAACTCCATGTGATAACCGTACTAGTCCTGGATCGTGACTAGCACTCACATGTTTACACCATTCATATCACAACCAAAAGCCAAGTTTTAATTATACAATTTCTGAGAAGATGATTATACAAGCATTAGTTACAAGCGAAACCCCACGGGCATCGACTAGGCAAACACCCTAGAAGAAGTCATCGTGAATTCCCGAGACCTACTTGAAGAAAGCGCATCATCGGCACATCGCATAGATTAGCCTCTGAACAAAGCAAGTAGCAAGAATGAGTACAATTTGTACCCAGCAAGACTTTAATAGCAAATGCAAATACTAGTTATGCGAGGCTATTTCAAAGGAATAGGCTATAGGTTATTTTGCACTTTGCGGAAAAATTTAAACATATGACATAATAGATTGAAATTAGCATCTTTGCAAAACAGCATGAGATTTATACAACCATCCGAAAATAAAAGTGTTCCCGGACTTAGCATTCTCAATGGCACAATTCTAGAAACATCGATACTTTGAGTTAAGCAAAGTGTTGTCAAAACAGATCCAACCCACTTTATAAAATGAAAACTCTAGCATTGGAATGACTTCACCAAGTGCTCATGACCCATGGCTGCAGCTAATCGATTAGATTTAGACTCTGCGAGGTGTACAACTTTACCCACAAGGAATGATCCACTCTTTTTGCAAGCTATTAGCACACTTCCTTTGGTGTGCCTGTGAGCGATCATCTGAGCCGTTACATTATTGAGCGTGACTTTGATCTAGCAGGGGCGTTAACCTCGCATACAGCAGAGACACTCACCCAAGTTGTGGATCCACATTTATCACACCCAACACCACGTCTCTGTCCATGGCAAAGGCGTACACGTTACTGCAAGCCGAACAATTACCCATCTGACTGCATGGAAGCCCCTCACAAGCAATCCGTCTGGAAATGCCTCCGCTAGCTCCGCCTACCAATGAGCAAAGCCACATCTAAACAACAATAGGCTAAGGCTACCCCATAATAGCCCTCGTGGTTGCACGAAAATCTCGGATCAATAGCGTCCCATTGCTCGGTCCTTAATCCGACCACAGGCGACCTCCACCCTAAACTACGTGCAAAGCCCTTATTGCTGGCAAGCTCTGCCAATTAGTCGTCCGCACCATAACCATAGTTTTGGGTTTTCAAGTTTTAACCAACATATCAACAACCTTTAGTAGAGTAATAACCGGTTGTGAAATCATTTCAAAAACATCATAACGATCTAAGGCAAAACTAAGCGGTCGCGTATTATAGCAGTTATACCCGCTGACATTTACTATGTCTAAGTATACTATGGTTACGCAAGGTTCACAGAATCAACCAAATTAAGGAAAACCATACATTTGAGGAATAGTTACTAACCTTACCCAAATTAGCGATTTTTATGGAGAATTACAGGATGCACTATCTGTACCATAAAAACAACATCTGAGTAGTTGAATTAGTAGGTTCAACATGGTCAAGGATTTGCTTGCCTTGCTCTTCGCCGCAAATGTCAAAGCCTTGTTCGCAAGCGCCTCCTCCTCCTCCTCCTCGATGGTATCGGTGTCTACGTCAGCAGAAAGAACCAACACACTTACAAACTTGCAAGAAAGAACGAAAAACATATCGAAAAGCGAATAAAATCATTGCACAAGATCCGGGGTTGCCTTTACATGAATTCTTTAAATACCTTTTTAATTCAAGATGCTAAAATTGTTTAGATTATACAATTGTTCATTAGTGGCATAGTGCATTAATCCTATTGCTCCGACAAGCATTTCTAGAACATATTGCACATGCATTGCTAGGAGAGGACTTAGAGCCAGAACTAGACAACACAAGATTAGTTCCCTAGATTCTTACAGAACCTAACTTAGGGATCAACTCGAGGTTTTCTTTACAAATTTCAGGTTCGGACAAGTTGTTTTGCGAGTTAACGAAAAGTCTTAATTGATTACATAAGGTTATGAGTAATTAATTCTTTTACTTCAATTTGATTTCACTTAGAATTGGTTTTGTACAAATTAGATCTTCAATTGTAGGCTACTGGCTTATTTTACATATGTTTTGAGAAGGTTCTGGTGATAAAAATGACTTAACTAGAGTTCCCTTCAAATGCACTACAGTTCATTCAGCCTCATAACAGCCTTCAATTACATGACTACTTAGGGTTACTAAGCTAGCAGAATTAATAGGTTACACATGTTGGAATGAGATTATTTCTTTTTATTTGGGTAATCTATACCTTGGACAATACTACTGACCAGATTTCATAAGTTTTACACTCTAGATGATACTTCATAATCATCGCGAAAAAACTTAATGGCTTGGTAAAGTTTACGTTTACTAAATCGGCCAGAAGCATAAGTAACAGATTCACACTTAAGGGTTTTAGGTTGACAAGATAAATATGCAAACCTTAACCAAATATAACTCTTTTTACAGATTATGATAGTATAAACTTAGTACAATGTTTCTGGGCTAGTTTTACTAATTTTAGTATTTGGGAAGGCTATTTAATCTACCACGAAATAGCCTAAATGACCATATTGCTCAACGACAAAATCGGCCAAAGTTCAACAGTTTCTAACTATACCGTGCATACTTCCTGATTCATTTTCAACACACTCCAACTCCCAGAAGTTTATATCATCTACATTTGCTGACGTCCATTTATTTCCTCTTGCAGCATTTTATTTTATACTCATTCCCTTTTTAGCCAAATCAAAACATGAATTGATTTAACAAGGTGAACTAACTTTGAGTATAATTGTTTTTACTTAAGGATTTATTAAACTACTGAAGTATCTCTACTTAAATACTATTACTTTACATTTTCAAGCTATAAACAGTATCAGGGTTTCATAGAAATTCACTTTCCTTTATTTTGCCTAAAGTTAAAATTATTAATTCCTTAAAACAATAAGCCCTTCTCATGTATTTCATTTATTAAAATTTACACAGAAATTCTTCCAACAATATTTTTACATATCCTGAATCCTTTGGATTTTACGAATTTACAAATTGGTTTCATCTAAATTGGACTTCTAGATCAAAAGATATTCAATGTTTAAAGCTATTGGGTATGAAAATCACGACAAATGGAACCTTCCAAAAATGGCAAATCGTTTTCCTCCACAAACTCGCCTTCCTTATTTGGCTAAAGCCGGTTCGGCCCTTACTCTCTGGGACCCGGCGGTTAGTAGCGGAAGCAGGGGAGGTTAGTCTTGAGCTCGCTTGGCCGTGGCATTCAGCTGCCGAGCAGCGAGTCGGCCCGGCACCTGACATCGGCCGCCGTCGCCAGAAGCTATTGGTGGTACTCCCATGGCACAGGGTGGCGGGAGCATAATCGCCAGCAGCTAGCGCGACGCCATGGATCTCCGGCGAGCTCTCCTCCGGTGATCCATTAGCCCGAGTGAGGTCAGTGAGCATCGATGATGCGTGAGGTTCCGTTCACGAGAATGGCCAGGAGAAGGAGTGAAAGCGGCTCGCCCGGTCTTGCGGATCAGGGAAAACGACTCTGCTGGCGGCGACACCCGGCGGAATGGGCTGGAACAAAGCAAAGAGTTGAACTTCGAGGAATGCTTGAGGTACCTGGGCCAAGCCGATTCGTTGTACCTTTCACTCAATCGGAGAATTTCATTCTCTCCCCATCTTCTGTTCTTGGCAGAAATGGCGAAGAAGAAGGAATGGAATCTTGGCTAAGAGGAGAAGTTCTGACAGCTCGGGGCTTTAGGCGATGTGTTTTGAGCCTCTCGAAGTGAGCCTCTGGATGATCTCGAATGAATCGCCAATCTGGTCTCCTCGGTAGTCATGGCCTTAGTCTTGTTGCTGTGACATGCCTCGAGTCGTGGCAAGAGGCGGTGTCACGCCCGCCGGTGTGAGCCAGAGCGCGCTGAGTGGCTTGGGAGGAGCTCGTCTGGCAGCAGAGAGAGGCATCGAAACGAGAGAAGCGATCGGAGAAAGAGTGGGTGGGGCGGACCCACATGGCGGTGAGGGCAAGGATTTGCTTAAGGAGGATTCGGTCAATTACAAAGGACTAGCATTAATTTTCCACTAAGCTTCTTCAGCAAATTTTGCCCACTTTTACACACTCTCCCTGGCAATAGACAAGCACCTGAAAATTTGGGCTTAAAATATCTAGTACAACGCTCACTAAAACTCGAGCATGGTACAGTGCACTAAATTTCTACTTCTGTATTTGAATTACCAGACGCCTCAAATCTTTTATAAAATTTTTGAAACTTTGTTTTTCAAATGGATTTGAGACAAGGATTCCTAGGTAAAATTTTCAGCTCAAGGTGTTGCTCAGTAATTTATAAAAATTCTGACATTCTTATTTTCAGCTTTTGCTACTTTCTGTTTTCGATTTAATTGAGGCTTTATCCCATCTGACAATTCCTGAGATTTTTACCAATGGTAAATACTGTATCAATGGTAGCCTGGTAAATTTTTCAGCTGAAGATCAGCTCTGGATATTTTTGAAATTTCAGAAGATGCACTGTTTCTAGTCAAACTGACCCCATTTGAAATTTTTTAATATTCAAATTATTATTTGTATCTTTCATCAGTGTATGAATTAGTTTCCTCACCTATTTGGATTCTGAAAATAATTTATTCCCAGTCTTTCCTTTGGCTCTTTTAATTTCTCCCTTCTCTTTTATTGTCTTTTGCGTTACAAAATCCAAGAATTCAATTCAAGAAAATCACAAATTCCATAAAACTCAGAAATACTCAAAAAGGCAAATCCATATTATAACATTTCACTGTTCAAAATTTTCAGGATGTTACACCCTTAGCCGTGGCAAATCGAGCCTCATTGCATTGTCCTTCTTGGTCCCCGCCTTGCCACGTCGGTAGCGCCGCCCTTGCCGCCGTCGCCACCACCTCCCATCGCGTCGCCGTTCCATTTTTGTGTGCTGCGTCGTCGTCGTGGTCTCAATCGCTTGGCGCCAATAGGAAGATCCAAGATTACGTGTTGCCATGGGAGAGGACTGGAGGTAGAAGAAGGCTTGGAAGAGGATGACAGGAGGACCCCACGGTCATAGAGACAAGAAACTCTAAAAGAAATCAGTAAAAGAAGATGTGAAGAATATTCTTTCGTTTTGAATTTTTCAATCTATGCAAACTTCAAACATTTTTATCTTGTCATCCGAACTCCGAATCAAGTGATTCAAATTGCTAAATTCATCTAAATTCATCCTCTATCTGCCAGTATTTTTATTATAATTTTTAGTTTCTGTTTATTTTATTTTATTCAATTGTATCTCGGTTATTTAAATCGTTGCTCCGTTTTGCGTGTCTGCGCGCCTCGGTAGTACCCATTCGCCGGCACAAATTTGCCATGTAGTTGCTATGTCATGACCTCGCTGCCCTATCCTTCACCGATGGTTGCCACCTTGTAATCTCATATGCGTTCGTCATCGCTTCACCTTCGCCGTTAACGTTTAGGCGTCAACGCTCCGCCGTTAATGTTCTATCGTTAACGTTCCGCCGTTAACGTTCGCCATTAACGTCCCATCGTTAACGTTCCACCGTTAACGTTTAAATCGTTAACCTCCGCCGTTAACGCCTTACTCTCATCGCAGCGTGCATTCAAGTAAAGGCCCTAGTGCGATGTCATCATCTTTTCTATCGCCTTGAAGTGATCTAGCCCTATCACCTTAAGCATAACCCGTCTTCTTATCGCCGCCGTCTTGTCATCATCGAGCCTTTTCGCCGATGTATGGTGAACTCTTATCAAATCGCAGTGGATGTCGAGCCCGCTTGTTCTTGTCTCATCTCTGAAAATCTAATCTGCCATTGATTGGGAAATCATTCATGGACTTGGTTGATACACCATTGCCCATATGTCCATATCTGCCCAATCGAGCTAATTTATCTCGAAGGATATTCCCTGGAATATACTCCGTTCTTTCATGATTATCAGTCGTAACCTTCTCGATAAATCTTCTGAAAGCCTGTTCTCTTTCATTCGATCTTCGATCAAATTCAATCCCTTTCGTTCAGTACCAATCTAATCTTAATTTGGAGTTTATTTGAATTGCCTTTTGAGAATTGTTGTATTTGTGCTTCTTTGTCGTTAGGCAGCGTCATGAAGTTACCCGAAGTAGCTGAAGGACGAGGAAGTCGAAGCATTCGATTGAAGAGCCAAAGGTTGAGGAAATCGAAGGTCAATTAAAAAGAGTAAAGAGCAGTTTATAGCAAGTGTCAGGCAAGTTGTGCTTTGATCATATTGCTCCCAGTTTTACAAATTTACTTTGATTCAAATTATTGCATGCTAGTTCAAGATTGAAATGATTTAAATTAATTTGGGAATTAGTTATTCAACCCAATTGCCAAATATCACCTTGCCATGATTATTTGTATGCCATAATTCATTTGTCACCCTAAGATGGTTGATTATTAGTTGGTTGTTATTACTTGCCAACGTGGGTTGGTTAGACAGTGTATAATTGCTTAGCCATGCCCGCAACTCATATCTTTTGAAAATAAAAGGATAATCTTGATTAATGGATTATGAAATGTGTTTGTGAAATGGTGTGACGTGTTGCCACACGATGATGTTGATATGTGGAACGAGTGGTTCGCATGGATGTTGAGTTGTTGTTGGCATTGTGTTGCGCAATAATCAAGCTGGGGTGGTAAAATGTTTTAGACCGAGGCAAGTGGCAAGAGTGGCATTGGATATGTCACTTTGGTATTTGGCGGTGTTATTGGTGAATTATGTGATGGTATTGTTGGTGAATTATGTGATGGTATTGTTGGTGAATTGTTTGGGGTAGTCTTGCCTTGGTCACCCTAAGGACTTCACCTTGCAAGCCTTTGAACTGAGTCACTCGTACAACCTCATGTCTGTTATGGGACGGACCTAGTTTAGTAGGATTCTGATATCTCACCTTTGATACCTCGGGGTGGCAGTTACACCAGGGGTAACTGTATGGGGGAGCATACCTGTGCTACGGCTTGGTACCCATCCAACGGTGTTCATCGGTCCTATACTTCGGCTCAGAGTGAGGGAAGTGATAGTGAAGGCAACACGGAGAGGTTCCTAGGTTGAGCTAGAAGTTTCTGAAAGGCTTTGTTATGATCACTCATTCGCATACTGTTGTATGGCGATTCACGGCTGACGTGGTGAGTTGATTGTATCTTGTGGGTAAAGTGTACAACCTCTGCGAGTGTAAAAACTATTGAATAGCCGTGTCCGCATGTATTGGACATTGCTCGGGGATTACAGTCAAGGGTTAGATTTTGATAAAATGATGTTGGGAATGTGGACAATGTGATATGGAAATTGGTTAAAGATGAGAAAGGCTTTACTTGAGATGATTACAAAATTTATTATGGTATTATTTGTTTTACTGCTTTTCTATCTACTATGATTATTCGTGAATGCTGCTTTATTGCAAAAGAACCATTTAGCCATTCCTTTGAAATAAGCCATGCACGTAGTAATAGAACTGCATTCTGTGCATGACTTGTTGAGTACGGTTGTGTACTCACCCTTGCTATAACAAAACATCACCAGTTGAAGAGAAGTCTTGTCTTCGAAGAAGGAGAAGTTCTGCAAGAAGGCGAATATCTAGGAGTTGAACCTTGTCAAATGCCTGTGGTATTTTGATGGGATTCATCGACGTTCTTCGTTCCGCTGCTGTTCGTTTTACTCTGAGTTGAAGCCATCTGGGCTTCCTAATTGTAAGTTGACCTTAAGGTTGTTCAACATATTATATTAGAAGATGAATACTTTATTTATTATTCCACTGCGTATGTTAGTGATATTCATCTTTGTTAACTGTGGGCACTAGCGATTGATCCTGGGACTAGTGCTGAAAACACAGAGGGTTTCCGGATTGTGAATTCGGGTCCCGACAAAGAGTGATACTAATGATAAAGCATCAGTATCGCTTATCTTTGAAAAAGTGATACTAAAGAGTGATATCAGTGTCGCGTTTGGAACAAAAGTGATACTGAAGCGATACTGGTTGAGAAAAACCCCGGCCCATTCTCGCGACCATAGCCATTCACGCGCGCGCAGCCCCTGCTCCACGCTTAACCCTAGCTAGCCCGCCGCCCAGTGCCCTGCCTCGCCTCCCCGCGCCATCGCCCGGTGCCTCGCCTCGCCCAGCGCCCGCCCGCTTTGCCCGCCCGTCGCCGGTGCCTCGCCCGTCATGCGCGCCCGCCTCCCGCCCGCCACCGGTGCCTGCCTCGCCTCCCCCCCATCGCTCGGTGCCTCGCCTGCGCCCAAGCGCCCGCCCGCCTCCGCCCGCCGCTGGTGCCCGCCTCGCCTCCCCGCCCAGTGACCCTGGTTAAGGTAAGAGCAATCTGATGAGTATATTATGCTCTTGACACAGTTAAATGCATGTATTTTATCCTCAACAAATGGAATATCCCTGTAATCTCCCAAGTTATTATCTACTATGTACTTCTTTAATTCCGTTATCTCTTGGGTAATGGAATCCCTGTAATCTCGTGTGGAAAAAAATAACCTTCTCAAGTTAGATGTCACCAATGTAGCACCAACAGACCAATGTATCATATGGGTCCAGATTTAGAGAATAAGTGACACCGAATATGATATCTAAGAAACAATTTAAGATTTGTCTCTGCATTCCAAGGAAGAATCGCATTCTTTTTGAAGTTCTTGGCTTGGACACCTCGAATAATATGCGGTATGAAGTGCTCGATATGCATAGATCTTTTGTTTTTGTGGTTGCTTCCAAGTCTACCTAGTTAGATGTTGTTCCATGCATGGATTAGTAAACTGCAGTGTCACATCAGTGCTCTTACATTTTCAGAGATGGCAAACAAAAATAAATTACTGATTAGTGACTTCTTATAATATGGCAGTGAAGCTATAGAGCACCAACAGACCAATGTATGCGGTGCCCTATGTTATCCACATTCTTTGTAATTCCATGATTACATATCAAAGGTTTAAGTAAATGTTCGATAAATAATTGAATATGCAACCACATGGGAAGCAAAGCCTACAACGGGGTATAGTGCTTTTTATGTACTTGTATTTTTATTCGCATGTTATTATTATTCTTGTAATATGATCTCGTTAGAGTTCAAAATCGTAACATCGTCTCCTGTTCGAGAGTACTTGTTTATGAATATGCCATTTCGGCATATTCATAAGCAACGATCTCAATTATCCACGTTTTTGGACGATTCGAGGATATATGGTTGGGCAAGTTCTGAGCTATGTTGTACAACTCGAGTTGATTTGATGGCGTTTTCTGGTGTTCTCCGGATACACACCCTCTTGACTGTTGTCGAGATGTGTATACGGAGAACAGCGAGATCTTGCCGAAATTTTCTAAAGTTGTACAACTTTTAGGAACTTGCTCAAACCACATATCCTCGAATGGGATTAGGACCAAACCTATTTAGAGATTAGGGGTTATCGTTGGTGCGTATTTAGTTGGTCAAGAGATATTGCATGTTATGTAAACACTAACTTGACCTTCTATACTAAAATTGCTTATCTATGTGGTTTTGCGAGAGCGTTTCAAGAATCGAAAACCAAATCGATAGTAAGTTATCTCTAATTTTTTTCCTTCTTGTGTTGCTATTCTTGCAAGTATCGAAAACCAAGAATAAATTTATTGTTCCCATTGTCTTGCAAGTATTATTGCCATTGCATTAGTACATTAATGCTCAAATTCTCTCGGTTAGTTGATGTTGTGAAATTTGAAACTTGTTGGTATAAGTAAACATCTACTAGTGCTAAATTCACTTGTCATATGGAATGGGCTTTTGTTTTTTATCCGAGCATAGGTTAGAGTTTAAGTTGCTAGTAACCCACATGTATCCGTCGAGAAACCGATCGAATTTAGAGATTAGGCGTAAGCGTATGCTTAAAGGTCTTCCATGCCTTTCTGCGCTAGCGATTGCATCTTGCGTCGCACTAGGGGAGTGGATTCTTACGGAATGTTGAATGATGAAAAAAATTTCCGTTAGCAAGGCATTGCGAGCCTCAATAGTCACCAACCTCCGAGGAAGATAAGCGTGATCGGAACCCGTTCGAGCCTACTATCCCACATACTCCGAAAATGCATTACGCCGCCTTTTTGGCTTTCTAGGGGCCCCATCATTTGAATCGATCTACGTAATGGTATATCGATGCATTGGCCTTTTGTTTGGTCCTCTTGCAGCGTGGTCGATCCTTCTTTTGAGGCCACATCATGTCCTTGAGCGATGGATTAGAGGGCGACATCTTCTTTACAAGTTAAAATAGTTTGAGGCGAACTAAAAGTGAAGAACAAATAGAATCACATTAGAGTGAATGAGTTTGTTATACTTGCATCTAAAAGAACTAGCCTAAATGGCTTATTATTAGCCTTTTCAAAGAACTAGCCTAGATGGCTTGTTATTAGCCTTTTAAAAGAACTAGCCTAGATGGCTTGTTATTAGCCTTCTAGCAAAAGAAGCGAACTAGGAGGTTGCAAGAACTTAATAAAAATTTGGCACACCTCCCTAAAACTAGGACATCCACACAGCAGACAAGCGAGAAAAATACATATGGATTCAACCATTTGTGATTAACAGAATAATTGAGCGAAGCTCGAGGATCTCACATATGAACATATGCAGTATTACGAATAAAGCAATTAGCATAAAGCTCATATTGATTGTTTGAATGTTCTCGAGATGTCGGGTTGCCTTAAAGGCCCTCCTCGCATACAATGGACAAGTAATAGACTAGATTGTGACAACTTTATCTCAATATGATTTAATACTTGACGGGGTTAAGTATAAATCTACTCAATTAGTTATCTTATATGCATATTCACTAACTAAGCATATAAAAGACAGGGTTTGCAATAGAGCTAATCAAATATATATATATATATATATTTTTAGTTCAAAAGAGTTTCCCTGTTTTATTCGGGACCATGTACAACCACGGCATGTACAACCCACGGCACCATCTCACATATGAACATGTACAACCACGGCACCATCGCTCCTATCCAGCGAGAACAAAGACATTTTAACTAATTCTTGCTCTTTATGCTCTAAACAACGGAAAACAAACATCCTTGCCGAACTCACACTAATCAAATATATATATATATGAAAGTGAAATTATTGCTAAGATTTGTTGTCACAATTAGTCTATTCCATCCCTAAATCATCCTTGAACATTAAGCCCACCATAAGGTCCCCAAGCATGGATCGTGGCCCTTTGCAAGTCGAGAATAATCACAGAAAGTGTCCCGAGAACTCACTAACTAGCGAGCAACACGAAAAAATAGAGCAAATGGCAGGCGGTGCCTCCGGATCGGCGGCCTCTAGCTCGATGGCTAGTCCCCGAAATACTCACGGTTGAAGCTGAAGGGCCAGAGGAGGAGCCCGGGAGGCAGGAGCCGCCGAGGCAGGGGAGGGCCGAGGGGAGGCGAGGCCGGGAGGGGCAGGGGGATCGAGGCCGGGGGAGGGGGGAGGCGGGGAGGCCGAGGGGAGACGCCGGGAGGGAGAGGGAGGGGCCGGGGAGAGCGGAGGGGGAGGAGGGCTGAGGGGAGGCCGCCGGGGAGGCAAAGCGTCGTCTCAAAGGTTTAGGGTTTGGCGCGTGGTGAATGAGATCTGCAGCGGAGATATATAGAAGAAATAACATCACGAGCGGTTCTATAATATAGCGATGCGTAATGACATATCACGAGCGGTTCTATAATAGAACGATGCGTGATGTTTAAATATTACGAGCGGTTCTATTATAGAAGCGAAATGCGTGATATTAATACATCACGGGCGGTTCTATTGTAGAACCGTGCAGTGATATTAATTACATCACAGACGGTTCTATAATAGAACCGTGCGTGATGTTAGTGTTTATCACAGACGGTTCTATAATAGAACAATCTCGATATTGAGATATCCTGAGCGGTTAGGTAACATAACAAATGCGTGACCATCTTTATCCTGTTGTTATGTTAAAGAACCGTCTGTGATATATCTTTATTCATGACATTCACTTGTCGGTTGATTCGATCGACTCTTATGCATGCCACTTTGTTGTATCTTACGGGAAAGTTGTCTTTAACGAGAATATAGTATCTTGTGGTTGAAGTGGAGGTTCTAATCCTCAATTCAAACCCTAAAATCTGAGAACAATCACATACAACTATTTCCATATTGCCAAAGTAGACATGATTACATTCTTGTCATCAATTATATACGAATGGCCATCTTTGAATCGTGTATTTGGAATCATATTGATATTAACGAATAAATCGTGCTCTTATACTTGCATCTTTTCCATCAATCCGGATGCTTCTGAGCTACTTACAAAGATCATCACAATCATATATACATAATTAGGATGCTTCTGAAGCTACTTACAAAGATCATCACAATCATATGTACAAAGCATGATGGGTCGTATCATCTTTACAATAGCATTAATGTAATATTATTACACATGAAAATTAGTAAGCATGATGACAATGCACCCTTCTCATAACTACATACCACATGCTTATTCTTTTGTATGAAAATTAGCCCTTCATGATGATCGGCGTGTGTAGCTTGCTTCCTCATGTTGTTCTTACGGGACGAGGATGTCATTTTCGATAGGTGGCAACTCATCAAATTGATTGTACTCTTCCTCATCTACTACATTCTCAACTCAGACAATTCTCCTTTTTCACTGAAGAACTTCGTGGCGCTTCTTGTTGGGCGAATTCGGTTACATAGAAGACTTGAACAACTTGGTTAGCGAGTCTGAATGGTTCGTCTTGGTATCCGACACGTTCGAGGTCCACGATAGTGATGCCATTCTGTCGACCTTCACGTCTTTGGAGGTGGACCAACGGCACCGAAATAGGGAATCTTGAAAAGTCGTGAGTCGAGCTCCCATATCTCCTCTATGAACCCATAGTAGGAGCTCCTCGTCAACCAGCGGTATTATTGAATGCATCTATCACGGACACCACTGATACGGTTTGTGCTCTTCATATCCTGATCTCTCGTGTAAAATGTGTACCCATTTAAGTCATATCCTTTCCATGTGACAAGCTGTAAAAGTTGGTCCTTTTGCCAACCATGTCGGCGTGTCATCGGCGAGCTCCCGTGATAGGTCGCTCCTTCAACCATTTGTTGGCGAAGGTTATCTTTGTCTCGTGATCCAAGACTCTGCCGTCTTTGGATTCTCTTGCCTTAGCCATTGCTTGTGCTTTCGGCGATATAGGCGGACACTACTGACCATGTGTTGCAAAACCGTGAAATGGGCTCGAGCATAATCAGCCGAATCGGCGTGATTGCTTTCCTTAGATGGTCCCCATACCTGGAGCCTCCCCTCATGGCGAGATCGAGGCACACCTATTGGTTCGACTGGGCCATGTAATCGGCCTTGAGAACTTCGGCGGCCTCTTACATTGCATAACCTTCGACAATGCTACCCTCGGGACGAGATCGATTCCGTCGTAAGACTTGAGAATTCCCATGTACCTCTCGAGCGGGTACATGCTCGTGGGAACAACTGGTCCGCATATCTTTATCTCTGTCACAAGGTGAACAATGAGATGGACCATGATATCGAAAAATGATGGAGGAAATACATCTCAAGATTACATAGAGTCATCACCACCTCGACTTGCGAGCATCTAGTCCTTCCGGGATCGATGACCTTACGGCGATTGTGTTAAAGAAATAACACAGCCTAGTGATTGTCTCACGGACCTTGGCCGGCAAAATACTTCTAATTGCGACGAGGAGCATCGTGTCATCGGCACATGACAATCATGAGACTTCATGCGATTAATTTCAAATCTTCCAGCGAAACAAGTCTCTTCATGTTGGAGGAATGCAAGGACGGAACTTTCACACCATGCAAGCAGCATGCGTTCAGTTCTTCGGCCTTTGTGATATAACAAGCGAGGTTCCAAATCGTCGGCCTTTATCGGTCTCTTCGGTGCTAACTTCAGGTCTTATGCCCATATCGACCAAGTCAAGCCGTGCGTTGATACCATCCTTTGTTTTACCCTTAATGTTGAGTAAGAGACCAATCACGCATCACGGACATTCTTCTCTCGTGCATGACATCGATCACGATGGCGAACTTCTAGGTGCTCGATAAGGTAGGTCCCGAATATTGATCTCTTCTTCCACATGCTCTTTTCACGGGTACTTGATTTCGTCCCTTTCCATCGCAACATCAAATCCTTAACAATGTCATGAACATCTCTCGCTCAAGCGCCTTGGAGCTGGACCATTTCGTTCCTTCCGTCGAAAAGTTGCTTCATCTTCGCGATATGGGTGATTCCTCAGAAGGAACCTCTGATGGCGCATGTACACGGTTTTGCGGGAGTGATTGACCATAAACTCTCGGTATCATCTAAGCGGTGAGTGCGAGCTTTGGTTCCTTTTGTACTCTGGCACAGCGAGTTAGCAAAGGCGGGGTAATCATTTATAGTGCTTGAGAACAACAAGCGATTGCAAAGTAAAGTTCTCTCGTTTATCGCATCCCATCGTGTACCCGTAACCCGGTGTTTTAGATCTTCCACCAATGGAGCTAGGTACACATCAATATCGTTCGAGTTGTTTCGGTCCTTGGATAAGCCTGAGACAACATAATGTACTTCCGCTTCATACACAACCAAGGAGGAAGGTTGTGAATCTGATTCTGGGCCAAGTGCTATCTTGCATTGCTCATGTTACGAAAGGATTCATTCCATCATACTCAATCCAAACCTTATATTTCTCGGATCCTTTTGAATTCTTGAAAGCTCTGTCGATGTTTCTCCTTTGGATGGAATCAGCGAGGTGCCTTAGCATTCCATCATTCTTACGCTCCTCAAAGTGCCAGCAGCAGGTTTGCCTCCTTTGGGTTCGCAAACAAAGCGCTTCAAGCGGGAATTCTGTGAGATACCATGCCACCTTAGCGAGTACCTTTTTCACCTCAATGCTCTCGCCATCATCATCTGAATAACTCTTACGCTTGTACGGGATCGTTGCACACGGACATATATACAAGTTTGTGTACTCTTTGCGGTCTGAGGATCTGATCGTTTGGACATGCATGTTATCATTCCCAAGGGACAAAGAAACTTTGTAGGTGCTTTCGACCTTCGTTTCCCTTGGTCAATAGATATTGACCAACCGTTGCTTGCCTTCAATTTGAGTAGTTGAAGCACGGATGACAACCTTGTGTATTTACTAACAAAGGTTTCTGACCTTCTATACTTAAATTGCGTAACATATCCAAATTGTCATCGTGCAACCTGTCCTCATCGGGCTTTGTCGATATGATCATCCGACATATCATTGACATAAATCGACGATATTAACACTACTTCTTGCTTCTGTATATTATGCTCTTACGCCATGGTGGTCCAACATGTATAGCCCTTTTGAAACCCTTGAATCAAGTGTGCTTAGCCGATCTGTGGCGAGTTTGAAACATCTTGATTTACGCAATCAATGCACGGACATGACATGAATTGCACCCCTTATTAAACATATCCTCCTCTGCGGCTCTTTTGAAAGTGGAGCGCCATTAAGGTACTCGGCACTCAAATGTCACGGTTCTCGGCGTACATCTTCGATCCATCTCGCTACACATGTAACACTTAGTGTTAAATATTAAGTGCACGGTGTAGTCGTATGCACACATTCTTAAACTAATTATGCAATTACATACCTTAATTACATCACAAAGAAATAATTAACAAAATTCAAATTAATCTTCAATATAATAATGAAATTAGAACCCATTACTAATCTTAGATCACCAAAAGACTTGAATTGATCTATAAGCTAGATCTAAACAATCATTAAATTCTATCCTTAACAAGCTAGCTAGCTACATCATGATCGAATATTATATTATGCAAATAGAACCATTACTAGCTAACCTTATTCATCAAAAAACCAACACATGGTTCTACAAGCGAGATCTAAAAAATCATCAAATTCCTTCCTTATCAAGCTAGATGTTGAATATAATGCAATTAAAACACATTACTAACCTTAGATCACCAAAATCAAAGAATCTAATATCACCCTTGAAATCAATGGCTTTCTTCTAAAAAATCGCATCACTTCGCGGACGCCACTTAGGATAGAAGCGAAACCCTACCAACAAAGTGGATGGAGCGAAGCGAGCTCTGTTTTCTGACCTCGGAAGGTTTTATCACGAGCGGTTTTATATTACGGCCGTGCGTGATGCAAAAAATATCACGAGCGGTTTCTAAATATAGCAAAATGCATGATGGCTCTGATACTCATTACGGAGCGGTTGTGTTATATAATGCGTCATGAAATCCTGACGGTTTTACTTTGAAATGCGTAATAATCTTGTAGCCATCCTGACGGTTATATTTTGACACCGTCTGTGATATATTACATCCACGAGGCGGTATTATATCAAACCGTCTGTATGTTTGACCGGTTTGAGTACATAAATGCATGATATTCCATATTACAGAGCGGTTTTTCAAAACCGTCTCGTGATCGTCGCGTCTGATATAAGCCTCATTTGTAGTAGTGTAAGTAGTCGAGCGATCTATGAATTATCTGTTGATCCTTTACATGATTTATTGTCAAGTGCACATAGTAGCTTCAAATTGCTTTCTCTCATGTCAAACATATGACTTTATCAGATAAGAAAACTCAAAATATCGCAATTAGAGAGCATCGGCTCATCGCCAGATAGAGTAGATGGTGCTTCTGAGGGGACGAGCATGGTTCCATGTACTAAGGGGCCGAGTAAGGTGAGGAAGGCTCGAGGACCAAACAAAGGGGCCATAGGGAGAACGCCACAGGTTCTCCACTTCAATGCCACGGGGGTCTGCACAGGCCCTCCTAAGTACGTGGCGTGATACCGGTCATTCCTTGGCCAACTGGTGAGGGAGAGAGTGCCCATAACGATTAAAGATTGGAGAAAAGAAGTCAACGCTGAGTAGAAGAATCGGCTGTGGGACGAGGTTAAGGGTAAATGGATTATACAGGAGGAAGATGAACCCAACGCGAGACGGTACGCCTTGAAGAGGATGGGTGTGGCCTTGAGGCACTTCAAGGCCCTTATGCACTGATGATCGTCTTTGAAAGGCCGTACACCATTCGAGAGGTATCCATTTGTGACCCCTGATGTTTGGGCGGAGTTCACGAGGATGAAGGGTATGCCCGAGGCAGAGCAGCTGAGAGAGAGAACACCGCTGTCGAGGCATAACACGCACCCGCACCACCTCGACAAAGCGGCTATGAGGGGAAGAAAGCGAGTGGGCGCGACTAGCCGAGGAGTGCGCTCACTCCGGACGGTGATGCCTTACGCCCACATATCTGAGGAGCGGGCACGCAACTGGGTATTAGCGAGGACAAAGAAAACCCCTGACGGGCAGCTTGTAGTTGCAAACCCTGCTACCGCTCAAGTCGTCTCTACCATCGTAAGACATCTAACTTAGTACAATACAATTGACCCAACTTGTTGTATTTCTAATCTAATTATTACTAAGCTTATTACAGGAAGAGGTAAGCCAGCGAAAAGAACAGGGGACCTTCCTGAGCCAAGGGTGAAGGACATCCTGTCGTCTGCGATCGGGAAGTCCGACCATAAGGGGCGGGACACACAAAGAAGTCCTACTTTCAAGATGACGCTGCGAGTGCCGTATCAAGGTCATGGGAGGCACGGCGGGCGCCTCAAGGACACACTAAGGGAGCGGTGAGGAGGAGATTAAGGAGGAGATGAGGGGAGATGATGGCACGTGAGGAGGAGATAAGAGGGAGATGATGGCGCGTGAGGATCGCTGAGGGCGAGATGATGGCGATGATTTCCCAGTCGAGCCGGATGCCCTCGACTCTTATAGAAGCTGTGCCCGACCTAGTAGTATGGTTCCAAAATGATAAGACCGGTCCCGGTGAAGGTAATAATTAATTTTTTACGAGTTAAAGCTACGAGTGTTACTCCCGTAATGTTTTCCTCAAGTTGTACACTTCTTGCAAAAGTGCTGCGAAGTGCCGACTCACCATCTGACGGAGGATGGATTTCCATCGAGGCTACACGCTGGGTTGCATTTCCATGCAACGAGACCGACCTTGTGCATGGTCGGCACTGTGGGAAGGGCTACATCGAGTGCAGGTGGACTACGTCCACGAAGAATTCTTATCACATGTGCTCGATTTCCCCAACGAATATATCACCACTCTAGGGCAAGCACGCATATCGTTCATCAAGTGGCCCACGACGGGTGTCAATCTTGGTCAAGGTAAAAAGTCCTCCACGTCTTCTCTACCATTCTAGTACTACTGCGATAAGTTAAATATATCGTGCCAGAGGTTCCTCCTGCTCCCTCGCCTCCCGCTCCAGCCTCCTGCTCTCATGCTCCCACGCCTGCTCCTCAGCTTGCTCCTACTCCTGCTCCTGCGCTGCGGCTTGCCTGCTCATGCTCTGCTCCTGCTCCTGCGCTGCGCCTCTGCGCTGCTCTGCTCTGCGCCTGCTCCGCCTCCCGCCTGCTCTGCCGCCCTCTGCGCCTATGCTGCTCCTGCTCCCGCCTCGCTCCCACTGCCTCCAACCGCAGAATGACACAGAGCGCAGGTCCGGCGTAAAAGGACAAACACGACACCGTAGAACCACAGGAGGCTTCCAAGACTCTTCCGCCAAGAGGGCAAAGGCGACAGAGCCACAGCGCCCCTTAAGGTACTGAAAAGCCCATCGCCCGATCTCGGAGACTCCTTGACCCGAAGAAAAGAAAAGATCGGCCTGAGCCCCGGGCAGTATGATTATAAGGCCTACGAGCATGGAAAGCCTCTGATTGCATCGCACGAACTGAATGATCTAGGCAGGTGGACTCGCATCCTCCATGGATGGTACCTTGATGAGGTGAAGGGGGAAGAGCGTCGAGTCGACTTCAACGTGAAGTATAAAATGGTACATTTTCACCGTGGCGAATGGAACATTCCCGTCGATTTTGAGATCTATTATGTGTGTACCAAATGAAAGCCGTCGATATTTCTACTTTACGATCATGGGCGCTATGAGTATCACACCATATAGCTTGCGCTCATGACTTTTATAGGATTTTGCATTATGTTTTCTCACATTCAACACGAGTTGCGGGATAATGAGACAACGAGCCGTGGCGCATCTACAAGTTGGGTTTGTCGACCACGAGCTTGTGTCTGCGACCATGGCTAGGCTTCAACCGGTGTTCGTTGCTAGCTACATCAAGGTGGTATTGCATGCTGAGTCGAATAAGGACTTCATTGTATTGCCGTACCACGAGGAGTAAGTAGTACATTTGATTCAATTACTTATACGCACTTAAAGCCGTATGTGAACTTATTTCCTTGCACTACATTTTATTTAATAAGCAACCATTGGGTTCTACTCGTCCTCGTTCGAGTGAAAACACGATCTACACATTTAACTTTCGATCGAGAAGAGGCCGATGGCATCTGTGATCAAGCCTCCTTGCGTAAGTAAGCACATTATTGTAACCTAACACATCGAGGAATTTAACTACGTTTATTTTTTTGACTCAATGGTGCTCTCCAATGTATGTAGGGTTTCTCGGACTATGTCGATGAAGGAGGGCTGCACGACAACAAAAAGGGCAAGACAACTGCGGTATAAGCGATTTAAGGTACAAGTGCCTAGCATATATATGATTAATTTTTTTGACATCTAATCTTCGTGGGCTGAATTTCTTTTTCTCTCTTCACAGTGCCATCAATAGGGCAGCGGTGACCATTACGGCTTCTATGTCATGAAGCACAAGCTCATCGTGGTCGGCAACGCACAACTTTTCCCTAAGGTATATGTACGTGCATAATAATATACTTAGCCTTTTACATAGAAATTTTGAAACTGAAATTAATCTGATCATTTACATTTGCGCGAGAAGATCAATATCCCCCAAAAGAGTTTAGACAGCAAAGCACTCAACAATTTATGAGACCACTTATGCCAGTGGTACTGGTTAGAAGTTATATCAGAGAATGGCAGGTTTAGAGATCCTAAAGCATCCTACTAGTCCATATGTAAACAATATTAATAATATATGTCAATGTGATATGTATCAGAGGAAGTCCATGTACTGATTGTCAAGCATGTTTGTGTTGTATATTATGAACGACTATGATATATATGTGTTGTAATTAAAGCTTTTCTGTTCTGTGAATGTGATATATGCATCCTGTGTTCTGTATTGCGAATGTGATGATATATATTGTGCATCTTGTTTTAATCTGTGCTTTTTTGGAGAATTTGCAAAATGGCACACCCAATCAGGTCATCGGAATCTGTTCTTTAAGGAAGTGATTACGATGACCCCTCATCGAATCGGTTCTTTAAGAAAAGTGATTCGATGACACCCTCATCGAATCGGTTCTTTTGTGGAACCGATTCGATGAGGGTGTCATCGAATCACTTTCTTAAAGAACCGATTCTCGATGATCATCGAATCACTTTAAAAACCGATTCGATGAGGGGTCATCACAATCACTTCCCTTAAAGAACCGATTTTGATGACATTTTATCACGATCGGGTCAAAACCGATTCTGATAGCTCCACCTCATCACTATCTAAAGACATCGTATCGCCACTAGAACCGATTCTAATGCTAAAAAAGAACCGATTCTGATGTGCCGTTTTGTAGTAGTGGAAGTTTAAGCTACCATCATCCGATAGACTAGCTCCCCTCGCAAGCAGCCAATACTTTGATCTTGGGACCATCTCAAACGTCGCAGTAATAACACCACTACGAGTTAGCTGTTCTTCCCGTGCATCCCACTTGGGTACTTTCCTCACATAGCCACCAATGCCTAGCACATGGGGGTAAATTTTCTTGTTCGAATTAGCCATGTTCTGTTGGCTGATAGCCTATACTTCATCAGATTTCTTATACTGCACGAATTCATCCCAAAATTGCTCTAACCTTGGGAATCTATTAAAATCTAGCATTTGATTCTTCTTGACATACTTCTTATTCAGTTTTGTCTTCCAGTTCTTCCAAGCGGATCACATAATGGTTAGTGCACGTTTCCTGGCAAACTCGAACTGATCTGCGGGAAACTGAAACTTTGCTCTCAACTCTGTCCATAATGTTTCCTTGATTTCATCGGGAACATACGACGGGCAATCGCGCTGATGTGTCCATGATTTGTAGATGATGGGCACATTATCTCTAGCCAGGACCCCGCATGCTGTCCGATATGGCCCAAGCAATGATGTGGGAATAGCTGGTTCCCCAACTACGTTAAGCTCCATGACCACTTTTCGTTCACCTGTGCGCATCTTACTAAGACCTCGCCCACGACGCTACCTTCGTTCACCTAATGTTTGATCCTGCATTTTGACCGTTTCATTAGTCATTTGGCCCTGCTAGAAAATTACCCCGTCTACGTGATGAATTTCATTGGAAAGCACATCCTACACAACAATGGTACTAAAGAATTACCTCGTGTACATTTGTTGCCTCGGGTTGTTCTAGGTTGCGGAACCTTGTCGGGCTCTGCTCCGGGCTTTGGTTCACGGGCTCAGCGCCATCCGGTACTTTTCCCTGATTGGAGCCCATGTGCAGCAAGTTTGTCTGAAGTATTAAATTAACAAAGTCATGCGATGAATCTTCGCACAACATGAATGACCATTTTGTCGTGCGTTACATTGCTAATATCAACGTTTTGCATATATAAGGCGTAATCACCAATTTGTCAAGCATGTCGTACTTGGCCTGAATGAGACAAATTCACATGATGCCGATACATTTGACATGACACAAAGTAATTTCAAAATTCAAATACATTACATTTCACATATACATGGTACATAGAAATTGCTTCAAAATTCACATATACATAGAAACTTCGAAATTCACCAAGAATTATAATAATTCACATGATACATATACATTTGACATGATACATACAAAATTCAAAAGTCAAATACATTACATTTCACATATACATGAACTCTCTCACAAAGCTGTTCCAAACTTACAGTGGCTCATCAGTCATCACTAGATACTAGCTACTAGGAATAACTCAACCTAAGTTAATTAGTCTACCAACTCATACTAGTATTCATAGCTAGATCAAATCACAGGTGCTACACTGCTACAAGAAGAGCTGTACTTTTCCTGCCCATATGGATTGCTTGAAAGCAACTCAGTTTTTTTCTTTTTTTGAAGACGGCTGAAAGCAACTCAGTTGAAGCTACAAGCACTGTGCCCTTTTAGCAATCAAATATAATTGATTCAAAGAAAGCAACTATATAAAAGGCTATTATTCTTCGAAAAGGAATTTAATTAGAGTATTTCAGACTTTTTACCTGGTATATTCTTTAACCACACTAGTGCAATCATTCAACTTAACTAAGCGTGTTATCTAGGGGACAGAAGTAAAAAAATCCGCAAAGAAACTACAACCGAATTATTTCTTCCTATGTACGAATTCATTTGCATAAAGGAAATTTGCGATGTTATATCTGAAAACATTTCTTCATGTTAACATCATTTCCCCATTCTAAAAGCATATCTCAAGTGAAAACTACCCATTCCTACTGTTGATTCTAGAAGTCAAATGGAGGTCCAAAAAAATAAAATCAAACAATCATCAGCACTGGATCAGTTCGAATGCCACAGCCACAATAATAGTCCATGTTGAAAGGTAATGCCAAAGCAAGTGGGTTTCTGGATTGTTGGAAAAGATGTGATAATAAGAGCTAGTTTTTATTGATTATTCCATATAACAATACAAGCAAAAGAATATGATTCATGATCATTCGAAATGATATATATGGCAACAGATCACATAAAGGCAATATTGTGTCATTCATATAATGAATCATGACTACTATGGCAATATAGAGGTAATTATGTATGATTGCTCTCAGATTATTGGGTTTGAATGAAGATTAGAATCTTCACCTCAATCACAAATGGGCAAAACAATTAATTGAGTAAATAAGGCCTTAAATCCTTACCATCTTATCATGCACAATAAGAATTGATAATGAGATTATCAGATCAGCATGTGACAGTGAACAAGAGTCTATGATCAGAACAACAAAGCTATAAGTAATTAGCTACTGCAGAAGCTATTAAATCAACAGACAGGTATATGTAACATCCCAATTTTTTTAGTTTTCAATTATTAAATATTATTTTATTGACAGTTATGATTTTTGCGAATTTTTCTGGAGTTATTCGGATTTTCTGAGATCTGTTGAAATTATGTTAATTTAGAGTATATTGTCTCTTAGAATTATTTATTAAAAGGAAAGTCTAAAATAAAGTTTTGCCAAAATATTTTGATTAAGTCCATAAGGGCTCAAGGTTCTTTTATTTCTCTTGGAATCTTAGGTTATTAAGCGGTTCAGAGAAATCAAATAAACCCCGAGTGATTGTCTTTCTAAAAGAAAACCATCATGAGGATTCTCGCGATTGGTATTGGGCTCTGCATCGGTTCTTTGTATCTGAGTAGTTCATGGACAAAGCGCCGCTGGCCTTGTTCTAGAAGTGCCAACGTGGCGGATGAAGGCGTGATCGTTTGAAGTTCACCGAGAAAATGTGCCGCGTTCAATCGGGACTCGGAGACGGTGACCGAAGATTTCCGCTTCGTGGATGGCGTAGGAGAATCGAGCGTTGCTTTGTCACCGGAAAGATCGGGAATTGAAGCCGGCCGACGTGTTCGGAAGAGTCGACCGAGGAGTCACCAAGTACTTCTCCCGCGCGGACTAGGACGCCGTGACCGAAGGTGCTCGCCTCGAGGATAGCGCGGGAAAAGCACGGGCGCTGTTGTGGATGGAGATTTGGCGCCGAGTCGGTGTCGAAGGTTTCAATCTCTGATGTCACCGTATTCAAACCGGATGTGTGAAGCTTTGCGGCGTGTTATTTGGGACTCGGCTGTCTCGACCAAAGCGCCGTCGTGGAAGGCGTAGCAGCGGGAAAGTACAGCACCGTTGGTTCCTATACGGATTTGGATCGTGGGGCGTAGGAAAGTCGGTGCCGTTTGGAAGGTTGTGAGCCGTGGTGCCGCGAAACCATTGAGGATCTGGCCGAGAGCTTTAAATAGCGCTCGGTCGAATACTGGAAATCATACAAAGGCGTCGCGTTTGCTGATCAAGGCGTGGAGCTCGGCGCAAGGAAATCACGGTGGCTCGCCGGAGCGGAGGTCATCGTCGTTCTTTTTCCGAGGAACATCGTCGATTCGCCGCTATTAAATCGGGATTGAGGAGTATCCGCAAGATCGCTGCAGCGCCAAACTCACCGACATCTTCTTCATCTTCGGTGATTGGAGTCGCGGACCTCGCCGTCAAACCAAGATCATCTAGTCGTCCAGGGGAAAGTCGCGGCGTCGCTAGGAGATTTCGAGCCGCACGCCGCCGCGAGTTGTCGCCAAGTCGCCGCTTCGTCTTCGGTGAATTCAAGCCGCCGCCGCTTCATCGCCGATCGAGAGTTTCGTCACCGTCGGATCTTAATCGGCGACGGGATTCGCCCACGTCCACGGCGGAATCGGTAAGCATCTTAGATTAAATACCGACCGTTGAATTTAAGTCGGACGATTGATATTAGACCACGTAGTAGATTTACGTAATCAGTTAGATCAAGTTCATCGATCGAGATTTCGCCACGCTTTTGTCCGTACAAGCGGGCAAGAAAATTTAGATTTTCTTTATAAAAATAATTAGGAAAGATTTAGAACTTCTAATTCGAGTTTAGTTTATTTTCTAAACTTCTAAATGCTATAGCTTTTGCAAATAAACTCCGATTTGGGTGATTCAATTCCGAAAGGTTTGTAGGATTGAGATCTTTCCAATGGTGGATTTTATTTGAATTTTCGAGTTCATTTGCTATTTGTTCTTGGTGTTCATTTGCTATTTCTTTCGATTCGCATAGGCGTTGAGTTGAGCGAGGTTTGAAGGAGGAATTATCAATTCAACATCAATCTTCGGAGCAATATCAGGAGCTTAAGCAAGGCAAGTTGTGCTTTGATCATGTTGCACCCATAAACTAGATTGCATGCTATTTTTGATTTACCTTATCACTTGTTATTTTAAGTGTACAAATGATTTCAACATAAGTTTGGGATTAGCTACCATACCCTTTGAATTATACCCTACCTTGCTAGTTGCATGCTATGATCCACTTGTCACCCTAGGTTGGTTAATTATAGTTGGTTAAATAGAAAATCAACATGGGTGGTTAGACCGAATTAGAGATGCTTAGCCATGCCACGTCATCACATGCTCATGAGATATTGTTTATTAATCTTGACTAATGGAATATGGAACTATGATGATAATTTGTGGGCCATGTGTGGTCGCACAAAGAGATTGAGTTGTTGTGACAGCGGAGTCACGCAACGATGTTGATTTGTGAAGAGCACGTGGTGTTTGGTAATCAACTGGGGTGGGAAAAATGATTTAGATTGAGGCAAGTGGCAAGATTGTTCCTGGTGGGCCAAGACTGGCAATTGGGCGGTCGCATTTGGTTTTTGGTGGGCCAAGAGTGGCAATTGGGCGGTCGCATTTGGTTTTTGGTGGGCCAAGAGTGGCAATTGGGCGGTCGCATTTGGTGGGCCAAGAGTGGCAATTGGGCGGTCGCATTTGGTTTTTGGTGGGCCAAGAGTGGCAATTGGGCGGTCGCATTTGGTTTTTGGTTAGTCTTGCCTTGGTCAACTAAGGGGTAGTTAATTAAAATTTGTCAACTGTTATGGGATGGCAGGATGCCATGTGGATAATGGAATTTGATTTAGGTTGAGACTTGGGTTGTTTTGCAAACAATGGAATCTATTTACTTGTTATTATTTGTTTCTTGTCTTTTCAATCTACATATCGCTTATGTTTGAAAATGTCTTCTCGCTTAAGAACCACTTAGCCATTCCTTGGAATAAGCCTTGCATATAGCTATGATAGAATTGCATTACATGCACAACTTGTTGAGTACGTGTTGGTGTACACCTTTCCTACAAAAATCATCGATCTTTGAAGAAGGAGTACCATGAAGGGACGAATGTTTAGGGTGCGAGCCTTGTCGGTTACTGTGGTATCTTGAGGGTTGTCTCGTCTTCATTCCATTGCAGTTCAATTTGTTATTCAGCCTTGTGAGGCATTGCTAAGTAAGTTGACCATAAGGTCATACAACCGCTAATATTTAATATATTATGTCTTTATCTTATTTACGTTGTGTATGATTATGATATTCACTAATGTTGAGCTGTGTGCACTAGAGTGATCTGGACTAGTCAAGATATACCGAGGGTCGGATTTGCATATTCGGTCCCGACAAAGGTGGTATCGAGCCATGCCGACTGTGAGGTCTTGGCCCTAGATAGTTGGTCGCCTCTATAGGTCTTTCAAAATTATTTTCTAAAGTAAAAAAAACCTAACTCGTAAGAATAATGTGTTCTTGACTTATCTCATTCTTCTATTTCTCGTCCTTACCAAAAATTCTCTCCATTCCCTTGCTGAAATTTCTTTCTCTTACCTTTTGCTAAGTTGAATTAAAAATCTTACCCGAGTTATCATGAGTAGGAAACGATATACCACACTTAGGAGATGACATCATGCTGTTGCTACCGCCAAGATCATAACGGAAGGAATCATCAAGCTCATGGAAGGGTGGATCAATGAAGTGTATCAAGAAAACTCAAGACTTCAAGTAGCCGCTTGAGACTCATGTGGGAGTCGCGTTTCCTAAGATAAGAGAGTCGCTCATGTAGACGGTAGTTTTGTGTGTTTAGGTTGAATTGGTTCTTCTTGATTGTTGGTGTGCAAGATGTGTTGCAAAGCTCTTAGGCTTATATAAGCAACCATACCAAGATAATTAATAAAGATATAAAGTTTGGGTTTAACCTATTCCCCAAATTAGAAATTCTTGCATCTCATCTATGCTATTTCTATCTTGCCTAACCAAAACGAACTCGACAGATGGTGAATACTCGTGGTAATCAGGGAGCGCCGTGAAGTGGTCTTCGCAGAATGACAATCCTAATGAAGGAACGCCAACACCACCGCACCACCAAGAGATGTGCGAGAACCTAGGAGCTTTATAGCCGCACGCAGACACAGCTTATGCGCATAATGATGCAAAGATGCTGAGAACATGACCAACCCACCCGTAGGAAACCACAACATACAACACGGCAACAATGGGCAGCGTTCTCATTCTAAACTGTCAGATTTCATGAGAACCCGTCCTCCAACCTTCTCAGGCAATGCTAATCCTTTGGAGGCTGACGATTGGTTAAGGACCATTGAGAGAAAGCTACATATCACGCAGTGTGAGGGCAATGAAAAGGTGTTGTATGCTTCACACCATTTGGAAGGAACTGGCCGAATGGTGGGAGAATTATCACAAAGATATGAAGCACCACAGAAATTACCCGAAGAGTTTATAACGGCTTTCGTCAATACCATGTGCCTAAGGGATGATGGAGCTCAAGAAGGAAGAGTTCAGACTTTGAAGCAAGAAGGCCACCAAAGGGCGGAATATCTGAATAAGTTCACACAGTTAGCACGCTATGCACTTGAGGATGTGGCCACGATAAGGCCAGGCGGTCTCGCTTGAAGGGTTTAAACTCGATCGCGGTGGGATTAATCACCCATAATTTTCCGATTTCCAAGAGTTAGTCAATAAGGCTTTGATCCTTGAGGATAAGCGTAAAGAATTAGGAGAGGATCGTAAGCGTAGAATGGCTAGTCAAGAAGGAAGACCTACCCAGTTCAGGTTAAGGATGTCACCTCAACAGTTCGCTAGGATTCAGCCACAGTGGACCAACACGACATCAACTTCATCACCTCGCCTCGCTAATCAGAACTTCCAAACACCAGCACCAGTGGGTAATGCACAGGCAGGGAGTCAGCAGTCTGCTGTCAAGAAATGCTTCTCTTGCAATGAGCCAGGACATTTCGCTAACAAGTATCCGACAAAGGGCAATGTTACGCCGGTTCGTTTTAATTTGAGCACTACCCCTTCTACAGCTCCAGTGACAGGAGGAAATCGAGTATCAGTGCAGTCGGGAGCATCGCCTCAGACAACGACACGTGCAAGGATCAATCATATCACAACAGATGAAGCCTAGGACGCTGTGGAGGTTGTGTTGGAGATACCTGACAATAACACCGCCGTTGATCCGTCAGAAGACCCTCTCGTCGCCAACCAAAATCAGGAAGACAAAGACAGCTATCCAAGAGCCTGCAACCCTCCGTTTGATATCTGCGGTGGAGGCGAAGAGGAAGATTAGCTAGATGTTTAGGATCATGTTTCATACTCATTAGTCGCATTCTAAAGTAGTAGTTGCCAATTTAATATTTTCGTTATCGTAAGACCTATAGGTCCAGCCTCGTAATAAAAGAGATATGTCAGGCAGTACTTTGAAGTTTTATGTTACTGTTTAGTTATGGTTCAAACTGTCAAGAATTTTACGATCGACTAGTGACCCAAACTTGAGTTATAAGCATGAAGAATAAAGCGCTTATAGAATACTTGGATAAATTTGTGATTGTTTTATAGACGATACCCTTGTGTATCCCAAGTCGAAGAAGAGCATGCGAGCATTTGCGATTAGTTTTGGGGAAGTTGTGGAAACAAAGAAGTTATCACGACAAAATTTGCAAATGTGACTTTGGAAAGAGAAGGTAGAATTCGTAGTTCATGTTTTAAGGTATGGCATCAATATCTCATTGGAAATAGATGTGAGATATATACGGACCATAAGAGTCTCAAATACATATTCACCTAGTCGATCTTAATATGAGGTAGGGAAGATGATTAGAATTGATTATGGATTATAATATTGAATTCATTATCATCCGGAAAAGCTAATGTAGAAGCCGAAGCTGTTAAGCGGAAAAGCCACAAAGGTAAATGTTATAGAAGCGAGTGATCGACGGAGTCGTGTGAGAGAATTTCGAAGTTAAGATTAGAGGTTGTGCCAGCAGGATTTCGTCCGCCTTTAGAGGTAAAACCAACCCTAGAAGACCAAACCAGAGAAAGGTTGAAAACAAAGATGCCTAAGCAGAAGAGTTATGCCGACAATCGCGCCGTGACTTGAGTTTTGAGCCCAATGATTTCATGTATCTTAGGGTTACTTTCCTTAAAGGTGTAAAAAGGTTTCAAGTCGAGGGAAAAACTTGCACCTAAGTAGGTTGGACCATTTAAGATCTTAAGCCGCCAAGGAGAGGTTGCTTATTAGTTGGAGTTACCCCAGTCATTAGCAGGAGTCTGCAATGTGTTTCATGTGTCTCATCTTAAGGAAGGTCTCAGAGTGCCAGCAGAACAAACACCGTTAGAAGCAATCGAGTTGCAGAAAGATCTGACTTATAAAGAGCAGCCTATTAGGATCTTGGATACAATGGAGCGTAGGACCGTAAATAAGTCCGCCGCTTTTTAAGAGTGCAATGGAGTAATCATTCGAAAATGAAGCAACTTGGGAGCATGAAGAAGATTTGAAGAAAGAATTCCCAAACCTATTCTCTAGTCAGCCCTAAATCTCGGGGTCGAGATTCCGTTAAGGGGGGGAGGTTTGTAACATCCCAATTTTTTAGTTTTCAATTATTAAATATTATTTTATTGACAGTTATGATTTTTGCGAATTTTTCTCGAGTTATTCGGATTTTCTCGAGATCTGTTGAAATTATGTTAATTTAGAGTATATTGTCTCTTAGAATTATTTATTAAAAGGAAAGTCTAAAATGAAGTTTTGCCAAAAATATTTTGATTAAGTCCATAAGGGCTCAAGGTTCTTTTATTTCTCTTGGAATCTTCCTGTTATTAAACGGTTCAGAGAAATCAAATAAACCCCGAGTGATTGTCTTTCTAAAAGAAAACCATCATGAGGATTCTCGCGATTGGTATTGGGCTTGCATCGGTTGTCAGTATGCGAGTAGTTCATGGACAAAGCGTCGGCTGGCCTTGTTCTAGAAGTGCCAACGCATGATGAAGGCGTGATCGCTTGAAGTTCACCGAGAAAATGTGCGCGCTCAATCGGGACTCGGACGGTGACCAAGATTTCCGCCGTGGATGGCGAGGAGAGTACGAGCGTTGCTTTGTCACCGGAAAGATCGAATTGAAGCCGGCCGACGTGTTCGGAAGAGTCGACCGAGGAGTCACCAAGTACTTCTCCCGCGGACTAGGACGCCGTGACCGGAAGGTGCTCGCCTCGGGATAGCGCGAAAAGCACGGGCGCTGTTGTGGATGGAGATTTGGCGCCGAGTCGGTGTCCGAAGGTTTCGATCTACTGATGTCACCGTATTCAAACCGGATGTGCGAAGCTTTGCGACGTGTTCGACCGACTCGGCTGTCTCGACCAAGGCGCCGTGCGTGGAAGGCGAGCGCCAGAGGGAAAGTACAAGACCGTTGGTTCCTATAACGGATTTGGATCGTGGAGGGCGAGGAAAGTGCGGTGCCGTTTGGAAGGTTGTGAGCCGTGGTCGCCATGAAACCATTGAGGATACGGGGCCGAGAGCTTTAAATAGCGCCGGTCGGCCCCGGGAAATCATACAAGGCGTCGCGTTTGCTGATCAAGACGTGGAGCTCGAGGCGCAAGGAAATCACGGTGAAAGCTCGCCGGAGCGGAGGTCATCGTCGTTCTTTGTTTTCGAGGAACATCGCCGATTCGCCGCTATTAAATCGGGATTGAGGAGTATCCGCAAGATCGCTGCAGCGCCAAACTCACCGACATCTTCTTCATCTTCGGTGATTGGAGTCGCGACCTCGCCACAAACCAAGATCATCTAGTCGCCCAGGAAAGTCGCAGCGTCGCTAGGAGATTTCGAGCACGCTACGCCGAAGTTGTCGCCAAGTCGCCGTCTTCGTCTTCGGTGAATTCAAGCCGCCGCCGCTTCATCGCCGATCGAGAGTTTCGTCACCGTCGGATCTTAATCGAAGCGACGGGATTCGCCCACGCCACAATGAATCGGTAAGCATCTTAGATTAAATACCGACCGCTGAATTTAAGTCGGACGATTGATATTAGACCACGAGTAGATTTACCCGAATCAGTTAGATCAAGTTCATCGATCGAGATTTCGCCACGCTTTGTCCGTACAAGCCGGGCAAGAAAATTCAGATTTTCTTTATAAAAATAATTCGAAAGATTTAGAACTTCTAATTCCAGAGTTTAGTTTATTTTCTAAACTTCTAAATGCTATAGCTTTTGCAAATAAACTCCGATTTGGGTGATTCGAATTCCGAAAGGTTTGTAGGATTGAGATCTTTCCAATGGTGGATTTTATTTGAATTTTCGAGTTCATTTGCTATTTGTTCTTGGTGTTCATTTGCTATTTCTTTCGATTCGCATAGACGTTGAGTTGAGCGAGGTTTCGAAGGAGGAATTATCAATTCAACATCAATCTTCGGAGCAATATCAGGAGCTTAAGCAAGGCAAGTTGTGCTTTGATCATGTTGCACCCATAAACTAGATTGCATGCTATTTTTGATTTACCTTATCACTTGTTATTTTAAGTGTACAAATGATTTCAACATAAGTTTGGGATTAGCTACCATACCCTTTGAATTATACCCTACCTTGCTAGTTGCATGCTATGATCCACTTGTCACCCTAGGTTGGTTAATTATAGTTGGTTAAATAGAAAATCAACATGGGTGGTTAGACCTAATTAGAGATGCTTAGCCATGCCACGCCATCACATGCTCATGAGATATTGTTTATTAATCTTGACTAATGGAATATGGAACTATGATGATAATTTGTGGGCCATGTGTGGTCGCACAAAGAGATTGAGTTGTTGTGACAATGAGTCACGAACGATGTTGATTTGTGAAGAGCACGTGGTGTTTGGTAATCAAGCTGGGTGGGAAAATGATTTAGATTGAGGCAAGTGGCAAGATTGTTCTCGTGGGCCAAGATCGCAATTGGCTGGTCGATTTGGTTTTTGTGGGCCAAGAGTGGCAATTGGGTGGTCGATTTGGTTTTTGGTGGGCCAAGAGTGGCAATTGGGCGGTCGTCGATTTGGGTGGGCCAAGAGTGGCAATTGGGCGGTCGATTTGGTTTTTGGTTAGTCTTGCCTTGGTCAACTAAGGGTAGTTAATTAAAATTTGTCAATCGTTATGGGATGGCGAATGCCATGTGGATAATGGAATTTGATTTAGGTTGAGACTTGGGTTGTTTTGCAAACAATGGAATCTATTTACTTGTTATTATTTGTTTTATCGTCTTTTCAATCTACATATCGCTTATGTTTGAAAATGCCGCCATCGCTTAAGAACCACTTAGCCATTCCTTGGAATAAGCCTTGCATATAGCTATGATAGAATTGCATTCTCGGCACAACTTGTTGAGTACGTGTTGGTGTACTCACCCTTTCCTACAAAAATCATCAAGATCAAGAAGGAGTACCATGAAGGGACGAATGTTTAGGTGCGAGCCTTGTCGGTTGTTCGTGGTATATCGAGGGGTTGTCTACGCCTTCATTCGTTGTAGTTCAATTTGTTATTCAGCCTTGTGAGGCATTGCTAAGTAAGTTGACCATAAGGTCATACAACTGCTAATATTTAATATATTATGTCTTTATCTTATTTACGTTGTGTATGATTATGATATTCACTAATGTTGAGCCTGTGTGCACTAGAGTGATCCTGGACTAGTGCAGTATACACAGAGGGTCCGGATTTGTATATTCGGGTCCCGACAGTATAGCATGCATAGATGATCATCAGAAAAATTCAGTGCAGTATGCTAACCGAACCAACAATGCTATTAGGGCTTAGACAAAAAACACAGAGAGGCAATAAGCTACACAACTAATCTGACTTTTAGACAGTGATCAAATCAAGACTTCTAAAGCATGTAAGTCTACCAACTTAAGGCCTTATTTACAGAATAATTATCAATATCATTGATAACCCTAGAATCATCACAGAGCAATACCAATCCCTTTAGCCAACAAGAATCAAATGCAATACCGGAAAACTTACAACAGAACAACACTCGAAGCTGCTCAGACTCACAGCCTAACACACAACAAAATGGAACAAGAATAAGCTACAACACTAATCAGACTTTTAGACAGTGATCAAATCAAGACTTCTAAAGCATGTAAGTCTACCAACTTAAGGCCTTATTTACAGAACAATTGTCAATATCATTGATAACCCTAGAATCATCACAAAGCAATACCAATCCCTTCGGCCAACAAGAATCAAATGCGATCAAAAACTTACAATGTAACAACACTGAAGCTGCCGTACACGGGCTAGCACACAACAAAATGGAACAAGAACATAGCACAAGCTTACCGGCGCGGGGAGGGGCGATGTGGGGAGAGTCGACGCCGGGGGGAGGTGCCGCAGGTGGAGACAGCGGGGAGGGGTTGCCGCAGGGAGGGCCGGCGCGGGGAGAGTCAATGCGGGGAGGGCCGACGCGGGGACGCAGAGTGCTCACGACGGCTAGGGCTCACAGACAAAGGATAGGAACTCCAAACGGAATGTGAAATGGCTAAGTGCGGGAAAGAGAATGTTTATATAGGGAGGATTATTACTGCCGGTTCAATCAAATGAGCTGTCACTGATGCATTATCTCTACTGGGTTGTTTTAGACCCGGTAGTGATGTAGGACTATTACTGCCAGCTCATTTATAAACCGACAGTAATATAACAACATCACTGTCGGTTGAAATATGACCTGGCAGTGATGTATAACTATTAGTGCTGGGTTATTTATTACCCGGCAGTAATATAACAACATCACTACCGGTTGAAATATAGACCGGCAGTGATGTGGAACTATCAGTGCCGGGTGCAGACTAAGACGTGGTACTGATGTATTATATTAGTGGCGGTCGGTATATGTCAACCAGCACTGATGTTCACCATCTGTGCCACGTTACTAAAGAACCGGCAGTGATAGTCCCTGCGCCCACCCCAGATAGTGTGCATGCCAAGTGCTGGTGTGGCAAAAATTGCTGCCGCGGCAAGTATTTGGTAGCCGCGGCAAGTGCTGCCGTGTGCATGCAAGTGCTGCCATGTGCAAGGATTGTATTTTTTGAATTTTCTAGCATTAATGGTTTTTATTGAGCCTTTTCTTTTAAAAATAAAGTCCAATAAAGTGAAATGGTAAAAGTAAAAAGGTAAAAACATAAATCAACAGTAATTGTCAGATTTTTGTTGAAATCCCTAAAGAAGATCTAAAGCTGAGATTTTTACCATGCTGACATCGGATTATTATCCATCTATGGTAAAAAGATCAAAAATTAAAACTTACATTTAAAAATTTTAAAAATTCAAAAACTAAAAGTAAATAAAAAAATTTCAATGTCAGAATTATTAGAATATAAATATCAAAGATAAAAATATGAGATTTGACCTGAGAAGGTTTGAAAAATTCTGACAAGCCAACTAATTGACTATTGATTTCTCTGTTATTGATTTTCCACAGGTATTAAACAATATCGAAATATTCTAAAATTTTTTCTGAATGATGATAATAATCAATATTCCATACATTACAAATTGAAGCATGTCCTTCATACAAAATGTTTATATTACAAATTGAAGCTTGACCTTCATACAAAATAATGCATATCCTTACCTATACAACTAAGTTACAATCCGACCTTCGTTATGATCGCGGCGTATGTATGTAGCTTTCTCTATGTCTTCCATGAGACCTAGGTCGATGTTCTCACCAAAAGGAGGAAGCTCATCGAATTGGTTATAGTCTTCCTTGTCGACTACATTCTCAACTCTGACAATCCTTCTTTTTGCTTGAAGAACCACATGGCGTTTCTTATCAGTTGGATCCCTTACAAAGAAAATTTGTGTAACGGCATTAGCAAGTACGAATAGTTCTTCTCTATATCCGACATATTTGAAGTCCACGGTAGTGATACCGTACTTATCGATGTTCATGCCCCTAGGTAGCCTAACACACTAGCACCGAAAGGGGGGGACCTTCAAAGGCCCATAGTCATGCTCCCAAATCTCTTCTATGAATCCGTAGTACGTCTGCATGCCATTGCTGTCATAGGCATCTATACGGACCCTGCTGTTTTGGTTGTTGCTCTTGTTATCTTGTGCTCTCGTATAAAATATATATCCATTGATGTCATATCCTTCAAATATCAAAATTGTATATGACGGCCCCTTATCCAACACTCTCAATTAAGCACACTCTGTCTGTGTATGCATCATGTGTCTAAGTAACCAGTCTCCAAAGTTATCTATGTGCTCTCTCGCGATCCAAACCTCAGACTTACATGGGTTTTTTCTTCGTAACATGTTCTTATGCCTGTTGACATACGGGGCCGCTACAACTGATTAGTGCAGAACTGTAAAATGTGCTTGCGTGAATGAAGCGTGATCATTCGTACGGATCGATTTCTGACCTAGTGTCCCTTTCCCTTGTAGCCTCCCCTCGTGGCGAGATACCGACACACCAATCGGTTTGAGATCCACGTAATCGATGCAGAACTCGATGACCTTCTTGATTCCCCAACCTTCGGCAATACACCCTTCCGGCCGATGTCGATTATGAACATATTTCTTCACAACCGCCACGAACCTCTCGAAACGGTACATCTGATGTAGAAACACAGGACCAAGAAACTGTATCTCTTTCACAAAATGAACAATAAGATGGACCATAATATCGAAAAAGGATGGAGGGAAGCACATCTCAAGCAGACATAGAGTGTGGATCACGTCTTAGCTGTAGCTTATCTAGTTTCAACGGATCGATGACCTTCTGTGAAATCATGTTGAAGAATGAACACAACTTTATAATTGGGTCTCGCACTTTCTCTGGCAGAACACCTCTAATTGCAACAGGAAGCATCTGTGTCATCATCACGTAGCAATCATGAGACATCATACCAATTAATTTCAAGTCATTCATTGAGACTAGCCTCTTTATGTTGGCAGAATAACCGGATGGAACTTTGACTCCATGCAAGCACTCACACACGCTAATTTTCTTATTCTTGCTTAGAGTGTAGCAAGCTGCGGGAAGGTACTTTTTTCCTTGACCCAGGTCTTCGTGATGTAGCTCCTTCCTGAGTTTCATATCTTTCAGGTCTATCCGTGCATTGAGTGTATCTTTTGTTTTGCTAGGAATGTCTAGTAAAATACCAAGCAATCTGTCACACACGTTCTTCTCTATATGCATGACATCGATCGTATGTCGAACATCCAAGTGCTGCCAATAAGGTAGGTCTATAAATACTGATCTCTTTTTCCACAAAGGAGTTGTATCACCGGAACTCGGGACTGATGTATTTCCAGCTCCCTTTCCATGGATAATTTTAATATCCTTTATGACCGTAAATAACTCTTTGCCGTTATGATGTTGCGGAGCTGAAGCAGTCTTCTTTGTACCGTCAAAAGCTCTCTTGTTGTTGTGATACGAATGGTCCCTACGAAGGAACCTACGATGCCACATGTAACATATTTTTCAGCAGTATTTCAGCCACCGACTACCTGTATCACCCATGCAATGAACGCATCCATTGAATTCTTTTATAGTCTGGCCCAAAAGATTGCTAAGAGCAGGGTACTATTGATGGTTATGAAGAACAATACGCGTAACATGAAGTTCTTTCTTTTGTACTCATCCCATACCCGTACACCGTCGTTCCACAATACCAGAAGATCTTCAACTAGTGGTTTGAGGAACACATCAATATCGTTGCCAGGTTGTCTCGGTCCTTCGATCAGCAGCGGCATCATAATGTCTTCCGCTTCATACAAAGCTAAGGAGGAAGGTTGTAGATACAAAAGTCATCGGCCAAGTGCTATGACGACTTCTCATGTTGCCGAAAGAATTCATCCCATCCGTACTGAGTTCGAACCATATATTCCTCATATCATTTGCAAAGTGTTTCTTGTATTTTCTATCGATATTCCTCCACTGTGCGGAGTCAGCAGGGTGTCTAAGCGTTCCATCCTTCTTACGCTCTTGGGCGTGCCATCGCAGCAATTGAGCATGCCTTTTGTTCATAAACAAACGCTTCAAACGGGGGATTATAGGGAAATACCACACCACCTTGGTCGGAGGTCTTTTCTTCTTACGCTGCGCCTCGATGTCGTCATCGCCGCACTTATACCGAGATGCCTTGCAAACAGGACACGCATCCAAATTTGCAAACTCATTGCGATACAATATGCAATCGTTTGAACATGCATGTATTTTTTGCACGTCCAGTCCCAACGGGCAAACAACCTGCTTGGCCTGGTACATGGTTGCTGGCAACATGTTACCCTCTGAAAGGACATCTCTAAAGAAACCTAACAGCTCTGTGAAACTCTTATCGGACCAACCATTGCTTGCCTTCAACTGCAGCAGCGTAAGAACAACATGCAGCTTTTTGAGCTCCTCCTTGCAGCTTGGGTACAAGGGTGTTGTAGAATTCTCTACCATACGCTGAAACTTCTGAAAATCCCTTTCACTCAAGAGGTCCTCCTCCCCATCATGCAACATCTGTTCTAGATCATCTTCATGGTTATCGATGAACGTGTCTTCATGGGTGTCAACAAACGTATTTTCAACTGCAATCGAGTCGTTGTCTTCATCATCATCAATCAGATGCCCTTCACGTACAATATCATCTTCACTGTGCTCGGTCCAACAGGTATAGGCAGGCTTGAAACACCTTCGAAGAAAGTGTGCACAGATCGCCTCAAGGTTAGAAAATTGCTTCTCATTCTTGCAATCGACGCATGGGCAACAAATATAGTCCATTAGCTTATTTGACTTGTACGCTGCAGGCGCGCTCAGAAAACTAGTCACACCGTTCAAGTACTCTCTATCGCGACGATCCGCTTCATACATCCATCTTCGTTCCATCTACAAATATTTATAACAAATAAAATTTCAATAAATTAATAAGTGCTCACAAATTGTTTTATACATTTAATTTGTTATATAACGCTAATTAATCTACAAATTTTCATTACTTATAAATCTATATCCAAATCTCGATTGTAAAATAAATTAAATAATTTCTATTAGTTATATATAATGGTCCGTCCAAGAAAATTTTCATTACTTACAGAAGTATTAAATTAACATACACGAAATAAAGAAACAATTTTAAGTAATTAGATTAAACAATAGTTAATTATGAAGTGCTACCACATTTAAATTCAATCAATGTATTAAATGCAATCACTAATTTAGTTCTCTAAATACTTAAATTCAACCTACATCATAATCTCACCAATCACTATACATATAAAAGTTGGTAATTTCAAATCTAGCCTCTAGATTAGAGCTCTAATTGTGTTGACTATGCAATCAATAATTCTCACAACCTACAACAATATAGAACGTAATATCCAACTAAAAAACTATCAAAGAAATGTACATCAAGATACGAACCTTAGATTACGAGTTAGAAACGAATTCCACCAAATTTGAGAGCAAAAATTCGTCCCCTTTCCACCCCAACCGAGCAAGAACAGAGGTCCTCTCTATTCTGGATAGGTTGGGGAAGGAAGCTAGGATATATATAGTGACACATTATCACTGCCGGCTTTTTTTCTAGAACCGACAATAATATATCACTGCCACTTCTATCTCTAAATTCGGCAGTGATATCGCTGCCGTTTTCCGTGCAAATCACTTTATCACTGTCAGTTATACTGTTGAACTGGCAGTAATACATCACTGTCGGTTGTCTCTCTAAAACCAGCAGTGATATTGCTTCCATTCACGCGGGAAAATTATACTGTTCTTATCACTGCCGGTTGAAATTAGAACCGGCAGTGATAATCTTATCACTGTCGGCTCGGGCTTAATCGGACAGTGATGGAGGGTCGCGGATGAAGCAGTCTATAGTAGTGTAATTCGGATGTAAAGTCCTGTTCAAATAATTACTCTAGGATCTAGCTTCCATCTCTTTCGAGAAAAGTCACCTCCAGATCTCCTATATATAAGTAGGGGTATAGAGGCGCATCATGCACATAAAAAAATCAATAAAGAGAAGCACTGCAGCCCTACATCTTTTGTTACTTTTCTGGTCTCCTGTTTTAAGGACGGAAATAGTGAAGGGGGGACTGAATTGTAACATCCCAAAAAAATATGAAATTAGTAAAATTTGAACTATAAATATGAATTCCAATATCATTGTGACTCTCTGTTCTTCTGAGATTTTCTTCGAATTTTTATTTATAAGAAAAACCACAATAATGTCAAAAGCCTATCTTTTAAACTATAAAGGACAAAAATCTAGACATATAAAATTTAGGAAAAATATATCCAGACCGTAGGTTATTTTTAGAGCCTCCTCAAAAAGTCTCAAAGCAATGTGAACGCATTTAATTTTAAAAGAAATTAAAATAGTACATATAGACTAAAAACAAAATATATGTCAAAATTGAATAAAAAATACATGAAGGAGTTCACCAATTGAAATTTTTATGTCATCATCTTCAGTTCCTTGGCAATCGACCTAAACATTTTCAGAAAAATACAAGCTAAATTGATTTGTTCGAAAAATCAAAAACTGAAAAGGTAAATAACAAATGAGGTTAGTGTGAATTCAATAAAAATATCTAGGACTGATCGTGCTCTAAAAATTTTATGGTAAATTCCAAGTATCCATGGTATCATCCAGAAAACTTCTTACAGAAAATAGACTTCAATTATATCCCCACAAAAATAAAAAATGGAAAACAATTAATGGTAATAGTGGCAGTGTAGGAATTTTAGAAAAAGAACTCGTATGAGGTAATGGCTTGAAATTTTTACTGTATGTAAACCACTGCAATAGGCACACGCATAAACATTTTCAAAAATTTATAGACAAGAATGGCCACTCAATTTAAGAATTCTAGGGCATTCTTTTTTTTTGTCAATTCCATATGGGGCCCATCCACCGGTGACACATGGCTTTGAGCCGCTGCCACCTCTAGCGCTCTTACCAGTGCTCCACCTCATCTCTGTCTTCTTCCTTTCTTCTCCTCCATAGCAAGCACCGCCTATCCCTCTCTGTAGCAAGTCAAGCCATGATATGATCACCGAGCCACCACAACGTGACCTCCTCCATGCCATGGACAAACTCACCATACCGTGCATAGCCCGATGCGGAAAGTCCCACGCAACAGGCACAACTCCGCCGCCTTGCCTTGCCCTTGTTCAAACCCTAGTCCGTGCTGCCTCACTCGACTATAAAGCCAACCTAGGCTTCTCCTCAGCATTCCATACCGTCCCAGGAGCTGCACTGCTTCAATCAAACACCTCTACATCACCTATCGCTCAAGACATCCCCTAATCCCAATTCCTGTTACTACAGGAATTGACAATATTTTCATCGGCCGAAAACCGACGAAACACTATAGGAAAACGTGGTTGATTCGTCGGCCAACACTATTTTCGTCGGCCTGAAGGAAGCCGTCGAAAATAAGTTTGTAAATTCGTCAGCAAACTTAAGCCGTCGAAAATGTCCCTATAATTTCGTCGGCCATAGAATAGCCGTCGAAAATAAGTTTTCAAGTTCATCGGCCTGTTAAGCCGTCGAAAATACGTATTTAATTTTGTCGGCTTTCAAAAGCCGTCGGAAATAGCTGTCTAATTTTGTCGGCTAATTGTTAGGCCGTTGAAAATAGTTGGAGAGCTAAATATCGTGCGCCAGCCCAGAAAAAATCTCCTCGCTCGCAGCCTCTCCCGCCCCACGCGCCCTTGCGCCGCCGACGCCGCCCCCCGCCTTCGCCGCCGCCTGCGTGGTGGCGTCGACTAGTGGCGGGGCGCCCGGTCCATGCCGGCGGGGTGCTAGCGGAAAGCGAACCAGGAGGAGGTCGTGGAGGAGCCCTGCGTCGTGGTTCTCGACCACGAGGCGGTGCAGACTTGGATCTATCCAAGTGAGTGCTTTGGATTTCTACCTGTATCTCGCGATTATCTTGCTTCTTGCTGTGGTTATATTCGTGTTTTAGCATAGCCTGTGGGCGTGTGAACGTTTTTGTGAAGAAACAACTACCAAAGTGACATTTTTAGGTACATTGATAAACACATTGCCAAGAATGCATTTCACAAATGGGAGGAATACAAACACCAACTGAAGATGGGTAAAGACACATCTTAAACACCGAGCGCCTCAATTTATTTTTTTTGATTTAATCATTTAGATTCACAAAAACATAAGTACCGGTAGATGTCAAAATTGTTTCGTTGCTTGATTCTATTGCTTTGTTTATGCAGCTGGCAAACAAGGTAAATACTTTACTCTCCTTTCGACAAACAATCCTTTTTTGGTTTGATCATAGCGTTATTCTAGTAACCTGGATTAGGTATATGCGTCCTACTAGATGGTGCATGAGTATTGAATTTCGATCTTAAAAATTTATTTGCCCATCGAGACACGTGGTTATTTATCTCTACTAGGAAATCCTTGATTTTTTTAGCGCTTGGATGGCTACCTAGCTCCACATGGAAATGCCCAGATCCAAAGATGGATGTTCAAAGTTCCATTCCTCGATACAAGTGATGAAATGATAACATTAAGAAAATCGAAAATGGCATCTCAAACCGCTATCGAAGATTCTGTTTTGTTCTAGTTATTGTTTGCACTGTAAATATTTCAAGGGATTGCACTTTCACTAGATAATTATTTATCTAATCCAAGTTGCAAATATGAGCATTGTAATTTGTGTGGCCTTTGTTCATGTGTTGCAGCTAATATAGAAGTCCGAGAGTACCAACGATATATTGTCCAAAAGGCTTTATTTACTAATACACTAGTGGCTTTGCCAACTGAACTTGGCAAAACTTTTATTGCAGCGGCTGTGATGTATAATTACTTTAAATGGTTTCCTGAAGGTAATTTTTGGTACCAAACTGGAACCTTTTACTTCTCCTATGTGTATTTCATGTTGAACATTAACAAATGGTACTTGCTAACAATCTGGTGAATTTGAAAAGTTCAGTAAAATAGTATTTACTGCCCTTCACGCCCTCTTGTTACTCAAGAAATTGAGGCCTGCCATAATACATGGGTATACCGCAGTATTAAAATTGAGGCATGCTTGTTTGGTTTCAGTTAAAGATTAGCACATTTTCCTCTGCCAGTGTCATAATTAGTGAGATTTACTTGTTTGCAGAAGTGGACGATTGATATGAAAGGGAATCTAAGCCCTTCAAAGCGATCAAGTTTTTGGAAGTCTAAAAGAGTGTTTTTTGTCACTCCCCAAATTCTTGAGAATGATATACAATCTGGTGATTTTCTCTCAATGTTTATGGTATTCTTTATTAATCTTTTGTTGTATCTTTTTTTTATTATACTTTACTTTGTCAATTGAAGACTCATTTGTTGATTTAGAATGATAACCAAACATAGACATAATTTTGAAAGCAACTACACAAATTTTCTTCTTGTATAATGAAAATGCAGTTGAATTAGAGCCTCCATTGAAATGGAGTCATGCACCAAAGACAGAGTATTTTGTGCATAATGAATGCATGTAATTGTCTACACATAGAATCAAAATAGGTCCAAATACTAAATCTTACCTTGGTTAAGGAAACCATGACATTAACTCATAACTAGATACTTTACCTTCTTATTCCACACTGTCCCTATGCATTCTCTGCCACCTTTTCATTTAGTGTTGCACCATTGTTTGCCTGAATTTATGTGTTGCTGTTCGTGATAAAGCTCATCGAGCTTCGGGAAATCAGTCTTACTGTGTTGCTGTTCGTGACGCATGTTTCATGCTCAAGTATTTTATTCATCTTGTTTATCTGCACTTTAAAATACCCCTTCCTTTTATTTTGTTATCATCATGGGCTTCCTTCATTATCAACTTCATTTAATTGATGACAATATCAGTAAACTAGTTGTATGAGTGCTTTTCACTTATGCTTATTCAATCTTTATTTTCTGCTATGTTGGCAGTTGGTGGCAGCTCGTGTGCCGTTAAGGATTTTAGCTTTGACTGCTACACCAGGATGTAAGTCTCTGTGTATTAAAATAGAAGTACTTGTGTAAAAATGAAGACACTTTCTGATTTTGCAATCTTATCCTTCATTGTCATTCAGCAAGGCATCCAGATATCCAAGGTGTTATCAACAATCTACGCACCTAAGTGAGGATCTTTTAGGGAACATTCTATTGGGCATGGAAGCATATCCTTGACAGGTCCTATCTTTTCCAAAGCAGTAGTAGTCTGTAATGTTGATAATTACATGTAAAATCTACCAACTTTGTTGCGTTTGAGCTGTTCCATTCACTTTTGAAGATAAATATACTTTTTTAGTCTGATTGATGTATGTAATAAGTACCCGAATGAAATCATCTCTACCTATCCTGCTCAGATGCTCAGCATCCTTTCTGAGTCTATGCAAATTCCTTTTGGATTTCTTCAAGATTGTGTCACCATTAGCAGTTATAAATTTATAATGGCTATTCAAGGAGCCTGAATCCAGAACCTGATATCAAATGTCTATTGGAGTTGAATTAAGATTGAAGATTGTAGCCTTGTATCCCTCATCATATGAATTAATTAATCAATACTCCTAGGGAGTTAATATTTTTTCTTGATTTTGCACATCCTTTACCTAGTTTCACAAGTAAGGCTTTGATGTACGCTCACAGTTATCATGGTTCTTGTTTATTAAAGGCCAGCGTGGAATTCAATCATAAGGGATGAAACCTTCATGAAAGCAAAGAAAATGATGGATAACATCGTATCTCAAGGTATACGCAGTCCAATAGTACAGAAACTGGAAGCAGTGTTGGTTGATCACTTCCGTAAGCAACTTTCTGCTTTCGTAATGTGGTGCATATTTTGTCCAGTTAATTTGATGATCAGTAGATATATAATGTATACTGTTTAGTGCAATAAGTTTCATGCATTCTTCAGGCAACTAATAGCCCGATCTGTCATTATAAAATCTGTAACCTCATGCTTGGAACTGGCTTTCTGTCTAGCATTATGTGTGTGCCAATGATACTGTTCTGTTTAACAATCTGTAAGATTGGTAACCCTTTGTAGTATAGGAGTGCTATGGTTGTGAAAACTAGCTGTTCACTTATTGCATGTTATCAGAACACTTGACACTAGTATGCTGTTAAATGTGGTGCATGTTCGATAACACCTCCAACGGCGGGATCTGGTGCAAATCCTGGATGCGAAGCTGGCAATGCTTCTGGTACACCGTCTGTTAGGCAGTACATACACTCAGGAGGTGACGACAGCAACGGAAACAACGATACTCCAGGAAGTTGAATTCTTTTTCTTCCATGTGACCTTTTATGTATGAATGTCGACTTGGTTGAGTATAGAACTATTAGCTTGTTGATGATATGTATGTGTATGAACATGTGTTGATGGTGGATGTTTGAGTGAACCACTTGTTAATAATTTGTATGGACCGGTAATTGTGATGCTATGTGTATGCGTCGTTTATTTGATTGTGTTGATAGTGAAATGGGTAAGATATGGATATTTTGTGATATGATTGATGATCGTTACGCTTTTCATGTGATGATATCATTGCTAAAAATATAAATAAATTTTCTGTTATTTTCTAGGATTTTATATGATTTTTTTATTTTTTTTAATTAAAATATTATTTTTGTCGGCTAGGCCGACGAAATTAAATTATTTTTGTCGGCTTGGCCGACGAAAATAACAATGTTGGCCGACGAAATTACTGCATTTTTTTTGTCGGCCAGGCCGACGAAAATAAGTTAATTTCGTCGGCATGGCCGACGCAAATACATATGCCACGTAACCACCGAGCGCGGTTCCGGTTCATCGATTAGTAATTTTGACGGCCATGTAAGCCGTCGAAAATAACTTTATTTTTCGCTTGAGTCGAATTTAAATTAATATTTTAAATCGTTTTTGTTCCGTCGGCCAAAAGTCGATTTAAAATACTGAAAACCGATGAAAATAGCTATTTTCACCGGATTTTTGGGTATTTTAAATAAAATAGCTATTTTCGGTTTTTGGTATTTTCGCCGCTTTTGGCCGGCGAAAATAATGCGGATTCTTGTAGTGAAAATACGGCAAAAACTGACGAAAATAGGTATTTTCGTTGGTTTACCGACAAAAATATATCGACGAAATTATATTGATTTAAAATACAAGTATTTTCGCTTCGACAACCGATTTAAAATATAATTATTTTCATCGATCGAGCTACGATTTAAAATAGTGGTCGTGGCCGCACTCGCTGAGGCCGACAAAAATAATATTTTAAATTAAAAAATATATATGAAAAAAATATAAATAAACCTTCATATTTGCTATTTTCATCGGCAATTTTTGTTTTATTTTTTTAAATGCCAGGCTGACGAAAATAATATTTAAAATTTTAAAAATATATGAAAAAATATAAAAAATATGAAAATAATATTTTAAATTTAAAAAAATATGAAAATATAAAAATCCCTAAAGTGTGTAACAAGGAAAGGAATATCACCAGCCATAGCACATTCAGAACCAGCAGATACAATCTTTCTATGTTAAATCTTTTTCTCCAATATTTTACCATGTATCTATCCCTAACATATACAATCTCTGCAATATACATAAGTTGGTACCATAGGATCAGTACTTTGCCCTAACATAAACTAGGTGGTAGCATAGACTGATCAAGACCATAAACAAATAATCATCCTAATTCGACATTGTACGAAATCTGTGTTAGCACCACCCGGTTCAGAAAGAGGTTAAGCAAACATCGTTGCATTAAACAAAATAAGAAGGGACAAAAGGTGGTCAAGTGAGGTAGTAATTTTCATATTAGTTACACAATCTGTTATCTACATTATATAAATTAACAAGCACTCTCATCATCTTAAACTGCCAAGATAGACATACCAGAGGATGAAATGGAAGCAAGAATGCTTCAATGGCATTTATGTAATGCTCTTCCACCCAAATTGTTAATCTCAAGAAACACAAGCCAACCAATCACTAGGAAGCCGGCCAATGTGTGCACAAATGAATTGTCCAACGCTCTGAGGAAGCAAAGCATAGAACCTACAAAATTTCCATAATGCAAAGGTTAGGCTAATTATCATATTCCACGCCAGGAAAAAATAATTAAATTATTATGTCACATGCAGATGCAGGCATCCGAGTTTTCATGTCTGATGTGATCCAGGAGTTCAAAACTGTTGGAGTAATGGCTTTTCTCTGTTAGTATGTCAGATTACAAAAGAAAATAGGAGTGGGGGCGAGAGCACAGGTGTTACCTTGGGAATGTGGTTACGCATAAATTTGGGAATTTTTCTTCTAACTTCTCGGTTTGAAACTTCAGATCGTCACTGATATCAGACATAGATAGTCTTTCCAGTGAAGTGGGCATGCCCTCCTTGGGCAGCGATCGGATTTGAGGACACTTACAGATCGTTAGATTCTTGACAAAACGAAGGAGAGCAGTACTTACAATTACAGCTCAAGTGATTCTGCTACTTTCTCCAATGCCAAGCACCTGATATCACCGAGCTCTTGTCTGCATGTAGGGCACCGGTTGTGCACCCTAGCCTTGCATGTCGAACATAAAGTATGTCCATTTTGGCACTGTAAAAAAAATCAAATTGTTGTGAATGATCAAATTACAGAACTATGCAAATAGTAGGCTTTAGCTGACGAATGATCTTTTTAGCACCACAAGAATCATTTTCATTTGTTAGTATCTGCGTAACACCTTACAGCTAGAAACGGTATTTAACCTAGTTTTGATTTTCCATGCCTACCGTACATATTCAGAGTAAAAATAGAGTAGACAATGTGAAAGGTAACACTTGACTGAAAAAGCTTACTCACCTCAGGTTCATTCAACCAAACAGAGTGGGCAGCCAGCAAATTACTCCTCAGAAAATCAATTTTCTCTAGATATGTAACTGTCGCATGATCGATTCCCTTAGTCTGCATTACAAGCTAATTTTCATATGGTATTTCTGCGATGTGCTGTACAAAAATGAAAAATGAAGGAGAAAGAAATTTATTGCAGCAAGCTAAGCAACAAAATATTACTGGAATCAGAATCCACAAAAGACCTTATTTCGTTTGACACCTCAAAAAAGCTCTACCGAACTGAATAACGTAAATTAGCATAAGCCCTTTTGGGAAAATCATTCATAATCATGCCCAACTTAAAAAAATAAAACTCAAGGCAATACTTGAGTATTCATAAATGTACAAACCAGGGACATCCGAAAAAGTATGAACTAAATGATTAAACATACCATCTTAAAAACAGATAAACTTGCTTGCACCAATAAATTTATAAATTATTATAAAGTACCATATGGATTCCAGTATTTAGCTTCTGTGCGATATCTCTTGTTTCAAGCAATAAACGATCTGGTGCATTCATGATCTGTCTCAACCCAAACCATATCCTGATGAGCCCATTAGCTGTGTTATGATGCTTTTCATATAGTTCCTTCTGTGTCTGTATAAAAGAAATGAAGCTTGTCATTCATATCGCATAACAGACAAATATGCAAAGAACAAACATTGCCACATTGAAGATGTGGAAGACAGTCACTACAGAGGTGAATGACACCATTTCAAACTAGAAAAGAATAACATAAACTAACGTGCTCTGATGTTTAGTACAGAGCCTTGAGTCTAAGAAATGAATTTGGTGAAAAGCAAAAGAAAGAGGGCAGCAGGTGTCAGGTTCGGCCGACATTACGTCCGCCGAAACCGCACCGGGCTTGGGCAGGATTAGATTGGCAGTAGGAGTCCGGGGTACGTAACCGTCCAGGACTCATATAAGTAGTTAAGATATTTTGGTAGTTAAGATATTTCCATATGAGATTAAGGCTATATAAGCCATGTCAATGAAAGGAATAAAGATCAAGAGAGAAGATTACCTCTCTGCTTTTCATATCCTCTGTTTTCCTCTCAAGCGACTCTTGCCGCTACCGCTTTGGTCCTCGACGGCGCCTACTCGGCGGCGCTCAGGATCTCCAGGCCAGCAACCCACTCATCATTACGACCTTCGCAGCAGAGATCGTAACAACTTGGTATCAGAGCCAATCAACGCCGACATCATGGCCAGCGATGAGGTTCACGCCCTGGCAGACAAGATTGACAAAATTGTTCAGAAGCTGGAAGACATGGCGCTGGTCCAGGACGGCCACACAGCGCAATTTGCAACCCTTACCACACGGCTGGACCGCCATGACGCGCGCATCGTCAAGGTGGACGACATGATGAGCGCCATGGCGGGAGGGGGCGAAAAAGGGAAAAACGCAGAAGAAACCATCTACCTTCCTCCGGCGCGGCGCGAGGCGAATTCCAGCGACGGCAATGGCAGCGGAGCTGGAGGGGGAGGCGGACTGCACAATTCCTTTGGAGGCCAGCTCCTCGGAGGCGCGGCAGGGAGCGGCGCGCAGTTTTCCATGGACGGAAGAGGGGGTTTCCCTGCTATGCCTGAGGGACGACCTCCAAAGCCCCTGCGCTGGGATTTCGCGACTTATGAAGGTGCGGAGGATCCCCTTCCTTGGTTGAATTCATGCGAATTATTTTTTCGCGGCCAGCGCACGGTGGAAGCAGAGAAGGTCGGCACGGCGGCTTATCACCTGCGAGGGGAAGCCCAGCAATGGTACATGCTCTTGGAGGAAGAGATGGGCGTCCTTCCATGGGTGCACTTCAAGGAGCTCGTCCACCTCCGTTTTGGGCCGCCGACACGGTGCAATCATCTGGCGGAGATCAAACAACTTCGGCAGACAAGAACGGTGTCCCAGTATCAGCGGGAGTTTGAAGCATTACTTCCGCGTGCAAACCTTCGGGCTGACCAGAAGATTGAGATGTTCACTACCGGCCTCAAGGAGAAGATAGCCATTGCCATGGACCTGGCCGCCCCGCAGTCTTTGGCTATGGCCATGAGTTTGGCTCGAGCTCATGAGCGCTTGCAACAAGCTGAGTCCGACGACAGCAGGCGCACAGGTCCCTAAGGGCGGCGGCATGAGGACAGTGGTAAATCCACCACAGACTTCGCACGCAGCCACCCTCGCGACTGCACCTAAGGGGGGCGACACCAGTGCTTCCGGAGTCAAATTCATCAAGAAACTGACTCGAGCACAGATGGAAGAACGGCGTCGTATGGGACTCTGCTACAATTGTGATGAGAAATACAGTCCCGAACATTCATGTCAACGACTTTTCAGTTTGGAGGTGGTGCCTGATGACGGGGATCCTGGGGACGCTGCCGAGCACAACGAACCGCCATCCATCTCCCTTCTCGCGCTGACTGGCATCACAGCTGGCCGGACGATGCGTCTACCAGTTCGCATTGGGGATCACCACTTCTTCGCGCTCGTTGACTCCGGCTCCACCCATAACTTCATCTCAGAAGAGGCGGCAGGTCAGGCGGGTGTTAAAGTAACCATAGCAAGCCGTTCTCTCCGAGTTGCAGTAGCCAATGGCGAGCGCATCAGTGGCAGTGGCGAATGCCGTCAGGTTTCTCTTGATATCACCGACCACAACTTTGTCATTGATTTCTATGTGCTGCCGCTTCCAAGGGTGGATGTTGTCCTGGGTGTCCAGTGGCTTCAAACACTAGGGCCCATCACTTGGGATTCCCAGCGTCTCACAATGACACTTTGGCGGGGCAATCATCAAATTCGACTCCAGGGAGTGTCATCGCCGCGTCCTTCGTTGGCAGCCATGGCCTCATCACCAACAGAGTTAATGGAGGCCTTATTAGCCGAATACCCGGCTGTGTTCACTGCTCCTCAGGGCCTTCCTCCAGCCAGAGCATATGATCATCGGATCCATTTGAAGGCTGGTACAGACGCCGCGGGCGTGGCGCTTGCGATCGCTATCCACGATTGCGTATGAGGAGTTAGAGACACAATGTCGAGATATGCTGCAGCAGGGCATCATACACGTCAGCACGTCGGCATTTTCCTCCCCGGTCCTGCTGGTCCGTAAAAAGGATAACACATGGAGGTTCTGCGTCGATTACCGAGCCCTCAATGACAAGACCATCAAGGACAAATTCCCGATTCCAATTGTGGAAGAACTGTTGGATGAACTTAAGGGTGCGCGCTTTTTCACTAAATTGGATCTTCGGTCGGGATATCACCAAGTACGCATGCACCCGGATGATGTTCATAAAATAGCTTTTCGCACGCACCATGGACACTTTGAGTTTTTGGTGATGCCTTTTGGCCTAACGAATGCTCCAGCAACGTTCCAGGCTCTCATGAATGAAGTGTTGGGCCGCTTTCTTCGCCGCTTCGTGTTGGTATTTTTTGATGATATCCTCATTTACAGCCAGTCTTGGGCCGAACACCTCTGTCATGTTTGGACCGTGCGACAAGAACTATCTCGCAATGGGTTGGTATTAAAACGATCCAAGTGCTCTTTTGGGACTCTCTCTGTCGCCTATTTGGGTCATGTCATCTCCGCTGACGGTGTCGCCATGGATAGACAGAAGGTGGCCGCGATTGAGGAGTGGCCGACCCCGACCACTGTTCGGGCCGTTCGTGGTTTCCTCGGGCTGGCTGGATATTATAGGCGCTTCATTAAGAACTATGGCTCGATTGCTGCACCTCTCACGCGTCTTCTCCGTAAAGAAGCATTTTCGTGGACTTCAGACACAGCAGAAGCATTCTCCACACTCAAGACGGCCCTGGCATCCGCTCTGGTTCTTCAATTACCAGATTTTGGTCTTCCTTTTATCATCGAATGTGATGCGTCTGGGTCGGGATTTGGGGCCATCCTTCATCAGGGTGCGGCGCCCATTGCGTTCTTCAGCCGACCGATTGCGGCTCGTCATGCTAAGCTCGCTGCCTATGAGCGCGAGTTAATTGGCCTCGTCCAAGCTGTTCGACATTGGAGGCCGTATGTATGGGGACGATCTTTCCTGGTCCGCATCGACCATTATAGCCTGAAGTTCTTACTGGATCAGAGGTTGTCCACAATTCCCCAACACCAATGGGTAAGTAAATTGGTGGGTTTTGACTTCTTCGTGGAATACCGGCAGGGTCGACTTAATACCGTGGCCGATGCTCTATCCCGGCGCGACGGTGAGGCCTCTCCAGCAGATCTCATGGCCATTACAGGTCCACGGCTAACTCTCTTTGATGACCTGCGTCGAGACCTTCCAAGAGATGCGGACTGGAGCACTCTGCGGCGTGACATTCAAGAAGGCCGATTGCTACATCCCTGGACTATCTGCGACGGACTGATCCTCTACAAAGGTCGCATTTTTGTTCCCCAGTCTTCTCCCTTTGTGAACAACATTTTTGCAATCTGTCATGAAGCCGGCCATGAGGGAGTGCAGAAGACGCTTACAAGAGTCCAGGCCGATTTCCATATCCCACGGGCGCGTCAGTTGCTCCAGTCTTTTATTCGGGATTGTCTGATTTGTCAACGCAATAAGACAGAGCACTTGCACCCGGGAGGCCTTCTTCAACCACTCCAAGTACCTCATGCAGTATGGTCCGATATTGCTATGGACTTCATAGAGGGTCTGCCGAAGTCTGGCGGGAAGACCGTTATTCTCACTGTGGTGGATCGTTTTTCCAAGGCGGCACATTTTATTCCATTGGCTCATCCGTACACAGCAGTCTCGGTGAGCCGGGCCTTCTTTGATACAGTTGTGCGACTACACGGTATTCCCTCCTCGATTGTGACCGATCGCGATGTGGTTTTTACAAGCCATTTTTGGAAGGAGCTATTTCACCTCGCCGAGTGCCACCTTCACATGAGTACTGCTTACCACCCCCAATCGGATGGCCAATCGGAGGTAACTAACAAAATTATTGCTATGTATCTGCGTTGCTTTATGGAAATCGCGTAAACAGTGGGTTCAAGTAGCTACCGTAAATGGGCAATACTATTACAACACCTCTTTTCAATCCTCCCTGAAGACGACCCCTTTCAAGGTTGTGTATGGCCGTGATCCGCCAAGCATGCGCTCCTACATTAAGGGGGAAGCTCGGACCCCGGCTGTCGAAGCTCAGATGTTGGACCGTGACGAGTTCTTGGCCGAAGTGCGTGAGAGACTCTTACAGGCTCAAGCTATGGCTGCATCCTACTATAATCGTACCCATCGGGAGGTGACCTTCGAGGTAAATGACTGGGTCTGGCTTCGCCTCTCTCACCGGCCAGGATCTTCTCTTCCGAATGTGACACATAGCAAGCTCAGCCCGCGTTTCTACGAACCATATCAAGTACTGCAACGTATTGGCACAGTCGCGTACCGTCTACGTCTTCCTCCAGGCACCCGGCTACACGATGTGTTCCATGTTGGGTTGCTTAAGAAGTTTCATGGCGTTCCCCCACAAGCTGTAGCACCTCTGCCTCCTATGGTTCATGGCCGAGTCATCCCAGTTCCGGCAGAAGCCCTTAAGGGGCGTGTTGTTCGTGGCCAGCGGCAAGCCCTCATCCGTTGGAAAGATCTTCCGGCAGAGCAGGCCACATGGGAACAGTGGACGCCAGCAAGCTGTATGCCGGATTTTCAGTTCATGACTAACTGTTTTCGGAGGAGGGAGGTGATGTCAGGTTCGGCCGACATTACGTCCGCCGAAACCGCACCGGGCTTGGGCAGGATTAGATTAGCGATGGAGTCCGGTACGTAATCGTCCAGGACTCATATAAGTAGTTAAGATATTTTGGTAGTTAAGATATTTCCATATGAGATTAAGGCTATATAAGCCATGTCAATGAAAGGAATAAAGATCAAGAGAGAAGATTACCTCTCTGCTTTTCATATCCTCTGTTTTCCTCTGCGCAGCTCTTGCTGTGCCTGCTGGTCCCTCGACGGCGCCTACTCGGCGGCGCTCAGGATCTCTAGGCCAGCAACCCACTCGTCATTACGACCTTCGCAGCAGAGATCGTAACAAAACATTGTTCAAGAAAGTGTTTGTACTGAAAAATATATTAGTCCTCAGATAGAAGAAAATGATGTCAAATGAAGGAACAACGAATCCATGGGCAGAAGGAAACCTGAATGCAATTGTCAGTGGAATAAGAAATCCAATTTGGAGGTAACCCATCACCACAATCCATTGTTGATTTTGTCAAACATGCACGCAAGCCCAACAACTCCATCGCTGTGCTATTTTCAAACATACCGCCCAATTGCTTTGGTAAAGCATGTTACCTGTCATTGAAAGGCCATGTGAAAATGGGTTAAGGCATCTTGGCTTAGTCACAATGACAAAGGATAACCACACTAACTGTACAGAAGAGAGTGCAGATAGTTTCGAATAAACAACATGTGTTACAGTAACAAAATCTAAAACATGAAGAATGTAAGTTCCATAGTTCTAATTTATGACTAGTACCTGTGAATGATCAAACAACCATAGCATGTACAGCAAATTGAGTAGTGAGTACTACCATATTCACTTGCTAGGAAGAACATTAAGAACCACACATGCCAGATAAATTCTTACATGTATATAGAAAAAGGCCATGGGCTATTTTACCATTTAGGGTCTTCCAAAAATTCTTGATTCCTAAACTAAGATAACAACCCACCAGATGAGCCAAACTAATCCCCAACATGCAAAGAAAAAAGTACAAATAGATGTGATCAAATAAAGAGCCAGGCAAATAAGGAGCTATTGTACAAAATATGAGTTGCCTTACACATACCATTGTATGAGTTTTGCAAGACACTGTCTGCCCATGAAGATTTGAGCATCTGCACAGATTTGACATGAAAATATAACAATTGGATAAAGACGGAAGCATCCAACTATCCTAGTACAGTTTAGAGCAATATTATCTTGAGTGGTTGTTGGCCCAAGAATTTTGTTGAACTGGAAGATCTTACGTGTAGTTTGTTGGCTAATTCCACAAAAATTGTAGAAAATTCTAACAATCATAGAGTCTCCATCACAAGTTCATTACAGACAATCATGTTATAAATTCACTACAATAGTGTCCAAGTTTACAAATCCACATCACACAACCATATATATATATCTATATATATATATATATATATATATATATATATAGTCTCCATCGCAAATCCACATGACACAACCATAGTCTCCATCACAAATTCACAAAATCCACATCACAACCAAACAAGTTCATCATATCACAATTGCACACACATGCGACAAGTTTATCTCACAAATTCAAATTAATTTGGTGAAGTGTGGAAGTCGTGGCCGCTACCCGCATCGCCATCTGAGTTGAAATATTCACCCAATGATGGTGACCCTGAATTACTACCAATATCACCTCTAGCTTCACGAGGCGGTGGCGTCCCCTGTATGATGTATCGAAAAGTTTGTAAAAAAATTGTCACTATTAATGTAAATAATCAAACATTTGGGATGAAATATACCATATTTGTAGGTGGGAAGAAAAAGGCAGGAGGTGAAGGAGGTTGAAATGGTGGAAGTGACACAGCCGATCCCAAGTGAGCAGATAAATTCTTACCTCATTTTGGGCCTCCTCAAGGCATCTTTCAAGCACACTTCGCCAGCTCTGCTGAGAGCTACAGCCCCTAAAGATAGAACCTCCTGCTAAACCTTGGCCCTTCGAAGATGAAGAGTCATCTTTCTTCTTTCCTTTTGAGAGGAACTTACTGCTGATGTGAGTAAACGACCTCATCCTGCATGAAAAATATATCAAGATATTATTAGCAAAAGAAAATGAAATATTTTGAAAATTTAAATAATAAATGAAGGATATATAATACAATATGTAGGCATACTTATTAGAAGTCCTCATCCTGAGGAGGTTCAATGGAAATATTTTGTGCACTACCATGACGAGGCATGTATCTATGACCATTTTGCGAGCCATTTGAGCCACGACGAGAGCGTTTCTTGCTTCGAACATTTTCAACAATAACATCTGTTGTATCGCCAACTATTTCATCAATTCCCAACCTAGTATCAACCTGAAAGGAGCTTGGCAAACCATCTGCTTGATATGCTTCGTGAACAGTGTTGTCAACATCAGTTTCACCATAGTCGTTGCCTCTAGGAGTGGGCAAACGACCAGAAGGATTAACCTTTTGAACAACCCACCAAGATGACAAGTTTTCCAAGGTACATGGATACGACAAATAATACACCTGTTCAACTTGGTGAGTGAGCACAAATGGATCATAGCCAGTGAGACATGATTGATGATTAACTTCGATCAGACCAATTTTGATGTTACGCTTTATCCCTACCCCTGGTACTGTACTAAACCAGTCGCAATAAAAGAAGACTATTCTTAGGTCTTTAGCTCCCCCAAACTTGAATTCTACTAAGTTTTGAATCACACCATAGTACTCAGTTTCACGCCCATTCACATCATAGGCTTTAGTGACAACTCCGTTATTTCTTGTCGTTGATTGCGGATGTGTTGCTTCAAATTTTGTAGAGCGAAAGCGAAATCCATTTACATCATAGCGTCCAAAGCTCTTCGTTGTAATGCTTACGTAGGATAGCTGTGCTAAGTCTTCATGAACGGTGTTGTCACCTATACACTGCAAGAGGTAGAGCGTTCATTCAATCAGATATTTAACCTTAATGAATTATTTGTATGTGTTGAAAGAAATTTACATGTTGTCAAAACCACGTGACAAAATTAGGGCCTCCTCGTAAACCTTCACATCATAATTTGTCTAGTTGTTTAGGGGTAGGTTGTTGGGTTGATCTCTAATATTGTTGATCAAACAAGCTATCGAAAATTTATTGAAGTTAGAATATTAGTCAAGAAAGAAAGTAATCAAACGAAATGCTAATACTTACTCGAAATACTTGTCCATTTCCTCGTTGTTCGCATACATATACAACAATGTGGCATTCCATTCCTCTGAAGGTAGAGCGTGATTCGAACTTCCACCAACAACCTTGCCTTTCCACTGGAATATTTTCAGATTACTAGCAGGAATGTCTTGAGAGGTGTGATATCGTGGTATATGAATATTGATGTTGTGTTCAATGGCGAAATATGTGCTTGTGTAGTACGATATCTCCTTGAGATAAAATGCTTCTGCGATACATCCTTCAACTCGGGCCTTGTTACGGATGGTTGCCCAAATTTGTTTAAGATTTCGTTCTATTGAGTACATCCATCGGTATTGCACAGGACCGCCAACCTCCGCTTCATATGGTAAATGCATCAACAGATGTTGCATTGCATTCATAAAGCCTGGTGGGAATACCTTCTCCATCTTGCATACAAGCACCGTGATATCCTTTTTCAATTTTCTCATCATTGTAGTGGATACTTCATTGGCACATAACTACCTATAGAAAAAACTAAGTTCTGCTAATATTGTCCAAACTTCTTTAAAGTAACCATGGAACATTACAGGGAATAGCCTTTCTATTATAATATGGTAATCATGACTCTTTCGGCCATTTAACTTTCTAGTTACAATGCTCACTGCACGCCTCAGGTTTGATGCATAACCATCAGGAAATTTAATATTCTTCAACCACACAAGTATCTCTTTCTTTTCTACCGGTTTAAGGCAATATGGAGCTCGTGGTTTCCCTCTACGTCCTTCTTTATGTTCTCTCACCTCTAAGGTTGGGTGGTCACATATCTCGGCCATATCTTTATGTGCCTTCATATTGTCTTTTGTCTTATCTTTGAAGTCAAAACAAATGCTGACGATACTCTCCACAACATTTTGTTCTTGGTGCATAACATCAATATTATGCAAGAGAATTAGAGATTTAGCATATGGAAGATTCCAAATGGAAGATATGTGAGTCCAATTGCGTGTTTTTTTAACCACTTCAAACCCATCATCTGTTCGGACTAGCTGATTATGCCAAGCAACGATCTCATGGCCGGTACGACACTTCAGTGGACCATTCGTAATGATTGTGTCTTTACGAAATGCATTTCTCTACGTTCTAAATGGGTGATCATGAGGCGTGAAATGTCTATGGCAATCAAATAAGCAGAACTTGCCTCTATTTTTCAAACGAAATGCACACTATTATCCATGCATATTGGACAACATAAACAACTGTGTGTGCTCCATCCAGAGAACATGCCGTATGCAGGAAAATCATGTATGGACCAAAGATATGCGGCACGCATGGTAAAATACTCTTTTCTATTATTGTCATATGTCCTCACCCCATTCCACAACTGCTTCAGCTCATCAACCAAAGGCTGCATGAACATATCTAAGTGCTTTCCAGGATGATCAAGCCCTAATATGAGAAGGGTTAAAAATACAAACTCATGCTTCATGCATAGCAAGGGAGGAAGATTGTATGAAATTGCAAAGATAGGCCAGCAAGAGTATGAGGCTGCACTTGTGTTGAAAGATGTGAAACCGTCAGTGGCCAACCCAATCCGCACATTCCGAGGTTCTTTGGTGAAATCTGGGTCGAGGTTCTTTGGCGAAATCAAGGTCATATCTATCTATTGCCTTCCACGCCTCTCCATCCGATGGATGACTCATATAACCCTTGTTGACACGTATGCCTTCCATATGCCACCTCATATGCTAAGTAGTCGACTTTGATAAATATGACCGTTGGAGCCTTGGTGTGAGAGGTAGGTATCGTAACACCTTGACTGATACTCTTGTTGCAGCACAATTCCCTCTTCGTTCACTAGCTCCACATATCTAGATTTCTTGCAAGATGTACAGTGATTTGCATTTGCATTTTCTTTCCAGAACAACATACAATTATTAATGCACACATCAATCTTCTGGTAAGGCATTCCAAGGCTGAACAGAAGTTTTTTGAGTTGTAGAAGTCCTTGGGCATCTTATGAGGCTTTGGTAGAATTTCAGATATCAAATCGATCAGATCATTCTAACAACCTATAGAGAAATTGTACTTTGATATGATAGCCATTAGTCGTGTCACGGCAGTAAGCTCGTGTCACGGCAGCAAGTTGTGTAACACTCGTGTACTCATGCAAAGGTTCTTCCGAAGCTGAAAGAAGGCTAAAGAATTCCTTAACCTCTGGTCCGGGTTGATCCTCAAACTGCCAAACAAAATCACCCATCATTTCATCCATCCGATCCTCTAGGTCATCGAAAGCATCGACAAGATTGGACATATGTCCATGTGGGGCCTCACCATACTCATACCACGTCTGATAATCTGGCATGAAACCATATTTGCAGAGGTGACGCTCCATATCAGACTTGACATGCCGAGCATAATTCCGACACCTAGAGCATGGACACTTTGCCAAACCACCACCTAGAGATGAAGAGTACACAAGATCTACGAAAGCTTGTGTATTCACCATTCACTCATTCGTGGGCATCTCATTACTTCTCCAACCACTATACATCCACGCATGATCATCTCCCATTTTAGGCTATCCAAATACGTGGACAATTCAAGACCAACACAATTCACAATAGAGAAAGAGTAGAGCTATATAACTATATGATCTATGCAAGATGAAAAGTTGCTACATTTCTAGGAACGTCCAACAATTTATTATTCTTAATATCGCTACCATATTGTTAAATAAAAAATTTGATGCAATCCAATTTTTTTAGGAGTATGCAAAACAAAATTTAGCAGCAAGCTACATATGTGGGGAGGCAAATTTAACACGCATGCTACATATGTCCGTGCACAACCATCTAGCAAAGGTATAAATGTGGGGAGGCATCATCCTAGGGTGAGAAACCAGTAAAGAGAAAAAGGCATCCTCCTAGTGTAGGAAATGGTGATGTTTAAAATGGTTGGGTCGCAGCTCAAATGATAACAACGAAGATAAGCCTTTGAGGCGTCATTTTCACATACCATATATACTTACAATTGCCACAACTTTGACGGAGAAAATATAAACTAGATTTACAATACTTACAACTTCTAGTGAATGTGCAATACTTACAACTTCTAGTGAATGTGCAATGGACGTCCAACAATTTTGACATACCATACTTATAATCCATACTCTAGTGAGCGTCCAACAATTTTCACATACCATACTTATAATCCATACTTTAGTGAGCGTCCAACAATTTTCATAGACCATACTTACAATCTATAAATGGAATTCACAGACCATACTTACAATCCATACTCTAGTGAGCATCCAAAAATTTTCACAGACCATAGTTATAATCCATAAATGGAATCTTAGCCAGGCTATAACTTAAGCATGTAAGTAGTATCACATCTCAAGCAATTAGTATATGCATAGCTATAATAGTATTTGCAGCGCTTACAGATCACTTACACAGAGACTTGCCGAGGACGTGCGGCGGCGCGGTGGAGCGGTGCGGCACTATCGTGTGCAGAGACGGGGCGGGTTGGTTGCAGCTGAGCGGTCTTGCACTACAGATGGCGTGGTGAGGCGGGACGGGTGGCGGCCGTGCGGTGTGGCGCGAGGTGGGGACGGGCGGCGACGGCGGCGCGGCATCAAGCAGAGAAGTGTGTACTAATATTTCGATCAGTCGAGGAAGATGTACGTACACGCGGGCCTCTGCAGCTAGGCCTTTTTGGCGGAACCCTTTTCGTCGGCTATTTTCGTTGGCTGGAACAGACAAAAACCGCTAGTTGAGGCACGTGTCATATTTTCGTCAGCTCTGGCTGATGAAAATACCCACGTCATTCCACATGGCATAATTTCGTCGGTCCAAACCGACGAAACTAACTCCAAAAAAATTTCGAATTACCCGGGTGCGATGTCACCAGTATTTTCATCGGCCCTGTCAATTATACCGACGAAAATAAAGTTAATTTCGTCGGTTCCTATTGACTGACAAAAATACTCAGTTATTTATGTCGGCTTATTTTTGGGCGACGAAAATATTTTGGGCCGATGAAAATAGTGTCGATTCCTGTAGTGTGTCATTGCCACAATGCCCAGAAAATGGGAAACATGAAATTAAAGCTATCACGGTGAGTCACAGTTCAATACAAGCATAGCAATCTCCATGATCATCTAAGGATCGAAAGCCCTAATTTTGTTCTAGCTCATTTCACACGAAGTCTCGCAACCACCATCACCCTTCTTCTTAGAAGCTGACGCACAGTGGACAAGCCCCTCGGACCTTCCCCGTCATAGCTAATCGGTAAAACAGATCCCCCTTGACTCCTTAATTATTAAACAAACCTTTCCTAAGCTTAAGCATCTTCCAGTTGACCTAATCACCGTCTGGCCATTACCACCGATGCATGGCCACAGTGACGACCTATCTCTAGAGGTTGCTAGCCACTATGACCCATCACCTAGCCTCCTTAGAGCCCCCTCTAGCAATCCCATCGTTGGCCAGAGAGGAACCGTCATCGGCGAGCCTCCTTGGTGCGTCCCCTACTTCGGTGTCACCGATGTGTGGGACCAGTATTTCAGCTCCTCGCACTGAGTTGCCTCACTAACTAGTTGGCTGACTTGTGAGCGCAGCTGATTTGAAAAAGACCTGTGAAATCATGTGCTAAAAAATTGGCTTATACTTTAATTTGCATAATATGTTGAAAAATTACCTCAGAATTGATTTTCAATGTGGGCAATACTACCAGATCAATGGGCGATAGTTATTTTCTAGTACATGTGTATTCTTGTTTTCGAAGGAGTGGTGCTACCGGCACTACTACAGGAATGTACATCAGAATCGGTTCTTTTTTGTCATTATAGTCAATTCTAGTGGCAATATAAAGTCACTCGATAGTGATAAGGAGATGCTATCATAATTGGTTTTTTCCCGATTGTGATAGAGACATCATCACAATCGGTTCCACAATAGAACCAATTATGATAATGTATCATCAGAATCGGTTCTTATTTGGAACTGATGTTGATTACTCTATCATCAGAATCGGTTCCACAATAGAACTGATTATGATAACGGTTCATTAGAATCGGTTGTTATATAGAACCGATTCTGATGAAGGTCATTAGAATCGGTTTCACATAAGAACCGATTATGACCATGGATCATCAGAATCAGTTCCATGTAACAACTGATTTGGATTATAGGGATATCAGAATCAGTTTCACAGAAGCACCGATTCTAATGACCTTATCATCAGAATATGTTCCACATAAGAACTGATTGTGATGACCCTCACAGGGGTGTACCATTTTTGCGTATTCTCCAAAATAGCACATATTGACAGTATGCATATATATATATATATATATATATATATATATATATATATATATATATATATGTATATGTATGATGAACACGTAATGCATATATCATATTCATAGAACACAAACACTTTAATTGCAACACATGTATCACATTCGGTGACAATATACAACATAAGCATGCTTAACAATCAGTACAATGTAGGCATGCTTAACAGTAAGTACATTTTGACATATGTAATTAATATTGTTTACATATGGACTAGTATGATGATTCAGGATCTCTAAACCTATTGTCCTCTGATATAACTTCTAACTAGTACCACTGGCATAAGTCATATGCCGCTCAGTGGTTTGTTGTCTAAGCTCTTTGGGGGGATAATGGGCTCCTGCAAAACAGAATGTAGTGCAATAATTTAAGTTTTAAAATTTGTATGTAAAAGGCTAAGTGTATTATTATGCATGTATATATACCTGAGGGAAAAGATGTGAGCTATCGATTAGGAGCGCCATGTGGTGCATGACGTAGAAGCCGCACAGGTCATCGCTGCCCTGTTGATGACACTGCAAAGAGAGAAAGAATTTAACACATGAAGATTACATGTTAGAAAAAATTAATCGTATATATGGTAGGCAGTTGTACCCTGAAGAGCTTATACTCCAGCGTCTTGCCCTTTTTAGCATCATGTTTCCCTCCTCCATCGACGTAGGCTGAGAAACCCTTACATACATTGGAGAAATGCCATTTAGTCAAAAAAATGAATGTAGTTAAATTCATAACGTGTTAGGTTACAATGATGTACTTACTGCTCCAAAGGAGATTTGAACGCGTAGGCCATCGGTCTGTTCTCGATCGAATCTAAACTGTAGACCATGTTTTCACTCAGAACGAGGACGAGTAGAACCCAATGGTTGCTTATTAAATGGCATGCAGTGTAAGGAAATAAGTTCGCGTACGGTGTAAGTGCGTACAAATAATTGAAGCGTAAAGTAGTACTTACTCCTCGTAGTATGGGAATAGAATGAATTTCTTCTTGAGTTCAGCATTCAAAGCCCGCTTGATGTAGCCAGCAAGGAAGTCCAGGTGAACCCATACCATGGTCGCAGACTCCAACTCGGGGTCAACAAAGCCAACTGATTATTGATGCATCACGGCTTGCTGCCTCATTGCCCTACAACTCGTGTTGAACGTTAGAAAGCGTAGTGAGAAATCTTATGAAAGTCATCAGGTGTATGGTGCGTTACTCACAGCATCCAATATCGTAAAGTAGAAATATAGACGGCCTTTAGTTGGTAGATACGGAATAGATCATCAAAACTAACTGGGAATGTCCCATCCTCATCGCGGTGAAAATGTCCCTTTCTATACCTCATAGAGAAGTCGACTCGACTCTCATCCTCTTTGACCTTATCAATGTACCATCCATGGAGCAAGCGACTAAATTTACCTAGAGCATTCAATTCGTTGGATGCAATAAAAGGTTTTCCATGTACGTAGCCCTTGAAATTAGAAGAGGTCTTCACATGGCCTGCTGACTTTCCTTTCTTCGTAGAAGAAGTTCGCTAGGTCGAGGCAAGGGGCTTTGCATGTGTTGTAGGGGGCGTTGTGGCCTCTGTTAGCTTTGCCTTCTTCGAAGGAGTCATCGAGGCATCTTGCAATTCAGTGGTTGTCATGCTAGCCTTTTTAGGTGCGAGCTCTACACTCTGCATAGGAGTAGGAGTAGGCGTAGGTACGGTAAGAACCTATGAAGCACAAGCATATGTAACTTGTTGAAGTACTACAGGAATAGTAGAGGACATAGGGTGGATTTTTACCTTGACCAATACGACACCCATCGTGGGCTACTTGATAAACGACATGCTGCTTGCCCGAGAGTGGTGATATCTTCATTGGGGGGGAACTGCAGCACATGTGATACGAAGTCTTCATGGACGTAGTCCACCTGCACCCTCATGTAGCCCTTCCCCAAGGGCTGACCATGCATAGTGTCGGTCTCCATGCATGGAAATGCAACCCCGCATGCAGCCTCCACAGAAAATCCATCCTCTGTCAGGGTGAGCTAGCACTTGGCAAGCGCCTGCAAGAAGTGCGAAACTTGAGGAAAAACAATATGGGAGTTACACTCGTAGCTTTAAGTCAGGAAAATGTAATTATTACCTTTAGCTGGGTACCAGTGATATCATTTTTGGAACCACCACTGCTGGGCCGGGGATCAGGCTTTACTACGGGAGACGAGGGCATCTAGCTCTGACTCTGGGAGATCAACACCATCATCTCGTCCCTCAGGAACTCCTCAAGTGACATCATCTCCCCCTCATCTCCCCCTTATCTCATCCTCACATGCCATCATCTCCCCTCTCATCTCCTCCTTGATCTGCTCCCTCAGTTGCTCCCTAAGCTACTCCCTAAGTCTGTCCTTGAAGCGCTCCGCACGTGCCTCCCATGATCTTGATTTGGCACTCGTAGTGCCATCTTGGAAGTAGGACTTCTTCGTATTCCCCACCCCTGCGGCAAGCACCCGACCCTTTTGGTCGGGCTTCCCAATCACAGACAACAGGATGTCAGTCGACCCTTGGTTCTGAAAGGTCCCCTGCTCTTTTCGCTGGTCTACCTTCTCCTGCAATAAGCGAGTATAAATTAGATCTAAAATACAAGTGCATTCTACTACAACGCACTAAATTGTAAAAGGCATTTGATATGAAGCTAAATAACAATAAGTACAGTTCTTATACACCATTCCACAGCCCTCCTTGGCAGTGAACAGCGAATAAAAACAGCCACCCATGGCTCACAAGTTTACTAACCCATTCCAACACCATTTCCAAAAATTTTCGTAAAAACAAAGACTATACGTGACAGTATTCTCCCAAGTTGCTCATGACCGCAAGCATGGCTAATTAATTAGATTTTAATCTCTACAAAGAGTGTACGCTTTACCCACATGATACATTCTAGCAATCATGTCAACCATGCCTCACGATACTCATTGTACTTGATTTGCTAGACTGTGACGAAACCATTCAACTAGCTAAAGCTTAGCCTTGCACTAGTGACAGTGATGTTAAATCCTTGCCATAGTTCTGGAGATCCTGAACTGATGGTGCCCCATCGTGAACTCTCCCCGTGACAAGGCATGCACCATTGTATTGGAATTCTTCACCCCAATACCTCAGTGAAGGGAGCACCTACGAGCAACATTGTTACGGGTGTGCCCTTACTACTTTAGCCAACCAAAATGCAAGGTTAAACTTCAACTAATCTAATGAGTTTAGACTATCCCATATTAGCACATGTGGTTGCACCAAAACACTTAGGTGGTGGCATCAAGATCGGTCCTTAACTAACCCATGCGAGAATCTTCCCCAAACTACGCGTGAGGTCCTTTTCATGCCCAAAATTTATGTAATAACTTGGTCACATCTAAACCATAAGTTTTGAGTTGAATTTTTAACAAATTACACATAAACCATACCTCTGTTCCATACATTTAAACAAAGTTGCTCAAGCTAGTTTGAGATGTGTCCCATCATTTAAAAGTTGTTCTAGTGAGCATGTCCAAGCAAGTGCGTAAAGTATTTCACAAGTAATATCCAAAGTGGTACTAAGTAATGTCTACACCAATACTATGTTACAATGGTAGGTAATTAAATGACAAGGTAAAGGAAATGCATACAATTGGAATTAGCTGCCATCACCTACAAATATAGCAAGTTTAAAACATACACACATGCATATAGTTTGATAAAACAACATAACTTTGTAAATTTGGGATCAATATGGTCAAAGGAGGGGGTTTGCCTAGTTGCTCTTCGTCGGGGACATAGTCGGGATTGTAGTCGGGGTCGTTATCAACCGATTCCAAAACGTCGCCGTCTACACGTTTAAAGAACAAGAACCATGACAAAAGAAAATAACAACGTATCAAATAGGGCAAAATGAAATAAGATATAAATACCCAATTTAAACTTACCAAGAAGAACTTGGTGAATTTTGGGTTCTTCAATTATCACTTGCATAACAATTTCATTAGCACTTAGTTTATGTGAGGCCCTTTGCAGTAGTGTGTTACTTTCATTCATCGATAGCTATAGCTATGAACATACATAAGATAGTTTATGAATTCAAGAGGCTAAATTTATGTATTTTAGTATCTATAATTTTGAATTCTAGATGCTGAAATTATTTGGTTTAATAAAATAAGACATTAGCTAAGCTGCTTGTATGAATAATGCTTAGTCTTAAGTATATTTTGCACAAAAGATGATTTATTCAAGTTGTGTCTGTAGAATAATCCTACTGGCTACTCCTACCTATTTATATGATGAATCTTGTGGCACAATTACTCTATCTAAAAGTTTCTTAAGCTCAACTAATCTTATAATGTGTTTCCGGCGATCATAACATGTAGGGTATTTGCATTAGCAGGATTTAGATGCAAAGCAAGATGTAAATAAAATATTTTTCTAGAATATGGTAGTCCATATACTAAAGAGTGTTTCTACAATGTTATTCCCAAAATTTGCATTTAGACGTGATATTTTACGGGCTACCAAAATGGCTTAAGTGTTTCTAAAGTCCGTGATAAAGGTTTGGTTTCATTTTATGTTTGTGACTGCACCATATAAGATAATTTAACCATTTTTTAATAACTAATTGGGGATGTCTTTATGAGTGTTTTAATGTTGGTTTCATTAGATTTGAAGCTCACTACCACAAGTTATTGCTATTTGAACCTTGCATGGATTCAAATTGACCTATCAAGTCCTTTCATGTAAACTATGCCATCATCAAAATATTTTTGCATATTTGTGATCCGTGTGACCTCTGAAGTGTAACCAAACTAGTCTGACTAAAATTTGAGTCAATTTAATCTATGTTTTAACTATTTAATTTTCTTTGCATAAGAGGCTTTCTACATTCAAATTTTGGTTCAAGCTGGATTTGAATCTAAATATTTTTGAAAAAATGGAATATTAATGACCACAGGAGCATGTGAGAATAATTTCATAATTTTAGGAGCTATGGTTTTCATAGTTACTTCAAGGTACACAAAAGGGCTTAGAACAAACTTGATTCAAATAGATTAATCTGCAATAACATAATCTGAATCCTCATGGCTTATCTCAAATTTAGAAACTGAGTTTACCTCATTTGGACCTTCCTAGCAAAAGTTATAAAAAGATTTATAAAGTGAGACAAACAAAAAGGATAATAAAAATTTATTTCATGGTATTTGAACTTTAGACCTGCTGATTGTAGCAACAAGTCTTTACCACTGGGCTAAGTGCACACTTTGCAAATTGATGTGCAAAATTATTTTTAGTTACCTCTACTTACACTAGAGCTCCAATGGAGTATGGCAGTGCAGGCTCTAGACTTGGTTGGGCTCTCTCGGGGATGGCTGTTGGAGAGGACAAAGGCTTTTGGAGGGGAGGAAGAAGCAACGTTGGCTCGACTGAGGTGGTGCTTATGGCTAGAGCACGGCTAGTTCAAGTTGCAAAGGAAAAATGACAGGAGGATCGTCAAGGGTACAAGATAGTTTTAGTGTTGATGAGACGTGCATGCAGTTCACCGGCTGCTTGTTTGGTGTCTCCTTTCTCACGGTGAGGTTGGAGCTTCTACCACTGAATGCAGTTGTTGGGGAATGGAGGTTACAACGAGTCTCGGTTGGCAGGAGCTGCATGCAACACATAGGGCAAGCTCAAGAGAACGTTAGGCAGCCATGTGTGAGCGGAAAGATATAGGCGAGCTTACCCAAGGTTCTTTCTCGCGGAAGAGTGGCTCGCTACCTTGTTCCAGCTCTGGCGAGCTTGCAACAGAGGGATGCAAACGCGCAGCAACCAAAAGGCGTAGAGAGAGGCTTCGGCAACTTATTGGCAGCATAAGGGAGCAGGTGAGGCGTGGTATGGGCGAACGGCCAGAGCTAGTGATGTTTGGCGCTAGAGGTGGGACTTGGGCCGTGCTGGGCCAGCACGACCCGAGCCCGTCGTGCTTCGGGCCTGCATGAAACAGGCTAGCACAGCCCAGTCATTTCTTCGTGCTGGGCCGGGCCAGCACGGACGGCAAAAATCAAGGCTCGGCACGGCCCAAAGGCACGCCGGTCATTGTTTGCCCGGCTTAACACGGCACGGCACCGAGAGAACGTAGCACAATAAATATTTTTTATAAATTCATACGTTGTTCAAATGAAAATGTTGTCTACAAGAAAAAGATGTGTCTCGAAATTTTCTACAACTTTCATGTAGAATATAAATTCATATGAGCAAAGGAAGACCCTGAAAAATGCAGATTACCAAGAGATGTGGCGTCGGTCCGAAACTATACAGCGCACTAAATATTTTTTTATAAATTCATATGTTGCTCAAATGGAAAATCTGACTACATGAAAAAGATGTGTCTCGAAATTCTCTACAACTTTCATGTAGAATATAAATTCATATGAGCAAAGAAAGATACTGAAAAATGCAGATTACCGAGAGATGTGGCGTCAGTCTAAAAATACACAGCGCACTAAATATTTTTTTATAAATTCATACGTTGCTCAAATGGAAAAGTTGTCTACACAAAAAAGATGCGCCTCGAAATTCTCTACAACTTTCATGTAAAGTATAAATTCATATGAGCAAAGGAAGACCCTGAAAAATACAAATTACAGATTCGGGCCATGAAAAAAGATGCGCACTCTTTTGAAGTCAAAATATGTCACTTCATAAATCATTTCTTTATCAAATTCATTAAAAATCTTTGGATAGCTGAAATGATGTGATGAAGACTTTTCAAAGTTTAATAGCTTTTTTGCTGCCTTTTTTACTTTCACCTTTTTACCTTTCTACTTTTACTCTTTTACTAATTTCATTAAATGAATTTTCTTTTAAGGCCAAAAATCCAAGAATAATTAATAAGGTTGGAAAAGTTTTAGAAAACATTGTAATTTCAAAACAAGATTAATTTTTCAACTCATTTTTAAAGATTATTTATTCTGGATGAAAATTTTTAATGTACCATCTTGTTAATTTTCCTTTTAAGTTGAAATTCAAGAAAATGAAGTAAAAGATGATATTTAAAATAAAAATCTTAGTTCTAGTTGAAAATTTTATTCTATTTCCATTTTAAATTTTAAAATTTTTATTTTTCCTAATTTTTAAATTTTTGGGATGTTACAAACCTACCCCTCTTACAAAAGTATCGTCCTCGAGATTTGCAGGGACTAAATGGGTTTAGGGAATCCCTTTTTTTGGGGTGATCTTATCATTTTCTTTTTACTCCATGTTTAGTATAGTTACTTTAGTAGACTTTCTTCTCTTGATTCTGAGTTGATATGCCAAGAGTAAAGAAGTTTTCTGCTCGAGGTTTGCTTAAGTAGATGGAAGATATTAGCATCATCTACATATCTCATTTGATCGGATAACCAATTTATATCAAGAATCATTGGCAAGGATAAGCTGGTTTAAGGAGAGGTAGTGGATATGTTGGAAAGAAAGGATGTATAACAACTATAGTTTTTTGGGAAGGAACGAATGTTGACATCGAGGAGGGCATTCAAATACAACGGCCAATTTGTGGTTTAGCGAGGGTTATTTAGGTATATTGTGAATAAATACTTGGCTAACCTCTTAAGCACAGGTGGGAGGTAAAGGTTTAGATTGAGAGAAGGGCAGAAATACTCAAGAATTGGGTTGAGGTAGGGCAAGAAGGTCAATTTGAGAAGACTAAGAATCTTATTATTTATCACTTCTAGTGGGTGTGTTGTCGGATTGGGTCATAAGCATCCTACAACAATATAAGGTTATTTAAACGAGATCCTGTTGGGTTATAAGGCAACATTTCGTTAATTAAAACATTATTTAGGAATAGCCTCTATAGAAATTAGGTAATTGTTGGATTGCTTATAAGGCAATGTTTCGTTCCTTAAAATTTTCTTAATTAAGGTTTCTTATTAAGTATGGTTGGTACATCGTAATTTTTCAACTCGGGGGTTTAGCATTTACGAGAGTAACCCAGGAAGTAGTACAAGAGATATTACGACAGAATTCAAAAGCACAAAAGATCACATATTCAAAACCAATACACATGGGGTTTATAATTACTTTTTAGCTGCTAACCTAACGAAACTGGCCTAACGATGCCGCCTCTAATGCGGACACATATTGGGGATTATCTCTTTGTCCTTAAGGTGTCACTTACAGATAATTCATGTGGAGTCAAGACAACTATGGTCCTCTTGTCGTCGCCGTGCAATTATTACTAGTCAATACTGTTGTTGGTGTTTTTCGCTGGCTAGCTATTATGCCTGGAAGGAATCTGAGGTTCGATAGAGGGGATCTTCATGGACGGACACCTATGGGCTCTCTAGAGGGATCCGTACAAACAAGGATTAAAGAACACGTTGATATACCCAGGTTCAGGCCCCCGATGTGGGTAACAGCCCTACGTCCTGCTTCGGCTCTTGTTAATATGTTTTGGGGGGATTACAAGTACACAATCCACACCCCGGGTTCTACTTGAGCTCTCTGGTCATTCTTCCTCCCTTCCTTTCTATTAGCTTCCTTTGGTTCTAAGTTCTCTCCTTCTTCGTCCCTTTTTTCCTCCTCCTCCGTCCCTTTTTTCCTCTCCCTCCCTCTCCCATGCACCGTCCCCCCTTATATAGGCCAGGCTAGCTCGGGGATGTGACAAGGATGACATCACAATGATTACATTTCATTTATTACATCAGTCGTTGTAGCCCCATCCTCTGGCCTCATTCTTTGCACCATCGTCCAACTCCGCCCGGTCCGCCCGGGAAGTGACTTGTATTGGACTGGTTAGGTGCAGGATGACAGAGGGATAAGCTATCGTGCCATTAGCGAAGCCACACGCATTTAATGGTTCTGACATGGGGTGTTGGGGGAGAAGAGTTCGGGGTAAAGCTCCCCTATTCCGCCGACGTACGTCTTCATGCCTGACCGGCGGTGTATCCCCAAGTACCTTCTAGCTTCTTCGATCGACCATGTAGCCCAACCGCCCGGCAGCAGGGCTTGGTCGCCCACCTGCTCGCCAGGCCGCCATGCGACTTCGCTCGCTCGGCAACAGGAACTGACGCCCACCGCCGCTTGGTCGCCACGCAACGCGGTCGCCCGATAGCGAGGCCCGACGCCCACCGCCGCTAAGCTCGCCACGCCGGCACCCGTGGCCCCTTCTGACAGTGGCGGAGAGGGTACCCTAGCGTAAAGTACACCAACAACTGTCATCGTCGTTCTCCATTCCTCTATTTCCCCCAACAACTAATGTGGAGTGATTTTTTCAAGAAAGGCAATTGAAGAGCATAGAAAACAAAAAAGGTTAGTTTTAACGCATAGGTACAACATGAGGAGTACATAGGACATCAATGATTACGAATGGCCAAAAAAGGAGAAGAGAACCATGTAGGCTCATCAATTATATTTCCAAGGATTGTTAGATTGCGAAGATCCAAAAAAGATTTTCGAAGAGATTTGTAAGGACTTGGTTGTAGCTATTATAGATCATAATTATCCCAAGATAATAATGGCATCAATGATAAGTTAGCATGCCTGTTGGGAGATTGAGAGATATCACCTAATTTCTTGGACATGGTTAGTAAGTACCTGAGTTAATAGATAGATAGTTCTTAAGATCGGGATTCAGATTGATACCAAGTAGATTTTATATAGGGAATGAACATTGAGATCTAGATTTGTTAAATTTAGTAGGAACATGAGTTAGTTAGATTTCACAAGGTCATTACAAATTTAAGGTTATGTATTTTGGACTATCCAATGCCTCTGTTGGTTTTATTGAGACGATGAACAGTTTGCTGCATAGATATCTTGATGATTTCGTGGTAGTGTTCATCAACGATATATTGATTTATTCCAAGTCAGAAGAGGAGCATGAGCATCATCTAAGGTGTTGAAGGTTAGATCTCCACAATAAACTTATGATTTTGAGTACCTTCGGTTTAGCAAAGTCAAGCATCAAGATAGCGGTGCACGATGTATACAGTTCAGGCCCCGGATAGAGTAATACACTACATCCTGTGCAGATGATGTATGAATTTGGTGTATTGAGTACAGAGCGAGTTTTCTAGCCCTAGTTACAATGAAGATTGAATCTAAGTAATGGCTAAACTATGGTTGGAGGTTGACGAAGCGTGGTCCGTTGGCTCCTGGTCACTCTATGTCTTGTAAAAGCTCTCTCTAAAATCTTCTCTCCTAGCCCAGACCTCCCCTGAGGATACCTACCCCCAGCCTCATATAGTTGGGGTAGCCCTGCCTCAAGTTGAATTGTTGTTCGCTTGGGATACCAGATAGTAGATGATGAGGAGTCCATCGTCGTGTCAACCTACGCAGCATATCCAAACTTCCCTAGGTACCTATCATACCTGAGTCAGTTCCTCATAATAGGAAAGTCACCAACTCCTTCCTAGTATGGAGATATCCACTGCACGTATATCTTATACCATAGAATCGAGCCCATGATATCCGGAGTTTCTATATGCTTGCTTGACATATATGGTAAAGTTTTGGTGTTTCTAGTACATATTCATACCCTATATTTAGATATTTGATAGTAGCCCCCGAACTCTGCCTAGTGGAGGGTCCGTTCAAGCACTTGGTCGATTACTGCCAAGTTCTGGCTTGGTCAAGTAATGCCTTGATGACTTGTAGTCGAATGATTCGAGTAGATTGGGACTCGCCTGGTATCGAGTAGGGATGTTGCCGGGTTGAGCACCCTACCATTAGCCCAACTCGAGTCTTTAGTTTAGCCACAAGTGACTCAATATTGACTTATCAACTCGACCCTGAGCAGAGTTAGAAGTTCCAAAAAATCTAAACATTGGGCAGTTGATCATTTACTGATCTCGTCTACGATGTCAAGATTCATGTAGTGCCATCATTTCACTTTTCCCACTGATCAAGGCATCATGCCACTAAAGAGAAGGTTTAGGAAGTGAACCAAAGGAAATCGTGAAAACACGAAAAACTAGACAACTATGTGTACTAACTTGCATGGATAAGTACCATAAAATATATGGGGATTTTAAGTCACCTAAAGAGAAGGTTTTAGAAAGGACATCAATTCAAATTACAAAAGCCACTTTTAGAAAAGCAAAAGTAGAATTTCCAGAAGCTGTCCTCAATTTGAACAGGTGGTTGGTGGGTTTCTGCAGCTCAATAAATTTTGAGAATTTTTCTCCCTATGAGCAGAAGAGTTTTGAAGAACTTCACCAAATTTCAGCTCAAAAACCCTTTAAAAAAATAGGAAAAATTTAAGAACACAGTCAGTCAAGAACTTCGAGCAGAAAGTTTAGGGCTCGGTTTTCACCTCATGGAGCCCAAACGGTGCAACAAGTGGACTATAAAATTTTTCTATAGGTGGATATGAGAGTCCCGCACCTTGTCCAATAAGAATCACTCAAAAAGGATTTTTCTAAAAATTAAATACTAACTGCTACGCGAAGAACAAGTTCTGGACAGAGTTGGAACTTGAAAGAAAAGATGATCTCTACTCAATCCAAAAGTGCAAAAGAGATGTAAAACCATATGAACACACTCAAAACATCCAAGATCAACATTTAGAAGGAGGGGAGGCAAATCCAAATTGCATGAATGTAAATTGCGGGAAGGTAAATGCGTAAAGTAAATGATGAATTTAAATTGCGTAATGTAAAGAAATAATGTAAATGCGGAATTTAAATTCACAATAATGTAAAGAATTTTTTTGTATTTCTGGTGGGAAGGTTTACAAAGCCTCACTTCATGTGGGCAAAGCTCAAAGGAGCAACTCAAACCTTCAAGAGGAGGAGGCTACCCCTCCACCCTTATTTATACTACTCTTGGGCCACCTACCACCCTTGGATGCAGCCCTCAACCCTAGAGAACTCATCTAAGGGCTAGGATTTGCCCACTCACACAGCCATGCAAGGGTTAACCCAAAACCCACACACATACCGGGTTATCTTGCACGGTTTTCAAAGCATACTACCTAGACCCGCTAACCTATCAACTAGACTGCAATCCGACAGCCCTCATTGATCCGTGCGGCATCTAGCTAGCATCATCTCCTTTCCTTGTCTTCTTGACTTGTCCGGACTCCGTCTCCGATCATCTTCCGGCGATCTCCCGACCGTCTAGACCTCCGACGCTCCTCGCCTAGTCCCGGTCATCCTCCGCCTCACCATGAGCTAGCACCGTCGCCCTGCAACCATCAAAAACAAGGAAAAACCTTTCACATAGTAATGCCCACAAAGATATTCAATGATTATCCCAAAATAATTAATCGATAATAATTGCGCTCAATGGTCCGGTGCTACTGCCCCTAGGCTAGTAGTACTAGGAAAAGCAACCAACACTCAAATTGCTTCAAATTGAAAATCCAATTAAAATCAAATTCAATTTCAAATCTAACCAAGCTCAAATCTCGTCAATTACCCATCACACACAAGGATAGACCTCCACATGGTCTTTCAGCTACGCTAGCGCACAATTAAAATTTTTCTACCTCATAAATCAGGAAGCCACGCAAGTATATGATCATGGATCGTTACCACTAGATGCGCAGTGCAACGGAAGGAAGTTGATGTAGCCTGAATCAATGAAGTTCACGTCCAGTTGCAGTGGTCGACCTTCCTTGTTCGGTGGTCGATCGTTCCGATCAGTGTCATAGTAGCAGCAACACCTCTACCGGTATCCACATGTTCGGGAAAGGAATGTCATGCGACGGTGTGCCAGCACCGGCGTGCACAAGAAGGCTCAAGTGGTGATAGCAAAAGTTTCAATGGCTGTGATGTATAGCTATCCCAACACTTGCAGCAGCACCCTACATTACAGCCCAACTGAAGGTCAAAGCCCACTTGGCCCATTAGTGACGGATCCAATCCGTACCACTATATTCCAACCCCTTAAGTGTGTGACCCTATAGGTTCACATGCACTCGGACATGATTAGAGCACCCTTATCAATCATTGAATACTCCTACTCAATCATCGGGTACACCCACTTACTTGACCATCAAGCATTCGACCAATAGTTGATAGCGGCCCCTAGCAGGACTTACCGACTCCCGAGTACATGTAAAGATCGAACGAACCTCAACAATGTCCCATATACATTTCCTTTTACCTCATGATATCGATCAAACCCAAGGCGAGTTGTTGTTATCCTTGTTTGGATGGCTCGACCACTTTTTCTCGATGACATGACTCGGGTTCCCTAAATACATTGAGTAACTCTTTACTCAAGTAGCATGGCCATGCATTTTCCAGAATTCGATCACTCGAGAGGCCTAGAGATATCTCTCCCGTTGTATAGAGGGGCAAATCCTATCTTGATTGACCATGCCTCACAGCATGTTTCATGACAAACCTGAAAGCCATCTTTATAACTACCCAGTTACGGAATACCGTTTGATGACCCCAAAGCAAGCCATTACACATCTTGAGTACATGCGACAATCTTAGGTCGAAGGATATAGCATACACATTGTATATGAGACCAACCAATGACATGAAAGAATACAACGTTCTCACAGTGTCTCATAGTGGGCCAATAACCTACATCATCTTCTCTAACATGTGTCCTTATTATTGGTTTGATATCTCCATATCTATGACCTATGAAACGTGGCCATCAACTAATATATATACTAGTCTACTCATATGTGTCCTTATATGATTACCGACTAGGGATAACTTGAATAATATCAATATATGGAAAAAGTTTCACGAACAAGTAACTTACTTGCTGATTAATCCAATCGATATTTATTCAAAGGACAAACAATTATATTATTTCATAAACAAAGACGTGATACAATCATCACTATGATTGCCTCAAGGGCATATCACTAACAGTCTCCTACTTGCACTTGAGTCAATCATGTAAGTATCTAATACCCATCACTCTCGTGTGCGTTTCATGCTTTGGCTGTGGAAGCGGTTTTGTCAACGAATCATATATGTTTAAATCCGTCTGCACTTTGTATATTTTCACATCACCTCTATCTACAACTCTCGAATAAGGTGATAGCGCCGCTGTATGTGCTTAGACTTCTGATGTGATTTAGGCTCCTTAGTTTGCACAATGGCACCACTATTGTCACAATAGAGATTCAATGGGCTAGAAGCATTACCAACCACACCAAGTTCAGTGATGAACTTCTTAATCCAAATAGCCTCCTTTGTAGCTTCTGAAGTCGCAATGTACTCGACCTCTGTTGTAGAATCAGCAACCACACTCTGCTTGGAACTCTTCTAGCATACTGCTCCTCCATTCAGCATGAACGCATACACAGATTGCGAACGATAAACATCTTTATCAGTTTGGAAACTTGCATTGGTGTAACCACTTACAATGAGCCTTTCCTCACCACCATAAACGAGAAACGCATCCTTAGTTCTTCTCAAGTACTTGAGGATGTTCTTAACTGCTGCCCAGTGACCTTCACCAGGATCTGACTGATATCTACTCATAACACTTAGAGCATACGACACATCCAGTCGTGTACAAATCATGGCATACATTATAGACCCAATTGCCCAAGCATATGGAATCTTACTCATCATGTCCTGCTCATCTCTGTACGAAGGACACTGAGTCTTGCTAAGGCTAATACCATGTGACATGGGAAAGAAACCTCTCTTGGAATCTTGCATATTGAATCTCTTCAATACCTTATCAATGTACATATTTTGGCATAATCCAATTAACATTTTAGATCTATCTCTATAGATCTTAATTCCCAAGATATATGCTACCTCTCTGAAAGACCATGTGGAGGTCTATACCTATATGTCATGAGTAATTGACTAGATTAGAGGTTGATCCGATGAGTAAATGACTAGATTAAAGGTTGATCCAAATTGAATTTGTGACTTGAAGCATTTTGATAGGTTCCCAACCAAGTTGTATTTCTTTAATGAGTTCCTCTAGCTTTCCGATTGGTTTTCTTCCTTGGCTGAGTGCTAAGTGCCGAATGCTGTCAATCTTTGCAAAGTTCCTCTAGCTTTCCGACTGGTTTCTTTGCTGAGTACTGAATTCCGAGTGGTTCCAGTCTTTGCTAAGAGCGTCTATCCTTTTGACTGATTTTCTTCCTTTGATGAAAGTTGAGTGCCGAGTGCCACCAGTCCTTGCTGCGTGTTTTTAGCTTCTTGACTGGCTTCCTTCTTTGATGAGTACTCTACTGCGGGCAAGGGGTTTGTTAAGGACTCAGCAGAGTTCCCCACGTATGAGTTTCCAAGTGGTTCTCTATCAAAATCTTTGGGGCGCTGATAGTCGTCCTAAGGGTGTTTAGTGGTTAGCCGAGTGGTTAGCCAAGTGGTTAGACAAGTGGCTTAGCCGAGTTGGTAAGAGCATATGGATTAGCCGACTTGTTGTGATTAATTTGTGTTTGACTATTTTGAGATAATCAACGAATATCTTTGTGGGCATTGCTGTGTGAAAGGTTTCCTTATCTTTGATAGTTGCAGGACGACGATGCTGAGTCATGGTGAGGCGGATGTTGACTGGGACAAGGCGAGGTGCGTCGGAGGTCCAAAACGGTCGAGAGATCGCTGGAAGATGGCCGAAGACGGAGTTCAGGCAAGCCAAGAAGGCAAGGTAAGGAGTAGATACTAGCTAGATGGTGCGCGAATCAATGAGGACTGTTGGAGTACGGTCTAGTTGATAGGAGTAGCGGGTCTAGTAGTATGCTTTGAGAGCCGTGCAAGAAAAACCCTGTGTTAGTGGGTTTAGGGTTTCCCCTTGCAGGCTGTGTGAGTGGGCTCTTCCTAGCCCTTAGATGAGTCTCTAGGGTTGAGGGCTGCATCTAAGGGCGGTAGATGGACCGAGAGTTGTATAAATAGGGGTGGAGGGGTAGCCTTCCATAGGTGAAGGATCCTTGAGGGGTTTTAGAGGTTTTGAGCATTCTGTTGAGTTGTGCCCACTTTTATTTGTGTGGCTGTGTAACCACCCTTCTAGAAACAAAAGTTACCACTCAAAGATTTCATTACTTGCATTTTACTTCTTGTCATTTACTTTATGCAAGTAACTTTCAGCAATTTAAGTTACGCAATTTTACTTTATGCAAATTGAGTCACCTTCTTCTACATGCCTTTATTCTTGTGATACTTGTGTTCTTGAGTTGTTGATCTTGTGTTTCAATTCTGTGTGAATTTTGTTTTGGATTTTCTGTTTGCTATGACCTGTAAATTAAGTTTCCTATATCTTTCCGATCAGCAAGATCCCAGGAGCTAGCCGTGAACTGATTTCCCAATTCTCTCTGCCGATCTTGGTATGTTCTTTCTTCTCAGGCAAAAAGGTTGAAACTTTGTGATCAATCCTTGTGATTGGTTTGTGAATCAAGTTTCTGACTGTCCCAGGATCACATCTACCAAGTTTCATGGAGTTTTGTTTAGCCAATCAAAAGTTTCTTTGATATTCGTCCTGGGTCAAGCTGTCTGTTCATGAGTTTTCTTTTAGTCCGGATCTTCAGTCTATTCCAGAGGGGTTCCACCAACTTTCGTAGTCAAGCACCTCATTCCTCTTGGGTGTTCTTTGTTGCTAGTCTTTTTGTGAGTGGGGAAAATTTTATTGCGACCATTCACCCCCCTATGTTCACCATCCTGATCCTTCAATTGGTATCAGAGCCGATTCTGCTCTTTTCATAGATCTTGACTGGTCTCAAGAGCCATGGCGACAAACAAGTATTCCACCATGCCTCCCATTTTCTGCGGCATTGATTTTCCTTTTTGGAAGTCGAGGATGGAGTCATACATCATTGCCTAGGGCTTCCAGATTTGGCAGAAGGTGAAGCTCCCGTATGATGTTCCTGCCGATAAACACGTCACAGCCGGATATATGGCTGATGTGGAGGGAAATGCTAAGGCAAGAAACATCCTCATACAAGGACTTAGCCGTAGTGAGTATGACAGGATCTCTCACCTGCGATCTGCTCATGAGATTTGGGTGACCCTCGATGCTTATCATGAAGTACTACCCAAATCAAAACCGTGAGGAAGGATCAACACAAGCATGTGTACAACAAGTTTGAACAACATGCCGGTGAGAGTCTTGATGAGTGTTTCGGTCGATTTACAAAAATTTTGAGCGATCTCCAGGCAGTTGGTTGTACATACCTTGATTCGAACAATGCTCGACACTTCTTGACTGCACTCGATCTTCGCGTTTGGGAAATGAAAGTGACCACCATCAAGGACACTACTTACTTGTCAACCTTCACCCTTGACGGGCTTTATTCCTGACTCCAGACTCATGAGATCGACGTTGTCTCTCGCAAGACAAAATCTCAGTCGATGGCCTTGGACACTTATCTCATTTGTTCCTATTCTCCAGATTCTACTGTTGGTTTGTCTCTCTCCGCCCTTTGCGAGCTAAGCAATGACCGACTGGACAAATTTCTAGAAACTAAGCTTGCTCTTTTACCTCGAAAATTTTCTCATGCCTACGAGATGGTGAGGGAGAGGAAGAAAGGAGGTGTGATCACTTGCTTCGAATGTGGTGGCCCCAACCACATTCGAGCAAATTGTCCAAAACTGGAGATGGGCAAGAACAACTTCAGCGGCTCCGGCAAAATCGACTACGTCAACAAGAACCGCAACAAGAAGACTCCAGATCGTGAGTCGGCGCACGAGAAGAAGTACCGCAACTTCGCCAAGAACAAAAACTCTTTCACCGCGTCCTTGCTGCCCTCGATGACATCAACATCTCTGACATAGAAACATGGAGCGATGGATGCGAGGATGATCTGCAAGAGAAGAAAGGCGGCAAAGACTTCTCCGGCGGGTGTTTCATGGTAGATGTCAACAGCATCAGCGATTCCGAGCTCTACAGCGACTCGGACGAGGTACCTTCTTATGACCAGCTCAATGAAGCTTTTTCCAAATTAGGAAAATTTCATGCTAAGGCTAGAGCTAAGGTTGTGGAGCTTGAGAAGGAAGTAGGTACTTTGACTCGGGAGCTAACCTCTCTTAAATCTTCTTCCTTCCGAGTCACTGATGACTGATCTCTGTGTGATGCTTTGCTTATGGAGCTTGAGAACCTAAGGACTTTACATGATAGTGTGCACATTGAACTTGAAGGTCTTAGGTCTAAAAATACTAACGCTCGGACTATTGATGTTTCCTCTCTAGATGCTAGTTTTCTTCATACTCATACCACTACTTCATGTGAAAACTGCCCTAAGCTTCTTGTTGAAATAGATACCATGAGCGTTCACCTTAGGAAGCTATCTTGTAGAAATGATGAACTTGAAATGCATGCTTCTAAGGACCCTGTCAGCTCATGTGAGGGCTGTAAACAACTAAAACTTGACAATGAAGCTTTAAATATCAAGTGTGCCAAACTAGATAAGGACTTATACTAGATAAGTCACTAAAGAGTTGCTTGCATTGTTCTGTGATTGAGGGAGACTTGGATAAAATCCAAGTCGAACATAGGAAGAAGTTAAAAGACCAAGCCCATAGGATTAGAGATGCTCCTTGTGTTTCGTGTAAGGCCCTCAAGATTGAGGCAGCCGTGCTAAGGGAGAAAAATGCACATGATGGTGTTCCTACTTCTCTTTCCGGTTCTTCTTCTTCCTCTCACCCCTGTTCTTCGTGTGCCTCTCTTTTTCAGGAGTGTGAGTACCTCATGAGCACTCTTGAGAAATTTGTAGGAGGCAAGAAACTTAATCTTATTCTATACTAGTCAAAAATTAGCAGATTTAATCAGGGTCTAGGATTTGACTATTTTGAGCATGTTATGACTTATCCTTCTACCGTTGTGCATAGCTCCAAGAGTGGAGAGATGGTGGTTGTTCCCAGGGTGAGTACCACTGTTTTTTGGTCTACTGGGGTTGTCCATGAGACTTCTGAGCAGAAGAGTGCTTCTCATGTTACTTCTGCCTCTAGTAAGGTGAAGTATTCATGCACCTTCTGTAAGAAGGATGGTCACCTAGTAGATTTCTGTTTCAGGCATGCCAAGATCACGAGACATAAGTGTGTTGCTGCTCTTAGGAGTATTCAGGGTCATCCCCAAATTCCGAGTGCTTCTAAAGCACACATTGCTACTAAACAATTTGGGGAATCGCCTATTTTTAGGCACCATCTAGGACTTGGCTTTCATGTTGTTCAGTCGGGTTTTTGTTCCTGGAGGTGCTCATGTTCATTCTTTCTGCCGTCCTCTTGATACTCCTCATTTTTCCCATCGAGGTGGATATCAGCGGCTTGAAGTGGTTAAAGGTAGAAGGTTTAGGCAACCTCATTTGGATGGTTCGGCTTTTGCATCTCGATGGACCAAACCAGTGAGGGCTCCCAGATCTTCTATCCGAGTTGTTTCTCCTAATCCTGTGAGAGTTGAGCAACAGAGAAATACTAGAATCCAGTCGTCTTCTGTGGCTGGTACCTTGAGGTGTCGTGTGATTCAGTATTAGGTTCCCAAGTCTTTACTTTATCCCAGTACTAAGTCTTTTCATTCTCTCCTGACTTGATCAGGTTCGTCGGATGGGGAAGGGAGATGTGTGGATTGTCGACTCCGGTTGTTCTCGCCATATGATCGGAGATTCCCGTTGGTACTCTTCCATTGTTCGAGTCTTTAGTGATGAGTTGATCACTTTTGGGGATGCTTCTTTAGGTAGAGTCATTGCCCAAGGTACTGTTTGCATTAATAAGAATTTCATTCTTAAAGATGTAGCCTTGGTAAGTAAGCTGTGTTATAACTTGCTTTCAGTCTCTCAGCTTATTGATGATTCTTTCGAGGTAAGCTTCAAAAGTAATGCCTGTAGAATCCTTGATTTATCAGGAAGGTTAGTTTGCAGGATTTCTAGATTTGGGAGAGTCTTTCGTGCTAATTTCTCCACTTCTGGAGACTCTTTTCATTGTTTTTTTGCTTCCGAATCCCGTGATCTCTCTTTCTAGCATAGGAAACTTGGTCACATTGGTTTTGATCATTTGACCAGAATTAGCGGCCATGATTTCATTCGTGGTCTGCCTAAACTCAAAATGGTCAAAGACTTAGCTTGATCTCTCTACCAATATGGCAAGATGGTTACTGTTTCTCATCCTTTAGTCACCGTAGTGAAGATTGATGCACTAGGACAACTCTTGCATATGGACACTGTTGGTCCGGCTAGAGTGCAGTCGGCAGGAGGGAAGTGGTATGTCCTTGTTATTGTTGATGATTTTTGAAGGTACGTTTGGGTGTTTTTCTTGGCCTCAAAGGATGAGACTTTCTTTCACTTCAGAGGTTTGGTTAATAGGTTATCTTCTGAGCTCCCAGGTGCATTACGAGCTATACGCAGTGATAATGGCATGAAGTTCAAGAATTCCTACTTTGAGAGGTTTTGTGTGGAGTCTGGCCTAGAGCATCAGTTCTCCTCTCCTTACACACCACAACAAAATGGCGTAGTGGAAAGGAAGAATAGGACACTGGTTGAGATGGCCAGAACGATGCTACATGAGTACAGTACTCCTAGAAAGTTTTGGGCTGAAGCTATAGCTACTGCTTATCTTGTTTCCAATCGCGTTTTCTTGAGAGCACATTTGCATCGCACTTCTTATGAGTTGAGATATGGGAGTGTGCCCAGTGTTTCTCATTTTCGCGTTTTTGACTGCAAGTGCTTTATTTTGAAGTCTGGTAACCTGGATAAGTTTGAATCTCGTTCTTCTGATGGTATTTTTCTGGGTTACTCTACTTCTTCTCATCGCTATAGGGTCTGGAGTTGTGATGCGAATAGGATCATAGAGAGCTGTGACGTAACCTTTAATGAGGCTAGCCCAGGAGCTAGACCTGATATTTCAGGCTCTTCTTATCCCTCCGAGACCATCTTTGTAGAGGATGAGGATGATTGAGGTGATGTTCCACCAAATCCAATCTCCTCCTTTCCTGAGGTGCTTCCTGTTTCCATTTCTGCACCTCAGGTAGACCAGTCTTTGCCATCCGACTACTCCTCTGTGAGTGGTTCTGCTTCTACCTCTTCTGCTCAAGAGGTAGATGCCCCTTATAATCCTTGTCCTCCCCATCACATTCAGCGCAGTCATCCACCTGATCAGATCATTGGTGATCTCTTTGAATGAGTGACGTGCTCAAAATCAGGTTTATCTTATTTTTGCTTTCACTCTGCCTTTGTTGCCTCCTTTGAGCCAAAAGATATTTCTCATGCATTATCCGATGAATCATGGATTAATGCTATGCATGAGAAACTTGAAAACTTTGAGAGGAACAAAGTCTGGCAACTTGTAGAACCCCCGATTGGTCATAATGTCATTGGGACCAAGTGGGTGTTCAAAAACAAGCAGAGTGAGGATGGGGTTGTCATTCACAACAAGGCTAGACTAGTTGCACAGGGCTTCACTCAGATTGAGGGTCTTGACTTTGAGAAAACCTTCGCCCCTGTAGCTAGACTAGAAGCAATTAGAATCCTACTTACATTCTCTGTATCCCAGGGCTTCAAGCTCTATCAAATGGATGTTAAGAGTGCATTTCTCAATGGCTTTATTGAGGAAGAGGTTTATGTCAAGCAACCTCCAGAATTTGAGAACCCCAAAAACCCAAACCATGTCTACAAGCTTTCCAAAGCCTTGTATGGACTTAAGTAGGCCCCTAGAGCTTGGTATGAGAGCGAAAGACCATGTGGAGGTCTATGCTTGTGTGTGATGAGTAATTGACGAGATTTGAGCTTGGTTTGATTTGAAATTGAGTTTGATATGAATTGAATTTTCTACGTGAAGCAATTTGAGTGTTGGGTGCTTTTCCAGTGCTACCAGCCTAGGGCGGTAGCACCGAACCGTTGAGCGCAATTAAGATCGATTAATGATTTTGGGTTAATCATTGAAAATATTTGTGGGCATTGCTATGTGAAAGGTTTTCCTTGTCTTTGATGGTTGCAGGGCTACGGTGCTAGGTCATGGTGAGGCGGAGGATGACCGGGACTAGGCGAGGAGTGCCGGAGGTCCAGACGGTCGGGAGATCACCGGAAGATAATCGGAGACGGAATCTGGGCAAGTCAAGAAGACAAGGAAAGGAGATGATGCTAGCTAGATGCCGCGTGGATCAATGATGGCCGTTGGATTCTGGTCTAGTTGATAGGTTAGCGGGTCTAGGTAGTATGCTTTGAAAACCGTGCAAGAAAACCCAGTATGTGTGTGGGTTTTGGGTTAGCCCTTGCATGGTTGTGTGTGTGGGTTAATCCTAGCCCTTAGATGAGTGCTCTAAGGTTGAGGGACTGATCCAAGGGTGGTAGGTGACCCAAGAGTAGTATAAATAGCGGTGGAGGGGTAGCCTCCTCCCCTTGAAGGTTTGAGTTGCTCCTTTGAGCTTTGCCCACATGAAGTGAGGCTTTGTAAACCTTCCTACCAAAAATACAAAAAAAAATTCTTTATATTATTGTGAATTTAAATTCCGCATTTACATTATGTCTTTACTTTATGCAATTTAAATTCAGCATTTACTTTACGCATTCACTTTCCCGCAATTTACATTCATGAAATTTGGATTTGCCTCCCCTCCTTCTAAATGCTGATCTTGGATGTTTTGAGTGTGCTCATATGGTTTTACATCTCTTTTGCACTCTTAGATTGAGTAGAGATCATCTTTTCTTTCAAGTTCCAACTCTGTCCAGAACTTGTTCTTCACACAGCAGTTAATATTTGATTTTTAGAAAAATATAAAAAAATTATTTTTCAGTGATTCTTGTTGGAGAAGGTGTGGGACTCTCATATCCACCTGTAGAAAAATTTAATAGTCCACTTGTTGCATCGTTTGGGCGCCATGAGGTGAAAACCGAGCCCCAAACTTTCTGCTCGAAGTTCTTGACTGACTGTGTTATTAGATTTTTCCTATTTTTCTGTAAAAGTCTTTGAGGCGGAATTTGGTGTAGTTCTTCACGACTCTTTTGCTCATAGGGAGAAAAATTCTCAAAATTTCTTGAGCTGTAGAAACCCACCAACCACCTGTTCAAATTGAGGACAGATTCTGGAAATTCTGCTTTTGCTTTTCTGAAAGTGGCTTTTGTAATTTGAATTGATCTCGTTTCTAAAAGTAAGAGTTGAATTGATTTCTTCTCATTTTTGGACACTAGACAACCAGAATTGTGACTTAAAAATCCCCACATATTTTATGGTACTTATCCATGCAAGTTAGGGGTACACATAGTTGTCAAGTTATTCGGGTTTTTCACGATTTCCTTTAAGCGATCTTGTCGAGGTTTTTGTTGGAGTATTTTGGGGGAAAATTTGTTTGCGACCATTCACCCCCCCCTCTGTTCGCCATCTCGATCCTTCAATTGGCATCAGAGCTATGGTGGTGCTCTCTTTTGGGATCTTCACCGATCCGAGAGCCGGCGACTAGTGTGGACTACTCCAAGCTTGGCGATGGTTTTCTTGTGATTGATCGTGACTGATGGCCCATGGTGGAGTGGTTTTCTTGGTTGATCGTAATCGACTCCTATGGACCATCTGCATCGTCATGATACGTGAGGTGAGAACCTAGCGACCTTTCTCCCTTTGTGCTTGATAGATATACTAGGTTGCTCTTTTACCACTGGTTATTCTTGATGCCTTGCTTGCCATCGATGATGTTTAGATATTGATGCTTGCATGCCTAGGTTGAAAACTAATTTTGCCATCATGCCATTCTTGCCATATGACTTGTGTTGCCCGTCTACATATGCTTGATTCTATTATTTTGGTAGTCAGAAATTGCTTAAGTCAATGGCTAGAATTTTATTTATATCATGTGTAGGCATTGCTTGCATTCTCCCTCTCCATTGTGCAATTAATTTTGGCTAGAGCTAAATCTCTGTTGATATCATTTCAAATGCTCTAGTATGTTTTCTATTGGTAATAATTGCTTTGATCTAGGGTTTGATCTCTCTCTAGTGCAGTTAATTTTAGCTAGAGCCATATCTTGTTGTTTTCATACTTGTGCTCTAGTTATGTGCCCAATTGTTAATAACTGCTCATGGTGGTAGTAATTTTAAGGTTATGCTTTCTTATTCTTGTCTATTGATGCTATGAATACATTGATTATCATGTTAGCATCATTCACATGTGCATTGCCCTTTTTTCTACATCTTCTGCCTTGCATTCACCCTTATATTTAGAGTTGAATTTCTTCATCTTCTTCATTCACCCTTATATTTAGAGTTGTTCGGTGTTAAGGGTAGTTTAGGTGTTTTGTTTGCTTGTCCGGTGATTTCCTGTTTTGATTGTGCTTGCCCTTGTTGGTGGGAATGATGGACATTTTGTAGTTGTTTGCCCTCTTGTGCCGATTCCTTGTGTCATGTCTATGCGATGATGCTATTAGGTGCTCTTTGCCTTTCTCATGGCATGAGTCGCTTAAGGCTAGCATGAGGATTTGATTACTACCTAGTGGAGTGGATTTGGATTATCTTGTGGACTTGTGCTTTCTTAGTTCGATTCTTAGTCCATGAGTTGTCCCGAGGCATCATCTCCGCCGTGCGCAAGTAGTGGACCTCGTTTTTCCTCGAGGTGCCCACTCACGGCAATAGTTGTAGGAAAGTGTGTCGCTCATGTTGGTCTTTCCTAGTCTCCTCTAGGATCGGTTTTGTCGCTTTTCAGTGTTGGCACTCGATGTGAATTCTGAGTTGGCCTTTGCGGCTTGTGTCTAGACGGTTGGATCTTCCTGCATTACCATCATATGCATCATGCTAACCTGCTTGTACTTTCAACTTCGTCTGCCTCAAGTTTAGCTCCACAGGTGTTGAGCTTCATGATAATAGCATTGGGCACTTCCACTTCCATGGTGAGCTATCTCATACCCTCATGTCCTTTATAGTTGTGATCATCACTTCCATGACATGTTGTGATTGCTCTAGCTCCCATGTGTATTATATGTACATTGCTAGGTTAGTTTTTGTCTTTCTTGTTTTGTGCCATAGCATGTTTTTTTCCTGGCCATGTTTGGTGCTTCATGTATTATATCTTGTATTCATGTGCCCTTCCCCAGCATGTGATTTTCTTGTTTTATCCTGTCCATGCTATTATTCATTTGGTATGAGCATTTGTTTTAATTGTGGGCATGTGCTATATATCATTTGTTTTATATAGTCATGAGTAGTATCTAGGTTGTATGACCCTGATTTTCTATTACATCCATGATTAGCCTTGTGTCTTGGCTTGTGATGCCAGAGTTTGTGCCACATGATTGGCTTTGTTGTTTAGACCTTGTTTGCCAGACTTTGTGCTACATGTGAGTGCTTTTCATGAGATTAGAGTTATATGATTTAGCTACCGCTTTATGACTTGTATTGCTCATGATCACCTTTTATTGCCCTTCATGCTCATATGCTTCATACCTATTTTGCATGAGCTTGTGTTCTTTATTCATGGCATGTATTCATCATCATGCATAGAGTGTTGCCATGTGCAGCTTCTAGTCTATGTATCAATGGTCACCATTTACTTCCATGCTGCTTGTGTCCCCAGGACCTTTTGTTGGTCTAGTTGTGTTTGGCTCAGCCGCGTATGCCCTTGAAATGTCGAGCCTTTTCGCAGCATATGAATGTTGTTATTGAGACCATGGATATATGGATCTTGATGTTGCTAATTGGCTTGTTTTATGCATGATCCTCTTTGGTTGTCATCATTTATCTTTCTCATGTTATATCTAGTAGCATGTTGTTGTGCTTCATTGTGGCATTTCTTCATTTACATGCTCATTGCCATGTTTAGGATAGTACCTTGATCCATGTATTTCTAGGCTTTTATATGACCCCTGCTAGCATTTTGTTGCTGTGATGCACCTTGCTTAGCTTCTTCTGCCAGCATGAAGTTGCTATGATGCACCTTGCTGTTGTTTATCATGTGGGTATGCTCTCACTACTTTCTATGAATATATGGATCTTGATGCTATTTTTAGCTTGGTTGTGATTTATGATCTTACATTGCCATTTGCATCATGTTCGTACTCTAGATGATCGTTTGCCACACCATCCTTGTATCTTGTCCATCCGTGGCTAGGAACTGGATTTTCCTAACCCTAGTTTCGAAAGTATAGATTTGTTGGATGCATGTGTGTAGGCTTTCTGGCGAGGAGAAGACCATCATCTTAGGATTATCTCTAAGTCTTCTCCCTCTGCTTTTTGGATCCACTCCAAGTCAGCTACCACTACTTGCACTACACAACAGCAGGTAAGTACCTCTTCAAGTGTTGATGATGATGATGGGTTCTTGATGATGTGGGACTAGTTGTCATGTTTATATTGTTGATTGTGGTTAGAATATGGTGTATGATGTTGTTGGGATGGTATATTGTGATTATATATGTGATTGCTGCTCTTTTGTCTGCTAAGTGAATTTCCTGCTTTTAGGGTCTTAGCAGTTTTCAGGTTTAGATAGCAGCTGAGTGTTCCCTTGTCTTCCTTAGGCTTCTTCTGGGTCTCTTAGGAGGTTGTGATTCTTTTATAGGTAGAGCTTGTGTCCTGTCTATCTAGAGTCTTTTGATTGGGCTTCAAGCATAGTCAGGTGGTTTCTTACCTTGAGTCATCTTGCTCCTTAGAGATCATGTGGTTTTAGATCCTATCTCTTTTCCTCTAGCTTTCTAGCTATCTCTTGTGAGGTGAGAGTTTGGAGTGTGCCTCGGGGGGAGTAGAGTGTGTTCAGAAAGAGTTTCGGAGCATGATTGGCTCTCTCTTATATCTCACTGCCTCGTGGCCGGACATACACTTTGTTGTGTGTATGTGAGCTCGCTTTCAGGCTTCTCCTCGCGCCTCTCATCGCTAGGTGGTGAAGTGCATCTTCAGGTACCTTCGAGCTACCATTAATTATGGTATTTGGTACTCTTCTTCTTCTTGTCTATCCCTTAGAGCCTTTTCTGATACAGACTTTGCCAGCTGTAGGATAGATAGGAAGAGCACTTCTGGCACTTGCCAATTCATTGGCACTTCTCTTGTTTCTTGGTCATCTAAGAAGCAGTCCGGAGTCGCATAGTCCACCGCTGAGGCCGAGTATGTTGCTGCAGCCAGTTGCTGTAGCCAGGTTCTCTGGATGAGATCAACCTTGCGGGACTTTGGGTTAGAGATAGAGAGTGTTCCACTTTTCTGTTATAATACTTCTGCTATCTGCATTGCAAAGAACCCAGTGCAACATTCCCGGACCAAGCACATTGATGTTAGATATCACTTCCTTAGAGACCATGTGGAGAAAGGAGATATAGTGCTTCAGCAGGAGAGTGACCACCGGTTGGCGATATCTTTACCAAGCCTTTGGATAGCTCTAGGTTTGTTGCCTTGAGGAGTGAGCTTGGAGTTGTGTGCCCTTACGGCCTTCGTGAGGAGCTGATCTCAGATATTATATATTATATTTTATTTCAGTTTTTCCTTTCTTTTGTATTGCTCGGGTGCTTATGGGTTTTATTCCTTAGAGTTATGAGTTCACTTCACTTAAACTTCTGGCATACTTTGCATGGACCTCTCATCTTGTGCTTTAGGTTGCTATCATGCTTAATTAGCTGTTCTCTCTTCTCTCTAGGTTGAGTTCCCTCATAGTCTTATAAGTCTAGTAGGTGTTGGGCCCGCTGGGTAGACAGGGTCTTTGTGCACTCCTTAGTTTGGGATCTAGAGGCAGCTTTCCTATGTTAGTCATTGGGGAAGATGAAAGCGAGTTTGAGCCGTAGTGTTCTCTACCATCTTTTCTATACTCTATAGCCACCCAGTACGCAGTTTCTTGACTTCTTCCCTCCATTCTATGTTTCTGGCTTTAATTGAGTTCTTTTCGAGCATTCTTGAACTGAATCTTGCTAATAACTCAATTTGAACCAGATTTGTGCTTAAAATTGAATCACATATTGAGGGGGAGTTTAAGAATATGTCTCATGCATTGCATATAGACTTGATTTTTCATTTTATGAGCTTTGTCTATTATGCAAATGATCCATATTTCATTTTATACACCATGTTATATTATGAAGAAAATTACTTGCTTAGATGTCCAAGTTCATTTATCTTGCTAAGCTTGCAAAATTGAAAAATGAGCTTTAAAAGAAAAACTTGATAAAATATGTTGTGTTTACTTGCTAAGTTTCTTCTCTAGGTGTATTTGCCATGATTTGTGAAATTCTGGAATTCTTTAGAGTCCTTATAGCAACTTGGGTGAATTTTGTTTGATCCATACTTGAGTCCTTCACTAGCTTAAAGATGAAAATGCTAAAATGAAAGTGAAGCAAAATTGACTCTTTTTGTGCGCATAAGACTCAACACCTCACATTCACAAGACGGCTTCTCGTTGAACTTGAGATGAACTTGGAATGTGTTGTGTATGACCAAGATCATTCTCATAAGAGTTCCTCTTGAGATGATCGATTATGGCTTGAGTCAATTGCTTTAAACAATGCAAAAAAAAACATACGTGTGTAAAGAATGCAAATAATGCCAAACATTTGCACCCCGCTATGTCTTTCAAAGATTCAAAGAAAAATTTGCATACAAGAAACAAAAATAAGCTCGAAGGACCTTGTATGAACTTCTAGATTCTCCAAAGTGTTGAGTAAGTTGAACTCTAGGCTTTCCATTTGATCCTTTGAATGGCTTTGCTTCTAGTTTTGAAACTAATGACAAGTGTTGCTTATGTTCAATCTTGCTAAAAATGACATGACTTTAATTAAATCTTGCTTGTAAAATGTTTATTTGCACTTGGACATGCCTTAGCTTAGTCTATTTTTGCCATAACTTAGTTTGGTGTCATAACTTATCTTGTTGGTCACATGGATAATCTTCAAAGCTCCCTTAGGCTGCATTACTTGCATAAAAACAACAAAAAAAGGGGGAGAAAAGAAAATATCATCTTGATGCCTATAATGCCAAAAGGGGGAGACATCGTAGAAAAGGCATCATTTTGCATCTTGATTCATCTTAATTCTTATGATCTTTGTAAATCTGTGCTATCTTTCATAGATCATAATTATTTCTAGTTGCCAACTTGATCATGTTCTTGATTTCCATTTCTTTGATCAAGTTTGGCTTTGCATTCAAATTGCTTTCTTCTCTCTTATTCAAACTCAAAACTTATGCCTTTTCATGTGTTTATCAATATACTCATCAAGGGGGAGATTGAAAGACCATGTGGAGGTCTATGCTTGTGTGTGATGAGTAATTGACGAGATTTGAGCTTGGTTTGATTCGAAATTAAGTTTAATTTGAATTGGATTTTCTATGTGAAGCAATTTGAGTGTTGGGTGCTTTTCCAGTGCTACCGGCCTGGGGGCGGTAGCACCGGACCGTTCAGCGCAATTAAGATCGATTAACGATTTTGGGATAATCATTGAAAATATTTGTGGGCATTGCTATGTGAAAGGTTTTCCTTGTCTTTGATGGTTGCAGGGCTACGATGCTAGGCCATGGTGAGGCGGAGGATGACCGGGACTAGGCAAGGAGTGTCGGAGGTCCAGACGGTCGGGAGATCGCCGGAAGATGATCGGAGACGGAGTCTGGGCAAGTCAAGAAGACTAGGAAAGGAGATGATGCTAGCTAGATGCTGCGTGGATCAATGAGGGCCGTCGGATTGCGGTCTAGTTGATGGGTTAGCGGGTCTAGATAGTATGCTTTGAAAACCGTGCAAGAAAACTCGGTATGTGTGTGGATTTTGGGTTAGCCCTTGCATGGCTATGTGTGTGGGTTAATCCTAACCCCTAGATGAGTGCTCTAGGGTTGAGGGACTCATCCGAGGGTGGTAGGTGACCCAAGAGTAGTATAAATAGGGGTGGAGGGGTAGCCTCCTCCCCTTGAAGGTTTGAGTTGCTCCTTTGAGCTTTGCCCACATGAAGTGAGGCTTTGTAAACCTTCCTACCAGAAATACAAAAAAAAATTCTTTATATTATTGTGAATTTAAATTCCGCATTTACATTATGTCTTTACTTTATGCAATTTAAATTCAGCATTTACTTTACGCATTCACTTTCCTGCAATTTACATTCATGCAATTTGGATTTTCCTCCCCTCCTTCTAAATGATGATCTTGGATGTTTTGAGTGTGCTCATATGGTTTTACATCTCTTTTGCACTCTTGGATTGAGTAGAGATCATCTTTTCTTTCAAGTTCCAACTCTGTCCAGAACTTGTTCTTCGTGCAGTAGTTAATATTTGATTTTTAGAAAAATATAAAAAAAATTATTTTTCAGTGATTCTTATTGGAGAAGGTGTGGGACTCACGTATCCACCTGTAGAACAATTTTAGAGTCCACTTGTTGCACCGTTTGGGCGCCATGAGGTGAAAACCGAGCCCCAAACTTTCTGCTCGATGTTCTTGACTGACTGTATTCTTAGATTTTTCCTGTTTTTTCTGTAAGGGGTTTTGAGGTGAAATTTGGTGTACTTCTTCACGACTCTTCTTCTCATAGGGAGAAAAATTGTGAAAATTTCTTGAGCTGCAAAAACCCACCAACCACCTGTTCAAATTAAGGACAGATTCTGGAAATTCTGCTTTTGCTTTTCTGAAAGTGGATTTTGTAATTTGAAGTGATCTCCTTTCTAAAAGCAAGAGTTGAATTGATTTCTTCTCATTTTTGGACACTAGACAACCAGAATTGTGACTCAAAAATCCCCACATATTTTATGGTACTTATCCATGCATGTTAGGGGTACACATAGTTGTGTAGTTTTTCGGGTTTTTCACGATTTCCTTTAAGCGATCTTGTCGAGGTTTTTGTTGGAGTATTTTGGGGGAAAATTTGTTTGCGACCATTCACCCCCCCTCTGTTCGCCATCTCGATCCTTCAGAGAGGTTTAAGTCCTATTTTCTTAGTCATGGTTTCAAAATGGGTTTAGTAAACAAAACTATATTCATTAGACACCAAGATTCTCATTTCCTTCTCGTTCAGATTTATGTGGACGATATTATCTTTGGTGGCTCATCTTAGTCTCTTGTGTCTCATTTTTCTGAAGTAATGAGTACATAATTTGAGATGAGCATGATGGGAGAGAGTTGAGCTACTTTCTTGGCTTCCAAATCAAGCAGACTCGGGAGGGTACTTTTGTGCACCAAGGGAAGTACACTCGAGACCTCCTGAAATTGTTTGATATGTTTGATGGAAAACCTGTGATGACTTCTATGGCCACCACTGCAGTCCTTGAGCCCGATGAGGATGGTGAGCCTATTGATCAAAAGGAGTATCAGAGTATGATTGGTTCTCTCTTGTATCTTACTGCTTCTCGGGCGGACATACACTTTGTTGTGTGTATGTGCACTCAGTTTCAAGCATCTCCTCGCGCTTCTCATTGCCAGGCGGTGAAGCGCATCTTCAGGTACCTTCGAGTTACCATTGATTATGGTATTTGGTACTCTTCCTCTTCATGTCTATCTCTTAGAGCCTTTTCTGATGCGATTTTGCCAGCTGTAGGATAGATAGGAAGAGCACTTCTGGCACTTGCCAATTCATTGGCACTTCTCTTGTTTCTTGGTCATCCAGGAAATAGTCGGGTGTTGCACAGTCTACTGCTGAGGCCGAGTACGTAGCTGCAGCCAGTTGTTGCTGCCAAGTGCTCTGGATGAGATCGACCTTACGGGACTTTAGGTTAGAGATATGGAGTGTTCCACTCTTCTGTGACATTACTTCTGCTATCTGCATTGCAAAGAACCTTGTGCAGCATTTCCGAACCAAGCACATAGATGTTACATATCACTTCCTTATAGACCATGTTGAGAAAGGAGACATAGTGCTCCAGTTTGTGGAGAGTGACCGCCAATTAACCAACATCTTTACCAAGCCTTTGGATAGCTCTAGATTTGTTGCCTTGAGGAGTGAGCTTGGAGTCTTGTGCCCTTACGACCTTTTGTGAGGGGGAGCTGATTTGTATGATGTGTATTATATCATATTTCAGTCTTTCCTTTCTTCTATTTTCTCTCTAGGTGCTTATGAGTTTTTCTTGCATTATCTTGAGTTCTTTTCTCTTTGCTCTTTCACTACCCAGGCGTCAGTTTCTTATCTTCTCCTCCCTGTTCTAAATTTCTGGTCTTTTCATTAAGTTACCTCTGGTTTCTTCAAGTGATATCTTTCTTGTACTTAATCTTATTAATAACTCAATTTGAACCAGAATGGTGCTTAAAATTAAATCATTTGTTGAGGGGGAGTTTAAAAATCTATCTCTTGTATTGCATATAGACTTGAATTTTTCTTTTCTTTTTTGAGCTTTGTCTATTATGCAATTAATCCATGTTTTAGGTAATACATCATGCTAAATTATGAAGAAAATTACTTGCTAGTTGTGTCTAAAGTCATTTATCTTGCTAAGCTTACAAAAATTAAAAAAATTCTTTAAAAGTATAACCCGATGAATGTTGCTTTTACTTGCTAAATTTCCTCTCTAGGCGCAATTGCCATGATCTGTGAAACTTTGGCATTCTCTAGAGTCCCTATAGCAACTTGGGTGAAACCTGTTTGGTTCATACGTGTGTCCTTCACTTGCTTATCAAATTGCAAAAAGAAAAGCGCAGCAAAATCAAAAAATTGACTCTTTTTTAGCATAAGACTCAACACACTACATTCTTAAGACAGCTTCTCTTTGCACTTGAGATGAACTTGGAATATAGTGTGTATGACAAAGATCATTCTTTTAAGAGTTTATCTTGAGATGATCGAACATGGCTTGAGTCAATTGCTCTGCAAATTCAAAATCAAAGAAAAAAGGAAAACATATATGTGGGTAAAGAATGCAAATAATGTCAAACATTTGCACCCCACTTTGTCTCTCAAAGTTTCCTAAACAAAGTTTGCAGTTAATAAAAAAATTAAGCCCGAAGGACCTTGTATGAACTTCTGGATTTTTCAAAGTGTTGACTGGGTTGAACTCTAGGATTTCCATCTGATCTTTTGAATGGCTTTGAGTCTAGTATTGAAACGAGAGTCAAGTGTTGCCAATATTCAATCTTGCTCAAACTCTTAGAGTTTTCTAATTATTCAATCTTTGCTAGCAAAGTTCATATTTAACCTAGGACACGACTTAGCTAAGTATTTTTATTCCATATCTTAGCTTGGTAGTATAACTTGTTTTATTGATCACTCGGATAATCCTCAAAGCTCACCTAGGATGCATTTCTTGCATAAAATTTCAAAAAAAATATAATAAGAAATTGATCAAAAGTGGAGAAATTGCTTAAGATACCATGATGCCTATATTGCCAAAAGGGAGAGAAGTTGTCCAAAAGGCATCTTGGTATCCTCAATGTGTTTAGGGGTTTGTTACCGACTTGGTTATGATCTTTCTTTTCACTTCCTCCTTGATCAAGTTCAGTTTTGTAATCAAAATGCCTTCTTCAAACTCTTTTTTATGCTTTTTTGTGTGTTTGTCAATATACTCATCAAGGGGGAGATTGAAAGACCATGTGGAGGTCTATACCTTTATGTGATGAGTAATTGACTAGATTAGAGGTTGATCCGATGAGTAAGTGACTAGATTAAAGGTTGATCCGGATTGAATTTGTGACTTGAAGCATTTTGATAGGTTCCCAACCAAGTTGTTTTCTTTACTGAGTTCCTCTAGCTTCCCGACTAGTTTCTTTGCTAAGTATTGAATTCCGAGTGGTTCCAGTCTTTGCTAAGAGTGTATAGACTTTTGACTGGTTTTCTTTCTTTCATGAAAGCTGAGTGCCGAGTGCCTCCAGTCCTTACTTCGTGTTTTTAGCTTCTTGATTGGCTTCCTTCTTTGATCAGTACTCTGCTGCGGGCAAGGGGTTTGTTAAGGACTCAGCAGAGTTCCTCACGTATGAGTTTCCAAGTGGTTCTCTGTCAAAATGGGGCGTTGGCCGAGTGGTTAGCCAAGTGGTTAGACAAGTGGCTTAGCCGAGTTGGTAAGAGCATACGGATTAGCCGACTGGTTGTGATTAATTTTGTTTGACTATTTGGGATAATCAGTGAATATCTTTGTGGGCATTGCTGTGTGAAAGGTTTCCTTGTCTTTGATGGTTGCAGGACGACGGCGCTGGGTCATGGTGAGGCGGAAGTTGACCGGGACTAGGCGAGGTGCGTCGAAGGTCCAGAATGGTCAGGAGATTACCGGAAGATGGCTGGAGACGTAGTTCGGGCAAGCCAAAAAGGCAAGGAAAGGAGCAGATACTAGCTAGATGGTGCGTGGATCAATGAGGACTGTTGGAGTACGGTCTAGTTGATAGGAGTAGCGGGTCTAGTAGCATGCTTTGAGAACCGTGCAAGAAAAACCCTGTGTTAGCGGGTTTAGGGTTTCCCCTTACAGGCTTTGTGAGTGGGCTCTTCCTAGCTCTTAGATGAGTCTCTAGGGTTGAGGGCTGCATCTAAGGGTGGTAGGTTGCCCGTGAGTTGTATAAATAGGGGTGGAGGGGTAGCCTTCCATAGGTGAAGGATCCCTAAGGGGTTTTAGAGGTTTTGAGCGCTCTGTTGAGCTGTGCCGACTTTTGTTTGTGTAGTTGTGTAACCTCCCTTCCAGAAACACAAGTTACTACTCAAAGGTTTCATTACCTACATTTTACTTTTTGTCATTTACTTTATGCAAATTACTTTCAGCAATTTAAGTTACGCAATTTTACTTTACGCAAATTGACTCACCTTCTTCTACATGCTTTTATTCTTGTGATACTTGCATTCTTGAGTTGTTGATCTTGTGTTTCAATTCATGTGAATTTTGTTTTGGAGTTTCTGTTTGCTATGACTTGTGAATTAGGTTTCCTAGATCTTTCTGATCATCAAGATCCCACGAGCAAGCTGTGAACTAATTTCCCTATTCTCTTTGCTGATCTTGGTATGTTTTTTCTTCTCGGGCAAAAAGGTCAAAACTTTGTGATGATTGGTTTGTCAATCAAGTTTCTGGCTGTCCCAAGATCACATCTACCGAGTTTCATGGAGTTTTGTTCAGCGAATCAAAAGTTTCTTTGATCTTCGTTCTGGGTCAAGCTATCTGTTTGTGAGTTTTCTTTTAATCCAGATCTTTAGTCTATTCCAGAGGGGTTCCACCAACTTTCGTAGTCAAGCACCTCATTCCTCTTAGGTGTTCTTTGTTGCTAGTCTTTTTGTGAGTGGGACAAATTTTATTGCTACTATTCACCCCTCTGTTCGCCATCCTGATCCTTCACTCTCCTAAGTCCTTCATAGAGAAACACTTTCTTAATGAAGCCTTTACAGATTCCAGTATGGGAATATCATTTCCTATCAACAATATGTCATCCACATATAAGACCAAGAATACAAATGCACTCCCACTGGTCTTTTTATAGACACAGCGCTTTTCCTCATTTCTGACGAAGCCAAACCCTTTGACTATCTCATCAAAACAAATGTTTCAACTTCAAGAAGCTTGCTTCAATCCATAAATGGATATTTGAAGCTTGCATACCTTTCCAGCATAGTTTGGATCGACAAAACCTTTAGGTTGTATCATGTACACATCCTCACATAGGTTTCCATTGAGGAAAGCCATTTTGACATCCATTTGCCATATCTTATAATCAAAATATGCAGCAATAACTAAAATGATCCGAACGGACTTAAGCATAGCGACGGGCGAGAAGGTTTCATCATAGTCAACACCTTGAATTTGTTTGAAACCCTTTGCCACCATTTGAGCTTTATGGATGTGAACATTTTCATCCAAGTCCTTTTTAATCTTAAAAACCCATTTGCACTCTCAGGGTGGTCAGCCCGACTGAAGGTGATCGGCTCCTCCGACCACTTCAGCATCCGACACACCCCTGAACCCGACACCGTGGCGCACACCTCCCTCCTCATCCGCTTATAGGAAGCGTTGGAGGGATAGGTGGATGAGCCACCATGAATGTACACTACTGCGCGGTCTGCCTACTGGAAGGCTAGCGAGGCGGGGTCTTTGTCTTGGTCGTCGCCGCGGGGGCGGCGCTCCTTGAGCCGCTGCTCGACCATCTTACTCTCAACCCGACAATCATTCAGGCCATGAGAGTTGGTCTGGTGGATCGGGCAGAAGGGCTCACCCTCCTTTTCCTCACGATGGTCGTTACCCCGACCGCGGTGGTCGCCGCGTCAGCCTCAACGGTCATCCCGCCGATCGCGGCCGTCATCCCGTCGGTCACGGCGGTCACGATTTCATGGCCGGGCGTCTTCACGCTTCGCGCGGCGCCAGGACTCGCCTGGTATCGGTCGCCTCGCGCTTCCGCGCCTTCTTGCTCGCATGGCCAGGGCCCTGGAGGTCCCAAGCTAATTTGAAGGTTGCACAAACAGAAGCAAAGAAATAGAAGATGGAAGTGAAGAAGCTAAGAACGGAACCAGAGAAGCTAAAGATGGAGAAAGCTACTGCTAATGCAGCGTTGCTCAAGGTCAAAGTCAGTCATGATATGTCGGGACCCGAATATGCAAATCCAAATCCTCTGTGTCGGCGTATTTCACCTGACAAGATTCCACTAACGGAGTGACTACTCCCTGGACGGAAGATATGGTTCGGTAGAGGGCATCTTCGTGGCTGGAAACCCTAATGTCTCTCGACGATGGATTTCGGAAATCAGCAAACTGATGGATACAACAGTTTACCCAAGTTCAGGCCCCCGGTGTGGGTAATAGCCCTACGTCCTGCTGGTTCTTTGTTGAGGAAATGTGGAAGTGTTTATAAGGGTTCTCTTCTATGTCTGCTTCTCTATGCTCTCTGCTCTAGCCGGCCGCCCCTTCTCCATGCACCGAGGCGCCCTTATATAGACGAGATGGCCTGGGCAGGGGAGAAGGTGACGCTATACTTATCTATGACTCATTAATTACACCCATCATTACAACCTCCACGTCGACCCACGACTCATTTATTAAGCACACCTCTGTGGCCTTGTTCTTCGAACATCATTTAATGTCGGTGAGTGGCCTCACCCGGTCCGTCTGGGACACGACGCTCCTGCGATGGGTTTGGTAAGAGGCGTCAGAGGGATGAGCTGTCGTCGTGTCGATGGTAGAGTCCTTCATAATTAATGACCCTGACACGAGGTGCCAGGGGAGGGAAACTTCGAGGTGAAGCCTCCCTATCATTCTTTTGGTTGCCTTCGTGGCCTAACAAGGGGGGCCCGAACGCCCACCCACTTGCCAAGCCGCCACGCGGGCCGCTCGCCCGGCGAGTAGGTCGTGATCGCCAGGCTGCTCGCTAGGGGGCCACGTGGACTCCTCGCCAGGCAGGCAGGGCGTGATCGCCCGGCTACCCGCTAGGGCGCCACGCGGGCTGCTCGCCCGGCGAGTAGGGCGTGATTGCCAGGCTGCTCGCCAGGGGCCACGTGGGCTCCTCGCCCTACGGGCAAGGCGTGATCACCGGCTACCCGCCAGGCGCCACGCGGCCGCCGCCTGGGGAGCAGGCGTGATCGCCAAGTCGCCGCCAGAGGGCCGTGGGCTCCTCGCCCGGCAGGCGGCGTGATCGCTCGGCTGCCCACCGGTGCCACGCGGGCCGCTCTCCCACCGAAAGCGGCGTGATCGCCAGGGGCAATGTGGGCTCCTCGCCCGCAGTGGCGTGATCGCCGCCGCCAGGCGCCACGCTGGCCTCTCACCCATGAAAGGCGTGATCGCTAGGTCGCTCGCCGGGGCCACGTGGGCTTCTTGCCATTGCCCGCCAGGCGCTTAACCTGGCTAGGCCACTTTTGGGCGACATTTTACGGCGGAGAGGGTACCCCGGTGCAAAATACACCGACACTCTGTGTATACTGCACTAGTCCAGGATCACGCTAGTGCACACAGGCTCGACATCAGTAAATATCACAATCATACACAGTGGTAATAAGATAAAAGATAACATATATTGAATATTACTAGCTACATGACCTTATGGTCAACTTACGTGACTTTGCCTCACAAGGCTATGCAACAAATTGAACTACAGCAGAATGAAGACGTAGATAAGCCTCTCAGTATACCACAGGCAACTAACAAGGCTCACACCCTAAACCTTCATCCGTTTCAAGGTTCTTCTCCTTCAGCACGGATGTAGAATCCTCAACTAGTAATGTTATTGTAGGCAAGGGTGAGTACTTAAAGCACTCAACAAGTTGTGCACAGAATGCAACTCTAGTACATCTATATGCAAGGCTTATTCCAAAGGAATAGCTAACAATGGCTATTTTGTAGTAAAGCAGCATTTATGAACAAATATAATAAATAGATTGAAAGGTAGTAAAACAAATACCAGTATAGATAGATTAAGTATTTCTCGAGTAAACGAAGTTTCCAGTCCTAAGTCAAGATTCCATCTCCCATGGCAACCTGCCATCCATCCCAAGTTTTATTTTGCAAAAGTCTAACCCTTGACTGTAATTCCCGAGCTATGCTCAATACCGCGAGCACGACTATTCGAACAGATTGTACACTCTACAGAGGTTATGCACTTTACCCACATGATATGATCATCTCTTGTTGCCAAGATATTAGCACACTTCTATTGGTGTGCCAGCAGAGAAATCATGACAAAGCCTTTACAATGCTCTGCCCTAACTCAGTACTACCGCAGAGGTTTCAACACTGAAGGGCTGAACCACCACAACAGGGTCCCCCTCTTGCACCATGTGAGTTTATCCGTGAACTCGAACTCACACCACCACAAGTAGTACTAAAGCTATGACATTGCAAATTAATCGGCTAGGTTGCCCCATAGCAGACATGTGGTTGCATGATTGACCCAGGTCAACGGCTTACAAGGTTAAGTCCTTAGGGTGATCGAGGCAAGACTTCCACATACCCTCTACCCATCGGCCCACATTAGCATACTGCCCCTTGCCACTTGCCCCAATATAAATCAGAACTACCTCAGTTGATTACCAAGCACCATGTGCCATCAACAATTCAATATTGTTGCATGACATCCATTGCCACAACAACTCAATCTCATCGTGTGACCACACATGACACACAAGTTCATATCATTGTTCCATATTCCATTAGTCAGGATTAATTATCGATGATTCCAGCACATGTGATGACGTGGCATGGCTAAGCAATCTAGTACGATCTAACCATCCCAGGTTGACTTTAATATCAATCAACTATAGTGAACCAACCTAGGGTGAAAGATAGATTGTGACATACAAATGACAAAGTAGGGTATAGATCAATTTGGTTTGATAGCTAAGTCTCAATTTAGATTGAAAACAATTGTACATGTGAAATAGCATGCAATATGGTAAAACAATATAGCAATTTTGTAAACATGGGTTCAACATGATCAAAACACAACTTGCCTTAGAGATGCCCTTATTCCTGCTCTGGACCTTGGTCTTGAGTTGATGAAACTTTCTCGGATGCGTCGTACGATTTATCGTCTACGCGAAACAAAACTGAAAGCCAAATAAATACCAAAATAGAGAGCAAGAAAACTCTAGAAATCAAATAAAATTCACCATTAGATATATCTAAATTTTACAAATTTTTAGAAATTTGAATCACCTTAACGGAGTTCGTATGAGGGAGAACGAACTCTCGGAAGATTCAAAAATCATAAAAATAGAAAATTGAGAAATTAAATAATATCCAAATTATTTTTATAAAAGAAACTCATATTATTTCATCACGCTGATGTCATGCTTACATCAGCATCGCTCTGGGCCAGTCACATGCTGACATGTCATCACGGTCTATAGACTTGGTCTACGGTGTAGCGCTGATCCACGATGGACTCGGTCCATGACGCTTCGGCCACTGCGCCCGACACCTGTCACCACGAGATTGGTTAGAGATGCGGCGAGATCCAAAACGTGAACCCAAGATCAAATGGCCATGGTTGTCAACAACTTAAGATCCTGGCGATGTCGACACGGCAGCGGATCTTCACCGGCAGCATGGAAGAAGACCTGGTCGGCGGTGCTCCGGTGCTTCCCCGATCAGATGACACTACAGCTCTGGTCTAGCACAAGATGACGAGTCCAGATCGGGTCCCGATGTGGCGAGGAATGTCTTGACGACGGCGCAAATAGAGGAAACAAGCGGCGCCACGAACACGAACTTCGGTGAGCTTGCGAGCTTCAGCGGCGACTTATTAGGCAACGACGCTTTAGGGCAAAGGTGCGACACAATCTAGCGAACCTCGGGGTGCTACCCTCCCCTTAAGTAGCCTCGGTAAATGCACGCTATGCGGAAACCTAGCTCTACACAGTAGCGGCGGTGTAACGGCGGCAGACTCCAGGCCCTAATCAGGAATGACAACTAAGATCCGTCTGATCTTCGACCAACGGTTGCGATTTCAAGATGGTGTGCCATGATCTAGTCCATAGATGACAATCAACGGCGACGATTTGAAGATGCCCTTTACTGCTGCACTACATCTGAACCGTTCGAGCTCAATCCAACAACTAATAATGATTAGGGTTCGAGCGGCGCAATTTGATTCCACCCATTCGATCCGGATCCAACGGCTAATGCTACAAGTTCTAGAAACCTGCCGGTGGGCCTTGCGCACAGTGATGGGCTTGGCCCAATACTGTTGAATTGATTTTCCAGCAGTTTTCCTTTTAAAATAATTCTAGAAAAATAATTTAATTTATTTTAGGTAATAAAAATATCAAGAAAAATGCAAGAAAATTCTCATAAATACTTTGAGACATCCTGGATCCAAATAAAATATTTTTGGCAAAACTTTATTTAGATTTTATCTATAAATAATTAGTTTTCAATAGAAGGTTAATATACTTAATTTAAAATAATTCAAATAAATTCCAAAAAAATCCAAAAAATTCACAAAACTCACAAATGCAATAAAACTCTATTAACTAATATTGAAGAGCAGATTTTGGTATGTTACAAACCTCCCCCCTTAACAAAATCTCGACCCCGAGATTTAGGGCTATCTAGGGAATAATTTTGGGACTTCTGCCTTTAGGTCCTCTTCGTGCTCCCAGGTTGCTTCACCCTCTTAGTGATTGCTCCATTGAGCTCTGCAGAAGCGAATAGACTTGTTCCTGTTCTGCGCTGCATCACATCTAGAATCTGGATCGATTGCTTTTTGTAGGTCAGATCTCCTTGCAACTTGATTGATTCTAATGGCATCTGCTCTATGGGAACTCTGAGACATTTCTTGAGCTGCGACACATGAAACATGTCGTGTACTCCTGCCAAATGACTGCAGCAACTCCAACTGATACGCAACCTCTCCTCGACGGCTCAGAATTTTGAATGGCTTGACGAATCTTAGTGCAAGCTTTCCTTTGGCGTGGAATCTTTTTACACCTTTGAGAGGGGACTCTAAGATACACAAAATCGTCAGGCTCAAAACTTAACTTTCGGCGGCAATTATCAGCGTAACTCTTCTACCTTGACTGAGCAGTCTTCAACCTCTCTCTGATCATGTCAATTTACTCCTCGGCTTCCCTTGAGATGTTTAGTCCAAAGATCAATCTTTCTCTTGACCCCTTCCAATTCAGTGGGGTATGACATGCACGACTATATAAAACCTCAGTTGATATCATTTGCAAACTAGCTTGATAACTGTTGTTTTAGCTAAATTCTGCATGCGGCAAACCTGTGTCCCATGATGTAGCATAAGCTAAGGTGCAAGCTGTTAACATATCCTCCAAAATCAGATTAACCTTTTTTGTTTGACTATCTGTTTGTAGATGATAAACTGTACTAAAATTCAAGTGAGTTCTCTTTGCTTCATGTAACTTGTTCCAAAACCTCGAGGTAAATTGGGTACCTCTATCAGACACAATCTTCTTGGGCACATCATGCAGTCACTCAATCCTTGACATATACAGATCTGCCAAACGATCTTTTGAATACGTAGTTGTTAGTGTATTCTACACCGGGGTACTCTCTTGACCACTGTTAGGTGGGACCGCGTGCGCAAGATATAGAAAGAAGAAGGTCCTGTGTAAAGGACTCAACCTGCTGAAGAGAGACTTGGCGAACGACCAGGTCCCAGCTCCAGGCGACCAAGACACGTGGCCGCCTGGCGGGCAGTTGGGCGACCAGATCACGACCACTAAAGACCAGGACACGTGGCCGCCCGACGAGCAAGCAAGTCCATTGTCAGCCATCCACGCAGACAGGGCTGGGAGGCTTCTGCCTGAAGCCTTCGCTAGGATCACAACGTATCATAGCCATTAAATGTGCATGGGAGTCATTAAATGCGCATGGGAGCCATTAAATGCGCGGGGAGCTGTTACAGTGCACTTGGAGGCCATTAAATAGGCGTGGCTCCCTGACGCTATGATGACCTGTCCCTCAGACTGAGCCAGCTTCACCAACTCCCATTCCATCTACACCGCCCAAGGCGAGATGGGGAGACGCGTGTACCAGGCGTTCGTCACGCAGCGTCCGAACCCCTCTCCTCGGGCGGTCCGAAGACAGGCGGCGTCAAGCAACGGACAGTAGCGACAGGACTAGACACAGTTAATGTAATTAATATAAAACCACTCCCTCTGCCTACCCTAGCTAGTCCTGGGAGTATATAAGGGAGTTAGTGTGCATGAGGCTGGGGGAGGTCAGTCGGTCGATCAGTTCACAACAGAGAGGAAATCCCTTGCTCGAACGATCGGGCGAACTAAGAGCAAGCAGAATACAAGAGCAACACGAGTTTGAGCAGGACATAGGGCTATTACCCGCATTGGGGGCCCGAACCTGGGTAAATCCCTATGTGTTCCCTGCGTGTTCTTGAGCTTCCTGTCCTGCTCATCACGTGAAGAGAGTAGAGAAGAGAGCCGAGAGTGACGCAGCTGCGAAGACCCCCCTACCGAAACTCAGTTATACACTCGAACCAATACTGTCTGGCACAAACACACTGACAGGGCATGCCACGTAGGGGTGGTAGTAGCTGTTTCACCCTTTGCTTTCTTTGGTGGATCATCAAGCACTAGATGCGAAGATGGAGGCTTCATGCTCCCGTCAAGCGGGGTACCGTCTGACGCCTTCCGTAGAAGGCGGCGGCACCCCCACCGTGGTAGGAGCACAGCCGGTCCGATGGTGACTAGCGATGGAGGAGGCCATGTCGGCCCAGAACTTGCACGCGGCCCACCTCCTCTTGGAGCACCCACCGGTGGAGCTGGGGGGCGACACCCTGGCACCGCCATGGCTATGGGACATCACCCACCTCGTGGACGCGGCTTAGCTCCACGCGGAGGCATCAGAATGGCCGGATACCTCTGGTATCCCACGGTCAAAGTCGCACACAGAGCGCACACAAGCTTCGAGCCACCCAAGCGAGCAACGCTCACGTCATGGTGGGCGAAGCAAAGGAAAGGGCATTCAAGGCACAGGCCCAACTCTCGCCGGGGGTCGTGCGACGGCTCCAAGGCCGTCCCGCGCATCCCTCGGGCGTGAGGGGAGTGCCCGTGAAGATCTTAGGGCTCATTAGGAGGGGCGACGCCGAGCGCGCGATGGTGACTTGCGTGGCAAGTTGCACCATCAGCAAGCGCAGGAGCAGGACCGCGGCAAGCGGATGGCTGTTGAGGAGGATGACTCCTCCCACGACCCCGACTTCCCTACAGAGGAGGAGACCTTCTCCTCCAAGTCTTGCGGGAGCCCAGTCCCGCTCTCCCCGGTGCGGCCCTTGGGCCAAGGTTCTGGGGGGCTGCATGGTTCTCCCTACGGTGTGGGGTGCTAGGCGTTCTCCAACCGTCTGCGCCGTGTCGCGTGGCCGGAAAGGTTTCGCCCAGCAACCATCGAGAAGCACGACGGCACCACCAACCTGGAGGAGTTCTTCTAGATCTACACCACGGTGGTGCGGGTTGCTGGCAGCTCCGAGAAGGTTATGGCGAACTATCTCCCGATAGCCTTGGTGGGCTCCGCCCGTTCTTGGCTGATGAACCTCCCAAAGGGGTCGGTGCACTCATGGGCGGAGTTGTGTGGTCATTTTGTCACCAACTTCCAAATCTCCTACGCCCAGCCAGGCGTGGAGGATGACCTCCATGCCCTCGAATAAAAGAGAGGGGAGTCGTTGCGCACGTTTATCCGGCGATTCAGCCACTGCCGCAACACAATCCCCAAGATCTCTAGCCAGTCCATCATGATCGCCTTCCAGAGAGGCGTGCGAGACCGCAAGATGCAGGAAAAGATGGCTACCCGTGACATCGCCACCACGTGCGAGCTATTCGCCTTAGTGCACAAGTGTGCTCAGGCGGTGGAGGCGTGGGAGCGGACTGCTGGAGTGGACGGCGCTCACGGCGGAGGCGAGGCTGGGACCTCGAAAGGTCCCAGTTCCGCAAATAAGAAGAAGCGTGTGGCGGCCGATTCCGGTCAGGTCTTGGCCGCTGAGCGTAGGCACTAGGTCGTCAAGCCGCTGTGAGACGCTCACTGTGATCGGCAGGACGATCGCCGTGATCGGTAGGACGGCCGCCGCGATCGACAGGACTATCGTCGACAGGAAAATAGGGGTAAGGTCTTCTGTCCTATCCATAATACTAATGCACACGATTTGGATAATTGCCAGGTCATGCACGAGAAGGTGGAGCAGCGGCTCAAGGAACGCCGCACTCCTCACAACGACGACAGGGGCGACGACTCCACCTAGTTGCCCTTCCAGCTGGTGGAGCATAGGGTGGCCTACATCCATGGCGTTTCAGCCACCCACGCTTCCAACACGAAGTACAAGCTCCTGATGAGGGAAGTTTGTGCCGCCGTACCAAGCGCGGGGGCGGCTAGGCCACTGAGGTGGTCGGAGGAGCCGATCACCTTCAGCCGCGCCGACCACCCCACGAGCACCGTCGGCCTAGGGCACCTTCCGATCGTGGTCTCGCCCACAGTTCGTAATGTGCAGCTTGGGCGCATGTCGATCGACGGGGGGAGCTCCATCAACCACCTGTCCCCTAGGGCATTCCGGGCCCTTCAGATCCCGGAGCGAGAGCTCTGCCCGGCGCTCTCCTTCTACAGAGTCACCCCAGGGGCTAGCTGAATGCCCCTCGGCCAAGTCCGCCTTCCTGTTACTTTCAGAAACGTGGACAACTACTGCACAGAGTTGGTGGACTTCGACGTCGCCGACTTTGACCTCCCCTACAATGCCTTGCTTGGCCGACCTGCGTTGGTCAGGTTCATGGCGGCCACCCACTATGCCTATATGGTGGTGAAGATACCACGGCCTGGAGGTCTCATAAGCATCCAGGTGGACAACACGGAGGCCCTACGCTGTGATAAGCAATCCTTGGACTTGGCAGGTGCCACCTGCGCGAGGCAAGCTGATGTTGTCTACTCGGAACCCCTCCGGTGAGGACCCGCACGTCGCTCGTCCCGTCCTGGCGAGGTTAAGGTGGTCCCCCTGAGCGTGGATGAGCCTGAAAGGACCATCAAGCTGGGCGTCAACCTTGGCGCCAAATAGGAAGACGCGCTCGTCACCTTCCTCCGATCTAACGCAGACGTGTTTGCCTAGCAACTGTTCGACATGACCGGGGTCCTCAGTGAGGTGATCGAGCACAAATTGGCAACGCTCCCAAAGGCGCGCCCGGTCCAGCAAAAGGTCCGGCGCCAGGCCCCCGAGCGTCAGGATGCCATTCGTGAGGAAGTGGAGCTGCTGCAGGCGGGTATCATCAAAGAGGTCATTCACCCCGAATAGCTTGCCAACCCCGTGCTCGTCAAAAAATCCAACGCACCACCTTGTCTTGCGCCGAATTCCGCCACAGGCGGGCCACGACAAACTATCTCCCCGCTGGGTGGGGCCCTTCAAGGTGGTCTCTGTCTCACGAGACAGGGTGGTTCGATTAGCCGTGAAAGACGCACGGGAGCTGGCGAACTCCCAGATTATAGAGCTGCTGCAGAAGTTCTACCCCTGAACTTGCGTCATACAGATGTCATTCATGCCAGTATCCCGGTGGCTCCTTGGCCATAACATGGACCCTCAGCTCCTGCGCTTGGCCCAGACAGGTGCATAGGAGGGGCGTGCTGCCCGGTGCGCTACGGCCATCCTCCGCCCACCATGGTGCTTCGCAGTAAAGATCCGCTCACCATTTGCCCCGCATCTAGCGACCTACTCCCTTGCCCCGTAGATCTTTGGTTTGGTCTCATAATGATGGCATGGGCGTAAGTCCATCGGTCGCAATGATCAAGATTTATTTGATGATGATGGTTTCGAATGTTGGTTAATGAGTAGAGATATTGGTTAAGGACCTTAAGGATTGAATCTTAGTGATGTCTCTTTGAGTAACTATCGTGCGAACCACATGCCATTTATGGGACCGGCGTAACCAAGTACTTATGTATGACTAGGTTATGTAAACCATGTGCACTCGGAATTCCTTGAGCTTAGTGGAGCGTCAAGGAATGACCGTCGGAATTCCTTGGGCTTAGTGAAGCGCCAGGGAATGTCCTCGGAGTCCCTCGAACTTTGTTGAGTTGAGGATGTCCAACAACGTGTGTACTCCTTGATCCACACACACCGAGCTCTGGGCACGCGGGATCAAGGGTCACAGTCATCCGGATGGTTTAGATACACTACCATGCATACTGGAAAATGGTTTGTCACGCTTCACCTCGGCCACACATCTAAGGAAATGTGTTAATAGCTTGGCTTACGAGTGTGGCGGTCGTGGGTAAAGTCGCATCTCGCAGAGTTTAAACTATTCAATAGCCGCCCATGGTTAGGACGATCGCTGAATTGTCACCACCGGACGAGTATTAAGGACTTGGTAGGAATGGAATGGGAGGGAAAAAGACACGAGTATTGGAGTACTTGTGTGTGAAATCGAGCATGAGCGATGGAACTCATGGTTCGGATAATGCTTGAAGGCATGATATAAATGTGGATTTAATGATGTTATATTATGTATTAGATTTTCCAAATGTTTACTAAATGCAATTTGTCAATCTATACATGTTTATGCTTTATCCCAAATATTGCTTTATGCTGAAATTGCCATTTTGCCTCCCTTTGACGTAGCAACCACATGTAGTTAGAAATCAATATGCAACTTATATTATTGTGCGAGTACACTCTTTGTACTCAACCGGATTGTCCACTTGCTGCAGGTGAGGATGAGACACTACCGGGACTTTACCGGCAAATTTCGTGATTCTAACGCTTAGTCGCCGTTCTTGCCCCAGTTGGTTGCCTGAGGGTTTGGGGGCATGCCATGCTAGCCCTTTTGTTGTTTATCTTATGATTTTCGCTACTACTTGATGTAATAACTCTAAATATGTTGTTATGGACAGCAGTCCTACTTTTGGAATGTAATAACGTTTATGCTTCCAATAATTGTGTATGTGTTGTGATGCCAACTGTTGGATGAGGAACTCGTGTTGGCGAACTATCCTGGGACCAACACGGGTATAATCGTGGAACACCCGAGGTTCCCTTGATTCACTTGAGATGTACTACGATTTGGTGAATCGCTGGAGTCCCGGGACTTCCTCACGTGCTTGGTATCGAGCCATATCGATCAGAGGTTAGAACGGCCATGCTACAACTAGTTAGAGGATGCTTTGAGTCAAAAACTATTTTGCTATCAAATAATTTCAGAACTGATAACATTGTGCAATTCCTTTATTTCTTACCCCTCTTAGTTCTATATCTTACCCTTATGTTCATTTGATTGTGCAAACAAGTTTCTAATTCCTCTTATCCTTTTCAACGTGATAGATGAGTTTTGGGCCATTGGTTTTAATCACCCGTGCTGAAGACATGGAGGGCAAGTAGAGATGAGCTGAACTGATTTAGTTGATGTAATAGGCTACCTTATGAACCTATGCTAGCTTTTATATTTGGAATTATCACCCCTAGTTGTCGCTAGGGGTGGAAAACGAGCCAAATGACCTTTTTTTCGAGCTTTTTTCGACACTAATTTATTCTTATTTATTATAGTCTCCTGTATTGTTTGAGACCCAACTTCAAGCCGAACCTAACGAGCCGAGCCTAACGAGCCGAGCCGAAGTTGACACTTGTTCCAAATCAACTAATTTTTATTTTTTAAAAAAAATAAATGTAATCGGAGCAATTTTGAAACGAGCCACCGAGCCAGCTCAACGAGCTTTTTTTCCAGCCCTAGTTGTCGCCCTTGATCTACGGGTTGTGAACTTGTGCTAATGGATCGGAATCTTGTTATTTGCTTTCATGGGTGATGTTGTGGCTTAAGAGCCTTTTTATTTTGATGTCTCTTGGATTTGGTGCATGTTTTCTTGCTGCATACATATAGAATTTAAATTGTGTGACTTGCTGTCTGGATATTCTAGTTCGGCGTTGTTGTGGCTCTTCTGCTACTTGTTGCTAACTTGGTTTTGGCAACAGATGGTGGGAGTTACCACTCGTTCCCAAGCAGCTGAGGATCCAACTCAGAGGGTCACTCCTGACCACCCGGAGTCCTTGCATCGCCAGAATCAGCACCACTCTCGCGTGGAGGAGGAACTTCCACCCCCTCCTACCATGGCTCAAGTCCTCGCTCTGATTGAGCAAAACTGGCAAGATCAAACCTTGATCCTACAACAGATCGCCCGTAACACGACCTTTGCCCCAGCCCCTTTTCGAGGAGCCGAGGGGGCAGGACATCACGCGGCCAGCGGACTCGGCGAGTTTCTTCGCACGAAGCCGCCAACATTCTCCCGTGCTGCAGATGCACTCGAGGCCGACGATTGGCTTTGGACTATTGAGCGCAAGTGGCCATTGCTCAATGCCAGACCATGAGAAGGTCCTCTTCGCTGACATCAACTCGATGGTGCGGCGGCGATGGTGGGACAGCTTTACCGCCATGCGCATCGCCGATCATGTCATCACTTGGCGGAGTTTCGCGCTTTCCATGAGGCTCATGTTCCCGTGAGGCGCTATGGCAAGGAAGAAGCGTGAATTTCTCGATTAAAGCAAGGTGGCAAGACCGCCATGGATTATCTTCACAAGTTCAACTATTTGGCTCAAGATGCCTCGAACGAAGTCTCCAACGATGAGCGCAAGCAAGAGCGCTTCATAGAGGGACTTTCGAGGAGTTGCAGCTAGAGCTCGCTGCTCACGACTTCCAAAATTTCCAGCACTTGGTCCACAAGGCCATAGTGGTGGAAGAGAAGTGGGGAAAATTGGAAGATTTGCGCAAACGCAAGCGAGCTGCACAAAATTCAGCAAGCGGCAACTTGCAGCCACCGCAAGATGGTGCGCCTGCCTTCCAAACTATCAAGCTCCGCACCGCCAAGACCTCCAACATTCATTGCTCGCCCATCGAGCCAAGTCTTCCACCAACCGTAGGTGGAAATCAGCAAGGAGCCAACACTCAAGCTTGCCCAATTTTTTTGCTTCCAAAGGCAAACAGCCAGGCACTTTGCACGCCAATGCCCGCAAAAGAACCAAGCAATGTCGGGATTCACCCACTATTGCACGGGGGCAGCAGCACCTTCACCTCGACCATCGCTCCAAGAACCGCTACCAACCCCACCACGTGGTCGTGATCAACCATGTGACCGCCAAGAAGCTCGAATGCACCTAAGTGGTGTTGGGTACGCTCATTAACTCACACCCGACTATCGATTATTCGATTCCAGAGCATCTCATTCATTTATTAAAGAGAAGTTTGTTGTGCATCATGAGTTCCCTATCCAACTTATGCATCCTCCACTTCTCATTAAAACCTTGGGATCGGAATTAAGGACCGATCGAGTCTGCCGGGAAGTAAGGATTGAAGTCAATGGGGTAGAGTTCCCAGCTGATTTGATAATAATTAAAACAGAGGGAATTGAAGTTATTCTTGGGATGGATTGGCTATCCAAGCACCAAGGATGCATCAATTGTGCAAGCAGATCTATTTCACTTACCAACGCAAGCGGCAAACAAGTCGTGTTTGCGTCAAGTCCAGATTATGCTCACCTTTATGCCTTGAAGGGTGAGCCATTCCTTGGGATAAGTAGCATACCAGTGGTATGTGATTACCCGGATGTATTTCTGGAAGAGTTGCCGGGGATGCCACCCGACCGGGAGGTCGAGTTCGTCATTGAGCTTCTACCCGGAACGGCCCCGATATCAAAGCGACCTTACCGTATGCCTCCAAATGAGTTGATCGAATTAAAGAAACAACTTATGGAGCTGCAAGAGAAGGGCTTCATTCGATCGAGCTCCTCACCTTGGGGATGCCCGGCGCTATTTGTGAAGAAAAAGGACGATAGCTTGCGGATGTGTGTTGATTACTGCCCATTGAATGTGGTCACGGTCAAGAACAAGTATCCACTTCCGCGGATCGATGATTTGTTTGACCAAATGACTGGAGCCCGTATCTTCTCCAAGATTGACTTGAGATTAGGCTACCATCAAATTAAGATCAGATCGGGAGACATTCCAAAAACGGCTTTCTCTACCCGTTATGGTCTATATGAATATACTGTCATGTCTTTCGGTTTGACCAATGCACCGGCATACTTCATGAGCCTTATGAATTCGGTTTTTATGGAATATCTTGACAAGTTCGTGGTCATCTTCATCGATGATATTCTTATTTACTCCAAGTCTAAAGAGGAGCATGAATTACACCTTCGGACCGTCCTAGAAAAGCTGCGAGAGCACCAACTCTACGCAAAATTGAGCAAGTGTGAATTCTAGCTAAAGGAGGTTGCCTTCTTGGGCCATGTGCTATCAGAAGGCAGAGTTGTGGTTGACCCCAGCAAGATACAAATGGTACTTGATTGGGAGCAGCCTAAGAACATCACGGAAGTTCAAAGTTTTCTGTTAGCGGTTATTACCACGGTTCAGAGAGAACTTCTCCAAAATCGCGAAGCCACTGACTGAACTTTTGAAGAAAGAGAATAAGTTCGTATGGTCAGTAGAGTGTGAGGCAAGCTTTCAAGTTGAATTGTTGCCAGATATTCACAAGGGCTTCGACATATATTGCGATGCATTCCGCCTTGGGCTGGGTTGTGTACTTATGCAAGGAGGCCGAGTTGTGGCATATGCATCGAGGCACCAGACCCCATGAGATGAATTACCCCACCCATGACTTAGAGCTGGCAGCGGTAGTGCATGCTCTAAAATCGCGATATTACCTCATCGGTAATCGCTAGAAATCTACACCGATCACAAGAGTCTCAAGTATATATTCACCAAGCCGATCTGAATTTGAGGCAAAGGAGGTGGCTTGAACTAATCAAATACTATGATATGGGACTCCATTATCATCCTCGAAAGGCCAATGTCGCTGCTAATGCTTTGAGCCGAAAGTCTCAATGCAATCGCTTTTAGCGTAACCGAATCGAAGCCATTTATGTGAGTTCAAAGCTCGGTCTAGAAGTAGTTAAGGAGGATTCCTTGCTATCATGGAAGTCAAATCTAATCTCTTTGACCAAATCAAAGAAGCTCAAAAGACGGATAAGGGCATGGCACTCATCCGAGCCCGCATCAAGAAAGGCAAGGCCAATTGCTTCACCGAGGACCCACAAGGTGTCTTATGGTTCGACAAACAGCTAGTGGTGTCAAATTGTAAGGAATTGAAGGCACTAATTTTGATGAGGCTCATAATTCCCCATTCTCCATTCATCCCGAGTACAAAAATGTATCAAGATCTTAAGCCAAGGCTTTGTGGACCCGGATGAAACGAGAGATTGCCCCAGATGTCACCGAAAAGCGACGATGTCGCCGGGTGAAAGTCGACCATTTTGCGGCAGCAGTACACTTCAACCACGCCCATTCCCATGTGGAAGTGGGAAGAGATTGGTATGGATTTCATCACCGGGTTGCCCAAGACGATAAAGGTTTTGATTCCATATGGGTAATCGCTGACCGATTGACTAAGATCGCCATTTTCTTCCTCGTCAAGACGACGGATACAAAGAAGCGTTAGCTGAGTTGTATCTTTATCGAATTGTGTCTCTTCATGGTGTTCCCAAAAGGATTGTCTCAGATCGAGGTACCCAGCCATCTCGTGATTTTTGGCAATGCCTCCACAAGGCCATGGGGACTCAACTCTCCTTCAAGATCACAGATCATCCGCAGACGGATGGACAAACTGAACGGGTGAACCAAATTTTGAGGATATGCTTAGAGCTTGTGCCCTTACTTACGGCAAGAATTGGGAGAAATGCTTACCTTCGCGGAGTTCTCCTACAACAATAGCTATCAAGTTAGTCTCCTAATGAGTCCATTCGAGGCTCTTTATGGAAGGTCTTGCGTAACTCCACTTAATCGGTCCGAGTCCGAGAGAGACCCTCTTGGTCCTGAACTAGTCACCGAAGCGTAAGAGCAAGTTCGATTCATTCGCGAACGGTTATGACCGCATAGTCTCGCTAAAAGAGCTACGCCGATCGCTGCCACCGTGAACTCAAGTTCGGGTTGGTGATCACGCTCTATCTCAAGGTCTCACCAATGAAAGGTATTTGTCTGCTTCATGTAAAGGAAAGCTAGCCCTCGTTATATTGGACCTTTTCGGATTATATCCGACGAGGAGCGTGGCATATCAATTGAGCTTCCTTCGTTAGCCGATGTGCACGATGTCTTTCATGTTTCTCAATTGAAGAAATGCCTCTGTGTCCCAACCAAAGCCACCGAGTTGGACACTCTCGAATTACAACCCGACCTATCCTACAAGGAGCATCCCATTTGTATTCTTGACGAGAGGGAGCGTGTTACTCGAAACCACACCATCAAATTCCTTAAGGTTCAATGGAGTAATCACACCCCTGATGAGAGCACATGGGAGCGGGAGGATCATCTTCGAGTTGAATACCCCTACCTCTTCAATGAAGCCGTGTAATCTCGGGGTCGAGATTCTTTTAAGGGGGGAGGGCTTGTAACAGCCCAATTTTCATCAATCCGGTAGGTGAGGCTTGTCATGCTAACGTCTTCTATAATGTCATTACATCCTCATTTAATTATAATCATACAAGTGTTAGGACATTCATCTTGCATAAAGAGGGAGTAACAAAATCTTAACAATCATTTTCCAAAACTGCACACATGTTATTTCACCTTAGTCAATGACATGTGGGCCATGTTCATAAGAGAAAGGAGAGCAGGCTGCACATACCAAACATACCATTTTTCACTTTACTCACCTCTACCCACTTACTTAACCCATCAATGACACATGGGACCTACCTTGCATAGGAAATGGTGGGCTGCACATCCTATCCATGACTTTTCTCACTCCAATCACTCATACCCACCCCTTTTCTCACCCTATGACATGTGGGACCTAGTCCCACATGTAAGGCATGAATGGGCAGCCATATATAAGGTGATGCACCTTGTTTTCTCCTCCCCCTACTGCCCATTTGCTCAGCCCCAAACCAGAAAACAGCAAGAACTCTTTTCTCCAACTCTTGCCATTCTTCCCCTCAAATCCCCACAAGTTTTGAGTTTGAGCTTGTGCATGTTATACCACCTTGAAGCCAAGATCAAGAGCTTTAAATCCATCCAAATGGATTCTTGAGGCACCAAGTTTTGGGTGATTGGTAATCGATTTTCCTTCTCCCCATATTCTGAAATTGTTGCCATTGTGACTCATTTCTTCCTTCTCCATGGAATCCATGATCACACTTTGAATCGGGTCGCGCATGTCGCATGGAAGCTTAAGGAGGAGGGCTAGTTGCTGTTGCAAGCACGAGCAAGCGAGGTCATCGTCGTCTACAGGAGCTAGGAGGAGGCGAACCGCAAGAACCGCCGTTGCGACACCCTTTTGTCATTCCCTCACCAAAACCAACCATCACCACGTGCAAAAAGTAACCCCATAGTGGTAAAAGTCTACCCTAGTCCACCCTTTTGAAGTCCTAGTACATTCCTTTGAAGTGTAAAGGACAATAGACAAATAGCCGATTTAAAACAGAACGCCTAACCCGGATAGTCCGGGATTTCATCCGGATAGTCCGGTTTCAACCCGATAGTCTCGGGATTTATCCGGATAGTCCTGACATGGCGTAATCCTCGCTGCATCGAGAGGGCCAACCCGGATACTCGGGGTTTTATCCGGATACTCCGGATAGGGCGTAATACACGAGACCGAGGTGGTCAACCCGACACCTGTGGTTTAAACCCGGATACCCGCATATAATTGAATAAAAGCCCTAAAACTTAAACTTTTGACGAAAACTCAATTAGTATGTTCATATTATCATTAGTACTACACATCATGAGCATTTCATGCATCTTTTAATCATGTGCACCATTGGAGTTCTTGATTTGGTGTTCATGGATTTGGATTTTCTTGTTAGGTGTTGACGCTTCGGAAGGCACTCCCAAGTACGACTACGCTTTCGAAGTCAAGAACGAGCAGCAAGGCACTATTTTACTCCTTGACCATGATTGCTCCTACTATTTGAAATTTACATTTTTGGAATTATTTTATCAATTGCATGCTTACTTTCAACTACAATTATGATTGAGTAGAAATCTTAGCTATTACCACATTGTGATGTTATTCCCTTATCATGTTCTTTTCCATGTCCATTGTCGCCTAGGTGGTTGGTTTATTACTATTGTATATGGGTTCGCATTTAATTGCTTAGCCATGCTTAGAACATCGTTAGAAACCGTGATAGATGGACTTAATCCATCTATCGCAATGATCAAGATTTATTTGATGATGATGGTTTCGAATGTTGGTTAATGAGTAGAGATATTGGTTAAGGACCTTAAGGATTGAATCCTAGTGACGTTCTCTTTGAGTAACTATCGTCTAACCACATGCCGTTTATGGAACCGGCGTAACCAAGTACTTATGTATGACTAGGTTATGTAAACCATGTGCACTCGAAATTCCTTGAGCTTAGTGGAGCGTCAAGGAATGACCGCCGGAATTCCTTGGGCTTAGTGGAGCGCCAAGGAATGTCCTCGGAGTCCCTTGAACTTTGTTGAGTTGGGGATGTCCAACAACGGGTGTACTCCTTGATCCACACACACCGAGCACTGGGCACGTGGGATCAAGGGTCATAGTCATCCGGATGGTTTAGATATACTACCATGCATACTGGAAAATGCTGGCCCTTTTGTTGTTTATCTTATGATTTCCACTGCTACTTGATGTAATAACTCTAAATATGTCGTTATGGACAGCAGTCCTACTTTTGGAATGTAATAACGTTTATGCTTTTGATAATTGTGTATGTGTTGTGATGCCAACTGTTGGATAAGGATGCTCATGTTGGCGAACTATACTGGGACCAACACGGTATAATCGTGGAACGCCCGAGGTTCCCTTGATTCACTTGAGATGTACTGCGCATTTAGGTGAATCAGTGGAGTGCCGGGGACAGTTCCCCACACGGCGTAAGCGGCAGCTCCAGGACGTCGAGCCCGCTGTTGTCAGCAATGTATAGCCACTCATTCCACCACATCTTCTAGGTGCTCTTCATTAGGAGTGGGATTGATGAGGACATCACTTCCATGGATATAGCCACATCTACACATCAATTTGAACACGCTGCTATTATCCAAGGACCGGTTACTCGAGCTCACGCACGACAGTTTAATCATCAGGTGAATGCATTCCAAAGCCTTCCCATTAGTGATAATATGAATGGAATGCTATTTAATACTTGTCACGATTTGATTATTCTTAGGAACCTTGGGAAAGACTTGCAAAGCACAAGGGAGTTCGCGTCCGGAGGGAAGAGCAAATTGGAATCAGCTTCGGACTTCCAGAGATGGTCAAATTCAAACGGCCATAACTTTTGTTCCAGAAGGCTTTTGGAGGTCTACAAGTACAAGAACGAAAGCTCTAGTTGTCCTCTTTCAAACGGATCCAAGATCACCTCAAAATTCCCTTCGAGTCAACAGGAATACGCAAAACAATCCAGAATACTTTTTCAGTCCGAGTTCGAGTCCAATTCGGCCTCAGAAACAGCACTGACTTTAAAGTACCATAACTTTCGATTTCGGATGGTTCTGGAGGCCCATGAGTACACGTTTGAAAGGTCTCGGAGTCTACTTTCCAATGGATCTGGCCTCACCTCAAAATTCCTTCAGATGCGTCCGGAAACTACCAAAAACCACACATTGCTTTTCCAGTCCGAGTCAAACTCGAGTCAAACTAGACTTGGTGTTTTCAACTTGAGTTGTATTAGGTCTCCTATGCTATGGACGACCCTCTCCTGCTCCCCTAGTATAAATAAGCACCCAAACCTTCATCTAGGACTTGGGTTTTGTTTAGTTATGTCTAGCCTTTGTTACATACCGATAATCACGCCGCGGTCGACTAGACCGCCTGCTTATCGCTACGTAACCCCACCGCTTGTGTTTCTTTCATATTTGAGCTTAATACATATTTGCCAATTTAGTTGGTGGTTCATTTTGTTCTTGCTATGTTCTTCGATTGCTTGCAGGAACAATGACCTTCGTGGTCGTTGATCGCGTCTCGGCGAGATCAATAACCATCCTGAGTTGGTGTATCGGTTGCTAAGGCGATCGTCCCGACGGTTGTAGTCGGGTCCAACATCGATTCCTACCAAATCGATAGTTACCCTCCTCTCATCGAAAGATCGGGACCCAAGTTCGCATCAGGTGGTATCAGAGCGCCAGATTGATCGGTGAGAGATTACTTGTTTGCATTTATTTACCTACAGTCCAGAAAACCAAAAAATATAGTAGATTAGATTGCCTTTGTCCAAACCAATTTGAGCTTTTGCTTTTACTACTTAGTCCTTGCTTGTTGAGTCTTCGGTTGCATCGTTGTGTCGTGTGCTGGTTTTAGTGTCTTTCCCGAGAGTTTCAAGTTCGAGTCACGTTTATCGTCACTTTTGCTTTCATCATCATCGTCGTCATTGTCTCTTGTGTCGCCTAGGGTTTCGTTGCAGCGTGCTTCCATTGCTGAATTGAGCCACCTCCATCACAATTCTAGGGTTTGTGTTCATCCTAGAAGGATAAATCCAAAAATTGTTGGTCAATCTTCCCAAAAAAAATAGCATATTGGTTTCAAAAATTGTTGAGCGATCTTGCGAAGAATAGTGGCTTGGTTTCCTTGTAAAAGTTTTAGCCCTCATTGTACCATCTGTGAAGTTGAAAAAAAGAACCTTCAAGATCGCCGCCCGCGCCGCCTAGTCACCCGAGTGCTCGCCCATCGCGGCCTGGTCGCCGAAAGTGCTCGCTTCAGCGGGCCTGGTCGCCGAAAGTGCTCGCCCATCGCGGGCTCGGTCGCCGAGTGCTCGCCCATCGTGTGGCCTGGTCGCCGTGTGCTCGGCCATCGCGTGGCTTGGTCGCCTAGTGCTCGCCCATTGCTTGGTGTGATCGCCCGAGTGCTCGCCCATCAAGGCAATCGGTCGCCCGAGTGGTCGTCCAACGCGTGAGCTGGTCGCCCGAGTGCTCGCCGACTGCGTATCAGAGAGAGAGAGAGAAAAAAAAGAAAAGGCAAGTGCACAAAAAAAAAGCCGCACAAAAAAAAAGGAAAAGGCAAGTGCACATAAAAGAGCCGCACTAAAAGAAAAGAAAGGAAGAAAAGGGAGCTTGGGGTAGTGCCTTTGTTTTTTGGTTCGAAGGTTGGATTTCCGTGGCGACGTTTGTGTCCCGGCTCGCGTCTCTAGTACGGTTAGGCCTAGGACCAGCACGGTACCATCGTTGAACGATTATTCATCTTGCTTTGACTAATGTGGTTTTAGCTTTCCTTTGTACTATTTTCAGCCACCTATAGCTCCACATATACTACTACCCCCAGGTACATGTGTTTGGCACCGATACACTTATCTCCGTAGTTATTTTCTTGTCGGTTGCCATCACCTCCGCTTTCAGCTTGGTAAGAATTGGTAAGAACTTGATTGAACAAGTTGAGTGTGAGCGACTCGCTTAGCCACATCAAGTAGTTGATAGGGATTACATATGGTTTTGTTTTTCCTTGTTATCTACTAATCATGACAGTCCACATGAAACGAAGTTCACTTCAATTCAACCAAAAGATTTATGCGACATAAACAACATGAAGGCTTCGCCTCCTAATCCCGAACACGGTAACCTCAAAATAACATTGCCTCCATATGCTGGAAATTTTGATCCTGAAGCATATATTGATTGGGAAATAGCGTAGACAAACAATTTATCATGTCTAATTTGTCCGAAAATGAAAAGATTAGTTTTTCCGCTAATGTGCTTTCGGGTATGCTAATATTGTGGAAGCATGTTTGTAGAAAAGGAGAAAACCCGAGAATTGGAATGACATGAAGAAAATTATGAGATTTGAATTTGTTCCTGAATATTATGCCGAGTGTTTGCTTGCTAAACTTCAATGTTTACAACAAGGAGTAATATCATAGAGAATACTATCGTGAAATGCAAACTTGTTTGTTACGCCAGGTTTAGAAGAATGTGATGAAGCTATCCAGTTTAGGTTCATTCATGGGCTTAATAAGGGTATTTAGGATATTCTTATTGATCAAACATATCGATCTCTTTCACAATTGTTGGAAAGTGCTTGTAGTATTGAAAGTTTGAATGCACTACTAGCTTCACTTGAGACGCCAGCTTCTGCACCTCATCTTGTGGCTAACATTTTGCGCATAAATGAGCACACGCAAAAAGAGATTGACAACGTGGAAGATGAGAAAGTCGAGCATGGGACATTCCTTCGACTATGGAACGAGATATGGATACCCCAACACATACAACAACGGATGAAAATTTAGGAGGTTTTGATATTCCTACTTCGAGGAGGAGACCATTGACCATGGTACAAATCTGATTTTACAAAGAAGAAAGGGAGCAAATTGGTGAGTATATTCCTACTATACACAATTCTTGTGAACTACCACCTTGTGACACAATTGTAGAACCATATGACTAATTGCATGCTTATAATTTTGATCATGTGGTGCTGATTACGCATAAGGAGGTAATAGCTAGAATATCCCTACCACTGCTTTTGTGCTATGTCATGTTGAATGAGCTCGTTAGTTTGACTTGTGCTATGGACAAGATTTCTGAAATTTCATCTCTTAAGTCTTTGTCTAGCACCTATGCCTACTGCTTTAAATTCAATTTATTTGGTGAATATGGCATAGATGGCAAGTTTCTTGTTTATAGAATATGCATAACTTGTGATAAACTTGCTGAATTGAAGCTTGCTATTCTCGGGCAATTCTAGTTGTAAGCAACAACTTGTTTCATTTATGCTCCATCAAATTTTCCTAATAAGTGTGATACCCATAGCTTATCGCCACATTGTTCAATTTTAGTACATTAACTTGTATTACAAATCAGCATGTCGAAGTTGATGCGTGGAAGCCCATTAAAATTGTGTCACCGTTATTGGAATGGTTTGATATTGCTTGTTTACAATTTGATGATATGAATGAGCCATGCTTGATGCCGTAACTTGTAGTTTTACCCACAAAACATGTTATTGAATGCGGCTCACAAAACATAAGAATTCTTTATCAAAGGTCGTGATAGATATGTGCTTCACTTATATTTGCAAATCAAGTTGCAAAATAAATCATGTTAATTTTGATGCCATATGCTTCACTTATACCCATGAATCAACTTGCGTAATTGTGAGGAAAGGTTATTTGCTTAAATTTGATTTCTTCTTTTGTTGTTATGAAAATAGCGCCGCTGAATCCAAAAGAACAACGTAAATATGGGATATATACATATATGTTGTGTACACACTCTTCTTTTTAGTTGTTTTTTCCAAGATGTCCAAAACCGAGGACGGTTTTCCTTCAAAGAGGGAGGAAGCATCGAATAGTGCTAGCGCCATCAAGGCATTATATGTTGGAAAGAAGTGTTGAGCTATATGGATAATTATCGTGAATCCTCTAAATATTTTTCTTATATTTAAAATATATAAAAAGGCAGAGCTACTATTTTATTTAAATAAATGCAGGATCTATATGAGAATGTTCTGGTCAAGACAAGTTAGCAGGAGCTTGAGTCGAGGACGACTCAAATTCAAGAAGGGAGGATGATGAGGACATCACTACTATGTATATGTCCACACCAAGTTGGACCAACTCCATCAGTCACCCATAGCCCAAGAAGAGGAAGAGCTTGAGTCGAGGACGACTCAAATGCAAGAAGGGAGAATGATGAGGACATCACTTCCATGGATATAGTCACATCTACACATCAATTTGAACACGCTGCTATTATCCAAGGACGGTTACTCGAGCTCACGCATCTACAGCTTTAATCATCAGGTGAATGCATTCCAAAGCCTTCCCATTAGTGATAATATGAATGGAATGCTATTTAATACTTGTCACGATTTGATTATTCTTAGGAACCTTGGGAAAGACTTGCAAAGCACAAGGGAGTTCAAGGTCCGAGGGAAGAGCAAATTGAATCAGCTTCGACTTCCAGAGATGGTCAAATTCAAACGGCCATAACTTTTGTTCCAGAAGGCTTTTGGAGGTCTACAAGTACAAGAACGAAAGCTCTAGTTGTCCTCTTTCAAACGGATCCAAGATCACCTCAAAATTCCCTTCGAGTCAACAGGAATACGCAAAACAATCCAGAACACTTTTTCAGTCCGAGTTCGAGTCCAATTCGGCCTCAGAAACAGCACTGACTTTAAAGTACCATAACTTTTGATTCCGGATGGTTCTGGAGGTCCATGAGTACACGTTTGAAAGGTCTCGGAGTCTACTTTCCAATGGATCTGGCCTCACCTCAAAATTCCTTCAGATACATCCGGAAACTGCCAAAAACCACACGTTGCTTTTCCAGTCCGAGTCAAACTCGAGTCAAACTAGACTTGGTGTTTTCAACTTGAGTTGTATTAGGTCTCCTATGCTATGGACGACCCTCTCCTGCTCCCCTAGTATAAATAAGCACCCAAACCTTCATCTAGGACTTGGGTTTTGTTTAGTTATGTCTAGCCTTTGTTACATATCGATAATCACGCTGCGGTCGACTAGACCGCCTGCTTATCGTTACGTAACCCCACCGCTTGTGTTTCTTTCATATTTGAGCTTAATACATATTTGCCAATTTAGTTGGTGGTTCATTTTGTTCTTGCTATGTTCTTCGATTGCTTGCAGGAACAATGACCTTCGTGGTCGTTGATCGCGTCTCGGCGAGATCAATAACCATCCGAGTTGGTGTATCGGTTGCTAAGGCGATCGTCCTCGACGGTTGTAGTCGGCCGCCAACATCGATTCCTACCAAATCGATAGTTACCTCCTCTCATCGAAAGATCGACCCAAGTTCGCATCAGGGATGTAGCGGAGGTTGAACCATCACCGCTGGTGAGGCTGGAGAGTAAAGAAGCATCGAAGAGAGGAAGTTCTCGCTATGCTTCGTGGCATCATGGTGATTAGGCTCGCCTCTAGTGTGGTTTGAGGCTAGGACCAGCACCATACTGTCGTGGAACGCTTATTCAACTTGTTGTGACTATTGTGGTACGAGCTATCCTTTGTTACAATTGCACCACCTATAGCTCTACGTAAAAACTACAACTTACTAGGCTCTTATGCTTGGCTTTGTGACACCACCTCTCCGGAGATTTTGACTCGCGGTCGCCGACACCTCCTGCTAAGGCTTGGTAAGAACTGGTAAGAGCTTGGTGATACAAGTTGAGAGTTGAGAGAAAGTGCCCTTTTCTGCAATTGTTTGTTCTTTTGCTTTCTAACCATGTCAGGAACAGCGAGCAATGATATATGGACAGCATTCCCCTCGCACTAGGGGAATCATTCAATATTTTGAGCGCCAAGTCAAGCTACATACAGAGGGCCTTGATGGTGATGTGCAGGTGGTAAATGAGCATCTGGAACAGGTGGAGAATGCTCAGATTGACACCAACACCAGGCTGACAAATTTGGAGGTTTTCGTTGGCACCATCAATACCAACTTGACGGAGGTATTGCGGCGCCTTGAGGACATGGGTCGAGTACCTCCTGCTGCGTGCGGTAATGGTGTGTTGGGCAGCGAGGTGGATGAGAACGTCGACAACTACGCTGCTGATTCGAGCTTGAAGAAGACCTCGACGGCGCCAACTTCACCGCAACCGCATGGTATGGGTCCTTTGCGCCCGGTATGAGGTACGGACTATGATGATTCTCTTGGTAAGGTTAAGTTTACTATGCCTCCTTTTGATGGTAAATATGATCCTGATGCATACCTCACATGGGAATTAGCTGTCGAACAAAAGTTTGCATGTCATGAGTATCCTGAAAACAAAAGAGTTAGAGCTGCCACTAGTGAGTTCACTGATTTTGCCTCTATTTGGTGGAGTGAGTTTCGACGTAAGAATCCCGATGCTGCTCAAAACTGGGCTGATCTGAAGAGAATCATGCGAGCTAGATTTGTTCCCTCTTATTACCAGCGTGATTTGTTAAATAAGCTTCAGCTGCTTAGACAAGATAGTAAGAGTGTAGAGGAATACTATCAGGAGTTACAAATGGGCATGTTGCGCTGTGGATTGAACTGTCAAAGGATGACATACTTCTCGCCTTGAGTTCGATCTTCATATAGTTTGGTAAAGGGATTTTTACATGAGTACTTATGAAAGGTTCTATCCGATTTGATCATATGCGCTTGGGAGTTGGCATGCTCGCAAGGAACCGCTACTAACTATTGGATTGGAAAAGGGTTTTCCAATCTATGTCCAAATGTACATGAACCTGCTGTGGTCACACACTTAATGGTCGACGATTAATTCGGATTGGATCCGTAATTAATGGACCTCGTGGGCTTAACGCGCTGATGGGCCCTAGCTTAGGGTTTCGTCGCGTGGCTATATAAGGAGAGGAGAAGGGTGGGCGTGATAGGTTTTGTTCACATCCAGAACCCTAGCCTCCACCTCTGATTGCCCTTGCCGAGCGATACGGTGCTTGCATGCCGACGCACGACGTTCCATCCCGGACGGTGGATCATTGTGGTGACGCTGCCGCCATCGCGGGCGTGGCGAGGACGAACCGCAGCGAGGATGATCCGAAGCGAGGACGATCCGCAGCGAGGACGATCCGCGTGAGAACGATCCACTACAACAATGCACGAAGGATTCTGCAACTGCGCATCTAGTGGTAATCAATCTTTGATCCCCTTCTTGTGAGTAGCTTTCTGGTTATGCGGTAGAAATTTTAATTTATGCTAGTATAGCATACCGTGTTCCTCAACAGAGGGCCCCTTTAGGGGCTAGGTGAAGAACATTCTCTAACTTGGACTCATCCATCGCCGAGGGGGGAAGCGGCTAAGCCATGCGGCTGGAATGCTGTCTTGGTGTCGTAATTGCAAAGAAGACGAAGGAACCAAAGAAGCCTAGGCAACGAAAGCGACAGGAGTGCGGATCGTGGAGGGGTGGACATGCCTATTTATAAACCGTGAGCAGCTTCAGGAGGCGAGGTGATGCATCCCTCCCGGGTGCGCAACGTGCCCTTCGCGGCTCAGCCGTATGGTGCACGTGCCTCGCCCGAAAGCAGATCGCCTAATCGCCTGTGGGCGTGGGCCTTAGCCCAACGAGGGAATACACACCTTGGCTGCCATAGCCAGGCCATAAGAGTCCCATGTGGCCCCCAAAAGACTAGCCTGATGGGGGGAGGGTTACTCTCCCTTTTAAGGTGGTATTCTCTCCCCTCCACAAGCAAGGTGGTACTATCATTCCCACCCTCTTGTTTCGGGACCTAGCTCTGATACCACTTGATGCGCACGGGGGTCGGCCCGATCTTCTGATGAGAACGATACGTCGGTTTGATAGCGCACGAAGTAGATGGATCGGCTACTAACCACGAGATCAACAACCAAGCAATCGCAACGTCACCACGCGAGGCGTTCAACCGAATCAAGACCCGATTGATCCTTGTACCTGCTGCAACCGAGAACAAGCAAGAACAAGGTGAGAGCAATTCCAATCCAATAATCTCAAAGATACAAAGGTGAGGTTCTGTTTCTCGTCACGGGTGGTCTAGTCGACACACGCGAACACGAGGAGGGATGCACAAGGGGTTTACCAAAACACAATAAAACCTAAGCGTAAAAGAACGGCGGCGGCCACATATATAGCGGCGGCCAAGAGGTGTAGGGCAGCCAAAACAGCGGTGGCCACCAAAACCCCAAGATACATGGGCCATAGGCCCAAAAGTGGGGTGATGCAGCACCCTGAATTTCTGGCCAGTGACATTGTTCTGCATTTTCCTGTCGTTCTGGAGTGAATTTGGAAGTGGGGCTGGATTCATTGGAAAGATTATCTCCTAAGCTTTCAAACGGATGGTCGCACGTTGAAAACGGAGTCCGGGAGCCCAAGTTATACCCGTTTGAAGTTGGCATGCTGCTGGATGGCCGAACTGGGCTTTTTGGCATCTTGGGCTTCCATATGGGCCTTCCTTGACGCGTGGGCTGTTCTCGGGGTGTGTTCTTGAGGCCCTTGTCTGTTGATGTGGGCTTGAATAGCTGAGCTTTTGGATTAAGGCCTCTCGGCGACGATGTTGCTGCAGCATCGATCATTTGTGACGAAGATGGAGCAGCGTCGGTAGTCATTAGAGAAGCCGGAGAGGAAGGAGGGGCAGCGGTCACGCTGGTCATATCCATGTTGGTGATGTCCTCATCACGAGGAGTCATGCCCCCATGAACCGACAGTTCGCAAAAAGTCATAATGGTGCGGGGCGACAAGACCTGAAGAGTTGTGGCGGTTGCAAAGAGAATCTGTACGGCTGTATGTACAAGAGAAGGACCCATCCAGGACCGCGCCCAGGTCAAAGAATATCTTCAAAATCATCTCGAGCACACTCCAGGGCAGATCCGGGGCTACTATCGGTGTATTCTACACCAGGGTACTCTCTCCACCGCTGTCCTGTGGGACCGCGAGCGCAAGATACATAGAGAAGAAGGTTCTGTGCAAAGGACTCAACCTCGCCAAGGGAGGCTTGGCGACGACTGTGTCCCACTGGGTGACTAGGACACGGGTCGCCCGGCAAGGCCAGGCGACTGTGTCCCAAGCCCGGCGGCGATCAGATCAGACCGAAGGGACCAGACACGGGCTGCCCGACGAAGCGCCGGGCGACCAAAGCCACGTTGCCGCTCGACGAGCAGGAAGCTCATTGTCAGCCATTTGCGCAGACAGGGCTGGGAGGCTTCTGCCCGAAGCATTCACCAGGATCACAACGTATCATACATTAAATGCGCATGGGAGCCATTAAATGCGCGGGGAGCCGTTACAATGCGCCTAGAGGCCATTAAATAGGCGTGGCTACCTGACGCTATGATGACCTATCCCTCCAACTGAGCCAGCTTCACTAACTCCCATTCCATCTACACTGCCCAGGGCAAGATAGGGATACGTGTGTACCAGGCGTTCATCACGCAGCGTCCAAACCCCTCCCCTCAAGTGGTCCGAAGACAGGCAGCGTCAAGCAACGGCGTAGACAAAGAGGCTTCGAGGGACAGTAGCGATAGGACTAGACACAGTCAATGTAATTAATGTAAAACCACTCCCTCTGCCTGCATGAGGCGAGGGAGATCGGTCAGTCGATCAGTGGACAACAGAAGAAATCCCTAGCTCGAATGACACGAGCTTGAGCAGGATGTAGGGCTATTACCCGCACTGGAGGCCCGAATCTGGGTAAATCCCTGTGTGTTCTTGAGCTTCCTGTCCTGCTCATCACGCGAAGAGAGTAGAGAAGAGAGCCGAGAGTGATGCAGCTGCAAAGACCCCCTACCGAAACTCAGTTATACACTCGAACCAAAACTGTCTGGCACAACCACGCCGACATATCCAAATTATTTTTATAAAAGAAACTTGTATTATTGTATCACACTGACATCATGCTTACATCAGTATCGCTCTGGGCTAGTCACATGCTGACACGTCATCGTGGTCTATAGACTTGGTCTACGGTGTAGAGTTGATCCACGGAGGACTCGGTCCACGATGTTTCAGCCGCTACACCTGACACCTATCACCACGAGATTGGTTAGAGATGCGGTGAGATCCAAACCGTGAACCCAAGATCAAATGGCCATGGTTACGAGATACGTGGCTTGATCTAAGCCGCTCGCAGTGCATCAAACGGCCGACAACTTACAATCCTGGTGATGTCGACATGATTGCAGATCTTCACCGGCAGCGGGGAAGAAGACCTGGTCGATGTCGCTCCGGTGCTTCCCCGTTGAGATGTCACTATGGCTCTGGTCCAGTGCAAGACGACGAGTCTAGATTGGGTCCCAACACGGTGAGGAACGTCTTGACGATGGCACAAATTGAGGAAACAAGCGGTGGCACGAACATGATCTTCAATGAGCTTGCGAGCTTTAGCGGCGACTTCTCAGGCAACGACGCTTTAGGGCAAAGGTGCGGCATGATCTAGCGAACCTCAGGGTGTTGCCCTCCCCATAAATAGCCTCAACAAATGTGCGCTACACAGAAACCTATCTCTACACGGCAGCGGTTGTGTAACAGCGGTGAACTCCGAGTCCTAATTGGGAACGACAGTTGAGATCCGTCCGATCTTCGACCAACGGTTGCGATTTCAAGATGGCGCGGCATGATCCAGTCTGTAGACGACAATCAACAGCGATGATTTGAAGATGCCCTTTACTGCTGCACTACATCCGAACCGTCCAAGCTCAATCCAATGGCCAATAATGATTAGGGTTTGGGTGGCGCGATTTGATTCCACCCATTCGATCCGGATCCAACGGCTAACGCTACGGGTTCTAGAAATTGGCCGACGAGCCTTGCACACAGTGATCGGCTCAGCCTAATACTGTTGAGTTGATTTTCCGGTGGTTTTCCTTTTAAAATAATTCTAGAAAAATAATTCAATTTATTTTAGGCAATAAAAATATCAAGAAAAATCCAAGAAAATTCTCATAAATACTTTGGGACATCCTGGACCCAAATAAAATATTTTTGGCAAAACGTTATTTAGATTTTATCTACAAATAATTAGTTTTCAACATAAGGCTAATATACTTAATTTAAAATAATTCAAATAAATTCCAGAAAAATCCAATAAATCCAGAAAATTCAAAAAACTCTCAAATTGCAATAAAACTCTATTAACTAATATTGAAGAGCAGATTTTGGGATGTTACATGATAAGACGGAGGTTAGCAAGAAAGTGGTCAAGGTTGAAAAGGCTGCGGCAGATGCGACACTTGCCACTCTGCAATTGGAGACACTCGAACACATGACTTCATCTACCCCTCTTGTGACTTCCCACGTGCTAGGCCTGGTGAAAAGCCACCATCCTAGTTTGGACTTCTCGATACTGGATGAGGGATTTGCATGTGAGGCGAGCAAGGCTACCGACTACGTCGAGTCCTTCGAAAACCTTGCTGAGAAGTTTGTGACCTAGTTTGAGCTGTATCTTACCAGTGACGATGATGATACTAGCTAGGGTCTTTTTAGCCTAAACACACTTATATAATGGTTGAACCTTTTATGCTACCTTGGTCTTGTATGATATTGCTAATTAATTTGCTTATCTATCATGCTTTGCCTGTTATTCCTTTGTTAATGAAATAAAGTAGCACAAGTTGATGCAAATATGATTTAGCACTCATAGACCCTTCGTATGCAGTTTCATAGCCACGCGCATCCTTGATCATTCTGCACATAGGGCTAGATAAAATTTAATTAAATGACTTAGCCCCCAAGTGTATGCTCAGAGAGGACATATATAATATAAACGGTATATAAGTTATAGCGAAACTATATGATTTTTGCAAGTCTTCATCGACCACATGACTTAGGCTTTGTAGCGAACATGAACTTGCTGAGCAACGCATGTAGAATTGATTAGAGGCCTCGTCTCCTCCTGTCCGCTAACTTTCAGATGTCTAAGAATCTAGTGCTTGTATGTGCGTAGGATTGAATGGCTCATCCTTGGGTTCAGGCATAGCCACCCTTGGGTTTTGTTTGCGGACATGCTAAGTATGTGATCGAGTAAATACGTGCAAAAAATCGCATGTAAAAGAGATAAAGAGATTGTAAAAGAAATTGTGCCAACAATGCCTCACTCGATAGCAATATCGATCAAAAAATAGAGCAAGGTACATAGTTACATGTAGCCCCTGACTCCTTACTCGATGATATCATCGAGTAGGGAGTAGAGTGATGTAAGCACAAAGGTCATGATGTAGCCCCCAACTCCCTACACGATAGCTAGATCGAACAAAAAGTGAAACATTAGCATCAAAGATACCTGTTGCGACTCCCAACCCCTTATTCCATAGATGTATCAACCCAAGAGTGGAGCCAAGTAGAGAGAAGATAGAGCGATGTAACCCCTGACCTCCTACTCAATGAGTGCATCGAGTAGAGGTTAGAGCATGATGTAGCACTCGACTCCCTACTTCATGACCGCATCGAGAAGAGAGTGGAGCGTGAGAATTGAAAATGGTAGCCCCCGACCATAAGCTCATGATGGTCGGAGTAAAACCCCATTCCAACAATTGGGTACTGTTGTGGCCTTCGCACTTCCACACAGTGTGTCATCTAGTCAACGCCATTACTTGGCATCTTTTTGGTTTTCGTACTTGTGTGGAAGTGCAACAGACGCCTTGTGGATTGGGACTGAAGTGGATCTTGACGGAGTTGTTCCTACAATATGACCAGTTCCTAGAGCTATAAATTGGCGAGACATGTAGTCGTCTGTCGCACTCCATTTTCCTTCTTGAGCATTTTAGTTCTTCAACCGCACCCAAGGCTTCCACTCCACCACCGTCCCCATTTGTGGAAATCCTCATAGAGTCCACGTCCCATACGCCACTTGCCGTAGTCTCTTCGAGGTGGATCATCAACATCATCTCCAATGATGAGGAGAAGATTGACTGGGAAGCCATTGAGAGGGAGGTCTAGCTGAAGAAGGAAGATGAGGCCACTGTCATCGAAGAAGACGCTACTGACGCTATCGGCAGGGAGAAGATGTCACCACCACTGTCATCGAGGGAGAAGATGCCACCAGCGAAAAAGAAGGTGAAGCTCAAGGGGGCTTCATTGACCCTACCTCTGTTCGTGCTCCACGCTCAATGACAGAGAGGTCGCCTTCTCCATCGACAACTAGCCGGGCCTTCATGGCCTCTTTCGGCCCGGACTAAGGGTGAAGGCCCATCCTGGGGATTATCATCCGAGGTAGTAGAACAGGCAGTGTGATGCCTTCGAGGGCAAGTAGTAGTAGGGTACCTACCTCAAATATAATAGAATAACTTTTGTTTGTTAATTTTGATGAACTCATACTTACACGGATTTTGGTTATGATGCACTAATTCTTTGTTTACGCGTAACATTTTTTTAATTGATCGATATTCCACAAGTTGCCAAACTCTGCTCCTTCTATCGTCGATAGCCGTACTGATTCGGGTCGAGTCACCTTGACCACCATGTAGGGACCTTCCCATTTAGGCGATAGCTTATTACTGTTACCTTGCTTCTGCACCTTTAGTAGTACTAAGTCCCTAGTGTTGAGTGCTCTTGCCTGGATTTTCTGGCTATGGTATCGACACAAGGCTAGTTGATACATGGTTGCTTGACTGGATGCTCGATCGCTGTACTGCTCGAGTAGATTTAAATCATCTGTTCACACCTGCTCTTGAATTGACCTGAATGTTAATTCGATTGAAAGCACCACTTCGGCTCTGTAGACCAAGAAAAATAGTGTTTCACTAGTGGCTCGACTAGTTGATGTATGAGTAGCCCATAGCAGTGAGGGGAGTTCGTTCACCCACCAGGTCAAGTAAACCTTGAGCCTATCGAAAACGTGAGTCCTGATCCCCTGCACAATTATACTATTGGCATGTTCGATCTGATCATTACTCTGAGGGTGTGCTACAGAAGTGAAGCACTTTGATAACCAATTCTTCGCAAAATACTATGAAAGCATTGCTCTTGAGCTAGCAACTGCTATGTGTGATTACTCGATTAGGGATGTCGAATTGAGTAATGATACTTGTCGGTGTATTCTACACCGAGGCACTTTCTCCACCACTGCCAGGTGGGACCATGTGCGCAAGACATGGAAAAAAGAAGGTCCTGTATGTGGGACTTAACCGGTTGAAGAAAAGCTTGGCGGGCAACTAGGACACATGGCCACACGATGAGTAGTTGGGCGACCAGGTCCTGACCCTGGCCGACCAGGTCACGGCCCCGATGACCAGACCACGTGGCCACTCAGAGAGCAGCCCGACGACCAGGCCACATGGTCATCCGATGAGCAGGTGGGTCCATTGTCAGTCATCCGCACAGATAGGGCTGAAAGGCTTCCACCCAAAGTCTTCGCTAAGATCACAACGTATCATGGTCATTTAATGCGCATGGGAGCCATTAAATGAGCATGGGAGCCATTGAATATGCATGGAGCCGTTACGATGCGCCTGAAGAGCCATTAAATGGGCGTGGCACCCTGACGACAAGATGACCTGTCCCCCCAACTGAGCCAACTCCACCAACTCCCGTTCCATCCACTACAAGAAATAGGGAAAATTGGGCGTAAACCCATTTAATTTAGGTTAAAACCCACTAATTTAAGTTAAATTGTGAGCAAATCGTCAATTTAGTTCACTTAATTTAACTCGATTTAAATTAATTAATTAAATTTGTGGGTACCCATGAATTTAAGTTAAATTCGTGGGTTTCTGCCAAGCCCACGAATTTAACTAAGTGAATTTAAGTTAAATTGTGGTTTGCCAAGCCCATTTAATTTAACTAAGTTAAATTGCATGCCAGTGAAACTCATTTGTTAACAATTAAATTCATGGGCTATGTTGGCCCACTAATTTAATGTTAAATTCATGGGTTTTCCTGGCACACGAATTTAACTTAGTTAAATTCGTGCGCCAGGGAAACCCACGAAGTTAACAATTAAATTTGTGGGCTATGTTGGCCCACGAATTTAATCTGTTAAATTCGTGGGCTCAATAAACCCACGAATTTAATTGATAAATTCGTGGGCTCAATAAACCCACGAATTTAATTTAATCTTCCTAAAGGCAGTGATGCTGGGGTTCAGAGAAGATAGCGAGGACTTGTTCAATAGCTGGCTTATGAATGGAGATGCAAGAATTCTGAAAGTTTTCTCGCTTTTTTCCTCTCGCTGCATGAAAAACGAAAAATGTCATGTTCAAAAGGAAATTTCTTACTCTTCTGAAGATCACCCCGATTGTTTTAGAAAGTACAAACGGTTTCTTTCCATAATATGTTTTAGAGTTAGTATGACTTGTCAAGATATCTATGTAAATTATATGAATACTGATGTACTACTTACTATGTCGGCTGATCTTTTACTTGAACTGCTACCTAAAATTATTGGTTGCTTGATCACGATTCCGTGCTTTAGTTCCTAGAATAATCAAATTTCGACAACCATCTAGGTAAAATGTCGGTCGGTGTGCGTAATTAATTGTGTTGATAATATCCAGATGTGTGCATTGATGAATAAAACCGCATTACATAAAGTGAAAACAATAAGATATTTCTACTGAATATGCAAGTTTTGCAAAAGGAACTGGATAGAATGGATATAAGTACATAAACTCAGCCAAAGTTATCCAAATCTTGTACCAAAATTACCCGAAGTACCTAAGCAGATCATACTAACCCAAACAAAGGGTGGAAAGCATACAATAGCCATTTTTATTGCAATTGTGCATGTCCAGAAAACTTCTTTCTGCATATGATCTTTCTATTTAGCATGTAAATTATACTGAACTTTGCACTGTGAGATATTAGCATGATGCTGCATGTGAGAACTCAATAATAGTGCTACATTTCAAGTTAAATCTATGCAGGTTGTCATCAGAAGAAGCTGGTCTTCCTAATTAGCAATATGACATTGATCAACAATTTCTTATAGCACAATCTGAGTACTAAACTAAATCTGAAACTATTTGCAAGAGTCTAAACTAAGTCACCGAAATGTACAAAATTTCGGCATGACCTCTCTTGTAAATAGGACATCCACTCAAGAGACAAAAAATATTTGCGCTATAATATATATATCAATCTCTCAAACCAAGCATTATACAACTCATAGATCGTGATCATCAAGATACTAATCAAACATATAAAAGATTCTAATGCTTGTGCTTATACATACATGCATCATGCTACTCCTTTAGGCTCCCTGTTCAGTCACAATTACTCGCACAATCTATGGAAGAGACCAGGCCAACAGTAATACACCAATCGAGCTCACAATGGAATTCATGCCTCGAGGTTGTTGGAGTTGTGGGCGCTACCACTACCGCCGACGCTGTTGAAGATGTCTTCTATGATGTCGTCGTTAGTACGTGCTGGAGGGCGTGACCCAGAAATCTGCAAGTTCAAGACTAATCTTTTAAGCATTCAATAGAAGCAGTGCCAACAACCTATATAAAGGAAAATGATGCACTAGTATTCAATGGTAGGTTCTATAATCTGATAGCAATTAAGGACACAAGCTATCTAAATTAACAAACCAATCTAATCTTGTGTAAGAACAAGGTCATAAGTATCACATCTAGAAATCAGTTTAACAATCAAGAGCACATAAACACCTTTCTGAATTTGGAGCCTCTTGTGTAAAATTTAAATATTATCATGCCATGAGCTCATTCACAGAACGCAATGCATACCGGACAATAAATACCACATCAGAGGATGAAACATCTGCTAGTTCTGAGGATAACAATGATTTAGTTATGAAAAACAAACTCGTGCCATGAACTCTGAATCCAGTACTCCAAAAGGGGTTTCTGAAAGATACAAAAGATGCTTTGCTTCACTTGTTCGTGATAACATCAAGTTAATCTATTTGAGGAGATCTTTAGTTATGGATCTGCTAAAGCAGCCAACGACATTTGAAAGTAAAGTTATTGGCTGTTTTGTTAGAGTAAAGAATGATCCCAGAGACTATAGTTACCACAAGCCTAAAAAATTGTACCAGCTTGGACAAGTGACTGGTAATGTCCAAATTTTAGCATTCCCTATGTGATCTTGGATTACCCTATGCTTCATTTGCTCGAGTAGAGGACTGTGTCTGTTTGTCTTGCATGTTGTTGGTTATTTATTTAATATTTTTTTTGGAAATCAGTGTTGCCTTTCAGTGAGTTAAATAAGAAACTCTAATGGATTCCATGCATGAACTTGAGGCGGATTCCATGCATGAGCTTGAGGCCTACATACTCTATTCTGTAGCTTTTAGTGACAAAGCATTTAGTTATTATCTGCTCATGAAATTCATAAATAACAGGCATTAGGAAATCCTCAGAAGAATACAAGATAAGGGACATATCTACAGATATTCTTTTATGTGTTGCCAACATGTGGTCTGAAGTCAAAATTTCTATGTTGTCAGATGAAGACTTTGAGGAGGTATGATTTATTGTGCCTTTTTATGTTCCAACTTCCAGCAGAATTTAATCATTCATAGGAAAGAAAAGATTGCTACCAATAATTTGTTGACAACAGGAAGAATGTGAATATCTTCGTTTGTTGGCCCAGTTCTATACTTTAATCATCTGCAAACACCAAATATAATTTTGCTAAATGTGCTAGAATGGACTCAGTTTTGCACGAATAGGTCAATTTCCTCAAGTTGACTAAGTTTGGCTCACAATTGACAAACTTAGCCTAAATGTGATATAATTGACTAAGTTTTGTGAAGGTAGCTCAATTTGCTCAATTTGACTTGGTTTGGCTCACAATTGACAAACTTAGCTCGTTTCGCAAACTTAGGATGTTTTTGACTTCCATACGTGGGGTGTCATCTGAGGTGGCTACAGGGCCCACGGGTTGAAGTACATAGGCATTCCTTGGCCTGGCATAGGTGGTGGGTACATGTAGAACGGGTTTGGAGGCTGGGAGCCCTGTAAGGCATAGACAGGTACATTATGGCACATATAAATTATTCGTTCAAATTTTGAATAACGAATTGAACCGATCTGTCTTTACCTGTGGTGCCTCTCCTACAGAAGGTGGTTGCATCTGTGGAGTGAACATGTAGAAAGGACGAGGAGGCTAGGAGCTCTGTGGATCATAATTTGTGATATAAAGTATACAAAATAGAGTTTTTTAAAAATAAAGAATGCATGAGAATCTCATATAACCTGAGGTCATCTCCTAGGGGTGGTGCCTGCATCCCAGTAGGGTTTATGAAGGACGCCAGGGGAGGCCGAGCACCCTGTGATGCTTCTCCTTGTGGTGGTGGCTACATGTGCAGAGAAAACATGTAGAAAGGAGGTGGCTGGGAGCCCTATGATATAATAGTCAAGTTTGTGAGAAACGTAATTTTACGAGCTAAGTGAATTAGAGAGTAATGAACTCAAGTATCTTTACCTGGGGCATAACAGGAGGGTGAAACACTGGCACGTTAGGTCCAAGAGATTGTGACAGTTACTGCATATAGATTGTTTGTTAGATTTTAATCACAAATGTACAATTGAGCGATTTGTTCAAAGTTGAGATTGTACCTACAGATACATTTTCATATATTCTGAGTCTTCTCAGTTTCTGCGAGCTTCCTCTCGTGCTTGACGAGACTCTTCTCGTGCTTGACAAGCCTCCTCTCGCGCTTCACGAGCCACCTCCTGCGCTTGTGCTTCCCGTGCGGACCTCGACGAGCGAGCACTCCCCTATGAGGAAACCGAGCCTCGTGGAAGATGATCGCAGTCCACAACTCCATCCCCCATGGCCCACCTACAAACGATATATACTAAAATGTGACCATGCAACATTTTTTTATTCATAGAGCGAAAACAATTAAAATCAGTTTTATTAACGAACCTCCCATGCTTTAGGCCCCCTCCAGCGTGGTACAACGCTTCCACATCGACCGGCGCGGCCTTCCAATCAAACTCCGGCCCATGACGTTGTGTCATTTGTTCTGCATATGATGTCTGCAAAACAGCATATTGGTGCTCCCGGATGTAAATTTGCACAAAACATATTGTGTCATTTATACTTACCATCCTCTCACTAGCCCCGTCATCGCACAAAACATTTGGGTTCTGTGGATCCTAGCCTTGGTGCCTCCGGATGTAAACTTCCACAAAAGTGGGAGTACTCCCACTTTCAGCCTCCCACGGTGCAAAGTTAGAAACATAGTGACAAATTCACTAACAATTATAATACCGATACTTACCATGCGTTGCTCTAGGCCAATGTGTCCGTCTGCGCCATACTTGTGCTTCCCCAATCTACTTCTTCTGTTCCCTCGGTTTGTATTTGATTTTTCTTGAAAATCCTCCGATGCCCAGTACCGACACATCTACCTCCAAGCCTCTATGTCCTTCATTATCCAATCGACCGAGCTCTAGAGATACTCTTGTTCTGTCAGGTGTATCCTCCTCGCCTTTGTTCCTCTTCTCATGTTCACCTTCTTCACCCTCTTGTAAAAACTGATAACAGCTTGAATCCGTTCATTGCTGAACGAATCTCCGACAACCTTTTGTGCCGCCCTATTGAAGACGCTTTTGGCCTTCTTCAAAGTGTTGTAATCATCTTCGTTCTCAAGCAGGAACCTCTCTTGCATATAATCACACATTGTCAAATTGTATTTACATTTAAAGCAATACTCAAATAGAGTAAATACATAACGCAAACTCACCCAGAAGCCAGCCCACACTGCGCCCTGACATGTTTGGTTGTCTTCGCCCCCTTCCATGTTCTCCTTCAACGCCCAGTGCTTCCAGCCAGGGTCATGAATCTATCCCTCACCGACTCAACCATGCGGGGTAGTAGTAGCGCCAAGGGCTCCCAAAGACAAAGATTAACCTTTGTAATGTGGCCCATCCCATCCAACCCGGCTCTTTCAAAGGCGCATAACAAAATACAAGACAAAGATGCATCAAAACAATAAGTTGTCACTTAGCTCATGCTAAAAGAAAAGACATGAAAGATATAATCATTACTGCTCCAAGTAGCTCTATCAACCTCCTATCGGCCGGGTTGCATCTCTGACGAACCGAGATGGTTTTATTTAAACCTAAAATGCAAATCATTAGTTCATAGACATTACAATGTAAATATGGACATTAAATGATAATCCAATACTACGATATACCGATGGTACCAAGAAGACCGCCCTCTTCAATCGGCTCTAAGGTCGCCGCCAACTCAGATCTCTGCTGCGCTCGGCCTCGGCGTTTACATCTCAGACTGCTGCCCCACCGCCAAAGACTTCTAACGACCTCCTCGCTCCGCCTCGCCCATGTCGCCATCCTCACATCCCACCTGCCTCGCCCTCAACCCCACACCGCCTCGTCCTCCCGTGGTCGCTCCTGTGCTCGTTCTCGTGCTCGCCATCAAGCACCTCGAGCTGCTCTGCCATTGCCTAATCTGCGCAAGATCCTCAAAAAATATGGCATCAAGGGCCGCCGAGTCCCGAGCATCGTAACCCCCTCCTCGACCTTCTCGAGGACGCACCACCGAACTTGCCTTTTAAGCTTGTCAACCTGATGCCTAACATACTCATTTGTTCAAATTTGACAAGAGTTAGTATACAGGTTTGCAAAAATGAATGAGACAACAATAACTTGTAAAAAATGAAGGAGACAACAATAACTTGTACAAATGAATGAGGCAACAATAATCTTACAAAATATACATATCAAAAGTCATCGGCGCGAATCGTCATGACTCAGATTTCATTGAGACGTGCTTGAAGACGTGCAATCCTTACTAACTTTTGAGGTCGTTTCCGTGAAGGGCCTGGTTCATCTGTTATTACGTCTGTGGCATCGGTAGGTAATTGATCGAGTCCTGCCCCGTCGGAGACAAGGAAAGAATCCCTCATAGCTTCTTCTTGATATACATCACCCACATCTTCTTCTACGTTGTTTTTCACATACGAAACATCCCCAGGAGGATATACTTCAGGGTTAACTTTAAATACAACCCACCAAGCCTTCAAGCTACGGTGAGGATAGCTCAGGTAGTACACCTACTCAACCTGATGTGCAAGCACAATGTTATTGATGTGGCCCTGAAGCCGCGAACTGTGCTTCACCTCTACCATCCCAAAGTCATCGACACGCAGTTGTTGTGTGGATCGAACCAATGGCAATCAAAAACACAACCTTCAGTTCTTTGGCACCCCAAAGGTAGACTCAATTATGTTTTGTACAACACCGTAGTAGTCTAATATATCACCACCGAATGGGATGACGCTAGACTACTCCATTGCTTGAAGTGGCCGCAAGTGGATGGCTAGCTTCTAATTTCATTGCTCAAAACGAACCCGCTCACATCATAGCGACTATAGCTCCTTGCCGCCACATCACCATGTGAGAGCCGCCGAGATCCTCAAGGACTCGAGGCATCACACATACACTATATAGCAATATGCATCATCGTTAGTCTAATATTAAGTTATTACAACAATTCATTTTAAAAAATGAATAAATAGTCAAATTACATGTCTTGTGAAACCATTGCACTAAGCTTGGGCTGCCTTTTCAACCCATCACGACGTAGGTTATCCAATTGCTTAGTTGTGGGTTGTCGAGTTGACTTCCAATTTTCTTTGTCAAACACTCTGCGTCATTTATTCCCGGGTTAAAAAGAACACTACACTGAAATGTTGAAAACATAATTCAGAAAGTCACTTACTCAAAATATTTTTCAACTTTTACCATGTTAGTGAACATGTAAAGCATGGCCAGGTTCCACTCCTCATACTCAACATGGTGTGTAGTGTACGACCCAACAGGTTGACCCTTGCAATGAAAAAGCTTAAGTTCGCACAATGGTTCTTCTTCCGCGGCACGGTACCGATTCGTAGGGGCACTAATGAGGACATCTTCCCTATTGACACAACCACGCCAAGTGATTCTTCTCATACACAACAAGTTTTACAAGGACCTACTACTCATGCTCGAGCACGTCTACTCAATTATCAGGTGAATTCGTTCCTAAGTTTTTATACAAATGATTCACAGAATGGAATGCTATTTAATTCTTGTGATGATCTTATTGTCCTTAGGAACCAAGGAGAAGAACCTGCAAATGCCAAGCATAAAGCACGATCATCATATGCTAAGTTGGACTTGAATCAAGAAATTCGCGGGTTCGCCTCCGCGACAAAGATCAACTTCAAACGACCATAACTTTTGATCCAGAAGGTTGTTCGTGGTCCATGAGGACTTCCCTGAAAGATTTTCGTCGTCCTCTTTCCAATGGATCCAGCCCCAATGCCAAATTCATCTTAAAGCAATGGGAAATAGCAGAAGAGTGTCATGGGCTAGAGACTCCGGGTGTTGCGCCACCTTTTCTTTTGGGCCCAAAGCCCATGTAACCCTAGGGCACCCCCTTGGCCGCCCCCCATGGCTGCTGCACACCCCTAGCTGCTCCCTAGTCGCCACGTACCTCTATATATTGTTTGCTACCTCCGTACTTTAGTTTTTTGGGTTTTGTTTGATTAGTTTAGCCAAGCGCAAACTTTAAGCCTTCAAGTTGTGCTGGATAGCCATCTTGTCAAGATCTTCAATAGAACCTCACCCTTGTTTTTGCCTTCATTCATATTCATAATTTCAGATTGTTTTACCATTGTTCTTGCTTGTTCTTCGGTTACACCTCGTGTTCAGGTTGATCGTGCCAACGGCAAGATCAATAACCCTCTGGAGTTGGTTTAGCAATTGCTAAGGCGCATCGTCGTCGTACATTGTAGTCGGATCGTCAAAGTCAATTCCTCCAAATCGAAGTTATCACTCTCATTGAAAGATCGGGATCTAAAGTCACATCAGGTGGTATCAGAGCGCCATGTTGCTCGGTGAGAGATTTAGAACCCTAGATTAGTTTTTGTTTTCTGTCCAAAATTGAAAATCCTCCATGAAAATTCAACCTTTAGATTCAATATGGTATTTTAGTGTGTTTTGTTATGTTTTGATCCATTAGAGTCCTTGTTTTAGTTGCTGATCATTTTTCCTTTGCGTAGCTTTATTTCAATCTGTCCAGTTTTTTGTTTTGTTCATAACTTTCGCATACGAGCTCCGATTCAAGTGTTTTTGCACTTTCCTAAAACCTTGGGATAAGCTCCACAAAAACCTAGTTGGGAACAAAATCTAATTTCATCGAAAAGGTTGTTTAATCTGTACATCAAATTCGGGAAGCAAGTTGCAATTGCAATCCAGGTCGGTTTGGTATTTTGATCATAACTCTCACATCCGAACTCTGATCGAGAAGTTTTTATACTTTCCTGAATCCTTGAAGAGTCCTCTACAAAAATATTTTTGGGTGTCCTTTGTGATTCGGAATCCTTCAAACCGAATTTGACTCGGATTCGGATTTGGTCAGATTGGCTGAATTTTGTTAAATCTGTGCATCTTAGTGTTTTGGCTATAACTACTACATACAAGCTCTAAATTGTGTGTTTGAATACTTGTTCTAAATCCTAGAATAGTACCATCAATTTGTTACATTGTGAGCAAGCTTGATTCGGTCATTTTCATGCCTTAATTGCAGCGACAACCTTACTGCATAGTTCTGGCCGAATTTGGGTTTCTTTCTTCAATTTATGTTCTAGCTTTGTTCCTTTGAGTTGGCTGAGTTGGTTGTGTCCAGTAGCATCTGCCACCATAAAATTCCAAAATATTAGTGCACATACCTTTGGGAACCAATTCATCCTTTGCGAATACTTTGATCCCAATTGAGACTAGCGATTTGAAATTGCTTGGGGCTGCTCCTTTTGATACGTTGCACTATCATATCTCTTGTGATATCAAGTTAGGGATTCCAAAACTTTGCTCATACTAGTGTTGGCCGAAAGTCACCGAAAAGAAAAAAAAGAGAAAGAAAGAGCCAAAAGGCCAGAAAAAAGAAAAAAAAAGATAGAAAAGAAAAGAGAATAGTGTCCGGCAGCACTACATTGATCAAAACCCTAATTTGTGTTTGTTATTTTCAGATTGTGCAATTGTATTAAGTAGTGAGCAATCTTGTGCCCTTTTACCTTTTCTGAAGCAATTAGCTAGTGTCTCTCCATAACTTATGCAACATGAGTTTTAGTGCTGAAATTATTCTTATTTAGCTCATTCCATTGGTTGCATTAAGTTTCATTATCTTTGCGTGTGTGTTGCATTGAAATTCACTTATATCTTTGAGATCGGCAACTAGGGCTTGTGAATTCTAGTTTGGATCATTACTTATCATTACAATAACTAGAATTATCAGATTACAAAGGAAATTAATTAGCCTACCAAGCTCCATATATTCTACCTCGTACGTTTGTTTGGTCCCTTGGCAATCGCTTTATCCAAGCTTGGGAGAACTTTTGACACCGCTAACGGCCGACAACCCCTGTTGCACGGTAAGAACTTGTAAGAGCTTTGGTATCAGCTTGAGAGTTGAGCGATTTTTTTTCTCACCGCATCCTACGTAGTGATAGGAACCTTATACTTGTGATTTTGTTTCTTGTCTTCTAGTAACCATGTCAGGTGATGAGGGTTCGCTGCATCACTCGCCATGCACAAAGGGCATTGTTGCTCACTTTGAGAGGATGACGAGGGTCACCACCGAGGCACTTAGTGAGGATGTACGACTTAGTAATGAGCGAATGTCGCTGCAAGAAGACCATCTCCGTTCCATTGAGACCGCTCAGGGACTTGATATGCTTGCAGCTACTGCCCCTGGAACTTCTAGTCCTCCGCCTCGTCTCCTAAGCAACAACAATGGTGTCTCACGCGCACAACGGGTTCCCATTGCTGCCCTGCTTTCCCAACATGGCCCTGCTGCCTCGGCTGTCCGGACACACATCGCCAACACTTCGGCCCTAGCTTCGGGAGCGGAGGTGGAAGAATAAGATGATGAGAACTACGATCACTACGCCACTGATTTGGGGGATGACAATACCGTCAATTTTGACCACGACCGTGATCATCGTCGACTATGTTTTAATCAGCAAGGTATGCGACATGTTCTCCCGTGACGTGAGGTACGTGATCATGATGACGTTTTTTCTAAAGTAAAATTCAATATACCACCTTTCGAAGGTAAATATGATCCTGATGGTTACCTCAGTTGGAAATTACTTGTTGATCAGAAATTTGCTTGCCACGATTTCCTTGAGGATAGAAGAGTTAGGGCAGCCACTAGTGAATTATCTGATTTTGCTTCTGTTTGGTGGAGAGAGCATTGCCGTGTTCATCCACATAATATACCCACTACTTGGGAAGCATTAAAATTGATCATGCGACATAGATTTGTTCCTCCTACTATGCTAGAGATTTACTAAATAAATTGCAAAGGTTTACGCCAAGGTAAAAGTTCAGTAGAAGAATATTATCAAGAATTGCAAATTGGCATGTTGCGTTGTGGTTTACTTGAGAATGAGGAAGCGTCTATGGCTCGTTTCTTAGGTGGTTTGAATCGTGAAATCCAGGACATTCTAGATTATAAGGATTATAATTCGATGACTCATTTATTCCATCTTGCTTGCAAAGCTGAACGTGAAGTTGTGGACGACAATCGAGGGCAAAAGCTACATTTTCGCGCAGGTCGCATTACTGTGGATGCCTCACACCCCGCTTCCCGTCCGATCGCACTCACTACACCAATCCTTCCAACAACAAAACGACATCATCTCCTTCAAACTCGCACCACGAGTACCCATGCCGATAAAAAGTGCCACACAAGCTCCTACAAAGAGTTCATCGTCGTCGTCCTCAACAAAGTTGAACAAAAGACATTCAAGGCTATCGCAGAAGGGGTTTGGCCACATCATGAGGGAGTGTCCAAACAAACGCGTGCTCATCATTCGCGAAGACGGCGGTACGATTCAGCAAGAGATATTGATGAAGAAACATATGCTTTGCTTGCTGAAAATGAAGACGGCGAGCCAATTTCTAAGCCTCAAGAAGAGCACGTGAGCGCTAGTGATGCTGACCAATATTTGAGTATTGTTGCGCAACGTGTGCTTAGTGCCCAGATTGTGAGTGCCGAGCAAAATCAGTGCCACAACTTGTTTCACATTAAAGGCGTTGTCAAGGAGTGAGCAATATGAATAATCATTGATAGTGGGAGTTGCAATAATCTAGCCAGCATGGACATGGTGGAGAAGCTTGCACTCTCCACTAGGCCGCATCCTCAGCCCTACTATATTCAATGGTTCAACAACAACGGCAAGCTCAAGGTAACTCGTATGGTAAGAGTAAATTTTGCTTTAGGTTCTTATCATGATTATGTTGATTGTGATGTCGTACCTATGCAAGCATGTTCTATGTTGTTAGGTAGATCGTGGCAATATGATAAAGATTGTTTACATCATAGTAGAACAAATGAATACTCTTTTGTGCATAAAGAGAAGAAAATTGTTTTACATCCAATGTCTGCTGATGCTATTTTAAAAGATGAGATTGCTAGAGCTCATAGAGAGAAAAATCAGGAGCATGCTAAGAGTGAAAATCAGATTGTAGCAAAGGAGCTTGAGCAACACAATAAGAAATAATCTAAGCCTGTTCATGACAAAAGAAATGAGATTAAGTTGAAGGGTGCTTGTTTTCTTGCTACCAAATCTGATTTGAAAGAGCTGAATGATCTAAATTCTTTTTGCTATGCTTTCGCTTGCAAAAAGTTTTGTTTTCATTTGAGGATGTGTCTTCTTCTTTGCCTCCTGCTATCACTAACCTTTTGCAGAGTACACCGATGTTTTTCCAAAGGATGTGCCACGGTGGCTGCCCCCAATTCGAGGCATTGAGCACCAAATCGACCTCATTCCTGTGGCATCTTTGACTAATCATGCACCATACGTAACCAATCCGAAGAAACTAAGGAGATACAACGCCAAGTTCAAGAATTGCTTGATAAAGGATATGTGCATGAGTCTCTTAGTCCTTGTCTTGCTTTCGGTCATTTTAGTGCCTAAGAAAGATGGATCATGGCGATGTGCGTGGATTGTAGAGCAATCAATAATATCACCATTAGGTATCGTCACCCTATTCCTAGGCTAGATGATATGCTTGATGAATTAAGTGGCTCTACAGTGTTCTCTAAAGTTGATTTGCATAGTGGGTACCACCAGATTTGCATGAAGCTAGGAGATGAATGGAAAACAGCTTTTAAAACTAAGTTCGGTCTATATGAATGGTTAGTAATGCCTTTTGGGTTAACTAATGCACCTAGCACTTTCATGAGATTGATGAACGAAGTTTTACGTGCTTTCATTGGCAAATTTTTGGTGGTATATTTCGATGACATTTTGATATTTAGCAAATCATTGGAGGAACATCTTGACCATTTACGTGCTATTTTTAATACTTTACGAGATGCACGTTTTATTTGGTAACCTTGAGAAGTGCACCTTTTGCACGGATCGAGTCTCTTTTCTTGGTTATGTTGTTACTCCCCAGGACATTGAAGTTGATCAGGCTAAGGTTGAGGCAATACAGAATTGACCGACTCCTAACACGGTCACACAAGTGCGAAGTTTTCTAGGACTTGCTGGATTCTACCGTCGCTTCGTGAAGGACTTGGGCACCATTGCTGCACCTCTGAACGAGCTCACCAAGAAGGGTGTGCCATTTGTTTGGGGCGATGCACAAGAGAACGCCTTCAACACATTGAAAGATAAGTTAACACATGCACCTCTCGCTCCAACTCCCTGACTTTTCTAAGACGCTTGAACTAGAATGTGATGCTAGTGGGATTAGGTTGGGTGGTGTGTGTTACAAGGGGAAAACCTTTGTATATTTCAAAGGAGAAATTGAGGGCCTAGTTTGAACTATTCTACTTATGACAAGGAATTATATGCTCTAGTTCGAACTTTGGAAACATGGCAACATTACTTATGGCCCAAGGAATTTGTGATACACTCTGATCATGAATCTTTAAAGCATATTAGCAGTCAAGCTAAATTTAATCGTAGACATGCTAAGTGGGTTGAATTCATTGAATCTTTTCCCTATGTCATAAAACACAAGCAAGGAAAGGAAAATGTTATTGCTGATGCTTTGTCTAGACGATACACCATGCTTTCACAACTTGACTTCAAAATATTTGGCTTAGAGACGATTAAACAACAATATGAGCATGATGATGAGTTCAAAGATGTGTTGTTGAATTGCAAAGAAGGAAAAACTTGAAACAAATTTGTCCTCAATGATGGGTTTGTGTTTAGAGCTAATAAGTTGTGTGTTCCGGCTAGTTCCGTCCGTTTGTTGCTATTGCAGGAAGCACATGGAGGTGGTTTGATGGGACACTTTGGGGTGAAGAAGACGGAAGACATACTTGCTAGCCATTTCTATTGGCCAAAGATGAGAAGGGATGTTGAAAGATTCATTGCTCACTGCACTACATGTCAAAAAGCTAAGTCACGACATAATCTCCATAGTTTGTATATGCCTTTGCCTGTTCCTAGTGTTCCTTAGGAAGATATTTCTATGGACTTTGTTTTAGGACTTCCTAGAACAAAGAAGGGGAGCACTACAAGAAACAGGGAAAAATTCGTAGGCCAAAAACCCACGAATTTAGGCCAAAACCCACGAATTTAAGTTAAATTTGTGGGCAAACCATCGAATTTAGTTCATTTAATTTAACTCGATTTAAATTAATCAATTAAATTGTGGGTACCCATTTAATTTAAATTTAAATTGTAATGGTGATTGAAAAAACCCACTTAATTTAACTACTAAATTTGTGGGTCAAGAAACCCATTTAATTTAGTAGATTAAATTGTAATGAAGAAACCCATTTAATTTAATCATAAATTCGTGGGTTTTAAATGGCTCACGAATTTATCTGACATTTATACAAAAATATATATATATATCCATATCAATATCACACTCAATACATATAACCATATCGATCACGCATATATATATCGATATGCATCTCATTCAACACAACCATCTTCACATTCAATCTTATTCAACACATCACAATATTTGAAGATCTTTTAGTCAACCATCTTCACACTCAATACATCACACATGTATAATTACTCAAACAGACCTTCCAACCAACAAAATTTCTCAAAAGAAATGCCTAAAGTCGCATATCTATACAGATTTTAACTAGTCATTATAATATATCATCGCCTCACATTAGTTATAGATTCATTATCACATAAAAGAGGTGGTGAAAAGAAAGACGATACAAGCTTCCCAGGACATGAGTTTAGCAAACTAACTGAAAGCGAGAGAGCCATTTGGGATCTTAAAAACTTTTATGATTATACACTACACGGTTTAATACTGCAGATGAAAAAACTGATTCTGCATTTAGTTTCTTTCTGCAAAAAGGAGGGGCAGACATTCTCATCACTTGCTAAGATCTCGTATACACATTGATAGCAGAAAACATGACCACATGTTGATACAATAGCATCCTCAGGTGGGTCCTGCAAAATGAGGGGAAACTGAATGATTATACTCGTCAAAAAAGTTGTGGAGTAATAAACATGTCAGCTAAAATTAAAACCAATACCATTTTTCTAGTCACATGTATATCCCTTGTTTATAGTTCCTTTTTTTGCTTCTTCATAAAATAAAATATTACAAGATAAGGTAACACATTTTGAGTGACTAGAATGCTTACATCGCAGATACTTAACAAATTGCGTAACCTCCTCCTTCCAAATTTTTCAAGCAAATCTATCAATGTTTCCTTAGGAAGTTGTTTTGCTATTTCTATAGAACCACCGCCAATCAAATCTTGATTCCTTTTCAAAAGAAGAGGGTGATCACAAGCCCGCCAAGTCGGCAAAGAATACAAGAATGTGTGCATAATTTTTCTTATCGCCCCAAAGAGCAAAGATATGCCCGTAATATGAACACAACATATGAGCATCACAAATAATTCACACTAAAACTTCGGATAGCTGAACCTTATTTCTAAAAAATGCATCTTGAACATGGTATATAAGTAGTAAATGCATCTCACTCTTAATTTTATACTACTAAACCTAATTTTTATAAAGATAATGCAAATATTTGGCTTCAGGCAAAAGAAAAGACCGAAGGTATACAACAATCCTCGCGAGACATATACAACTAAAAGAACTCACCAGATCATAAAGTATTTGTCGATAAGACAACAGGAAAACAAACCGACGTAAAAGAATGAATAATCATGTTATTCTAAAAGGCATTCCCGAAAGCAATGACTGAGTTGAGAAATTGAGATAACGCCAAAATCGAGCATTTTTATTTTTAAATAGAAGTATCCAGAAGGATACTACTCGAGATTGGACAGATTAATAAAACATTATCGCTAAAAGTTTTCATAAGATCTAAACAATTAAGTTTGTATCTTATCGACATCCGACTACTTATTGATGGAAAAAGTGAATAAAATTGAAGATGTAAACTTGAACCTACCTATCTCTAGAGTAAAACACTCAATTACATAGCCGAGATTTTCGAAGATAAAATTCACCTTGTGCTTAAGGAGTGATAATCGACATTATACCTTCAAAGTGATCTTCTTCCTTTTTTCCCGATCGATATGCTACATAACAGCTTTTGTTGAAAATAGTAGAATATATAGTAAGCAGAATCAAATCGAGGTCACCAGGCAATTAGGCATCTATTTCATTCAGGTGACTTGTCTGTATCAATCAACCAAAGATTATATACCTGCAGGGCTTCTTGAAATACCGCTCTCTCATCACAACCAAAAAGCCTATTTTCTAGATGGGCCAAAGAGTCACCAAGGCCCATCATGGCGCCATGGAGGGGGCGCCACTCCCTCCCAGGCCGGCCCATGATGGGGCACTCTCTTCCTTCATCCTCTCTCAGGCCGCCCCATGAAGGACGCCACTTCCTCCCACCTCTGGCCCATGAAGGCCCAAATTGCACGGCTTCATGTTTAGTCCCATATTGCCTAGTGTTTAGTATCCACCTCCCTCCCTCCGCTATATAATAAAGGCAATAGGCCACCGTAAAGACTTGGGTTTTGTTTATGAATCAGTTTAGCCTCTTGCTACTGTCCGTGCAAGCACGTGTCGATTAGACCGTCTGCGCACGTGTAAACAAGACTCTAAATTTCAGATTGGTTTGACTAAATTCAAATACTCATATTCGCAATTTCAGATTGCTTGTTATCTTGTTCTTGATCGTTCTCAATTGCATGTAGTATCGTTGTTCGTGCTCCGGTAAGGTCAACAAAACAGGAGATTGGTTTACCGGTTGCTAAGGCGCAAGCGTCGTGGACGGTTGTAGTCGGGCCGCTAATGTCGAACTCCGAATCAGATCGAGAGTTTCCTTGTCTCTCATCGAAAGATCAGGCCACATTTTCCTATCAGAAATAGTGGACTATTCGGCTGAAACAATGAATTAAGTTAGAAGACGAAAACGATCAAGGCGGCGACTAAACAATTGAAGGAACACCCACCTCGAAGCGCCTCCGTCAAGGCTTGGACTTGGGCCTGGAGGTTTCGCCGCTCGGCTTCGCTATCGCGTCGGACGTGCTCCAAGTCAGCCTCATACTCCTCCTGCTCCCTAACCTTAGGAAGTATTTCCCTGAGGAGGGTGTCCCTCTGCTCGGAGCGGTCCCCCAGCTCCTGAAGAATTCTGGGAGAATGAAGAAGACATGCCCCTCGGCGCGAATGAAAGAAGAAGTAGAAGATAGCTTAGCCGGACCAGCTGGGCGCACCTGATGGCATTCTAGTAAAGCTCCTCCCTCACCTTCTCATCCCCCTCGCCGAAGGCCTTCCACTTATCCTCATGGTGGAATAAAATCCGGAGTAGAGGCCTCGGGCTAGGCGTAGACTGGGGGGGCTGTCGGGGAATCTCCTCCACGGGAGGGGAGGAGCATACAGCAGACTCCGGCGCTACTGTCTCAAAGGTCGGCCCGGGCGCCCCTACAGGAGCCGAAGGGGTCACTACTAGAAATCCGGGCTTTTACAACGGCAAGAAATCGTTGCAATAGGGCCCATTTCGTTGCAATATGTACCAATAGCCACAATGTCATAATCGTTGGCAGGCGTGGCTATTAGTTGCGTGGTCCAAAGTTTGGGTCACGATTTACATTTTGTTGCAATTGTAATGCTAATTGCAACGGGAATATGCGTTGCATTAGTCCGTAGTTGCAATGACGGTTTGACGTGGCAATAGTCTCAATTACCGTGGCAATAGTAGTCTCTATTGCCACGCTCTTATGCGTTGCATTAGATAGTAGTCGCAATGACCTTAATACCGTGGCGATATTTTTTATTGCCGTGGCAATAGAGGTCTCTATTTCCACGTGTTTAGGCATTGCATTAGACAGTAATTGCAACAAAAACCAATCCATGGCAATAAGTGAGGTCGCAACGAAATAATTTTCGTGGCAATATGATGTATTGCAATGAAATAACTTCGTTGCAATAAATTATAACAACGATCTATATCTGTAGCAATTCATTTTTTCGCAACGAGGCGTCAATGCAAATTGCAATAATATTTGCTTATATACTATTGTTGCAAAAGAAATATACTCAAATTAGAAATTGCACAAACAGAAATATCAATTATAGCCATCAAATCATATATAAGAGCATTTGTAACAATCTTTTCAGTATGTACAAACATGAAGCAAAAGAGACAAATAATAGAATAATTTCATAGTAATCTCTGAACAAAAACTTTAAATTTCTTAACTAAGATTGCGATGACAGAACTAATCTATTGACAAGTGACTTGAGAATAGGTTGTTCCACATTGTAGACTTGCTTGACTTGACCATGCCATGAGACCAGACGCCCATTCAAATTGTATCCCTCCTGTTGAATAAAAGCACGGTTTATTCTTTTGAGCATAAACAAATCCAAGATGAAATTTTATAGGCTGCCATATTGTAAATACTACCAGATCAGGTGAAAGAACTCGACAAAGCCCATGAACTCAAGTTAAACTAAACAACTACTCAGTTGATCTTACCAAAGCATGCAAGGAATGAATAAATGAAGGAAACAACGGTTGCATCACTTAAGCATGAAATTGACATGTTGATTAACTTTAAGTGCTTATCTACTGCTTCTGAACCAAACAAAAAATAATAGCATGACTGTTGTTGGGTATGCACTGGCAGCACTACATACAGGAAGTGTTGCGAGGAAAAAAGATCCTAAAATTAGAACTTTGTTCAACAGTAACAGAGATCTAAGAAGAAACAGCTTCACGTCACTTAAACCATACATTGTTCAAATATAAGCGTATACATGAACCATGGGCTAATATAAGCACGGGACTCATCTCATGCCTTATCCATGCGCATCCAACTCCTATCATCATGTGCCATGCTTCCAAGGCTTATCAATCAACGTGCAATAAATTACTAACAAACTGTCTAACTGCTTCCTGCATGAAAAACAAGACACATATACATTAAAGCTTTGCATTTAATAAGCAGCAGAACTGAAATCTAAGTATATACAATCAAGGTTCTACAATGTCTGAATCCTAACGATTAGTTTCTTCAAATAAATAAATTAATTTTTTTAGTTCGATTGACACAAAAAATGGTGTAAAGCACAAACTAGTTGGAAAGATGCGCAAGAAGTCCTAGAGACAAAAGTAAAAACAATTAGCTGAATGGCTAAAATATAATAATGAGCAAACCATTTCACCTCAGTAGCAAAATAATTACTATTGTGTAGCTTTGTCTTCCTCTAGGACATACTTATCACCTGTCCCTGTCAAGATGAGCAACATATCAACGTATTAGTAAAAAAGTACACTAGCAAGAATATTTTTGTAAATGAAGACACACAATGTTATGGCTATGTGAGTATGTTCCCACGAAAACTATGTGATGTTGAAGTACGTAATGCAAGAAGAGATTATGCAGATGATAACGAGCTCATTGTCTAATTGTTTGCAACAGAGAAAAGTCAATAATGTTCACTTCACCTTGGTTGCTCGTGCCACGAGATGTACTTTAATAATAGTACCCTTTTCGTAAGTGCTGCTGTGTACATGCCAAGAGAAGAAAATGACATTGTAGCTAATGGAGATCGATGAGCATCTATCTGCTGGTTAATTACACAAAAACAAAGGAAAAAATAGAATGTAAGAAAAAACAAAGGAAAAAATGTAATGAAGAAAAATAAGACGGTGCAAACTAACTTCGAATTCAGATTGCTAGGGTCCTCTTTAGAGAACTTGGATGTGAACTTATAACTACGATAATTTTGACCCTCCTAACATGTGCTTTTCCGTACATATGATTATAGAAGAAACTTAGTGCTTTATTTTGTACAAATAAACTCAAGTCGCTATCTCATCGCTTTTTGTCTATGTGCCTTATGGAAGAAGATTAAGCCTCCAATTGCAAAGAATTGTCCTGAATCTGTTGTCCCGGGAGTCCACGAAAGAATTCCAATGTCGCACCCTACAACCTCTCATGAGCTCACACCATGAAGCTTAGAAAAGAATCTTGCACCAACATCTCTTATTCGCGAGCCATTTCCTCAATATGATGCAAGAGTCAAACCAAATATGGCCATGATGACAACAGAACATGCCGCAGAACCGCCTCTACTTCCAAGAAATTGTGTAGCAAGAAGTCTGCTAGGGTGGAGCTCAGATTCCAAAGACACACCGAAATAGTCCTACAAAGCAGGCTCTTCTTGCCAAATACATCAATGCAAAAAAGAATTAGAAAAAGGGCATCAAGGCACTTTGTATATACTTGTGCGCAAGAAAACTGAATTTTGATTGCTAATTATAGAATGCAATGTAATAGATGAGCTAAGTGATGATGTGACATTAGTTCACTTGCCACACGTAAATGATGTTGCCCAATGATATAAATAATCGGTCATTTATTAGACGGTGACTAGATTGAATTAATTCAATTAGATTCCATATTTTAGGAAAATAATGGGCAAAACTAAACATTTAGGAAAAAAATGCTCGATTTTGTCATTATGGAAAAAAAACAAAAGATGCTCCTTTTTTCAAAATAGTTTAGCAGTTTTAGTTAGGCCAAAGGGTTGGATTTAAAAACAAAAGTTTAATTTTTTTAAAAAAGGAGACACTGACGTACCAGAGGCAACTTGGAAATCTAGTAACCCACATCAAAGGCAACAATGTGGAAAGTCACTATGGGGAGAAGTAACATGAATCCTTCTGATGATACGATCTTGCTCCTATTGATAGCAAGAGGGCTCCCAATACAAAGCGATGTGCACACCATAGCAACAAATGGCATTATGGTTGTATGATATTGACCATCGCCTCACAGAGGTATTCAGGAGAAGACCTAGTGTCACCGAACAAGGACCACCGCAAATGAAAATTTACAAAGTAACATAATTACACAAAGACAAAGATACAACAAGAATGTATGTTGCAAAATGCATTGCTTGGTAGCCAATCATTTCATTACCTGAAAAATAGATTTTACCATAGCAATCGCATCAATAGGAACCATCGAACCAATCAACAATCCAAAGGAGAACGAAAGGCCACAACCATCAAGATATCGCCGAGCAAATTTTGTCAACAAAATACTCAACGCAACATCCCTTTGCTCAGAAGCTAGCATAGCTCGGCGATTCTATGCACCCGAGACACAAGCAGTAAGCACAAAACCCAAGAAGAACGCCGACAAGATCCTCGAACGCCTCGCTATCAAGATGCCCAAAAGTGGCTTGAGCACATATCGCGCCACATAACCAATCGACAATGCACAAGCATGAACAATGCAACAAAACAAACAAACAAAGGTTTCAACTTTGAGCTAAGCTCATACATCCTTTCTTCTTCTTTTGGAGGAATTCGCCTATGTTATCATCTTTGGGGAAGGAGTAGAAAGCAAAAAATGTAAACCTCTTGAAGGCCCAAGAAAGTCATCGATGGATAGCTTGATGCCAATGGACAAAGATGATGCCCCGAGTGCAGGAGCGTAGTACTCCTTCGAGACCCTACCAAATGGTTATAAATTAATCAAAGACCATGTGCAAGATTCCAAGCCAAGAACATTCTTGAAGAAGCATCCAGAGGTTCTACCGCCAAACCATGAGAAGGTGGTCAAGTTGAAAGCGGCGACGGCGATGGCAATGACGACAAGCGGAGCAAGCATGACAGTTTTATTTGTGTTTTTTTCAACACATAGCACATGCACATGACAAAATTTTCAGTTCGAGAGCATGCGGCGACGCGGTGCCATGATAGTCGTTGGATCAGATCCAATGGTTGCGGTCATATGTGGGCTGGCAGGCTGCAGAGCGAGAAGATGGGCCAAATCAATTGGGTTTCGGCCCAACACTATTCTAGCGATTTTTAAACATTTTAAAATTAAAAACAATTCATATAAATAAATTAATCCAAATAAAATAGCAAAAATTATAGGAAAAATCTTGAAAAAATCCAGAAAATACATTAAGACATTTAGAACATAAGTAAAATATTTCCAATAAAAGATCATCAACACTTTTCACTAAATAAATAAAAGATAGAAAATGGACTATTTCAATAAATACAAAAAGAATTAAATAAAATAAAAGAAAAGCACAATAAATCTAGAAAAAGCAAATTTTGGGATGTTACACTGTACTTGGTTCTTAGCAATGTAAGTAGCAAAAATGTTGTCACAAAAAAGTGGAACACTCTCTATTGCTAACCCATAGTCACACATAGTCGATCGCATCCAAACCACTTGACTATAATAATTCGCTGTAGCAACATACTCGACCTCTGCAGTGGACTGTGCAACCCCAGACTGCTTCCTAGACGACCAAGAAACAAGAGATGTGCCATTGAATTGGTATGTGCCAGAGTACTCTTCCTATCTATCCTACAGCTAGCAAAGTCTGCATTAGAAAAGTCTCGAAGGGATAGACAAGAAGAGAAAGAGTACCAAATACCATAATCAGTGTAGCACAAACGTAATTAAAGATGCACTTCATTGCCTGACGATGAGAGGCGCGAGGAGAAGCATGGAATTGAGTGCACAAACACACAGTGAAATGTATGTCTAGCCTCAAAGTGGTGAAGTACAGGAGGGAGCCGATCATACTCTTGAACTCCTTTTGAGCAGTAGGCTCACCATCCTCGTCAGGCTCGAGGACAGCAGTGGTAGCCATAGGAGTCATCACTGGCTTCCCATCAAACATATTGAAGGGTCTCAGGAGGTATCGAATGTACTTGCTGTCGAATATCTAAATATGGGATATAGACACGCACGGGAAACTCAGAAACCATACCATATACACTCAAACAAGCATCTAGAAACTCCAGATATCATGGCCCAGTTCTGTGGGATAAGATATATACATAGAGGGTATCTCCATATTGGGACGAACTCGACCATTTTTCCGTTATGAGGAAACCAACTCGAGTACGCCTGATATAAAGGGAAGTTTGGATATGCTGTGAAGATCACACAACGATGGACTTCTCACCGGATATGATCTGATATCCCAAACTGACTGCAACTTGACCTGAGGTAAGGCTATCCCGACTATATAAAGATGAGGGTAGGCATCTGCAGAAGGACAAGCAATTATTAGACTACAACCATCCAGAGCTAGATAAGTGAGAAGACCTTTTGAGTATAACGTCTTTAGCCATAGCTTAGCCACCCCCAAGTTCAGTCTTCATTGTAATTAGAACTATGCATTCTGCTTTGTACTCTGTTCATCGACTCCATATATCATCCATACAGGAGTAGGGTATTAAAGCATGCATATTACTTGGCTTGTGAATCTCTGTATCTACAACCTTCCTCCTTGGTTGTCTATGAAGCAAAAGTATATTTTATTGTCTGTATTTATCCAAGGAATGAAATAATTTGGGAATGATATTGATGTGTATCTAGCACCATTAGTGGAAGATTTGAAAACACTATGGGTCACAGGGTACAAGTATGGGATGAGTACAAATAAGAAAACTTCACTTTGCACTGTCTATTGTTCTGCACCATAAATGATTACCCTACCGATGTAACCAATCAGGCCAGTGTACAAAAGGAACCAAAGTCTGCACTCACTGCTTAGACAATACTGAGAGTGTGTGGCTGAATCACTCACGCAAAACCATGTACGTGCGTCACCATAGGTTCCTTTAGAGGAACTATCCATACCGCAAGATGAAGAAACAATTCGACAAAAGAGACGAAGACGATTCAGCTCTATGTCCTTTAAGTGGGAAAGATATTCGTGATATTGTTAAGGATTTAGATGTTGTGCATGGAAAGGGAAGTAAATCAAGGACCTATGAGAAGAGCATGTGAAAAAAGAGATCAATATTTTGGGACCTACCATACTAGAAGCACCTAGAAGTTTGACACTGTATCGATGTCATGCACGTAGAGAAGAATCCTATGATAGCTTGATTGGTATCTTACTAAACATTATGAGCAAAACAAAGGATGGTATCAATGCATGGTTTGACTTGGTCGATATGGGGATAAGACCTGAGTTAGCACTGAAAGAGACTGATAAAGGCCGAATGTACTGCGAACCTACTTGTTACACTTTGTCCAAGGCTGAGAGAACTGAATTATGTCAATGCTTGTATGGTGTGCCTCCAACATGAAGAGACTTGTTTCGATGTAAGATTTGAAATTAACTGAATTGAAGTCTCACGATAGTCATGTGCTGATGACACAAATACTCCTTGTCACAATTAGAAGTATTTTGCCAGTCTAGGTCCAAGACACAATCACAATACTATGTTATTTCTTTAATACAATTGATAAAAAGCTCATCGATCCTGAAGCACTAGATGCTCTATAGGCTAAGGCGGTGACGACTCTATGTAATCTTAAGTTGTATTTCCCTCTTTCATTTTTCAATATTATGGTCCATCTCATTATTCATATTATAATAGAAATAAAGATGTGAGGGCCCGTGCTCCTACATAGCATGTACTCATTCAAGAGTTACATGGGAATTCTCAAGTCCTTCGTATGAAATCGATCTTGGCTAGAGGGTAGCATTGTCAAAGGTTATTCAATCAAAGAGGTTATCAAGTTTTGCATCGATTACATGGCTTAAGTCGAACCAATAGGTGTGCCTTGATATCGCCATGAGGGGAGGCTCAGGGAATCAAGACCATCAGAAGGAAAGCAGTCACGCTTGATCCGTTGCTTACGCTCAAGCCAATTTCATGGATTTGCAACACATGGTTGTAATGTCCCCGTACATCGATGAGCGTAAACACTAGCTGCGGTAAGAGAATCTGACACAATAGGTGTTTTGGATCACAAGACAGTATAACCTTCAGTTTAATAGATGGTTGAAGGAGCGACCTATCGCTGGGACCTCATCAGGTGATATGATGACAAGGTTGGCAAAATGGCTAATATTTACAGTTGTAACATGGAAAGGAAATGACTTAAATGGGTGCACATTTTACATGAGAGATCATGATATGAATGAAGGGCACAAACTAGAACAGTGGTGCCCGCATAGATGCATTCAATACTGCTAGGTCAACAAGGAGCTCCGACTATGGGTTTATAGAGGAGATTTGGGAGCTCGATTATGTACTATTCAAGATTCTATTATTTTGGTGTAGTTGGGTTCACCTCCAGCAGGTGAAGTTGGACAAGTACGGTATCACTACTGTCAACCTCACATGCGACGGATACCACGATGAACCATTTGCACTTGATAACCAAATTGTTCAAGTATTCTATGTAAGCGACCTGTCCAACAAGAAGTGACATGTAGTTCTTTAGGGAAAAAGGTGAAGGAGAACGCGGTGCTACGCTAGCCGAAAATAAAAAAATTTCTACCGCGAACACCCAGGAAGCGTGCGAGTCAAAGATCATGGAGCATTACCCTTGGAGCACGTTAGTAGCGGAAGTAGAGTGGGTGAAGCCTCCTCGCGTGCTCCGAAGCACTGTACGTAGTCGAACACGATATGGTACAACTTCTCCTTGTCGTGGATCGCCGTCATAGCAACGATGTTGTAGTCGTACAGTTGATGTAGCCGATTGAATCGATCAGCGCCAACGCAAGAGCGATGACGCCTCTGCGGTATCCACATGTCCAGGGTGGGATCACCGTGCGCTGGTGTGCTAGCACCCACGTGTGCGGCTAGGGTTTTTAGGGGCAGTGGGATGCAGCAACGGCTAGGGCTTGTGGTGGGGAGAGCTCTTTGGTGCATGCCCCCACGCCCCCTTTATATAGAGCGCACTAACGGGCCTTCTACTATAGAAGCTCACTAGGACTCACGCTAATGGATCTTCTACAGTAGAAATCCATTAAGACACCAGAGGATCCAAATCCGCGTAAACCCACTAATAGATCCAATCCATTAGACATGATCCAACCCGTTAAGTGTGTGACCCATTAGGCTCATGTACAAGTCGGCCGCGGTCCCGGAGAACCCTTTCCCAAACCACAAGTCAATAGCAGTACCTAGCAGCACATATTGACTCCCGAATGTACACAATGATTGAATCAGCTAAACCTTGATACACTCACATAGGATCCTTTTGCCACATGATATCAGTCAAGCTCAAGGCGAGAAGCGTGCCACCCTTGTGATAGCTTGACAAATTCACTCGTCAATGTAATGGATATTATTCGTGATTAACACTTTAATCACTTTGGCATGGCCATGCACTTTTCCTTATCCATCCACACCGAGGGGCCCGGAGATATCTCTCCCGTTATCAAGGAAGGGCAAATTCTATCTTGATCTCTTATATCTCACGTCATGTTTCATGGCATACCCGTAAGCTACCTTTATAACTCTCCTGCTACGGAGAAGCGTTTGATAGCCCCAAAGTATACAATTACGCATGCTGAGAATCAATAAAAATCTCAGGTCAAAGGATCGTATAGGTATACCACTCAATACTACACCCTGATAGCACTTCTAAGATAACAATCTCATCAGTGTCTCGGAGCGGGTCTATCCAACCCCATGTTCTCTAACATGTGCCTACATTATTGATTTGATATCTCCATATCTATGGTATGTGAAACATTACCATCAATCAATACATGTGCTGGTCAGATCACTATTGTCCCACATAATGATATGTGACCAGGGATCGTTTAGAATAATATCATATAACCAATGTGTTTCACAATTAAATCATACTCAATGAACAAAGGAGTGACATTTATTGATGGAACTGATAAGTACATGAACAAAGACATATGATACAATCATCTCACATGATCGCCTCTAGGGCATATCACCAACAAAAGGAGGATTGTCAGGGTTGAGAATATAGTAGATGAGGAAGAATACAATCAATTTGATGAGTTGCCACCTATCGAAAATGCCATCACGATCTAGGAAGAACATCACAAGGAAGCTTGCTACACATGCGTCGATCATCGTGAAGGGCCAACTTTTATGTAAGAGAATAAGTAAGTGGAGTTATGATTTTAATTGTACTCTCCATTATAATAGAGTTGTTTTTAATAAAATGCTCAAAATTTGAAACATCTTTCTTTATGCATCTGATTTATTTAATAAAGTTCTCATTCTTTTACTGATGTTGGTTCTTCCACAATTCCATATATATTATGCAATTCCTTCACTAATGTTGGATGTTGGTTCCTTCCTAACACCATAAACGGTTTTATTTTAGAACCATCTATGAGAATACACTATCACAGAAGGTTCTAGTTTAGAACTATCTGTGATAATAAACTATCACAGACGGTTCTATTTTATAACCATCTATGATATTTCTTATCACAGAAGGTTCTAAACTAAAACAGTATGTCATAGAGGCTCTATAAAAAGGTCCCTCATGTAGATCAATTAGTTACCACACTCCAATGCTCAAAACCCTGGCCAACACTTCGTCTCCCTATGCAGCGCCTCCCATGACCTCACTAATGCCACCGACCTCGGCCCCTCACTGGTCGGTGTCTTCCCCGCGGCACCTCCTCTTGCTAGTCCCCATCGTCAACTCTTGGCTGTGGCCCTGCTCCTCCCACTTGCCCGTGCTGGCATCCTCCCGCACCCTCGATCCCCACACCAGCCTCCTCTCGCGGTGACCTCCTCCTGTGTCGGTCCTGTCACGCCTGCCACCGAGGTAGGCACCCATCTCTAGGATGTACGAATTAGGGTTTGGAGTTGTCTTGTCTAGTACTAGCCGTTCTATATTGTGCTTAAATGCATCGGTTTCATCATGTATCTGTGATGGGTAATTTTATATTGTTATGTTCTACCAATTTGATGTTTCGTGTGAATGGGTACTTTTTAGAGATGTAGTGACACATCCATAGGAATTAGGGGTCTTATTTTCCACCTGTGTCCTGTCGGATTGTCACAATCCCAACAAATTGCTCAAAAATTTCATATTAGTGCAGCTAGTCATAATTTGAAGAGGGAAAAACCATGGAAATTTGCTTGTCATGTGGAATATGTAGCCTACTTGTTGATTTTGGAAAATTAGACTAATTTGATTGCATTAGTGCTTTTTGCTTGGGAGGAGCTTCAATTGATTCGAAAAAATGACTCAAAGTAGGACTTTAATACATCTATTGTGTATAATTTCTCTGGTTTGCTTTGACATGAAAATTGATCTAAACTTTCTTCATCTTATGAGGAAATGGTGAAATTTCACACTATTTTTGATACAAAACCATGGAATTTCTTTTGTTGTACTTGTATAATGCTGCACCTTGATTTTAGGGGATATACCATATAGGAGCTACTTTCTCAAGTTATGTTGAGATTCGGTCAGGATTTGTGCATTTGTTGGCATGCTTCCATGCACATAGTTTTATTATAGCAGCTGATCATATTAGTCTTTGGCTAATTACCATGTTTTCGGATCTTTGCTTATTAGATGTTGGGATTAATATCACCACACTCGTAAAAGGGGGAAGATGTTGGGAGCCATATTTGCCTTTAGGTATTTGTCAATTGTTGCTAACTTTGATATTACTACGCCATCTACGAGCTTATCTTGTAACATGTAAATTTTCAAGTGCTATGTGGGGGCAAGTGCGTGTATACATGTGTCTGTCACAATTTATCATGGTTTACTGTGCTGGTTGGTTTGTGAACATGCAATTGATTTTATGACCTTTTATTAAGAGCTATTATAAGGAAACATCAAGCTTGGTTTGTGCATTCTCAAATGTTCTTGGTAGTGCTTGTCTACTTAATGCTAGCGAACAATTGATGTACTTGCTGATTTGTTCCCTGTTAAAATGTATTCATCAAGATAATGTATTTTTAGTGCTATTGCGTCCAAACTGCAAGGGTGATATAGTTTATATATATCTCAGAATGTTTTTCATTTGCTTCTACCTTCTGTAGTTTTTAATGTATCTGAAGCTTTGTCAAAGGTGTTCAGTCCAACACCAATGGCAAATACTGGGAGGCCCTCGCATAGGAACAAGAAAAGTATAGTGTTAAATAAGCAACAAAATAAATTTCTTTGTTTTCCTTGGATGGGCGATTAATTAATGTTATAGTTTCCACAAGCAACTAGACTACTTTAATCCTAATATATTTTCCAAGAAGCAACCAAAATATTAATTTCTTAGCATGCAATCATAAATTAATGTCTAAGTTGCTTTTGGAATACTAGCACTCAAATTAACTAAAGGCCATATTCCTTCTTGATTGTGGTTATATATAGTCACAAAAATGTAAGAACTGTGCTATTAGATTTTATATTTGCTAAAACAACTTTGGTTATGGGTTGTGGAGTTTAGATTCTTTAAATTTTATACAACCTTATTCATTGGGATGTTATATCTCTATTGGGATGTTATATCTCTATTTTTTCTTCTGCCAACCATATATTGCCTTCGTACCCATCAAATAAAAGAAATCATCAATTGGTAGCCTTTCTTACTTGATTCCTTTTCTTTCCTATTGAGCCATGAGAAACACCCTATATTGCAAGTATGCCTCTTCTAGTGGAATCCCAAAAAGAATCCCTCTCACTTATGTTTTGATAATATATCCCTCTCACATATCTTTTGATGGAGATAATATATCCCTCTCACTTATTTTTTGAGGCCTAAATAGATTATATAATATATGCATTGATGGAGATAACAATTTTCAACACACAATATGGCACAACAGGTCTAGATAAAAAGAAGGTGGCGTCCACTCATTCGTCATCTCAAGGTTGTAATGAGCCAACGAAAGAAAAACCTCCTCAAAGTCCAAGAGGAGAAAATAAAAGTCCCACGGACCAATATACTATCATGGTGGTTGATCCAAAGGATGGGACCCCTATCGAACTAAGAAAGGCAGCGACAACATTCCAAGCATTGTGTTGGATAGTCGCACGGCAACGGGTCCCCATCACCTGTCCATCCTAGAAGTCACTAACTGACAAGAACCGCAACGATTTTGACGAATACTTATACCAGAGGTACCCCACAGGAAGGTCTCGATCGGGTCATAAGGAACCCATCGCCTGCGTCGTGGCTCGGGAGCCTTGGCTGACCGCCACGGACGACTTCCATGCCCTGACCAGGCTTCAGGTCGGGGCTTCCGAGAGCACCGACCGGGCCGTAGGACGGGGATGCACGCAGCCTCCGACCTAGCCGTTGGTCGGGGCCCCGGCGAAGCCCCGTCTCGACAACTCCGGCCGCATCATCGATCGACCTCGAAGTTGGCCAACCGCCGTCTGAACAAGACGGCCGTGCAGGGATAAGCGAAACTTCCCAAAACGCAGAGGCGCCCACGCTGGCGCCTACTACTCGACAAGCGACAGAGATGAGAGCGCCTTCCCAACGGTTACCGCTAGCTAACTCTACCGACAGGGTATAGCTGGCTGAACCTGGCAAGCCATCATGACATATATGGGGACCTGTCAGCTCTGAAGATCGCGAACCGGATCGCCAAGGAATAGTGCGCCCCAGCCGCTCCTCTCTCCCAAGTCCCGTGTAACCTGCTCTCTCCGCCTATATAAGGAGGGGCGGGACCTTCAGGGAGGGGGGGCTCGCACACGAACAAAACTCCCTTCGCCAACATGGCATCTTGCTCCCCCGATCCGAGCGATCGTTCGAGGCTCCCGAGCTTCCCCGCACAGACGAGCGCTAAGGGCCTGTCCTTAGCCCCCGCATGTAATCCACGACGCTTTGAGCAACGAGATCCACCACCACAGACTGGAAGTAGGGACGTTCAGCCCGAACCAGTATACATCTGAGACTCCCCAGCCCGATCCAGTATACGTCCGAGACTCATGAGTCAACCATCAAGGAGAGGGAGCGCGCGGTCCCTTGACCTACAAATACGTCTGCCGGTTTCACGAAACACCGATAGTTGGTGCGCCAGGTAGGGGCCTCGCGCGTCATCGTCTTCGTCTCCAGACCCCCGATCATCTCCTTGATGGCCTCTTCCGCCTGCGACGGTGCGTTTTTTACGCGGAGCCGGACCGGGATCTTCCGGGAGAACATTCAAAGCGTGCCGAAGAAGGCGGCTCCCGCTCGCCACCCAGAGGGGTGTCCGCAGCCGCCACGCCACTACAGGGATCCCCGTGGGGAGGACCCTTCACCGCTACGAAGGTTCCCCGACTCGGCACCGTTCGACCTTAAGATCCAGATGATGACATTGCACCCGGCGCACGCAATATGGAAAGGATACTAAGAAAGATGTCCAAAAACATCGCACCACATGAAAACAAAAGAAAGCGGAGGCGCCAGGAGGTTCCTTAGCCGGAGGCGTCATCACCATCCGAGCCGTCACTGCTCACAACGACATTGCCTAGCGCCGCCACCTTCTCTGTTGCCGCCTGTACCCTGGCCCGAATTGGGCTTGCGTCTCCTTCGATCCCGGCGACGGCTGCCATCGGGTCGAAGGAAGCGTCGTGGCTGGCGCAGCAGGCCAGCACATGCTCCGCGGCATCGACGGTGACCCCCCGCCCCTCGCGAACGGAGCGCTCGCGCAAGGCGCGGGGCAGGTCGGCAAGGGCATCGGCCGCCTGGGTGAGGCCGAGGGCATACCCCGATGGGGTATGGTCCAGCGGTCCATTTAGCTCACCCCAAGCGGCTCCAGGCTCCTTCCCATGCTTTCGAAGGCCGGGCGAAGCATAGACAGAAGGGCCTCGTGTGAGGTCCACAGCTCTTCGCGCAGTTCGGCCAGCTCCGTCTCGGTGGCTTCGGCTCGAGCCCGCTGCACTGCGTCTCCTCGCACGTTTTAGCGAGCTCCTCCCGGGCGGCCTGGGCAAAGGCCCGCTGCTGCGCCACCTCCGCCACAAGGGAAGCGGCCCTCGCAATATGGGCGTTAAGAGAGGCTTCCAGCCGCGCCAATGCGACTGACAGATCCATCGTCCGGGCCGCCGCTAAAGGTGGGTGACTCGGAGCGGTCGGAGGGGCATCGGAAGCCGCGCCGCCCGCGCCTATCTCCCTCATCGCGGCGGCCGCAGATGGCTGCCCCAGGCGCAAACTGGAAGCGCTAAGAAAAAAAGGGGGGGGGAAACGGCCCGACGTCAGAAAAAGGCGAAAATCGAAGCCACCCCGAGGCCGGCAAAGAAGACTTACCCGCGGAGGGGAACCCTGATGTGGAAAGCCGACGAAGGCAGCACGACCCTGTCCCCCGTCGCGGCACCAGAAGGCCCGGCGTCAGTGCGGGGCCTCTTGACGTCAGGGGCCCGCGGGCTCGCAGTCGCCTCCCGCTTCCCAGCCACGCGGTCACCGCTGCAGTCCGCCATCTACCGCTCGAGATGCAATAACCCTTTCTTTCTTGTGCTGAAACAAAGGCACAGGGGGGTGAAGAAGTAGTAACGACGGCAAAGAGTGATGGCTCTCAGGCACTCCGTGCAGTCTTTTCAAGGGCAAGACGAAGTGGCCGAAGCGCGTGTCGCGCAAAAGGGCGGCGCGCACATTAAACTTCGCGCCCTAAGCGACGCGACGCGACGCGCTCTCTGCATCCCTCCTATGGCGCATCGAAATACGAGGGGGCAACAGGACTAAACCGTCACGACGTCTCCAGCATGCGGAACAAGAAGTTAAGACAATCTTTTCCCCAAAAAAAACTTCTTCCGCATTTGTTTTTTCATTTCGAGTTTAAGCACTGTGTAGCGATCACAAGCTTGGTCCCCACGCACCGCTCGGGGGCTGCAAGCTCGCGCACTTTTGTGGGTCAGGTGACCCGATCGGCTACGCGGTCCTCCCTAGCAGTAACCCTCTCGACCCGAGTGCTACAGCCTATGCCCCAGTGGCTGTGGTTGCGAAGTAGTGCTCTGCGGAAGAAGGAAGTACCCATACGGTGCGACCCATAGTTGGTCGGGAACACTCCTCTCCCGCGCAAGTGCAGATGAGTGACTTATACCTAAGATTCCTGCACTCACACGGGTCAGGCAATCCGGTCGGCTATTAGATCCTTCCCGGCGGTAGTCCTTTCGACCCAAATGCTACGGCCTATGCCCCAGTGGCTATGGTTGCGAAGTAGTGCTTTGCGGAAGAAGGGAACACCCGTGTGGTACGATCCATGGCCAGTCGGGAACGCTCCTGCCCCGCGGCAAGTGCAAGAGAACACTCCATTCCCAAGCAAAATTTTTTTTATTCGAGCTTTCCTAAAAGATGTTAACATACCGACCCGTGCTTGTATAACCCCCGCGGTTTTGTAAGCCATGGTCGTCAAATGTTCATCGTCCCCGGGAAGCACGAAGAATTAGAATCGGACCTACGGAATGATCCGACTAGCCATTTGGTTCTCCCACGATGGTAACCCTTTCAACCCAGTCCATGACGTTTTCAGGAGTGGAAATCGCAAGAAGCGAGGGAGCAGCGATGGCGAGAGGCGGGAAAACGCCCTAGCACTCATCGCACCAAATCTGCAGGTACCTACCGAAGCCTGTGCTAGCCAGACAAACATCGACCAATCGCTCGCCGATCAAAGCATCGCGCGTTCCAAACGCCACGACAGGCCGTTGGTGAGATGTATCGTACCCAATCATTTCAATTCTCCTTTAATTCCCGCACGCACATTAAAATGCATGCAGAGACGTTGGGGTATCGCTCCGGGCGAAACGCCCCGCAACCTCTTGATCACCGCCTCCGGGTCGGCTCAAACCGGCCCGAGGCAGGGAGAAAAAGCCCACCAGGCCCTAGCAGCCTCGAGGTGGCGAGAAGGCTCGAATGCCTCACGATTAAGACCTGGCCACGGGTCCCAAAGGCAAAATCCACCAAGTGGATCCCCAGCCGACCCCAGCAGGCAAACGAGCAAGGGGCAAGTTCAAGGCGAACCCTCGATGGGTCATTAGTTGGGTTGGCGGACGGCCCAATCGCCTTAGCTCGTGTCCGAGACCATACTTCAAACTCTCCCGCGGAGCCCCCCGAAAGGGCAGCAGCCAGCTGCACCCCGAGTTACGAACGGCTCGGGGTCCGGCACGGGATCGAGTAAAGAAAGGTTTTTTATGGGTCGCCCCCAGCGGGTCGGACACCCGACGCAGGGATCGTCCGCTCGGAGATCGCTTGATCTCCAGGGCCCACTCGGATAACCCGTTTGTAACTCCACGAGCACGGTGTTTGGCCGACGCATGGCAAACACGCGTTTGCTCACCCCTCCGAGTCCCACACCGCGACGGGCGCGTACATGGGACCGACAATGCCTCTCCGCAGAGATTGCCTCGCCCGACGAGGACTCGGGATGGATGCCCCTTGCCAAGCTGCGGCGTTAAACCAGCCCGACTAACTTGCCTAGCTGCGGCATTAAACTAGCCCAACTAACTTACCTAGCTGCGGCGTTAAACCAGCTCGACTAACCCGTCTAGCTTCGACGTTAAACAAGCACTCGGGAACCGGAACCTCTCGCGAAGGCATCCGAACCACCCTGCCGACCACGGCCACGTCTAGCTTCGATGTTAAACAAACACTCGGGAACCGGAACCTCTCGCGAAGGCATCCGGACCTCCCTGCCGACCACGGCCGCATCTAGCTTCGACGTTAAACAAGCACTCGGGAACCAGAACCACTCGCGAAGGCATCCGGACCTCCCTGCCGACCACGGCCGCGTCTAGCTTCGATGTTAAACAAGCACTCAGGAACTGGAACCTCTCGCGAAGGCATCCGGACCTCCCTGCCGACCACGGCCGCGTCTAGCTTTGACGTTAAATAAGCACTCGAGAACCGGAACCTCTCACGAAGGCATCCGGACCTCCCTGCCGACCACAGCCGCGTCTAGCTTCGACGTTAAACAAGCACTCGGGAACCGGAACCTCTCGTGAAGGCATCCGGACCTCCCTGCCGACCACGGTCGCGTCTAGCTACGATGTTAAACGAGCACTTGGGAACCGGAACCTCTCACGAAGACATCCGGACCTCCCTGCCGACCACGACCGCGTCTAGCTTCGACGTTAAACGAGCACTCGAGGAACTGGAACCTCTCGCGAAGGCATCCGGACCTCCCTACCGACCACGGCCGCGTCTAGCTTCGACGTTAAACGAGCACTCGGGAACCGGAACCTCTCGCGAAGGCATCCGGACCTCCCTGCCGACCACGGCCGCGTCTAGCTACGACGTTAAACGAGCACTTGGGAACCGAAACCTCTCGCGAAGGCAACAGGACCTCCCTACCGACAACGGCCGCATCTAGCTTCGACGTTAAACGAGCACTTGGGAACCGGAACCTCTCACGAAGGCATCCGGACCTCCCCGCCAACCACGACCGCGTCTAGCTATGACGAAAAATAAGCACCCGGGCGTTCGCACCGACCCGAGTTGGTCGAAGCCACCCAGCTAAGGAAACCCCCGATCGGCTCGCCGACCCGCTCAGGGGCTACACCCACTAGGTGCGCTCGCGCGCACCGGACGAAACCGATCGACCCAGCTGGTCAAATGCTACACTACCTAACGAAACCCACTGCTCTACGGCGTGGTCAGAAACATCGAAAGGGTCGCAAGAATAGAAGCCCCAAGCAAGCAAAAAGACAACTACATTCGAACAAAGCACGGGGTAACATTCAACTACTGCCCGCCTCCCAAAAATCGAGGGTGGGCAGAAACAAGTAAGAAAACAAGAGGAGCTAGGCGCCGAGCGCACGCCGGACCGCCCGGGCGAGGGCGTCCCTCGCCTTGGCGAGCTTTGGGATGACGCCAATCAGCGCGTCATGACGGCGGAAGCATCACGATCGATGGCGTCGGGCCTTGCCCGTTTTGCCATGGCGAGGTCGAAGTCCTCCCAGAGCTCCGCAAGGAAGGCCTCCTCGTCCGTAGGCACCAGCGGTGCCTTGTCCCCGAAGCTAAATACTACCGGCAGACTCCGCGACCGGAAGAGGGCGATCGAGAGGAAGCCATTGCAACCCCTAAGCGTCCTGGAGAGATGAAAGATCTAGACAGAGGGCAACTACTCTGACCCCTACTTCCGCGCCGCCTTATAAACACTCGGTGCGCGGAAGCCGAGCTGACCCAAGTTAAGGAAGGCATGGGAAGCCGAGGCGTCGCCACGCCTGCGAAGAAACTATGTAACAGGAATCGAAGGGTCCGTCCGGGAACGCACGCGTTTCCGGTCGGCCCCGGGGGCTACTGATGAATACTTATACCAGAGGTACCCCACAACAAGGTCTCGATCGGGTCATAAGGAACCCTTCGCTGCGCCGCGGGTTCGTGGGAGCCTTGCCGACCGCCACGGACGACTTCCCGCTGCCCACTGGCCGGGCTTGGTCGGGGCTTCCGAGAGCACCGACCAGGCCGTAGGACGGGGATGCACGCAGCCTCCGACCTAGCCGCTGGTCGGGGCCCTGGCGAAGCCCCGTCTCGACAACTCCGGCCACATCATCGATCGACCTCGAAGTTGGTCAACCGCCATCTGAACAAGACGGCCGTGCAGGGATAAGCGAACCTTCCTAAGGCAACGCCAGAGGCGTCGCCCACGCGGCGCCTACTTCTGACAAGCGCACAGAGGACAGGAGCGCGCCTTCCCAACGAAGCGCTGCTAGCTAACTCTACTGACAGGGTATAGCTTGCTGAACTTGGCAACCCATCATGACATATATGGGGACCTGTCAGCTCTGAAGATCGCGAACCGGATCGCTAAGGAATAGTGCGCCCCAGCCGCTCCTCTCTCCCAAGTCCCGTGTAACCTGCTCTCTCCGCCTATATAAGGAGGGGCGGGACCTTCAGGAGGGGGGCTCGCACACGAACAAAACTCCCTTCGCCAACATGGCATCTTGCTCCCCCGATCCGAGCGATCGTTCGAGGCTCCCGAGCTTCCCCGCACAGACGAGCGCTAAGGGCCTGTCCTTAGCCCTCGCATGTAATCCACCACGCTTTGAGCAATGAGATCCACCACCACAGACTGGAAGTAGGGACGTTCAGCCCGAACCAGTATACATCTGAGACTCCCCAGCCCGATCCAGTATACGTCCGAGACTCCTTGAGTGAACCATCAAGGAGAGGGAGCGCGTGGCCCCTTGACCTACAAATACGTCTGCCGGTTTCACAAAACACCGACAGATTTGTTGATAGCAATTCTATCTTTGTTTGAGATTCGAGAAGACTCTATGCACTCAGTGCAACGATATGCACTACTAGTGGCGGAAAGGCATGGAAAAACTTCAAGAGGATGCTTGTCAATAAATATGTCAACAAGGACAGGACTCCCTACTCTATGTATGAGTTCATTACTGAGGACGTATGGCAAAGTTTTGTTGAGGCAAAGATGATGGAAGAATTGGTACATCAAAGTGAAGCCCATAAGGCCCTACATGCAAGGAACACCCACCTCCACAGACTCAGCACAGTTGGGTATGCAGGGAGGAGGGCACAATGGGAGAGGGAGGACGAGGAGGCCTCTGTGCCATTTGCATCAATTGTTTACCAGCACATAGAGACTGGCTAAGAGCGAGTTCAAGTGTCACATCTTCTGGCACTATCTCCTTACATACCTTGTGGATATGGAAGTCTACCAACTTCTAATAAGATATCAAACTACCAATTTTGTACATAATTAGTCTATAACTTCATAACTAAAATAACTTATCGTGATCTTGCAGGTAGCATTGAGTACACAATCTTCTAAGGGCACTGTTTTGCCAGACAGGTAGAAAGATGTACTCTCCATAGCCTTAGGAAACAAGGAACACCCTAGTCGCATGCGAGGCAATGGGTTTTTCATTTCCTAGAAAATGGGATTCCCAGACAACTCCGACAAATACTGTAGTAGGAAGAAAACCAAAGAAGAGAGCAAGGAATAGCTTGTACAAAAGATTGAGCAAAGGATGAGAAAATAATTCAATAATAAGATAAGAAGCCTCGAGAAAAGGCTCAATAATTTGGATAGACAGCCTGCGACGATCGAAGATGTATGTGCGTAAATAAAAAATACCCATAAGAGCAGCTATGCGTCCATCACTCCCATAGATGAGCATAGCAAATTTCCTATTTGTGACATTAAGATACTAATATATATCTCTCAAATACTCCATAGGTATAGCTATTGGATGCATTAGCTAATTATGTACCATTATGTAGGAGGCCACGTGGTGTAATCTCCAAGTGAGACTTGACCATGTCTCTATTCCTATTCAGGTTGCTTGGGGGTTCGTGTATCCATCCATTGAAGGGGCGCTGGTGCAGGGTACCCAGGTGGTGCCAAGTTTCATGAAGGTAAATATAGATGGTGTACATGACTGTTTCAAGTTCATCTCGCTACCGATAACCCCAAACAATGAGATCGTGACACTAGAGGATGCCATTAGCACATTCATCTAGTGGCCCAGCAACGACATCTCCCTAGACACCCATCCTCCATCCCCAACTTCTTGATTCGTCTGCTGCACCTCAACGGGCCACCAAATGGGCTACTATGCCCCTTGCATCAAAGGACTTTTAGTGGGTTGGTGCTCACTCGTCTCCTATGAAGACTCCCTATAGCAGAAAGCAATGCAAGGGAAAATTAAAGAAGATCACGAAGGCATTGGACTACCCGATTGCCCCATTGGCCTAGTTATGCCAGCTAGGCTTGCGTTAGATTGAATAATTAGTATATGGAACAAGCTAAAAAGCCAATGCAAGACTATATAATGAGTATCTTGGTTAACTTCAAGCCTAAGCATCTATTCAATGAGTCATTGTGGGGCTTCTTCATAGTTGACTTTATGGACCTGTTTGATCTATTCAACCTCGATGCCACTCTCTTGAGATGTTGGACATTGTAAGTGTGTGCAATTCTACATTTGTGTAATACTGATAAATGTCATTCATATATATATAACTCCTTGTTTTTGTATATATAGATACATGATCTATGAAGTGAAAGAGAACAAACAATCGGTGGGTTTCTTGGACTGACACATAGTCTTGAAGCAAACAATGGACAAAAATATAAACAACATCCAGGAATACGTGGAACAGGCATTGGTGGCTCAGAAACATAAAGACTTTATACTTTTACCCCACAACCTAGGGTAAGTGCTACACTACTTGCTATACTTTGAATTGTACCATGCACGCAACTCAGTTTTGTTAATTGACCATGGTGACATACCTGTGTAGGTTTCACTAGGTTCTAATTGTAATTCATCCAGCTACAAATTGGGTTATTTACCTTGATTCCTTATAGAGTGCCAGCCACGAGTTGAATCCTATCGCGAAATTACTCACGAGGTGCGGGCACCCGGAAATTTGAATCGATCCTCACATGTGCGTTGGACTAGAGATGACACCCACAGTCCACTTAAGTGTATGGTCACTACCACCAATAGTCCTGTGAATAGAGTATTAACCAAATGGCCCTTACTCAAACAAATATAAGCCATCCAATTGCATCGTACACACTCACGTGACCAAGAGAGTTCCAATTCTCTTTTGAATAACCATACTGGGATTGAGACCAAACCTTCCAGGAGTAACACATGTCGGTTGTCTCAGAACCTTGGTATCACCCACACCTATCGATGGGTGTGCGTCGCAATAGACAAGGAACGAGGGTCGCACGTGTCCACATGTTAGAAGTTTGATAGCAATTTTGGGTACCCGAATAAGTGACAGGTTTTAGTTCCCAAGATCAACACCTAGCACCTACATATCCCGCATTCGAGATGCATCATTACACATACACACTTGTCTAAGCATTTAATATAGCACAAACATAGACTAAAAAGCTATTACAACTACTTAATATTACAAGTATGCGACCGACCGGCCAAATATTACACACAAAAGTAGACTGCAGCAGTAATTAAACATAAAGCAAAAGTAGGACAGCAATATGCCCATCCATAACCCAAAGGCAACCGACTAGAAAGAGCCCTAGTTCATCCATCCAAGTAGATGTCGGACCTCAGTGCGAAGCATGAACCATCAGGGATTTCTTCCATACCTTCATCCATATTTTATGAATTAAGCAACGGTGAGTATACCTATGTACTCACAAAACTATAGAGTATGGAAATAAGGTACATGCAAGATTAGTCCAAGGATATCAAGCCACTACACTAAGTCTTATTTTCAGCATAAAGTAGATTTTATTTGCAAGAGAGCAATCCTTCAAACGATAATGAAATTGAAAAGAGCACTTGATATGAAAGTAATAACAGTAAGTAGGGTTCACTACCATCATTTCACAGCCTCCGTGGCCATGAATAGTGAGTGGATCACAACCAACCTTGGCTTACAATTATACCAACCCATCACAACACATTTTCCAAAAATTTCACAAAAATAAAGCTATACTTGACATTACTTCTTTGAGCTGCTCATGACCGTGTGATGCGAACGGTGGGCTGATCTTCTAACAGGTAGTACTAAATCGAATGGTGGACAACTCGACGTTGATGATTTGGCTTCCAATTAGAATAGATTCAAACCTTGCAATCGCTACACCACGGCTTCTTTGGTTATCAACCATGCACAAACATGGTAGACCTCACCATGAAGGCTTATCCCTATAGGTGAATCAAGAAAACATCCAACAACGTAGAAGATCCAGTCTGAAATTGTGAATAGCACATGAGTTGGTGTTCCACAAACCGATGTGCAATGAAAAACTGATAAAGTGCCTAGTTGTAATCTAAGAAAAACACAAATGTCTAAGATAGTGGCTACTAAATCTATGAGAGGGAGGCAGCTAGGGTTGTGTGCAGCTAGGAGTGCACAAAACCTGGGCTTGGACCCCACGCACGCTTACAAGGCCCGAAACAACCCAAAAATAGTAATACAACACATTGTTTCAACAATTTTGGCTAATTTGCAATGAATCTAGGGCTGGGACTAGATCCACTGGAAATATCTTGTTGTTATCTTTCTAACGAGTACAAGAATTCCTCAATTGGACTCTGTATGAAGTAGGTATGCCCATTTTAATGTAGTGATGTCTGCTGATTCCAAACTAAACACAGAGCCCGAATTGTGGAGTCTGGCTTGATTTTGCATGGCAAGGGTGGAGTCCAACTTGAGATGTGGTTGTGTGGAGGTCATAGCGCCCTTTGAAAAGTGCGCCAACTTGGAGTAGAAGTGGCTAGTTCGACTTGGTGTCAATCTGAACTGTGCCAGCAAACTGAGTGCTTGTGGCTGTGTTGGTAGTGCTTCTCCTATATTCCTAAGTAGTCAAACATCACAAATATTTAGTAGCATCCCATCCTTAAAATCATTATTATGAACAATGGGAAACGAGCTCACCTCATGATATAATTTACGTGTGTGAACTCTTGTCATTGGACCATCAGCTCGAGGCATTAATTTAGACTTTTGCAAATCTAAAAACCTATCTTTTCTCAAATGTAGCTAAACAAGATCACCCGGTTCAAAAGATAAATGTCTTCTACCCTGGCAACCAGCAATCTTATACTTTTCAGTCATCTTTTCTATGTTCTCCTTAGTTGTTTCATGCATTTTTAAAATTCACCTTTTCAGAAGTAGGCATGTGCAAAAGATTAATTGGAACGTGAGGATTAAACCTGTACACTACCTGAAATGAACTTACCTAGGTGGTAGAGTGTACCGACCTATTATAAGCAAACTCAACGTGCAGTAGATATTCTTCCCACATCTTCAAATTCTTCTTTAAAATAGTCATCTGACAACATACGGTTGACGACCTTTGTTTGTTTGTCGGTTTGGGGATGACATGTAGTTGACAATATCTGCTTTGTCCCCAATTTATTCCATACGCTTCTCCAAAAGTGACTCAAGAACTTAACATCGTGATTTGAAACAATTGTGTTTGGCACTCCATATAGGTGTACAATCTACCTGAAAAACAAATCAACAACATTTGTAGCATCATCGCTCTTATGACAAGGTATAAAGTGTGTTATTTTAGAAAATCGGTCCACAGCCACAAAAATACTATCCCTTCCCCTCTTTGTCCTAGGTAACCCTAAAACAAAGTCAATAAAAATATCCTCCCATGGAGCACTAGAAACAGGAAGAGGCATATAAAGATCATGTAGATTAGAGCGAGACATAGCTTTATTGCACGTAATGCAGCGTGACATGTAGAGCTCAACAATGCGTCTCATCTTTGGCAAAAAGAAATGTGCGGCCAGCACATCTTCAGTTTTCTTCACTCCAAAATGGCCCATCAAACCACCTCCAAGCACTTCCTTCAAATACAAAGGGCGAATAGAGCTAACAGGAACACATAGCTTGTTAGCACAATATAACAGTCCATCATTCAGCACATATTTATTCCATGTTCTTCCTTCTCTATAGTTTTCAAATGCATCTTTAAAGTCCAAGTCAGTGGCATATAACTCTTGTATTGTGTCTAAACCAAAAATTTTGTGATCAAGTTAAGACAACATAGTATATCACCTCAATAATGCTTTACCCCTCTTGTGTTTAATGATATATGGAAACGACTATATGAATTCAACCCATTTAGCATGTCATTTATTTAGTTTAGCTTGACTTCTAATATGCTTCAAAGATTCATGGTTGGAATGAATAACGAACTCCTTAGGCCAAAGATAGTGTTTCCATGTTTCTAATACTTGCACTAAAGTATACAACTCTTTATCATAGGTGGAGTAATTTAAGGTTGGCCCATCCAATTTCTCACTAAACTAAGCAACAGGTTTACCTTTTGTAGTAGCACACCTCCTATTCCAATTTCGCTAGCATCACATTCTAATTCAAATGTCTTACCAAAATATAGAAGTTGGAGTAGAGGTGCATGTGTAAACTTCTTTCAGCATGTTAAAAGCTTGTTGCTGTGCTGGTCCCCATTTGAAAAATATGCCCTTCTCTGTCAACCCATTCAACGGGGGCAGCAATGGTGCTGAAATCTTTCACGAATTGACTATAGGATCCTACAAGACCATGGAAACTTGTTACCTGTGTGACTATCTAAGGGGTTGACCAGCTCTTGATGGCTTCAACTTTTGCTTCATCTACTTCAACTTCCTATAGAGTAACAATATAGCCAAAAAATTGACACGATCTACGCAAAAGGTGCACTTCTCAAGGTTACCAATCAAACGTGCATCTCTCAAATCATTAAAAACAGCACACAAATATTCTATGTGTTCTTTATGTGACTTGCTATAGGTCAAAATATCGTCAAAATATACCACCTCAAATTTTCCAATGAAAACATGTAAAACTTTGTTCATCAAACGGATGAAAGTGCTAGGTGCATTAGTTAAACTAAAAAGCATGACTAACTACTCATATAAACCAAATTTAGTTTTAAATGTTGTTTTCTATTTATCTCCCAATTTCATTCTAATCTGGTGGTATCCACTACACAAGTTAGTCTTTATGAAAATAATAGAACTACTCAACTCACCAAGCATGTCGTCTAACCTAGGAATAGGATGACGATAACTTATTGTGGTATTGTTAATGGCTCTACATCAATACATATATGCCAACTACCATCTTTCTTAAGAACCAAAAGAACAGGAGTGGCACTAGACTAAGGCTTTCCTACACGTACCCTTGGTCCAAAAGCTCTTTGGAAGTGTCACTGAATTTCCTTAGCCTCCTCCGGATTGGTCCTACATGTAGCATGGTTTGGCAAAGTCACTTCTAGGATCAAATCAATTTGGTGCTCAATACTTCTGATAGGTGGCAGCCCAGGGGTATCTTAGCTAGAAACACATCCTCATACTCCTGTAAAAAGTTAATGATAGCAAGAGGCAAAAAGCTAGGAATATCATTAAGTAAAAATAAAGCCTTTTTGCATAGTAAAGCATAGCACGATGCATCATTATCGTTAATTTAAGCAAGATCAAATTTTGTAGCAAGTATAACACCACCTTTCAATGTAATTCCCTCGGACTGAGAACTGGTGTGAGGAGCCGCCCAGACCGTCCTCGGGTTAATCGAATGCCCGATCGCCCTCATCGGATTTGGAGGCAAGCAACGGATCACCGATGGTGCTCACAGTGCTAACACCCAAGCCCAATTAGGACAACAATGAACCCATTCGAATAACTCGACAACAATCCCGGTATTCCCCCGGTATGCGACCCGAAGCTCGCCCAGGATCGCCCCGCATACCGGTTTCCATTTGCCATATCAGTTCAAATCGCATAAAGGGGGCAACGAACCCAAAACTTCACAACCAGACACGCAAGGCGGAAGCACAAAAACAACACCAACTCAAGCACAAAGACAAACTAGACAACCACACAACTAAAACAACTCATCTAGCACTAGAAGCAAATAAAACATGACTAGACAGCAAGATAAAATTCGAAATTTCAGCGGCAACATTGCAGCACCTAGAGCAACAAGGATAGAAGCAACAAGACAAATATATGACATGAAGTATAAAACATACAAGATCCAACATAACACAACAACAATATAGCAAAAGGATCATCATGAGAAGAAGCAACATACTAGACAAGTGATGAGCATGGTCATACAACAAGGTTCAACAACAGAAATAGTCAAGTAATTAAACATAACCATGACATAGATTAGAAGGCTAGCTATACAACAAAATGAGCGTACAACCATCATATTAAACCAAAAGTAAGACATCTCCGGAAGTGTCCTACCCCTGAACACTTCCGGGCATTTGCAACGTCGAGCTTAGCCTTTACTCGGTGTCCCGCCCGACCACCGAGAAGCAAAACGGACAGAACTCACATCCGTTGATGTCCTCACCTGAAAACCACAAAGCAGAAGCATGAGTATAGAAGGTACTCGCAAGACTTACCCGTGGTCCAAATATGACCGACTCGAAAGAATATGCATTTGGATGTAGCAAGGTATAAGCTTAAGGTAACAAGTGCATAAAAGCTTAACTTTGATTCATATTCACATTCAACTACTCAATTTACAAGTTTTATCGCGTTTAAGGATAGCACCTATTACTAGAGTGAAATCTGAAATTAAACATTAAAGAGAGCAAATAATTTCATGAACAAGTATCAACAACAAGTATACCAACTAGTTTCAAGTTTAAGTTGTTACTACGCTGAAATGTCGGATGATACAAGCGTGCTCATATCCGAGAGAGCGGCAATTCAAATCGCTTATTCACCCTGCAGGGGATCATCAATCGCACGACATGTGCCACAAGGAACCTCATGTCAACCCTCCTCCCATCCATACATACTCGTTGAACCATCCTCATGCGGTCCGAGCACCTAGCACCATCCCTCGAGCGGCCCAAGCCCCGTTTAGCCCTCGAGAGCCGGCCTAAGTCTCGCCCTCAATCATGTCCAACCGCATGAGGGCATGACCCATCGAGCAGTATGCCATGAAAGAGTGGCTTACCTTACCATTATATCAGGCATGCGATCAACAAGGTGTGCTCGATCAACATGGCAAACAACGGATCGGTTCTTAACCGACACAGGAGAGACTACAACATTTGAGTCTCCACACCCAAATGATCCAACCCTCTCGCCCGGTCTCAAGTTTACATTTCAGAACATAACCATATCCAATGCAACCCAATAGAGTGAAGTAAATAAATCTCAAGTGATGGAGCCATCCACCACTTGGCCCATACCCGACATCTAAGCAAACTAAGCATGGACGCAATATAATTATCCATATACTAGCTCCAAGGGAGGTGTTCGACAATTATCAAGGAGTGTATGTGCAGCAATTAGGTTCTAATACCATTCACACATTTCAATTTCTAATGCATAACCTAACCATCCAATAAGCAGTTCATTCACAAAAATACAATTATAAATAAGGTTGAATATGCTTAGGTTCTTGCCTTGAGCTTCTGCTGGATTTTCAGTAACAAACGGCTCTCCGGTAACCCTCTCGGTTGCAGCCGCGTCACCCTCCGTGTGCTCGGTCTCTACACGATTACAATGCATATGAAAAGAAAATACTAAATGCAACACCCATGACAGCTCCAAAAGTGCAAACACTAAGAATATGAATTTAAAGCCCTCAACTAAACTCTGAACTTCAGCCCCAAAGTCTGAAATTTCAGCAAAATCGGTTTCAGGACAGACATCGATACAAATGGCCATAACTTTCTAACCGCTTAGCCAAATTTAGCAAACTTAGATTCAAAATGACCACAAGACAAAGACCTACAACCTAGATTTGGCCAATCAACCAGAATCAGCCCAGATAACTCCTAGTTTGGCCAGGAACAGAGAGCAGTTTCAGTGTTCAGAATTTTCAGAGTTACAGAACAACATGCACCATTTTCATCCTAAAAATTGCTATACTTAATGGAATTGAGTAAAGGATAACATTTTTACAATCTACACGAAATTTCCTACAACTTCTCAGGCAAAATTAAATTCTGAATCGGCCTCTAACTAATTTTAATTCGCAGCTCAAATTTCAGCTCCACATTTTCAGCATTCCAGAGCAGCATGCACTAAAATCATCATAACTTTCAGCTGGATTAATGAAATCAAGTGATTCCAGTTGGAAATGAAATATAATTCCATTACCCACAACTTTCTTTACAGCTAGCCTAGCAGGAGATGCCCTTAACGTGCTCAAATCAACCCGAAACTGCAGCTATGAAATCTGCTCGAAAATCAGAATCTTGCTCCAAACCCTAGAGTGGTTGTTTCCCTTCAAAAACTCAAATCTCTACTCTCCTAAGCCCCCAAATTCACCATTTCTGCCCCCAAAACCAGGAATCAACCATCCAAACCCTAGGGTGCCTTACCTCCAATGAAGAGGAAGAGGAATGGAGGGAGCCAAGTAGGGGTGGAGCTGCAGGAGGGAGAGGGAGGCGCCACCAGGGAGGAGTGCTGCTGGAGGAGTGCGCCAGGGACAGCAGCAAGGGGAGGTGCGGCTGGGAGAGTGCTGAATTGATTGGCTGCAATACATTTCTTTTGTGCTAAACTCACTTAACCCCACTAATGCAGGAGTTATAATGGCTAAGTCCAGAATTTTAACACTTGGTTTCAGTTTTAATGCTATGATTTAAATTAGCATTTGACATTGGATTTGGTTCAAACCCCTCCATGCTGTAGAGAAAAGTTTCTAGTTTGTGATCAGCTAACCCGCGCATTCTAGATCCTTATAGTTCTCAAGTTACAAGGCTCCAAACTTTGATGAAAATCACATTTGCAGTCTGAAATTTCTAGCTCTTAAATTTTGCTAAGTTTGGAAATTCTTCTAAGTGGCAGCTTAGGATATTCACTGAAGTCAGAAGTTGATCTCAATTGCGGCCAAACACTTGGTTGGCGCTAATGTTAGCCGCTTGAGCCGAATTCGAATTTGGGGCCCTGACAACTGGGTGCTTTCTTGTCTTTATTATGTGGTAAAACATTCTTAGCTACTTGCTAATTTTCATATTGTGGTGCACTCCATTTATTCTCATTTTTAGCTTTCTCTTTATCACAATGCACAATTTTAGCAGGTGTCATAGGAAGCAAAGTGCTTTTCTTTCCTTTGTGCATAAGAGTGTATTTGTGGGGAACCGTCCCCAGGACTCCACTGATTCACCCAAATGCGTGGTACATCTCAAGTGAATCAAGGGAACCTCGGGCATTCCGTGATTATATCTGTGATGGTCCCAGGAAAGCTCGCCAACACGCGCATTCTCATCCAACAGTTGACATCACAACACATACACAATTATCGGAAGTGTAAACATCATTACATTCCAAAAGTAGGACTGTTGTCCATAACGACATATTTAGAGTTAATACACCAAGTAGCAGCGGAATCCATAAGATAAACAATAAAAGGGCCAGCATGGCATGCCCCCAAACCCTCAGGCAACCAACTGGGGCAAGAACGGCGACTAAACGTTAGAACCGTCGAAATCTGCCCGGTAAAAGTCCCCGGGCAGTGCCTCATCCTCACCCGCAGCAAGTGGACAATTCGATTGAGTACAAAGAGTGTACTCGCACAATAATATAAGTTGTATGCTGATTTCTAACTACATGCAGTTGCTACATCAAAGGGAGGTGAAATGGCAGTTTCAGCATAAAGCAATATTTGGGATAAAACGTAAACATGTATAGATTGAAAAGGATTGCATTTAGTAAACATTTGCAAAATCTAATACATAATTAACATCATCATGATCACATTCATATCATGCCTTCAAGCATTCTCCGAACCATGAGTTCCATCGCTCATGTTCGATTACACACACAAGTACTCCAATACTTGTGTCTCTTTTCCCACTCCCATCCCATTCTTACCAAGTCCTTAATACTCGCCCAGTGACTAACAATTTAAGCGATCGTCCTTAACCATGGACGCGGCTATTCGAATAGTTTAAACTCTGCAGAGTACGCCTTTACCCACACGACACATCACACTCATAAGCCAAACTATTAACACATTTCCTTATATGTGTCGGTCGAGGTGAACGTGACAAACCATTTTCCAGTATGTATGGTAGTATATCTAAACCATCCGGATGACTGTGACCCTTGATCCTGCGTGCCCAGTGCCCGGTGTGTGTGGATCAAGGAGTACACCCGTTGTTGGACATCCCCAACTCAACAAAGTTCGAGGGACTCGAGGACATTGCTTGACGCTCCACTAAGCTCAAGGAATTCCGGCGGATATTCCTTGACGCTCCATTAAGCTCAAGGAGTTCTGGGTGCACATGGTTTACACACCCTAGTCATATACAAGTACTTGGTTACGTCGGTCCCATAAATAGCATGTGGTTCGCACGATAATTGCTTAAAGAGACATCACCAGGATTCAATCCTTAAGGTCCTTAACCAATATCTCTACTCATTGACCAACGTTTGAAACCATCATTATCATAATAATTCTTGATCATAGCGACCGATGGATTAAGTCCATCTATTGCGGTTTCTAACGATGTTCTAAGCATGGCTAAGCAATTCGCATCAACCCATACACAACAATAATAAACCAACCACCTAGGGCGACAATGGAACATGGAAAGATCATGGCAAGGGAATAACACAACAATGTGGCAATAGCTAAGAATTTTACCCAATCATAATTGTAATTGAAAGTAAGCATGCAATTGATAGAATAATTCCAAAATATAGATTTCAAATAGTAGAAGCAATCATGGTCAAGGAGTAAAGTAGTGCCTTGCTGCTCGTCCTTGACTTCGAAGGCGTAGTCGTACTCGGGAGTGCCTTCCGAAGCGTCAACACCTAACGAGAAAATCTAATTCAATAAACACCAAATCAAGAATTCAAATGGTGCACATGATTAAAAGATGCGTGAAATGCTCATGATGTGTCATACCAATTATAATATGAAAGTATCAATTGAGTTTGTAAAGTTTGGACTTCAGTGTCAAAAGTTCTAGCCTTAGGGACATTTTATCAAATTATGTCCGGAGTATCCGGATGGAACCCCGGAATGTCCAGGTAGACACCCTCGGTCTGCTGAGCAACGCCCAACCTAGACTATCTGGATATTTCTTTGGAGTATCGGGTTGTTCGGACTGTCTGGGTAAAACCCCGGACTATCCGGGCTGACCTATTCTGTTTCAAATCGGTTGTTTGTCCAATGGCTTCTATACTTCCTAGAAATGGACTAGGACTTCAAAAGGGTGGACTAGGGTGGGATCTTACCACTACGGGGTTACTTTTGCACGTGGTGACGGTTGGTTTCGGCGAGGGAATGACAAAAGGTGTTGCAACACCGGTTCTCGCGGTTCGTCTCCTCCTAGCTCGTGTAGATGACGATGACCTCGCTTGCTCGTGCTTTCTATAGCAACTAGCCCTCCTCCTCAAGCTTCCATGCGACATGCGCGACCCGATTCAAAGTGTGATGATGGATTCCATGGAGAAGAAGGAAATGAGTCACAATGGTAAAATTTCAGAACATGGGGAGAAAAGAGACCGGTTACCACTCACTCAAAACTTGGTGCCTCAAGAATCTATTTGGATGGATTTGAAGCTCTTGCTCTTGGTTTCAATGTGGTATAACATGCACAAGCTCAAACTCAAGATTTGGGTGAATTTTGTGGGGAAGATTGGCAAGAGGTTAGAGAAGAGTTCTTGTTGTTTTTCAGGTGTAGCTGAGCAAATGAGCAGGTGGGGGAGGGAAAACCAATGTGTAGGACCTTATATATGGCTGCCCACTCATGCTTACATGTGCGGCTAGGTTCCACATGTCATAGGGTGAGTAAAAAGGGTGGGTATGAGTGATTAAAGTGAGAAAAGACATGGAGGGGCTGTGCAGCCCACAAGTTACTATGCAAGGTAGGACCCATGCATCATTGACTGGTTAGGTAAGTGGGTAGAGGTGAGTAAAGTAAGAAATGGTATGGTATATATGTGCAGCCTACTCTCCTCTCCCTTATGAGCATGGCCCACATGTCATTGACTCAAATAAAATAACCTAGGTGCAGTTTGGAAAATGGTTTTTCCTAACAGTTGTATGATTACAATTAAGTGATGATTTTAATGATATTACAGAAGACGTTAGCATGACAAGCCTCACTTTCCGGATTAACGAAAATTGGGCTGTTACAAGCCTACCCCCCTTAAAAGAATCTCGACCCGGAGATTACACGGCTTCATTGAAGAGGTAGGGGTATTCAGCTCGAAGATGATCCTCACGCTCCCATGTGGCCTCATCAGGGGGTGTGATTACTCCATTGAACCTTACGGAATTTGATGGTGTGGTTTCGAGTAACACGCTCCCTCTAGTCAAGAATACAAATGGGATGCTCCTTGTAGGATAGATCGGGTTGTAATTCAAGAGTGTCCAACTCTGTGGCTTCGGTTGGGACACGGAGGCATTTCTCCAATTGAGAAACATGAAAGTCATCATGCACATCGGCTAGCAAAGGGGGAAGCTCCAATTGATAAGCCACCGCTCCTCATCTTGCTATAATCCGGAAAGGTCCGATGTAACGAGGGGCTAGCTTTCCCTTCACATGAAACCGACAAACACCTTTCATTGGTGAGACCTTGAGATAGACGTGATCACCAACTTCGAATTTGAGTTCGCGGTGGCGACGATCAGCGTAGCTTTTTTGACGAGACTACGCGGCCCGCAACCGTTCGCGAATAAATCGAACTTGCTCTTCCGCTTTGGTGACTAGTTCCAGACCAAAGAGGGATCTCTCTCCGGACTCAAACTAGTTAAGTGGAGTTCTGCAAGACCTTCCATAGAGAGCCTCGAATGGACACATTTGGAGACTAGCCTGATAGCTAATGTTGTAGGAGAACTCCGCGAAAGGTAAGCATTTCTCCCAATTCTTGCCGTAGGTAAGGGCACAAGCTCTAAGCATATCCTCAAGAATTTGGTTCACCCGTTCAGTTTGTCCATCAGTCTGAGGATGATACGCGGTGCTGAAAGAGAGTTGAGTCCCATGGCCTTGTGGAGGCATTGCCAAAAATGCGAGGTAAACTGGGTACCCCGTTCTGAGACAATCCTTTTGGGAACACCATGAAGAGACACAATTCGATAAAGATATAACTCAGCTAACTTGCGCACTGTATCCGTCGTCTTGACAGGAAGAAAATGAGCAGTCTTCATCAATCGGTCAACGATTACCCATATGGAATCAAAACCTTTTTGCGTCTTGGGCAACCTAGTGATGAAATCCATACCAATCTCTTCCTACTTCCACATAGGAATGGACAGTGGTTGAAGTGTGCTTGCTGCACGCAAATGGTCGGCTTTCACCCGTTGGCATACGTCGCACTCGGCGACATACCGGGCAATATCTCGTTTCATCCGAGTCCAACAAAGCCTTAGCTTAAGATCTTGATACATTTTTGTACTTTCGGGATGAATAGAGAATGTGAAATTATGAGCCTCATCAAGAATTAATACCTTCAATTCCTTACAATTTGGCACCACTAGCCGTTTGTCGAACCATAAGACACCTTGTGGGTCATCGGTGAAGCAATTGGCCTTGCCTTGCTTGATGCGGGCTCGGATGAGTGTCATGCCCTTGTCTGTCTTTTGAGCCTCTTTGATTTGGTCCAAGAGATTAGATTTGACTTCCATGATAGCAAGGGATCCCTCCTTAACCACTTCTAGACTGAGCCTTCGGAACTCGGCGCACATGGCTTCTGATTCCGATTCTGCTGAAAGACGATTGCATTGAGACTTTCGGCTCAAGGCATCGGCAACAACATTGGCCTTTCCAGGATGATAATGGAGTCCCATATCATAGTCTTTGATCAATTCAAGCCACCTCCTTTGCCTCAAGTTCAGATCGGCTTGAGTAAAGATATACTTCGAGCTCTTGTGATCGGTATAGATTTCACAACGATTACCGATTAGGTAATGTCACCAGATTTTTAGAGCATGCACTACCGCTGCCAGCTCTAAGTCATGGGTGGGGTAATTCATCTCATGAGGTCTCAATTGCCTCGATGCATATGCCACAACTCGGCCTCCTTGCATAAGTACACAACCCAGCCCGAGGCGGGATGCATTGCAATATATGTCGAAGCCCTTATGGATATCTGGCAGGACTAAGATGGGTGCAGTGGTTAAGCGAACCTTCAACAATTGAAAGCTTGCCTCACACTCTGTTGACCATACGAACTTATTCTCCTTCTTCAAAAGTTCGGTCAGTGGCTTCGCGATTTTGGAGAAGTTCTCCAGGAACCGGTGTAATAACCCGCGAACCCGAGAAAACTTCGAATCTCCGTGATGTTCTTAGGCTGCCCCCAATCAAGTACCGACTGTATCTTGCTGGGGTCAACCGCAACTCCGCCTTCCGATAGCACATGGCCCAAGAAGGCAACCTCCTTTAGCCAGAATTCACACTTGCTGAATTTTGCGTAAAGTTGGTGCTCTCGCAGCTTTTCCAGGACTATCCGAAGGTGTACTTCATGTTCCTTTGCAGACTTGGAGTAAATAAGAATATCATCGATGAAGATGACAACTAACTTTTCGAGATATTCCATGAAAACCGAATTCATAAGGCTCATGAAGTAGGTCAGTGCATTAGTCAAACCGAAAGACATGACGGTATACTCGTATAGACCATAACGAGTGGAGAATGCCATTTTTGGAATGTCTCCCGATCTGATTTTGATTTGATGGTAGCCTAATCTCAAGTCAATCTTGGAGAAGATACAGGCTCCAGTCATTTGGTCGAACAAATCATCAATCCGCGGAAGTGGATACTTGTTCTTGACCGTGACCTCATTCAATGGACGGTAATCAACACACATCCGCAAGCTATCATCCTTCTTCTTCACAAATAGCGCCAGGCATCCCCAAGGTGAGGAGCTCGGTCGAATGAAGCCCTTCTCTTGCAGCTCTGTAAGTTGTTTCTTTAATTCGATCAACTCATTTGGAGGCATACGATAAGGTCGCTTTGATACCGGGGCCGTTCCGGGCAGAAGCTCAATGACGAACTCAACCTCCCGGTTAGGTGGCATCCCCGGCAACTCTTCCGAAAATATGTCCGGGGAATCACATACCACTGGTATGTCACCTATTCCAAGAAATGGCTCACCCTTCAAGGCATAGAGATGAGCATAATCTGGACTTGACGCAAACACGACTTGTTTGCGCTTGCGTTGGTAAGTGAAATAGATCTTCTTGCACAATTGATGCATCCTTGGTGCTTGGATAGCCAATCCATCCCAAGAATAACTTCAATTCCTTCCGTCTTAATCAGTATCAAATCAGCTAGGAACACTACCCCATTAACTTCAATCTTTACTTCTTGGCAGACTCAATCGGTCCTCAATTCCGATCCCGGGGTTTTAATGAGAAGTGGTGGATGCATAAGTTGTATAGCGAACTCATGATGCATAGCAAACTTCTCTTTAATAAATGAATGAGATGCTCCGAAATCGAATAATACGGTAGTCGGGTGTGAGTTGACAGAAAGCGTACCCAACACCACCTCCGGTGCATTCTGAGCTTCTTCGACAGTCACATGGTTGATGCAACAACGTGGTGGGGTTGGCGTGGTTCTTGGTGGCGCTGGTCAAGGTGGATGTGCTGCTGCCCCTAGTGCAACGGTGGGTCGAATCCCCGACATTGCTTGGTTCTTTTGTGGGCATTGACGTGCAAAGTGCCCCGGCTGTTTGCACTGGAAGCAAACAAGAATTGGGCGAGCTTGAGTGTTGGCTCCTTGCTGATTTCCACCTACAGTTGGTGGAATACTTGACTGCGGTCGGTGGGCAACGAATGTTGGAGGTCTCGGTGGTGCCGGAGCTTGATAGTTTGGAAGTGATGGGCGCACCATGCGCGGTGGCTGCAAGTTGCCGCTTGCTGAATTTTGTGCAACTCGCTTGCGCTTGCGCGAATCCTCCAATTTTCCCCACTTCTCTTCCACCACTATGGCCTTGTGGACCAAGTGCTGGAAGTTTCGGAAGTCATGAGCAGCGAGCTCTATCTGCAACTCCTCCGAAAGTCCCTCCATGAAGCGCTCTTGCTTGCGCTCATCGTTGGAGACTTCGTTCAGGGCATAACGAGCCAAATAGTTGAACTCGTCAAGATACTCCATGACGGTCTTGCCACCTTGCTTCAATGTGAGAAATTCACGCTTCTTCCTTGCCATAACGCCCGCGGGAACATGAGCCTCGCGGAAAGCCGCGCGAAACTCCGACCAAGTGATGACATGATCGGCGGGCTGCATGGCGGTAAAGCTGTCCCACCACACGCACGCCGCACCATCGAGTTGATGCGAAGTGAAGAGGACCTTCTCATGGTCCGGGCATTGAGCAATGGCCAGCTTGCGCTCAATAGTCCAAAGCCAATCGTCGGCCATGAGTGGATCCGCAGCACGGGAGAACGTTGGCGGCTTTGTGTGAAGAAACTCACCGAGTCCGCTGGCCGCGTGAAGTCCTGCCCCCTCGGCTCCTCGAAAAGGGGCGGGGGCAAAGGCCGTGTTACGGGCGATCTGCTGCAGGATCAAAGTTTGATCTTACCGGTTTTGCTCAATCAGAGCGAGAACTTGAGCCATAGTAGGAGGGGGTGGAAGTTCCTCCTCCACGCGAGCGTGGTGCTGATTCTGGCAATGCAAGGACTCCGGGTGGTCATGAGTGACCCCCTGAGTCGGATCCTCAGTTGCTTGGGAGTCGGTGGATTGCGGCCTCGCCTCACGCTAAGCTTGGGAACGAGTGGTAACTCCCGCCATCTGTTGCCAAATCCATGTTAGCAACAAGTAGCAGAAGAGCCACAACAACGCCGAACTAGAATATCCGGATAGCAAGTCACACAAATTTAAACTCTACATGTATGCAGCAAGAAAACATGCACCAAATCCAAAAGACATCAAAATAAGAAGGCTCTTAAGCCACAACATCACCCATGAAATCAAATAACAAGATTCCAATACATTAGCACAAGTTCACAATCCGTAGGTCAAGGGCGACAACTAGGGGTGACATGTCCAAACATAAGAGCTAGCATAGGTTCATAAGGTATCCTATTACATCAATTAAATCAGTTCAGCTCATCTCTAGTTGCCCTCCACGATGAGCTTGACCGGGACAACTCAAATATCTCTATGGAATCCTTGGGGAAACACATCCAAAAGATGGTATCCCAGTGATCCGGTGTTTTGGGGTCCAAAGGGTTAGTGAGATGCTGTGGTGATCCTAGACTTCCTGAATTGATGCGCGCGTTGTTGCACACAACATCTCGGGTCCCTATCCCTGGCACATGCGAAAACTGAAAGGCAGGTGTGGCTGCATCGTGTGGCGTCGTGGAGTTGAGCCCATACAATATGTCCCGTGGCACCAAGCTAATCTGAACAAATTGGTGAAGGTGCCCTTGTGCCGCGTGAAGACGGGCACGAGTGTCCCATAGCTCATGGACGACGCAACGATGAGCCCGTTCCAAGGCACGGACCAAGCCCGACAACTATCGAATAGAAGAGTCTTCTCCCATCTCAATTTCAGCAACACTGTTGACCTCGTCTGTCGGTCCTCATTGCGGGAAATATTGATACGGAGGTAAAGTCAGCTCCCACAAGTCATGACGGAGATGGCACATGGCAACATACGCCACCTCTTGGATAGCCATTCCTACGGACGTCCCCCTCGCTTGAAAGTGATAGGGGATGCTCCCCGTCACCATCCTAGCGATGATATGAACCGTGGCGGTGTATGTCTTCAATCTTGGTCCCAAGGCACGACCATAAACCGCATACTTCGGTGCATAAGTGAAATTAGCCCTCCACAGCATATCCCTCAAGAGGGAAGGATAGCCCTCCACATCTTCGGCACGGGTGACTAAAACCAATGGCCCAAAACTCATCTGTCACGTTGAAAAGGATGAGAGGAATTAGAAACTTATTTGCACAATCAAATGAACAAAAGGGTGAGATATAGAACTAAGAGGGGTAAGAAATAAAGGAATTGCACAATGTTATCAGTTCTGAAATTATTTGATATCAAAATAGTTTTTGACTCAAAGCATCCTCTAACTAGTCGTAGTATGGCCGTTCTAACCTACAGTCAGTATGGCTCTGATACCAAGCCTGTGGGGAACCGTCCCCGGGACTCCACTGATTCACCCAAATGCGTGGTACATCTCAAGTGAATCAAGGGAACCTCGGGCGTTCCGTGATTATACCCGTGTTGGTCCCAGGAAAGTTCGCCAACACGCGCATTCTCATCCAACAGTTGACATCACAACACATATACAATTATCGGAAGCGTAAACATCATTACAGTCCAAAAGTAGGACTGCTGTCCATAATGACATATTTAGAGTTAATACACCAAGTAGCAGCGGAATCCACAAGATAAACAACAAAAGGGCCAGCATGGCATGCCCCCAAACCCTCAGGCAACCAACTGGGGCAAGAACGGCGACTAAACGTTAGAACCGTCGAAATCTACCCGGTAAAAGTCCCCGGGCAGTGCCTCATCCTCACCTGCAGCAAGTGGACAATCCGATTGAGTACAAAGAATGTACTCGCACAATAATATAAGTTGTATGCTGATTTCTAACTACATGCAGTTGTTACATCAAAGGGAGGCGAAATGGCAGTTTCAACATAAAGCAATATTTGGGATAAATCGTAAACATGCATAGATTGAAAAGGATTGCATTTAGTAAACATTTGCAAAATCTAATACATAATTAACATCATCATGATCACATTCATATCATGCCTTCAAGCATTCTCTGAACCATCAGTTCCATCGCTCATGTTCGATTACACACACAAGTACTCCAATACTCGTGTCTCTTTTTCCACACCCATCTCATTCTTACCAAGTCCTTAATACTCGCGCAGTGACTGACAATTTAAGCGATCGTCCTTAACCATGGACGCGGCTATTCGAATAGTTTAAACTCTACAGAGGTACGACTTTACGCACACGACACGTCACACTCGTAAGCCAAGCTATTAACACATTTCCTTAGATGTGTTGGCCGAGGTGAACATGACAAACCATTTTCCAGTATGTATGGTAGTGTATCTAAACCATCCGGATGACTGTGACCCTTGATCCCGCGTGCCCAGTGCCCGGTGTGTGTGGATCAAGGAGTACACCCGTTGTTGGACATCCCCAACTCAACAAAGTTCGAGGGACTCCGAGGACATTCCTTGACGCTCCACTAAGCTCAAGAAAATCCGGGTGCACATGGTTTACACACTCTAGTCATGCACAAGTACTTGGTTACGTCGGTCCCATAAACAGCGTGTGGTTCGCACGATAGTTGCTCAAAGAGACATCGCCAGGATTCAAACCTTAAGGTCCTTAACCAATATCTCTACTCATTGACCAACGTTTGAAACCATCATTATCATAATAATTCTTGATCATTGCAACCGATGGATTAAGTCCATCTATCGCAGTTTCTAACGATGTTCTAAGCATGACTAAGCAATTCGCATGAACCCATATACAATAATAATAAAACATGGAAAGATCAAGGCAAGGAAATAACACAACAATGTGGAAATAGCTAAGAATTCTACCCAATCATAATTGTAATTGAAAGTAAGCATGCAATTGATAGAATAATTCCAAAATATAGATTTCAAATAGTAGGAGCAACCATGGTCAAGGAGTAAAGTTGTGCCTTGCTGCTCGTCCTTGACTTCGAAGGCGTAGGCGTAGTCGTACTCGGGAGTGCCTTCCGAAGCGTCAACACCTAACAAGAAAATCCAATTCAATAAACACCAAATCAAGAATTCAAATGGTGCACATGATTAAAAGATGCGTGAAATCCTCATGATGTGTAATACCAATTATAATAATTGAGTTTGTAAAGTTTGGACTTGGGTGTCAAAAGTTCAAGCCTTAGGGACATTTTATCAAATTATGTCTGGAGTATCCGTATGGAACCCCAGAATGTCCGGGTAGACACCCTCAGTCTGCTGAGCAATGCCCAACCCGGACTATCCGGATATTTCTTCGGAGTATCGGATTGTTCGGACTGTCAGGGTAAAACCCCGGACTATCCGGGCTGACCTATTCTGTTTCAAAACGGCTGTTTGTCCAATGGCTTCTATACTTCCTAGAAATGGACTAGGACTTCAAAAGGGTGGACTAGGGTGGGATCTTACCACTACGGGGTTACTTTTGCACGTGGTGACGCTTGGTTTCGGCAAGAGAATGACAAAAGGTGTTGCAACACCGGTTCTCGCGGTTCGTCTCCTCCTAGCTCGTGTAGACGACGATGACCTCACTTGCTCGTGCTTGCCGCAGCAGCAACTAGCCCTCCTTCTCAAGCTTCCATGCGACATGCGCGATCCGATTCAAAGTGTGATGATGGATTCCATGTAGAAGAAGGAAATGAGTCACAATGGCAAAATTTCAGAACAAGGGGAGAAAAGAAACCGGTTACCACTCACTCAAAACTTGGTGCCTCAAGAATCCATTTGGATGGATTTGAAGCTCTTGCTCTTAGCTTCAATGTGGTATAACATGCACAAGCTCAAACTCAAGATTTGGGTGAATTTTGTGGGGAAGATTGGCAAGAGGTTAGAGAAGAGTTCTTGCTGTTTTTCAGGTGTAGGCTGAGCAAATGAGCAGGTGGGGGAGGGAAAACCAATGTGTAGCACCTTATATATGGCTGCCCACTCATGCTTACATGTGGGGCTAGGTTCCATATGTCATAGGGTGAGTAAAAAGGGTGGGTATGAGTGATTAAAGTGAGAAAAGACATGGAGGGGCTGTGCAGCCCACAAGTTACTATGCAAGGTAGGACCCATGCATCATTGACTGGTTAGGTAAGTGGGTAGAGGTGAGTAAAGTAAGAAATGGTATGGTATATATGTGCAGCCTACTCTCCTCTCCCTTATGAGCATGACCCACATGTCATTGACTAAAATAAAATAACCTAGGTGCAGTTTGGAAAATGGTTTTTCATAATAGTTGTATGATTACAATTAAGTGATGATTTTAATGATATTACAGAAGACGTTAGCATGACAAGCCCCACTTACTGGATTAACAAAAATTGGTCTATTACAGTATTTATGACTTCTACCATGATGAGTTGCATCAATATCAAATTCTCATGGATAGCCTAATAAAAGTAAACATGCTTGCATAGGAACTACATCGAAATCAGAAAAATCATGGTATATTCCAACAGAAAAATACACTCTCGTAGTTTGTGTTACCTTCACCTTACCTGTGTTGTCAAACCATTGAATATGGTATGGATGAGGATGTGCATGTGTGGTGAAGCAAAGCTTCTTGACTAGACCTAAACTCACCAAGTTATTGCAGCTCCCACCATCAATTATCACACGGACATGATGGTCCTGGACGATGAGGTAAATTTGAAACAAATTATGGTATTCTAGCTTCTCCGCTTGCTCCATTTGAGCAGCCAACACTCATTGCGCAATTATGGTCCTGTAATTCTCCATGGCAGTGGTCCCTAAAATCTCTTCACCATCGTTGTCCGTCTCATGGTCATGTTCATTATCGGCAAGGTTAGCTGCAAGAGCATATTTATCCTCAACATCACTAGCACTAATGTACCCACCTTCTTCCATGGCGATATATGCTCACTAACTTGGGCAATAGTTCATGACATTGCCCATTCCCTTGCAACGATGGCACACAATCCCAATTGTATGACCCATGGAAGCAACGGAGGAAGAGCTCTTTGCTGGTGCTTGCACAGTAGTAGATTTACTCACCTCCGGTGCTTGTGACGGTAGTGGTGGTGTTGCTGAACTCGCCCTACTCAGAGGGGGTAGCAGGCTGATTAGTAGAAGGCGGAGTTGATTTGGCTTGCCCCGGTGTCGATTTTCGGGTAGATATCTTCCCTGCAATTCTTTTTTTACCAACATAGCAAGTTGGATCAATCTATTGATATCATTAAATTCATTGTAATCAATTATGTCCTAAATTTCATGTCATAAACCTCTATAAAAACGAGTCATCTTATCTTCTTCATCCTCAAATCCTTACAACGTAACATGCCTATTTGTATCTCTTGATAGTACTCCTCAACAAATCTATTACCTTGATTCAAGCATTCAAATTTCTTACGTAAATCACGTATATGAGGAGGAATGAATATATTATTTATAGCTCACTTTAATCTATCCCATGTATCAGGTTGTAAGCCAGAATTTACTACAACGCAACATGCCTATTTGTACCTCTTGATAGTACTCCTCTATAGATCTATTACCTTGATTCAAGCATTGAAATTTCTTATGTAAATCATGTATATGAGGAGGAATGAATCTATTATGCATAGCTCACATTAATCTATCCCATGTATCAGGTTGTAAGCTAGAATTTACTACTTCATTCCACCACATGATAGCAAAATCTATGTACTTCTGGAACTAAATAGGAGTTAAATTTTTGTTCAACAGTCATTTCCCAATCTAAATAAATATCATCATCATATGCACCAAAAAAAGATGGTATGGTAAATTTGACTTTGGAAAAAGAATCATCATATCCATGACCATTGTGCTTATTAAAATTATTACTTCCCATACCATTACAGTTGTGATTCAAGCGTCATTGTTGTCGTACATCTTGTTCAGCGGTGCAAGCAGCGAAGGCATCATGGTCTTCTCCATCCGCATCATTTCCAACGACAGACTTTTCATGCTCCTCCACTCTTTGAGCCCTATTGAGAGGCGATTGTCTCTCAAAGTTCTCCATCTTTGTGAGAATATTGACAATACTTCGCTCTATTCTCTCCAATCTGTAATCATTGCCTCGACCGATCATTGCGATGCTTGCATTGATGGCATTTAGCATGTTTTTGAACTCTTTTCTCAAAATACACTCCTCTCCATCCATAGCTTCAAATTCCAAACCTACCCATTGTTAGTAGAAGACAAGAAAACACGAGAGTTTATCCCTATCAAATATGTAGGTTACGGAAGGTGGAATCACTCACTCTTAAGTGTCTTACCACTCTTACAAATGTTCTTACAGAAGCAGCGAGTGGTACAACTGGGGGCTGGTTTGTGATACGTTGACTGGAGCAAGAGTGATGTGATTGCAAAGGAGAACTTGAACTAATAAGAAGTATGTGGAGCTCAAAAGGCAACATTTGGTAGAAAGGAAAACAATATCAAAATCATATTAGCAAGCTGAATAAATATCCAATGTACTTGTTACAGTCGATGGCCTAAATGTGTTCCTAGAACTAGTTCAACCTAGCAAGGGATATATCAAAGTACAAAAAACTCAAACGATGAAAGAAATCTGATTATCTTCTTCTCTTTCCCTCTTTTTGCTTCTTTTATTCTCTCTAATTTTTTCAGCATGGCTCTTTTTTTCTTTTTTTTGCACTTGCCTTTTTTTACTTTTTCTTTTAATTCAAAGGCAAAACAAAAATCTCACATTTTGGAATGAGAGAAAATGTTGAATAGATGACCGAAAAAAGGCCAAAACAACACAACAAACTTCCGAGGCCCAGAACTCAGTTTTAGATGCCAATTTTGAGGGTCAAAAATTGCACACGTCTATGGACTGTGTTTTCCTCACATGCACCTCGTTTCCCTCTTCGAAACAAAAAAAAAGTACACCCCAATTGGGGTTCGTATGCAAAAGTTATGCCAGTTTTATTGGATACTACGCAATCTACAATTGCATGTGACTTCACTTCTTCCTTCCGGATAGGACTGAGCAAGCAATAGGATCGTGGGTGAAAAACGGTGGCTAGCGATGCAGGGCAATTGATACAAGATAGCTTGTGACATATCTAGGGCTTGCAGAGTGGAACATATAATGCAGAGCGGCGAAAAGGGTAAACCGAGTAGGACTCAGTTTTGTTCTGTGGCTTGGCAGTGGTGGGATGACTACCGGTGCAAAACAAGAACTACGACAAAGGAAGTTGGTGACTAGAAACTAGAATCGCTACTTCAAAACAATAACAGGACAACGATGATGGACATGAACTCAACAAGTGAAAGTGATAATGAAAATTGCAAAGGCACAAGGGGTTGTAGGACAGTAGAATCGATGAGGAACTTTTTGTAGGGAATTTTTTCTGGACTCTAGGACGATGGGAAAACAAAAGTGGGGATACAAGAATTACCCATCATGCAAATGGCTTTAATACCACTTGATGAGAATAGTGGCCCTATCTTCTGATAGGTAGTACTAAATCGATTGGTGGAGAACTTGACATTAACGATTCGACTTCCAATCAGAATGGATTCGAACCTTGCAATCGCTACACCATAGCTCCATTGGTTATCAACCATGCACAAACACGGTTGACCTACCCAAGAAGGCTAATCTCTATATGCTAATCAAGAACATAAGCAAGAACGTAGAAGATGTGATATGAAATTATGAATAATATTAAGCACACGAGTTCGGGTTCCACAAACCGATGTACAGCAAAAAACTAACAAAGTGTCTAGTTGTAATCTAAGTAAAACCGAAGTGTCTAAGATGGCAGCTACTGAGTATATGAGAGGGCGGTGGCTAGGGTTGTGTGTAGCTAGGGGAGCATAGACAACTTGGGCTTTGACACCACACACGGTTGCCACTACAAGAAAATGATAATTTTTTGTCGGCCCACGATATTTTCGTCAACTTTCTACAGGCCAATGACAATAATAATACATTTTCATTGGCCTAAGTCAAGCCGATGAAAATATATTTATTTTTGTTAGCTAGAGCCTACAGCCAACAAAAGTAAATCTATTTTCATCGGTCTGTTTGCAAAGCCGATGAAAACAGTCCTGCCAGGGGGTGGTAGTTGAATTTCAAATTATTTTTGTCGGCTTTGCTGGCTGATGAAAATAGCTTGTCCCATTTGTCTTATGCCACATGGTAGGAAGAACTATTTTCGTCAACCAGGCTGGTTGACAAAAATACCTAACCCAGCCACGTAGCCATTGTTTTCATTGGCCAACCTGGCTAATGAACATAAGGCGTAATAAGCCCTATGGCCATCCCATCGCGTACCCATTCGTTCACGCCACGCCGCCTCGCCTCCGATCTTCCCACGTCGCGCCGTCGACCGCCATCCTTGTGACGCTGCCTCCCCTCTCCAGTGTGCGGTGCCGCCGCTCGCCCTCCCCGCCAGCCGCCGGCCACCGCCTGGTCAACGGGTCAGTCAGCAAACCCCTAGCTCGAGCTCGAGCTATGAGGCCTCTGATTGCGTAGTTGACCACGCGGCTCCCGCACGACCTCAAGCTAGGGGGTAAGGAATCAACTCCCGCTCCGAGGGGTCGAGCTCGAGGTTCCAGGTCGAACATTCGCACCGACGGTTATCAAGATCCTTAAATGGAGTTAAGCCAGACGTGGGCGACAAGTCCGGGGCGGTTATGATCCAGCTTTAATGCGCATGAAGCTACTCTCCTGGGAATCTCTCCCGGCCGTTTCTGGTAACGGACGTGTGAGGCATAAAACCCCCTGCGATGGGCACAAAACAGGGACTCAAGCCTAGCAAAACACATACACAGTCAAACTACAGCAGCTCGAGCTAGAGAGCATTATTTATACTCAAACATAGTGAAATTCTTCATCTTTGGGCAAGACTAGAGTAGAGCCAGCGAGTTTGTTCCCTTTCCTCCGACCATCAAAGCAGCGAGTTTGTTTCCTTGGTGAGCGAAGCCTGTTTCGGGTCCTGCATTCACATTAACCCCCCGTTCACTTCTGTGGTCCAGCGATCCGTTCACTTCTGTGGTCTGGTGATCCCGATCGTCGATAATGTTGAACCCAAAACTAGTAGTAAAGGCACAGTAAATTCATAAAAGGTGAGAAATATAGAGAGAACATATCTAGTGCAAACTTTTAGAACATTCTCCTATATCCTTTTTCAAATAGGATGCAAATTATTATAAGAATTTTGAAAAAATAATTGGTTAGATAAGTCAGGAAAAATTCCCTATGACTACAGTACAGAAGGTTTTGGCCCTATTTGAAAGAGTTGTAGCTTTTCTAAGAAACTCTTTTTGGCTTTATGAGTTAAAAAAATAATTGTAGCTTTTTATAAGAGACCGTTTAATAAATAGTCAATTTCTCTCAATAATAAGTTACAAAAGCGGGTTTAGCCCAACTTTCAGCTTTTAGCTTCCAATAGTTATATATAGTTTTGTGTTATGTCAAGAGTCGTTTAAAAACTGAGCTGTTTAGAAAGATTTATTATTTTTTCAGAAGTTGAAACTGGCTTTTTAAGTCACAAACAGGCCTTTAGGCAGCTGTTTCTTATGGGCTTTTGCGAGCTGGCAGGCCCGTAGCCCCACTGCCCAGTACACACTATCGTAGCTCGACGCGCTTGCACAGAGGGCTTCTCTCCACCGCCGTAGCCTTTCTTCCCCAACTCCGACAAACTCGCGTGCCTCTAGTGGGCTCCGCCCTAGAAAGATTCGAAGCTCCAGTCCATGGCAGAGACAGCGGCAGCGACGCCGCTGGACATCGATGACCTCCCTTTCTCTGACCTCCTCCTCCTCCTCTCGCCAGAGCCAGCGGATGACAACCGGCGCTGCCGCCTCCTGGACACCGTCGGGACCACCCTTGGTCGAGGCGGGTCTGGGTTGCTGGCCGTCTCTGACGTGCCGCGTGCGGGCGCCCTCCGGCGGCGGCTCCTCCCCCTGGCCCGACGCCTCGTCCTCATGGACCATCCATCCCGCGCGCAGCTCCTCATGGTTACCGCCCTTCCATTCCCTCCTGTCGCCTTCTTCCACCCTCTTTTTTCTTTTCCTTCTCTTTGGAAACTGCAATGCGCCTCTGAATTGATTTGCTTCCATGGGCATTTCAGAAGCATGGTTTGGGCAGCGACGTGCCTCTGAAGAAGCTCGATAGGTCCGTTTCCTCATTTGCCCAGCTTATAAGGCATTCAGGTAAGTGGCGCTTGCAGGAGTTTTTGAACGAAACCGAAAGCACAAACAACGAACCTGGTTGTCCGGAGGAGGCACTGGGTGTCGATGGATTTCAGGAACCCAAGTGTGATGACATTGAGAATCTTTGTGAGCTCGTTAAGGAGCTAGGTTTGTGCATGATGGAACTTGGTATTTTGGTTGCGCGAGCTTGTGACATTGTTATCGGTGGAAATAAGTTAGAGCAAAGCATTACTGACTTTGGCACTGCAAAGGCCAGGCTCATTCACTACCACTCTGAGTTGGATAACATTATTATCAAGGAGAGCAGCACAAAGAGAAAAGGTAACATAAAAAAAGTAGCAGCAACACCTTACAAGTCGTGTTCTCAAAGACCTGGATCATCACATGGATCCTGTATCAGATCAGACGATGAGGCAACTCTTATGGCAGAAAAAGAAAAAGAATCCAAGGATATCTCGATTCAAAGTCAGGGTAGCGCAATTTCTCTCAGGAACCTTTGGCAAGAGTGGCACTACGACTATGGTGTCCTTACCGTTTTAACAATGCCATTATTCTTGTGCTCCACCCTGGGTGAAGAATTTATGATCAGCAAAGAATGCTCTCCTCCGGATGGACACACATACTTGCAGGTATTCAATAGAAGGAGGATATTCTCGGTGAGATGCCCTTCAGAGAGCTTCATTGTACAGGTTGGAGAGGCAGCAGAAATCTTATCCGGAGGGAAACTGAGATCTACTCTTCATGCTGTGAGTAGACCTTTTGGTTTCACAAACATCAGCCGGGAGACTTTTGTAGTCTTCCTACAGCCGTCATGGGACAAAACTTTACCTCACTTGGGTTACTCATTTGACAGTGAAGATGAACCAAATGATCAAAAGGAGTTGGCAGCCAGGAGTGATGGGTCAACTGGGTCTTGTAGTGAACATATATGGATGCAAGAAATTTTGAAAAAAATCCCCCCTCTATCATCAAGGCTGAAAGAAGGGATGACATTTGCGGAGTTTTCCCAGCAGACAACAAAACAGTATTATGGTGGCGGAGGCATCCAACAAAATAATTAAATAGAAGCATTATGGTGATGAAATGCATCTCAGAGATACCAAAAGGATATATTGAGTTGCATGCTGATGACGATGAGAATGCACTAGGTGAAATTACTCCACATCATGTTAAAGGTAAACAATGTGATACTGTTTACCCTGCTTGATGACTATTCTTTTGCACTTACAACAAACTATGGTGTTTTAACTAGTCTTTTTAACTCTTCTTTCAAATTGTTTTGTCCCAAAATTTGTTAGGCTTATTATTTTGATTTGGGTTTCATTAAAACTGCCTCCCTTCCATTCATGTGTTTGTTGTTTTAACTTCCTACGTTCAAATTCGATACTTGTTTGAAAGTTTTCTTCAAGGAGGAAAGCTAAGAAAAGACAAGGTAAGCAGTCTCCCTGTATAGTACTCCCTTCGTTTAGAAATATGTCGTATTTTGACTTTGCATAAGGATTAAGGTTAAGGTGAAATTGAGAAAGGTACAAAAGAAAATGACATAGATACCTCACTTAATTGTCTTGAAAGATGAAGAGATAATACTTTATGTGTGTAGTAATGAATAAATGTATATGGTTACAAAGAATAAATAGGGGTATAGTATGAAAAACTTTATTAAATCTACATGCAAGCTTTATACTTCTAGATAAAGACCATTTAAACTATAGGCCTTATGTTTCTAAATGGAGGGAGTACATGCCCAGTGCTTTAGGACACTTATCTGTTACCACTTTGATGTGTTACCATACTTGCGTGATCAATAGTAGAGTTCTCACATCAAGAAAGGCAATCTCTACCAACAATGATTAACAATTGGCCAACACAATGCCTGTCAGTAATCAAGTTTGATGGCTTTGTGAATCGCCAATGGCTGCAAGAAAACTGTTACTGCAATCTGCAGTTTCCAGCATTTTTTTACAAATCACCAAATTTGGTGGTGATTCCGTAACCCCTCGCCTATAGATCTTTATAGGGAATAACAGGGAATCCAATAGCCTTCTGAACAGAGAGAACATTCGCTCCTCTGATCTGTTCAAGATGAAAATTAATCTCCTGTTTTTCTAAAAATAACTTTCCACATTTCGGTGATTTATCTGTGAGAAAAAGGTACTGTTTTTTGGTTACTGTGGATCTATATTTTGTAATGCAAGTATAATTCCTTTCATTTGTGTACAAATATCATTTGGATGAAAAATAATTAGTGACCTGTGATGGTCTTCTCGTCTCAGTTACAGGTTTTCATATATTTTCTAAATGTTGTTCCTCTAATTCAACCAGCTTTTGTTAGTGTGGTTGAACTTGTACCTACCCATTATTAACTGAAATCATATTATTAGGTGCAATTATGAAATAAAGCAAAGAGCAATCGCATTAACCTATTATTAAATATATTTTTTGCAATAATTCAATTAATTTTAATGCAGTTACTATTCTAATCGAACTTCCATTTGCTTTATCTGTATCTCTTGGTCCGAAAGAGCCATATGTATACCGATTAGTTTGCATTTTGAGTTCCGATTTCAGTGCTTTTGTGTCACGTCCCAGATTGGAATGCAATGGGTAACTATGAGAGGCAGCTAGCTGATGTCCTGGACTGCCGCGCTTTGGTGGTGCCGTGGTGGCACTTCAGCCAAGTCATATGCGTCGACAGGCGACCTCAGTCAGAGGATAAAGAGAAGCGCAGGGAGAGATGTGCAACAGTGCAAGGAGGGAGGAAGAGTGAAGAGGGAGACTGGAGATAACTTCTTGCTTGCCTTTATTGATAATGCCACCCCCCTATACAGAAATCTCCTGACATTACGGATTAAAGCTCGAATGCAATCTACTAGATTATGGAAATAACAATCATGGGAACTAACAAACTAACATGGTGGATGAATTGCCGCCAGCCCTTAGGAGGCTGTGCTGGCATTAGAAAGTGTTACGGGTGTGGCAGCCCTGCTCCCACACTGGCACTGGTAAGGGATACAAACATGAATACCGTCACAATGGTTTTCGCAGTATGATTACGTGCAGTTGGTATTCAGGTTCACAAAACCAACGAAAACCTCTCAAAAACCGTAGCTTTCGAGCGTACCGACGCGGTTCGAGATCCAAAACCGCTCGGTAAGCCGGCCTATTTAAAAAAAATGAAAAATTCAAAAAAATTTAAAAAATTTATGCGTTGAAAACCGCTTGAAAATCATTGAAAAACCGCGGTTTTTTGCTGAAAACCTCTTGAAAACCGTTTTTTAAGAACATTCAATTGGCCTGTTGGTTTTTCGCAAAAAACTGAGTGGTTTCTCGCCAAAAACCGAACGGTTTTCGATTTTTTTGAATTTTTTTCAAACTTTTTTTATTTCTTAACCCTTCGATTTCTGACGGTTTTTGATCGGTTTTTGCGATTTTCGAATTTTGATTTTCAAAAAACAGTTTTTGAAACCCTCATCCTGTTGGTATTACTTTAAGCAGCACTGCTCAAGAAGCGATATGCATCTTGCTGAGCTGCTTTTGAACAATTTGCTATTCATGAATCAGGGAAGAGTACATCAGTTCGTAAATCCTGACAGGTAGCACATTTGTTGTCATCTATGTTCATTTGATAATTTTTTTTGACACGTGATTGCTTACGTTATTCAGGAATGAACTAGTCACAAGTTTCATAACCTATTTCATGGGTGTGTATGACCTGCTTGTTTCTTTGTATTGAACATTAATTTACTACTTTGAAATTGCAATTAATGTGGATTTGGATTCTTTTTTTTTTATTTATCAAAGTCATGTTAATAGCAAAGTTCTGGTTGCCACCATGTGCTAACTTTTACCTTCTCGAATGCCCTGGAACTAATCAATTTGCGTGCTGTTAATAGCAAAGTTCTGGTTGCCACCATGTGCTAACTTTTACCTTCTCGAATGCCCTGGAGTTAATCAATTTGCGTGCTACTGGAACTCAATCGGCAGTAAATATTTTAACCCCCAGTCATTGTACTGTGCAAGATAGCTAATATTTAAGAAATTATGTCATTCTGCTCAGATTTATCTCCGCAAGTAATCACATTTATTCAATCATGTCACAGCTTCTGTCCATTCTACAGGTGAGCGTATTCTAGTACTCTGGATAGCTCATTTCTATGCAGCTGGCCTAATATCTTTCTGAAGCCTTTTCTTCTTAGCAGATCCGGCAGAAAAACTATTACTTTACTAGTTCAATGTCCGTGCGTTGCTACGAAAAATAAAATTGGAAACGAAATATAAATACATTTCGAAATTCAACGGTAGCATCACAAGATAAGCAAGCTTCTAACAATATCAGTTAGAACATATAGCATTCAATTGTACAAATAATCCACACTTCTGCCAAATATACAAAAGCATTCCACCACAGGGAACAAAATAAGTGATATCGTACTCAGTATGCATTGAATATGCAATAGCAGTGGAGATAAGGAAAACTTGCGTTCGACTTAATGTTACGCTCCACCAATATGTGCCCCAAAAACAAACTTGAAAATAGTAAGGTAAAGAAAAAACTTCCGATTAAGTCTAGCATACAAAGGAGGTGAAATCTATTAACGAGGCAATGACCAAAAGAGACCGAAAAAGGAAAAATATTATGAACATCAAATACTTGTCTTTTAGCACTTCGACTCCTCCTGCACATCCTTCGCGAGAACGATTCGCAATATGAATCAAATTCCATCATTGCCCTTTCAAAAAAATCTCAAGAGCCTCACAGAACCAACGGCGACAATGCTTAATGTTGGCGGCCGGTGGAATATAGTAGGTTATGGAGCAGTTAGCACATGTCCCACTTGCCTATCGCAACTCACATAGTATCTATGCAAGCACCCAAAGAACGTACATGCAAATGGAACAGTGATTAACGAATCCAAACCCTTCATTTGCCTCATGAATAGCCAATAGCAACCTCTCCTGGAGCTGGTCTTTGGATGTGTACTCAGGCAAATCCAGTTGGTTAAAGCTGCAGCGAGTAAATCAAACTAACAAGTGAATAAATCATTTCTCTACACGCAAAGAAATAGATAAAACTCATAGAACATGGGTTTAGTGCTTTTGCAATCCAAGAAATCTTGTAACATGATTGACTGATTTTTGAATTAGCAAATCTTGTAACGGAATTTGAATTAGCAAATCGTAAAGATACAAACTACTGGTACACATACCCACTCACTGGACCAGGATTTTGTGAGGTATGCACATACCCTACATATGATCCGTTCGCAATCTAACAAAAGCTTCAAGGATTTCATGCATTCAACAACCGATGAGATAAACCAAGCAGAAATTCATGTAAAATCCGTGTCAGAAGAGAGAGGAAGATAGATGATCAATCGGATGATCACAAATAACTATGATCACAAATTCCGAGACACCTGCAACCGAGGGAGCAGCACCATGATGTGAGAAGTTACAAAAGGTCAAGCAATAAAAGAAAATCGGTAAGTTACTGAGTTCTGATGTGAGAATTTACAAAAGTGACAAACTGGGAATCAACAAGTGAACACCAGTGGATAGGTAAGTTTTGCACAAGTTACATCTGCAAGAGACTTGACACAGGAAAAGGAGAAGAGTTAAGCTCAAATGTAGAATAGCTAAACTATGCCTCGCCGTTTATTTGCAGAGGAAGTGTAGTGCTCAACTGCTGCTAGGAGCCTAGAACTACATCTCTCACATAAGCACATAAGCAAGGATGACCAAATGAGTTACTGGAATGGAAGCAGTACTACAAAGTTGTTGATTCATCGCTTATTGGAATGGAAGACAATATGACTTGTGAAACGACAATTTGAAGAAGACAATATGCTAAGAGGATGGAAGCAGCATGAGATGTTTTTCTAGATTAAGCTATATTGGATCACAAGAGCCTTGTGATTTATCACAAGCGAATGCTTTGGACATTGTGGAGAGGTTGATCTCAATCAATGGCATTGGATCGTCCCAAGAGCCAACCCCAAATAAACTGGAAACAGCAAAGCCACTTGTTTCAAGTAAGAGAGGAACTCTAATATTGGTTGAGAAGGTTGGCTGTAGTAGAATTTCAAATGAAAGGGCAGAAATCTTTGCATGGGTGGATAGTCGCGAGGATGATGAGGGAGGTGATTTTTTCAGTAAAAATAAGGATATCTTGTTGCACAAATCAACCAGTAGAGGGAAACCAAAGAGTCATCTTCCCAAGGCAAAGAAATGCTCCACCGGAATTGCACATGGTGAAAATAAAATAGGGGAGTGCAAAAACAGAATTAATTCCCAACTATGTGGAAGGTTTGAAACTTTTCCTTTGTCAAATTCAAGACTACTCAAAAGTGATGTAAAGAGTAAGCGGGCTTCTGGAAAGAGGACTAAGAAAAACATTTTGAAGGACTTAGGTGATCTATCAAATGCCAAATCTTTGGAAGAACGAGGAAAAGGTCACAGAAGCCAAGATGATGTTGGTCCAGATGCTCAAATGGCTCTTGAAGCTATAGAGGCAGCGCACGTGTTCACTGCTAAAATTTTGTCAGCTAAAGGTGAACATCCATTGGATAGAGAGATGAGAGATGAGAAGTCTAAAATAGTAAAAAGTCAAATACTAGGGGTGGAGTGGGCCTCCTCCCCTTGAAAGTTGTAAAGGTTTTTGTGCTCCTTTGAGCTTTGACCACCTTGTTGTAAGGCTTTGTAAACCCCCTCCGTCCAGAAATACAAATCTTTTCATTCATGCTTGAATTTACATTACGCATTTACTTTATATCTTAAATTCAGCATTTAAATTTCTACAATTTACTTTCACGCAATTTATTTTCTTGCAATTTGGATTTGCCTCCACTCCTTCTAAATGCTGCTGATCTTGGATGTCTGGAGTGTGTTCATATAGTTTTCTGTCTCTTTTGCACTCTAGGATAGACTAGAGATCAAGTTTTCTATCAAGTTGCATCTCTGTCCAAAAGATGTTTTTATACAACATTCAGTTTTTGATTTTTAGAAAAATATAAAAAAATTATTTTTGAGTAATTTTTATTGGAGAAGGTGCGGGACTCTCATATCCATCTATGGAAAACTTTTGGAGTCCATTGGTCGCATCGTTTGGGCGCCATGAGGTGAAAACCGAGCCCTAAACTTTCTACTCGTAGTTCCTGATAGTCTGTGATGTTTGATTTTTGATGATTTTTCTACAAAGCGTTTGTAGGTGATATTTGGTGGAGTACTTAAGGATGCATTTTCTCGTAGAAATAAAAATTTTCAAAATTTCTAGAGCACCTAAAGTTCACCAACCACCTACTCCATGTGAGGACAGTTTCTGGAAATTCTACTTTTGCTTTTCTGAAAATGACTTTTGTGATTTGGCTCAATTTTCTTTCTAAAAGCAAGAGTTGAATTAATTCCTTTTGTTTTGGATACTTAACAACCAGGATTGTGACTCAAAAATCCCCATATATTCCATGATTCTCATCCATGCAAGCTAGGGGTACACATAGTTGTCAAGTTGTTCGGGTGTTTCACGATTTATTTAGCGCGATCTTTTTGAGGTCTTAGTTGGAGTATTTTGTGGAAAAAAATTTGTTTGCGACCATTTACCCTCTCTGTTCGCCATCTCAATCCTTCACCCCCCCACTCCTCACTCCAGTCGCAGCTCCCTCCTGGACTCCTTTTACCTGGGGCCTTCCCCCTGGCAACAGCTCCTTTTCCCTAGCGCCTTCCCCCCTAGCAGTAGCTCCTCCTCTCCTTGGCACCTCCCTCCTGGCTAAGCTCCTCCTCTCCCTGGTGCCTCTCTCCTGGCCGAGCTCCTTCTCTCCCAGGCAGCAGCTTCCCCTCCCCCTCAAGCAAGCAACAACTCCTCTCCTTGTTTCTCCTTAGGGGTAAGTGGAGGTGTAAGTGGAGGTATGGATTTCTAGGTTTTGGGGGGGTGTGCTTGTTGTTCTAAGGGGCAGTTTTGCTTGTTTGGATGCTCTAAGGTTCCTGGATTTGGGGATTTGGGGGTGGGATGGTGGTTCTAGGGTTTGGGCAGAAGTTCTGATTTTCAGGCGGTGCAATGCCTGTTTTTGAAACTGCGATTTTAGGTCCTTAGAGCCATTTTCTAAGGGTTTTGGCTGTAGTGTAAATTGTAGATCATCGCCTTACCTTTAATTAGAGTTCAAAAACTTGAATTTTGGTTCAACCGTTTAGAAGTTATGCTAGTTCCTTTGCCTATTGCGCAATCTCTGTTCCAGCAGGCAACAGCCTTGTTGAACTGCGATTTAGGTCAAGTTTGAAACCGATTTGAAATTTTTCAATAACTAGAGTTAGATGGAAAATTTTTTTTAGATGTCAAAAATGTTTTCATTTGTTTGATATCTAGCATTATTTATGCCCTGTTGAATGTGCTGTCCAGAACACTGAATATCTGCTGGAAGTTCAGAGGTTTGGGCAGATCCGGATCGATGTTCAGATTTGAAGGATTGAGATGGCAAACAGAGGGGGGGGTGAATGGTCACAAAACAAAAATTTTCCTCACAAAAATACTCCAACTAAGGCCTCAAAAGATCACGCAAATCAAATTCAGCAACTCTCTAAAACCCGAACAACTAGACAACTATGTATACCCCTAACTTGCATGGATGAGAAACATGGAATATGTGGGTAAATTTTTTATCACAATCGTGGTTGTCAAGTGAATAAATAGAAAGGAACCAAATCAAACCTTACTTTTAGAAAGGAGACTAAGCCAAATCACAAATGTCACTTTCTGAAAAGCAAAAGCAGATTTTCCAGAAATTGTCCTCTATTGGAGCATGTGGTTGGTAGGTTTCTGTTGGCCTAAAAACTTTAGAAATTTTTATCCCAATGAGCAAATGAGTCTTCAAGCACTCTACCAAAGACCACCTCAAAACACCTTGTAGAAAAATCAGGAAAAATCAAAAATCACAGACTGTCAGGAACTTCGAGCAGAAAATTTGGGGCTCGGTATTCACCTCATGGCGCCAAAATGGTGCAACCAGTGGACTCCCCAACCAGTGAGTTCTGTACCGTCTTCAATAAGAATCACTTAAAAATTATTTTTCTTGATTTGTCTAAAAATCAAACACTAACTACTGCGCAAAGAACAAGTTCTGGACAGAGTTGCAATTTAATAGAAAAGTTGATCTCTAGTCTATCTTAGAGTGCAAAAGAAATGTAAAACCATATGAATACACTCAAGACATCCAAGATCAGCAGCATTTAGAAGGAGGGGAGGCAAATTCAAATTGCGAGAAAATAAATTGCAGAAATTTAAATGCTGAATTTGAGACATAAAGTAAGTGTGTAATGTAAATTCAAGCATAAATGAAAAAGATTTGCATTTCTAGAAGGAGAAGGTTTACAAAGCCTCACAGCAAAGTGGGAAATGCTCAAAGGAGCACAAAAACCTCTACAACATTCAAGAGAAGGAGGCTATCCCTCCCCTTCTATTTTGTACTACTCTTGAGCCACCTACCACCCTTGGTAAAAAGAGTCAATTTTAGCACTTTGATTGATAAGTAGATGAAGGACTCATGTATGAATCAAATCTAGTTTCACCTAAGTTGCTATCGGGACTGTAACTCCAAAATTCACAAATCATGGCATATACTGCTAAAGAAGAAACTCAGCAAGTACAAGCAACATGGTAAACAGACTTCAAACTTATCTAGATTACCAGACTTCAAGATAAAACACTTGCAACCAAATACGCGAAAATGAGATACACTGGTCTTTCGCCCACACCTCAACTCATAAGAAGTTTGATGCAAATGTGCTCTCAAGAAAATGCAATTTGAAACATGGCAAACAGTAGCTATAGCCTTAGCTCAAAACTTCCTAGGAGTATTGTACTTGTCTAGCATCGTTTTCGCCATCTCAAACAGGGTCCTATTCTTCCTTTGCACTACGCAATTTTGCTTAGGGGTGTATGGAGTGGAGAACTGATACTCTAACCCAGACTCACACGGAAACTCTCAAAGTAGGAGTTCTTGAACTCTTTATCGTAAGGCACCGGGGAGCTCAATAGACAACCTACTAATGAAACCCCTGAAGTGAGAAAATGTCTCATCCTTCGAGGCCATGAAAATAAAGGGGATGCAAAGGCTACTCTAGCATGAATTCAAAATTTTTTACCGCGAACACCCAGGATCACATGCAAGTAGAGGATCAGGGATCGTTACCCTTAACGCGCAGATGCAGTGGAAGTAGAGTCGCGAGCGTAGAGGAAGTAGACATTCATGCCCCGATCAACTCCGAGCAGGTCGCAGCGTGGTCGGCGAGTAGATCGTCGAGGTCACCGAGTAGATCGTCGTGGTCGACGAGCAGGTCATCGAGGTCGCTGAGCAGAACGTCGATCCAACCGAACAGCGCGTCCGCGTACAGCAACACCTCTAGCGGTATCCACACGTACCAAGCAGGAACACCGTGCGGGGTGTGCTAGCACCTCGCCGCGTAGCTAGGGTTTCTAGGGAGTGGGAGGGGCGTGCGGTGGCTAGGCGTGGTTAGGGCTCAACTTATCTCTCTCCCCGTATGCCACCCCTGGCTTCGCCTTATATAGATGTGCTAGTGGGCTCTACCTCCTACGCGGATCATATCCATGCACAAAACCCATTAAACAATTCCAACCCGTTAAGTGTGTGACCCGTTAGGTTCAGTGCAAGTCAGCTGTGGAATTAGAAACTCCTTTCCAACCCACAGATCAACAGCGGCACCTAGCAGTACATATTATCCCCCGAATGCACAGAATACTTTATTCGGCTGAACCATTGATACATCGCATGTACCGATCCCTTTGCCACACGATACCAATCAAGCTCAAGCCGAGATATGCGCCACCCTTGTTAGTAGCTCGACCACTTCACTCGTTAATGTGATGGATATAATACCATGACTAACTCCTTAGTCACATTAGCACAGCCGTGCGTTTTTCCTATCCATCCACACTGAGGAGCCCAGAGGTATCTCTCCCGTTATCTAGGAGGGGCAAATCCCATCTTGATCAATCACACCCCTGGCTAAGTTTCGTGGCATACCCAGTAGCCACCTTTATAACTACCCTGTTATGGTGTAGCGTTTGATAACACCAAAGCAAACAAATCCACATACTAGGTATCTATGATGATCTTAGGTCTAAGGACCATATAGGCGTACCACTTGAGACTATATGCTGATGGCACTTTATAAGATAACAATCTCACAGCGTCTCGGAGTAGGTCTGTCCGACTACCCATATTCTCCAACATGTGTCCATATTATTGGTTCGATATCTCCACATCAATGGTATGCGAAACATTACCATCAACCAACCAATGTGCTGGTCAAATCACTACCGTTCCTCGTACTGATATGGACTAGGGACCCGTTTAGAATAATGTCACTATAACGATGTGTTTCGCAACCAAGTCGCACTCAGTGAACAAAGTCATGACATTAATTCTTGGAACCGATAAGCAAAGTTATCATAAGTACATGAACAAAGATGTTTGTACAATTATCCAATGACTAACCTAACGGCATATTCCCTACAGAAAAATACCCAAGAATACTGTCGGCGTACTTTACGCCGGGGTATTCTCTCCGCCACGGTCAGGAGGGGCCACGAGAGCCAAAGCGTAACAGCTTGGTGAGCAGGCGGGCGATCAGACCCCTACGCCAGGCTACGGGGCCGCGTGGCAACCTGGCGAGCAGGGATGGAAGGGAATGAGAGGGTGCGACATCGACGGGTGTGCACTCAAGTTATACCGGTATAAGCATTGAAAAGGGTGCATTTTGAGCATAAAAGCATACCGCACTGCATAGTATTGATAATGTTGATTTGTGAATAATGTGAAGAAAGGTTGAGTCGTGGACTCTACCAAATATGATGACTAAGATGAATTTGATGAATGGTTATGATATTTTCTCTTTATGTGCTTGCTGAATTTAATTAAGCAATATTGTCAAGTTAATGCTTTAAATATGTTAAATGGTTTTGATACTGCTCTTTGATGTACTTTGCTGAGTCTTAGACTCAAGCTTGTTTGTTTAATATTTTAGGTACCCTGAGGACGGCTTGTCGGGGGTGGGATGTAGCTTCACCTTCACTTAATGTCACGCCACTCTTGAATATTAGCTTTGAGGAGTTGCTGCCTTGTGGTTTAATTTGATAGCTAGTTTTAGATCAATGTGGTAGAGTGCTTTGTGGTTGTGGATTCAGTTTTTCATCGGTTCGCGATTAAACTAGTCAGGAGATTATTATTGTGATCTTTGCTTGAGCTGAGTTTACTAGTTGACGCTTGTGGTTGCGTGGTCATGGCTGTAATTATTTGCTAGAATGTTTCTTTAGAATTTATTTATGCTTGTGATTATTTGTTGTGCTTGCCTATCGTTCCATTTTTTCTAGAAAGGTCATGGCGAAATTTTCTTTGATTGAATTTCCCTTCTAGGCTGCTTGCTGAGTATTAGGGTTTTCTTGTGTGTTCTATTGGTGCTAAAGAGTCTAGTGGTAACATTTAGGGCACGTTTTGTGTCAGGGTGTTACACTATCTAGGCTTTGGTTCGATCGGCTCACGTATTCTTCCTACTAGATCAACTTTAGCCATAGAATTTCCCTCATCAAGTAACGTTTGATTCTAGATCATCCTGGAAATCTTTTCATGGACCGATCCCTTATTTATTTGTTCATCACAACGGTCCTATATCGGCTTATATATTCTGTCTTTAACCAACCGCCGTTGCCAATCACCTTGATGCGGATAATGCTCCACTGGACAAGTGTACGGTGATGGCAAAGCTGACCCTATTTCCCAACCAAACTACCAAAATGAGCATCGTTGGTTTTCTTTTTGAAGGTTACTGGGCCAATACATGTTATCTTGCTGTCATGTAGAATAACATGTCCTGTTGTTCCTCCATATTTTTGTAATAGTTAGGAGAAAGTTGGCTTGTGAATCGACTTTCGTGGTGATGGTGCTCTCTCAGCCTTATACCACCTGCCGATCTACAAGTCTCCCTTTTGCTTGGTAGTCCTTGAATTCTTCCCTACAGGGATAGTTTCTATTTGAAGTGAACCGATCGTGATTTCCAGGGTCTCTCTACCACTAGAGTTTGACTGAATGTCAACATGGTGTGCAATTTTTGACTTCGTATCTTGTATTAGCTCTTTTCCCTTTCCAGAACATTGGGCCATGTTGATCGAGAAGGAATTAGCATCCAACTACATCGTCAACTCTTCTGCAAATTTGAGTCGGATATCTTTTATAGCCGATTGTATCTACTATCGAAAAATATTGCAATTATTAGTGTTATGAGAAAAATAATGATGCCATTTGTAATACCTTCACTTTTTAATATTTTCAACCAATGGTATGTTGTGTCCTTCAGGTAACTGTATTATCTTTTCTTGTAGCTGTAAGTCAAAAATATGATCACATTTAGAAGTATCAAAAGCATATTTTATTTTCAACTTATTCTTAGTCGACTTAAGCCATAAATAGACTAAAGATATTTTAGAACACTTATCCCATTCGGCTATATTTATTACCGCCTCATTATCTTTCTATGAATCACTTGAACCATATTCGACGAGGTTAACTTTGGCTTTGTTTTTATCCTTATTGTTATTATTTTTGAATTTATCCCTAAAGCCTTTATTGTCAGTAAAATAATTTTCTTGTGCCGATACCCGATGTACCAAATGACTTAAATCAGTGAGCTCTTATTCACCGAAATTTTCTTTCAACTAGGATACCAACCCTAGAAAGCCAAATTGCCTAATTGATTATCTGGCAAAGTGACACTAAAACACCATTTTCTAATTTCCCTGGATCTCTTAATGTAATATTTAATCGATTCACTAAATTTCTACTGGACATAACATAAATCGAAAATCCTAATCTCCAAGCTTCCAAAGAAAAGTATTCATGCAATCGGCTCTCCAAATCGGTCCAAATATTAACCGAATTTGGGGGCAAAGTTGTGAACCTTGTAAAAGCTACCCCTGATAATGATAATGGAAATAATTTTATCCTTAGTCCATCGAGTAGGTTGCTTCACCGCATTGTGATCTCAGAACACAACAGCAATCTGATCGACCCAATTTGCTGTATTGACAGATAAGGTGTTAGGGGCTTTCCAATTATGATCATAACTGGCATTCTACCGTCGAGTGCAGGCTCGAGCGGATATGTTGGTTGAGCTGATGGCAGTTGATGAGGCTGTTTATAGCCTACATTCGGTCTCCTAGCAATCGGCTCAGGTACCGAAACAAAAGGTTCCAAGTAGGTCACAACCTTATATGGGGCTAGATTCTTCTGTGGGATCGGCTCGATGTATTGTGGATGCACAGGGATTTTAATCAGCTGGGGAACCGATTGTGGATAGGCCTAAAACGGAGCTAATGGTGGTAAGCTAGCTTGTAAGTCCAACTTAGCAACATAGGTGTACGCTTGATAATGTGCAACCCCACTTGCTCGGGAATCCCGTGGCAGTATTATGGTCGGATGGGTTGACATTAGAGTCGGAATCGGAGCCGATGGTTTAGGACTGACTTCTAGCACTGGGTTCTGCGTGTTTGGCTCTATTGAGTAGACCAGGTAATTTGGTAGAGCTTGCATCGGCTTGAGCAAATTTCTAGCCTATACTAGTTCATGACCTATTGTTTTAACACTATCGGCTTAAGAGTTGTTACCAAAGTTGATAGTTGATTGATCAAAGCATGGTGCATAGATTTATTAATCATAGCAGATAATTCAACTTAGGCAGACAAATATCAACTTACCCATGCATTGGTGGTCTATGTATCACCCAAGGGATTGATCGTCAGTAGTACGTTCTTTTGGGTGATGCCGCATCGAGTCTTCTAGTAACAATTAAACATCATCTACCCAAGCGTAGCTTTTTGATCTTCAATCTCCTTCCACTATTATGGCATCAAATCGTCCATGGTCAAGATGATTATAGAATCGAACAGGATGTCAAACAGTAGAATCGACTTGCCAAAAGAAGATAGTGTGTTCGATCGGACGTGCCAAAAGTGTGTTGGCACCGAAAAAGATCCAATCGGCCTCAACACAAGTGAACATCAGGTTTGAGAGGTTTGAGGCATGCCAGTCGATTTGATTGCAATCGGCAAGAAAGAGTATAATCTAAACAACTATTATAGCCGATTAGGGTTTTAATTCAGATCAGATCTAAACAATTATATAGCCAATTAAATCGCACGCAACAATAAATCTAAGCAGCTTGTTACAGCTGATTAGATGGTTTGGTAAAGGTATATTTTCCCCAAAAAGGCGACGCACAATAGGATTGGAGAAAAGCAAACCAAGGTAGAATGGTATACTCAAGGATGATCAACAATCGGCGATGCACAATTTTATTGATAAGGAATAAATTACAATGTCTAAATTACAAGAGCTACTCCTAGTTGACTGGAAAAGTAGATAAAGAGTAAATACGAGTTATTTGTTTGATTGGTTGGTTGTTTTTCTCTTTCTCGCCTCTATTCACTTTTATGGCATGTTGGCCGATCGTATTATTTTCCGATGTGTTGTCAATCATGATTCAATCTCCTATAGATAGAAGTGATTTTGGCTATTTTTCTAATTTCACCTCAATTTCCTTTTTTAACCGATATAGGCCGTAAATATCCCATTTCATTCTCAGCCTAACAAATTGGCCATGCCTCGTCAAATTTTGGTTCTAACAGGTCTAATTTAATCATTTTGTGTAACAGAATTCTGTTAAAATAACAAGAACCAGCTTTTGACTGGATGAAGAATATTCACTTGACATGTGATTCCTTTTATAAGGCAACTTCACATGTGAATATGTGATTCTTATCTGTATTTTTGCAAATTTTCTTCCTAAGCTTGATAGCATACTGTATTTGTTTGGCGAAGCCTGATTGGCTAATTGATCGAGCGAACCTAATGGCTCCCAAGAAAAGGATACATCAGTTTGCTCAAAATATACTTTGATGGGGAAAATGGGCAAACATATGAAAAAAAAAAAAAAGAAACTACGTGAGCCTAAGCTGACCATGAACTTGATATCATAAATCAGCTGTCCTAAAAAAATATAAAATATTGATACAATATACACGTAGCAATATACATTCACGTACTTAATAATTGCTGTACAAGAAGCCAAATCAACACCTCAGCCCTTCATCTTTTATCTTCTCTCGAAAAATCAAAGAAACGAGAACTCAATGAAGAATCGAATTCATCACATTTTTGCTTTTCCATATCAGTCATCGTTCATCTCCTATCAGTTCTGTGCTGCACGCACTTGTCGGATGGCGTGTCGTTGTGCTGCAGCCGTATCACCCCGGTCGTGTAGGTGCGGACGCCGTTCTCGGATGAGGATAGCTGGAGGCCGTAGGATGGGCTGGGACAGTGACGAAGGCGGCAGGTTGAGTCCGTTGGGAGCTGGAGCACCTGGACATTGCAGGTCTTCTCCAGGTTTGGTGTGGCGTGCAGCCGCGAAGGGAGGTCTATTGTGAAGTTGCCGTACTCATCAGTTGTTGCGAATGCGGAGTTAGCCATCGTGTGGAGGCCTTCAGTTTCACAGGCTACTGCCACCTTAGCACCTGTTTGAGAGAAATTCACAACGTTAGTTATCACTTCTGAGCGCACACAATTCAGCATCGAAAGGAAAATTACTATGAAATGGGTATTACAGGGAAATTTGCTGTTACACCAGATTATGTGTTTGTAAGTTGTTCAGCTCTATTGTCGGGAGGATCTTGCTAGTGTCGCGCTATGAAAATCACTTCAGCTGAAAAGTGAAGATTTCATCTATGGCACTCTGAAAAGTGCAAAACTCACAAAATACTTGTTAACAAGTCATTGATATGTGAGCACAAACTCCACTTGTCATTGTCACAGCTATTGGTACCTTGTGGATTGCCGCTTTAGTAAGTGGCATGAACCAAAATTTTCTGACAAAAAAAGAGACCTGAAACATGAAACGACACCGCATGCAAGGCAGTTTGTGCCAAGATAGGCAGGCACATCAGGAATCTTTTCGAACGGAGAACTCCTGCTCATGCGCTGACACACTGCGAGATGCACGCTGCAATTAACAGTACGGCCGTCGACGCAGACGGAAAATCAAGGTGGCAATATAATGCATTGCGACTTTGCGAGTGCACTTATTGGCAGATGTGACAGGTGAATAATCCTCCATTGCAGAACGAGTTAGCAAGGTGTTCGGTGATCATCTGCCAACTGTGACCCGGACTGTCTGACGCCTTCGTTCGCAGCATATCTAAAGCAGGTTTTAACGATCCCTTCAATTAATCCGTGTGATTCTTGACCAAACATATAGTCCTAACAAATCACCGAGGTATACATCCGATGTTGTATTATTACTTCTTTTCCATTCCATAGATTTAAAATATATACAGGATGAACTCTACAAAAGCTTTGGATTGGATATATGTATATTATTTCCAATTCATATATATGTATGAACACATTTAAGGGAGTTCACTTTACGTTTTATGGTTTCATTAGTACTGATCTCATTTATTTATCTACATATATATAGAATCTCTACTTTTAAACACAACCTTTGAGTATATGACTCTTTTGTAGTTGGCATATAATCAAAAGTTGATTTAAATTGAATTATTTGCAATCGGATTGTCATCAATCAATAACAAGGGAGATTGAAGAATGTCCTAGTTCCTCTATTATGTGTTAATGGGTTGTTTTGGTGATTAATGGCAATTGGTTTAATGGGACTGATATTTTTTATGAGTTGGTGAAATAGATTAAGTCGAATAATGATGAAGACTTTGGATGACATCCTGTGTTAAGTTCGGGATGAATGATGTTATCATATATTGATGAGCATCAAGATAAGTTCCCAAAGTGAAGGTAGTTATCATGTGTTGATAAATAAGACAAGAACCATAACTTTGAAAGAAGATGATCATTATCAAATGAAAGCTCTAAGTAGATGTGTAAGGCAAATGTATAACTAGCATAGGCTAAGGATGTTTTCCTAGTACTTTACCGATCTCAGTGTATGGTTGGAAGATTGGACTACTAGCGTATGTTATTGTAGTATTAAGAGAGGTGTTGTCTAGTAGTTTGAGTCTCATTATGTATTCATATATTAATTCTGCTTTCTCTAGTGCTACGTTGTATGATGATATTTTTTGCAAATAGTTGAAACTCATACACTTACTATTTGTAGCATGTGACTAAAGTTTGTAAATATGGTTTGCAAATTATTAAAGTTTATACATTGATTATGCAAAGACTATTGCTAGCTTGTAGTTATACTCTTTGGTCAAGTCTGTGCCTGAGATTTCGAGGAATTAGATTTTTGACATGTGTGGCTACATTGGAGTTTTAGTGTTATATATAAATATCTATGATTTCTTAGATCTTAAAAATTGATGGAAGTTGTGGCCCTCTAGTTAAGCTTTGCAAAGAGTCCAAGATCATCTAAATTGGATTTGGAGAAAAAGTTACAATCTTTTCTAAATTGTGCTATGAGTTTGTCCAAAATTGGTGATTAGGAATGTCCAAATTGAGAATTTCTAAATTTGAATTTAGGACATTTTGACAGAACATGTGTTTCGGAGTTGATTTGGATTAGAGGATTCGGAACATACGAATTTTGGAAATTAGGAATGCTCGAATCAGTGAATTCAGAAATGTCCTAATTTTCTTTCTACTAGCCACATGGATTTGTGACAATTAGGGATGTTCGCTTTTGCCAATTAGGAATGTCCGAATTGGATAATTACAAATGTCCAAATTGGGGAACTAGTAATGTCTAAATTTTCTTTTTTTGAGTATTTTGTTCCCAACGCATAGTTTTTGTTGTGCGGGCTATATATGCCCACCATGGCTGGATGGGAACTATGTTTTTGCATTCTATTTCACTCTCTTGACCTAGTGTGAGCATCTCCTATCAATTATGTATATGTTGCACCTTATAAGTAAGGGTAATAGTTTCTAGTTGCATGTGTTGCTTCTAAACATGGATTGAGTATCCACTTGTGCATATGTTGCACTTGATGACGGTCAAGAAGAGGGTTGGCTTGTTACTCTTGGTGTTTACAGACACCTAAACTGTGTGCAAGCTTTGTGATCTGATGATCTTCTCAAGAATCTTGTGAGAAGACCCGTTGTGTTGTGAAAGTTGGAGCTTACCTACCAGGAGAGAGAAAGAGCTATCACTAGTGGATTCGATGTGTTTGGATTAATTTATGGAGTCGGTCCAATTCGTATGGGTTTACCTCAACATGGATTAGGTAAACCGGCAAGTCTCCGAACACTATGGTAAATAGATCATTGTGTCATTGTGTGGTTTGCTTTCTTATATATGCATTCTTGCAATTTGCTTTCCTAGAATTAAATTACTTGCTTGCCACTCTAGGATTGCAAATCTTAACTTAGACATAAGTTGTTGGTGCACTTAGTTGAGAATAGTCAATCTAGGACTCGATTGGAAAAAATCATTTTGATTTACGCTTCTGCATATAAAACACAGTTTTGGCAAAAGAGAATTTTAAAACCATCTGTTCACCTGCTCTAGTTAGCCTCCTTGACCCCACTACAGACTGGTTCATCTGCGACCCCTATCACTAACAGAGGGGGGGGCGAGCCGGCAGTGATAGAGTATCATTGCCAGCTCAGGAACCGCCCGCGCAGGAAAATCTTATCACTGCCGGTTCTAAGTGCAAACTAGCAGTAATAAGACACAGTATGTTTTTTCCGCGCGAACGACAACGATATCGCTGCCACATTAAGAGATAGAACCACTGCCGGTTTGAAAGCATAAGCGGTAATAATAATATATATCCCGCGTGATGTCTCGTGCGAACGGCAGCGATATCACTACTGGATTTAAAGATAGAGCCGACAGTGATATAATACTACTGGTTCCAGAGCAAGAGCGTGCAGTGATAATATGGCCCTATATATATCCCACCTTCCTTCCCCAACCTGTCCAGAATAGAGAGGAGCTCTGTTCTTGCTTAGATGGGGAAGAGAGGAGCGAATTTTTTTGCTTTCAAATTTGATGGAATTCGTTCCTAATTCGTGATCTAAGGTTCGTATCTTGATATATATTTCATTTGTAGTTTATTTAGTTGGATATTATGTTCTATATTGTTGTAGGTTGCGAGAATTATTGATTGCATAGTGAGCACAATTAGAGCTCTAATCTAGAGACTAGATTTCAAATTACCAACTTTTATATGTATAGTGATTGGTGAGATTAAGATGTAGATTGAATTTAAGTATTTAGAGGACTAAATTAGTGATTGCATTTAATACGTAGATTGAATTTAAATGTGGAAGCACTTCATAATTAACTATTGTTTAATGTAATTACTTAAAATTGTTTCTTTATTTGGTGTATATTAATTTAATACTTTTTTAAGTAATGCAAATTTGCTGGATGGATCATTATAACTAATAGCAATTATTTAATTGATTTTAAAAGCGAGATTTGGAAATAGATTTATAATTAATGAAAATTTCTAGATTAATTAGCACTACATAACAAATTAAATGAATAAAACAATTTGTGACCACTTATTGATTTACTGAGATTTTATTTGTTATAAATATTTGTAGATGGACCGAAGATGGATGTATGAAGCGGACCGTCACGATAGAGAGTACTTTAACGGTGTAACTAGTTTTCTGAGCACGGCTGTAGTGTATAAGTCAAATAAGATGATGGACTATATTTGTTGCCTGTGCAACGATTGCAAGAATGAGAAACAATTTTCTAACCTTGAGGTAATTCGTGCACACTTGTTTCGAAGGGGTTTCAAACCTACCTATACCTGTTGGACCGAGCACGGTGAAGATGAGATTGTACGTGAACGGCATCTGATTGATGATGGTGATGAAGACAATGACTCGACTACGGTCGAAGATACATTCATGACACCTAGGAAGACACGTTCGTCAATAACCACGAAGATGATCTAGAACAGATGTTGCATGATGGGGAGGAGGACCTCATGAGTGAAAGGGATTTTCAGAAATTCCCACGTATGGTAGAGGATTCTACAACACCTTTCTACCCAGGCTGCAAGAAGGAGCTCAAAAAGCTGCATGTTGTGCTTACACTGCTGCAGTTGAAGGAAAGCAATGGTTGGTTTGATAAGAGCTTCACAGAGCAATTAGGTTTCTTTAGGGACATCCTTCCAGAGGGTAACGTGTTGCCAGCAACCACATACCAGGCCAAGCAGGTTCTTTACCCATTGGGACTAGAAGTACAGAAAATACACGCATATCCAAACGATTGCATATTGTATCACAATGAATTTGCAAATTTGGATGCGTGTCCTATTTGCAAGGCACCTCGGTATAAGCGCGGCGATGACGACATCGAGGCACAACATAAGAAGAAAAGACCCCCAGCTAAGGTGGTGTAGTATTTCCCTATAATCCCCCGTCTGAAGCGTCTGTTTATGAACAAAAGGCATGCTCAATTGCTGCAATGACACGCCAAAGAGTGTAAAAAGAATGGAATGCTTAGACACCCTGCTGACTCTACGCAATGGAGGAACATTGATAGAAAATACAATAAATACTTTGCATATGATATGAGGAATATAAGGTTCGAGCTTAGTACGGATGGGATGAATCCTTTCGGCAACATGAGTAGTTGTCATAGCACTTGGCCGGTGACTTTGGTAGTGTTTGGTTCAAAGGCAAAGTTAGATAGGATGATCCCATCCTTGTTTTTTTACCCATCCATTTGTTTGGTTGGAGGGCAAAGGTCGATGGGATCATCCCAAAAAAGAGAATATTCCATGAAAATGCTGGTTGAATCCATCCCATGAATTTGACCGGATGGGGCCATCCAGCATCCATTGCATGCTTGAATTTATATATTTGTTAGCTCATACTCTCATTGAGATTCATTTAGCGCGGTTGGTTAAGGCGTTGGTCTTCAATCTGGAGCTCATGCGTTCGAGTGCTGAACTCGCGAGGTACTGTAGCATCTACAGTAAGCGCGAAATATTGTAGCAGCACTTCTCCGTTTTTGTTTTGTGCTGCAGTATTTTTTTTAATTTTTTAAAAATTTCAAAATTTTAAAGCAACAGTCAGTTTATTTTTCTTTCATTCCAAAATTTTAAAAAATATTTTTCTCTCTATTAGAATTAACAAACCGTCCACCCTCACTATCTATCCAACCAAACAAAAAATTGGCTCATCCCATCCATCCTTATACATTCAACCAAACAAAAAATTGGCTCATCCCTATCCACCCAACCAAACAGCTACCTGGATGACTTCATCCCATCCAGGCTGGATGGCCATATCCCATCCAACCTCATCCAGGCAACCTCCTTGAATTTGTATGAAGCGGAAGTACATTATGATGTCGCTGCTGATCCAAGGGTCGAGGCAACCTGGCAATGATATCGATGTGTACCTCAAATCACTAGTTGAAGATCTTCTAGTATTGTAGAATGGCAGTGTATATGTATGGGTTGAGTATAAAAGAGAGAACTTCATGCTATGCACGTTGTTGTTCGTAACCATCAATGATTATCCTGCTTTTAGTAATCTTTCGGGCCAGACTATAAAAGGATTCAATGGATGCATCCATTGAATGGGTGATACAGGTAGCCAGTGGCTGAAATACTGCCGAAAAATGTGTTACATGCGGCATCATAGATTCCTTTGCAAAGACCACCCGTATCGCAACAACAAGAGAGCTTTTGATGGTACAAAGGAGACTACTTAAGCTCCACAACATCGCAACAGTAAAGAGATAATATTTGCGGCTATAAAGGATATTAAAATTATCCATGGAAAGGGAGCTGGAAGTACATCAGTCCCGAGTTCCAGTGATACAGCTCCTTTGAGGAAAAAGAGATCAGCATTTATGGACCTACCTTATTGGCCGCACCTGGATGTTCGACATGCAATCAATGTCATGCATATAGAGAAGAACGTGTGTGATAGCTTGCTTGGTATTTTACTAGACATACCTAGCAAAACAAAAGATATACTCAACGCACGGATGGATATAAAAGATATGAAACTCAGGTAGGAGCTACATCACGAAGACTTGGGTAAAGGCAAAAAGTACCTTTCTGTAGCTTGCTACACTCTTAGCAAGAAAGAGAAAATTAGCGTGTGTGAGTGTTTGTATGGAGTCAAAGTTCCGTCTGGTTATTCTGCCAATATAAAGAGGCTAGTCTCAATGAAAGACTTGAAATTAATTGGCATGAAGTCTCATGATTGCCATGTGATGATGACACAGATGCTTGCTGTTGCAATTAGGGTGACTTGGGTAAAGGCAAAAAGTACCTTTCTGTAGCTTGCTACACTCTTAGCAAGAAAGAGAAAATTAGCGTGTGTGAGTGCTTGTATGAAGTCAAAGTTCCGTCTGGTTATTCTGCCAATATAAAGAGGTTAGTCTCAATGAAAGACTTGAAATTAATTGGCATGAAGTCTCATGATTGCCATGTGATGATGACACAGATGCTTCCTGTTGCAATTAGGGGTGTTCTGCTAGAGTAAGTGCGAGACTCAATTATAAAGCTGTATTCATTCTTCAACGCAATTTCACAAAAGGTCATCGATCCGTTGAAACTAGATAAGCTGTAGCAAGACGTGATCCACAATCTATGCTGGCTTGATATGTGCTTCCCTACACTCTTCTTCGATATTATAGTCCATCTCATTGTTCATATTGTGAAAGGGAAACAGTTTTTTGGCCCTATGTTTCTACATCAGGTGTACCCTTTTGAGAGATTCATGGGGGTTGTAAAGAAATATGTTTGTAATCAACATCGGCCGGAAGGGTGCATTGCCGAAGGTTGGGGAACCAGGAGGTCATTGAGTTCTGCATTGATTACATGGATCTCAAACCGATTGTTGTGCCCATATCTCGCCATGAGGGGAGGCTACAAGGGAAAGGGACGCTAGGTCAGAAATTGATCTATATTAACGATCGTGTTTCATTCACGTAAGCACATTTTACTATTTTGCACCAATCAGTTATTGCAGCCCCGTATGTCAACAAGTGCAGGAACATGCTAAGAAGAAAAAAACCCATTTAAGTTTGAGGTTTAGATTGCGAGTGAACACAGAGATAACTTTGGAGATTGGTTGCTTAGACACATGATGCATATGCAGACAGAGTGTGCTCAGTTGAGAGCGTTGGTTAAGGGACATTCATATACAATTTTGACATTTGAAGAATACAACATCAATGGATATACATTTTATATGAGAGCACAAGATAACATGAGCACAAACCAGAATAGCGGTGTCCGTATAGATACCTATGACAACAAGGCAATATGCAGATCTACTACGGATTCATAGAAGAGATCTGGGAGCTTGACTATGGGCCTTTGAAGGTCCCCTCTTTTGGTGCCAATGGGTCAGTACCTAGGGGCATGAACATCGACAAGGACGATATCACTACCGTGGACTTTAAACACAACGGATACAGAGAAGAACCGTTCATACTTGCCAATACTGTTACACAAATTTTCTTTGTAAGGGATCCAGCTGACAAGGAACTCCACGTGGTTCTTCAAGGAAAAAGAAGTATTGTCGGAGTTGAGAATGTAGTCGACGAGGAAGACTATAACCAATTCGATGAGTTTCCTCCTTTCGGTGAGAACATCGACCTAGGTCTCATAGAAGACATAGAAGAAGCTACATACATACACCGCGATCATAACGAAGGTCATATCATAACTTAGTTGTATTAATTAAGGATATGCTTTATTTTATATGAAGGTCAATCTTCAATTTGTAATATAAACATTTTGTACGAAGGACATGCTTCAATTTTTAATGTATGGAGTATTGATTATTACTATACTATAGATATTTAACAAACAATATTAGTATAAATATTTTGTATGAAGGACATGTTTCAATTTGTATTGTATGGTGTATTGATTATTACTGTATGCTAGATATTTAACAATATTAATATAAACATTAGTTAATATAGTATGCAAGAGGGGGCGTAGGAACTATCACTGCTGGTTCCATAGTAACTTGGTAGAGATGATGTTGCATCGTTGCCGGTTCCTACCTAACCTGGTACTGATGGTGTTACATCACTGCCGGTTCTTATCTAACCCAGCACTGATGGTGCTACATCACTTTCGGTTATTACCTAAATCGGCATTGATTATGTTACATCACCGCCACTTCCTAGCTAAACCGGCACCGATGATGTTACATCACTGCCGGTTTGAAAATCAACCTGTAGAGATAACATATCAGTGCCGGTTTGTTTGGTTGAACTAGTACTAATGCTCCTTTCTATATAAATGTGGCCTCTTCCCCGCACTTAGCCATTTTGCCCGTTTCTTCCTACCAAGTGATTTTGTCTGCATGTCCCCTGCCCGTGCCGGCCCTCCCCACGTCGACCCTCCCCACGCCGGCATCCCCACGCCACCCCTACTCGCGCTGGCCCTCCCCGTGCTGGCCATTCCCACTCCGGCCCCTACCTGCATTGGCCCTCCCCGCTCCGGTCGTCTCCGCACCACCACTCCCCGCGCCGGTCAGTAGTTCATTGTTTTTTTGGACTCTGTATATGAATTGATTCATTTGTGCATGTGTTTGTGGTGGGAGGACATCAATGGACAATAGGTGGTGTTCCTACTTCCTACACTGCTTGGAATAGTGGGCAAACAAGGGCAGAGCTACAGGTGCCGAGCATGTCCATGTCCCACTAGGATTTTTATTGAAAACACTCAAAATATTGATTGTTTTGTTTCCTTTCCATTTTGTTTTCCATTGAGAGGGAGAGAAGGGATTGGCCAAAAAACAAGTTTAAGCATTTAACTTCACATGTATGCATTGACAAAATATTATGGTGGTTGTTAATCTTCAAAAAGTATTGAGCACAATTGTCAATTCTATTTTCATACCATCTGAAATAGCCAAAAAGCTTTGTGGTGTTAAATAAACTGAAGTAAATGGCTTTATACAATTTGGTGTGTGCTGTGAGTAGGATGTGCATGTGTTTCAATAGGTCGCACACCCTTAAATACGTGTGGTGTGTGGTGTGAGTAGGATGTGCGTAAGTGTGCAACCTCTTTTGTAATCTCAAAAAAAATATAGTATCCACTGCTAAAGCTTAAAACTATATTATTTAATTTTGGTCAGTTTTGGCTCACAATGTTTCTATGTTCCTTAAAAGATTTACACAAATGTCCAAGAAATCTATACGGGCACAGAGAAATATATACAGGCACAAAGATTGCAACCAACTTTTTACTTTTTCTGTTACAGGAAACATTTTGCTTGATTGGCTATTACATTGTTTTGGAAATCCCCTATTCTCCCTTTACAAATAGAATACAAATTCAAAGACAAGTTAACCAGCATAGACAAGAGGATAAGAAGAGAATGTATGTATATATTGTTAGTGTTATGCCCTTGAGGCAGTCATATAGATGATTGTAACATGATTATGTTTATGAATAATAATATGATTATTGGTCCAATGAATGTATATCATTATATTGATCAGCAAGTATGTGACTTGCTTATAAAACTCTCTACTTATTGATATAATTCTGTAAGTATCTCTGATCGGGTATCATTGTATAGGACAACGATGAATAGATCAGCACATGTATTGATCGATGATCATGTTTCATAGATCATGGGATATGGAGATATCATCAATACATTGTGAACTCATGATGAAGAACATGGGTTAGATAGACCCGCAATGGGACACTGCGAGAATGTTACATTCTTATGTGTCATCCGTGTATCTCATACACAGTGGATGTATGATCCTTAGACCTGAGATTGTCACATTCCCTACATGTGTAATAGTTTACCTTGGGGCCACCAAACGCTATTTCCTAACCGGATAGTTATAAAGGTAGCTTTCATGTTTGCTATGAAACATGCAGAGGGAAGTGAGCAGTCAAGATGGAATTTGCTACTCCTGTGTAACGGAGATATATGTCTAGGCCACTCATGTGATATGATTAAGGAAGTGCATGGCGATGCCATGATTGAGAAGTCGATCACAACATATTAATATATCACGGATACAAGAGATGGGTTGAATTGTCAAAGGATGACATACTTCTCGCCTTGAGTTCGATCTTCATATAGTTTGGTAAAGGGATTATTACATGAGTACTTTTGAAAGGTTCTATCCGATTTGATCATATGCATTTGGGAGTTGGCATGCTCTGCAAGGAACCGCTACCAGCTATTGGATTGGAAAAGGGTTTTTCGAATCTATGTCCAAATGTACATGAACCTACAGGGTCACACACTTACGGGCTGGGAAGCAGTAATTCGGATTGGACCCATAATTAATGGACCTCGTGGGCTTAACACGCTGATGGGCCCTGGTTTAGGGTTTCATCGCGTGGCTATATAAGGAGAGGAGAAGGGTGGGCGTGACAGAAGTTGTTCACGTCCAGAACCCTAGCCTCCACCTCTCATTGCCCCTGCCGAGCGACAAGGTGCTTGCACACCGACGCACGGCGTTCTATCCCGAGACGTGTGGACTGCTGTGGTGACGCTGCTGCTGCTGCGGCGTGTTAAGGACCAGCCGCAGCGAGAGCAATCCAAAGCGAGGACGATCCGTAGCGAGGACGATCCGCATGAGGATGATCCACTACACCAACGCGCGAAGGATTCCGCAACTGCACGTCTAGTGGTAATCCAATCTGTGATTCCCTTCTTGCGAGTAGCTTTCTGGTTATGCGGTAGAAATTTTAATTTGTGCTAGTGTAGCATACCGCGCTCCTCAGCATATATGTATGTTAGGTTCGCCGGCAAGCAGTATACGCGCCGAGCTAGAGTTTGATACGGCTGCATGTGCTGAGTTGGAGTCGGAGACGGTTGCATACGTCTCCTTTAAGGTTTCGGGGAACTCATATGCAACTGGACACCGACCAACTTGAATAACTCTTGCCAAAACGTGCTAGTGAAGACCACATCTCGATCAGTGACGATAGTTGTAGGAATCCCGTGGAGCCGCAACACCGTGTCAAAGAAAATTTGGCTGACAGAAACCGCCGTATATGGGTGTGCCAATGGGAGAAAATGTGCGGCTTTAGAGAAACGGTCTACCACTGTGAGGATGACAGTTTTCCCTCTTGACTTTGGAAGACCTTCAATAAAATCCATCGCAATGTCGGACCATACCGCCTGGGGCACCTCAAGTGGTTGAAGGAGACCGCCTGGATGAAGGTGCTCCGTCTTGTTGCGCTGACAAATCAAGCACTCACGGATAAACTCTTGAATCATGTGGCGAGCACGAGGGATATGGAAATCTGCCTGGACACGGTGCAAAGTCTTATGCACACCTTCGTGCCCACTTGTATGGCAATCGGCGATAATCCCAGCCACAAACGGAGATGATGCAGGCAAGAAAATACGGCCTTTGTATAAAACCAGACCGTCACATACAGACCATGGTGCCATTAAGCGGCCTTCCTGGACGTCGGAGTAGATGGACGCCCACTCCTCTTCGTTAGGCAAAGCTCGGTGGAGATCATCGAAAAGGGACAATGTCGGTCCTGAAATGGCATGCATGGATACCAAGGGCTCCTCGCTGTCACGCCGGGAGAGCGCATCAGCCACTGTGTTCATACGGCCCGGGCGGTACTCAATAGTAAAATCGAACCCAATCAACTTGCTTGCCCACTGATGCTGCGGGATAGTCGATAGGCGCTGGTCCAGAAGAAATTTTAAGCTGTAGTGATCCGTGCGTACTATGAATGGCCGCCCCCAGACATATGGCCTCCAATGCCGCACCGCCTGAACCAAGCCGATGAGTTCACGCTCGTAAGCCGCCAGTTTTGCATGTCGAGCCGCGATAGGGCGACTGTAAAAAGCAATGGGCCCTTCTCCTTGGTGAAGCATCACACGAATCTCGAGCCCGAGGCATCACATTCAATAATGAATGGTCGGCTAAACTCTGGCAGTTGAAGAACAAAATAACGATAGAGCTCTTTAGTGTGGTGAAGGCATGGGATGCTTCGTCACCCCATACGAACGCCTCTTTTCGTAAGAGACGTGTGAGAGGTGCTGCGATGGCCCCGTAGTGACGGATGAAACGGCGATAGTACCCGGCCAAGCCGAGGAATGCCCGGACCGCCCGCACTGTTGTGGGAATAGGCCAGTCTCTCACCGCGTCGACTTTGTGCTGGTCCATGGTTACGCCCTTGGCTGATATGACGTGGCCTAGATAAGCCACCGAAGATGTCCCAAAGGAGCACTTAGAGCGCTTGAGTACCAGTTGATGCTTCACGAGTTCCTGCAATACCGTGCGTACATGACAGAGGTGTTCCGCCCAAGATGAACTGTAAATGAGGATATCATCGAAGAAAACAAGCACGAATCGGCGGAGGAAAGGGCCCAAAACATCATTCATGAGAGCTTGAAAAGTTGCGGGCGCATTGGAGAGGCCAAATGGCATCACCAAAAATTCAAAGTGCCCATGATGAGTACGAAACGCAGTCTTGTGGATATCGTCTGGATGCATGCGCACTTGATGATAGCCCGACCGAAGGTCCAGCTTAGTGAAAAAGCGGGCTCCTTTTAATTCATCCAACAATTCTTCCACCACCGGTATCGGAAATTTGTCTTTGATAGTTTTATCATTGAGGGCGCGATAGTCGACGCAAAAACGCCATGTCTCATCTTTCTTTCGCACCAACAATACTGGAGAAGAGAACGCGGAGGTACTGACACAAATAATACCTTGGTGGAGTATATCGCGACATTGCGTTTCCAGTTCGTCCTTTTGGAGTTGGGGATATCGGTATGGTCTCACTGCCACCGCGTCGGTTCCTTGAATTAAATGAACCCGATGGTCATAGGGTCGGGACGGCGGTAGTCCTTGCGGTTGCTCGAACGCCTCCTGATGTGCTTCCAACAGTGCTGCCATGAAATCCGGATCTTTAATTGCCAAGGCCGCGAGAGGAGAATGTTTAGCGGCCGCTCCCTGGAGAGTAATCTGTTCATCTCTATGCCAGAACGTCATGGTAAGGCGTTGAAAATCCCAAGTGATTGGTCCCAATGTCAGCAGCCACTGTACTCCCAATACGAAATCCACCCCTGGCAGCGGTAATGTGTAACAGTCCAGCAGGAATTCGGCCGCTCCAATGTGGATGGCCACTTGACGACATTCTCCACTGCTGCTGACTCGGTCTCCGTTTGCCACCGCTACCTGTATGGGAGTGTCCGGTTGCACCGTTTTAACTCCTGTACTCGCCACCACTCTGTCCGCGATGAAGTTGTGAGTTGATCCCGAATCAACAAGCGCCATGTACTGCTGGCCTCCAAGAAGAATGGGAAGTCGCATGGTGCGTCCTGCCACGATGCCTGTAAGAGCGAGGAGTGAGATGGACATTATCCCCTTGCCTTCGATTTCTTAAATGCGTTGGCGACGATTCGAACGACCTCCAAGCAGTAACGCCATCGCACGTATGGACATACTTCTCATCACAATTATGCCCTTGGCGTCGCCGCTCCTCCATTTGAGCTCGGTTAAGTTTTTTGATAAACCGAGCCCCAGCGTTGCTATTAGCCCCTTCCTTCGTTGCCTGGGTGATCGGAGCTGCCCCTCCCATCGATGGTGTGGTGTTCGACGTCTTGGTGCTTGCTCCCTTGATTCCTGTCTTGCTCCACTGCCGTCCCTCCTCAGCGTCTGGCTGTTGCAACCGCTCATGTGCTCGCGCTAAACTCATGGCCATAGCCAAAGTCTGCGGTGCCGCAAGGTCGACAGCAATCGCTATACGCTCTTTCAATCCGGCTGTGAACATTTGAATCCTTTGATCAGCTCGCAGATTCGCGCGAGGCAGGAGCGCTTCGAACTCTTTTTGGTACTGCGCCACCGTCCCTGTTTGCCGGAGTTGCTTGATTTCAGCGAGATGGTTGCGGCGTGTGGGCGGTCCAAATCGCAAGTTGATGTTCTCCTTGAAACGTGCCCAGGATGTTTCTCCATCTTCCTCCTCCTGCCACATGTACCATTGTTGAGCCTCCCCCCGCAAGTGATATCTTTGCAAGATCGAACCTTCTCCCCTTCCGCCGTGTGCTGTCCCCGAAAGAAAAGCTCACACGAATTAAGCCAGGACAACGGATCTTCGGTGCCATCGTATACCGCGAACTCCCAGCGCTGATGTTTGGGTGGGTGCAGTCCCGTCGTGGTTGCCATGATTCCGCCGCTTGTGCTATTGCCGTCGCGGCGACCCGGCGGTATGTACACGTGCTCTTCCGATGCCCTTTCTTTCCCTGTGACGTCCAGCACACCGCTGCTCGGGTCTTCCATCTTGGCGATTCGTGCGTCATGTCGATCCAGGCGAGTCGAGACCGTGGCCAGTTGCGCGGTATGGCCATCTTGCACCATTGCCATGTCATCTAACTTGCGCAGGACATCATGGAGCATCTTCTTAAGGGTTGCCTCATCGGATCGTTCACCATCATCAGTGGACATGATGCCCGCGATGATTGGCTCTGATACCAAGCAGAACCAGAGGAAACGGACAAGAGAATTTGCTGAAGGCAACAAACTATCTGTTGCTTGATTATTTTATTTCCTGACTCCTCCTTTTATAGCCAATCAAGGAGTTAAACATAGAAACTAAAGCAAATACATAAAGCTAACACCGAAACCTTAAAGGAGACGTATGCAACCGTCTCCGACTCCAACTCAGCACATGCAGCCGTATCAAACTCTAGCTCGGCGTGTATACTGCTTGCCGGCGAACCTAACAATGTATGTATGAATTCTTACGTTTACTAGTGTATGTGTGTGTGTGTGTATGTATGTATGTATGTATGAATTCTTACATTTACTGGTGTATGTATGTAATTAATTTGTATGTATGTATATTTAATGGTGCCATGGATATATAATGGTGCCTTTGATATATAATGGTGGCATTGATGTATATGATTTATATTTCACATGTGCCTTACTTTATTTATCATTTCCTACATGCATGATTGATGATTACCTTTGTATAGTTAGGCGATTATGCCTTATATATGCAAAACGTTGATATTAGCAACTTTAACGCACGATAAAATGGTCATTCAAGTTGTGCGAAGATTCATCTCATGACTTTGTTAATTTAAAATTTCAGATAAACTTGCTGCACATGGCCTCTAACCAGGGACAAGTGCCAGATGGCACTGAGGCTTTGAACCAAAGCTCGGAGCAAAACCCGACAACGTTCCTCAACCTAGAGCTACCCGAGGTAACAAATGTACATGAGGTAATTCTTTTGTAGGATGTGCTTCCCGATGAAATTCTTCACGTAGACGGGGTAATTCTTTAGCAGGGCCAAACGACTAATGAAATGGTCAAAATGTAGGGTCAGACATCAAGTGAATGGAGGCAGCGTCATGGCCGAGGTCCCAGCAAGGTACTGATAGGTGAACGAAAGGTGATTGTTGAGCTTAATGTAATCGGAGAACCAGCTATACCCGCATCATTGCTTGGGAAATATCGGACAGCATGCAGGGTCCTAACTAGAGATAATGTGCCCATCACCAACAAATCATGGACACACCGTGGCGATTGCTCGTCGTATGTTCCCGATGACATCAAGAAAACATTATGGACAGAGTTGACAGCCATGTTTGAGTTTCCCAAAGATTAGTTGGAGCTTGCCAAGAAACATACACTAACCGTCATGGGATCCGCATGGAAGAATTGGAAGATAAAGCTGAATAAGGAGTATGTTAAGAAGGATCAAACGCCAGACTTTAATAGATACCCAAGGTTAGAGCAATTTTGAGATGAATTCGTGCATTATATGAATTCTGATGAAGCCTAGGCTATTAGCCAACAGAACAAGGCAAACTCGGAGAAGAACATTTACCCCCATGTGGTAGGCACCGGTGGCTACGTGAGGAAAGTACCCAAGTGGGATGCACGGGAAGAAGAGCTAACTCGTAGTGGAGTTGTTCCTGTGACATCCAAGATGGACCCAAGATCAATGTACTGGCTGCTTACAAGGGGAGCTACTCTGTCGGATGATGGTAGCTTAAGCTTCAAAATCGAGAAAGATAAGGAAATCTTGAAAAAGATCGCAGATACCCACTCCCAAGCTATTCAGGGCACCTTCCAACCAAGAAGGTTGAATAACGAGTTAACACGTGCCTTGGGTAATAAAGAGCACCCTGGTCGCACAAGAAGGTTCGCTTGGCGCCCTAGAAAGCAGTGTTACCTGAGGATGCCGAAATTTGTAGGCGTCCAAAGAAATTTAGACAAGAACAGTTGGATGCACGTGTATGAGAAATAGAAGACCGAATGCAGAAAAAGGAAATGCAATTAGAAGAAAAGATGCAAAGGATGCAAGAAATGTTAGCAAACGTCCTTAGTGAACGTCAGTCACATGACTTCACCACCAGCTCCAGAGTCCCCCCCCCGTGCTCGTAAAAGTAGCCAAGCATCCACAGGCCCTCCCAAAGAGGACTTAGCATGTAGTTTTCCTGTGGACAAAATCGTAGAGCCGACATGTTCCAGTCTACACCTGCCCGTAGTGAACATTACCATTAAGGTGGCTGAAGGGGTGGCTTGGCCATGCATCGAGGGGTAGATGTTGCATAACAGCCCAATTCCTCAAGGATACGCCAGAGTATCAATGGACAACGTGGTTGACAGATACCGTAAAGTTGAGGTTGAGATCCCGGGCGAGAAGGGGAAAAATACTCTTGGACAAAGGCTGAGCACATTCATCGCGTGACACAAGTGCTACATAAAGTTTGTCTCAGATGACAACAACGACGATGATCATAATAATGATGAAGAGGCGGACTATCCACCTAGGAAAAGTCCTCCTCCTCCGGCATCACCCAAAAAAAGGTCCTCCTGCTCTAGCGCCACTAAAAAGTAATCAAAGAGCACCGCGATCTCAAAATTCTTCACAGTCAGGGGGGAAAGTTCCTCATCTGTGAAGCCAGCACAATCTCTTAAGAAATGGGCATATGTCCTGACCGAAGAAAAAACTAGAAAGGAAGTAGACGCCAGCATACCAACTAACTTCAAAAAGACGCCACCACCTGATAAGGTTGTAATCGAAGCTGCCAAAAGGGATTTTTTCCTGGGCTTAGCGACAGTTAAATAGACATGCAGGCAACTAAATCTCCTCAACTTAGCCAATGATCAGACTACGAACACATCTCTACAAAGAAATCTAAAGGATATGGTGGTAAAGGAGTTGTTGCTGGAGACCAAGGGGGTGCTAATGGGTAGGAGCCCCCTCTAAGGTGGTCATTCGTTAACGGGGAAGCTTTGGTGGATCCAAACGAGGAGCCCTAACTGACAACACAGTTACAGCACCTACATCAATGGTACCGGCAATTTGTCCAAGAGACAAAGAGCGATGCGTTCTCCGTCAGATACAAAGAAGTGGATTTTCACAACATGGATGACATTTTCTAGGTAGAACACAAAGAAATATGCCGGTTGTACCAACGAGATGCCATGGATACGTCTATATTAAGAATGTGGACTCTGTAAGTCTCTTGTATAATTTATGCTGTACATTCACGTACCCTTAAATTGAGAATCTAACTTCTTTTTTATGTAGAATGGAGGCAATGACACTCAGAGCAAACTTAAATGAAAAGGTAGGATTCCTCAACCCGGGCTTTGTCAACTGCAAACTTATTCGTGATCCAAACACACTAAAAGACATTGAGAAGTATGTACTCAAGGCATTGCTAAAGCTACAAGACAAGACCTACGTACTTTTACCCTACAACTTTCAATACGTGTTTCCCTGCCTACTAGTCTCACACATTTGATGCGCAACACTATGTGATGACTCATTGGCTTCTGTAGCTTTCACTGGATCCTCCTGTCATCATGTTAGATGAAAGCAACATTACTATCTTGGACTCAATGAGGAAACCAACAGACGTTTACAAAGAAGTAATAGAGTTGCTAGATACGTAAACTCGGTTATTGTGTTATTGCTCTAGTAATCTTCCATTCCATTGCACCTAATTAAGTTTAATGACTACTCAAAACCTTGCACGGGGTGTTCACAAAATACCACAAGAAGAGCCAGCGGTGTCGTCCATTCACGAAGAAGTTTAAAATAAAAACCGATTTTCCATGCCTCAAATAGCATCAAGGGAACAATTTATGTGGATACTACTCAATGACACATATGCACACGTTCGTCACTGACAGTACCGACTACAACGGCGAGATGGTATATCATTACATATTGACCCCTACTTTTCTTTGTAAAGACGATGACACTAATTAATGCTTCAATTTCTCCAATGATAGCGCATGAAGCTAGGCACCAGCAGCCTGTTCGGCAACGAAATTGAAGCCCTTCGAGAGCATATGGCTGGGTTCATTGTTTGAGAAGTTATCAACCCGAAGGGCGAGTTTTACGAGCCACACGCTATAGCTTAAGTGAGATGTGAACAATTGTGAATGAACAATGTGATAATTAAATATTATGATACTTCAATGTATTTGAATTAGGCTTTAGCGATGTTTCATTAATATTGTGCATAACATATACTATACAGAATACATTTACTGTACGATATATATGCTACAACATTACATAATACATATACTGCAAAAAAATATATGCATAAAAAGGTTTAAAAAACCCATCACTGCCAGTTTTGGAGGAAAATAGGGTAGTGATAAGGAGTTATTACTGCCGGTTACAGAGGGAATTGTGGCAGTGATAATTACTTATCACTGCCAGTAATCGAGGAAAATGTGGAAGTGATAATTACTTATCACTACTTAGTAAGATGACCAAAAGGAATGGGGTGTCCGAGCAGTGTAATCGAATCTTGTTAGATATCATTCGGTCAATGATATGTCAGTCATATTTATGACTACCCTTTTGGGGTTACGCTTTAGAAACTGCAGCTTTCACACTAAACAGAGTTACATCTAAATCTCTAGGTAAGACACCATATGATATGTGGACAACTAAGAGTCTCATTTTGTCTTTTCTAAAAATTTGGGGTTATGATGTTTGTGTTAAACGTCAGTCATCCGACAAACTCACATCCAAATCAAATAAATGCTTTTACGTGGGATATCCTAGGGAGACATTAGGATATTACTTTTACAACCAAGAAGTGGGCAAAGTGTTTATCTCTCGGAATGGTGTCTTTCTAGAGAAAGAGTTTCTCTCACGAAAGACAAGTGGAAGAATAGTGCAACTCAAAAAAGTTCTAGTTACTCCACTTGGGGAGGACTTGGTCGGAGACGCCCTTACTAGGGAAAATATAGTTGAGGAGCCTGTGGTTAAGAAAACTCTAGTTGGATAGACCCCGATCGAGAAGGCACTAATGCCACGTAGGTCAGACAGGCTACACAAAGTACTTGCTTGGTATTCGTGTGATATATTGTTGTTGAACAGCGATGAGCCTACAACTTATAAGGAAGCGATGATGGGCGAAATGGCTTGGAGCCATGAGATTTGAGATAGAATCTATGGGAAACAATCAGGTTTGGAACCTGATCGATCCGCCTGATGGTGTAAAAATCATTGAATGCAAATAGGTCTATAAGAAGAAGATTAATATGGATCAAAATGTTCACATCAATAATGCTAGACTTGTCGCAAAGGGTTTTCAACAAGTTCAAGGAGTTGACTAAGATGAGACTTTCTCGCCAGTAGCGATGCTGAAATCTGTACAGATCATTCTAGGTATTGCAGCATATTTCAATTATGAAATATGACAAATGGATGTCAAAACTGCTTTCCTTAATGGAAACCTAAGTGAGGATGTGTACATGACATAATCTGAGGGTTTTATTAATCCAAAGAACGCTGGTAAAATATGCAAACTTAAAAAATTCATTTATGGGTTGAAGCAAGCATCTCGGTGTTGGAATATTCGATTTGATGAGGTAGTCAAACAGTTTGGCTTCATCAAGAATGTAGAAGAACCTTATGTTTAAAATAAGGTTAGTGGGAGAGCACTTGTAATTCTAATCTTGTATGTGGATGGCATATTATTGATTGGGAATGACATTCCTATGCTGGAATCCATTAAGACATCACTGAAAAATAGTTTTCTATGAAGGAATTATGAGAAACAACATATATGTTGGGCATAAAGATCTATAGACAAAGAGAGAAAAGGCTAATTGAATTAAGCCAGAGTACTTTAATCGACAAGGTATTGAATCGGTTCAACATGTAGGATGCCAAGAAGGGGTTCTTACGTATGTCGCATGGAATAAGTCTTAGCAAGACTCAGTGTCCTTCGACTATTAATGAGCGATACCATTTGAGTAAGATTCCATATGCTTCAGCCAATGGGTCTATCATGTACACCATATTATGTACTCGACCAGATGTATCATATACTCTAAGTGTTACAAACATCTACCAATCTAATCCAGGTGAAGGTTACTAACTGAGTACATTGCAGGCTTTTGAAGCTACAAAGGAGAGTGTTTGAATAAATAAATTCATTTTTGAACTTGGTGTGGTCCCTAGTGCCTTCAGCCCAATGAATCTCTATTGTTAAGTGGAGCCATTGCACAGGATAAGGAGCCAAGATCCCATCAAAAGTCCAAACACATACTAAGACAATATCATCTTATTCGTGAGATTGTGGATATAGGAGATGTAAAAATACGCAAAGTTCACACGGATTCAAATGTTGCTAATCTGTTAACAATGCCTCTCACATAGCCAAAGCATGAGGTGTACACAAGAGCTACAGGTATTAGATACTTAAATGATTGACTCTAGTACAAGTGGGATACTGTTGGAGATATGTCCCAAAGGCAATCATAGATATGATTACATTTCCTTATGTTCATAATTAATTATTTTTTCCTTGAATATTGTCATTATTATTTATTAACACGTACGTGACCTGTTTGTGAAACTCTATATATGATGTGATGAATATTCTAAAGTGATCCCTAGTCGATAAACATGTAAGGACACATATGATTAGATTAATATAAGTATTGGTTGTTGACCATGTTTCATGGGTCATACATATGGAGATATCAAACCAATAATATGAACATATGTTAGAGAATATGGAGTTGGATCGACCCACATTGAGACACAGTGAGAACGTTGTAATCTTCTTATCATCAATTGGTCTCATATACAATGTGTATGCTATATCATTGGATTTGAGATTGACGTATGTACTCGAGATGTGTAATGACTTACTTAGGGGTTACCAAATGCTACTCCGTAACTAGGTTGTTATAAAGGTGGCTTTCGGGTTTGTCATGAAGCATACTGTGAAGCATGGTTGATCAAGATGGGATTTGCCCCTCCATTGAATGGGAGAGATATCTCTAGCCCTCTCGACTAGTCGGATTCTGAGTCACGTGATCGAGAAAGAGTGGTCGAGCTAACTAAATAAGGATGGCATATACTCACCTTGAGTTTGACCAATATCATGAGGCACAGGGAAATGCATATAACTAAGCATTGTTTATGTTCATCTGATATGATCTTTATGTATACTCGGGAGATGGCATGTCTTGCTAGGGACCGCTACTAATTAATGGTCGAGTAAGAGTACTCGGGCCATGTCTATGTATACGTAAACCTATAGGGTCACTCACTTAAAGGGTTTAGATTTAATTCGGATGGTGATATGAATTCTGATGGGTTTAAGTTTCTAATGGGCCTCTAATGTAGAGCATATTATAGGATGTCTATTTAAAGGTAGGGGGTGCTAGCTTTAAGTTGAAGAGATATAGTAGGAATTCAGAATTCCCAAAACCCTAGCCGCCACCCCTCCTTAGCCAGAACTGCACAGTCAGCGCTAGCAGTTTGCACACATGGTGTTCTTGCCCCATACATGTGGATACCTTGGAGGCATTGATATGATGCTTCAATGCTAGGATGATCTGTAGCCTGCGACGTCACAAGAAGCTGTTGGAGGAGACACGAGGCTAGTACGACTTCATCTGCACCACCACGCTACATCGACACTACTTCCACTTCGAGTCTGCGCGTCTAGTGGTAATTTTCTAATCTATAACTTGCAGTGGTTCATTGGTTATGTGGTAGAAAATTTTGATTTTATGATAGAGTAGCCGACCCGTTCTCCAACATGATGCTTCTCCTGGTGTCTTATTGCAAGTTTTCATGCTTCATTTCCTATTAGTTTGTGCTATATTTAGAGAGGGAGACAGAGACTTGTAGTTTTGTATGTCCAATTTCAAGCAGGCTGTGGATGGTGTGCTAGGCATGAACATGGGTGAAAAGTATTTTGAGGGTTATGAATCGGTTGCTTTGTTACCTTGGTCAATCTGTATGGGTTTTGTGCCTATTTTGTTTCGTAAATCTAAAGGCTGTAGCAACTAATCCAAATCAGCATTCTAAATTTTAGAAAATCTTGGCGAAATGAAAATTTTGAAAATTAGGGTTTGATGCCGTGATTTTAGTAAATTTTAAAAAAAATTCAGTGATTTCGGCCTTTTAGACCGAAATTGCAACAAATTGGACTAGGTTTCAAGTTTAAGACCAAATTCGACCCACTCCTTGGCACACTTGCCGTAGTCGGCCTCCCCTAACCCTAATCCTTCTTCCCCCCCTCTCTCTCATTAATCACTCCAAGAGCGCCACCGCCCTCCTTTCTCTCCTCTCTTCCTCAGCTGCTCCATCCCTCTCCTCTTCACCACTTGTGGGGACCAATTGATCATGCCAACCTCTCACTCCCACCCCCTCAGAGCGCCTCCTCCTGTTCGGTCTTCCTCCTAGCAAGATCTAGGGACGTCCGTGCCCAAGCCAGAGTCCACGCTATCCAGGGATGTGTCCACAGCTGCCGCCAATGCGCTGGAGCTGGAGGAAGAGGAGGGGACGAGGGTGCACAATGGCGGCGATGTCGCAAGCCTTAGTGGGCGGTAAGGTGGCGGCTCTCAACAAGGACCTCCCTTGCACGATCTGCATGGCGATCATCAAGGACACTTCCTCACCTCCTGCAGCCACACAACTTCTGCTACATGTGCATCATCATGCACCTTAGCCACAAGAGCGACTGTCCCTACTATGGCAACTACCTCACCAAGGCGTAGCTCTACTCAAACTTCCTCCTCGACAAGGTTTCTTGCTTGCTTCCCTTTCCTTTACTTGGTCACTCTCTTGAGGCCGTCGATCCTCGACTTGATGTGATATCGATTGTCCGTGGCTGCGAAGTTCTTGCAACCGATTGCATGGTGAGGTCTCAGTGTGACAAATGCTTGAATGATTTTTTCATTTTTTTTAAACTTTTCTAGCCTCGGGAGACCATTTTACCACATGTTCAAAATTGACGAAATTTCGGCCTCAAAATTTCCAGAATTTAAATTTACCTTTTGGATTTCATCTGGATTTTGGCCAAAATTATGAAATTTCATATTTCGGTCGCATCTAAGACGTGGTGTGAAAACAAAATTTGAAACCTTGGTCCTTACTGCTTTATTCTTTCTTGACCTAATATGTTTGTCCCCAACGCTTTCTTTTCCCTCAAGAAACTTTACTCGAATTAAAACCCTTTTATCTGGATTTTAGAGCTAACAGTGTGGTCCACATGGGTTGAAGTAATCTGATTTGATATCTATATTTTAGTTAAGATATAGTTTGCCACATATATGTGTTTCATGTATATGATTTGTCACCTTATTTTTACAACCCCGTGGTTGCCTGTAGCATATTTGTTGGTGATTGAGCACAATCTTCTTGTAATTGTATGTAAGTTTTGTGTAAGTAAAAATTTGTAGGAAGCTTACCAATATGTTTTTCTAAACAATCCTATCAGTTTTTTTTATTTAGAGTTGGGGTTTGTCTTGCTCAATATTCCTACATATTTCCTTTGTCTGGAAAAGAAAAGATCCTATAACTCATAGGAAATGTTCACTGATCCCTAAACTAGCATACAATATACTCTACACAAGATATCATTCTGTTCTGCAGCACCTTTTATTTTTTGACTAGGATGTTCTGCAGCGCCATGACTATAGTTTTGTTGTGTAGCCTAAGGCCCAAAAGATTTGTATTATTAAAGAAAAATTATTTTATTGGCTAGTAAATATAAAATCAGTTTTGCATGTGATCTTAGATCATCATCATGCGGCATTTTTATTTTTATGGTCACTTTCATGGGGAGAGATTAAATGAAGCTCTGTTTTGTGTGATCTCATGTTAGTCTAAGCTCTACAAATTTGGTCAAATAAGTTCTTATTTGGTAATCTCTTCTGTCTACAAGCATATTCAAGCTTTGGAACAAATCAAAATGGCTTCTGTACCTTATGTTACATGTATAGTCTTCTTATATGATATATATATATATATAAACTCAAGATTCTTGAAGAGGTACGGAAGGCTATCAAATGTCCTGTGATGCATCATAATTTTCTGTGCTATAGAATTTTCAAAAAAAAATTACTTTTATTTTTAAAAGAAATATTTTAAATTTTTTTTAGAAAATATGTTTTTTCCTTTTTAGGGGTTTTTCTGAAAAATATTTCCTCCCTATCAGTGGTTTTCGTTGGCCAGCTATTTGCCTCGAAGGGGTCCAAGGTTCGATAGAGGAGATCTTCACGGACAGACACCTATGAGCTCTCTCAAGGGATCCACGCAGACAAGGATTCAAGAACACATCGATATACCCAGGTTCGGGCTCGCAGTGTGGGTAACAGCCCTACGTCCTGCTTCTGCTCTCATTAATGTGTTTTGAGGGGATTACATGCGCACAATCTACACTCCGGGTTCTTCTTGAGCTCTCTCAGTGCTCTCCTTCTCTTGTTCTCCCTCAGCTTTCTTCGGCTCTTGGTCCTTTGGTCGTTTTCATCCTCCTCCCTCTCCCATGCACCGAACCCCCCTTATATAGGCTAGGCTGGTTCGGGCATGTGAGAAGGATGACATCACACTGATTACCCTTCATTTATTATATCAGTCGATGTAGCCCCATCCTCTGGCCTCATTCTTTGCACCATCGTCCAACTCCGCCCGGTCCGCACGGGAAGTGACTTGTATGGGATGGGTTAGGTGCAGGACGATAGAGGGATAAGCCATCGTGCCGTCAGCAAAGCCATGCGCATTCAATGGTTCTGACACGGGGTGTTAGGGGAGAAGACTTCAAGGCAAAGCTCCTCCATTCCTTCAATGTACGTCTTCACGCCTGACTGGCAGCAGACCCCCGAGTGCCTTCTGGTTCCATAGACCGACCACGTAGTCCAATCGCCATCGTGCATCGGCACTTGTGGCCCCTCCTGACGGCGGCGGAGAGGGTACCCTGGTGTAAAGTACACCGAGAGTAGCCCCCGGACCTGTCCTGGAGCGCACGCTAGCCCTTTTAGATCTCTTCAATGCTGGCGTGCTCCCGGACGGGTCCACCACTCCTGCGCATGAAACCGCTCCAGTCCTCTCCGCTTCCGCCGCATTCTCTCGGGACCTGAAGCGTCACGCACTTTCGCCTTTTCGTGAACCGCCAGCGTGAGAAACCTATTAATATGCGCGCCCACGGCCGGCAGTTCACACTCTTTTTCGACTCCTTCGTCTTCTTTCCTTGCCGCTTCAACTTCCTTGTCCCCAGACCTTGCTTCGTCCCAATGGCGCAGCTTTTTCCTGCTTCAACTGTCGATGAGGGGAGGGCAATGAGGCTCTCCTGGATGGCCACCAAGGGTTCCCTTCACCTACGCTGTGGAACCTCTGTGTCATGGTGCGATGCCGGGGAGATCGTCGTCTTCTCCTGGGCGCTATTGGCGGGCCTGGTCCCGCCTTTCTCTGAATTTTTCCTCATCGTCCTCCACTTCTATGAGATCCACCATCTTCATCTTACCCCCAACACCGTTCTCATTCTCTCCACCTTTGCTTACCTCTGCGAGATGTTCGTGGGGGGTAATGCCCAATATCCCTCTATTCCACTTCTTCTATACCCTCCGCGGTTCCACGGACAGTGGAATCATGGGGAGTTGCCATTTTGTCTTTGCGATGGATCAGCCTCCCGCTACATCCCCTTCCAGACGAAGACCAACTGGAAGGCGTGGCGAAGCGACTGGCTATATGCTGGCGACGACTAGCGGCCTTGATGCCCTAGGGATGCCCTCTGCACGGTGGAGGCCAATGAGAACTGGCTGTCGAGGAGACGGCGGAGCTCCAGACAATGGTGGCCCGCATCGACCGGCTGCGGGACTCCGGGCTGACCGGGGCACTAGTGGTCTAGGACTTCGTGACCCAGAGGATCGACTCCCTGCGCCGGCACGTCCGACTGGCGTGGCAGTACACGGATGACGACGACATAACCCACACCTACCTAGGCCGTAAGTTTCTGTTCTTCTTTTCTTCTGATTTCTCGTGTTGCCATCAAGCGGTAACCCTTTCTCTTTCTTCAGGCGTAGGGAATTTGTACGCCCCTTCTATCGTCAAGTGGCTGGGCAGGCTGCTCCTGCCAACGCTAGGTAGTTCAGATTTCCCGATCGAAGCCCAGCCATTATGCGATCTGGAGTTCGCGGAGCATCTCCGGATCATCAAGTCACTCCCGGAGATGGACTCCACTAGGCCTGCGTCGCTGCCGCCTCGCGGCCCCCTGACGATCCGGGACTCCGCCCCGATGGATGACCGGAGCGCGAGCATGTGGCCATCCTCCTCGGACGCCTCGGGTGCGGACCCAAAGAGGCCCCGCATCGACGATCGGACGGCCGCCCCATCCAGTTCCATCGTGCCTTCGAGCACGACTAGAACGGGGTCTTCATATACCGCAACAATGTCTTCCGCTCCTGCCCCGGCACCGACTTCATCTGCGCCTGCTCCACCGGCATCAAGAGCCCTCTCCATTTCGCAGGATGGCTAATCTACGCATCCTCCTTCCGCCGTGGCGCTCCCAGGGCGACTCGGCAATGCTCATAAAGCGAGAACCCGCTGAGGCAGCAGGAGATCCTACCCGCGAGCCGTCCGGCGCCCGGAAGTGGTTCATGGGGACATCGCCGACACAGGCACATCTGCCAACCCAACGTCGAGCGCCCTCGCTGCCCCCGGCTCTCGACTGGCAGCACTGCTCGCTAAGATTGGCAGCGTGCATGCTTCCACGGGCGCCCTCCTCACGGCGGCCACCCAGCAAGAGGCGCAGTTGACCCAACACATGGGGTGGCTACGCGAGGAGCTGGCATAGGAGAGGGAGAGAGGGGCGGCCCTGCTCGCCTAGGAGATGCTAGCGCGGTGGCCCTGCTCGCCCGAACGGAAGAGGCCGAAGCGGGACGAAAGCGAGCTGAAAATGAACTGCGCCGCTCGTTGCACAACCTCACCGTCATGCTCGCCCTGTGTACAAACTCATGGTTAGGAGCCTACGGCCCTTAGGGGTGGAGCTGAGCGATCCGCTAGAATCCTCGGCAATGTAGTACGCCCTCAGCATCGCCGATGCTCTCGCCGGCCTGCCCACCACCTTGTCCGCCCATTTCGCCTGAGAAGGGCGGGAGGTCGCTACCGCCACAGTGGGGTACGTATTGGCCTGCTGCGCCAACCACGACACCTCCTTCGACGCCATGTCAACCGTGGCCGGAATCGAGGGTGACGAGGCCCAAGCGCAAGCTCGTGTGCGTGAAGCCTTGGAGTACGTGGCAGGGCTGATGACGGTGGAGGACCCGGCCCTCGACGTGGCGTTGGTGGAGGAGAAGGCGGGGGACGACGCCGGGCACATCCAAGTCGCTGATGACGAATGATGGCCCGAGCAGCCATTCTTGTTTTCTTTATTCCTTTCTTTTTTTTCTGTAACCATGTACATACACTTTTTAGCAAACTTAATGAAATCATTGTCCTTCGCGTTTACCTGAGTGCCTGTTTGCGCGCATGTTTGCTCGCGTTTGCTTGCCCAAGTCACCGATCGACTAGCCCCCTGAGCTTGCCATGACGCGGGTCTAGGGGTTTAGATTAGGTCGATGCTCCGGCATTCTCCCAGCACTTGCACGCAACCGCTACAAATACAAGCAGAAATTACACAAGATACGCAAGGAATAGACCAAAAGATCATAAGTCCCAGTGCGTGTGGTTGTCACTGTCCTATTGTCTTTCGGATCTTAAACCCTTGCGATCTCTTGGAACCTGACCACGGCACTGCGTGGCAAGGCAGCAAGTTCCCAGCAGTGGTTTTGGGCCAGTGGTGCTCGCGATAACAACTCGGGGTGTACTAGCCACATTGAACACCGTGCCGAACTCGACCCCCTAGTCGCCCGTCCCTGCTCGACACAAGCGCTAAGTGTTACCGCTTATTGACAAGGAGCTGCCAAGCTACCGGTACCCATGACAACCACGCGAAACATGACCCATCAGGGCCAAATGGGAAAGACAAGAAAGGTTGATAGAGATCCTATGAGGCAAACAACTTAAATTATTACTGGTCATCGCCGACCAGCTAATGGAGGAAAAGCCCATTCCCTGGCTGATCGGAGCGAATCGTCGAGCACTTATAGTTCTCAAGGGTAGAATTTTCACAACATCTCCAAGTTTTGGGAGTTCGCCAGCTCTTGGCCGTCCTCAGTGGCCAACCGGACCACCCCGGGCCGAGCGACTGAGTCCACCTTGAAGGGGCCCTCCCATACGGGAGACAGCTTGTTGCGACTGGCCTACGTCTGAATTCTGCGCAGGACGAGGTCGCCTACTGCCAATGCTCTCTTATGGACCCGGGTGGTGTGGTACCGCCTGAGGCTCTGCTCGTACCGAGCAGCGTGATGAGCTGCTCGATCGCGTACCTCCTCCAGGAGGTTGACTTCTTCTCGGTGCTAATCTTCCTGGCCCTCCTCCCAAAATGTCGAAAAGCGCGGGGAGCCTAAAGACAACTCAGACGGAAGAACAACTTCAGCCCCATAGACTAGGAAGAAAGGTGTTTCTCTGGTCGCCCGGCTGGGTGTGGTTCGAAGTGATCACATCACCGCTGGAAGTTCGTCTGTCCATAGTGGTCCCCGCCTGTGGAGCCGGTCAAATGCTCTAGTCTTGGGGCCCCTCAACACCAGCACGTTAGCACGCTCCGCCTGGCCATTGCTCCTCGGGTGGGCCACCGGGGTGAAACACACCTTGGTGCCCATCTCTTCGTAGAACTCCAGGAATGTTGCGCTTGTGAATTGGGTGCCATTGTCGGTGATGATGCGGTTGGCAACTTCGAAGCGGGTGAAGATCTCACGCATGAACTTGATGGCAGCGGAGGCCGTGAGGGCGCGCGCTGCCTCGGCTTCAACCCATTTGGTGAATTTGTCAATGGTGACGAATAGATGGGTGAAGCCCCCCGTGGCTCACCGGAACGGGCCCAGGATGTCCAGCCCCCAGACCACGAACGACCAAGAGAGTAGGATGGTTTGCAGTGCTTGGGCTGGTCAGTGGATCTGCCTGGTGTAGAACTGGCACGCCTCGCATCTCCTCACCAGCTCGGAAGCATCCTAGAGGGCAGTAGGCCAATAGAATCCTTGGCGGAATGCTTTTCCGACCAGCGTCCGACTGGACATATGGCTCCCGCACATGCCTCCATGTATATCAGAGAGCAGATGCTCCTCTCTTCCCGAGTGATGCACTTCAGAAGAATTCCGTTTCTACTCTAGTGATATAGGTCCCCACCTACCGGAGTATAGCACTTGGCCTTTCGTGCAATTTTCTCGGCTGACGCATCAACATTGGGGATCACTTGGTTCCGCAGGAAGGCTAGGATCGGATCCATCCACTGACCTTCCCCGCTAAGTGCAGCAATCACGTGGTGATCGCTTGGGTACTCCGCTTGGCCAGGCTTTTCCCCGGGTACCACGCCAGTGGCACCGCCGTGTTCCCTCTCGGAATCGGGGGCTGAGGTGGGTGCGTTGTCTTCCCTCCCTGAACTAGAGGCTGGGACAGTTGCACCACCTTTCCCACCTGAGTCGGAGGCTGAGACAGTCGCACCATCGTCCCCACCATGAACGGGGGCAGTGACGGACGGTCGCGTAAGTCTTTCTTCAAAGACCCCGACCAGGACAGAGGCTATTGACGACGCGAGCTGCGAAAGCCCGTCCGCCATGTGATTATCGCGCCGGGGGATATGGAGATACCCTAAGTATGCTACCATGGCGGGGTCAGAGCATTGAAATTCCTTTCGTACTTGATTGATGACCAGTTGGGAGTCGTCTTTGACTTGGAGACGCTAGACGGCTAACGCGGAGGCGGTGCAAAGCCCTGCCAGTAAACCTTCATACTCGACGGTGTTGTTGGTAGCCTTAAAGTCCAGGACAACCGCGTACTGAAGGATGTCGCCGGTCGGGGAGACCAGGACAACCTCAGCCCCTGCACCCTCGAGCCTGAAGGAGCCGTCGAAGAATAAAGTCTAGGGAGAAGGCGCGGGTATCTCTTCGGCTTCAAGAGTGGCGGGAGTCCACTCGGCGATGAACTCCGCCAGTCTTTGACTCTTGATAGCATTGCAGGGGGTGAACTTGAGGCAGAACTCCCCCAGCTCTACTGACCATTTGGCGATGCGACCTTCGGCTTCCCGATTGTGGAGGATCTCTCGTAGGGGATAGGTAGTGACCACCGTGATCTCCCGTCCCTGGAAAGTAGTACCATAGTTTCCTAGACGCCACTAGGACAGCGTACAACATCTTCTGTGTCTGTGGGTATTTGGTCTCCACTTCATATAACACCTTGCTGACGTAGTAGACCGGCTTTTGCCACTAGTACCACGCTCACCACTACGGGGGTTGCCGCGATATATAGGAGCAACGGCTCGTCAAGCTTTGGGGCGACTAGTACTGGTGGGGAAGAGAGGTAACGCTTGTTGGGCCTCCGAGGTCCATTTGAAATGGTTGGTCATCTTCAACAGTTCAAACAGGGGTAGACTCCTTTCTCCCAAGCGAGCGATACACCGCCCATGGGACGCCAGTCGACCAACGAGACACTGTACTTGCTTGAGCCGAGTTGGTGGCTTCATGTGCTCGATAGCCGCTTTCTTGTCGGGATTGGCCTCAATACCCCGGCTGGACACAAGGAACCCTAGCAATTTCCCAAAGGGCACGCTGAACATACACTTCTCAGGATTGAGCTTCAGACAATTTTTTCGGAGGTTGGTGAAGGTTTCCTCTAGATCTCCGATCAATCCTTCGCCCTTCTTGACCTTCACCCCCAGGTCGTTGACGTATACCTCGAGGTTCCGTCCTATCTGCGGATGGAAGAAAGTATGCATAGCATTTTTTAACCAAAATGCTATTATGATATAACAATAAATGGCCATCGGGGTTACAAAAGCGGTTTTTTCTTCATCATCCACCACCATGCTAATCTGGTGGTACCCGGAGTACGCGTCCAGAAAGCACAGTAGCTCACACCCTGCCGTAGAGTCGACGATGAGATCAACGCGCGGCAAAGGGTATGGATCCTTCGGGTAGGCCTTGTTGAGGTCGGTGAAGTCGACGCACATCCGCCACTTCCCGTTGGACTTCTTGATGAGCACGGGGTTGGCAAGTCACTTGGGGTGAGAGACTTCCTTGATGATGCCCGCACGTAGCAGCTTCTCTATCTCCTCTCGAATGGCATCTTGTTGCTCTAGTCCTGTCTCCGGACCTTTTGTCGGACTAGGCGCACTCTTGGAAGTGTTGCCAATCAGTGCTCGATAACCTCCCTGGGGACCCCAGTCTTGTCGGACGGTTGCCAGGCGAACACGTCGGAGTTATACCGGAGGAAGGCGATGAGCGCACTTTCGTATTTGGTGCCAAGATGGGCGCCCACCTTGATGGTCTTCTCAGGCTTGGCCACACTCAGGGAGACCACCTTAACCTCACCAGACAAACCAAGCGAGGCATGGGTCTTCGCCGGAGGGGCTCCCGAATAGGCAGCATCAGCTTGCCTAGCACAGGTGGCACCAACCAGGTCCAATACTTGATTGTGGCAGCACAAGGCTTTCGGCCTATCCACCTGGCCACAGGGCCCTAGTGTCTTCACCACCATGTACCCATAGTGGGTTGCTGCTATGAACTTGACCTACGCCGGTCGGCTAAGCAGGGTGTTGTACGGATGGTCAAAGTCGACGACCTCAAAGTCCACCACCTTTGTATGGTAGTTGCTCTCATCCCCAAAGGTGACGGGGAGGCACACCTGGCCCAGGGGCACTATGCGAGCCCCTGGGGTGACCCTATAGAAAGGCAAGGCCGGACGCAGCTCCGGCAGCGATATCTGGAGCACCCGAAACACTTTGGAGGACAAGAGGTTGATGGAGCTCCCTCCGTCCACCAGCACCCGCCCAAGCTTCACGTTCTGAATCGTGGGCGAAACCACAATCGGAAGGTGACCCAAGCTGGCAGTACTCTCAGGGTGGTCGGCTCGACTAAAGGTGATCGGCTCCTCTGACCACTTCAGCGGCCTACACGCCCTTGAGCTCGGTACAGCGGCGCAGACTTCCCTCATCAGCCGCTTATACCTCGTGTTGGAGGGATAGGTGGCCGAGCCACCGTGTATATACTCCACCGTGTGCTCTGCCCGCTGGAAAGCAACGGGGCGGGCTCTTCATCCTGGTCGTCGTCGCAGGGACGACGCTCTTTGAGGCGCTGTTCCACCATCTTGCTTACAACCTGGCAACTGACCAGGTCGTACGTATTGGACCGGTGGATTGGGCAGTAGGGCCTACCCTCCTTCTCTTCGCGGTTGTCGTCCCACCGACCGCGACGATTGTCTCGCCGGTCGCGGCGGCCGCGCCACCGCGCCTGGTGTCCCTGTGCTCGCGCTCTGCGGTCAGGACCTATCCAAGCTCAGCCGCCCCACGCTTCTTCTTCCTGCTCGCAGAGCCGAGACCTTTCGAGGTCCCTGCTCCGTCCCCGCCGTGACTGCTGGTCGGGTCGGGCACCTTCCTCTGAGCTTCCACCGCCCGCGCGCACTTGTGCGCCAGGGAGAACAGCTTGGAGGTGGTGGTGATGTTGCGGGTAGCCATCTTCTCCCGCATCTTGTGGTCCCGGATGCCTCTTCGGAAGGTGATGACGACGGACTGCTCGGAGATCCTGGGGATCGTGTTGCGGCAGTAGCTAAACCATCGGATGAAGTCGCGCAACGACTCCCCTTTCTCTTGCTCGAGGGCATGGAGATCATTCTCCATGCCCAGCTGTGTATGAGCCATGGAAGTTGATGACGAAGAGGTCACACAGTTCCTCCCACGAGTGCACCGACCCTCGCCGCAGGTTCAATAGCCTAGAATGAGCAGATCCCGTCAAGGCTATCAGGAAGTAGTTGGCCGTGGCCTTTTCAGACCCACCTGCGGCCTGCACCACCATCGTGTATATCTGCAAGAACTCTTCCGGGTTGGTGGTGCGATCATACTTCTCGATAGACACCGGGTGAAACCTCTCTGGCCATGCAACACGGCGCAGCCGACTGGAGAAGGCTTGGCACCTGACGTCGTAGGGGGAGCTACGCCATCCACCTGAACCCCGACCCGGAGACCGTGCCGGGGAGCGCGGATCTCGACTCCCCAAGGATTCGGAGGAGATGGCCTCCTCCTTATCCCGAGAGTGGGTATCGTTGGAGGAGCTGTCGCCATCAGGAGCCATCCGCCTATAGCGGCCCTGCCCTTGCGTGCGACATCGCTGCAGTACGTTGCGCAAAGCATCGCAGCGCTATCGGCGACGCTTCTCTAACTGCGCACTCAAATCCTCATGGCCTCCCCGGTGCCCGGGAGACACGTGAGGCGATACGTCGGCAGCCGTGCGACCCCCCGCGCCAGCGGGGTTTGTGTCCAACAAGCCCTTTCCTTTGCTCCAGCCCTCCTAGCCAGAGCGCTTCCTACTCGTGTGGCTGGAAGCTTGGGTGCGATCCGCATGCAACCCTAATTGCGGAGAACCGAAGGTACCCGGCTGCTCAGGCGCCCCCACGCAGAGCTGAGCCGCGTCTTTCTGGGAAGCAATGTCCCGCAGCCACGGCGTGGCTGGGGTGTCTCCTCCAAGTTCACCAGGGGGTGGTCCAAGAGGAAGCGGACGGCATGCAGGTTCTGGGCCGGAGTGGCCTCTTTCATGGCTAGCCGCCGCCGAACTGGCAGCTTTGCTACCGCTGGGGGGCGACGCCGCCCGCCTCCGGGGAGGGCGTGAGATGGTCCCCTGCCCGACGGGAGTGCCGGGACGCGTTGCGGGTGCTACTAGCCTCCGCTGGTTCTTCTTGTTGGGAACGTGAACTCGCCATCTCCAGAGGCGGGATCCTTTCGGATGGATGACCAGGATCCGCTGGAGAGACGAAAGGGTGAGCCAACAGCTACCCCCCTACCTGGCGTGGTGCTGTCGGCGGTTTTCATCGGCCAGCTATTATGCCTTGAAGGGCTACGAGGTTCGACAGAGGGGATCTTCGCGGATGGACACCTATGAGCTCTCTCGAGGGATCCACACAGACAAGGATTCAAGAACACGTCGATATACCCAGGTTCGGGCCCCTAGTGTGGGTAACAGCCCTACGTCCTGCTTCTGCTCTCGTTAATGTGTTTTGAGGGGATTACAAGCACACAATCTACACTCCGGGTTTTTCTTGAGCTCTCTCAGTGCTCTCCTTTGTTGTTCTCCCTCAGCTTTCTTCGGCTCTTGGTCCTTTGGTCGTTTTCGTCCTCATCCCTCTCCCATGCACCGAACCCCCCTTATATAGGCCAGGCTGGCTCGGGCATGTGAGAAGGATGACATCACACTGATTACACTTAATTTATTATATCAGTCGCTATAGCCCCATCCTCTGGCCTCATTCTTTGCACCATCGTCCAACTACGCCCGGTCCGCACGGGAAGTGACTTGTATGGAACGGGTTAGGTGCAGGACGATAGAGGGATAAGCCATCATGCCGTCAGCAAAGCTATGCACATTCAATGATTCTGAAATGGGGTGTCGGGAGAGAAGACTTCGAGGCGAAGCTCGTCCATTCCTTCGATGTACGTCTTTACACTGTTGGCAAAGACACCCCGAAAGTGCCTTACGTTCCGTCGACCGACCACCTAGTCCAGTCGCATGGCTTCAGGGCCTGATCGCCCACCTGCTCCCCAGGCCGCCACGCGACGCGGTCACCCGGCGTCAGGGCCTGATTGTCCACCTGGTCACCAAGCCGCCACGCGACGCGGTCGCCCGGCGTCAGGCCTGGTCACCCACTTGCTCGCCAGGCTATCATGCATCAGCACTTGTGGCCCCTCCTGACCGCGGCAGAGAGGGTACCTTGGTGTAAAGTACGCCGACACTCCCTCTATTAAAATCCCTACCTGTCTCGATCGTGTAACTAGTAACTCTATAGAAATGGCGCTCGATCGTGTAGAAAATACAGTGCCAAGCTATAGTAATTTTTTGTTTTTTCAATTTTTTTGGAAAAATTTCACTCTCTCTATTCAAATGAAGCTACAATATTTTCTTTCTTTTTTAAGAAATTTCCTCTCTCTTTTAAAATTGAGGTGTCGCCCATAGCAACACGCGGGGTTTTAACTAGTATTTGGGATGTACAGCAAGGCATGCCGCCGCCCGCCATGTGGTACCGGACACTGTAGTTTCTATAGTAATTTTATGTTCCATTATTTAGTATTTTTTAAAGAATTGTTTTGGAAAGTTCTTCCTCTCCCTATTGACATTGAGCTATAGTACTTTTTATTTTTCCCATTTTACACTGAAGAATTTTTCCTCTCTTTGATAAAATTAAGGGGTCACCCACGGCAACACGCAAAGTCCTAACAAGTTAGTAAGATTTTTCAGCAACTAATTTTTGTAAGGTTCTTCTGTAGTTTTTGGACACATCTGTAATTGTAGGAATATTTAGGTTTAGTTTTCCTATAGTAGGAGGGGCAAGAACGGCAGACATCCTTTAAATTTTTTTGTTTGTTTCTCTCTAAATTTGTCAACTCTGATTTTTTGCTTTCTAAATTGCCTTGTTGACTAACCTTGTGGGCGTGAAAAAATATTGTATAACTAACGTTGCAAAGCTGTAAATTCTAGAGCTTGCTCAGTAAAGAGGCATAGTGTGGGTCTAGCTATGTGTTCATTTTTTGAACGTGAGATTTAAAATCCCAAGTTTTCCTTTTGAATTGGTTTTATGAATTTAGCATTTTTGGGAATTTTTGAATTTCTATTGCTAATTAAACATTGATATGGATTTTTCATGAGTTAAAAAGGATTTAATATGATTAATGTTTAAGTGAACAATTGCTTATTTTATTTGGGTTCTATATATTTTAAAGTATTTTATGTAATTTTTTGGATTGTTCTAAATTTATTTTCTATTTATTTGGATCTTTTTTATATTTTTTATGTATTTAAAAGAAAAAGTATTTAGAATTCTAAAAAAGCTTTTGGGCCACAGCCCACCCTGTTCGGCCCAGCTCAGCCATGTGGCCTAGTCGCTCATCGTCGTTGCAACACAGGTTAGTCGGCTCGGACCATTGCCACGTGAGAAAATGAAATGTGGGACCAACTTGGTCAGTTGTGTTGTCTCCGTGCACGACGTGGACTTAGAGTCTAGGTCATGTCTGCCACAGACATCACCACCGTTTCATGTGCTACATCGATGCCAAAGCAGTATAAAAACAACCCTTCTTTTTGTACAGAATATCAAGAAGGATGATCTATATGTATACAATACTAGTCGCATAATCAGTAGCTAGTACGCATATTTACAATATTGGTAGCATATCCATAGACAATATTATTATTGCAGAAGCTATTTATACAATGTAGTCTTACAATTCAGATTATATTGCAATGAAAAGTGAAAGACCATATAGAGGTCTAACCTTGGTTGTGATGAGTTATTGACTATGTTTAAAGCTTCAAGTGATTGAGTTTGAGTTTGATTCAAATTGGATTTTTAATTTGAAACAATTTGGACTAAATCTACTTAGAGCGGCACTACCGGCCATGAGGGGCGGTCGTGTAGGGAAAAGCGGCAGTACCAGCCATAGCTGGTGGTACTTATTTTTTAGAGAAGGGATTATTTGAGTTTTCAGAGAGCTGCACTCTGAGCCTTGTTGGGCGGTAGTCTTTGGCAAAGCTTGCACACCGGCCCGAAGCGGTAGTGCCGACCTTTAAGCGAAATTTGGGTTTTGAATTTTGAATTTGTGTAAAATTTACTTGGACATTGCTATGTGATGGGTTTTCCTTATTTTTGATGGTTGCAGGGCGACGGTGTTAGGTCATGGTGAGGTGGAGGTTAACCGTGACTAGGTGAGCTGTGCCGAGGGTCTAGCGATCGAAGATCGCCGGAAGATGATCAGAGACATAGTCGTTGTGATCCTAGAAGACAAGGAATTGATGAGATGCTAACTAGGAGCTGCTCGGATCAAGGAGGGCTGTTAGATCATGGTCTAGGTGATAGAGTATTGGGTTTAATTGGTATGCTTTGAAAAGCATACACAACCCGTTATGTTGTTAGGTTTCGGGTTAGCCCACATATGAGTGAGTCAATCCTAACTCTTGATGGTGATCCTTAGGGTAGAAAGAACTCATCCAAGTGTGGAGGGTGACTCAAGTGTAGTATAAATAGAGAGGTAGGGATGGCCTTCCCTCACTTGAAGGTTTTGAGATTTTTGTGCTCCATTGAGCTTTGTCCATTTGTTTGTGAGGCTTTGTAAACCTCTCTTCCAGAAATGCAAATTTAATTTCCTACTTCGGGACAATATGAGGAAGTTATAATCTTACTTGTCATCAGTTGGTGTTATATACAATGTGTATGTTATATTTTTAGAGTTGAGGCTGGCATGTGTACCCGAGATTTGTAATGACTTACTTAGGGATTGATAAATGCTGCTCCGTAACTGAGTAATTATAAAGGTGGCTTTCTGGTGGGTCATGAAACATGCCGCGAGGTATAGTTGATCAAGATGAGATTTGTCCCTCGAAACAACGGGAGAGATATCTCTAAGTCTTTCAAGTGGTCGGATTTAAAAAATACATGGCCATGCTATTTGTGGTCAAAGAGTTAACTGTAGTTAAGGATTTCGAGTCACGTAACCAAGAAAGAGTAATCGAGCTATCTAAACAAAGATATCATATACTCGCCTTGAGTTTGACCGATGTCACAAGACAAAGGGAAATACATATAACTAAGCACTATTAAGGTTCACCCAATATCATCTTTATATATATTCAAGTGTCAGCACATCCTGTTAGGGACTGCTACCGATTAATGATCGAGTAAAAGTACTCGACTCATGTCAAAGCATACGTGAACATGTAGGGTCACATAATTAAAGGATTGGGACTTAATTTGGATGGTGATTTGAAGTCTAATGAGTTTCGAGTTCCTAATAAGCCTCTAATGTAGAGACCCATTATAGAGTACCTATATAAAGAAAGGTGATGGTAACTTTAGAGTTAGGAGATACTACAAGAATTTAGAATTCCCAAAACCCTAGCCCCCATACCTCCTTCGCCTAAAACTGCACAGTTGGCGCTAGCACTCTAGTACGTGGCATCCCTACCTCATATTTATAGATACTTTGGAGGCGTTGCTTCGAAACTTTAACACTATGACGATCCGTATCCTATGATGACAAGGATAATCCGTAACATGTGATGATCACGAGAAGCTGTTGAAGAAGGTGCGAGGCTAATACAACTATAACCGTACCTGCACACTATGCAACTATTTCCGCTATGGGTCTACGTGTCTAGTGGTAATTATATGATCTATAGCATGCAGTTATTTCTTTGTACATGATACAAAATTTTAAATTTATGCTAGAGTAGCCTACTGTCCTCTTTCAAGTTTATTGTATGAAGTGGTTTTTATTTTGCCATATATGACATGAAAATACAACCACACTGTACATTCCGGAAGGAAAGAAGATTTCAACGTCGTCTTGTACTTTGGAGAAATGAGACCACTTGCTGTATTTGATTCTCTTCTCTTCTCTTCCGGAAGATTGGCGCCAACGACACTCTTTAAAATTTGTGATTCACCAAATGACACCCTGACTCACTGTCATAGACTCAGATAGACCCACATGTCATAGACACATCGCTAAATGCTAACGAATTGAGTGTCGCTGGACTAATTTTTCCCTTCTCTTCCTTCTAACTGCCGGCCTTAACCGGCCAACAACCGTGGCAAAAACGACCCTTCGTAGTAATTCAAGAGAAATTTTGCCAGGCACGCTTAGTTGAGTACAGAGGTCATAATTGTTCTAATTTTCTTCTGTTTTCAAGAGCATTCTTTTAGAATTTATGGGACATTGTGTGTTCCATTCCAATAGCCGGCAGGTCGATCAGGGGAAAATCGTGCGAAATGTATTTTTTATGGCAGTTGGATGGGAATATGCACAGCTCAACGACCGAAGTACTCGTATCAGAATTCAGAATTTTTTAGCCCGCGTTTTATGAGTTGTACCGCTCGCGAACCATACTTAAACAAACAAACAAAAAGGTTTATGAGTTGTAGAAACAAAGAGCATCGTCCCTTCCAAATGGCCCAATGGTACGTTAGGTCCAGCAGTTGCAACTTGCACCAATCAAACTCAACGACATGACGTGTCTGAGCTTGGGAAAAATTATTTCCTAGCATTACTTGTCACAACGGCGGAAACAAGAGGCTGGAAGATGTGATACGTACTGGGTAGAAATATCTATTAGCTATCAGAGGAGCAACGGCAGGCTACAGAAAGCAGAGGTACGTAAAACGCTAGTTTTGCTTTCAGGCAGAATTTTATACTCAATACACTATAAAAAAAAAGTGACCGTGTAACCAGATAAATAACGCAGGAAAGAAATAATCGCAAGCCATTTGATATATTCTGACTATGTCAAATGAAATGAACAGATTAACTAATCAAGAACTAAACGGAGTTATTAGCAATACGAGCCATGGCGTGCTATTTGAGCTAATTAAACCACAGATTCTGAAACACAAGAAGGATTGCTGATGGAACGAAGGAGCGGAAAAAGAACACGGCGAGGAACAAAATTCCCGAGACCAAAGTCGATCACCACATACTAACCTGGCAGCTCGAAGGTGAGGAGGTCGGAGCCGGCCCGGAGGCAGAGCTCGCAGGCGACCTGCCCAGACACGAACACGGACGATACCGGCTCCTCGCCGTACCCCGCAATGCGCACCAGCTCCGCCGGCGAGAAGTACAGCTCCATGGGCACGGTCGCCATCACCTCGACCGCCTGCACCACGGCGGCGGCGAGCAGCAGCAGGAGCAGCAAGGGGGAAGCCCCTCCTACCAGTAGCATGTTGCAGCTCTCTCGTTGCTTTGTTGTTGGGTTTGGACCAAATTGCATAGTAGTGCGTTGGGAAAAAGGGAGGGAATAAGAGTGCGTTTGGGAGGGTTCGGTTGGTCCGTCACGTTGATCTCGTAAGCAGCGGTGTGCGCTACATGTATACACGAGTGTCTGTGTGCGCGCATTGGGCTGGCCCTAGAAGCTGGAAGTCAGAAGTCGCAGTGGTTCAGATGTCGTGCGGTGGTTCGGGTGTTCGCGTTGGCGCCATGTCCGATGTTGGTTTTGTTCTACGGGTCGGTACCGTTTTTTATTTTTAGCAGTTATGTACTCGTGCGATGCCACAGAAATTTAATTTGTAATAAAAAATTTATTTACAAAGAGCATTAACATTATCTGAATAATAATGTTCACTCGAATATGCAATGGTTAAATATTTAAATCAATTCATCGAAGTATACAAATTCCAATCAATTGTTTACAAACTCGAGCTTAAACTTATATTTAATTTCACAAATTTAAATAATAGTATCACAACATTTGGGATTGTAAATTTGTAATGCTATAATTTGATATCAATCGATCGACCGAAAGAGATATCACCTATCGCTACATAGGCGCAAAGACATTGAAAAGGTAGACGTCATTCGTATATGGCTGCACCATTAGCGGCGTGCATAGCTCATATATGCCTTACTCTAGCCATACCATAGTCCCACCCTATCAGCCAGCTTCACCGCCTCCTCGCCTCCCCCCGCAAGCGCTTCCCTCGACCTATTGACATCATCCACCGTGGTGAGCTCCAGTAGCGCCGCCAGTCTATCTCGCCGCCCACCATCAGCGACCTGCCCCTGTGTCGTATTGACGCGATCAAGAAGGTCGCCCATTACCCCCGCTTAACGGATAAGCTCAACACATCTGCAGGAGAGGTAAGAAGTGGTGGGGTTATATAAATTTAGTAACTGAGGAGATATCTATGGAATCCAGATTAAGAAATCGTCAAATAAGGAAGGCAACAAAAGAGAAAAAGACGAAAAGAGATCCAACTCCATGAATCGGAGCTCTGCTTCCTACGGAAGGAAATCAATCAATCCAATTCGAAAAGCATCGGGAGCAATCGCCACCGATTCAAATGCCAGATCAATGGGAGAAAGGAAAGCAATAAATGAGTTATGCATATTCATTTACCTTTCATGACAGGATGATCCAATCTAGTCTACCAGGGTAGCCACTGCCCGCCTCCCACTCAGCCACGCGGGTGCGCACATGTGTCGAGGTGAGGGTGGAGATTGGAGAACGGACGTACCACCACCAACTCATAATTAGAATTAGTAGAGATAGAGATAACAAATTTATCTAGTCATGTCATGCATAGCTGTACGCATGCTGCTGGTCGACCGGAATCAAATCCATACGTGATTAGATATAAAGAAAAGATATCTTATCTACACATGCAAGTAAATATTTAATGGAAAGGATATATATGGCAATTTAAAGGTATATGGTAACTCAGAAACTATATGCGTGCAGTATATAGAAAAAAAATCGGCCATGCAATATTTAGAAATAGAATCGGCTAATTGAGATAAGAGTTTAGTACGCCGCAGATCACGCATGCATGCATATCCAACCGAATTAAAACTTTCTCCGTTCGCTAATGTATAGAAGATCGGGACAATTACGGTTTTGTGTGTATGTCCGGGAGAGAGAGAACGGATCACCACCACCAACTCATAATTAGAAGTAGTAGGATTACCATATCAACTCCTAAGTAAGTGTTGCTGTTTTAGGTTGTCACTGGCTCGCTGTTTACATGGTAATATATTAACAAATGTTGTAAAAATTAATGGTCAATTTGGAACGCATTGAGAGGAATTTTACAGGAATCACATACGAAGCAGTTCAATTCTCACATTTAATTAGAAAAATATCTTTCACTTCCCAAATGGGCCTTAAGCATTGTGGAAGTATTTTTGTTGCAGTTTTTTTGTTATTATTTCTGTATGGCCAATCATATTACATCACTTAATTTTATCTTCCAATTGGGTAAAGCTTTGTGGTGTGTTATTGATTGGGACCAGCACCACTGGAAATGGGAAAATTGTGCTTGATCGATCCATTAATTCTTGTCTCCTTTTGATACGTCGAGATCAAGGGTGCTCGACGTGGCAGGCATGTTTGGGTTGGGTACAGATCCACTGGCGATTTCCTTCCGACAATTCTTACCAAACATTCCATCAATCAATCGAATCAGCTATGTTTCTAGGGTACTAGGAACGGTTATCTTCAAGTGTTCTATTCTACATGAATGTAATGATCTTTAGGAGCTTGCCTGGCTCCAGCTGTTGTTCTGTTCCATCTGTCAGCTTAGTGTGAAATCGATTCGGATCGAATCCCAGGTGAGAAACATCCGTATTCTGAAGAAAAAAACGTGAAAAGGCAGTAAATTTAATGCATGCATCCTTGTTTTCAAGCTTGCAAAAGTACATTCTCTATCCATGATATTCCTAGTTTCCAGCTGCCGTTCATATGAGCTGTGCAAAAGAAAGTATTAATGCTCAACTTTGTGCCTCTCCCTACAGCCTACAAGCATCAGGAGAATTGAGGAGTTCTAATTTGTTTTTCTTTTTTGAGAGGAAGGAGGATTAAGGACCTAATGGGCTTGGTATTCGTTGGGCTTGATGGAGACGGACTGGATTTAATGTAGTATTTAGAAATATTTGGATTGTGTAGTATTTAGTATTTAAAAATGTAGAAATTTAATGTACTGAAAATATTAGGCAATGTTGAAACAACCGTAAATTTTGTTAAACTAAAAGAACGTCATTATCAGAAATTAAATTTTGCTTAACAAAGGTAATGATCATCTATTAATCTCACCTATTGAATAATTACAATCGGATTCAATCAAATGAACTTAATATATATCGAAAACTTAAATTGTAATTACAATTATTTACAAGAATCGATTATTACAAAAAAGTAAGAAATAAAAATCTTAGTCTCTGAAAATCTTCTGTCGTCTAAATCTTGAAGCGCCTGCAATCAAGAAAAATATTGCAACTGTCAGTAAATTAACAAGCATGGTAGAAAATGTTGTTGCCCTCAGATAATTATAAAAGAGTACAGTCAATGGAGATAAATATGAAATACTGTGCTCAAGGGATAGCAAAGCCAATTCGAACCAGCCTTCTTCGGAGGCTTCCTCATGGATATGCATGTATCTCTGTGCTCAGGAGCCAACTCTCATTCCAGAGCCTTCTTGTGAAAGCCAGAGAGTCTCAGCCATTTAAGCCTCAGGCATTCATCCTCCTCCCATACATACAACCTCATTCCAATAAACACAAATACCAACAGAGCCCAACACAAGCTCACGAGTCACGACCACATCTCTAGAACCTAAAGGTAAACACAGAAAGGCAAGGAGCCTAAAGATCATCAAGGCTATTCTTCTCTGGAGCCAGAAGCTTCACCTTTAAGTAAGCCAGGCAACCAAATCAACCACACAAGCCAACTAGTACAGCATCAGAAGCAAGAGAGGAGCACTACCATACTGCATCCTCTTCATTAGCTTCATCATTCACAGCCACTGCATTTTATTCCTTGGAGCCAGGTAATCATCCATTCAGCCCATTAGTAGCATTATTATGGATCAGTGGTATAGAAAAACTTAGTGAAAAATTACAAATGGCAGTAGAGACTGAGTAGTAGAAAATGAAGTTAGTAGTCTCAGATTATTAGCCAAAATCATCACAGACCAAAACCTTATTAGTCATATCATTTGCATCATAGAACTAAATAATCATGTGCAAATTAAAATGACCATAGAAGCATATATGCCAAGAACTAGTAGACCAAATATTCTACCTGTTGATCCTGTCATCACAGAGGTATAAAAATGAAAATGAATGCTAGAAATCATAGTCTAGATATGCCAAACTTTAAATAGAAAGAGATCAGGAGGTAGAAAGGGGGAGGCTTTGGTGGCGCGGGTAAGAAACCCAGCCGGGCTGGGCCGTTGCGGCGTCGGCATTAGTTAGGTGCAGCAAGCCAGAGAGAGAGAGCCAGGCGAGGGAGGAGCCGGAGGCGGCGACCAGAGGTGCCGGCGTTAGAGCCAAGCGACCAGCCAAAAGAGCTAACGCCTGGGGAAAATGGGGAAGAAAGAGAACTGTAAGGAGAATGGACAGAAAGAAATGAGGAAGGATATAGAAGTATCAGGAAGCCGACTAGATAGGACTCGGCTGGTGGAATAGAGAAAAGAAATAAGAAGAGATTAGAAGAAACTAGAAGAAGTTAATACTCTGGACATTAACTAGATAAGTGAAAGAGAGAAAAAGAAAGAAGAAGAAGAAAAAGAAAAGTAAGAAAATTCAGAAATTCTGTAATGCGTAAAATTTGCTTCTAAATCGCAGAAAAAATAATCATAAGACCAATTGTGTACTAAAAGTCGTATAAATCAACTGCAGATAATAAGCGATCATAAAAATAAAATAAGGAGAAAAGAAGAGAAAAACAAGAAAGATTAAATTTGAGTAAATCAGCTAAAATAATAATTTGTCTTTGTAAAGAAATGTAAAATCGATCGAATCAGTTGAAAATTATTAAAAGCGATTAAATCAGTCAGTCGAACTATTAAATAAAACACGACCATATAAAATCCGATTAAACTCTAAAAATTGTAAAGCTAATTTCATAAATCTCAGAATAATAAGAAAAGTATGTTGGATAATCTAAAACATGCAAAAACCTATTCGCCACTAAATATGGCATTTATGTAATTTCAGGAAGCAAACTAAATCGGATCGTGGATCAGTCAACGAGTGAAGACGCGTATTTTGATCAAAATCTAGGCAAGTAATCCATGACCATCTTATTTTGATATTAAAATTTATTTGGAATATATGTGGTATCATTGTTGCATGGTAAAATGTTGTTTTAAATAAAATCTAAATCAGTGATGTGTTAAGTTGGGCAATGTCAGATGCATAGTGAAGAATGTAAAGCTATTGGTGGAGTAACTTTTATGTCGAGACAGTATACTATTAACCAGCGTAGGTTGTCTGACTCTGGTCTCGAGATAGAAGTATGCAAAGTCATTGGAGTAACTCCTATGTCAAGACAGTATACTGTGAACCAGCGTAGGTTAACAGAATGTCAACCAGCGTAGGTTGTCTGACTCTGTTCTTGAGATAGAAGTATACTATTAACCAGCATTTTCTCAAAATAAAATTTGAAAATAAGATTTTATTAATAAAACCCATTTTCGGTATCTGGTTTGAGGTATTGGTTTTTGAGGATTGGAACTGGTAATGGTTCCGGATGATAAAACTCATGGCTGCATAATTTCCTACTAATGCTTGTTGAGTACATTTTTGTACTCACTCTTGCCTACTCCCTCTTTTCTTAGACTCTGATTGCTATGGATGCTCTGATAAAGAATGGCTAGATGATCCCTCGCAAGAGCAGGGTGACCAGGAGGCAGAGTTTGACTCAGAGGATGGGGTGGAATAGAGGCTTCTACTCTTTAGAGTATATGTTATACTGAACTTTTGCTGTAAATCATATAATATGACAGGTGAAGGACTGTAAGAAGATACTGCGTTTGGAATGTAATAAAATTCCTGTAAAGTCTCTATTTAGTGTTCTGCTGCAACACTCTGAAATGTCGTGTTAACTAATAAATTGTCGGGCTTACTCGACGAGCTATTAGTTAAGATGCCCTGATCAGTGTAATTAACTCGGATTAATGAACCACTTCAGTCATTATCTGGGGTTAATTATGCGGGTCACCACAAATGTTTAGAGATTTAAAGTAGTATTTAGAAATATTTGGATTGTGTAGTATTTAGTATTTAGAAATGTAGTAATTTAATATAATGAAAATATTAGGCAATGTTTAGAGATTTAATGTAGTATTTAGAAATATTTGGATTGTGTAGTATTTAGTATTTAGAAATGTTGAGAATCAATGTAGTAGAAATATTAGCCAATATTTTGGAATTTAACATCGTAGGATTGCGTAGTAGAAATTTTGTTATGCAAATAATTTATTAAGCAATATTTAGAAATGTAATGTGGTAGAAATTTAATATTATAATGAAACATGGTAGGCTAGCCATATGTTGCGCTGGTAATATTTCGACAATTGGAACATAGAAATTAAAGGAAGTATGATATATTTAGAGTCGGATTTCTTAGTATGATCACCATACGTTAGAAATTAGTAGAGTAAAAATAATTTGAAAATATCAGGCACCGTTAGAAATTAGTAGAGAAAAAATTTGATAATATAATGTAACATTTATATAGTGCGGTTAGATGGAAAACTGATGAATTTTTTAGTCCGACGTTGTAGGCAGCATGTCGAAAAAATTGTATTTTCAAATATTTTATGGCGATGGGAAGATAGCGCAGGGGCCGAATGGAGTGGATTTATCAGCATTTCAACAGTCATACGGGGCATATCTAGGCCGAGAGATAGGACATACAGGGGTTTGTTGGAGTGGATGTTTCGGATGTTCAATTTAGATGCCTAGACTGTTCGGCTGCGGGTTAAGGCAGTAGTAAGCTGTGCGCAACACTGTTTTTACGGAGAGTTGATTCCTATTAACGCGACATCGTCATGGAGGAGCTATGTTGGGTTTGCCGTAGAGCGGGGCTGGCCGCTCATGTTGCTGGTAGAGTGGTACCAAGTACCTCTATCGTTGTCGGAGGTTCGTGACGTCGGGGTAGATATTACGGAGGAGGGGAAGATAGATATGCAAGAATGCGACGATGAAGGTGGCGAGGACCCCAGAGACGGGGGACATGAGGTTGGCGGTGGTGAGGGGATCGCGGGGGGACGAGGAGACAGTCGTGGAGGTGCGGGGGGTGGCCGACGAGGGGGAGAAGGTGGAGCACATAGTTGACTTGATGGAGAAAGAGGACCATGTGGATGAGGAAGTCCCTGATGGTGAACACTCGGATGAGGAGGACAATGCTCCTAAGGTGCCTGTCCCTAGTGCGTGGAGTAATTATAATTTCGAAGACCTAACAATGAATGAAGGGAATAAAGATGCATGGGAATATCAGGAGAATGAGGTCACGCAGGGGCCATATATAAAGACAAGGAGGCTGTGATGAATGCGGTGAAGTACTGGTCAATGTCTCTTCGGCGGCAATTCAGGGTAGTGAAGTCCAACAAAAAAGACTACGACGTGAAGTGCGTAGTTGATTTGTGCCCATGGCGGGTGCATGCATACAAGAGAAAGTGGACGGACTAATGGAAATGTTCCATAGTGATGGAGCATAACTGCGAATTGGAGGAAGCGGACCAGGAACACCGCAATCTGTCGTCCACTTGGGTGGCAAATGTGTTTTATGGTCAGATCATGGACAATCCACACCTGCAGCCTCGATCTATTATCAGAGCCATGGAGGAGAGGTTTCAGTACAAGATTAGCTACAGAAAGGCATGGAGGGCAAAAAGGACAGCTTTGCAAATACGGTTCGGGACGTACGAGGCTTCCTATGAGAATATTCCACACTTGCTCAGGGCAATATCACGTAGGAATCCCGGTACGGTCATCGACCTTGCGGAGTTTCCCGCGGATGGTGTGTGCGCGGGAAAGTGGGTCTTGCAGCGGGCCTTCTTCGCCCTTGGCGCATGCATAAATGCGTTCCGACACTGTCGTCTGGTCATTTGCATGGACGCACTACAAGAAAAGTGATTTTTAATGACGGTCCAAACTCGTCATCATTAGTCCCGAAATCATCATTGTAGATTTTTTATGACGAATTTATGACGAAATTCAACTTGTCATAGAAAGTGCGTCATAGAGAGTTTTCAATGACGAATTACTTATTTTCGTCATAAAAAATCAACTTTTCTGTGACGAATTACATTTTTGTCAGCGAAGAGGTCACTTCTATGACGATTATAATTTTCATTAATTATACCCAAAACGTCATGAAAAATATCGAATTCGTCATAAAAGAACACTCTAGTTGGCCAAAAATGAGCGTTGACCATTTTATTTATGACGAAATTGTTCGTCACAGATTATTGTCACGTGGACATGCATTTTCGTCATTGAACACTCCAGTACCACGTCAATAGCCAGGGTTCTCCAATGTACACAACTACTAGTGTATATATATATATATATATATATATATATATATATATATATATATATATATATGGACACAAGATCAAGCACATACATAAGAATATATTCACACAAATCCAAGCATTATGCATATACACTTATATACACCATGTCAACACAATACAAATAATACTAATAGTCAGTAATGCCAAACTCACGCATTCTCATAAGCATCCAAGACACATCTTAAGTACAGAACATATTACAAATGAGCTTTAGCTTTAACTAATGGTCTAAAAAGGAAATCAAGATCATGCTGTTGGTTTTTCAACTGACCTTCACTCAGGCAGCCAGCTATCTCCATTTTCTTCCTCTGCCCATTCTTTACCCATTCCCTACCCATCCCCCCAGCTAGCTGCCAGCTATTTCTTTTGCCCATACCTTTAAGCCAGGTGGAAGGGGCAAGCATTGCATGATCTTCTAAATCATCCTACAGCCATAAGGTGCCACTAAAGATAAGTTTCAAAAATCAAACAAATGTAAAATCACTCACAAACACACTCACTATAGCGATGACGGATAGCAGCAAGCACATGCATGAGCAGCCAACCTTGGTGCGCTTGTTAAGAATTGCAAGCCTCTTTTGCACACGCTGAATAAAAAGGGCTCATATCAGTGGTCCATTCATGTGAGTATGAAACAATTAATATTAAGCGCTAGTAAAAAATCTCTAGTGGTTAAGAAACAGTTTGGATCTAGGAGAAGGACAAAAGAGTAACCTGAAGACGGGGGTTTGTAACATCAACATGATCTTCTAAATCATCCTGCAGCCACAAGGTGCCATACATTAGCTATGCATCTTACCCTTACTTTTCATTCACTTAGAATAAATGTTATTCATCTACGCAAGCCTATATAAACTTGTAAACAATTATTAATATCAAACAACTTAGTAATTTTATCCAAACACTAATGATCAGGAAATTACAGTAAACAAATCAACATCTCCATTTCATTCACAGACTAACGGGAATCAAGTAGCAATAAAGAATACAACTAATATTGCTAGGCATTACTTTATACTACACTAAAATGAAAAAGTGCAATGCTTAAGTATAACATGATAGGTAAGGAGACATTAGACTTTGACAACAATGCAAATAAATTCTACTTTACTCGATCGAAAGGAATAATACAAAATCAAGTCTAGAGCACTTCTGACAAAGTATTGCTGATCTGACTTAAACATATATTTCTATTGCACACAATCAACAGTCTCACACAAACCATCCAGGACAGAGCAAAATTAATGTGCCATGTCTTTTCATTGTCTAGATTATATAAGATCTTGGTTTCAAAAAGATTATATAAGATCTTAGTTTAACGAAGATATCATCAAGCTCAGTGAACAATACACAAAGAAACAGAACTTCAAAGGTGGGTTGAAAACTCAATATAAACAGAACTGTAAATAATACCATAGTCAAATATGATGTGCAAATAATACCTTAGTCAAATATATAATACCTGTTCAGGGAAGTCAAACTTAAATACCTAGAGAAGAAAATGGGGCAAGTAATTGATTTTAGGTGCTGAATTTCAACTCACTACGCTGTAACTGGCAAATGTAATCAGCTAGCAACCAATTGGAAAATGTGGTAGTGCTTCGAGCAGCATCTTTTATTTGCTTCGAGCTTGTGAAGAGGCTGCAAGGACGATTTAAATATGCAGGTGGAGCTCTCATGGTACAAAATAAAAAGTAACTGAAACGTAAAAGCAATAGTGTTATTAACATATATCCAAATTCTAACTTCATTATACTAACCAAGTCTCTGTATAACTAAATGGCTGGGGATAGGAGGTAATTATTGTTATAGCTATTGCAGAATGGGCTATTGCACAATGTAATGGCGGAAAATTAAGAGTGGGCTATTGTAGCTGCTACTTACCCTTCAGAGGAACAACGATCCAAGAAATTTGTAACTTCGTTCAGAGCATGAAAAGCAATCTTCTTAATCTGAAGGCACCATATTTGACACTAGATTCGTCATCATATCAAGTCAAGTACACATAATGTAAGTGCAAACAAGATCATTGCAAAAATGAACTAATCTCTATCTATATAACAATCAAACTCTAACAAGCTAGCTCGAGGATAAGACTAATAATATGTTTTCTTGAATGAACAGGTTCGAAAACTTCCGTAATAAGCTGTAATTATCTAATACTTGAGATAACTTGTTATAACTTTGTGGGGGATTTCAGCTCTGGTTAGCCTAGTCTCATCCTTCGTCGAGAAATCTGGAAACTGGCAGTCGGTCTTTTTTCCGGTTGTCTTACTTCAATGTATGATATCATGATTGCAGCCGAAGAAGCCGCTCAATTTTTCTATATTCTCTTGGCTTACCAGCTGCTAATCTAATCTTTGTGTCAAGTTTGGTATCATCACATGAGCAACTAATCATGTCTTTCCTATTGTGATGCAGTGAACGAAAGCATGAGCAAGAGGGCTGTCCACAAGGCACTCTTTGAATCAACTGCGCTGATTGCAGCCAGCGTTATTCAGGTCTATCTATTGCGCCGCCTCTTCGAGTGCAAGTTGGGGACATCTAGGGTCTAAAGCAATCTTCTTAATCTGAAGGCAGCATATGCTGACAGGAATTTGAAGGCAATAGTAAAACATGAGCAGCAGCAGAGGTTCACTAGAAAATGCTTATGGACACAAACAAAGCAGAAAATGAGCAGTCAATAGAACAGTCAATTGATCATGCAAGCCTAAGATTGGATGAAGAATTAGGCTGCAAAGCGAGAGAAGATTAGCATAAAGAAACTAAAACTACAAACAAGATACAACAAAACTCCAATGCCAATGCCATATATCTGTACAAAACATGAAAATTCTTCCCAAGCAGACACTCTGCAGGTACACTTTAATCTCTACAACGTATTCATGCATTCATTGATGTTGCAGATCATGTCTCCACCTAGGAATAACAAAAACTTTAGAGAGTGACAGCAACTCACCTTACTTTCTTTAGGTCCTAGCATTCTAGCTTAATCAAGTCCTTGAGCATTTATGCAAGTTTAAAATGGTGCAGTCATAATCAGAGAACATAATAGCATATAGTCGAAGAACACTGACATTCTAGGAACCTTTCATAATGTATTAGGTGCTGTGGAGTCATTTTTCTAGAGGGCTATGTCCTATCCTCTGTATCTCATAGTCCCAAGGAATTGGTCAATTGCAATATACCAGAGAACAAGAAACAAGAAACACCAGAGCAAGAACACCATGAATGCATATATTCAGTCATTACAGGGAATCGAAATGGCATGGTAGAAGAAGAGAATTAAAAGGAAATCACCTACCGTTTGACAGAAGGAGCAAGAGTTGTGCGGCAACAAGTCAGCAAGCAAATGCAACCTCCAACTTGGCGGCTACCCTTTTCTCGTCCTCCTTGGTGACCTCCCTTCACCGGAGAGTGGAAAAGAATGAATTCAGATGTATGACAGAGGTCATAGCAGAGAATGTAAGGGAGCTCAAACCTTTTTTGTAGAAGTAGGCCATGTTCGACGGTTGCCAAGGATGTGTAGCTAAGATGGGTAGTTGGAGTGGAGCTGTACGTGTGCCGTTTGGCCGGTGGTTAGTGACCAAGTGCCACTCGTGATCGGCGGTTATCGACGAGCTCAGGAAATGGGTCCAAGGCGGGGGCCGGCGATGGCGGCTGGTCGATGGAGGGGAGGTGGGGCCGCTAGGCCGGTGGGTGGTGGCGGTCGCGGGCCGATGCGCAAGGGAGGGAGGGGGCTAGTGTTGGGGTGTCCGGTCATGGGGGTAGCGGCGGGCGTGTAGGGGAGACGGCGGTGCGGCGGCAAGGCGTGGGGCTGTGCCACGGGCCCATCTTGTGGGGAGGGTGAAATCAGCGGTGTGGCGCCTTGTGGGGCGGCGACGACGGGCGCAGGGGAGGCGGAGGCGGAGGCGGTGGCACCATGGGCGACTTGGGAGGGATGAGGAGGTGATGGGAGGACAGGCGGGTGCCGACAATCATCGGGACCGGTGTACCGTGGCGAGGTCGGGTATGGGAGGGCGGGTGAGGGGCGATGGAGACGAGGCGGTCGGGTGGGAAGGTGCTGGATCGGTTTTTTTTAAGAAGGCCAGTTTAGGCGCTGTCACACATACTCGTATTATCAGTGATGATTTTAATTAAAAATTGCCACTGATACTTGTATTATCAATTACGGTTTTGATTAAAACCGTCACTAATGTATTTGTGGTTGTTTCAAAGAAAAACCGCCACTGATAATGCATTATTTATGACAGTTCTAAATAAAAACCGTCACAAATAGTCTTTCAGCCATTTTTTTAAAACAGCCACTGACAATGCTATTTACGATGGTTCTAGAAAACCCGTCACAAATAGAGTGTCACATATGTGATGTTTTGTGGTAGTAAATGTGGAAGCCACCAATCATATAGAAGGATTCCAATGAAGCCTTACACTACATCACATGCATATACCAACCAATCTAGATCTGAACCCTAATCAGTTGACCATGAAAGGACATAAGTAAGAATTGACAGCGTGTAAGGTGTAACCAACATATGACCCACAAGGCCAAGTCGGACAACAAGTCCACCTCGAACAGGGGGTCCTCTAGATATAGCCTCTAGATAGGCCATGCCTCCGTGACGAAAAAGCATATCGTCACAATACAGACATATGTTTGATATCAGTTCGAGACAAACAACCATTCATTTTCTATGACGATTTCTATTATGGTTTCATGACGAAATTTATGTTTCGTCACAAAAGAATATGGGGCGACGGCACCTGATACAATTAATGACGAACATAAACAAGTAGTCACAGAAAATAGATTTTCCACGACAAAAGTTGACAACATCACGACGTTTTCGTCACAGATAATCACCTTTCTTGTAGTGACGGCACATTTCTTACAGGGAAATACAAGGGCGATTCTAACTGCAATCACGGTGGACGCCAACAATCAGGTTCTACCGGTCGCATTGGCCTTCGTGGAGGGGGAAAACACGGAGAGCAGGTACTGGTTTCTTAAAAGAGTCAAGTCGGCGGTTGTCAGATCATACGATGTATGTGTCATCCATGACTGACATGCAGGGTTACTAAGGGCGATCGTGGATATGCAACAAGGGTCCGACGTCGTGGGAGCAGCAAAGTGGCCAGACCTGAAGAGCAGGTGGTTTATGAGGTACATGGGTGCTAATTTTTTTCGTCAGTTCAAGAACAAGGAGTTTATGAACATGTTCAAGCGGCTATGCAAATAGAACCAACGGAGGAAGTTCGACGCGCTGTGGAGAACGTTGGATGAACTAACCAAGAAGCAATAACTGAATCCAAGGGATGGCGCTAGTTCATCAAGGAACCCTATGGTCTACCATGAGCAAGGAGATGACCCCACAGCCTTGTGTGCGCTCCCGACTGATGCACCAAACATTCGGCGTAGGCTGGGGACAAGCATAAAGAGTTTCACGGACTAGATACGACACGAGCCGTTGGAGAAATGGTCCCTTCTACATGACGAGGGCGGTTCCCGTTACGAAATAATGACAACCAACTTGGCGGAGATTTACAACTGGGTAATGAAAGGCGCGAGATGCTTTCCATTGGTGGACATTGTTGAAGGTGTGTTACTAGGCACTCAAAGATATTTCGTTGAGCGGTACAAGGCCTCCGCTGCATGTATGTCAAAAAATCGCCTGTCCTACTCAACGGTTATCTCTACATACATGGCCAACAAGACACGGAAGGCACAGACACATCGCTTGACACCGGAGTGTGGCGTGGAACGGAGGTACTCGCCACACCGAGTGCTGCGGCAGTTCGGCCTCTTCCAGACTTCCCCCTGCCGCCTGCTCACGTCTCACGTGGCGTGCACATGTATGTCTATTGAGCACACTGCTTACCATTCCCGCGGAATGCATGTTGTATGTAAATTGCCGTTTTTGCATTGTAGGATGAACCGGGGGGTCTACACCAGGCACTCTGTTCATGCATTGCATGGTGCAGTGGGCACTGCAGTGGGATGACACGGAGATGGACACAGTCACCGAGACCCGGCCGTACGACCATGCCATGTACGAGCAGTACATGGAGTGGTTCGCACTGCGGACTCGGCTCAGGGTGGGGTACACACCAGCACCGTATGTCGCAGGTCAGGCATCGATGTCGGACACGTACCCTTCACAGATGTCCCAGAGGGATAACTACATGGTAAGTGCCACAATCGAATCTCCATACGTGTAATGACCCTCATTTTAGCATAGAATGCTAAAATGAGAATCTAATGTGCATTCCGTACTAGTCCCTGGATCAATAGCTAGTGCGCACATTTACAACAATTGGAACCACAACCACACTTCATAATATTAAAGCGGAAATTAAATTATACAATGTATCCATACAAAACAGAGTAAATAATTACAGGAGAGATAAAATCTTGTAGTGTGCCCATCCGACCCTTAGGCAACTGACAAGGTGCAAATCCCCAAAAAGAATGTTTTACTTGAAATTCTCTAACCTGCGACAAAAAGATATTCTTCGAAGCGTCGTTGTCTTATCCACCTAAAACAACATAATAAGCAAGGTTGAGTACTTTCGTACTCCGCAAGACTTAAGGTGGTATTTGCAAATGCAATAAATGCAAGCTGAATCAAAGGAGGCTTCTAGGTTAATTTTGCACAAAGCAGATTTTAATTTAGAAATCGATTTGCAATTTCTCAAATGGAATTTGTAAGAGCAAGTTTGATAAGCAAATAAGTAAAGCATAAATGATACTCACAGTCCATTGAATAATCCAGTGATCCAGTAGTCCAATAATTCATTGATCAGATTCATAATCCAAGTATAAAGTCCAACAATGTCAACCCATTGACTTCAAGATATAAACATTCATCCAATAATCCAATTCATGTAATCCATCAATATCAACCCATTGATATGAAGTAACAGTTGTAAAACAAGTCTCAACCCAAAACCCACTTTTAGAAAAAAAATCAAGGTCTAACTCGCATCAGTTCACCAAGACACCCATAACCGCGGGTACGGCTAATTAATTAGATTTACACTCAGAGGTATACAACTTTACCCACAAGTAATGATCCACCTTTTTGCTAGATGTCATTTAGACACACGCCTCCTGAGGTTAGTCGGCAAGGTGATCATACATAGCCGTTACATTACCTAAACCCGACTTTGCACCAGCCTAGTGACGTTAATTCTTGCTATGAAGAAGAAACATAAACGACAGACCTACGTCGTCTTTTGAAGTGGAAATAAGAGTAGTAGACCTCCTCGTCTAAAGGTTTATTCTCATAACAAGGCGTACACAGTTATACCGGTATGCATTTACCAACACTGCGGTGTGGTAGCCCCTCACAAGCAACCTAACCAGAGTGCTTCTACTTTCTCCCGCCTACCAATGTGCAAAGCCAGATTTAAGCAACTTAATAAGTTACGACTGTCCCATACCAGCACTTGTGGTTGCACGAATTTATCTTGGATCATACAACACGACATTCGGTCCTTAATCTGACACGGGCAATACTCCACCCTACACTACGTATAAGCCCTCTTGTACATCCGGCTATTGCCAATAATTGCCCGCATCAAAATCATAGTTTTATTTTGGATTTTACCCAAATACCAATAACCATTAATATCATATCCCAAACACATTTTCAATTTCCTAGAAAACAACTTTTGATCTGATCATCATCATCATTGATTCATCGTTGATTCTAAAGCATTGTTAAGCATAGTTATTAAGTCGCATATACCCCGAACTGACATATTGTCATTCCCTTTTCTATGGTTATCAAGGTTCACACATTCATACTTATCAAGGAAGTTTCATGATATAACAGGTATAACTACCAGTACCACTAAATAGCGGATATACTGAAAATAAGCGCATGCATGAAACCATTTAATAAACAAAATGATCAAAGGGGTGCTTGCCTTGCTTATTTGTCATTTATGATGAAGTCGTGGTCGCAGCCGGTGTTGACGGTGACGGAGTTAGTAACGTCGAGTTCTACACGTCGGTTGACGGAAAAATATAGCAAATAATAAGCTTTAATAAGGGCAAAAAGAAAATATATAGAAAAGCAAACAAAGACTCTTTACAAAGACAGGGATTGCTCTTTATGAATTTATTAATTTTATTTTACGAATTCAAGATGCAAAAATTGTTTAGATTAATAGAATTAATCATTATTGGTAGGGTTCATTGATTTTACTATTCATGGCCCGCTTTTAGTAACTTTATCACTTAAGGGTTTTGCTTTATCAGGATTCAGATTCAAAGCAAAATGAAATAAGAATATTTTCTAGATTACTGTAAATCATATCCTAAATATCATTTCTAGATTATTCTTGATGAAATTCACATTTAGACGAGATATGTTACAAGCTACTGATTAGAAATTCGAAAGGCGGATGACTCCTCCAACTTCAGCAACCGTACCACTCTTATATATGCTCAAGGCACAGAAGCCAAGCGGTTTCCAATAAAGGAGGGCATCAGGAGCCGAAGCGTCGCCATGCATGCCAAAGGATCGCGCCGCCGAAGATGATGGGCCCATCCAGGAACGCACGTGTTTCAGGTTGGCCCCGGGATCTTGACGAATACTCGTACCAGGGGTACCCCACAGCAAAGTATACATCTATTTCAAGATCGTCTTTCCCTCAGTCATACGGACATGGCAGCAAGACTGGCAGCGATGCAGAGTACTGAAGAGGGTATTACCAAAGTCTCCATCCCTCACAGATGGGATTATCACTGAATATTGGCTGAAACACCAGATGATTCGTCTTGAGCCCAGCTCTGGCCAAAGGCCTCATTGGGCCCCAAAGGGCCCATGGCCTCGATCAAGCCCACCAGGGGCATTCCGACCGGGCCTCAGGTCGGACGCCCCCGCAGGCTCTGACTAGGCCACAGGTCGGGTGCCCGCGCAAGCTCTGACCTGGCCTCAGGTCTGGTCCCTAACGAGCTCCGACTCAACGACCTCGACCGCGTCACCAGTCAGCCTCAAGCCGGTCACCTGCCCCGTGGACACGACGGCCATGCTGGGGCAGGTGGCTCCTTCCCAAGGTGGCCAGGGGGTCACTAAGTCACGTACAGTGGAGAGACACGCTCCGTCCCAAGGCGGCACCAGAGCACAGCGTAAGCAACGTCAGCATTTGATAGGCGGACAGAGGGCAGGTGCGCACCTTCCCAACGGAACAACACCCGTTGTGTCAACCAACCCAAGCGTGGGATGGACAGCAACCTATCAGGCGCCAGGACCAAAGACCGGGACTCCCGGGCGTAGCATACCCCTACCTTATTTCTCCAAATTCCCGTGTAATCTGCCCCCTCCGGCTATATAAAGGGGGCAGGCCCTCAGGGAAGGGCATTCGAAAGGGCACTTCGCATTCGTTTTTTACTCCTATAGGCGCTCCATAGCCGACCCGCATTCGCATCCGATCTCCAGCAAGTCAAATATACAAACGAACACTCCCGAGCTCCCTCACTCGGACGAGCGCTAAGAGCCTGTCCTTAGCCCTCGCTTGTAATCCCTTGTAGTCCACTGCACCCCGAGCAATAAAAACCACCACCACAAACTGGACGTAGGGATATTCGGCCTGAACCAGTATACATTTGGGACTCCATTCGTCTAACCATTCAAGGAGAGGGAACACGCGGCCCCTATACTTACAAATTTACTTGCCGGTTATACGAAACACCGACAAGGATCATCTCATTGGCAATTTTCACTTCAATGTTATATATTAACAAGAGATATCCATACAATAACACCAAATAAAACTTCTCAAAAGAGGCCATATAACATCAAAAAGGTTACACACATAATCTATACATATATTATAATGAACTAACTGATTACATTTTTTTTACATAACAATACCCTCTCTTACAATGGAAATCTACTGTTTTCTAATTAAATCGTTAGATATAATCTGTATTCCTTGGACTGTCGTAAAATAAAGGTGATTCTAGGTCATACTGCTTTTCTGAATTAGAAGGTAGAAGAGGAGGATTTGGCGTTCCAACTAGTTAAAAATTGCTGTAATTATTCACGTTAGTTGCCTTTCTATCATCTATGTTTTCATGATATATTCTGTGATTTCATATATAAGCTTCATATGTGCAATTATAAGACTTCATATTAGTATTATGTGCTTCGCAACTTTGTTGTAGTAGTTTGCGTTCTAATTTTTGAATGGCTTCATGATTAGATTCATGATAATATTTTGCATTGCGATGTATTCTTGATCTTCATGTAGTGGCATGACCATATATTTTATAACCATTTTGCATTTTATTAATATTGAAAATAGATTTATGTTTTTCATGCCCTAAATTTTCTGTTAGTTTACTTGCAATATTAACCCATTTTTTCTCGTTGGTTATCTAAAATTATTTTCAAAAACAGGAATGATTAGTAACCAGGAAAAATTTTTAAAATGGAAGGAAAGGATTATAATAGTTATTTATTTATCATCATTATTATTATTATCATTATTTTCCCCATCAAACCATTTCTGTTCTTGTTTCACGTCTTTAATTCTAGAGTCTTTTTTTTTACTTTTCTTATTGAAATGCTTATTAAGGTTTGCCATGTCGTGAAAATTTTAACTTTTATGCTGAAGGATCGAGATGGCGAACAGAGGGGGGTGAATGGTCGCAAACAAATTTTCCTCCAAAATACTCCAAATCAAACCTCGACAAGACCGCTCAAAGGAAATCGTGAAAAACCCGAAAACCTAGACAACTATGTGTACCCCTAACTTGCATGGATAAGCACCATAAAATATGTGGGGATTTTTGAGTCACAATTCTAGTTGTCTAGTGTTCAAAAATGAGAAGGAATCAATTCAACTCTTACTTTTAGAAAGGAGATCAATTCAAACTACAAAAGTCACTTTCAGAAAAGCAAAAGCAGAATTTCCAGAAGTAGTCCTCAATTTGAACAGGTGGTTGGTGGGTTTCTACAGCTCAAGAAATTTTTAGAATTTTTCTCCATATGAGAAGAAGAGTCGTGAAGAACACCACCAAATTTCACCTCAGGAATCCTTACAGATAAATCACCAAAAATCAAATAACACAAATAGATAGAAACTTCGAGCAGAAATTTTGGGGCTCGGTTTTCACCTCATGGCTCCCAAACGGTGCAATAAGTGGACTCCAAAATTTTTCTATAGATGTATATAGGAGTTCCACACAAGATCCAATAATAATCACTCAAAAACAATTTTTCTAGATTTTTCAAAAAATCAAAGACTAACTACTGCACGAAGAACAAATTCTGGACATAGTTGGAACTTGAAAGAAAAGATGATCTCTACTCAATCAAAAAGTGCAAAAGAGATGTAAAATCATATGAACACACTCAAAAACATCCAAGATCAGCATTTAGAAGGAGGGGAGGCAAATCCAAATTGCATGAATGTAGATTGCCGGAAAGTAAATGCGTAACGTAAATGCTGAATTTAAATTGCGTAAAGTAAAGACATAATGTAAATGCGGAATTTAAATTCACAATAATGTAAAGAAATTTCTTTGTATTTCTGGTGGGAAGGTTTACAAAACCTCACTTCATGTGGACAAAGCAAAAAGGAGCAACTCAAACCTTCAAGGGGAGGAGGCTACCCCTCCACCCCTATTTATACTACTCTTGGGCCACCTACCACCCTTGGATGAGTCCCTCAACCCAAGAGCACTCATCTAAGGGCTAGGATTAACCCACTCACACAGCCATGCAAGGGCTAACCCAAAACCCACACACATATCGGGTTTTTTTGCACGATTTTCAAAGCATACTACCTAGACCCGCTAACCTATCAACTAGACCGCAATCCGACGGCCCTCATTGATCCACGCGGCATCTAGCTAGCATCATCTCCTTTCCTTGTCTTCTTGACTTGCTCGGACTCCGTCTTCGATTATCTTCCGGCGATCTCCCGACTATCTGGACCTCTGACGCTCCTCGTCTAGTCCCGATCATCCTCCGCCTCACCATGACCTAGCACCATCGCCCTGCAACCATCGAAGACAAGGAAAAACCTTTCACATAGCAATGCCCACATATATATTCAATGATTATCCTAAAATCATTAATCAATCATAATTTAGCTCAATAGTCCGATGCTACCGCCCCAAGCGGGTAGCCCTAGGAAAAGCAACCAACACTCAAATTGCTTCAAATCGAAATCCAAATCAAATCAAACTCATTTTCAAATCAAACCAAGCTCAAAACTCGTCAATTACTCATCACACACAAGGATAGACCTCCACATGGTCTTTCATATGCTAAATATTCACGAATGCAATCAAGAACACTCAGAAAATTTCTACAACCCAAAAGCTTCCATTCACATATATAGTACCTTACATATGTCATAGTAGTACAATACAAACTTCTACAACTGATATCTCACATAATACAATACCAACTTCCATGACAACTATTTTACATGCTACATTACCAAAATCAGCCCTTACCATCTATGTTACAAAAGGGCATTTGCTATTACTAAGACATACCAACCACTCTAGTCACTAGGCTCTATCCATCCGGTGAACTCAGTCTCAAGACACTCATTCTTCAGTGGTGGTGGATCTGACGAGCTCCCTCCTGTGGTAGGAGAAGCATCTTGTTGTGGAGCTGGTGGTGAAGGAGGATGGTGAGAGGTAGACGGCGTGGACTCCGCAAGGCGCCTAGCAATGCGGGGTCTACTCCCACCAACGGACATGCGGGCTGTGCGGCGATGGGTGGTGGGTACAGCAGGAGCAGGTGGTGGTGTAGTAGTGGGATGAGCGGACGCAGGTGGTGCAGGGGGAACAATAGGTGCGGCGGTACCCATGACGGAACGTGAGATAAACCCCATGTTGATAAACGGGGCTATCACTCCCTCTAGGTATCCCACACGACGATGACAATCCACTGCCTCCTGGGCCACTCGGCGGTGGTGCTCATCCGACGCGTTGCTAAACTCTACTAAACTATGTAACCTGTCCATGCGGATCTCTAAAGGATCTAGATATGTGGTCTCTCCCTGTGGTGATCTAGCTGGGTAAAGGCGGTAGGCACCATGTAACTCAGGTAATGCATGGTGTAGATGCACTATGGCAGTGTAGGCCGCATCGTCCATAGCAACCTCCATAGTAGATCCATATCCCTCAAAATAACGCTCACCCTCGTCCATTGGAGCACGGGCTGGGACATGCAATCTAGTAGCATATTCTATAGTGGATGAACTCAAAGGAACATAGTACACCATATAGCGTGGGTTCTCGGTGTAATGAGCTACTTCCATCATCCTTGCTAATATCCCTCGAATCCCAATTTCTTGTTTCTCATTATTCTCATAGCATAGAATGGTGTCCATCTGTATAGTTAAAAGGAAAGATTAGAATTTTTCAACAAGAATGGATAAGAATTAATAACAGATACCTAAGACAGGCGAAGAATTAAAGGAATAACATACATGAAATTTTAAGCACAAGTTTTAATCTTTGTGATTTCCTTTTTACAGCCATACTGACTAAGGTTGTTTCTACAGTCTGTATGGCTCTGATACCAATCTGTAGCGACCCCATATTTGATAATAAATTATCAACAATGGGCTCTCTGTGTACACAGTGCTAGTCCCTGGACTAGTAGCTAGCACACATAGTTTACAAATTGACATCACATTCATACACGATATTGTTACAACTGTAATAGTAATTTAAATTCATACAAGCATATTACAATCCAAAAACTTATAACAGCAGTAGAAGCATTAATTATGTTGTAGTTTGCCCCATAACCCCAGGCAACAGACAAGGTAAAATCCTTAGAAAGAGGCATCATCGTTATCCCCGTATTCTGAAGCGTCATAAACATCATCTGGGTAATCAGAGTCTTTACCTAAAATAATGTTGATAGCAAGATTGAGTACATTGTGTACTCAGCAAGACTTATAGTGTTTAATTGGCTAGTGCAATATAAATAAAAATGCGGGTTATAACAATGGAGAAGTTTCTACCGTTATTTTGCAGTTGCACAATTAAATCATAACATATGTAGATTGAAATCGAGATAATGCAAAAGAGCAGTTTCGGTGATAGAAAAATATTAACAAGACATTCAACATCATAGCATAGTCTCCCTGACTGAATTAATCCATTCTTATACCATCCCCTGACATACACATATTTCAAAGCACCCGTTTCCCATCAAATCAAATTTTGAAACAATAAAATCTAGTTATGTGATGATATCACCAAGTGCCTTTGACTGCAGGCATAGCTAATTAATTAGATTTATACTCTGCAGAGTTGTACAACTTTACCCATAAGAAATGATCTACCATTTTTGCAAGGCTATTTAACACACTTCCTTTGGTGTGTTAGCATGGTGATCAAAACATAATCGTTACATTACTTAAACCCATCTTTGCACCAGCCCAGTGACGTTAGTCCTTATTATGGAGAAGAAACAAGAATGGCAGACATACCCTGTCTTTTATAAAAGTAATATGTGTAGTACCCCTACAATATAGGTTCCTTCCCATAATAAGGCATACACTGTTGTACCGATATGCATTTACCCATACCGAAGTATGGAAAACTCTCACAAGCAATCCTACCCAGAATGCTTCTACTTTCTCCCGCCTACCAATGTGCAAAGCTAGATTCAAGTAATTTAATAGATTACGACTATCCCATACCAGTACTCATGGTTGTACGATTTTCTTGGTTTGTAAGCAACCCATAGCTCGGTCCTTAGTTTGACTGTCATACATTCCCTTTAGATTTATTCTTTAAATCTTTATGTGCCTAGTATTGGATATATGTACATATGCACCTTCATTATTATAAGTGTATATACTAATATATGCACATGCTCTTGTATTACATATGATTCATATGTTATATTACAATTTCAGATCAGTATGGTATGAATATTTCTACACATCTTGGTCCTATTGTTAATCCACTCTTTAGAATGTCATCCAATGAAAATCTCTAAATTTCTTTTTACCATTTCCTCATTTTTATCATGTTGATACTATCCTCTAATAGAAAAGATTGCAAAACAAATTGAACTTTCAAATATTTTTACATATTGAAGTTGCTGGCAATACAAGGTTTACAAAAAAAATTATTTTTAGTATAATCTAAATTTGATCACAGAATTTTTGGGTTTAGTTTATTTTACCCCTTTTTCTTTAGCTTTATATTTTAATATTTTCACAGAGTAGGTTTTCAAAATATTTTTGAATATTCTGAAAGGTATTAAATTTTGATGAATTTAGCAATTGGTTTCATTTTATTTGGATTAAAAACACAAAAGATATTCAAGTTTGAAATTTAAGCCAAATTGGAAATTCTAGAAAATAGAAAATACATCTTCAGTTACTGGAAACGTATTTTGCCTTCGCGCCACTATGCTCATTCAAATGAACTGCAGTCACTGACGCTCGGGGCCCACTTGCCAGTGACTTGAATCGCTCACACTGAGCTCAGCCACCGTCACTGACAGGCTGGTCCCACTGAGCAGCGACACAGAACAGAGCACACGGTTGTGACTTCGTCAGTGGCAATCAACAGCCGGAGGGACGGAATCGGTAGCGCGGCAAGCACCAGTGGCTCAAGGTGCACCGACTGGTGGTACCGATTCCTCCCGGCAGTGGTCGGAACTACCTCGCCACCATGGCCAAGCGGTGGCGGAGGAAGTTACAAGTCTCGCCGGCGGCAGAGTACTTCTCCGGCCGAATGGGTTCCATTTCTAGCATTAGTGATCACTAAGAATTCCATTTTGGCTAGTGGGAGCTACGGAAAAGCACGGGAAAAGCTTACCACTGTTCGCCGGAATTGGGGAAGAAAGGGGTCACGGTGGCGGCGCAACACGGTGGATAATACCTGGAAATAACAGAGGGCTATTGAAGCTCTTGATTTTATAGTGCTATGACCGAAGTGAATTTGTGAATGGTCTATTGTACCTTTGTCAATTAGTGATGAACTGATGATTTAGGTTGTTCGGTCGAGTTTGAATCGAGAGGAGAATAGCAACGATCAGTAGACCTCAATGCATGGAACCAGAGGGAAAATGATTAGCCCCCATATGCGACTCAGAAGCGGGTATTTATAGGGAAGGATGGCAGCGGATAGGCTCACATCTGGCAGTGAAATGGCGGGTAGCTTTGCTGAGCTCAGAACAGGCGACGGAATGAGCAGCGCAGCGGCAATCAATGCACAACGGCGGCGTGGCATGCTCAGGTGAGGCGGTTTCCTCGGGCGTCGCGCAGGTTGCACCAGTGGCACGAGCAACAGCGCCGAAATCATCACGGTAACATGCGTTGGGTTCAGCTGAGAGGAGGAAGAAGATGACACAGGCTCTCACTGACGAGTGGGACCGTGAACAGTGCTCGGCCCACGCAACAGAGACCGTAGATAAGAATATCAAGTTTTTCTGTGAGATGGGCTGGATAGGTTCAATGGCTTTGTTTCATGTCTTGTCTAAGAATTTATAGGAATTTAACTGGATGATGTAGGAATAGTTATCTACACTCCATAAAATTTTACGGCAATATTGTTCATCACAGAATTTATATAAATTCTAACAATGTACTGTGCTCAGTTTTACGTTTTCTAATCCTGATTTATTTAAGTGTCCATATCTTATTTGTAAACTTTTTTCGATAGTTCATTTTGGCCATAGTAGTATACTGTAAAAATTTCAACTTCCAATTCGTTGTGGTTTATTTATTAAAATTCTGACACTTGGATTTCCAAATTTTCATTAATTTAGTTTTTGAATTTTTAGAAATTTTAATTTATTGATTATCCTCTAAATTTTTTACTGTAGATGAATCAGCTAGGTTAAAGATAATTTTAAAAATTTCACATCATATTAATGAGGGAATATTTTTATTAAATTCTGACATTATTACTGTGTTTAGTCAAAATTTCTTAATTCACCTTTCATTTTAGTTTTAATGCATGGATATGACTTTAAAATTAATATTTTGAGTTCCTAGATAATTACAAGATTTTTAAGGAATTTTATCATTTTTTTGTTTTTCAACTCTTTTTTTATTCCTTATTGCTTTGACAAATAATTAGGAAAAGAGTTTCCTTTCTAAGAAATATGCAAGAAAAACAGAAAAAATCCAGAGAAAATTCAGAAAAGACTAGAAAACACAAATCAACTTATTTCCATATTTTATTTAATTTTTATTTTCTTATTGAATTTCCAAGATGTTACAACTACCGTGGTGTAGATCAGTAGGAACTCCTTTGGGTTGGTGGTGTCGTCGTACTTCTCGATGGTTACCGAGCGAAACCTTTCTGGCCACATGACACGGCACAGCGGGTTGGAGAACGGCTGGCATCCCACGCCGTAGGGAGAACCACGCAGCCCCTCGGAACCTCGGCCCGAGGGCCATGCTGGGGAGCGTAGGACTTGGCTCCTACAAGACTCGGAGGAGAAGGTCTCCTCCTTTGCGGAAAACTCAGGGTCACAGGAGGAGCCGTCTTCTTCAGGAGCCATCCGCTTACCACGGTCCTGGTCTTGCACTTGCGGATGGTGCAACTTGCCGCGCAAGTCACCACCACGTGCTCGGCGTCGCTCCACCAAATGAGCCCTAAGATCTTCATGGGTGCTCCCCTCACACTCGAGGGATGTGTGAGACGGTTCTGGAGCCGTCGCACGACCCCCGGGAAGAGAGGGGTCTGCGCCTTGAATGCCCTTTCCCTTGCTTCGCCCACCCTGACGTGAGCGTTGCTCGCTTGGGTGGCTCGAAGCTTGGGTGCGCTCTGCGCGCAACTTCGACCGCGGGATAGCTGAGGTACCCGGTCGTTTCGATGCCTCCACATGGAGCTGGGCCACGTCCACGAGGCGGGCGATGTCCCGCAGCCATGGCGCTACCGGGGTGTCGCCCCCAAGTTCCACTGGCGGGTGATCTAGGAGGATGCGGGCAGCATGCAAGTTCTGGGCCGGCATGGCCTCCTCCATCGCTAGTCGCCATCGGACTGGCTGCGCTCCTACCATGGTGGGGGCACCGCCAACTTCTACGGAAGGCGTCAGACAGTCCCCCACCTGATGGGAGCGTGAAGCCTGATGATCTGCTGAAGAAAGCAACGGGTGAAACAGCTACTAGCACCCCTACCTGATGTGCCCTGTCAGCGTGTTTGTGCCAGACAGTATTGGTTCAAGTGTATAACCGAGTTTCGGTAGGGGGGTCTTCGCAGCTGCGTCACTCTCAGCTCTCCTCTCACTACAGGAATCCGCATTATTTTCGTCGGCCAAAAGCCGACGAAACTACGGGAAAAGCCGACGAAAATAGCTATTTTCTTCGGTTTTTCGGGTATTTTCATTGGCTTTTGGCCGACGGAACAAAAACGACGAAAATACAGTTAATTTCGTTGGCAACCGATGAAAATAAAGTTATTTTTGACGGCTTACGTGGCCGTCGAAATTACTAGTCGATGCACCGGAACCGCGCTCGGTGCTGACGTGGCATATGTATTTTAAATCGGCTATTTAAATTAACTTATTTTAATCGGTTTTTGGGCTATTTTAAAATTACCGCCGATAAAAAAATATCTTGATAATTTAAATCGGCCAACATTGTTGTTTTCGTCAGCCAAGCCGACAAAAATAATTTGCCACCTAATTGCGTCGGCCAATTGGTTATTTTCGCCGGCCTGGCCGACAAAAATAATATTTTAATTTAAAAAAAATAAAAAATCATATAAAATCCTAGAAAATTCACAAAAAAAAACCTAGAAAATAAGAGAAAATTCATTTATATTTTCAACAATGATATCATCACATGCAAAGCGTAACGATCATCAATCATATCACAAAATATCCATATCTTACCCATTTCACTATCAACACAATCAAATAAACGACGCATACACATAGTATGACAATTACCGGTCCATACAAATTATTAATAAGTGGTTCACTCAAACATCCACCATCAACACATGTTCATACGCATACATATCATCAACAAGCTAATGGTTCCATACTCAACCAAGTCGACATTCATACATAAAAGGTCACATGGAAGAAAAAAATTTCAAGTTCCTGGAGTATCGTTGTTTTTGCTGCCGTCGTCACCTCCTGAGTGTATGTACTACCCAACAGACGGTGTACCAGAAGCATTGCTAGCTTTGCATCCAGGATTTGCACCAGATCCCGCCGTTGGATGTGTTATCGAACCCTATATGTTAAAGAAAATTAATAAGTGATTCGCAATATATGTACATTTTGTTCAATGGAATTTGTGATTAGGAAAATTAACCATATGTGGGGATAGCGATGCGAAAAAAAAGGAGGAGGCGGGGAGGAGGTGAAATCTTTGGAAAATTAATTGTTGTCCCCAAATGAGAAGATAGAATTTCCTGAAGATCAAATTACAAGAAAAAATAAAGTAAATCTTCATATCATCAATTAAATTGATGTTTGCGTGAATGAAAGATGAAAATGTACGTAATTCATCAATTCATAGCTAGTTCTAATTAACTTACTTGCAGATGTTGTTGTTGTTGTGTCTACCAATTAATCATATATTCTTGTTGTTGCCTTGCCCACTCTTCCTGTGATCTTCTCATCGCATCCACTCGCTCGATTTCTGCTCTTCTCATTGCTTCTCACTGCTCCCTCAACTTCTCCTCCAGCCTAGCCTCACGAGAGGTACGCGAACAGCTCTGAGATGACTGAGATGACCTGGCCTCACTCAGTGCATCACTTGAATCAATTACCCCATTCAGCATAGCAAATCTGCCATGTTTCTTTCCACCCCCAGTTGAGTACAAAGCTGTAAGGTCAACTTGTTCTTTCCTCCAGTTATATTCTTCCCCATGACGTTCGACGGCATTAATCAGACTTGTAGCAAGTTCACACATAATTACTAACCATGTTTTGTGTCACCACATCACTACAAACATTACAGGAAGTAGCCTCTCCATAATAATATGGTAGTCATGGCTCTTCAATCCATTTATCTTGCCATTTACGATGTTCACCGCGCCCTTTAGGTTTGATGCGTAACCATCGGGAAATTTAAGATTCTTGAGCCACGCAAGCACCTCCTTTTTTTCTGAAGACTTTAGACAGTATGGAACACATGGCTTACCCATACATCCAGCTTGATTGGTTCTGACCTCAAGGGTAAGCCGGTCACATATGTCAGCCATATCTCTACGAGCTTTCATATTATCTTTTGTTTTGTCCTTGAAGTCAAAAATGGTGTTGATGATACTTTCAGCAACATTCCGTTCTTGATGCATCACGTCGATATTGTGTCATAAGATTAGACATTTAACATAAGGAAGACTTCAGATGAAAGATATGTGAGTCCAATTATGTTCCTCTTTGAACCCTTCGTAACCATTCTCTGTGGCCGCTAACCGATCATGCCAGGCAACAATCTCTGATCTGGTCAAACGCTTCGGTTGACCTTTACTAATGGTCGTATCTTTACGAAATGCATTTCATTGGGTCCTAAATAGGTGATTGGATGGTGTGAAGTGTCGATGATAATCGAAGAAGCAGAATTTACATCCGTTCTTCAGGCGAAATGCATCAGTGTCATCCATGCATATTGGACAACATAACCGAACATGCGTGCTCCATCCCGAGAACATGCCATATGCAGGAAAACCATGGATAGACCAAAGGAATGCTGCACGCATGTTGAAATACTCCTTTCTACTATTGTCATATGTCCTGACACCGATCCACAGTTCTTTTAGCTCATCGATCAACGGCTGCATAAACATGTCTAAGTGCTTTCCAGGATGATCAGGCCCTGGTATGATAATAGTCAGGAACACATATTGATCTTTCATGCACAAAGAGGGTGGAAGATTGTATGGAATTGCAAAACGGGCCAACATGAATATGTCACCGCATTTGTGTTGAAAGGGGTGAAACCATCGGTCGCCAATCCAATACGTACATTCCAAGGATCGCTAGCAAAATCTTGGTCATACCGATCCAGTGCTTTTCAAACCTCACCGTCAGATGGATGGCCCATGTACCCCTCATTTGTATGGATTCCTTCCTTGTGCCACCTCATATGCTTCGCAATCGTCTTAGAGAGTTACAACCGTTGGAGCCGTGCTATGAGAGGCAGATATCGTAGCTGCTTCATGGGAACGCTTGTTTTCTGCATAATCCCATCTTTGTTGACTACTTCTACATATCTAGATTTCTTGCAGCATGGACAACGATCCAACTTCTCATGCTCCTTCCAGAACAAAATACAATTGTTCACACACACATCAATCTTCTGATATGGCATCCCTAGGCCGTCTAGTAGTTTCTTTGAGTAATAGAAATCCTTTGGCAACTTATGAGGTTTTTGTAAAATGTCAGATATCAAATCAACTAGATCATTGAAACAGTCCATCGAGAAGTTGTACTTCGACCTTATAGCCGTCACTCGTGTCACAGTCACAAGATATGTCACGCTCGTGGACTCATGCAAAGCATCTTCAGAAGCTTTCAGAAGACTAAAGAATCTATCTACCTCTGGTCCGGGCACATCCTCAAACTACTGAACAAAATCATGCATCATATCATCCAATGCATCAATAGGATCATCAGTTAGCTCACACTCGTTCGGATTGGATGTTTCCCTAGAACGTGGCTCACCATGCTCATACCAGGTTAGATAATCTGGCATGAAACCCCATTTGCAAAGGTGACGCTCCATATCTATTTTGTACTGCTAATTAAAATTCTGACACCTACGACAGGGGTACTTCCCCAACCCACCAGAAGGAGAGGAAGAGAAAACAAAATCCACAAAAGCCTGTGTGTTTACCATCCACTCTTGTGTGTGCATCCCGGTGTTTTTCCATCCATCGTACATCCATCTTCGGTTGTCTGCCATTTTTGATGTTGCTAACACTACATAGATGATGGTGCAAGTGGGTTACATAAATACTATAATGAATTCTAGGCAATGATAGGTCCTAAACCAACATAACTAGCGCATTACCTAGATGTGAACAATATGACAATATTCAGATGGTAGCAGTGTCATGTTATAACTTGATGAATAGTACATATCATTTCCCACCCCAAGTAAATGATAGTACATATCATGATATGAAGAGTCATGCGCATCCTTACAAGAGAATGGCAAAGATACAATATGTGAAGATATTGGATGGTAAATAGAATTAATAGTAAAAAAAGATATTGGATGGTAAACAGAATTAATGAGTGAAATTAGCAGTTCATAAAGTGAGCCACATTAATAGTAAAAAAGAAGGTCCGCGAAGTTGGGAGGATACAAATCTTGCCTTACTGTGCCACGAGAGATGGTAAGGTAAATTCACATATCCAAATCACAAACAATGCAGAGTTAAAATGACATGATGAAACCAAATCCCCACCCACCGAATCAGCTAAAAGTGAAGTAACGAGTGATAGAGCATTTAGCAATGCAGACATAATTAGAAATGTAATGCATCAGGATCCCAAGCCTAATGATTGCTTGTGCTTGGTACATAAATAAAATCTGTGTTCAGTTGTTAAAAAATGGTCATGTTTATCGCATGGAGAGGGATAAAAAATTCTGAGCTGAACGGTAGACCGTGACATAACAGACACGGACGGGAATCAACTAGACATCCATGAATGAATGATTTGCACTTGAATCGCAGCGCAGAGTTCATTTCATTCCCATTCCAGTGGTTAAAACTTGAAATTGCAGCGTATATATGCGCGCGCATATAAAAGAAGGATACATTGTACATCCATTATATCGCTTCTCTAGCCATTAACAAAACACTGCCATGATTTTGAAATAGGGGTGCTTCATGATTTGTGCTACTGTTACTTAGCCGAGCAAGCTATCATAACAAGAACGATTGCTATCGAAATAGGGGCGGTGGCGTCGGGCGGGGCCGGTGGCGCACAGGGGGCGGCGTCGGGAGAGCCTGCGAGCGAGGAGATTTTTTTGGCTGGCGTACGGTATTTAGGTCTCCAACTATTTTTGACGGCCTACTTTAGCCGACGAAATTATGTCTTATTTTCGACGGCCTAGTAATTAGTATTTAAATTAGCCACTATTTCAACGGCTTTTGGAAGCCAATTTAAATTAAATGCGTATTTTCGACGGCTTAGCGGTGATTTAACTTGAAAACTTATTTTCGACGGCTATTCTACGGCTGACGAAATTATAGGGACATTTTTGACGGCTTAAGTTTGCCGACGAATTTACAAACTTATTTTCGACGGCTTCCTTCAAGCCGACGAAAATAGTGTTGGCCGACGAATCAACCACGTTTTCCTGCAGTGTCTCTACTCTCTTCGCGTGATGAGTAGGACAGGATGCTCAAGAACACAAGGGAGCACACAAGGAACACACAGGATTTACCAGTTCAAGCCCGCAATGTGGGTAACAACCCTACGTCCTGCTCAAGCTCGTGTTGCTCTAGTATTCTGATTGCTCTTCGCTATGAACTGATCGATCTCCGTGATCTCACTTTCCGATCAACCTCCACCCTCCTCATGCACACTAGCGCCCTTATATACTCCCGTGACTAGCTAGGGCAGGTAGAGAGAGTAGTTTTACATTAATTACGTTGATTGTGTCTAGTCTTGTCGCTACTGTCCCTCGGAGCCTCTTTGTCTACGCCATATCTTGACGCCGCCTGTCTTCGGACTACCAGAGAGGAGGGGTTCGGACGCTGCGTGACGAACGCCTAGTACACGCGTCACCCTGTCTTGCTTGGGGTGGTGTAGATGGAACGGGAGTTGGTGAAGCTAGCTCAGTCGAAGGGACAGGTCATCATGGCTTCAAGGAGCCACGCATATTTAATGGCCTTCAGGCGCACTACAATGGCTCCCCGCGCATTGAATGTCTCCCATGCGCATTTAATGGCTCCCATGCGCATTTAATGGCTACGATACGTTGTGATCCTGGCGATTGCTTCGGGCGGAAGACTCCCAGCCCCGTCTGCGTGGTCGGCTGGTAATGGGATAGTTGCTCGTCGGCCAGCCACGTGGCCTGGTCACCCGACTGCTCATCGGGTAGCATCGTGTCCTGGTCTTCAGCGGTCGTGGTCTGGTCGCCTGGGCCTGGGACTTGGTTGACTAGTAGCCCGCCGAGTGGCCACGTGTCCTAGTCACCCAGGGCTGGGACCTGGTCTGCCACCAAGCCGTTCTTCAGTATGTTGAGTCCCTTGCACAGGACCTTCTTCTTTTTGTGTCTTCGTGTGCGGTCCCACCTGGCAGCGGTGGAGAGAGTACCCCAGTGTAGAATACACCGATAGGTTTCGACTCCTCCGGCTAATGGGATGGACCAGGTTGAGGAACTCCTAGTCCTAATTAGTGATCTGAAGGATAGAGGCCTAACGGGAGTCGAAATCGCCGCCAACTTCACCGTTCTCTGAGTGTAGCCCCTCAAGGAACAAGTCCACCTGGGATTCGAATATAGTGGGGACAATGACCCCACTAGAGAAATGCCTGCAAAAATCCCAAGAGAGGTGGTAAACAATCGGGTGAGTGACTTCTTCGCTCCAGGCACCCAGGTCTCCATCCTGGGATGCCCAAAGGCCTTCACTGTGATGCGTCTTCCTCCTGAGGTGAATATTTTTACCCACCAGTATCTGATCTTTGACCTTTGAATGGCTGTTGACTGACTCCATGCTTGCCACTGTTTTCAGGATCAAAACGCCTTCTTCTCTGATGCACCACTCCCCGACGTCCCTCAGCATAAATAAGAGTGCCAGGCAGACACGACCTGCTAACCATTCATCTGAAGAGCCAAGTGCTAAGAAAGGAAAGAAGCCGGTGGCTGAGGAGCCTTCGAAGCAGAAATGACCTGCTGGCCGTCCAGTTGGAGAGTCGAGTGCCAAAAAGGGGAAGAAGCCGTTGGCTAAGCAGCATCCAAGGTCTCAGTGCTCGACTTGGTGCCCGACAATCCGGGATCACCTGGCTCCACACACGGCGCAGCCAGCATCGCCGCCTTCGAAGTCCAACACAAAGCCGGGTCCTCCGCAAGTGGCTCAGCCACTCGGAAAGTGCTTGAAGTATGAATAAACAAGTCCGACAGGTTAGTTTCCCCATCGACTCTTTGCCCTTGCTTTGTAGGACCATGTCCTGATATCTTCTTTTAACAGAACGCCATCAGACGATGTTCCTATGGATGCGCCAACTGGGACATCCTAGGAAGTTGCACGAGGGCGCCATGGATCGAGCAAGGAGGCCTCACGACATCAAGAAGACTGGGCGCCGAGGCGGCTCCAGATCAGTAGCGACTGCCTCTGAACCCGGGGATGCAAAGGCAGCTCCTGATTAGGCCAAGACGGCCTCGCCAATTGCCTCTGTACCAAGGGACGTCAAGGCGACTGCTGAATCAAAGACGCCTTCGTCGCCGCCATGCACTCTACCCGAGCTAGCCACAAGGCCGATGGACCTAGAGCTTGCCACTTGCTCCTCCCCCCTGATCGAGGAAATTCTTCGAGAGCCCCCGTGACCTCCCCCCGCCCCCGGCCTCCACTGCAAATCTTATTTTGCAATGAGGAGGATGAATGGGAGGCTTTTGGTGATGAGGAGGAGGAAAAGGAGAGGAGGAAGCTCTATGAACACTCCATCGAGTGCGGCCGACTAGTTCAGGTGAGTTATTAGCTCCTTCTTTTGTCTGCAGTGGGTGGTGTGTCTTTGTTGACCTTCTTGTTATCTTCAGAGCCTGGGTGACACTCCAAGAAGAGGGACGAAATTCTCTGGAAGATACTCCCAAAGATCAAGGAGCGCCGGGAGTACGAAGCCAACCTCGATCGTGCTAGGGCTGAGGGCAGGGCCGAGCGCGAGCGGGTCAGGAATGAGGGCCAAGCCGAGCGGTGAGAACTCCATGCCCATGTCCAGACTCTACAAGAGGAGAAGCTAGACCTAGCTGGATCCCTTCGATGTAAATGTTTCTTCAATTGCCTTGTTGTTGTATTTTGATTGTTTGTCTTTTAATTCCTTTTCTCGCTTCAGCTCGGGATTCCGCTATCGCGGGTCTTCAGGAGCAACTTAAGGCATCTCAGGAACAGCTCAAGGCTTTTCAAGAGCAGCTCAAAGCGCTGAAGGATTCTGAGTTCTAGGCTTGGACCAACTCGGAAAGGCTGGAGCGGGAGCTAGAAGGTATGTTTCCCAACTCGGCTTTGTCTTCATCCCACTTGCGACACCCTTGGTGATGATCCGACTTACTTGCAGAATACAAGAGAAAAATGCAGGCGCAGTTTGGCATTCTTAGCGAGAAGGTCAAGTCTATGGAAGCGTTATGCACCAAGCACCGCGAGGCCTCCAAGGCAATGGTGAAATTCTTATGCCCCGGAGAGGCTAGGCTGAGCAGCGAGGATGAGGCCATCTTGCGACTGACAGAGGGGCCCAAGAAGCTCAAGACCCACATACGGAGAGGCTTTGGCAATCGTGAAGTCTATCCCTGCATGGATCTTGAAGCTATCAAGGTGGGCTTCGCTTGCACCGTCGATGATGATCAAGTTCCCACCCTTTTGGATGAAGTTAAGGACATATCTTGCGCCTTAGTAGAAAATTTGTACTTGAGTCCTATGTAATGCACATGTAAAGCTTGGCTGTAATTACTTCACCACTTCCCAAGGAATTATCTTTTGGCTATAAATGCTTCACTACGTCCCAAGAGATCTTCTTCGAATTAAGGCTTGCGTGCTATTGGTGTCCGGTTTTGTTTCTCTTGCCAGTACATCTTCGAAGTCGCTTCAGCATCCTGCACCAGCACATCTTCAGGACCATTTCGGATTCCCATACCAGCAGGCATTTGGGGCCCTTCGGCATCTTTGCCCTGGCTATATAAGGGTGTCACCGCCACAAGGGCAATCACCAGTTTCCAAATCTTCGTTTCTCCCGCAATCTTTGATTTCTTTTGGACATCTCCAATGGCATCTCCTTCTCGCTCCACTGCGCCCACCGATGAAGTAGCACCATCTCCGCCTCCAGCGCCAGTGCTAGTCTTCGACTTCAGGGACGATGCACCGGCGGCACCTGCTGACGAAGAGGGCTTCCTCGCCGAGCTTTGGGCCGATTACAACCTTGCCCTGGCCGAGGTTGCTGAGCAGGAGGCCACTGCCCGCGATGTCACCACCGTCGCCACCTTGACCGAGGCTGCCCTGGTCATCGCCGAGGTCATTGATGCCATCGTCGAGGCATTGGGCCGCGCACATCGCGCTTAGGTTTAGCTGCCTTAAAATCATATATATATATATATATATATATGTAAAATTTAGGCAATGTAAAAAATATATTCGCTCAGACATAACGTTCGATCTTTTTCCTTACTCACTTTTGAAATCGCCCGAGTGGTTTATCTCTTTTCGTTTAAGCACTCTGCCCGACTAGTCTAGCCCCCGGGCGTCGGGAATCGGCTCATAGCTCTTTCTCCGAGGCATGTGCTTTAAGTGACTAGAGTTCACCGTTCATGTGGTCAGAGCTTCACTACTTTTGAATTAACGCACTCGGACTCATTTGTAATCGTTAGGGAAAAGGAGCAAAAATGACTTAGAAAGAGGGTTGCGCATGCGCAACACTATTAGGTGTAGTCCCCGATTTACTACTTAGTTGGATAACAAATAAGTAGCAAGTCAAGAAAAAACTTTATTGATAATAACATGACTGAATACAATATTTAAGTGTAAAAATGATATAGCTGTTCTATATTCCACATGTTGCTGATGACTATGCCGTCCTCGCGACTAAGTCTATAAGCCCCAGGTGCGTCATCTCATCAACGATGAACGTGCCTTCCCATCTTGGAGAGAGCTTATGCTCGCTTTTCTGATTCTTTCGTAGAACCAGATATTTTTAGAGAAAGCACGGCCCCGAACATTGCGATCGTGATAGCAACGCAAGCTCTGAAGGTACTTAGCCAACTAGATTGCTGCGACATCCCTGGCCTCCTCTAGTCGGTCGAGGTCTTCTAGCCGGTTTTCATCTAACTCGGCTTCCTTGTAATTCCAAATTTGTGGGGATCCGAATTGCAACTCGGTAGGCAAAACCGCCACTGAACCATACACCCAGAAAAAATGTGACTGCCCGGTTGCTCTGCTAGGAGTAGTTCTAAGCCCCTAGAGTACCGAAGGCAATTCTTTCACCCACCGCTTGACATACGATTTAAGACGATCGAATATTCTTGCCTTTACGCCTTATAGCACCATGCCATTGGCTGGTTTGACCTGCCCATTACTCCGGGGATGCCCCACGGAAGCAAAGCAGATTTTGATGCCGAGCTCATGACACTAATCTTGAAATTCTCCGCCTCTGAATTGAGTGCCATTCTCAGTGATAATCCTGTTCGACACACCAAATCTTACCACAATTTCTTGAAAGAATTCTTTGGCCTTGGCCGCTGTGATCGTGGCGACTAGCTTGGCCTCAATCCACTTCATGAACTTGTCGATGGTGATGAAGAGATGAGTGCAACCACCTTGGGCCTTCTTCAGGGGTCCAACCATGTCGAGCCCTCAAACTGTGAATGGCCAGGTAATCGGGATGGTCTGCAGCTCTTGTGCCGGCACGTGGATCTACCGAGCAAAAAACTAGCAGCCCTCGCAAGTCCGGATGATGTCCTCTATATCTGATACAGCAGTCGGCCAGAAGAAACCTTGACGGTAAGCCTTTCCAACTAGAGTGCTTGACGCTGCATGATGTCCGCCAACTCCCGAGTGGATTTCTCTAAGAAGACTCTTCCCTTCTTGCTCTGATATGCACCGCCTTAGGACGCCGGAGGTACTTTTTCAAAAGAGCTCCTCTCCGACCACCACATAGCTTTTGCTCTGACGCGCGACGCGCTCTGCCTGTGTGCAATCTTCAAGAAGCTTGTCCTTCAATAGATAATCCAAATAGGGAATTGTCCAGTCGGGGTTGATGACCAAAACTTCTGCCTTGGCCAGCTTTTCCTTCGACTGACCCGACTCTTGCTGTTGGCTTATCGTGAGTTTATGAAGCTCTTCAACAAACACGGCAGACAAAACTGTTGTCCGGCTGGAGCTCATCCACTGCTTCATTGTCTCAGCGGAGCACATGAATGACCTCTAGCCCGTCGAATTTGTCCTCCAGCTTACTCACCTCTTGGCAGTACACGGCCATATTGTCGCCGATACATGACCAATCCTTCTGCACTTGGTTGATGACTAGCTGCGAGTCCCCGTGAACCGTCAATCACTGGATACTGAGTGATATGGCGATGCGGAGCCCGTGGATGAGTGCCTTATACTCAGCAGCGTTGTTTGATGCTGGAAAGTGGATTTGAAGAATGTATTTCAGCCGTACCCCTCTTGGAGAGATGAGCACTATGCCAGCCCCCGTGCCACTGAGCTTGAGGGAACCATCGAAGTACGTTGTCCAATACTCGAGCACTTCAATGGCTGTGGGATTTTGTAGTTCTATCCACTCGGCGGTGAAGTTGGTGAGTGCTTGAGACTTAATGGCAGTTCATGGCTTGAAGGAAATTTCGAAGGCTCCGAGCTCGACTGCTCATTTTGCAATTCTCTCGGTGGCTTCGGTTGTGGAGTATGTCCACTATCGAAAAGAAGTAACCACCAAAATCGAATGCTCTTGAACATAATGCTTAAGCTTGCAAGAGGTAAGTAGTATGGTGTACAATAGCTTTTGTACTTGAGGGTACCGTACCTTGGACTCGCCCAATACCTCACTGACGAAATAAACTAGGCGATGAACCTTCTGCAAGTGCCCTGCCTCCTCCCACTCCACAACAATTGCGGCACTGACTACATGAGTTGTTGCTGCTATGTAAAGCAAAAGGGGTTTCTCGGGCATCGGTGAAACCAATACCGGAGTTGAAGTCAGGAATGTCTTGAGATCCTCAAAAGCTTACTGCGCTTCGGGAGTCCATTGGAAGTCTCCTTGCTTCTTAAGGAGATTGAAAATGGCATTCCCCGCATCCCCAGGCGAGAAATAAATCTTGTACAGTGCCACCATGCATCCTGTGAGCTTTTGGACGTCCTTCTGGCAAGTCGGGGGTTTCATCTTCATGATGCCATTGATCTTCTCCAGGTTTGCCTCGATACCATGATGAGACATGATAAATCCGAGTAGCCTTCCCGAAGGGACTCCAAAGACACACTTCTCGGGGTTGAGCTTCATCTTGTAGGCCCTCAGGCTTTCAAACATCTCAGCCAGATTAGATATGAGGTCCTCCTTTATACGAGATTTGACAACGATATCGTCCATGTAAGCTTCAATGTTGTGTCTGAGTTGAGTGTGAAAACACCGCTGTATCGCGTGCTGATAAGTTGCGCCAGCGTTTTTTAACCCGAATAGCATTGTGACATAGCAAAAAGCCCCAAACGTGGTGATGAACAAGGTCATAATGCAGTCTTCCTCTTTCAACCTGATCTGGTGATACCCCAAGTAGGTGTCTAGAAAACATAGGAGCTCACACCCGGCGGTTCAATCCACCACCTAATCGATGCGAGGCAATCCGAATGGATCTTTTGGGCATGCCTTATTGAGATCGATATAATCAACACACATGCGCCAATTTTTATTCTTTTTGCGAACAAGAACTTGGTTCGCTAACTAGTCGGGATGATACACTTCTTTAATAAAACCAGCAGCTAAAAGTTTAGTGATGTGATTTGTTGATATGATGTGATTGTTGTTTTTTTTGTGGAAATGACATAAATCTTAAGTTGTAATTTTGTGATCTTATGTAAAGATATGTGATTTTTATACACATGGGCATAATAGTTAGCGATTGAGTGATTGAAATCCAACAATTAAATGTGTTGTTGTACCTGATGATGATTAAGGTGTATTAGAATGCCAAATTTATGGTGAGAATGTACATGAGTTTATTTTCAAGTTTATATTTTTGAGGTGTGGCTGTATTCTTGAATGGCATTGAATTGAAGGCTACTAAGAAATGAAAGATCAGATGAAAGATGTATTAGAGAAACAGGGCTACTTGAATGATATATGTGCTAATGAAAGAATATTAGAAGATAAACACCGATTATGGATTCGGATTTGAGATAGTTTTTTTACAAATGATTGCTATTCAGAATCAGCCAAACAAGGAGGTGCTGATGTTGATATGGCTACAGATGATAGCAATCTTTTTGTAGGCTAGGATCGACATCTTAAACAGATGGTCCATTCAGCAATTGATGCTTTAGCATAATTTGAGACTTATTTGGCAAAGGCTCCACTACCTAGAGCTAGTCACTTTGATATTCTACAAAGGTGGAAGATGAACTCTATGGAGTACCCCATTCTAGCCCGAATGGCATGGGATGTCTTGGCAGTGCCTACTTCTACTGTAGCATCTGAAATGGGCTTTTGTACAGGATCAAGAGTCCTCATTGATTTTTGAAGCAAATTGGCACCTAAGACAGTTGAAGCATTGGTATGTTTGCAAGATTGGATCAGATTATCAGTGAAGGATCAAGATGGCGAACAGAGGGGGGTGAATGGTCACAATTAAAATTTTCCCTAAAATACTCCAACTAATACCTTGAAAATTCACGCAAAAGCAATCGTGAAAAACCCGAACAACTAGACAACTCTGTGTATCGCTAACTAGCGTGGATGAGAACCATAGAATATGTGGGGATTTTTGAGTCACAATCCTGGTTGTCTAGCATCAAAAATAAAAAGGAATCAATTCAACTCTTGCTTTCAGAAGGGAGATCAATCCAAATCACAAAAGTCACTTTCAGAAAAGCAAAAGCAGAATTTCTAGAAACTATCCTTACTTAGAGTAGAAGGTTGGTGGACTTCTGGTACTCAAGAAATTTTGGAAATTTTTCTCCCTATGAGAAAACGTGTAGAGAAGCACTCCACCATGGTTCACCCAAAAAATCCTTGCAGAAAAATCAGAAAAAATCAATGAACACAGATAGTTAGGAACTTCGAGCAAAAAGTTCGGGCTCGGTTTTCACCTCATGGTGCCCAACTGGTGTGACCAGTGTACTCCCAAATTTTTTCACAGATGGATATGAGAGTCCCGCACCTTCTCCAATAAGAATCACTTGGAAAAGATTTTTTTTTCATTTTTTAAAAATCAAATACTGACTACTACGTGAAGAATAAGTTCTGGACAATGTTGCAACTTGATAGAAAAAATGATCTCTTCTCTATCCTAGAGTGCAATAGAGATGTAAAACCATATGAACACACTCAAGACATCCAAGAATAGCAGCATTTAGAAGGAGTGGAGGCAAATGCAAATTACATGAAAGTAAATTATGAGAAAGTAAATTGCAGGAATTTAAATGCTGAACTTAAGACATGAAGTAAATGTGTAATGCAAATTCAAGCATGAATGAAAAGATTTGCATTTCTGAAAGGAGGAGGTTTACAAAGCCTCACAATAAGATGGCAAAGCTCAACTGAGCACAAAAACCTCTACAACCTTCAAGGGGAGGATGCTACCCCTGCACCACAATTTATACTACTCTTGGGCCAGCTACCACACTTGGATGAGTCCTTCGACCCTAGAGCACTCATCTAAGGGCTAGGATTAACGCACTCCCATAGCCATGCAAGGGCTAACCCAAAACCCACACACACAAGGGGTTTTCTTGCACTGTTTTCAAAGCATACTACCTAGACCCGCTAACCTGTCAACTAGACTACGATCCAATGGTCCTCATCGATCCACACGGCATCTAGCTAGCATCATCTCCTTTCCTTATCTTCTTGGCTTGCTTGGACACCGTCTTTGATCATCTTTTGGCAGTCTTCGATCGTTTGGACCTCCGACGCATCTCGCCTAATCCCGATCATCCTCCGCCTCCCCATGACCTAGCACCGTCGTCCTGCAACCTTCAAAGACAAGGGAAACCCATCACTTAGCAATGTCCACAATCATATGCAATAAAACTCACACAGACTCAAAATATATCTTCCAAAGACATCGAGTAACTTTGCTCAATGCCAGGTCCATGAGTCGATGAAACAACATTGAGCAACTTGTAGTTAACCTAAGGACTCGAGACGGGCCGATGGCAAGGCGCTCAACCTAGCAAACTTCATACTCGATACTTAGCAATTCCTCATCTACTCGAGACATTCGACAAAAAGGTTAGTAGGGCATTACTCGACCAAATCGAAACATTCGACCAGAAGCTGGAACTAGGCAGACTCAACTCAAATTGCTTCAAATTAAAAATTCAAGAATGATATCAATTGAATGATCCAAAATAACTCAATCAAAAACCAGAAACACGGAATGGAGTGAAGAAGATAAGAAACTGCAAACTCGGTAGCTATAGAGCAAAGAGAAGATAATAGAGAACACTATGGCTTAGACTCGCTCTCACCTTCCCTAATGTCTGACACAGGAAAGCTGCCTCTAGATCCCAAACTAAGGAGTGCACATAGACCCTGTCTACCCAGGGGGTCCAATACCTACTAGACTTATAAGACTGTGAGGGAACTCAACCTAGAGAGAAGAGAGTACAGCTAATTAAGCATGATAGTAACCTAAAGTACAAGATGAGAGGTCTATGAAAAAGCATGGCAGAAGTCTTAGTGATGTGAACTCACAACTCTAAGGAAGAAAACCCACAATCATCCAGAGAAATACAAAAGAAAGGAAAAACTGAAATAAAATATAATACATAATATACATATCAGCTCCCCCTCACAGAAGGCCGTAAGGGCACATGACTCTAAGCTAACTCCTCAAGGTAACAAACCTAGAGCTATCCAAAGGCTTGGTAAAGATATCGGCCAACTGGTGGTCATTCTCCACGAACTAAAGCACTATGTCTCCTTTCTCCACATGTTCTCTAAGGAAGTGATATCTTACATCAATGTGCTTGGTCCAGGAATACTGCACTGGGTTCTTTGCAATATAGATAGCAAAAGTGTTATCATAGAAAAGTGGAACACTTTCTATCTCTAACCTAAAGTCCCGCAAGATCGATCTCATCCAGAGCACTTGGCTACAACAACTGGCTGTTGCTACGTACTCAGCCTAAGCGGTAGATTGTGCAACTCCAGACTGCTTCCTAGACAACCAAGAAACAAGAGAAGTGCCAATGAATTGGTAAGTGCCAGAAGTGCTCTTCCTATCTATCCTACAGCCAGCAAAGGCAGCATCGGAAAAGGCTCTAAGGGATAGACAAGAGGAAAAAGAGTACCAGATACCATAATCAATGGTGGCTCGAAGGTATCTGAAGTGCGCTTCACCGCCTGGCGATGGGAGACGTGAGAAGAAGCCTAAAAGCGAGCGCACATACACATTGCAAAGTGTATGTCCGGCCAAAAGGCAGTGAGATACAAGAGGGAGCCAGTCATGCTCTGGAACTCATTCTGATCAGCAGGCTCACCATCCTCATTAGGCTCGAGGACAGCAGTGGTGGCCATAGGAGTCATCATAGGCTTCCCATCAGACATATCAAACCACATTAGGAGGTCCCGAGTGTACTTACCTTGGTGTAGGAAAGTACCCTCCCGAGTCTGCTTGATTTGGAAGCCGAAAAAGTAGCTCAACTCATACATCATACTCATCTCAAACTCTGTGCTCATCACCTCAGAAAACTGAGACACAAGAGAATGAGAAGAGACACCAAAGATAATATTGTCCACATATATTTGAACGAGACGGAAATGAGAATCCTGGTGTTTGATGAACAGAGTTTTGTCTACTACACCCATTTTAAAACAATGATAGAGAAGATAGGACTTAATCCTCTCGTACCATGCTCTAGGGGCCTGCTTAAGTCCATACAAGTCTTTGGAAAGCTTGTAGAAATAGTTTGGATATTTGGGATTATCAAATCCTAGATGTTGCTTGACATAAACCTCTTCCTCAATAAAGCCATTAAGGAATACACTCTTGAGTATGTCACAAGCTCAAATAGATCACTAATGATCTGATCAGGTGGATGAAATTTCTAGATGTGACGGGGAGGACTATAAGCAGAAGTGGCCTCTACCTCTTTAGCACAAGAGGTAGGAACAGAGCCACTCACTAAAGGAGAGTTCAAAGGTAAGGGCTGATCTCCCTGAGGTGTACAAATGGAAACAGGAGGAACCTCAGGTGTAGAGGGGACTGGATCAGACAAAACACCATCATCTCCATCATCCTCATCCTCTACAAAGATGGTCTCGGAGGGATAAGAAGAGCCTGAAATATCAGGTCTAGCTCCTGAGCTAGCCTCATCAAAGGTCACGCCATAGATCTCGATGCTCGCATCACAACTCCAGACCCTATAGCTACGAGAAGAAGTCGAGTAATCCCAAAAAATACCATCAGAAAAATGAAACTGAAACTTATCCTGGTTACTAGACTTCAAAATAAAACACTTACAACCAAAAACACGAAAATGAGAAGAGATCTGATTCCTAGTTGTACTGTATTCATCTAGTATCGTGCTAGCCATCCCAACCAGGGTCATGTTCTTTCTTTCCTCTCTTTCCACTACGCCATTTTGCTGGGGGCATAAGGAGAAGGGAACTGATGCTCTAAACCAGACTTCATACAGAAACTATCACAGTAGGAATTCTTGAACTCCGTGCATTATCACTACATATAGCTCGTAATGCTCCTAGGAGCTCAATAGACAACCTACTAACAAATCCCTTGAAGTGAGAAAAAGTCTCATCCTTCGAGGCCATAGAAAATACCCAAGAATACCTCAAAAAATCATCAACAACGATAAGGACATACCACTTCCCTCCTGCTGATTGTACTCTAGCTAGACCAATAGTGTCCATATGTGAAAGCTGTCCTGTTGCATCAGTCATCACTACGGTGACTGGAGGATGAGAAGTAGTAACCATCTTGCCATGCCGGCAGGGAGAGCAAACTAAGTCTTTGACCATCTTGAGTTTGGGCAAACCACGAATAAGATCGTGGCTGCTAACTCTGGTCAAATGATCAAAGCCAATGTTACCAAGTCTCCAATGTCAGAAGGAGAGATCACGGGACTCAGAAGCAATCAAACACCGAAGGGTGTCTCCAGAAGAAACAGAAAAATCAATACGAAAGACGCTCCTAAATCTAGAAATCTCACAAACTAATTCTCCTAATGAATCAAGGATTCTACAAGCATTACTCTTAAAGCTTACCTCGAAAAAGTCATCGATAAGCTAAGAAACAGAAAGCAAATTACATTGCAGCTTACTCACTAAGGCAATGTCCTTAAGAATAAAATTTTCATTAATGCAAACGGTACCTTTAGCAATGACTCTACCTGAAGAAGCGTCCCCAAAAGTGATTAATTCATCACTGGGGGCTCGGACTAGGGAAGAGAACCAATGGGAGTCTCCGGTCATATGAGAACAACCAAAGTCAACAATCCAAATATCTCCCTTCCCCATCCAACGAACCTGATCAAGTCAAAAGAGAGAACGAAGACTTAGTACTGGGATAAAGTGAGGACCTAGGAACATAACACTGAATCACACGACATCTCAAAGTACCAGCCACAAAAGGAGAAGACTGGACTCTAGTGTCTCTCTGATGCTCGACTCTCACAAGATTAGAAGAAGCAACTCTAGTAGAAGATGTAGGTGTTGTCACTGGTTTAGCCCGTCGTGGTGCAAAGGCTGGACCATTCTAACAAGGGTGCCTAAATCTCCTACTGAAAAACACCTCACGCTGCTGATATCTACCTCGATGAAAAAAATGATGAATATCAAGAGGACAGCGAAAAGACTAACCACGAGCAACTCCAAGACTAAAACTCGACTGAACAACATGGAAACCAAGTCCTGGATGCTGCCCAAAAATAGACGACTCTCTAGCCTATTTAGAAGCAATGTGTGACTTAGGAGCACTCAGAGTCTAGGGATGACCTTGAATACCCCTAAAAGCAGCAACACGCTCACGCCTCGTGATATTGGTGCACCTGAAGCAGAAATCTACTAGGTGTCCATCTTTCTTATAGAAGGTGCACGAATACTTCATCTTGTTAGAGGCAAAGTGACAGGAGAAGCACCATTCTGCTCAGAAGTCCAGTAGACAGCCCCAGCAGACCTAAACATAGTGTTACTCACCTTGGGAGCTACCACAATCTCTCCACTCTTGGAGCCACGTAAAATGGTAGGAGGATGAGTCCTAGTGTGCTCCAAGTTGTCAAATCCTAAACCCTAATTAAATCTGCTAATTTTTATTGTCTACAATGAGATTTAGCTTTTTCTTACCTCCTACAAACTTTTTGAGAGTGCTCATGAGATACTTACACTCCCGGAAGAGAGAGGCGCATGAAGAACAGGGGTGAGAGGAAGAAGAAAAACCAAGTAGAGAAGAAGAAACACCAGCACGTGCATTTTTCTCCTTCAACACGGCTGCCTCAATCTTGAGGGCCTCACAAGAAATGCAAGGAGTTTCTCTAATCCTATGGGCTTGGTCTTCTAACTTCTTCTTAAGTTCGACTTGGATTTTATCCATGTACTGCTCAATCACAGAACAATGTAAGCAACTCTTATGTGACTTACCTAGCCCCACATGTAAGCATGAATGGGCAGCCATATATAGGGTTCTATACCTTGGTTTTCCCTCCCCACCTGCCCATTTGCTCAGTCCACACCTGAAAAATAGCAAGAACAACTTCTCTAACTCCTTGCCATTCTCCCCCACTAATTCCCTCAAATCTTGAGTTTGAGCTTGTGCATGTCATACCACATCGAAGCCAAGATCAAGAGCTTCAAATCCATCCAATTGGATTCTTGAGGAACCAAGTTTTGGGTGAGTGGTAACCGATTTCCTTTTCCCCACGTTCTAAAATTTTGCCCCTTGTAACTCATTTCCTTCTTCTCCATGGAATCCATCATCAAACCTTGAATCGGATCGTACATGTCACATGGAAGCTTGAGAAGGAGGGCTAGTTGTTGTTGTAAACATGAGCAAGCGAGGTCCTCGTCATCCACACGAGCTAGGAGGAGACGAACCGCAAAGACCGGCGTTGTGACACCTTTCATCATCCCCTCGCCGAAACCAACCATCACTAAGTGCAAAAGTAGCCCTGTAGTGGTAAGATTCTACCCTAGTCCATTCCTTTGAAGTCCTAGTCCATTCCTTTGAAGTGTGGAGGCCAATGGACAAGTAGCTGTTTTAAAACAGAGAAGCCCATCTCGGATAGTCCGAGGTTTCACTCGGACAGTCCGAACCACTCGGATACTCCGAAGAAAAACATCAGATAGCTCGAATAGTACTTAGCAGAGGTGACACTCGAACATTCCGAGGTGACACTCGGATACTCCAAACATAACTCGATAAAATGCCCCTAAGACTTGAACTTTTGACACACAAGTCCAAACTTCACAAAACTCAATTGGTACTTTCATATTATAATTAGTACTACACATCATGAGCATTTCACGCATCTTTTAATCGTGTGCACCATTTGAATTCTTGATTTGGTGTTTATTGAATTGGATTTTCTAGTTAGGTGTTGACACTTCAGAAGACACTCCCGAGTAAGACTACGCCTTCGAAGTCAAGAACGAGTAGTAATGCACTACTTTACTCCTTGACCATGATTGCTCCTACTATTTGAAATTTATATTTCAGAATTATTCTATCAATTGCATGCTTACTTTCAATTACAATTAAGATTTGGTAGAATTCTTAGCTATTGCCACATTGTTATGTTATCCCCTTGCCATGTTCTTTCCATGTTCCATTGTCGCCCTAGGTGGTTGGTTTATTATCATTATTATATATGGGTTTGTGCGAATTGCTTAGCCATGCTTAAAACATCGTTAGAAACCGCGATAGATGGACTTAATCCATCGGTCGCAATGATCAAGAATTATTATGATGATGATGGTTTCAAATGGTGGTCAATGAGTAGAGATATTGGTTAAGGACCTTAAGGATTGAATCCTGGTGATGTCTCTTTGAGTAACTATCGTGCGAACCACACGCCGTTTATGGGACCGGTGTAACCAAGTACTTGTGTATGACTAGGGTGTGTAAACCATGTGCACTCGGAATGCCTTGAGCTTAGTGGAGCGTCAAGGAATGTCCGTCGGAATTCCTTGAGCTCGTGGTAGCGTCAAGGAACGTCCTTAGAGTCCCTCGAACTTTGTTGAGTTGGCGATGTCTAACAACGGGTGTACTCCTTGATCCACACACGCCGGGCACTGGGCACGCGGGATCAAGGGTCACAATCTTCCGGATGGTTTAGATACACTACCATACATACTGGAAAATGGTTTGTCAAGTTCATCTCGGCCAACATATCCAAGGAAATGTGTTAATAGCTTGGCTTACGAGTGTGGCGTGTCGTGTGGGTAAAGTCGTACCTCTGCAGAGTTTAAACTATTCGAATAGCCGCGTCCATGGTTAAGGACGATTGCTTAATTTGTTAGTCACTGGGCGAGTATTAAGGACTTGGTAGGAATGGGATGGGAGTGGCAAAAAGACACGAGTATTGGAGTACTCGTGTGTGTAATCGAACATGAGCGATGGAACTCATGGTTCGGAGAATGCTTGAAGGCATGATATAAATGTGATTATGATGATGTTATATTATGTATTAGATTTTTCAAATGTTTACTAAATGCAATTTTTCAATCTATACATGCTTACGATTTATCCCAAATATTGCCTTATGCTGAAATTGCCATTTTGCCTTCCTTTGATGTAGCAACTACATGTAGCTAGAATTCATCATACAATATATATTATTGTGCGAGTACACTTTTTGTACTCAATCGGATTGTCCACTTGCTGCAGGTGAGGATGAGGCACTGCCCGGGGACTTTTACCGGGCAGATTTCGATGATTCTAACGTTTAGTCGCCGTTCTTGTCCCAGTTGGTTACCTGAGGGTTTGGGGGCATGCCATGCTGGCCCTTTAGTTGTTTATCTTATGATTTCCGCTGCTACTTGGTGTAATAACTCTAAATATGTTGTTATGGACAGCAGTCCTACTTTTGGAATGTAACGATGTTTATGCTCCGATAACTATGTATGTGTTGTGATGTCAACTGTTGGACGAGAATGCTCGTGTTGGAAAACTTTCCTGGGACCAACACGGGTATATTCACGGAACACCCGAGATTCCCTTGATTCACTTAAGATGTACCACGCATTTGGGTGAATCAGTGGAGTCCCGGGGACGGTTCCCCACAGAAAATCTAGTAGAAGAATCAGAAGAAGATCTAATGGGATCAGTGACCAAGGCAAATCGACTGTGATTTCGTCTTGTGAGAGATGACATCGATCTCATGAGTCTTGAGCCAGGAATATAGCCCGTCAAGTGCCAAAATTGACAAATCAGTAGTGTTTTTAATGGTGGTCACTTTCATGTCCCAAACACGTAGATCGAGTGCGGTCAAAAAATGTCGAGCAATGTTCGAGTCAGGGTATGTGCAACCGACAGCTTGGATATCACTCAAAATCTTCGTGTGTACCAATTGAAGGATTGAGATGGCGAATAGAGGGGGTGTGAATGGTCGCAAACAAAATTTTTCCCACAAAATACTCTAACTAAGATCTCGAAAAGATCACGCAAAAAAAATCGCAAAACTCCTGAACAACATAACAACTATGTGTACCCCTAGCTTGCATGGATGAGAACCATGTAATATGTGGGGATTTTTGAGCCACAATCTTGGTTGTCAGGTATCCAAAATAAAAGGAATCAATTCAACTCTTGCTTTTAGAAGGGAGATTGAGCCAAATCACAAAAGTCACTTTCAGAAAAGCAAAAGCAGAATTTCCAGAAACTATCCTCAATTGGAGCAGGTGGTTGGTGAATTTATGGTACTCTAGAAATGTTGTAAATTTTTTTTCCTATGGGAAAATGCATCTTTAAGTACTCCACTAAATATCACCTCAAAAATCCATGTATAAAAATCATCTAAAATAAAACATCATGAACTATCAGGAACTTCGAGCAGAATGTTTGGGGCTCGGTTTTCACCTCATGGCATCCAAATGGTGCGACCAGTGGACTCCAAAATTTTTGCACAGATGGATACAAGAGGCCTGCACCTTATCCAAAAATAATCACTAAAAATGATTTTTCTATGTTTCTCTAAAAATCAAAAACTGACTGTTGCGTGAAAAAACATGTTCTGGACAGAGATGCAACTTGATAAAAAACTTGATCTCTAGTCTATCCTAGAGTGTAAAAGAGAAATAAAACCATATGAACACACTTAAGACATCCAAGATCAATAGTATTTACAAGGAGGGGAGGCAAATTCAAATTGCAAGAAAGTAAATTGCGTGAAAGTAAATTGCAGTAATTTAAGTGTTGAATTTAAGACATAAAGTAAATGCGTAATATAAATTGTAGCATGAATGAAAAGATTTGAATTTATGGAAGGAGGAGGTTTACAAAGCCTCACAATAAGGTGAGCAAAGCTCAAAGGAGCACAAAAACCTCTACAACCTTTAAGGGGAGGAGGCCACCCCTCCACCCCTATTATACTACTCTTAGGCCACCTACCACCCTTGAATGAGTCCCTCAACCCTAGAGCACTCATCTAAGGACTAGGATTAACCCACTCACACAGCCATACAAGGGCTAACCCAAAACTAACACATATAACGGGTTTTCTTGCACGGTTTTCAAAGCATACTACCTAGACCTGCTAACCTATCAACTAGACCGCAATCCGACGACCTTCCTTGATCCACATGGAATCTAGCTAGCATCTCCTCCTTTCCTTGTCTTCGTGGTTTGCCCGGACTCCATTTTCAATCATCTTCTAGCGATCTCCCAATCGTATAGACCTTCGACGCTCCATTCCTAGTCCCGGTCATCCTCTGCCTCACCATGATCTAGCACTGTCGCCATACAACCATCAAAAACAAGGAAAAACCTTTCACATAGCAATACCCACAAAGATATTCAATGATTATCCCAAAATCATTAATCAATCATAATTTCGCTCAAAGGTTCGGTGCTACTGCCTCCAAGCCAATAGCATTGTGAAAAACCATCAATACTCAAATTGCTTTTAATCGAAAATCTAATTCAAATCAAACCAAGCTCAAATCTCATCAATTACTCATCACACACAAGGATAGACCTACACATGGTCTTTCACTTGCACCCCTCATCGATGTATTCTGGGGTTATATGGTGTTGTCCTCTAGGTGCGTCTTGCCGAGGGGGGAACCTGTGTCGTGGCGGCGAGTGGTCCCTCGAGGGCGAAGATCTACATGCAACACATGTTGTGTCGAAGATTGGCTTCTTGAGGATGAGGATTCATTATCTCGTCTTTCACGCTCTTCGCGAGCACTTCGATCTTGTAGGACATCATGCAAGTCTCGACGATCATGCGGGATTTGATCTCGAAGGTCTCCATGATATCCCAAGTGGCGGTTCGAGCGGACCGTCCTATAAACACGGTGACTAGAATTGGCCACCATTGATCTTGCTGCTCGGCGACTGTGGAATATATGGATCCGGGTATCTGGTTGATAGGTCGATTGGATCGTCTCAAGGGGGTGGGCTAGACCAGCCATGCAGAAAAGAGAGATCCTCTAGAAGGTCCAGCTGTACGCAGCAGAGAGAAGGACCGGGAGAAGGAACGGATAGGGTAGGTGGACTGCACCAGCGCCCCTGCAAGGGGCGGCTCTGTCCCTGCACCCATACCTAGCGCGCCAACTGTCGATGTTTGTGATCGGCAATAGAGAAGAATGAATTAGGCAAGGCGGAAGATCTGAGTCTGATGGTAATACAAGACACAAGGCGATTTTACCCAGGTTCGGGCTCTCTTGTGGAGATAATACCCTAGTGCTGCATTTGGTGTTTTTGGTGTGTGTGGAACCCCTCCTGCTTTACATAGCAGCAACGACTCACGTTGTCAGCGCTGCAATTGTAGTGGAGCAGGAGGAGGAGGGACACCTGCAGAGAGTCCAGCACCCGGTTTATTTCGTCAGCAAAGTATTGGGCGAATCCAAGACGCGGTACCCTCAAGTGCAGAAGCTTCTATACGCGGTACTACTTACCTCTCGTAAACTCAAACATTACTTTCAAGAACATTCCATTTTGATTGTCATGTCTTTTCCGATTGGGGATATACTCCACAATCGGGAGTCCACTAGAAGAATCGCCAAATGGGTAGTCAAGCTTGGGGCCTTTGAAATCTCCTTCAAGCCTCGGACTGCCATCAAGTCTCAGGCACTCGCCGACTTCGTCGCCGAGGGGACAGAGCTACAAGACCCCGCTGCTGTGGAGGACCATGAATACTGGACAATGTATTTCGACGGTTCTCTCACGCTGAGTGGTGCGAGGGCTGGCGTCGTGCTCATCTCCCCGACGGGGGAAAGGCTGAAGGATGTCCTTCAACTCCATTTTCCGGCATCAAAAAACGCCGCCGAGTACGAGGCGCTCATACACGGGCTCCATATCGCCATATCGTTCGGTATTCGATGGTTGACGGTTCGCGGAGACTCTCAGCTGGTGATTAACCAAGTACAGAAAGAGTGGTCGTGCGTTGATGACAGCATGGCCGCATACTGCTAGGAGGTGCGTAAGCTGGAGGACAAGTTCGACGGACTGGAGCTCGCTCATGTGCACCACCGGGATAATGAAGCAGCAGACGAGCTCGCCAGGCTATGCTCAGTCGGGCTACGGTTCCAGCTGGAATCTTCGTGGAAGAGCTTCACAAGCCGACAACAAGCCGACAGCGGGAGTCGGGCCAATCGAGGGAGAAATCGACCGAGGCGGAAGTCTTGGTCATCAACCCCGACTGGACAAAACCCTATCTGGATTATCTGTTGAGGGATGAGCTCCCTGAGGATCGCGTACAAGCCAAGTACATCACACGGCGAAGAAAAAGTTACGTGGTGGTCGGGGACGAGCTCTTTCGAAAGAGTGCCTCCGGGGTCCTCAGGCGGTGCATATCAGGGCAAGAAGGAAAAAACCTCCTCAGAGAAATTCACTCAGGAATCTATGGACATCATGCAGCATCAAGCACTCTGGTGGGGAAGGCTTATCGTCAAGGTTTCTTCTGGCCGACTACTGTAACAGACACGGAAGATGTCGTCCGCACGTGCGAAGGCTGTCAGTTTTTTGCCTAGCAAATTCATTTGCCTATGCAGGAGCTGTAGACCATTCCGATCACGTGGTTGTTCGCTGTCTGGGGGCTCGACATAGTCGGACCCCTCAAAAAGGCCCAAGGTGGATTTGCTTTCCTCTTCGTCGCCATCGACAAGTTCACCAAGTAGATCGAGGCCAAACCCGTTGCAACGATCACCGCAGTCAAAGCTAGAAAATTTTTTCAAGAGATTGTCGTCAGATTCAGCATGCCGAACAGGATCATCACCGACAATGGCACCCAGTTTAGAAGTGAAGAATTCCAAGACTGGTGTGATGACCTCGGCATCAAGATTTGCTTCGCCTCCGTAGGTCATCCCCGGAGTAATGGGCAGATCGAACGGGCTAATGGCATGGTGCTGCAGGGCCTAAAGGCCAGAATATTTGATCGTCTTAAGCCATATGCAGCGTGATGGGTAAAAGAATTGCCTTCGGTGCTCTGAGGGCTGAGAACTACCCCCAGTCGGGCTACCGGGCAGTCACCCTTTTTCCTAGTATATGGTTCGGAGGCGGTCTTACCTACTGAGTTGACATTTGGATCCCAACGGGTTCGGAACTACAAGGAAGCCGAGTCAGAAGAAGCCTGATTGGAAGATCTCGACAAGCTGGAGGAGGCCAAGGACGTTGCATCCATCCAGTCGGCTAAGTACCTCCAATGTCTGCGCCGTTATCACGATCGAAATGTTCGGGGTCGAGCTTTCTTTAAAGGAGATCTGGTCCTTAGGAAGAATCAGAAAAGCGAGCACAAGCTCTCCCCAGACTGGGAAGGCCCTTACATTGTCGATGAAGTGGTGCGCCCGGGATCTTACCAACTCAAACGCGAAGACAGCGTGGCACTCAGCAACACTTGGAACATAGAACAGCTACGTCGCTTCTACACTTAAAATACGCATTCCATTGTATTGTTGTAATTTTGATCGTTCTTGACTTACTACTTACGTGATTCTCAACTAAGTAGTAAGTCGGGGGCTACACCTGACAGTGTCTGAATGCAAACACTTACCTTATCCGTTTGAGATGCTTTTCACCTTTTCTCTTCCTAGCGGCTATGACCAAAATCGAGTGCTAACTTCGAGTGATGAAATTTACCTACCCGGATACGTGTCTGGGAAAAGGAGCCACTCAAATAAAAAAAAGAGATAACATGCATCCAGAGGAATTCAAAAAGCCACAAAATACATATATATATCATCATAGATTGAACATTATGTCTAATTACATATTTTTACATCAGTTTCTTCAAAAGCAGCTGAACCTATGCGGCGCGGCGAGCACGGCCCAAGGCCTTGACGAGGACGTCCGCGACCTCAGAGAGGGCCGGGACAACCTCGAGGAAGACCTCCACGGTGGCGGCATCGCGGGCGGCGGCTTCCTCCTACGCCGCCAGTTCAGCAAGGGCGAGATCATAGTCCGCCCAGAGCTCCTCCTTGGTGACCTCAGGACGGGAGCATCATCCCCGAAGTCAAAGACCAACTCCTCCACCGGAGGTGGAGGCGAGGGCGGAGCCGCTTCGGCACCGGGAACAACAGAGCTTGAGGAAGATGCCATTAGAGGACTTCTGAAAAAGTGAAGAAATGAAGATGCGAAAATGAGGAGAATGGGTTATTGCTCCGGTAGCAGTGACGCCCTTATATACATCGCCGAAGGCAAACAACCCAAATCATACCTCTTCGGGAAGTTGAAATGCCTCTGAGCACACACGGGCACCAAGGCAGCATTAAAAGCGCAGTAGCGCAGGTGACCAAGTGGGACGCTGACGGCACATGACGCAGGGGAAAACATGTTCGGGCACGGTGAAGCCACTCGTGATTAACAGTAATCGCATTGAAAGAAGTGCAGAAATTACCATCCTAGTCAGCATTTACAAGAGATCCAAGTCTAGATTTTCTAACATGGAGGAGGCCAAGTCCCTAACTTCTTCAAAAAGGGCGGCAGCTTGATCATCGTCGACAGAGCAGGCGAAGCCCTCCTTAACGGCCTCCAGCTCCACTCCGGGATAAAGCGACTTCACGATGGCCAATACTTGGCTGCCACTTGCGATCAACGTCTCTCGAATGTGGGCCTTAAGCCTTTCGGGGCCCGTTGACAGCAAGAAAAGGGCTTCATCTTCGCTGCTCAGCTCAGCTCCTTCAGGGCTCAGGAACTTGGTCATCTCTTTGACGGAGTCGCGGAATTTGTCGTGAAGCTCGTGAGCAGCCTTGATCTCTCCATTGAGGACATCGACCTGCTCCCACGACTCTTTCTTGTTCACTGCAAACCAGTCGGATCGTCATTGGAAGCATTGCAAGCACAGGGGAGGTGGCGCCGAGTGGGGATACTTATACCTTCCAGCTCTTGCGCCAGTTTAGCGTTGTCGGTCTGAGTGCGGGACTTAGAAATCTTCAGTGTCTGGACCTGCTCGCGATGGCCTAAAGCAATGGACGAAGTCAGAAGACAATATCAAACTAGTCGACGATTAAGCGGGCAGAGGAGCTCTCACCTTGAAGCGTTTCCGTCAGGGTTTGGATTTGGACCCGGAGCTTTTGCTGCTCGGCCTCGCTGTCACGTCGGACGTGCTCCAAGTTCGCCTCATACTCCTCATGCTCCCTAACCTTGGGGAGTATTTCCTTGAGGAGGGCGTCCCTCTGCTCGGAGCTTTCCCAAGTGCCTGATGAACTCCGGGAGAATGAGGAACATATACCACTCGGCACGGATAGAAGAAGAAGACGGCTTACCTGGATCAGCTAGGCGCCTTTTATGGCATTTTGGTAGAGTTCCTCCCTCAACTTCTCGTCCCCCTCGTCGAAAGCCTTGCACTTATCCTCGTGGCAGAAAAAGATCCGGAGCTGAGGTTGGGGGCTGGATGTGGGCTGGGAGGGCCGTCGAGGAATCTCATCCACGGGAGGCCAGGGGCAGGCGGCAAGGTGGTCGCCCCTATGTCGCTGGGCCGGCGGCAGCGGGCAGGGTGGCACTGGCCCGCTCCGGCGTGGTTTCGTCCCTGACGGACGCTGCAGCCGGCGGTGAGGTCGCCTCCTCCTGGCCCGCATCTCCCGTAGGTGCAGCAATCGGGGCCTTCAGGGGGACCCCCGCTCTCGGCACCCTGGTCACTAGGGAAAAAAGTCAAGCACACACCAAGAGAGCAAGAGCAAGGAGTGCTATGGGGACTGACCTGTCAGACCTCCTTATCTTCGTTGTGAGCCCTTTCCGAGTGGCAGAACCACTCGGCGAGGGGTCCGTGGCCACTTGGGCCCTGGGGGGCCGAGGCGTCGACTTCTTGATATACGCCCCCGTGGGCTTCCGGAAGGACGAGCCCTCGGGGGGGTGTTGTGGCGCCGGCCCCCATTCGGCGTATGGGAGCCATTAAATGTGCAGGGAGCCTTTACAATGCGCTTGGGAGCCATTAAATAGGCGTGGCTCCCTGACGTTATGATGACCTGTCCCTCCAACTGAGCCAGCTCCACCAACTCCCGTCCCATCTGCACCGCCTAGGGCAAGTCGGGGAGACGCGTGTACCAGTCGTTCGTCATGTAGCATCCGAACCCCTCCCCTCGGGCAATCCGAAGACAGGCAGTGTGAAGCAACGGCGCAGACAAAGAGGCTCAAAAGGACAGTAGCGATAAGACTAGACACAATCAATGTAATTAATGTAAAACCACTCCCTCCACTTGCCCTAGCCAGTCCTGGGAGTATATAAGGAAGCAAGTGTGCATGGGGTGGGGAGGTCAGTCGATTAGTTCACAACAGAGAAGAGATCTAAAGCTCAAACGATCGAGAGATCGGGTGAACAAAGAACAAGTGGTATACTAGAGCAACACGAGCTTGAGCAGGACGCAGGGCTGTTACCCACATTGGGGGCCCGAACCTCGGTAAATCCTTTTGTGTTCTTGAGTTTCCTCTCCTACTCATCATGAGAAGAGAGTCAAGAGTGACGCAGCTGCGAAGACCCCCCTCTACCGAAACTCGGTTATACACCCGAACCAATACTGTCTGACATAAACACGACGATAGATGGTCTCATCGATGAGGTCTGAGGCAATTTGGTTGGTCGATGGGGCGTTGAGGTACCAACCTCCTCGCTCAAGGAGACTTGGCTGCCTGTTGCTCTAGGCCACCTCACCCTCACCAGGGTTAATGATAGGCGCTCGATTGTTCAAGGGAGGAATGATGCTGAGGGAGCAGAGCCCGGTGATTGTTCACCATCTCGAATCGGCTCATCATCCAGGCCGATGACTCCCTCGATATGCCTTTTTCCATCATCGAACTTGGCCTCCGAAGGAGATGCTGGGTAAAAAAGGATGATAGATGCACGAGTGATGCATTACAAGCCACGATTCAGTATTCATTTCTGCCCGAGGATTGGCTAGTGAATATGCCTCAACACCACAAGGGCCAAGTCTGAGCCCTGGAACACCTTGCTCAGCCTAGAGGAGATGTGTCGCGTTGATAGATCTGGCAAAAAGCAAGACAATTCACTACTCATCGACTAAAGCAAAAAATCAACAATATTACTAGTGCTTACTTCTAGAATTATCACTGGTGGCATCATCAACTCCAGAGTAGTCCCTAGACAAGTGATCCCGGCACTTCAATGGACACAATGGGCATGTGGTGAAGTCTCTAGCAACATACCACCCTGTCAATCCATTCTTCCTTAGTTCCTCAATCTTCTGAACATTATGCTCTTTGCGGGAGGTCGAAGGAGGGACTTTCATCCAGTGGTCAATCGGATTGATGAGGAGTGGTCAATAAGCTAGAGGGTAGTTCACGGTCTCTGAAGAGGTGATATAAAACCACCTCTTTTCCTAGTCTGACTGCCAGGAAAAAGTAACAGGAACAAGGATATACAAGCTAGACATTCCTATGGAGATGGAAACCAGCACCCCTAACAGCATCATTTTTCATCACCCTCTTTTGATTATAGAAGTGACAAAATAGATTAAGGCTACGCTTGATACCCAGGAAGGCCTCACGAAGGTGGACAAATAAAACACGCTGAGCATCGTGATCGAATTAGGGCTCAGGTAGAAAAGCTAGATCTAATAAAAGTCCAAGATGTCAAGCAAGAATTGTGAAGGGGAAAACTGAGTCCACAGCAGAAGAAGGCCTCAGACACAATGGTCTCATCCTCATCCATAGGGGTGGGATATAACTCACCAAGTGATGCCCTCCAATGGAAGAACTCCTGAGGAGAAATGAAGCCATCTTTCTCCAATTTAGCGATATGCTTCTCCGTCATCATCGACTTCTGCCACACCCTTTGGAAGGCCTCATCCTCAAAGATCGCTTCGGCCGTCTTAGGTACCTTCTACAGTGGCAGAACGACTCCAACACTGGCAAAAGGGCTGGACACCATTGAGAAAGGTATGGGATGGATTCTTCAAAGGTGGTGGCACTAGGGCTTAACGAGCGCAATGGAGGCTTTGAGAATAAGGTTGGAGGCAAAAAGCTAGAAATGGTTATAATTCCAAATATGGGAATTTATAAACTGAAACCCCTTCAAGCGAACGGTACACTCCTTGCTACATGGCGTCTTGATTGGCGAGAAAAGTGGGATGATGGTGCTACACCAGTTGCCCAATGTTTAGAATTTCTAATTTTTGTTCTAACTCTGGTAAGAGTTGAGTTGATGAGTCGACATCGAGTAACATGTGGTTACTTTAAGGACTCGAATTAGGCTGGCAGGAGGGCACTCGACCCAGCATATTCCTACTCGATACTTAGCAATCCACAAGAAGGCGAAGCATTACTCGACCAAGTCAGAGCTTGGCAGTAATCTACCAGGCGCTTAAACAAACCATCCACTAAGCAAAGTTCGAGGGCTACTATCGAATATCTAAATATGGGGTATGAACATGCACCAAAAACTCAAAGATTATACCATATATGCTCAAACAAGCATCTGAAAACTCTAGATATCGTGCGCCCAATTCTATGGGATAAGATATACATGGAGGGGGTATCTCCATACACGGAAAGACTCGATTATTTTTCCATTACGAGGAAACCAACTCAAGTATACCTTTGTCAAAGGTTAGTGATCGACAACACACTTATATTCGGGTACCTTCAAGATATGCAGAGTCAAACCCATACAATCGGGGGAGCACGATGTAGATATGTTTGGGCGTCTTGGTTGAGTAACACCCTACTCTGTGTAGATGATGTATGAGATTGATAGATAGCTTATAGATCGAAAAGATTAGCTCTGGTTACAAGGAGAGGATGAATATGGGGGTGGCTAGGCTAAGACTAAAGGATGTTTCACTCAGAAATCTTCCTATGCATCTAGCTCTAGATGGCTATAGCTTGAGAGTTGCTTGAGAATTGGGTTTTCTTTGACGATGTCTACTCTAGCCCTTATATAGTGGGTTGGAGTACCGAATCATGGTTGATGAGGGATCTGTTGCCGTTACGATCTCTATGTCATATCCAAACATTCATAACTGCCGGGCGTATTCGAGTGGGTTTCCTTGTATCAGGAATACGATCGAATCCTTCCAGACATGGAGTAGGGTGTTACTCTATCTAGGGGTTTGAACCTATCTACATTGTGTGCCTTCGATTTTATACTCGACTTTGCTAATCTAAAGTGATGGGGACGGCGATCCCGATCTTTCGGTGAGATGATGATACGTCGATTTGGGGGTGTTGTTGGCACCGAATTTAGGGCTTCCAACCAGCAGGTCAGGAGCTTTGTAATCGCAATACCAATTCCACACAGATACACGATCCAATGATCAGTAGTTCCTGCAAGAAATCGAGAACCCGCAAGAACAAAATATGAAGCAATCTGGAAATATAGTATTGAAATCAAAAGAACAAGTTGAGGTTCTGTTTCTCAGCTCGGGTGGTCTAGTCGACACGCGCAAACGCGAGGAGGGACGCACACAGGGCCTACCAAACACAACAAAACCTCAGAAACGAAGAACATATGTGAAAACCTAATATAAAGGGGAACCCACACAAGGGGAGGCGCCCAAAAGGGATGTGGTAGCCAGGAGAGGGGCGCCGGCCAAGGGGGGTGAAACCCTAGAGTACATGGGCCTTGTGTAAGGACCCGAATTCACTAATTCGAATCCACTGTGTTGTACCGCACTAGTCCCAGGATCAATCGCTAGTGCACACAGCTTAACATCAGTAAGCATCATATCATACACAACGATAAGAATAATAAGACTTTATTTATTAAATATAACTAGTGTATGATCTTATGATCACTTACATTATTCAGCCACATGGGCTAGACTGAAAGTAGACTTGAACAAATGCAGCGAAAAATAGTAGAAGACGTAGATGTCCCATCAGCACACCACAGACGACTGACAAGGATTGGCCTAGTGACTCGTGCCCACTTGAAAGTCCTCCTCCAATAACGACGATAATTCCTCCATTGTTGTTGGTTGTTAAGCAAGGGTGAGTATACCAACACGTACTCAACAAGTTGTGCACAAAATAAAATTCTATCATAGCTATATGCAGGCTTATTCCAAAGGAAGGCTAAGTGGTTCATTTGCAGTAAAGCAGCATTTAAGAACACATATGCTTCATAGATTGAAAAGACAGTAAAACAAATAATAACAAGTAAATAGATTCAGGGATTTCCATGTAAACCCAAGGTTCCATCCTAAATCAAGTTTCCTATATCCTCATGGCATCCTACCATCCCATCCAGTTGTCCATTTTAATTAACTACCCCTTGACTGTAATTCCCGAGCATTGCTCAATACCATGAGCACGGCTATCCGAATAGTTTGTACACTCTACAGAGATTATGCACTTTACCCACATGAGACAACCATGCACCACACAGGTGACTGATTATAACAAAGCCTTTACAATGCATCCTCTTAACCCAGTGCTACCCGCTGAGGTTTCAACACTGAAGGGTTACACCACCACAACAGGGCCCCCCTCTTGCGCCATGTGAGTATCCTCCGTACACCCAGACTCACACCACCACGATAGCACTCAAGTTAAGCATTTGCAAATTAGTGAGCTAGGCTGCCCCATAACAGACATGTGGTTGCATGATTGACTCAGGTCAAAGGCTCGCAAGGTTAAGTCCTTAGGATTGATTAAAGCAGGACTTGCACATACCCTCAGCTCTACAAAGCCCACCCTGGCACACTTGCCCCTTCCACTTGCTTCAATCATAAAGTGATTACCACCCGGTTGGTTGCCAAGCACCACGTGCTACTCACAAATCAACATCGTTGCGTCACCTCCCCGCCACGACAACTCAATCTCTTTGTGTGACCACACATGACACACAAGTTAACATCATTGTTCCATATTCCATTAGTCACAATTAATTCTTAACATTTCATGTACATGTGATGACGTGGCATGGCTAAGCATTCTAATCCGATCTAACCATCCATGTTGATTTCAGTATTAACCAACTATAGTGAACCAACCTAAGGTGACAAGTGGATTATGGCATACAAATAGCAAGGTAGGGTGTAATTCAAAGGGTACATTAACTAATCCCAAAGTTAGGTTAAAATCATTTGTACACATAAAATATCATGTAATAAGTAAATCAAAATAGCAATTTTGCAAACATGGGTGCAACATGATCAAAGCACAACTTGCCTTGCTTAATCTCCTGGTCTTGGTCTAGAAATTGTCCTTGAGTTGGAAATTCCCCCTCTGAAGCGTCGCACAATTCAACGTCTACGCGAATCGAGAAGAAATAGCGAATAAACACCAAAACCAAAGAACAAATGAACTCAAAAATTCAAATAAAAGTCACCATTGGATAGATCTCATTTTTACAAATTTTTAGGAATTTGAATCACCTCAATCAGAGTTCGTATGCAAAAGTTATAGCATTTAGAAGTTTGAAAATAAATTAAATTGAATTTCCAGATTTAATAGAATTATTTTTATAAAGAAAACACGAATTCCCCCCCCCCCCGGCTGTACGAACAACACGTGGCAAGATCTGGACCGATGAAAACCGATCTAACGATTCCCGATTAATCTACTACGTGGCTCAATATCCACCATCCGATCTATAGATCGGACGATCAAGATTAACCGAGCGGTTTACTGTGCACTTAAATGACGTGGCTCAACCGTGACCTTACGATCTTAATCTAATGACTAACACTTACCCAAGCGGTCCCGTATTCACTGGGCGACGTGGCTTGATACTGTGCGTGCGATGAAGATCCGGCGGTCGATACTTCTCCCGAACGGCAATGGAGGTGCGGCGACTTGAAGCCACCGGAGCTGAGGAAGATGACCACGGCTGCGGCGTTCCGGCGCACTCCGGCGACAAAAAAGTAGTGAACCCGACGCGGCGTAACTCGGTGAACTCGAATCCGAGCTTTGATCGGCGGAAGAATCTCCTGGCGACGAGGAAACACGGCGGAACCCTCTCGGCAACTCCGGCGAGCTCGCAATCCCTCGCGGCTGACTCTTTGGCGGCGGCGCTTTGGGGAAAAGATGCGGCAAAGGACGGGGAACCTTGAGAGGTATGCTCGCCCTTAAATACCCCGCGGTGGCGCTGGAATTTGGAAAGTAAGGCGGCGGCGGAGTGCGGATCGGTGACGGCGACGGCGCGGAAGTTCGACTCGGACACGATGGCTAACGGCCGTCTGATCTTAATCCGACGGCTCGGATAAAAGATAAACTCCGAACCGGTATGATTTGATAAGGACCGTTCGATCTTGATCTAACGGCACGCAACGTTAGGGTTTTCATTAAGTGACGTGGGCCGATAATAGCCGTTGGATTTCGATCCGATGGTGCGCGATGGATCTCCTTCGGCTGGCCAAGAGACTGGGCCGGCCCAACACTGTTCACGCGATTTTCTCGGAGTTTTCGATTTAAAATAATTCAGGAAATTCATTTGATTTGTTTAAGATAATAAAAATACTCTAAAAATTCCAAGAAAAATCTCAAAAATACTTTGAGACATTCTGGACTTAAATAAAATATTTTTGACAAAACTTTATTTTGAACTTTTCTTTTTATAATTATTTCTTAACAAAAGGCAATATATATTAATTCAAAATAATTCAAATAAATCTCAGAAAATCCAAATAAATCCAGAAAATTCAGAAAAATCATAAATTGCAATAAAATAATATTAAATAATTAAAATATCAAAAATTGGGATGTTACAAACCTCCCCCCTTAACAGAATCTCGACCCTGAGATTTAGGGCTAACTAGAGAATAGGTTCGGGAATTCTGCCTTCAGATCTTCTTCACGCTTCCAGGTTGCTTCGTTTTCTGAATGATTGCTCCATTGTACCCTACAGAAACGAGTAGACTTATTTCTGGTCCTACGCTCTTTACATCCAAAATATTAATCGGCTGCTCTTTGTAAGTCAAGTCTTCTTGCAATTCAATAGCTTCTAACGGCGTTTGTTCTGCTGGCACTCTGAGACATTTCTTAAGTTGTGACACATGAAACACATCATGCACACCTGCTAATGATTGTGCAACTCCAACTGATACGCAACCTCTCCTCTGCGGCTCAAGATCTTAAATGGCCCAACATACCTAGGTGCAAGTTTTCCTTTGACGTTGAACCTTTTTACACCTTTCAGGGGAGTAACTCTAAGATACACGAAATCATTGGGTTCGAAACTCAAATCACGACGACGATTATCAGCATAGCTTTTCTACCTTGACTGTGTTGTTCTCAATCTTTCCCTGATCATGACAACTTGCTCTTCAGCCTCTCTGAGCAACTCAGGCCCAAACACCGAATGCTCCCCCGTTTCATTCCAATTTAACGGGATACAACAAGCACGACCATATAAGGCTTCAAATGGTGACATTTGCAAACTAGCCTGGTAACTATTGTTATAACTGAACTCTGCATATGGCAAACATTTATCCCAAGATGTACTGTACGATATAGCACAAGCTCTCAACATATCCTCCAAAATCTGATTAACTCTTTCTGTCTGACCATCTGTTTGTGGATGATAAGCAATACTGAAATTCAGACGAGTTCCCATTGCTTCATGCAATTTATCCCAAAATCTTGAGGTAAATTGGGTACCGCTATCCGATACGATCTTCTTAGGCACACCATGTAAACATACTATTCTCGACATATATAACTCTGCTAATCGATCCCCTGAATAGGTTGTCTTCACTAGAATAAAGTGAGCAACTTTAGTCAACCGGTCAATGATGACCCATATGGAATCGTAACCTGTCTGAGTCTTGGGTAATCCGGTGATAAAATCCATACCAATCTCCTCCCATTTCCATTCCGGAATCTTCAATGGCTGTAACAATCTAGCAGGTTTTTGATGCATTGCCTTTACCCTCTAGCACACGTCACACAAGGCAACATGCTCTGCAACTTCACGCTTCATACTTGGCCACCAAAATCTCTTCTTAAGATCCTGATACATCTTGGCACTTCCAGGATGTATAGAATACTTAGAATCATGTGCTTCCTCAAGAATCAATTTTTTAAGTTCCTTCTCATTTGGCACACAAATCCAACCTTTAAACCATAGGGTTCCTTGCTCATCTATCGAGAAATTTTCGGCTAAACCCTCTTCCTTCTTAGCCTTGATCCTGCTGATCTTCTCATCCTTACTCTGCTTCTCCTTGATCTGATCCTCAAGAGTTGGCTTTACTTCTAAGGCAGCTACAAATCCTTGCGGCACAACTTCTAATCTCAACTTCTGAAATTCTTCGCACAACTGTGATTGTTCGCTGACTATTAACGAATTTACACTGTGGCCTTTACGACTCAAAGCATCAGCTACCACATTAGCTTTTCCAGGATGATAATGGATTCCGACATTATAATCCTTGATTAGTTCTAGCCATCTCCTCTGTCTCATATTAAGGTCTGACTGGGTAAATATGTACTTCAAGCTCTTATGATCCATATATATCTCGCATCTATTTCCAATGAGATAATGACGCCATATCTTTAAAGCATACACTACAGCTGCTAACTCCAGGTCATACGTCGGATAATTTCCTTCATGCGGCCTCAACTGCCTTGACGCATAGGCTACAACCTTGCCATTTTGCATTAAAACGCAACCAAGTCCCTGCCTTGATGCATCTTAATAAATGTCAAAGCCACACTGCACATCTGGCAATACTAACACCGGTGCAGATGTTAATCGCTTCTTTAACTCCTCAAAACTCTTTTCGCACTCTAGCGTCCATGCAAACTTCTTTTCTTTCTTTAACAATTGTGTAAGGGGTCTCGCAATCGTCGAGAATCCTTCTATGAACTGACGGTAATATCCCGCCATTCCCAGAAAACTTCGGATTTGGGTAACTGTCTTCGGCGATTCCCAATTCATCACAGCTTCCACTTTACTTGGGTCCACGGCAACTCCTTTAGCGGTTATCACATGGCCTTCTCCTTCCAGAAGTCACACTTACTGAATTTAGCATATAATTGCTGTTCTCGCAATTTCTCCAAAACCAATCTTAGATGTTGTGCGTGTTCTTCTTCTGACTTAGAGTACACAAGAATATCGTCTATAAAGACAACCACAAACTTATCCAAATATTCTATGAACACCTTATTCATCATATTCATGACTCAAGCTAGGTCAATAGCTGATACGCACCGATCATAGTAACTTGGGCCATAACCAGGTAGTAACTTTAAAATTTTTATTCGGAGCACTGCCTTATTTATCCCATTATTACAAAAATTGGACCCGTGGGTCATACAGTAGCGGGGACATTAACTGGCAACTAAACTCTAGACGAAGCATTGATTGGAAAAACGTGACTCTAAACGTCTAACTAATCCTCCTCTTCACCAACTTCACCACAGATGTCGAACGGTGGGTTGCAGGCTCGTGGATAGCTGTCTTCGCTCTCCTGATCTTGGTTAGCGATGAGAGAGTCATCTTCTTGCGGATCAACGATGATGTCGATGTCGGATACTTCCAACACAACGTCCGTGGTGTCCTGGGCCTCGTTCGTCGTGATATGATTGATCCTTCCACGCGTTGTCGTCTGAGGCGACGCTCCGACTGCACTGATACTCGGTTTCCTCCTGTCACTGGGGCTTTAGCTGGAGTAGTACCCAGATTGAAGTGAACTGGAGTAACATTTCCCTTCTTCGGATACTTGTTAGCAAAATGTCCTGGTTCATTGCAAGAGAAGCATTTCTTGACAGCGGACTGCTGACTTCCTGCCGGTGCATTGCTTCCTGGTGCTGGTGTTTGAAAATTCTGATTAGTGGGGCGAGATGATGGAGTTGATGCCTTGTTGATCCACTGGGGTTGAATTCTGGCAAACTGTTGCGGTGTCATTCTTAATCTAAGATGATTAGGCCATCCTGCCTGACTAGCCATCCTGCGCTTACGATCTTCACCCAATTCCTTACGCTTATCCTCAAGGATTAGAGCTTTATTAACTAACTCCTGAAAATCGGGGAAGTTGTGGGTGATCAGTCCCACCTGTAATCCAGAAATTAAACCTTTCAAGAAACGGGACTGTCTAGCTTTATCCGTAGCTACATCTTCTGGTGCATATCGTGCTAACTGAGTAAATTTATTCAAGTATTCTGCCACTGACTAGCCTCCTTGTTTCAGAGCTCTAAACTCTTCCTTTTTGAGGTCCATCATTCCTTCAAGTACATGGTACTGACCGAAGGCAGCTGAAAAATCTTCCCAATTAATCTCCTGTGGGGCTTCATGTGTTGTGCAATAGTTCTCCCACCATTCCGCGACAGTCCCTTCTAGCTGGTGTGAAGCATACAGCACTTTCTCATTTCCTTCACACTGCGTTATGTGCAATTTCCTCTCACAACAACATGAACACCCTTTTAACAACGGATACATTGCAACACATGATTTTATGCGTTGCAAGTAACAGGGTGGTAACGCTTGCAAACCGTTGCAAGCATCATCCGTAAAGCTAAACAACCACTGGCAACGTTTATGAAGTGTTGCAAGAATCATCCGTAAATTCCTTTGTTTTTTTTGCTAGATCCGTAGACTTTTTTTTCAACCGGAATAAACCTTTTGATTTTCGGATAGCGTATAGGCTTCCCGTCAACCCGTGTGCAGCAAAATAATTGCGATAGAAAGGAGAGCGAGCTGGGGCTCGAACCGAAGACCTAGCGCTGAATTTCACAACGCGCTAACCAGCTACAAGCCGTTTGCGTTTAAAAGTTTTATGTTGTCTATTTATTGTATATACAAGCGAGGCTCCTCACTCCTCACGCCCAAAGCGCTCCAACAACATCGTAAGGAGAGAGAAACCCCAAATATCGAGGAATCTCTCCTTCCCGTTCCATTCTCCATCCCTCACAAAGACTGCAATCGATCCGTCCAGCGCCGCTGAACGCCGACGGGGCAAGGTTTTGAGGAAGCGAAGCGGCCACTCCACCACTCCGCCCCGAGACTTCGTGGAGGTGGCGTCGTTCTTCAGCGCCGAGGAGACGAGCTGAAGCTCCGCCGCTTCGGTCCCGCTGTCCAGAGTTTAGCCGCTTCTCCGCCCCCATGCGAAGAGACCTAGGTGGCTTCCTCCTCCGGATCTGGTGGTGGCTGCGTCCTCGACTCGGCCCTCCTCGCCGTCATCCCTTCGACCTCGCGCCACAAGGTATGAACCCTAGCGAACACTGCGGCTACTAGGTGACGTTGTTGGTTCTTGAAGGCGGCCAAGAAGCGATTTTGTGCTGCACATGAATTCATCCTCCGACGATGATTGGCAATCCGCATCGAATAACCGTGTGAATTTCAGATGGAGGCGCACAAGGCGCTCTCAATCCGCAGAGGTGGCTCGGACTTCATGCGATCAGATCCCAATCGGCCTTGAAATCGGAGAGTCATGAACATCGGCATGCTAATAACGCCCGACAAACAATAGGAGTACCATACTATGCTCACCCATGGAGTGGGCACTCCTTTACTTAAAATACTACTAATTTTATTGAAGCATACTACTTAAAACTCTCACGAAGCAGATACACCTTTAAGAAGTATACTAATTTGATTTAGAAGCAGATACTTATTTTGTTGCACAAGATACCTCGGCAACTATGCTCAGCATTTAAATTTTGCGTTCGGCAGTTCCATATCGAATTCAGACTGATGCATGTGTCTATTGAATATGGTATTTGCAATTTAAAAGAAAAGGATATTTTGATCGGTACTTAATCTAATTGGTTTTGTTGGGGAGAGATGCTTCATTTTTCATTTCTTCTTGGCTGCTATAAAGGATGTCCAGGAGTGGGTACTCTTGTTGTATTTGTTGATTTCTGAATATCGAGGTATGCAAGATAAGCAATTCTCGGGTCATGTGTTATATTTCCACAATAGACTAACTCGTCGATATAGCCAATAGTGTTGATGTCTAAATTCTAATGCTTGCAGCTCTTGAAAAGTTGTAATCAATAACACAATTACTATACTAAAACTGTCCATGGAAATTATTCTTCTCTCTGAAGATTTGCATAAGTAAGAGCGTTTCTTTTTCTTCTTGCTACTGATTTGTCTTAGTTCCTTTTGCTGCAATGCTTGGGATGATGAAGCACCATTTTTCCCACGTGAGAGGCTCTTTAAGCATCATTTGTATTTCGAACTTGACCATGCACACTCACCGAAAGGCGTTACGATGTGATCACCTCCGTTGACATCCCCTTGCTCTTTGGCTCGGGAGTGATACTTAGAAGGCTATGAGCCTATGACATCTTTTGAGTTGCAAAAGTAATAATACTATCAAAGAGCTATTTGAATACATTTCCAGCTCTCCATTTGTTGGTGTTCGGGATACCTTATGTCATCAAATTTATGCTAAATTGGTAGTGACAATGTTAGAACATCAACATCTGTACTATTTCGCTTAATTCCATTAATCCCACTTTGTGTTTTCTTCAATCGATCTTTGTATTCATACATGCCTTCTCGGCGATCTGGTATATTTTTGTGTTGATTGGTATGCAACCAATTCATGCGCATTTCAGTGAAGCACTTAATGGTGCAAAACGCATGATCTAATCTTTGCGACTCAACGTGCCATTTTTCTAATACTCGGCTATGCCAAATTCTTGGTAGGTAAAGATTACATTGCAACTCCAAAGCCTAATGGCTACCAAAGTTTACACACTACGGTGATACCATTTCTAAATGAGAGCATGTTCCATTTGGAAGTTCGGTATCTCGCTTACTTTTAGCTAAATTCAAACTAGAAAAACTCAAGCATAAGATGTATTTTCAATTTTTCATTCTTTTGCAAGTTGTAAATTATGTTCCAAGCGTATTGCAGATAAGAACAGAAGATATGGATCGACAACAGAAAGAGGCATTGCTGCACACTGATGGAAGAGGGGTGGTTTCAGGCCTATTCATCTGGAATATCCAATGGAAGAAATTCAAAAGGACATGCGATAAGCGATAATGCCCTTAAGAAGAGTTTGTGAAGCGCTTTTGTCCCACTTTAAGACTGTTTCTAAATAGTAGTGCTACAATCACATATGCACTGCACCAACTAAATTGTGAAATTGTGGGATGACTGTCGCTAAGCGCTTTACATAACATTTATTTAGGGGTCAGTAATGTGATGTGAGCAATTTGGTGCATATAGACCACATGTCCATTCTCCAGTTCAACTGGGTTACTCCTTGTAATGTTCTGACTTTTATGCACCAAGAGGATTCCAAGGAGCAATTGTATTGACATATATATATTATCTCCATGAGCATCTGGATAAACTCAACTGTTTTCTGTTTGAAATTATCCGATAAATATGCTAGGCGGCATCGGTTGGATTTTGTGCATGACCCAAGTTTAATTTTTGGTTTGGTTATAGAAGTGTTGGTGCGTCGGATGCACATTAAAATTGGTGTTCATTTTCTAGATTAGGTAAATGAATCGAATTAGATGTGAAATTCACGAGGGTGAGCAGTCATCACCTCGCTGTGGACAAGTAATATATATGAACAATATATAGGTAATGCATGGACATACACAATATATGAATAGAGGCAATACATAGACAATGAATTCATATAGCGAGATCACCATTCATTTCGCGACATCTGACTACCAAAATATAGCGATACCATTACAGAGTCGAGGCACACAGTTACCACACAATTTCTGAATATAGCTGCCCAAAAGATGCAAACATCATTACGTGGCATATCTGAAATATAATGGAAGTCAGTATATTCTATTAAACTTTCATCTTGCGGCACAATCTGGCAATTGAAGCATGCATTTACTGTTGAAATAAGCTAAAATTTTCACGGAGGACTCTCATTTGCACTAATAACATGCCACATAAATTTGCCGCAGGAATTTCGTCCGTGGCACATAGGAAAAATAATGGAAGTCAGCATATTCTATTAAGCTTTTATCTTGCGGCACTATCTGACAATTCAAGCTAGCATTTGCTATCGAATTGAGCTAAAAATTTCACAAAGAACTCTCATTTCCACTGCTAACATGCCACAGAATTTTACCGTGGAAATTCATTCTGTGGCGCATACGAAATATAATGGAAGTCAGCATATTCTATTAAGCTTCAATCTTGCGACACAATCTGGCAATTGAAGAACACATTTACTGTTGAAATAAGCTAAAATTTTCACGGAGGACTCTCATTTGCACTAATAACATGCTACACAAATTCGCCTCAGGAATTCCGACCGTGACACATAGGAAAAATAATGGAAGTCAGCATATTCTATTTCGCTTTCATCTTGCGGTACTATCTGGCAATTCAAGCTAGCATTTGATATCGAATTGAGCTAAAAATTTCATGAAGAACTCTCATTTGCACTGCTAACATGCCACAGAATTTTGCCGCAAAAATTCATTCTGTGGCGCATACGAAATATAATGGAAGTCAGCATATTCTATTAAGCTTTCATCTTGCGGCACTATCTGGCAATTGAAGCATGCATTTACTAGTGAAATAAGTTAAAATTTTCATGGAGGACTCTCATTTGCACTAATAACATGCCACACAAATTCGCCGCAGGAATTCCGTCCGTGGTACATAGGAAAAATAATGGAAGTCAGCATATTCTATTTCGCTTTCATCTTGCGGCACTATTTAGCAATTCAAGCTAGAATTTGATATCGAATTGAGCTAAAAATTCCACGGAGAACTCTCATTTGCATTTCTAACATGCCACAGAATTTTGCCGCAGGAATTCATTCTGTGGCGCATACGAAATATAATGGAAGTTAGCATATTATATTAAGCTTTCATCTTGCGGCACTATCTGGCAATTGAAGCATGCATTTACTGGTGAAATAGGCTAAAATTTTCACGGAGGACTCTCATTTGCACTAATAACATGCCACACAAATTCGCCGCAGGAATTCCGTCCGTGGCACATAGGAAAAATAATGGAGTCAGCATATTCTCTTCCGCTTTGAACGAGCGGCACTACCTGGCAATTCAAGCTAGCATTTGATATCGAATTGAGCTAAAAATTCCACGGAGAACTCTCATTTGCACTGCTAACATGCCACAGAATTTCGCCGCAGGAATTCATTACGTGGCGATATCTGAAATATAATGGAAGTCGGCATATTCTATTAAGCTTTCATCTTGCGGCACTATCGGCAATTGAAGCATGCATTTACTTGGTGAAATAAGCTAAAATTTTCACGGAGGACTCTCATTTGCACTAATAACAGGCCACACAAATTCGCGCAGAATTTCGTCCGTGGCACATAGGAAAAATAAGGAAGTCGGCATATTCTCTTCCGCTTTGAGCAGCGGCACTACACGGCAATTCAAGCTAGCATTTGCTATCGAATTGAGCTATAAATTTCATGGAGAACTCTCATTTGCATTGCGACATGCCACGGAAATTCACCGCAGAATTCATACGTGGCGCCTGAGGACAAATAATGGAAGTCAAGCATATTCTCTTCGCTTTGGACGAGCGGCACTACCTGGCAATTCAAGCTTGCATTTGCTATCGAATTGAGCTATAAATTTCATGGAGAACTCTTGTTTGCACTGCTGATATGCCACGGAAATTCGCCGCTGGAATTCCGTCTGTGGCGCATAGGACAAATAATGGAAGTCAGCATATTCTCTTTCGCTTTGGACGAGCGGCACTATCTGGCAATTCATGCTAGCATTTGCTATCTAATTGAGCTATAAATTTCACGGAGAACTCTCGTTTGTACTGCTGACATGCCACGGAAATTCGCCGCTGTAATTCCGTCTGTGGCGCATAGGACAAATAATGGAAGTCGGCATATTCTCTTCCGCTTTGGACGAGCGGCACTACTTGGCAATTCAAGCTTGCATTTGCTATCGAATTGAGCTATAAATTTCATGGAGAACTCTCGTTTGCACTGCTGACATGCCACGGAAATTCGCCGTTGGAATTCCGTCTGTGGCGCATAGGACAAATAATGGAAGTCGGCATATTCTCTTCCGCTTTGTACGAGCGGCACTATCTGGCAATTCAAGCTAGCATTTGCTATCGAATTGAGCTATAAATTTCACGGACAACTTTCCTTTTCACTGCTGACATGCCATGAAAATTCACCGCTGGAATTCCGTCTGTGGCGCATAGGAAAAATAATGGAAGTCAGCATATTCTCTTCCGCTTTGGACGAGCGGCACTATCTGGCAATTCAAGCTAGCATTTGCTATCGAATTGAGCTATAAATTTCATGGAGAACTCTCCTTTTCGCTGCTAACATGTCACAGAATTTCGCCGTAGGAATTCTGTGGCGCATACGAAATATAATAGAAATTTCCTCATGCCTAGAAATTTCCCTCCATTTCTCGCTATTTCCCTCCGCCACAAACAAATTTCCCACCCTTTTTTGTTGTCAATCCGAAGGGGCCCACCTTCCCTAGAGAGTTAGGAGGATGATTACATTCTCTGATATTGATCTACTAATTAACCGCCACTTCATATCTTCAGCGCTCCCCCACGCCCACATTTCGCCCTGAAATTTTCCATGTTAGTCTTGGTTGCCGGCGCCCTAGGCGACGATTTCCCTATTGTGGGTCATGCACGGCTACCAATCAGGCCCAATTCAAGCTTCCATCCATCTGCTATCGTCTGTGGTGGCGATGGCGGCGCCCTAGGAGGACATGGCGGCGGCGACATAGGAGAGCGAGGAACGTCGATCGAGGTTATTCTGTTCTCTTGGATGCCAAATCTCTGTTATTCTGTTCTATTGGATGCCAAATCTCTATTCAGTATATGCACGATTGAATGGTGCATTATTAGTATATCTCAAGTGATTTCAATCTGTATGAGTCCCTCAGGTTCTTCAAAACCCTTGATGCATCATTGACTATTTGTAGGACCTAGTCATAAGAGTTGAACATCAAACACCAAAAAGGTTTTATGCGAAATCCAGATCATTGCGAGAATAAGCAAAACATGTTTATGGGAATCAACTATCAATATATAATTCTTTATTAATATTCCCGAGAAAAGATGTTATGGTTTTTATGCACAGTGTTCTGACAAATAAATTAGTATATACACTATGCAGAGGATCACCAAAACTTCACCACAACAAATCCAGTAAACTGTTCTAATGTTAACACAAAGATCAATAGAATATGTTTTTTTAGAACAACACAATATTTAGGAGGAAACAAGGAGTGTCATATTTTCCAGGCCAAAGAGAAAGCTTTACCTCTGGTCTTGAATACAGAACACCATAAGACATGCCCACATCAACACACCAAACTTTACCATCGCATTTGCTGGGAACAAAGAGATAGATATAGCTTATCAGCGAAAATATTTGGTATGTTACTACCAAACTGTGAACAATGGATACCAATTCACTCCACGAGTCTGGGGAGTGTGCCCTACGACCATCCTTTGGCTCCCACGACTTTGGTGTTTGTTCGGCAACAAATGAATGAAAAAGAATTGAGATAACATGGATCACTTAAAGCAATATGTGTAATCAAATAGAACATTATATGTGAATTTTTAGAGCACAAGAAGCACAACTGTTCATGCCAAGCACAAATTACTGACCTCTTCCTTTATTATTTGATTTACCCGGTGTTCGGTCGGTATGTCGTCGTTTAACATATGTTTCTGAGAAGATTATGAGCACATCGTAAGCTAGCCTTGATGCCATGAGAGGATGAGAGCGCTCCTTGTGATGAGGAAGAAGGCCACCATGGGAAAATATCCGGTCATTAACATTAAGGACAACAGGATCTCGTGCCAATTCACAAGCTAACGGGGCACCTCGCTTGAAAAGTGATGAGCTACTATCAAATTGTAATTGTAGGTACTATTTACAATAAAAATTTTGGAAATGCACGTTGGTGATTCTTTTTTTGTGACATGCTTCACTTAAGCGTGCTATCATTGGTTAAAATTCGGAAGAACCAATCTATGCTTTTGCAAATGTTCATTGTAAACATAATATGGCTCTTGTGAGGCTCTTGTGAACTATACGATGCTACTGCAATGAATTATGCTTTAGTTCTATCATCAATATCTTTGAGCTCTTGGGTGCAACTGATCACAATGTTGGATAGTTTAAAGCACAAATATGTTTTCATCTTACTCATATCTATTATTTTTGATAAATAGTCCGCATTTAACAGAACATTTTGAGCGAGGCGTATATACGCTATCGGCCTTTGAGCAGACCATTTTGACATTGACAAACCTATTGACTTTTTAGGATGTTGAATTTTCAAAAATATTTTTGTTCACCATTCGGAATATTTTTAAAAGGAATATTTGGTGCATTTGTTTGAGGCATGGTGCAGGAAAAAACCGACTACTATTTGAATTATGTGAGCGCTTTGACCTTCGTTTCATAGTAATAGCAGATAGGTTTCCAACTTCTCATGCGTGGAAGATCTGAAGAGCCCTTACTATTTCGGTACTTATAAATTTTGATATATCTCTACATTGAGATAGAACCCACTTGGTAAAATTCTCTTCCTTTGCTATTTTTTAAAATTTTTGTGCATGCATTAATTACTTGCTCAAAAAGCCAAAGCTAGTGATTTACTCGCTTATTTTATGCAGTGCATTATTTATTGTACAAACTGAACAAGTAATTAGTCATTTGTGTCTTGTAGCCTCTAATCACAAAGTGAGTAGAAGATTGCTTACATCGGTTTATATCATTAATCTTCTTAACCATCCGCTCTTATAATTTCTTACATCAGTTTATATCATTAATTTTCTTAACCATCCGCTCTTATAATTTCTGAACTTTTTTTTACTTCCCATTAACTTAGAGAAGAAAAATTGGTAAGCTTCTATGTACTCCCTCCGTTCCTGAATAGATGTCATTCTAAGTTCTTGCACTTCCACCAAGGCATATATATACAAAAACACAGTCGTATGAAAATCACTTGATCATCAAAAAGAAATTGTAAGACACTACTGACTTCATCATTTTCATTTATGTCATCGTCCAGCGGACATGGCAAGGGGTAGGAGAAAGTGCACAATTCAATGCTTTGAAGAATACATGTCAAAGGAGCATATTGGGCAAGGTAGTCCTTGGAAACATGTTGCAACATCTAATATTCATCCTAGTACTGATGCAGACCAATTAGATATCGATGCTGCCTTTGAGGTTAATGTCCAAGGTGTGTACTGTCATGACTAACCATTTTATTTGTTGGCTTTCACATTTACTTTAGACAATCTATTATATTTAACAACAGCACTGTCAGGACTGTCAGTATTCACATCTACCTGCTACAAAAATTTCCACTTTAGACAACCAATTCATATATGAAATAACAGTTTTATTGATGCTGTAACAGCTTCTAATGGAGGAGACCAATTAGATAGCGAAGGTGATATTGAGGTTAATGTCCAAGGTAGTGAACAAGAAATTATCTAATTTCACAGAATGTATTTTCTATCAAATTTTGATCATTCAATCTATTTTTTTCAATGCAACACTGCATAGATGAAACTGAGGAGATAGCAAAGCGTGGAAAGACAAAACTAAAAGATGTCTGGAACCTTCCTAGAGGCCATAGGATTGTAGTTACATGTAATGAGCTCGACCAGCCGATTGGAGAAGAGGCAGGCATTCTTGGAAAATTCCTTGGCATGGTTTCTAGGAATGGGTGCTTGTGTAGCTTGGGCTACAAGGATTGGAGACTTCTAATAGGAAAGAAAGAAAGAAACACTAATGAACAAAAAAATAAGAACGATATACTTAAGCAAGTAAAGGTATGTAAATTTTATTTGATATCATATAATCTTGTTTGCTATCCTTTAAGACTAAACTTTCATATGACTTTTGTAATTGGTATGTAGATGAGATTCCTTTACCCTACCCGCATGGAAAAATGGATATTGCGAACCATTGGAGAGAGATGGAGGCAGCACATGTCCAATCTGAAATCCATGTATTTTGACACGCATAAAATGTAAAGCTAATTATAGCAATGTTCCTCAAGGTGTAATTGCTGATCGATGGATTAAGCTTGTCAATAATTGGATGACCCAAAAGGGCAGTACATGGCTATTAGTACACTCATCATTTACTGATTTCTCTGATACAACATCTAAGAAACTTATATAGCATTATTTACTCATTCTATGGTAGGATATAAATGAGACAAATATGATAAACTGTACAAAAAATAAGTCAATCCATACAGCTGGAACAAAGAGTTTCGCTCGAAACAGAGAGGAGTTGGTAATTCTTTTAGAACTATAGTTGTTTACACCTTGCTGCATCCATATATCATACAACGACATATAGTCTTTTCCTCATTGATACTCATTAATTTACTTGTTCAACAGAGGGACAAAGATCCTGAAAAGAAGTACCCTCACAGGGCTGTTTTGTATATCCATACACACCAGAGTAACAGGGAGAAGAACACAAATGCGCATGTGGTATTCTTTTTGTGAAAGGCTCGATTCTTCTATTATTTACAGTACTATTTCTATATAAATTAATCAGTACTTTATTGCTTTTGCAAGGGTGATTTGAAGGAGCTTTTAGCACAACAACCGGACTTAGCTGACACTAGTCAAGGAAAGGATGCATGGAAAGGAGATGCACTAAATCAAATATTAGGAGAAGAGAAGCATGGGCATGTACATGGTTTGGGCCTTGTTCCAAATCCAAATCAAGTTTTCGACCACCCAACGTCAAGGCGTCTAAAGCATCTGAATTTGACTTCGTTGGATGTAACATCAAGTGAAGATGTAGTATCTCTCAGACTACAAATAGAAAAGCTTGGACATCGTTTGCAGAATCAAGATGCTACTATACAAGAGTTGCAACATAAGACAAGAAGCTTGGAACAGAAACAAAAACCGCAGGTACATTTGAAGAACTCGTTTAGTTAGCATTTTCTGTACTAAAATATTTTCGTGCTATCACAGGGTTGTTTAGATGATGATTTGTCGATACCAAGAAATGGATTTTGCGTTGATGAGCCCAATTTGAAACGCAAAGTATGGATCTGTGTGGAAAATTAACAAAACTTATCTTTTTTGCAACATTATAATTGTAATAGCTGATTCTATTTCATATTCTTTTATCTACCAACAAATGACTATATCTTGACCCTAAAAGGCAAGAATTTAAGATGGTTGTTAACCGAATGACAATATGGTAGGATTGCATTACCATGATTTTCAGGCGTGCTTTAATTTTATCAACCTATTAATTTTTCTTATTCATTACAGAGGGAGCAAAGTGATGATGATGAGTACGAGGATCTACAGCCACAGTACAAATATTATCGTACTGCAGATAAGGTTCGCACACCTAACTCAACATGGATGAAAAAGAATATATTATATTTGTATTATTTGTATATACCAATTTTCCTCTACTTGATTTCAGATTTCCTAACATTTGTTTCATAATAGAACAAAGAGAGTGTGGATTATGCATTTCTTGCTATGTGCTGCACCAAATGTTTGAGTCAGACTACATTTGCTTTAATTTTCTCTCTTTTTTCATGTCGTATTTCTAAAAATTGGCATCCTGGTGGGATATGGTTCTACCTTTTGTAATTTAGGCATCCCATGCGTCTCACCTAACTATAGGCCTTGTATTAATTCAGTTCAACAATGTAATTGTGTATTGTTTAAGTGCAGAGCAAGCCACCAAATGCACGAGGAGAAACATTACTACAAGGGAATAGAGTTTCTACATCGCTGAAGGTCACTTTTAATGCCATTTTTACTACATACAACATTCATATTTAACCATGCTTATCACATCTTGTACTCATCATGATTTAATAACAAGCCAAACCAAACCAGACCCACACTGATATTAGATTAGACAAAAGCAACTATACTGCTGTAGGCAAGGTGATAGTGTGATTCTTTTATTCACTGAATTTCATCAAATTGTTAAGTGTTGTAAGTAATCTAGTATAGTATACATTACAGGCCATAGACCAGGAAACAACTACCAATCCCTCAAATCATGATTCATCTAAGTACCAGGTAAACATTTATTAGCAAAAAAATTTATGCCACATACATCTTTTCGCAATAGTTCCTGGGCTGCTTTGGGTTTGCATTTACTCAAAAATAATATACTTTTGTAGAAACATTAGCATGGAAGAACAAGTTGTTCAGTTGACAATTCACTGGTATGCATGCTTGTTTCGTTCCAAACATCATGTTTCTAATATATATTTATTTATTCACACTCTTATGTCTGTGAACTAGGTTGGCACTACAGTATTCTTAATGAGCTAGAAAAATAGAAAAAAGCATGTTGCCCTTGCTACTATACTTAGTTGTGATCCAACACAGAAACTTGAAGGTGTTCAATTAGGCAAACAATTTTGGATGGTGCGTGTCAGTATTCCAATTAAAGATGATGAACCACTGATACGACCATGCAAAAACTTCAAGGTTATCGGGGACGTAGACGAAAGTCCTATAGCATGGCCTTCAACTTTTGTATGCTCCTTCCTGTTACTTGAAAGGACTTTATTTCTCCTAACTATTGCATTGTACTAAAGTATTCCAATTCCTTTTGTAGATTGAAAAGATAAATGCATGATTCCATCAGTTGACCATCAATGCAAGGATTGAAAAGATAAAGGTGATGTTTCTATCGATTTTCAATTTAGTAGGCATCGGTCATTCCGACCACTTAGAGCTATTCCACCAGCAACACTAGCTCCAAATGCTCTATCTTTACCTTGCAAATGAGACAATTTCCTTTTACACTTCCTCTCAGTTTGAATATAATACCTCGAAAATAATTAATGTTGGTTCCGATTGACTTGCCCTGAATATTTTCTTTCCATTTTGTTTTCAGTTTGGGACCAGCAGCATGACTAATTGAGGATGTGAGGACTTCCATTGAAATTAGTGCTTTGCTTCTCATTTTCTTTGGATCAAGATCTGTCATGACTTTGATTTAAGAGGATTCCTTTGTATATATCTTACTATCATAGCAAAAATGTTTGAACACAGATTATGTGATGAATTAGTTTGTGGATGCTACTCTATAATGTGAATATTTATTTTTAATATAGACTGATTTGTGCTTATTTCCTATGTGTGTGCCTTGGATGATCTGGAAAAGTTTCAAATGTGCATTGCGCATCCTGTACATATTTATTTGGCTCCAAATAAATATTAATTATTTTTTTTCCAATGGTTAATTTCTTGCAACACATATAAGCGTTGCCACAATTCGAATCTAAATGTTGCAACAAGCTTTAGAGGTAAGCTGCCCATGGGCGACACAAACACATGTAAGCGTTGCTGTAGCCCATAAATATCCGTTGCAATTTAGCAACGGTTATTAGTAGGGTTTTCCAACGCATATATAAGCGTTGCAATAGCCCCTAGCAACGGTAGCATAGGCAACGCATAATTATGCGTTGGTATAGACCCTAGCAACGCTTATATAGACTTTTAACAACGCATATATGTATTGCTAAAGGGGGGTCATTTTGTAGTGTCTCAATGGTTCTCAACCAATCATCGGCCTCCAAAGGATTAGCATTGCCTGAGAATGTTGGAGGACGGGTTCTCATGAAATCTGACAATTTACAATGAGAGCGCTGCCCATTGTGGCCTTGTTGCATGTTAGTGTTGCCTACAGCTTGGTGGGTCATGGTCTGCATTTGTTACATCATAGTTTGCATAAGTTGAGTTTGCGCGGCTAAGAAAGCTCCCAAGTTCTGCATATCTACTGGTGGTGATGGCTGCAGTGGCGTTCCATCATTGAACTCATCATTCCGACGAAGGCCACTTCCTGAAGCTCCATTGTTACCGCGAGTGTTCACCATCTGTTTGGTTTGTTTTTAGGTTAGGAGAGGTAGAATTAGCATAGATAAGATGTAAGAATTCCTAATGCGGGGAAAATAGGTTAAATCCAAATCCTTATATCTTTATTAATTAACTTGGTATGGTTGCTTACAAAAGCCTAAAAGCTTTGCAACACATACTGCACACTCAGCAAGCATTAAAATCCAAACTAAACACCCAACCTTAACGTCTATTACATTTGGGTAAGACAATTCTATTTGACACGACTCAATACTTGAGTCCCAACTTAAGCTAAGACTCTCACTCCTCAAGCCATCCTCCACGGGAACTTCCTAGTGGGTATACTGGCGGGTTAGCTGGTGCTGGCACGAATTGATCTTGGTGTCCCGCAACTGGTGATGCTTCCGGCTCCTCGAACTCAGACTTCATCTCCTCGGATGATGATGGTGTAGCACGGCCTCTCTCCTGTAATGCCTCCTCGAGCTCCATGATCCTCTCCTCGCAAGCTACTCGGGTCTCGTGTAGTTCCTTCTCTGCAACTCTGAGTGCTTCGTAGGCCGTCCTTAATTTCATGTCAATGTCGTTGGTATGAGCCTCTTCAACCGCTATAAATCATGCTAAGTGCACCGCGGTAGCATCCTCCTTCCGGGTGACGTATGAACGCCATGAATCTCAGACCATGGGGTGGAGTTTGAACACCGTGTCTTCCAGCTCCTGGTAGTAGTCGTAGCAGATCCTCCGTAGAGCAAGTCGTGATGCCTCCTGGATACCAATCTCTCAAGTGGCTCTTCTCACCATGATGCTGATAGGTTGGCTTGCTTTCTCTCCGTTTCTGGCATAGATCAGAAGCTTGCACACCATTCTTCTTGTGGCTCCGTTGACGATCCAACTTCATCCTTGATACGTTGGTTTGGCGAAACCTCCCAAAACTTGGAGCACCCTCCAAAGCTCTGTCGCGTAGCCACCCTCGCACTCTACATATGACTGTGTCCTCTTCATCTATTTAAAAGGAAAATAGATAAGTCTTCAACTTCGAATGGCCACTCCGAAAAATTTGAGGTACATTTCAGCAAAGGTAAGGAACAGAGAATGAGATAACTTAAGAGTGTTATCTTAATCCAGTTTAGGTTTTTCCTTTAGAAAATAATTTTTGGACACTCTACCAACTAGGGCCAAGACCTACAGTCAGTATGCTCTGATACCACCTCTGTAAGGACCCGAATTCACCAATTTGATTCCACTGTGTTTTACCACACTAGTCCTAGGATCAATCTCTAGTGCACACAACTTAACATCGGTAAGCATCATATCACACAGAACGATAAGAATAATAAGACTTTATTTATTAAATATAACTAGTGTATGATCTTATGATCACTTACATTATTCAGCCACATGGGCTAGACTGAAAGTAGACTTGAACAAATGCAGCAGAAAATAGTAGAAGACGTACATGTCCCATCAGCACACCACAGGCGACTGACAAGGATTGGCCTAGTGACTCGTGCCCACCTGAAAGTCCTCCTCCAATAACGACGATGATTCCTCCACTGTTGTTGGTTGTTAAGCAAGGGTGAGTACACCAACACGTACTCAACAAGTTGTGCACAAAATGCAATTCTATCATAGCTATATGCAGGCTTATTCCAAAGGAAGGCTAAGTGGTTCATTTGAAGTAAAGCAGCATTTAAGAACACATATGCTTCATAGATTGAAAAGACAGTAAAACAAATAATAACAAGTAAATAGATTCAGTTATTTCCAAGTAAACCCAAGGTTCCATCCTAAATCAAGTTTCCTTTATCCTCATGGCATCCTGCCATCCCATCCAGTTGTCCATTTTAATTAACTACCCCTTGACTGTAATTCCAGAGCATTGCTCAATACCATGAGCACGGCTATCCGAATAGTTTGTACACTCTGCAGAGGTTATGCACTTTACCCACATAATACAACCATGCATCACACAGGTGAATGATTATAACAAAGCCTTTACAATGCATCCTCTTAACCCAGTGCTACCCGCTGAGGTTTCAACACTGAAGGGTTACACCACCACAACAGGGCCCCCTCTTGCACCATGTGAGTTTCCTCCGTACACCCGGACTCACACCACCACGATAGCACTCAAGTTAAGCATTTCCAAATTAGTCAGCTAGGCTGCCCCATAACAAACATGTGGTTGCATGATTGACTCAGGTCAAAGGCTCGCAAGGTTAAGTCCTTAGGATTGATTAAAGCAAAACTTGCACATACCCTCAGCTCTACTGAGCCCACCCTGGCACACTTGCCCCTTCCACTTGCTTCAATCATAAAGTGATTACCACCCGGTTGGTTACCAAGCACCACGTGCTACTCACAAATCAACATCGTTGCGTGACCTCCCCGCCACGACAACTCAATCTCTTTGTGTGACCACACATGACACACAAGTTAACATCATTGTTCCATATTCCATTAGTCAAAATTAATTCTTAACATTTCATGTACATGTGATGACGTGGCATGGCTAAGCATTCTAATCCGATCTAACCATCCATGTTGATTTCAGTATTAACCAACTATAGTGAACCAACCTAAGGTTACAAGTGGATTATGGCATACAAATAGCAAGGTAGGGTGTAATTCAAAGGGTACATTAACTAATCCCAAAGTTAAGTTAAAATCATTTGTACACATAAAATATCATGCAATAAGTAAATCAAAATAGCAATTTTGCAAACTTGGATGCAACATGATCAAAGCACAACTTACCTTGCTTAAGCTCCTGGTCTTGGTCTAAAAATTGTCCTTGAGTTGCAAATTCCCCCTCCGAAGCGTCGCACAATTCAACGTCTACACGAATCGAGAAAAAATAGCAAATAAACACCAAAACCAAAGAACAAATAAACTCAAAAATTCAAATAAAATTCACCATTGGATAGATCTCATTTTTACAAATTTTTAGGAATTTGAATCACCTCAATCGGAGTTCGTATGCAAAAGTTATATTATTTAGAAGTTTGAAAATAAATTAAATTGAATTTCCAGATTTAATAGAATTATTTTTATAAATAAAAATACGAATTCCCCCCCCCCCCGGCTGTACGGACAACACATGGCAAGATCTGGACCGATGAAAACTGATCTAACGATTCCCGATTAATCTACTACGTGGCTCAATATCCACCATCCGATCTAGATCGGACGATCAAGATTAACCGAGCGGTTTACTGTGCACTTAAATGACGTGGCTCAACTGTGACCTTACGATCTTAATCTAACGGCTAACACTTACCCGAGCGGTCCCCTATTCACCGGGCGATGTGGCTTGATACCGTGCGTGCGATGAAGATCCGGCGGTCGATACTTCTCCCGAACGGCAATGGAGGTGCGGCGACTTGAAGCCACCGAAGCTGAGGAAGATGACCACGGCTGCGGCGTTCCGACGCACTCCGGCGACAAAAAAGCAGTGAACCCGATGTGGCTTAACTCGGTGAACTCGAATCCGAGCTTTGATCGGCAGAAGAATCTCCTGGCGACGAGGAAACACGGCGGAACCCTCTCGGCAACTCCGGCGAGCTCGCAATCCCTCGCGGCTGACTCTTCGGCGGCGGCGCTTTGGGGAAAAGATGCGGCGAAGGACGGGGAACCTTGAGAGGTATGCCTGGCCGTTAAATACCCCGCGGTGGTGCTGGAATTTGGTGACGGCGACGGCGCGGAAGTTCGACTCGGACACGATGGCTAACGGCCGTCCGATCTTAATGCGATGGCTCGGATAAAAGATAAACTCTGAACCGGTATGATTTGATAAGGACCATTCGATCTTGATCTAATGGCACGCAACGTTAGGGTTTTCATTAAGTGATGTGGGCCGATAATGGCCGTTGGATTTCGATCCGATGGTGCGCGATGGATCTCCTTCGGCTGGTCGAGAGACTGGGCCAGCCCAACACTGTTCACGCGATTTTCTCGGAGTTTTCGATTTAAAATAATTCAAGAAAATCATTTGATTTATTTAGGACAATAAAAATACTCTAAAAATTCCAAGAAAAATGTCAAAAATACTTTGAGACATTCTGGACTTAAATAAACTATTTTTGATAAAACTTTATTTTGAAATTTTCTTTTTATAATTATTTCTTAACAAAAGGCAATATATATTAATTCAAAATAATTCAAAGAAATCTCAAAAAATCTAAATAAATCCAAAAAATTCACATAAATCATAAATTGTAATAAAATAATATTAAATAATTAAAATGTCAAAAATTGGGATGTTACACCTTGGGATCCAACAACACTTTACCCTTCAACTTAAGATTAGGTTTTTGAGCAACGGGTTTAGTAGAATGGGTTGAGTTACTAGCTACACTTGGAATTCCACTCTCTTCTTTTTCTCTTTGAGCTCTTTTAACATCAATGTTTCTTAGTTCTGTAGGGCTCATGGGTTTCAAAACAATTTTCTTTCCCTTATACAAGAAAGTATACGCATTGGTCCTACCATGATGTATAGCATCCATATCATAGATCCAAGGTCTACCCAATAAAAGAGAGCAAGCATCCATGGGTACAACATCGCAAACAACATTATCATGATAAGAACCAATGGAGATAGGTACTCGAACGGTTTTTGTTACCTGAACCTTACCAGTGGAGTTGAGCCATTCAATTTCATACTGTTGAGGAAGTGGATTTGTGGGCAAGCCAAGCTTCTCGACCATGTTTACACTAGCAAGATTGTTGCAGCTACCTCCATCAACAACGACATGGACAGCGCGCTCATTCACCACACATCTTGTCTAAAAGATAGTATGGCGTTGATTTTGTTCATCGCGTGCAAGTTGTGCGCTAAGCACACGGGTGACAACAAGAGCCGGATATTTCTCGGATGCTGTAGAAGTGATAATCTCTTCTGCTGGCTCTGCAGTGTTAGTGGCAACAAGAGCATATTCATTTTCATCGATGTCACTAGCACTAGTGTACTCACCATTTTCTCTGATTATTAGAGCACGTTGATTAGGGCAGTCTCGCATCATGTGCCCCATTCCTTTGCATCGAAAGCATTATGTTTCCCGCGTGCGACCGGTGGAGGCAACTGAGGAAGCATTCTTGGCAGGTGCTTGAAGTGTGACTGACTTGTTTGCCTCCGGAATACATGATGGCGTCGAAGTAGTAGGAACAACGGGTGTAGATACACGTCTAGGTATGGAAGATGATGCCTTGGTTTGGATCTGGACCGACTTCGATATGGAAGAGCCTCCAAAATTACCTCGCGTTGTCGATCGGCGACCCTGCACTTCCCTTTCTACTTTCAAAGCAAGATGGTACAAACGAGTGATAGAATTGTATTCTTTATAATCAAGTATATCCTGTATCTCTCGGTTAAGCCCACCCAAAAACCTAGCCATTTTTGCATCCTCACTCTCTTCTAACCCACAGCACAACATGCCAATTTGCAATTCCTGATAATATTCCTCAACCGTTTTATGACCTTGATTAAAGCGCTGCATTTTATTCAATAAGTCACGAGCATAGTATGTAGGAACAAATCTAGCCCTCATGACACGCTTCAACCCATCCCAAGTTGTAGGTACATCACGGTTGGCTCTACAAAGTTCTTTCCACCAAATAGATGCAAAACTAGTAAATTCACTAGTGGCAGCATGAACCCTTTTACACTCAGAGAAGTCATAGCAAGAGAATTTTTGATCTACCACCAACTCCCAATCTAGATAAACATCAGGATTATAAGTACCATCAAAAGGAGGCATAGTAAATTTCATTTTTGCCATAGAATCATCACGTTCTTCCCTTTGATCATGTTGATTTCTAACCATACCTTGCTTGTTATTGCGGAGTCGACGACGAAGTCGGTCGTTGTTCACATTTACCCTATAGTCGTCCTCAGTATCGGCGGCGTAGTTGTTCTCCTCTTGATCCACCCCATTCAAAGGAGCAGGTGGAGCACCGCGTTGGCCCAAAGCATGACCAGCGACACCTTTGTTGGGGGCAGCACCTTGAAGAAGTTGTGCTAGTTGTGCTTGAAGCTCAGTGAGGGGTGCCAATTGCGCCTGAATCGCATCAAGAGTGTCACGAGTTCGCATCTCATGCTGATTGTGCATCCTCTCAAAATGAGTGACCCAATGTCGTTCTTTGGGTGTGAGGGCGTCCTCACGTTCATTCCCACTACCAACGTTGCTCCCATGATTGCTCGGAATACCTGCCATAGTTAGTAGAAACAAAGAAACTTCACACAGATATGAATGCTCCTATGAACTACTAGGTGGTATGAAGTGGCAAACCTCACACACGCTCAAGCTTCTACCAAGTTCTTACAAGTCCTCGATGTGGCAAGCGATTGCAAATTCCGGAACCTGTGTGGTCAGAAGATGGTGGAGCTTGGACAGGCAATAATATGTAGCAAAGGAGGAACTAGTACCACTGATCCAAAGTAAGCTGAAAAGTCGTTCAAAATTAGTACAATGCTGGTCCTAGGCTAGACTGTGCTAGAGACGCGAGCCTAATCACAGACTTAGTCACAGAACAAAGATGAAGGTCCTTGAACAAACAAGATAAATATAGGCTAGGATCCTCAATATGCAGCACCAAAATGATAAAGCTCCCTTTTGTTCTCCTTTGCTCACAGAATTTCTTCTCTTTTCTTTTTTTTTCTTTCACAGCGCGGCTCTTTTGTTGCACTGGCCTCTTTTTATTTTGTTCTCCTTTGCTCACAGAATTTCTTCTTTTTTTTATTTTTGCGGTGGATCAAAAATCAACCTGACAAAGATTGCAACTTTTCTCACTGTTAAAGGCCGAATTTGGAATTATCTATTTTGTCAAAGACAGAGCTGGATCTATTAGGAAATTTTGTGATCTTTCGAACGAGTCCAAGAACGTCCAAATCCGAGTTCGTATGCAGAAGTTATGATTGTTTTACTGCAGCAGTCACAAAATTGCACGCGAGAACGAATTGGAGTAGGTTTTGGAGTTTCCTTTTTGGGCTTGGCTGAGTTGGGGAAATGGTGGGGCTCGGCTAGGTGGATATGGAGGGTGTTTTGGTAGGTGGAAATTGTGAAACTCTTACAAGGAAACCAATCTGCTATTTTTGGAACCGATCCACTCTTTTTGGAAGGTAAAGGCGCTGTGTTATGGTTGGTTTGGGGCAGCAGCGCTTGTTGTTCGTGGCGGCGAGATGGTTGCAGCGGCACAAAGGAAGACACGATGAACGCGAAAAACACTATGACAATTACGTGAACAGAACTCGAAACTCTAAAGGAACTAGACTCTAAAACCAGCAAAGACACGACTATGCAACCGACGATTCAACAAACCAAGAACAAGTAGTAAAAGTTAGGCACAAATTAGGTTGGACAGAGGGGCAAATCTATTTTTGTGGGGCAAATTTTCTGGACTCTAGGTAGAAAACAAAATTGAGGGAAGATCTCACCGAGCAACCTTGAGCTCTGATACCACTTGATGGGGATGGCGATCCCGATGATTCGGTGAGATGATGATACATTGATTTGGGGGTGTTGTTGCCACCGAATTTAGGGCTTCCAACCAGCAGGTCGGGAGCTTCGCAATCGCAATACCAATTCCACACAGATACATGATCCAATGATCAGTAGTTCCTGCAAGAAATCGAGAACCTGCAAGAACAAAGTATGAAGCAATCTGGAAATATGGTATTGAAATCAAAATAACAAGTTGAGGTTCTGTTTCTCGGCTCGGGCGGTCTAGTCAACACGCGCAAACACGAGGAGGGACGCACACGGGGTCTACCAAACACAACAAAACCTATGAAATGAAGAACAAAGGTGAAAACCTAATATAAAGGGGAACACACACAAGGGGAGGCACCCAAAAGGGATGCGGCAGCCAGGAGAGGAGCGCCGGCCAAGGGGGGGTGAAACCCTAAGAGTACATGGGCCTTGGGCCCAATAGAAAGGTGGCGCAGCACCCGAAAGTTCTGTCCCGTGAGATTATTCTGTGAATATCTGTCTCTCTAGGAAGAATTTGGCCTCGGGACTATCTCCATTGGAAAGGTTATCTTGATACCTTTCAAACGAGTGGTCGAACGTTGAAAACGGAGTTCGGATGTGGTCGTGGGGTCCGTTTGAAGTACTGCTGCTCCTGGATGGCCGAACCGAACTCGGCGATGAATTGGGCTTGATCTTGGGCCTTCCTTGGCGCGTGGGCTGTTCTCGGTGGATGTTCTTAATGTGCTGGTCCAGCAAAGGTGGGTGGTAAGGCCTTACTTCTGGATTAAGCCCTCCAGGCATCGTAGCCGAAGTAGCAACCGAAACAACGACGGTCGGGGACAAAGTAGCGGTCGTTGGGGAAGAAGGGGCAGCGGTTGTATCCTTGGTTGTGATGTCCTCATCATGAAGGTACCTGAAATTATAAGTTTATTATCAATTTCTAACCATTGACAATATATATAGCACATAATATACAAACTAACTTCATGCTCTCCTCTCAAGGCCATAAACCTAGAGCTATCTAAAGGCTTAGTAATGATATCGGCAATCTGGTGACCACTCTCCACAAACGGAAGTACTATATCTTCCTTCTTCACATGGTTTATAAGGAAGTGATATTTAATGTCAATATGCTTGGTCCTGGACTGCTGCATTGGGTTTTTTGCAATGCAAATAGTAGAAGTGTTATCACAGAAAAGTGAAACACTCTCTATCTATAACCCAATGTCCTACAAGGTCGGTGCCATCTAGAGCACCTGACCACAGCAACTAGCTGCAGTGATATACTTAGCCTTAGCGATAGACTATGCCACTTCGAACTGCTTCCTAGATGACCAAGAAACAAGAGAGGTGCCAATGATTTGGCAGGTGCCAGAAGGGCTCTTCCTAACTATCCTACGGCCAGCAAAGTCTACATCGGAAAAGATTCTAAGGGATAGACAAGAAGAGGAACAGTATCAAATACCATAATCAATGGTAGCTCAAAGGTATCTGAAGATGCACTTCACCGCCTGACAGTGAGAGGTGTGAGGAGAAGTCTGAAATTGAGAACATAGACATACAACAAAATGTATGTCTAGCATCGAGGTAGTGAGATACAAGAGGGAGCCAATCATGCTCCGGAACTTCTTCTGATCAACTGTCTCACCAATCTCATCAGGCTTGATGAGGACATCACTCTTTCAGATACGTACAACATGAATCATCAAGATATACAAGGACCAATTACAAGAGCACGTGCACGACAATTAAACCACCAGGTGAACTCATTCCTCGCTGCTCACGCTTTCTTGGATGGGATGCTACTAAATTCTTTTCATGTCTTGTTGCTTAGAAATATGGGAGAAATATCACAAGCTTACCTGGACATCATCCCTCAAAGTCCAAGTCTAGTTGGAGTCATAGTCGTGCTCAAGTCGGACTCCAATTTCGGTTTGGAGTCTTAGGACAGCACCTCAATAATATGACCACATCTGGGTCATACGAAGTCTGATTGAGGTATTCTTGGAATCTACGGAGAAGCCCCCGACAAGAGCTTTCTAACGGAATTGGTTTCACATTCAAACTCCTTTTGGATCAACAAGAATCGTCAAAACTATATGACGAACTGAATCTGTCGGGTGCTGCGACATCTCCACTTGGGCCCAAAGGCCTTGTACGACCTAGGGCTCCACGGACACCCCCTTGGCTGCCTCCCTTGCCTTCATCCACAAATATATTCAGTAGCCATCGCTAGAATAGATGGGTTTTGATTAGATTGTTCTACCATTGCAGTTTCACCATTCTTCGGTTTGTGGAACCCCAACTTCATCTGCTAAATACAATTCGCAATTTGAGATTGCTTCTTTTTCGTTCTTTCTTGTGTTCTCAATTTGCTTGCATGAACTAGCCTTTTGGGCAAGGTCAACCACATCTTGGAACGATTGATAACCAACGAAGCCGTGGTGTTGTGATTGTAGGTTTTGATCGAATATGATAGAAAGTCTGGGTCGTTTACGTCAAGTCTTCCACCAATCGAATTACCTTTTACGTGTGGGAAGATTGGGCCCCGTGTCACATCATGGCTCGAGAATAGTATTGGTGGCCATAGGAGTCATTACTAGCTTCCCATCAGACATATCGAAGCGCCTCAGGAGGTCTCAAGTGTACTCGCCCATCATGCTCGTCTCAAACTCTGTGCTCATCACCTCTGAAAACTGAGAACCATGAGAGTGCGAAGAGCCACCAAAGATAATATCATCTACATAAATCTGGACAAGAAGAAAATAAGAATCTTGTATCTGATAAATAGAGTTTTGTCTACAATAATCATCTTAAAACCATGACTAAGAAAATAGGACTTAAGTCTCTCATACCATGCTCTAGGGGCCTGGTTAAGTCCATATAAAGCTTTGAAAAGCTTGAAGACAAGGTTAGGGTATTTGGGGTTCTCGAACCATGGAGGCTGCTTGACATACACCTCTTCCTCAATATATCCATTAAGGAATGCACTCTTGACATCCATTTGATAAAGTTTAAAACCCTTGGATACCGAAAATGCAAGTAGGATCCTAATAGCCTCTAGTCTAGCTATAGCGAGAGGAAGAGCCTGATATATCAGGTCTAGCTCCTAGGCTAGCCTCATCAAAGGTCACCTCACAGGTCTCTATAATCCTATTTGCATCACAACTCCAGACCCTATAGCTACAATAAGAAGGCGAGTAACCTAAAAAATACCATCAGAAGAGAGAGACTCAAACTTAGTTACTAGACTTCGAGATGAAACACTTGCAACCAAACACAAAAAAATAAGAAAAACTGGGCTTTCGCCCATACCTCAACTCATAAGAAATGCAGTGCAAATGTGCTCTCATAAAAACATGATTAGACACACGACATGTAGTAGCTGTAGGTTCAGCCCAAAACTTTCTAGGAGTACTGAACTCTTCTAGCATCGTCTTGGTCATCTCAACCAAGGTCTTATTCTTCTTTTCCACTACACTATTTTGCTGAGGGACGTATGAAGAGGAGAATTGATGTTCTATGCCTAACTCCTCACAGAAACTCTCAAAGTAGAAATTCTTGAAATCCATGCCATTGTCACTGCCTATAGTTCGTAAGGCACTAACGAGCTCAATAAACAACCTACGGACTAAACCCTTGAAAGGGTAAAAGGCTCATTCTTCAAGGCCATGAAAAATACCGAAGAATACCTTGAAAAATCATCGACAATGATAAGAACATACCACTTCCAACCCGCTGAATGTACTCTACTAGACCAACAGTGTCCATTTGTAAAAGCTGTCCTAGTGTATCAGTCATCACAATAGTGACTAGAGGATGAGAAGCAGCAACCATCTTGCCATGTCCGCAAGGAGAGCAAACTAAGTCTTTTATCATCTTGAGTTAAGGCAAACCATGAATGAGATCATGGTTGCTAACTCTGGTCAAATGATCAAAGCCAATTTGACCAAATCTCCTATACTAGAAGGAGAGATCATAGGACTCAGAAGCAATCGAACAACGAAGAGAGTCTCAAGAGGAAGTAGAAAAATCATCACCAAAGACTTCCAAATCTAGAAATCTCGCAAACTAACCCTCCTAATAAATCAGGGATTCTACAGGCACTTCTCTTAAACCTTACCTCGAAAGAGTCATTGATAAGTTGAGAAATAGAGAGCAAATTGTATTGCAGCTTACTCTCTAAGGCAACATCCTTAAGAATGAAATTGTCAATAATGCAGATGGTACCTTTTGCAATGACTCTACCTGATGAAACAACCCCAAAAGTGATCAAATTATCATCGGGAGCTCAGACTAGGGAAGAGAACCATCTAGAGTCTTCGGTCATATGATGAGAACAAACGGAGTGAATGATCCATATATCTCCCTTTCCCAACCTACAAACCTCGTTCTAGTCACTGTAGAGCTCGGAGTCACTGATGTCGTTGGCATCTAACATGAAGCACATCCTGATGAAGTTGTTGCCGCTCTTGTTCTTCTCTTACAGATCATCCTCGCCCTCGTCGTTCCAGGTCTCCATATCAAAGATGTTGATGTCATCAAGTGCGGCGAGGACATGGTGGAAGAGCTTCTTGTTCTTCGAGAAGTTGCGGTACTTCTTCACACATGCCGGGTCACGAACTAGAGGCTTCTTGTTGTGGTTATTTTGGTGTCGTCATTCTTTCCCAAACCGCCGATGTTGTTCTTGCCCTTCTCCAGCCAAGACAATTCAGTTGAATGTGGTTAGGGCCACCACTCTCGAAGCAAGTGATCATGCCACCTCTCTTCCTCTCCCTCGCCCATTTGTAGGCATGAGAAAATTTACGAGCCAAAAAGGTAAGCTCATTTTCTAAAAATTTGTCTAGTTGCTCATCGCTTAGCTCATTTTCTAAAAATTTGTCCAGCTGCCCATTATCATTAAGGGTAATGACTCCAAACATGGTCAGCTCCTATAGTGTGACAGGCGGTGTGTACAAGGCCTGGGAACACATTCACCGCCATATGGTCGACCGGCGATTACTAGCGATTCCTGCTACATGCTGGTGAGTTGTAGCCTGCAATTCGAACTGACAACATGTTTTTGGAGTTAGCTCACCCTCGTGACATCGTGACCCTTTGTCCTTCCCTTTGTAGCACATGTGTCGTCTAGGGCATAAGGGACTTGATTACTTGGCCTCATCCTGTCCTTCCTCTAGCTTAACACTAGCGATCTGTTTAGGGTTCCAAACTCATAGTGGCAACCAAACACGAGGGTTGCGCTCATTGCGAGACTTAACCCAGCACCTTACGGCACGAGTTGACGATAGCCATGCACCACCTATATCTGCATTCCTAAGGGCACCCCTCTATCTCAAGAGGATTCATGGCATGTCAAGCCTAGGTAAGGTTCTTCGCTTTGCATCAAATTAAACCACATGCTCCACCGCTTGTGCAGGTCCCCATTAATTCCTTTGGGTTTCATTCTTTTGAATGTACTCCCCAGGCAGGATACAAAATGCGTTACCTACAGCATTACATGGGTCATGTTGCACAGCACCTAGTATCCATCATTTACAGTTACGACTACTAGCGTCTCTAATGCCATTTGCTCCCCTAGCTTTCATCTGTCAGTGTCAGTGTCAGCCTAGTATAGTGCTTTTGCCATTGGTGTTCTTTCTGATCTCATTGCATTTCACCACTCCACCGGAATTTCCCTCTGCCCCTACCTTACTCCAGCTCAGTAGTTTCCACCGCCTATCCATGGTTGAGCCCTAGGATTTGACGAAAGATTTGAAAGGCCACCTACGGATGCTTTATGCCCAATCATTCTGGATAACACTTGCATCATCTATCTTATTGTGGCTACTGATACAGAGTTAGCCAATGCTTATTCCTCAAATACCGTCATTGTTTCTTCTTCGAGAAAAGAAGTTGATGACCCGTAGGCCTTGCACCTCCACATTGCATTGCTCCATTAGGCGTTCATCCATTGTAGAAAATTCTCCACTGCTACCTCCCGTAGGGTTCTAGGCTGTGTCTTAGTCCTAGTGTGGCTAATCATCCTCTCAGACCATCTACTGATCATCGCCTTGGTAAGCTATTGCCTCACCAACTAGCTAATCAAACGCAAGCCCCTCCTTGGGTGGATTTCTCCTTTTGCTCTTCAGCCTACGAGGTATTATTAACCATTTCTAGTTGTTGTTCCCCTCTCAAGGGCTAGTTCTTACGCGTTACTCACCTATTCACCACTGGAAACACCATTTCCCATTCGACTTGCATGTGTTAAGCATGCTACCAGCGTTCATCCTGAGCCAAGATCAAACTCTCCATGAGATTCATAATTGAATGACTTATAGCTTCCATATTCGTAGACAAAGTAGATTCAGAATTGTCTTTCCTTGCAAGGATAACTTGTATCCATGCACTTCAGATTATTTGCCTGGAGCTCACCACCAGCATTATAGCCAACCCTATGCGATCACATCAATCCACAAGCCTCTTATCCATTCCCGTTCGATCATGGCGGGGGAATAATTCAAAAATAGAAAAAACTCACATTGGGTTTAGGGATAATCAGGCTCAAATTGATGACTTCCACCATGTCAAGGTGCACCCTACCGCTGAGTTATATCCCTTCCCAATCCCATCGAAAAAGAGAATTAACGAATCCTAAGGCAAAGGGGTGAGAAACTCAAGGCCACTCTTCCTTCAGGCTTTCTTTCCGCACTATTATGAATAGCCAAATAATGGAAAAAAATTGATTCAATAGTTAACCAGTCCTATCAAAAGTAGGATTAACTATGGATTTGAGCCATAGCACATGGTTTCATAAAATCTATATGATTTTCCCGATCCAAATCGAACAGGTTTCCATGAAAAAGATCTTGTTCAACATGTTCTATTTGATACTGGTAGGAGAAGAACCTAACTTCATATTCTTAAAACTCAGTATTCTTAAAAAAAGAGGGGAAGCAAAACCATGTCAAGATGATATGGGTCGCCCCTTCTTGTGCCAAAGATCCTACCATTTTCGAAGGAACTGGGGCTACATTTCTTTTCAATTTCCATTACAGAGTTTCTATCTGTTTCCACAACCTTTTTTTGAGACCTCAAAACATGAAATGGACAAATTCCTTCTTTTAGGAAGACATATAAGAAAAAATGATACCGTAGCCGTCCCACTAACTACTTCATTTTCATTTATGAATTTCATAGGAATAGAAATCCATGTCCTATCGAGATAGAATTTCGAACTTGCCATCCTCTTTCCTAATAGGCAAAGATTGACCTTTGTAGAAAGACTAATTCATTCGGATCGATATGAGGACCCAACTCCATTGCATTGCTAGAATCCATGTTCCATATTTGAAGTGGGTTGATTTCTATGCTTCTCTCATGGCACAATCCACTTCCTATTGAACCCCCTTTCTCCTTAGTCCACATAGAAAAAAATGTATGACTAGCGCCCATAGTTCATTAGGGAAGGAAGAACTCACAGACTTTTTTCTGTATACTTTCCCCATTCTATTGCTACCATGGGTCTTATGCAATCGATCAGACCATATAGATATCCCTTCAACACAACATAGGTTACCGAAAGGACCTCAGACGACTCACCAAAGCATGAAAGCAAGTTAGAAAATAGATTCCTTTTTGAAGAGTGCCTAACAACATGGATAAGCACTATTCATTATATATATGGCAGCAATTCACCATATGCAGCTTAGCTAGGCCCAGACCTGAAATATAGGTTTCATTAATCTAGTTCCTGGCCTTTGTATACCTTGATTCTAACACTAAGGAAGATGACACTACTAATATGGTAGACGAGTACAGTTAATTAGCCTCAAATTATGATATATTTTCTTCTTCAAATGTCCATTTTGTAGAGAGTAACATAATTGTACTTCTCTGCTACTTAATGTACTCATGTTCGATTCAGTTATTGTTGTGCCAAAAAATGTGATGATGGATCGATTGGCTCAAACACACGAGAATGTTCGGTTGAAGAGGTTTGAGGCATGCCAGCCGATTTGATCCTATAATCGGCAAGACAGATAAAAATATACTTATAGCCGATCTAAAGTGATAATCGGCAAAGATCTAAACAACTATAAAAAGCTGATCAAATCAAAGGTAACGATAAATCTAAACAACTAGTTAGGGCTAGTTAGATGGTTGATAAAGGTAGATCTTCCCAAAAAAGGCAGTGCACAACAAGATCGAAGAAAATCAAACTTGGTGTAATTAGAGGAGATCACCAATCGGTGATGTGCAACTTTATTGATCAAACTTGGATTATAGGGAAGATTCTAAGTTAAAAGCTAGTCCTAATTGGATAGAAAAAGTAAGTAAAAGTATATGTGAGTTGTTTAATTGATTGGATGTTCTTTTCTGCTCGCCCTTGATCCTCTTTTTATAGTGTATTGGCTGATCATATCCCCTCCAATGTGTTGCCATCCAAGATCCGTATCGGCCTTTGTATGGACAAAATTCCATTTTTTGAATCCCCATCGGTCATAATCCCATATTTAACTTACCTTTTCCTTTATTAACCGATATTGGTCAAAATACCAATTCTTATCCTTAGCCTAACAAATTGATCATGTCTTGCCAAACATGGGTGCTAACATATGCCCCCTTATTTTTGGGAAATAACAGGTTATTTTCCAAAAATCTTTTTCATCAACTTCAACATTGATCAACTTAGCATAATATCTAAACGTTCGCCATTGTTAACTGCTCCATTTATGGTGCTGTAATATCTTGAGACGCGCATCTTCACCATTAACCGCTTGCAAGCCACCGAAAAAACCTCCCGCCTTTTCACCTTTTTTACCCCTATAAATATGAGGTCCATTCACCCATCATTTTCACACGCTTAAGCCCTCGGACCCTCTACTATCGGTTTCACCTTCGTCTTTCATATTTTAAGCTCCTACTCAGCAACCTTCATCACCTTGCATAATCTTTCACATTGGCTCAATAGCTCCTAGCCAATTACTCATCTCCACCTTTGACTTTCATATTTTAAGCTCCTGCTCGGCAACCTTCATCAACTTGCATAATCTTTCACATTGGTTCAATAGATCCTGACCAAGTACTCATCTCCGCACCCGACAGTAACAACAAATGCTACTTAGGACCGCTCGAAAATACTAATCCATCGGTAAATATAGAACAAAAAATACCTTGACTTCCCCTATTGACTGTCGAGTATAACATAGAAGGCTGGAGTAAGAGTTTTAGAGCTTGGCCGACAATGCTGAAGGGCTAGAGGAAATGGTATAATCGGATAGTAGCCTAGAACAGGACAATATAGGAAATGATGGGAATAGCTAAGTTTTTCTCTCTGCCATTAGCCGATTTAGAGGCCAACGAGCCCTTGGTGGTCACAGCCTACTATTTTTGGTAAGATACACTTAATGCGTTCTTGTTTAGAACGAGTCCAATTGGCCCAAAGCTCCTGGACGTGGCACAACTCTACTGCTTGAGACCTGACGGAGACCAGATATCGTCTTTCAGCGCCAAACCCCAACATAAGTAGATCTATTCTAAGGGAGAGGGCTGGAACAAGTATATTAGTAATAACAAAGGAGTTGGCGTAGTTTCTGATAAGGAACATATTGCCTTCCTAAACATGTGGCTTGATCGATTCCTTTTTTATGGGGCATCACTTAGGCGACACAAGTATATTAAGTTGTACCAGAACAGCTAGTTGATGGTTGTCAACTAGCACTGGGGAAGCTTTTCTTAGGGGAAGTATACCAGATGTTGCACGCAATCTGCAGTCAGCTTTTTCTAGAATGGGCCAGTATTGACTTAGTAATGTTGGTGGCTAATTATAGTTTATATACGTCTAGTTGTATTGCATCCTTAGTTGACCCTTTAATATTGATTCAACGGAAATCACCTCTCACCCTCCAGAAGGAACTCTAGAAGGCCAAGAGCCTAGGTTTTGATATAACATATCATTCGACGAAAAATTTATCCTTTGCTCCTGCACCCAACCAAGACTCATCCCAATAGAAGAAAGAAAATTTCTGTCCTTCTTCTAGCTCAGTCAAACGGAATTCAGCCAAAATGACTTTTTTAGCTATAAGGAAGCCGACAGCTTTCTCTGGCAATCGCTTCTTCACCTGGTAGCTGACAACAATGAAATGCCTATAATGACATCCCTATCTATGGGCTTACACACAAGAAATCTAACTACCAGCCCTCTTATGAGTTGTATTAACCATTTGTGTATGGCAGACAACTAGGACTTGGCCAAGTATCTCTGAGCTTCTAGCTAACTGATTGGATCAGGACAAGGGATTGACTTCACCATTTCTCTAGTGCCAACATCGGCTTGCATATAACCAACAATCTTCAACTTCAAAACTTGCCACACTTTGTCTTGTAGACTCGAAGGACAAGCAACTTCGCCAACGGGTGATCGGTTATTTGCACAGTATTATTAACTGCAGAGTGCACTGTATCGACGATGGTCGTTGAATTTTTCCTAGATCTGGCACCCGTTGAGTCGACACCAACTAACTCTGCCAATATGCCTCGAGTACTAGTAGCGACGCTAGCTCATCAGGCTATACTAACAGAAGTATAGTTAATATTACTAGAGAGTTATTGGCTGATTTTAGATTTTACACATCAATAATCCTGTCAAAAATTTTTAAACTTTCACTGATCTGCTTTTCTCAATCATGCAGACCAAAGTAGTTGGAATGAAGCCAGTTGACTCATCAGGAGTCAGCCAATCTAGCAAGCAGACATGCCCTGCCATGACAGCTTTGGTAGGCTGCTCATCAGGCACTCTTGGTGTCCAAACCACTTCTATTTCCAATTACGAAAAGCATCAGCCAAGTAAGCATACACTCATCGACTTATAATTTAATTTCTTCATAACCTTGTGGATAAATCATATTGATAACCAACTTCTTAACAGAAAAGAAACACAACTAAACCAACAAAAAGGTCATCACTTCCAAGGGTCCTCCTACCACAAAGGGATCAACCGACCATTCTCCACATGGATCGGCATCCAATAACATAAATATGTGTATTAGTCGATTCATGACTATTCTTATTAACAATTTCTAACAAACTTGTTTTTGTAGCCTGCACCCTCTCCAACCATCCAAGTGACCAATATTCCGGCTAATCTATCGACCATAGAATCTGAACATCCCCCTTTGCTATCATAGCCAACACCACATGCACAGACTGCTCCCACTGTGGAATTAGCTACCAAGCCAACAGACTCCCTCACCGATTGGTTGGGTTTCACTTCGTCAGACTTGGAGGAGAATGAGGAGGTAACAATGGACAACTACACTAAAGAAATCCAGCAGATCCTCTATGTGTCCAAGGACACATCGGCCATAGTGGCATCGGCCCGAGGAGTGAAGGAGAGACTGGACAAGTATTTTGAACTTTTGTTCATGCTCTCGGCCAAGCTACCTAAAAATGGCTAGCCACTACAGGACATAATGGCCACTATACAACCCGACTTGCCTGAAAAAGCGATGGCTGCATTGTTAAATGTATGCCATCTTGATGAAAAGAGAGACGTAGTAGATGCGGCCAAGGCCAAGCTTGCATGCCAGGATGGACAATGAGAAGACCAGAAGATTTTGGATAGGATGATAGCAGACACCAAAGACAAGAAAGCAAAATATGACAAAAATGCTATGTCCCACAAACTCAACAAGGAGGCAACTTTCAAATTGGAGTTGACCTAAAAATTTCTTGAAGCAGAGTTGGCTAAAATCAATAAGAAGACATTTGAAGGCCAGCAAATGTTAGTGGACTCTGCATCGGCTTTGAATACCCAAAAATTCGAACTTAGCCTAGCCATAGAGGCAATGAAGAAACAATCGGCCAAGGTTACTCCTGTACCTAGATGCATCGAATAAGATGAGGAGATCCTTGAAGATGTGGTGCAGAGCATTGCTATGGCTACAACCATGCTGTCTAGTCTTGGAGCCAAGCTCGATAACTCTAGGATGTAATCAACTTTCATTGCTTTTCATGTAGTTGGCTGAGTTTCTAAAATAAGATGAATATTTGTAACGTGGAAGGCTTGGCATGAAAAAATGCTTTTGAATGTTGTAAGATACTTTCATCTTATTTTTGCCTTGTGATGTTTGTAATCGGCTGTAGTTTACTTTTACTATTGTAGTCTGTAGCCAGGCTTAACCGCAACGAGTTAATTTGGCTTTTCATGACCAATAGCTACCCTTAGCTGATTAGGAGCCAACCCAAATACTTGGGTGATATTTCTTTAAGTATTTACCATTAATCGCCTTAGGAAACACCACTCCTTCTAGTGTTTCAAGAATATAAGAATTTTCATCTACAAGCTGATGAATTCTATATGGTTCTTTCCATATCAAAGACCATTTGCTAAATTAGTTATCCCTATAACCAACATGCCATATAGTCTTTAAAACCAAATCAGCTTCACATAATGACTTTGGCATCACTTTCTAATTGTATGTTTTTGCAACTCTTGCCTTATTCTTCTTAAGCTGATCCAGCGTATGTAGACGTAATTCTGCTAAGTTGTCCAAATTATTGGTCATTAAATAATTATAATCTTGAGCTATCAGTGTGTTTGTGCCAAACAGTATTGGTTCGAGTGTATAACCGAGTTTCGGTAGGGGGTCTTCGTAGCTGCGTCACTCTCGGCTCTCTTCTCTACTCTCTTCGCGTGATGACAGGGAGCACACAAGTAACACACAAGATTTACCCAGGTTCGGGCCCCCAAGGCGGGTAACAGCCCTACATCCTGCTCAAGATCGTGTTGCTCCAGTATTCTGCTTACTCTCTGTTGTGAACTGATCAACTGACCGACCTCAGTGATCTGATTTTTCAACTGACTCCCCTCCCCCCATGCACACTAGCTCCCTTATATACTCTCGGCACTAGCTAGGGCAGGCAGAGGGAGTGGTATTACATTAATTACATGGATTGTGTCTAGTCCTGTCGCTGATGTCCCTCGAAGCCTCTTTGTCTACACCGTAGCTTGACGCCGCCTATCTTCAGACCACTCGAGAGGAGGGGTTTGGACGCTGCATGACGAACGCCTGGTACACGCGTCACCCTGTCTTGTCCGGGGCGGTGTAGATGGAACGGGAGTTGATGAAGCTGGCTTAGTCGGAGGGATAGGTCATCATAGTGCTAGGGAGCCACACCTATTTAATGGCCTTAAAGCGCACTGCAACGGCTCCCCGCACATTGAATGGCTCCCATGCGCATTTAATGGCTATGATATGTTGTGATCCTGGTGATTGCTTCAGGCGAAAGGCTCCCAGCTCTGTCTGCGTGGTTTGCTAAGAATGGGCTCGCCTTCTCGTCAGGCAGCAACGTGGCCTAGTCGCCCGACTGCTCGTCAGGCAGCCATGTGTCCTGGTCTTCCGTGGTCATGATCTGGTTGCCCGGGGCTAGGACCTGGTCGTCCAGCTGCCCGCTGGTCCGCCACATGTCCTAGTCGCCTAGAGCTAGGACCTGGTCATCTGTCAAGTCTTTCTTCAGCAGGTTGAGTCCTTTGCACAGGACCTTCTTCTCTATGCATCGAGAAGTATGATGGCACCACAAACCCGGAGGAGTTCTTGTAGATATACATGACGGTGGTGCAGGCTTAAGCGGCTCTGAAAAGGCCATGGCTAACTACTTCTCGACGGCCTTGACGGGATCTGCCCGTTCCTAGCTGTTGAACCTTCCACGAGGGTCAGTGCACTAGTGGGAGGAGTTGTGTGACCTCTTCGTCACCAACTTCCAAGGCTCATACACACAGCTAGGCCTGGAGGATGATCTCCATGCCCTCGAGCAGGAGAAAGGGGAGTCATTGCACGACTTCATCTGACGGTTTAGCTACTGTCGCAACACGATCCCCAGGATCTCTGAGTAGTCGGTCATCATCGCCTTTCGAAGAGGCGTCCGGGACCACAAGATGCAGGAGAAGATGGCCACCCGCAACATCACCACCACTTCCGAGATGTTCTCCTTGGCGCACAAGTGCGCCTGGGCGGCAGAAGCTCGGAGGAAGGTGCCTGGCTCGGCTGGCGGTCGCGGCGGAGATGAAGCCAGGACCTCGAAGGGTCGCGGCTCTGCAAGCCAGATGAAGAAGCGCAAAGCGGCTAAGCTTGGACAGGTCCTAACGACAGAGCGCAAGCACAGGGACACTAGGTCGCAATGACGCGACTGCCGCGACAGGCGAGATGATCACCGCGGTGGAAGGGACGACCACTGCGAGGAGAAGGAGGGCAGGCCCTACTACCCCAATCCACTGGTCCAGCATGCACCACCTGGCCAGCTGCCAAGTTGTGAGCAAGATGGTGGAGCAGTGCCTCAAGGAGCGTCGTCCCTGTGATGAAGACCTTGCCCCGTTGGCTTTCTAGCAGGCGGAGCACACGGTGGTGTACATACAGGATGGCTCGGCCACCTATCCCTCCAACATGAGGTACAAGCAGTTGATGATGGAAGTCTGCGCCACTGTACTGAGCTCAGGGGCGTGTAGGCCGCTGAAGTGGTCAGAGGAGCCGATCACCTTCAGTCGGGCCGACCACCCTGAGAGCACTGCCGGCCTAGGTCACCTTCCGATCGTGGTTTCACCCATGATTCGAAACGTGAAGCTTCGGCGAGTGCTGGTGGACGGAGGGAGCTCCATCAACCTTTTATCCTCTAAAGTGTTTCGGGCGCTCCAGATATCGCCGGACACTATACCATGACACATTATTCGCGTCTAACTGTGCGTCGGCATAGACCCTATATAGCGACAAACAGTCCGTCGGTAAAAAGTATTACCGACGGATTAGGAGTGTCGGCTAAAGTCCCGTCGGCAAAAATCTTTACCGACGGACAGTCCGTCGGTAATGATAACTTTTTGCCGACTGACATAATTTTACCGACTAACTTCGCATTGCCGTCCGATTTCAGTTTTTGCCGACGCACTTGTGTTTCCCGACTTACAATGTGTCAGTAATGTCTAGTATTGCCGACACACAGTTCATTGCTATAATCAGATCGCTTCAAAAAAAATAATAGCATAATTCATCCAACTGAGATATGACATGATATAATTCAAACATCAATAAAACATGATAGGATAATTCAAGCATTCAAAGTAACAACTTACTCTACTAATAATCAAATTTGTCCAAAAGAAAGCATATCATCCAACTGAGACAATAACAATTACATATAACACCAAAAGTCGTAAACCAAACCATCATGCATGAGGTATTACCATGTAGATCTGTCAAAATTGTTTTATACATCCGAGCTTAACTTGATCCTTGGAGTGCGATAACGGGTGAAAGCTTTGGCACATCTCGCATTCTTGGAGAAGGTTGAAGAACACTGTTGGAGGGCATGCATTGTCCTGAAGCAGCGAAGGGCTCCCACTGATAAATGTTGGTGAGCCACGGAAGGATGACGTCGTAGGACAACAATCTCATCCATTGCTAGGTCCCACAGAAGCAGTTGAGTGTCCTATGAGTATGTAATAGTTAAAATTTTATGCCAACAGTAAACCAGGTTTGAAAAACAAAATGCCAAACAACTGGCCAAAGTTTATCTGATAGCTATAAGTAATTATATGGTCAAGAAATGATATCAAATCACCAAGTTTTAAGTAAAACAGCTTGATCCTCTAATTTATAAACAAGAATATGATGAGATAAAATGACCTTTAATTAAGAAAAACAGCTTGATCTTCTAATATATAAACAAGAAAATGATGATGTAAAATAACCTTTAATTAAGCAAAACAGCTTGATCTTCTAATTTCCAAACAAGAATATGAAGAGGTAAAATAAATTTAAAAGTTCATCAATATGCACGTAAAATAGTAACGTGTCACGGTACGTAAAAAAGCAGAGTGAGCATGGTGATGATTGGGACAAATTAGCATAGCCATATCTTACTACATAAGTAGTGTGATCGGTTTAATGCCCCGCAACAAGCATAACAGAGACAGCAGGAAAAATGCCAACAGTTCATTAATCTAAGGTCTCCCAACAATCCAAACAAACAATGAATAAAATGAAACAATAAGTATTTTAGGTACTTCCGTGCTTTACTTTTATAACGATTTAGAAGTTACCACATCGAGTACAGACGTGCATGCAATGTTGTTGTTTATTTACGATGATTACTACATGATTTCACCATAAAGTATATGCCATAAAATTTCAAACTATAACTCCGCTTATACATACCGACCAATGTAACCAAAACAATACACAACATTTTCTCCTGCTCCATCGAATTTGGTGGCAACCAATATGAATCAAAAGCAACACCACTAACTTTGTCAATGTAAAATTAACTCCGTCCTCAAATGACAAGTTTTGACAAGAAACATTAAGACATTGAAAAACCTCAAGGCAAATTAAACTAATACCTGTGAATTATGGCCTTCGCCCCATGCAACTATCTTTACGTCAGTCCATGCTCCATACCGCACAAGATCATCTTCACCACCGTCAATAGATATTTGCCATCCAAGCAGTAAAAACATAACACAATCGAATTAGGTAAGAAATTGAGCCATACTCATTTGTGTATTACTCCATTGGCCCACTTGACAAAATCTCATAATTGACAAGAAAGTAGAAAGTTGAAAATAATTAGCGATAAGAAACCGAATAGAAAGTTGATAAGATGGTAGAGAGAGACTTCAATGTATAGCTCATCGCTTACGATGGACCAATATGCTATCTTAGCTTCAAAAGTAGGAACTTTTACAATGAAGGCAAATAAAAAATAAATCACAAAAAGCAAACCATCTGCCGAAAATAATGTTCCAAGACAAATTTTGTGTTATTACACCAAACACATAGAAATAGACAATGGGACCTTTGTATGGAATGCAAAACAAACAAAATACCTCATATATGCCAAAAAATGACCTACAAACATGGGCAGCCAACAAGTAAATTATTTGATGTTTCAATTGGAAAATAAATTCAACAGTCGATAGAAGATAAGCGGCGGCAAGATAGCGTTGGTTGGCGAAAGCGTAACAGCATAAGTAGCAAAGTACTGTGCCACATCCGGTTATCGATAGCTAACTTCTATTTAGTGAGAGAAATTACACTAAGCTATGAGAAACTTATTCAATATTACTTGGTCGAGAAAAAATGTCATATTTTGAAGTAATTTGTTCCTTGACGCCGAATCATCAAGACGCTTCTTTCATAAACCCGTGTGAGCTGCAGTTTTGCGTGTCATGGCTCTTCCTCTTTTCTCGCAACACATCTTCATCTCCACGGTCTTAACAATTGACATGCCAACTTCTCAACCTTTCACGGGATCATGTGACCAATTTAGCCAATAAAGAAAGAAAAATACGATTTCCTCCTATTCGCGACGTCATCCGCTTGGGTTTTCACCGATTAATGTATGGGAGAACTGACCTTAGCTTAACTCATGCAACGTGTGCCACATGTGACAATGAATAGTCTAGACATATATATGTTGCCAGCTAGTGATCCGGCCGATCCCCCTTGGGCCTCTTCCAAGGGAGGTAATTGAGCCTATTCCATAACCGAATGGGCCATAATGAATGTCCGATATAATGATGCAATACATGGTGAAATCAGATGAGTTATTGTTGAATAAATATCCAACAAATGCATCAAAGATATCTTGGACCACAATTGTGACAATTGCCCATAGCCATGCCCATGCCCTTCATGTCTTCACCACACAAGCAACCGGTCGATCTCACCAAATGTTCTGCATGAGCATACGACTTTCTATTTGTAGACTTCTCACTGAATGAACTTCCTATATGGTAATTATCGACCCTCCCAATCACAAGAACATTTGGCTCTACTCTAGCTAGTGTGTAGTGCTATCAGAGCTAGTTCATAACAAAGAACATGATTCATGAGGAAGCTGTAATCTTCGAAGTTCTAGAGCTTTTCTAACAAGGCAACAAACAGGAGGATAAGCATCTCTATGAACCGTGCTCGAGCTTTCTTTCCGTGGGCTAAAAAAAGGTTGAGCCTATCCAACTCGAAGCCAAAGCTCGAACACGTGTTCGATACAAAAAAATAGCAGGGCAATTGATAAACCTATGACAAAAACAATAGATGGTCATACCCAAATATTACAGTTTTAGTCGCACACTTAAGCACGGAATAACTAAATCAAGCGCACTGCAAATGCTCAAACTTCATAGCTTATGCAAAGGCAACCACATGCGTATCACATAACATACATCAACCATTCACACAACAATAAGCGCAATCACTCATTCACCCCAAACATGAACTATAATTGCTTTAAGAGATGGTAAATCTTCACTCCAAACATGAACTATAATTGCTTACGAGACGGAAAATCTCTCGGTGATGTCACGAAGCTACTTACGCCACTCCAATATATCGTTGGGCAGCGGGCGGGCCACGATCTGCGCGCGAGGCTCCTACAACCCAACCATAAACAAAACATCGAACCCAAACCAATCCAACGGCAGCCGATCAATTAGTACAAGCCCAATCGAATCGAACAGGGGCTCACCTTGCAGCGTGTGGTACTCTTCCGAGGCGCTTCAAGCCCCACGCCGGCCATGGCGAAAACCCTAGGCGGCCACGGGAGTAGAGGGCGAAGCGGCCGAACCCTAGCTCTCAATCCCGCGACGCCGCTCTGCTGGGGATCCGATCCGGCGAGGATCCAACTCGATCGGCCATGGTGGGGGTTTGGGGATCGAATTGCGGGGATCTGCGAGGGATTTGGGTTGGATCGGGCGGCGGGGAGGGGGATCGGCGGCCGCGTTCCCCGGTGCGACAGGAGGAAGAGGCCCAAGGGGGGAGCGGCCGCGTTCTCCCTTGCCTTTTACGGGGAGGAGGCGTTGGCGGAGAGGAAGGGACCGATTGATTTGTGGCGCGCGTGCGGAGAGATCGAGCACAGGCTAGGGGATATTAGGGTTAAGTTGGCATTAATTTTTTTCACCTGCGCGCGCATGGCGCAATAGAATTACTGATGTATTTTTTCCGACTAACTGCAGGACAGGAAAACTTTATACACTTTTGCCGACTGACTGTAGGACAGGAAAAATCAAATTTTACGATGCACGGTCTGTCGCTAATAATAAGTATTATTGCCGACTGACCAGCTGACACTATAGAGATAATTCCCGACTGGTGATCAGTTGCAAACTTTTGCCGACTTCTTTTCTGTTGGCATTTACCCACTATTACCGTCGGACGTCCGACGCTAATAGTGTGCTGTGGTATAGTGGTAGGAGCTGCGCCCGGCCCTATCTTTCTACGGGATCACCTTGGGGGCTAGCTCAGTGCCCCTGGGCCAAGTGCACCTCCCCGTCACCTTTGGGGACGAGAGCAACTACCATACGGAGGTGGTGGACTTTGAGGTCACCGACTTCGACCTTCCGTACAATGCCATGATTGGCCAACCAGCGTTGGTCAATTTCATGGCGGCGACCCAGTATGCGTACATGGTGGTGAAGATACCAGGGCTCGATGGCCCCATAGTCGTCCGGGTGGACAGGCCGGAAGCCTTGCGCTGCCACAAGCAGGCATTGAACCTGGTCGGCGCCACCTGTGCTAGGCAAGCCGATGCTGCCTACTCGGGAGCCCCTCCGGCGAAGGCCCGTGCCTCACCTGGCTCGTCCAGTGAGGTTAAGGTGGTCTCCCTGAGTGTGACCGAGCACGAGAAGACATCAAGGTGGTTGCCCACCTTGGCGCCAAATAGGAAAGCGCTCTCGTCACCTTCCTCCGGTCTAACTCCGATGTGTTTACCTCACTACTACAGAAATGCTTTTCACAGGCGGGTGGTAACCCATCTTTCAGCGTTTTTCTCACCAGACGTGAAGGTCTGTGGAAATCGCTAACTTTGCAAAGCGCTTTATGAGCCGTTGTAAAATACATTTATCAAGAGGACGGCTTAAGAAACCGCTTTGTACAAATAAATTTGATTTGCACAAAGTGACGGCTTAAGAACCCGCAAGAAATAAGCTTATTTGTGCAGCGGTTCTTAAGCCGCCCACTGCATAAATCAAGTGAATCTTTTTTAATAATGTTATGTTAATTATATTATAATATTAATAAATGCATACATTCTATCAATCACATCACTGTTCAAAGACAAATCCATACATAACAATGACAAGGTTATATATACAAAGCACATATAAATCATAATTGCATTATGTATATATATATACACAAGGTTATATATATACTCCTTTGATATTCTCCTTGTAAAACTCTCCGGTATAGTATCCTGCGCTATGTACTCCTCTTATATTCTCTATCTAATATAAATTACAGACCTCTTTGTCTTTCAAAAAATATATACACAAGGTTATTATATATACATCGTTGTTCACGGTCCGCTTATCCTCGTCTCCCAATTACAAAGTTTAGGATGCTTCGCCACTTCACCTTTGAGTAAAAGAAACTACCTCTCTCATGGATGACTTCACGATTTAATGAATCGGCACATGTCCTTTTGCACATTGCAAAGGTCATCATTAGTGAGTGCCAAAGTGGTCTTTGCAATCTTTACTGCGATAATAAAGTAGGCAATAAAGAGGTTAAACAATAGTGAAATCGAGAATCGCATAATAAATAATCTTGAATCACCAATTTGTATAGGCTTACGTCCCGGGGTTGCTTCATGCCTCCCGCTGATCCCGAGGAACTCGCAGATGTAGTATCCACAAAGAACACCGCTCAAGGTTGCTTGTGGCACTTCAAATCAAATAATAATGTATGGAATTAGTACAGTTGGTAATACCCTTCCTTACTAGTGCAATTATGTTGAAGCATTACAAGTGTCTTCTTACCCATGGGTGGACATAGCAAAGCATCCTATTTGCCCCTTCGCAGGATCATGTTGCCCCCCTCTTTGGTCGTGTGTAATTCTTGAAAGCCCTATTCAATGTCAACAATAACAAGTTACTATCATATCATAAAACAAATTATGTAATAATGTATGTTTGTGTATATATATTTCTTACGCATTTAAGATTTGGTGAATTCATTGTAAGATTCCTGGGTAATTGGATGAGTCCAGGACCATATATCCGCTTCCGCTTAGTACAAAGATGAAACAAATAAAGTGATCGCTGCAACGAAAACTTATATATGTAAGTTTCACGAGTGATTATGGTGCAAACTAAGCTTTTAGCAACGATTGATGAATGAGAAGATTACTTAAAATTGTAGGGAGCTATTATGACGTCCTTGTCTTGCATCTGGAACATTGCTTTTGATATGTATAGCCCCACATGTACTTGGCGATCTCGGGTCAGGGACTTTCGCTTTTCTTCTATCTCTGTTTCCGTCATCCCCTTATTCTTCAATGCCTTTTCATTGAGTACAGCTCTTAAGCTCGGCTGGCTAATCCGTGAGGGGTCAAGGAACCCGACACGTTTTCCCATCTTTTTAGCATCGGTATATTGCATTCTACACAGAAGACAATGGTCAATGCGGCAATTTATATGCTGAAATTTGGCAGAAGTTAACTTTACTAAAAATGAAAAACCACACTAAAATCGCCAACTTATTTATTTATTGAAAATTATATGGATTACGCCAATTTTTGAATGATCTAACAAGCCATTACTATAAAGAGGAACTCAACTTGGCACTCAACCGCTATACATTTGGGGTTTTTTTATTATGCTATCGTAATGCAATATAATGATATGTTGTCATAATTAGTTATATCGGCACTTGCTACCGTAAGAGCCGATATAATTAACAATGTAAGGGTAGGTCAATGGCCAACTTACGTGCACCACACGCCGATCATGTTGATGTCGAGTTTTCCAAACGGAACATCTGCTGTAAGTCACCAAAATCGATCCGCACGTAGTGAGTATCCTCGTGTTTGTAGATATCACGGAGGGACGGCGGCTTGAATGCCCTTCACCCCAAGACGAGATGCCCTCAAGTACCGGTCATGGAATCTCTTCAACTCCCATGGTCCTTGTTGATCCGCTCCATGGGGAGAAATGGCTTGCCATGCTCATAAGTCTCTAGTGAAGGCATGGTTCAGACCGAGTGGAGTTAGCACTCTGCTTGACTTGGTGGTACTCCGCTGATTGCAATCTACTTTTGTTTTCTTTGCAACCAAGAACGGAGATGCGCTTGTGGTGAAAGGCGCCGCCCGGAAGAAGATCTTGCTTGTGGTGAAGGCGCCCGGGAGAAGATGTGCGTTGTGGTGAAAGCGCCCGGCGGAGAAGATGCGGTTTGTGGTGTAGGCAATTTTGGAAGAGGTAGGACGCCTTGACTTGTCACGGGCGCTCGACCTCTCTTGTATCAATGCAATATCTTCCTTGGGCCATACAATAAATGACCCAACAAAGATCTTGATGGTCTCTACATCATCGTGGGTGCTGAATGGTAGCTTCCACAAGCCAAGGCACGGAACAAGCACGATGTCCACTTGCACCTTTGCGTGACCAATCGGACAAAGTTGGTTGTGTATCACGCGTCGGATATGCCATACCCTCAAAGAAGCTCGGCGACCAAGCCCCTTGCTCCAGATGTGCACAGAGCTTGCACTTGGTTGCCTCTGTGATATCATCCACAGGATATCGAGGCGTTGGGAGTGGCGCGGACCCGACGCTACTCCGGATGCGGGCCGGGCTCGGGTTGTCTTCCGACCGCGCTTGTAACACCCTTTCTGCCTCCTTCTCTTCCCACGCCTTAAAACTCTTGTTGGGCGGTATTTGTCTTATTGTATCAGCCATGGTCCTCTTATATCTTTGACGCGACTTGTATTGGTCTTGATATTCCGGGAACCCATGCTTGAAGCCCACTCGACTTCGACGCCACGAGTGCGACCTGGGTGTTCCTTGGTTCCCAACGCCGTTAGGTTGTCGTTCTCCCCGTTCGCACGAAGATCCCTCCGCTTGCTCGTGCGAGATCTTCAGCAGACTTGGCCGAAACTTCCAGGACCGCAGGGTCCACTGTGCTTTTGCGACCCTTCTTGCTGCTGGGTTGGCGAGCTAGGACCCAATTTCTGCCTCACTCGCTACAGCTCGTCAATGGGTTCTCTATCCCATCACGGGCTTCCTCTTCTTCTTTACTCCTCCACTCAACAATCTTAGGGGCATATCCACCGTGCTGTGTGATGGGGTACTTGTTCTTCTTCGCCAGAACAATCAGACACCTCGCTCAATGCTACGGCTTCGCTTAGGTCTTCACGACAAACTCCGCCCATTCACCCACGGTGATTTTTCCATATTTCTGGAATGGTGCCCGCCCCGTCTTCACAAAGTGCTTGTTCAGCTCATACCTCCAGTTCCGGAAGCTCTTCCCCATCACATCCAAGGCATTCTTCTTAGCGATGGCCTCATACTCTGGGGGGAACCTTATGATTTTCTGTAGCTCGGTCCACAGGTGCGCCTTTGTCGCGTCGGCCACCTTTGTCTAGTTATCAATCGTGATGGAGACATTGTCCTTGACAAGACAGCCGCAGCTATTTCGGAACTTGGAAAGTGCCTCACGAGGTGCTAGGGGCTCTCCTAAAGGACCGACCTCCGTGATATACCAAGTCCTGCCGCAGAACTTGTTCCTACTTCTGCCTCTGCTGCTTATGCGAGGTCGTGGTTGTTGCAGCAGAGAATCCACGGAACATGCCCAGAGGTATCTTCAATTACCTCTTGAATCGCAGCTAGTCGGCGTGATCGCCTTTCGGCCTCTTCATAGAAATAAACACGAGGAATACGCAAACATAAGGAAATGCAATTATGTCCACGCCAAGCTACAAATAAAACAAGCTCACTCTTCTTAATACCTCTTCATTGGGATCGAGTCGAGTCGATTTCCCACGTCGCCGTTCTAGTCGTGGGCATGGGCTGGCTAGGGCTCTTGTACGATGACGAGGAACCATCGCCGCCAAGGAAAACGATGGCTCGGTGTTCTTTCCGCGTGGTGCGATCATCCTTCGCCTAAGTCTTGTCAGTTTTCCCAAGATCGCTCTCCTCTTGCAACAAGCAGATACCACCGAGCTCTCCAAGTAGGCTCCTCTTACGCACCTTCTTGGCGGGCAATTCTTTATCTCCCATCTTACTACAAAACAGATTGCAATGAAGATCCAAAAGCTCCCAAGTGCGTATGAAGTTTCGCTCAATCAAGGCCGATATTGGAAGTAGTAATTACCTTAGCTGATATTGATCAACTTCGTAAGCGGATGCAAGGTAACTCTGCGAAAATAGATCAAATCATGGAGATGCTTAAGACCATAGTTGATAAATCTGGTCATGGGGAAGTTCCGAGTAATGAAGGAAATCGAAGGAGGAAGAGCGCAACTAGCACAAAGCTAATATGAGAAGGGCCAGTTCAGCGAAGGAATATGTTTGAGACCCTGTAGTGGACAATCTTATGCCTCTAACCATTTTACTCAAGAACTACCTCGATTCTTTTTAGCATTTCGCAAACTCGCTACTACTTTCCCTATGATGAGACAAATGCCATTACAAAATACGTAAAAAAGAAGTAGAACTTACGGTGTTAGTGTGTATCCACCCACATTAGCTCTTTCGAGCATTTGCACCTCGGTTTATTACTTCCACTCCTCCTTATGTACCAGCTTATAGGCCTCGTAACAACCCTTTCGGTCAGAATTATATATTTGTATAACAGGCAAGGTCCTCGATTATAACTGGGGTTATCAATGGCCTAGAGCAATGGAAGGAATGATGGCTGCTGGAGATGACAGGGCTCATTACAGCAGGAACTTTAGCAAAGGTCCTAAAGTGGAGTTTCCAAAATTCGATGGAAATCATCCTGATGTATGGATCAGAAAAGCAGAAAAATGCTTTGACTTAGGAAGGACTCCAGAAGAGCAGAAAGTAGCTATTGCTGAGGTTTATTTTACCGACAGAGCGGCATCAATTGGATTAGCAAGAATAGAATTGATACTAGTACCCTTTCTTGGCCTCAATTTCGCCACATGAGCTACAGAGAGAGTATTACTTGGACCACTTCATATCGGCTTGAAGAATTATATCGTGGTACCATCAAGTCCCTTAATCCTAGAACATTGGTGGAAGCTTATGCACATGCTAGGAATTGGGAGAGTTGAATCCAATCAAGGCGTGATGGTTTTATTTCAAGAATCGAGCGGTATGAAGATCCAAAGGCTCACAAGTGAAGAGAAAGACTTGAGTCGCAAGTTCATATTATCGCTTATCAATCTATATTCCAGCTTTTTCTCTTGCGTTGCTATGTTTTCGTTCTTGTTCCTTGTTGTTTTCTTGATTCTTGAATCGTAAAGTAAGTCGGATTACCACGGGCGGCGGCGTGAGGCGTCGCGTCGACGAGGGTGAGGCATCGGCAGTTGACGGCCCGGCGGAAAGTTCGTCGGAGGAGCGAGGCCACGGAGAGGTCACCGAGCGAGGCGACGTGGACAAAGGGGGCGACGACGCGGCGGACGGTAGTCTGAGGCGCGGCGTGCTGAAGCGGTGAACGCGGCGCGAGCCCGAGGGGATGTCACCGAGGGCGGCGGCGTGGAGGCGTCGACGGGGGAAATTTGGCTTTGGCGCTTTGGACGGGGGGAGCACTCGATCTCCCGCCTAGAGATTTTAGGGGTTAGGAATTTCCACAGGCGGTGCACAAGGTTTCCACAGGCGGTTCCAACGATTTCTACAAAGCAAGGTCAGACATCAAAGGGATTTATTCCACATACCGGATGGTCCGTCCATAGTTCGGGGGAGAGATTTGGTTATTTGGCACTTTAAACATGTCGCTTCGCAAAATTGCCACTGGACCTACATAACATTGACTCATACGGTCCCATATTCCATTGGCTCAAGTGTACACCGGACCATTGTTCCGGCAAAAAAGCCTTCGAAATACAACCTCTCCCAATAGTACAAAGAGGATGATCTGTCTAGTTAAATTTGACTTCAAAGAGCTTTGGGGAGACCGCGAATTGAGGGGAGAATTCGAGTGTCATTTTCTCAAATTTCAATTCTATTAACATTTCCAAAACAGATACATTAAGTTATGTAACACACAAAATGTACATCCAAAAGGGGCGCCAGTAGTACATCATAATTATGCGCCAACTAGATACCTAGATAAGCAACTCTATCTACATCCAGAAATCGTCGTCATCGTCGTCTTCGTCCGACGAGAGCTTGACGTTGCCGGAGGAGGAGCCGGAGGAGGAGCCGGAGGAGGAGGAGGTTTCCAAGCGGTACATGACGGGGATGTAGTCGTCGGCGTCCTCCTCGCTAACGCGTCGCTGCCGCCTCCCCGCCGCCCATTTCGCTCCTCCTCGTCCTCCTCCTCGAGGTCACCTCTCCTCGAGTCGGTTGCCGCCATTCTTGCCGCCTCCGTTGGCTGATGGCCTCCTCCACTCATTGCGGCTCCTCCTCCTCCTCCTCGCCGCATCGGGGACCCACCACACAGACGCCGACGATCGGGCCGACGGCGACGGGCGATCGAGTCGCGCCGCTTTGGGCGGACTCCGCCCTCGAGCCGACATTAGGCCGAGGAGGATGAGGATGATGAGGCGACATTGCCGAGGAGGAGGAATGGATTGGGGAATTTGGGAAGTTAGAACACGAATGGGCTTAATTGCTTCTCCGGCGTTAATATAAGCAGCGGAAGGTGAAGGGACGCCTTCGCCTACCGAGATAGTCCGATAGGTAGAAAAGCACAGATTATCCTGTCTATGTAAATATAGTACACATCGGATCCTCCTTTTGCAGAGAACTTTGACGCGTCATCTACAAGAGAACAACTAAGAAAGGATGATCCCGGTTTGCTAATATGTGTTACCGACCACCTGATCGATGATGGTGGAGGTGATATCCTTGGTTAGGCTCGTGGAATCATGATACTAACAGGCCCGAGGGAGACAACTCCCGGAGACCCCAAGCCCATGACCCATAGCTCGCTTCCTACGACATCACCGCTAGCCCATCGGGTCCGATGGTGACGAGTAAGTGACCATTTCAATATCATGACTCCACGAGCCTCGCCGGCGACTTCACAGAGCGCGAGGTCGATCCAGCCCGCCCGATCTTTGGGCATTCCGAGCCCGAGAACGCACGCCACGAGTGCCGAGTTGATTTTAGTGGTGTTAGCTCTCGCCGGATCTTCATGTAAGGGCGAAGTTATCTGAATGTTGCGCCACTCGTAGTTGTTCCTTTCTGTAATCTATAGATAGCAGCTTTATTCTCTCGTGATCGTAGCAATCGCAGCAGAAAGTGATTGGTCGGAGACCAAAGCTCTACACCTGTTGTCTTGCTAGGTGCTCTCCTCAAGCACGGAGCCGACATATTGCATCGACGATCCGCCATGGTTAGGATAACTCACCGGACCATCCCCTATGCAGATAACTTCGCCGTGGGCTACAACGGAACTATAAATCAGATGATCCAGATGTGTAAATATATGTATACCGGACCATCCTATCGAAAAAAGCTGCATGATTGTCATGAAAGAGTACAAAGTTAAATAAAATTGTCATGAAATGCATCGCTCCAATATAGGCTAACACAAATAAATCAAAATACGACATATCAAGCAAGTTAGAGTGCATAACAACCGAAAAGACAAGTGGCGATACAAAGAACTACTCGTCCGTGCTTGGACTACTACCAAAAGATCGGAGCGAGCCGAGTCTTCCCTATCACCTCGGCCAACACCGTCGGCTGCGCCTGCTCGCCGAGGTTCTCCTCGGGACTTTGTAGCTTTAGTCTCCTCATGAGGGGCCTGTGAACTCATGGTGAAGGGGTCGAGCAATCGCTGGTCGCCAAGAAGGGGTCTGATGGGCCTCGCTCGTGCCACACCTGTCGATTCGGAGGTCGATCCACAACACCAGACGCTAATATTCTCTCGTGATTTGAGCAATCATAGCAATGTGTGTTGAGTCCGAGACTGATGTTCTGTACATGTTGGTGCAGTGTTATCCTCATCAGGGGCCTCAGGGGCTGTAGGTGAACTCACAGGAGCACACTCGGAGGCAATGACTAGATCGTCGCCAACTTGAGGAGTCGGCACCGCTTCGATAGGTGCGAACTCAACGATACTACACTCGAGCAGCCATCTCGTTAGTCATGTCAAGATGCACGGACGTATGTTCGGTCTCACGAGCACGGGGTGTATGGTCGATGTGGGTGCATCCGCTAAAGTAGGTGGAGTAGTGGACAACGGAGCGGATGCCTTATCATCGGTGGTCTCGAGAACATCCTCGCAAGACCGAGGAGTTGGTGGGAACGTGGACACGGAGGGGGTGAAGCCCCCAATGTAAGCAAGTGGGGCAAGAATGCCAGAGCGGAGGTGGAATCGAGCTAGCAATGAGGTCAGGTAAGACCAATCGTGCATTGTACAACCGACCAAAGCATTTTGAGAAGAAAGTGAACATCCGAGCCATTTGCATCCGACCGTACCAAAGTCGCTGGGTCGTCTCACGATGCAACCTCATCTCCTCTAGTAATTGGGTCTCGGTCTCCGCCGTTGGGCAATTGAAGCCGCCGAGACTTCGCAACTCAACAATCAAGCAAGTACGTGAGTAAGCTCGGTGGGCCGAGAAACAGAAGACGGAGTCACCGGTGTCACGTCAGAGCAGCCGACGGTGCATGAAGTCGTCTCGTCCTTAGGTACAGAGCCCGATCCACCGTGATCGTGGTCGTGGGCTCAGATCGCTAGAAAGTACTCGTGGTCTTCCTCCTCATCGCCGCTCGCCATCCCACCAATATCAATGATCCGCGCCAACCCAAAGATGCTCCTCGGCCTCCGCTAGTGCTCGGTCCTCCCTTGAGCGGTCTCTCTCGCCTCGTATCCGCCTCGAGCCCTCCTCATGGAACGTTGTCCTCGGTCGCTGCCAAGAGATGGAGGCATGTATCGACGAAGATTTAACTCGCCCTTCGTGTACTCTCACGATGCTCGCTCGAGCGAAGGTACTGATATGTAAGAAATTATATGCGCAAATGGTTGTTGTCCGCCAAACTCATAGCATCTGCAATAGCATCTTCAATCTCACAGATGATAAAGTCGAGAATGTCGAACGGCTCGTGAGATAGGATCGAATAAAGTAGCCATCGCCGCAAACTAGTGATTGTCTCGCATTCCCAATCCTCGCAATGATGACTTCTCAAAGCCATGTGGACCGCCTTTGCCTCGGAGGAGACGGTCTCGATGGCGAAGGATCCAACGGGAACGCTCTGAACAGAAGCGAATCCGTCATCTGTCGGGAAACACCTCCGCCTTAGCACGACGAGGCAAGCAGGCCGTCTGCAGACACCACCGATGCAAAGTTAGGGCTCCTCCTCAAAACCAAACAACTCAAGCAAAGTGCGCTCAGACACCCTCCGGGGTTCTCCGTCAGGCATGAATTGAATGTATCGTGGTTCGGGTCGATCCAAACTATAGCGTAGAAGTCTCGACCCACTTTTCCACTACCGTGTCGAACTCGTCAACAACTGGTAAGACCTTCAAATGGTCGAAGTGTCTCGAACGCCCACCTCACCCTGCCCTCTCGCAAAGAGGCGGTTGAGCGTCCCCTGCATGCTCAATCGACCCCGAAGCTCTCAGACGTAATAAAGAAGCTTTGTTGAAGAACCGCCCGTAACCTCCTATTAACTCCAAATTCTCTCGCTTGAGGAAACCAGACATTGATATCGAGAAACGAAGGGTCTTTACCCTCCGGATGAGAGGTTCAAGGTCTCTAAGTCTTATCTCGTGGTCGATGTGGCACATGGTGCTCCTCGCCCTCTTCCTTTTCATCGCCAGCCTCCTCTTGATGCGGAACTATGTTGGGACGAGCACGCACTGGGAAGATGTCGAACCACCACGAAAAGACGCTGCTAGAACGACGAGGAGGTGCCGCACCACCTCTCGTGAATTGAGATCCTCCTCCTCTCTCGACCCTCTGCGCCGACTCTATGTGTCTCTAATATGCAATTGGCCACGCCCGCATGCTCGAGCCAAGTTCACATCTGCAGCCTATCTCATTTCGCTCTGCGCTTTCTCAGAACTTGACTTCTTAGCCTTCTCACCGACAACAACTTCTTTTTTCCTTCCTTTTTCCTCGCCATTTGCAAGTTGTACGGTTGAATGTCAAGAACTTGCATCGTATTCATATGCATTTGAATGGAGTCCAAAGAAACCAGAGGGATGTGGATCTCACCGCTACAAAGTGAAGGAGAGTCGTTGCCACCGCTGGCTCGGATTTGTCGGCGGCGACAAAACGGGTGGCGCGAATCGGCGGTGGCGGCGCCGAGGCGGTGGAGGATTGGAGTACGCGCCGGAAGGCACGGAAACGGCTGCGCGCGCAAGACGGCGTGGAGAGAGGAGTAGTTAGGTGCGGTCGATATACTGTGGTCCACAGCGGTCCTCTCAATGTACGGCGGTTTTGGATAAGGTTAAGATCATTACACCGATGATCCATTATAGGAAACATCACCGACCGGATCGATGCCTCTGTTCGACTCGGCAAGGGATGGTCCGACCGCCGAGGAAAAAAGAATCGGATCATCTTGTCTAGAGGTGTGCAAGACCCAGCGAGTCACAATAATAAATGAGGGCGACAATACGAAGACCGGACGATCCAGATAGGAAAAGATAAAGACGCCTCGAATGCGGATGGAGGCCTCGAAGCTAAGATTCACATACGGACGTTCCGTTAAGTCGAGAAACAACTGCATCGGATTATTGTCCGGACGAATAGTGCTTGGCTTCTTCGCCTTTGTTGGTTTTCAATTTACTGTGATGATCCGCCTAATAGTGAATTACCTACCGCACCATCCTCGCACTTTCACGCAATGCTTTTACTCAAATCCAATAAAAATATAAGTTCTATTACATATTAAGTTTTTACACAACGTGTCCCTATTTGCCTTTAACAACTTTTTCCGACGCAATCATCACGCATATATGGCATCATTGAAATATCGAGGGTTTTTCTACAAGTTTGATCCTCTCCGGATCTCCGAAAGGCGTAGGTCGTCGAATCGATTGTATTCGCTTCGCCGTGCACATTGTCAACTCCAACGATCCTTTGTTTTCCAGAACAACTATGTTCCTTTTCTTATTACTAGGTCACTATGTAGAAAACTTATAGACTTCGTGGCTAGTATCCAGTGGGTCGGGCTTTTGTGTCCAAGATTGTTGAGGTCGATAGTTGTGAACCCATAGTTGTCCACCTCCACACCATTAGGATGTTTGACCCATTCTTGCAAATAAATACGGGATCTGTGATATCCCTTCCATAGTCGAGTTCCCAAATTTCTTCAATGATTCCATAGTAGGTGTTCTTCTCCCTCGTCGCATCTATGGCTTCTACCCGAACGCCACCGCTTTTGGGCCATCGCCTTCTTGTCCTTTTGAAAGGTATAAAACGGTACCCATTCATATCATACACTAGCCATGATGTTACCAGACTTGATGGGCCATGAGCCAATATTTTCAATGTTTCGCTTTCTTCGCCCTCACCATCCGGTATGTTTTGGTTCTTGAACCATGTGGTAAACATGCGCTTATTCTCTTCAGATCCAATCAACTTGGCGCCCCGGATTTTCTCTTTCAAGCTCTTCCGTGTGTTGCTCCACATACGGCTCCACTATCTTTAGTCATTTGTTGTAAGACGGTGAAATGTGCTTGGTCCACATTCTTGTACTCATGGTCGATGAATCTTTTCTTTCCCTTAGTCCTTTACTACCAACCTCCCTCATGTCGAGGGACAGCACACCAATCGGCCTTCCGTAAGCATGAAGTAATCCGTGCAACACTCAATGACTTCCTCAAGATTGTAGCCCTCAATAATGGAACCCTCCGGGTAAGCACGATTCCGCTGTAAGCTCTAAGCAAGCCCATCCACCTCTCAAATGGAAACATCCAAAGGTAAGAATATCGTCCCAAGACTTTTACCTCCTCGACAAGGTGAATCAAGAGGTGCAAGATGATATCGAAAAAGGATGGAGGGAAGCACATCTCAAGTTGGTTCATAGTCTCCACTATGTAGTTCTCAGATTGTCGAGCTGTTCATCATCGACACCTTCGTGAAATCGCATTGCGTAAATGACACAACCGTGTGATGGCTACCTTTACAAATATTGAGTTGATACCCCGATTGCAATTGGGAGCATTTGAATATCATGACGTGGCAATCGTGAGACTTCATACCACTTATCTTTAAATCTTTCATCGATACTAGGTTTTTGATGTTCGATGAATAACCAGATGGGACTCAACCCCACGTAAGCACTTGCACATCGATCTTTTCTCCTCACCGCCGAGAGTAGCTTGTGGGGAAGGTAATACTTTCCACTTGGTCTTTCTTCGTGGTGTAGTTCTTTCCCGATTTTAAGTACTACCATGTCTTTACGAGCTTTAAGACCATCCTTTGTCTTGTCTTGAATGTCCAACAAGAGACCTAGCACGCCACGACATTCTTTATGACATGCATGGCATCGATGTTATGGCTAATTTCCAAGTCCTTCCAATAGGGCAAATACTTGTAGAAAATTGACATCTTTTGAATAGGACAACAAAGCGATGGAACCTCCTCATCGGTATTCTTCCTCTTCGACTCTCTTTTGGCCTCGCACCGCTTCTTCCCGAAAACAACCTTGATGTTCGGACCATTTCAAACACTTTTTTCCCGCTTACGCCGCTTTGGAGCCACACCTTCTCAACCGTATTGTCAAAATACTTGCCCATCTTGCGGTATTTGTGAGTTTTGAGTAAGAAACGGCGGTGCCGCATGTACACTAACTTCGTGAGCATGGAAGGAACGTCGATACGCTTTCATCCATGCATACTACACAAGTCGTCTTCCTTTAATCGACCCGATAGGGACAAGCAGGCGGGTAATCACCGATGGTAACGAAAATAATGGCTTTTAGTGTGAAGTGTCGTCGTTGAACCGATCCCACACCGACCCCATCGTGCCACAACATGGCCATATCTTCCATCAGTGGTTCGAGAAACACATCAATATCTACTCCAGTCGTCTCGGACCTTGGATAAGAATGGACAACATTAGGTACCTTCTCTTCATACATAGCCATGGAGGAAGGTTGTAGATGGACAGACTATCGCCAAGTGCTATGTGTGGTGTTCCATTCACCGAAGGATTCATACCATCGGTACTCGCAATAACCTTACATTCCCGGTTCGCTGTCGAAATCTGGATACATGCGATCAAAATTTCTCCATTGTCTACCATCGGCGGGTGTCGAATCTTTCCATCTTTTATGCGCTTGTCGGAATGCCAACCCATTAGTTCGAGTCCCTCTCATTCGAGTACAAACGCTTTCAGCGGTCAATAATCGCAAGTACCACATCACCAACGCAGGATTCTTTTCTTCTTGTCCGTGCTCAAGAAGTGTCTTCTTTGTCATTACTAGTAGTACTATTCTTGTTCTTCTTATTCTTCTTAGTGCCGGTCAAGAATCATCATCGCCGGGAGTCATCATTCTTCTTATACCGCTCGCTTTGCACACCGCATTGATCCAAGTCCGCGTAATCTTTACGGAAGAGGATACAGTGGTTCAGACATCGCGTGTATCTTTTGCACATCCAATGACATCGAGTGATAAGCTTCTTCGCAAATAAGTGCTCGCGGCAAGGTGGGCAATCCATTAGCCTTCGAAGTACTTTTCGCCAAGAGCCTCAACAGATCGGTGAAACTTTGTCCGACCATCCATTGCTAGCCTTCAACCGTAGAAGCATCAAGACCGTATGCAACACCAGAAATTCGAGGACAACCCTTGATTCCTCATATAATGATCATTCGCCGCTTTGTGTAATGCATCGACATTATCTAAACCTGCATCTCCTTTAAAACCTGTGGTTCGGCATGGCGCAACATTTCCTCTACATTAGCGATGCGACCATCATCTAGCAAACGAGCATGCACGTGAGCTTCATCTCCCAAACCGTCGTTGTCGCCTCGCACTTCGCTCATCCACGAGATCGGATCAACATCATCGGTTGTTTATGGCGTACGCTGCTCGCCATGGTTGGACCAACATGTGTAATCCTCTATAAAACCTCTCATGATAGGTGTGTTGTGATTACACTTAAATCTCCCCACCCTACATTGTTCTTACAGCCTTTGCATGGACAAAGTATTTCCGCTTCCTTCTTAGTCCAAAGCGCCCTTCCGAGTGGCTTTAATAAAAGTTTCGAGCTCTTTGAGGAATACACCCTTATTTCTTGGGGCATTGTACATCCATGCCCTTTCCATCTTGAACCTGAAACAGAAAATCAGATTGAAATGTCAATTATTTAGATAGAACTTTAACAAGAGAACCCTAAGTTAAATACTATAAAATGATTTTATTAAAATCACAAAAGAATGTAAGGTCCTCTCCCTCTAGATCTAGAGAGGGGGACTGTTCTCTCCCTCTAGAGAGAGGGAGGGATACAAGATCCGCTCTCAGATCTAGAAGGTGAGGGCTTCAACGAAAATTAAATTAGTCCAAAGGACACTAAATTCGCTGGTTTTGGTGATGTGTCTATGACATGTGGGTCCATCTGAGTCTATGACAAGGACCAGGTGTCAAAAGTGAATCACTTAATTTTAAAGAGGGCGCCAATCTCCCTGCTTCAACCCTCTCCCATGCACATTCTATCTACACTACATCTTCCTCTCCACAAGATATATAAACCTCTACAAATGTCGAATGAGATGCTCTTACCTTAGAGAGTTAACTATTCCAAGGATTTCAAGTTCAAAACCTAGCTCCCCTTGTTTTCACAATTTTGGGGCCACTCGAATCGCCGCAGAGAACGATCTGCTCGAGCTTTAAAGTTAAGTTTCCACAAAGGCTCCCTAAGACAACGACCGCAGAAAAATAATAACGATCAAGCAAAACAAAGACTACCGGATGATCCGTTAAAGTAAAAAGAACCATACCGAGTATTTTATGGACGCGGATTTCTCTCGTAGTGCCATTGTTGTAACGTAACGGATGATCCAGACGCCAATAAAAACTCATACCGAGTATTGCTCGGACGTTGATTTCGTGTTTTGCGGTATTGTAGAACAAAGGATGATCCGACGCATATAAAAACGCATACCGCATCTCCTTCGTCACAAGATATGCGCATAAACATTTACAAAATTTGGACAGCGCTTTGATTAAGAACTACGCCTTTAAAGACTTAACATCACCACAGGGGTTCTTTAATTAATTAGGACGTTAATATAATTAACTAAGGTCGCTTGCTTAATGTACCGCTGCGGAAATCGCGATTAAGATGCGATTCAGAAGCTTCGGTCAGAAGAAAGTTCTTTAAGGAACCGCCGAAGATCGAGTTTCCCCAAGCGGCATCTAAAGGGCACCTACCGTGAAGAGATCAATATTTTCGCAATCGGTTTTATGAGAGCCGCTGTGAAGATACCTTTACACAAAGCGGTTCTAACCCCAAGGACCGCGATCAATCATTTGAGGCGCTCTCCTTTAATCCGCCTGTGGAAAGAAATCCTTGGTGTCTAGGAAAATCATTTCTGTAGTAGTGCCTGGCAACCGTCCGATATGACTGGGGTCCCTAGGGAGGTGATCAAGCACCGATTGACAACGCTCCGAGGAGTGCGCCTGGTCTGACAAAAGGTCCAGAGACAGGCACCAGAGCGGCAAGATGCCAATCGGGAGGAGGTAAAGAAGCTGCTACGCGCGGGCATCGTCGGGGAAGTCTCTCACCCCGAGTGGCTTGCCAACCCCGTGCTCGTCAAGAAGTCCAATGGGAAGTGGCGGATGTGCATCAACTTCACCGACCTCAACAATGCCTTCTGAAGGATCCGTACCCTTTGCCACGCGTTGATCTCATCGTCGACTCTACGGCGGGGTGCGAGCTGCTGTGCTTTCTGGACGCGTAGTGCGGGTACCACCAGATTAGCGTGGCGGCGCAGGATGAAGAAAAAATCACTTTTGTAACCCCGATGGGCATTTATTGTTATATCAGGATGGCCTTTTGTAAGGACCCGAATTCACCAATTCGAATCCACTGTGTTTTACCGCACTAGTCCCAGGATCAATCGCTAGTGCACACATCTTAACATCGATAAGCATCATATCATACACAACGATAAGAATAATTAAGACTTTATTTATTGAATATAACTAGTGTATGATCTTATGATCACTTACAATTATTCGGCCACATGGGCTAGACTAAAAATAACTTGAACAAATGCAGCGGAAAGACAGTAGAAGACGTAGTGACTCATCAGTACACCACAGGCGACTGACAAGGCTTGGCCTAGTGACTCGCGTCCACCCGAAAGTCCTCCTCCAATAACGACGATGATTCCTCCACTATTGTTGGTTGTTAAGCAAGGGTGAGTACACCAACACGTACTCAACAAGTTGTGCACAAAATGCAATTCTATCATAGCTATATGCAGGCTTATTCCAAAGGAAAGGCTAAATCCTCAAATAAACCCAAGTTTTCCATCCTAAATCAAGTTCTATTATCCACATGGCGTCCTGCCATCCCTTCCAGTTGTCCATTTTAGTTAACTACCCCTTGACTGTAATTCCCGAGCATTGCTTAATACCGTGAGCACGGCTATCCAAATAGTTTGTACACTCTGCAGAGGTTATACACTTTACCCACATGATACAACCATGCACCACACAGGTGAACGGTTATAACAAAGCCTTTACAATGCATCCTCTTAACCTAGTGCTACCCGCTAAGGTTTCAACACTGAAGGGTTACACCACCACAACAGGGCCCCCCTCTTGCGCCATGTGAGTTTCTCCGTACACCCGGACTCACACCACCACGATAGCACTCAAGTTAAGCATTTGCAAATTAGTCAGCTAGGCTGCCCCATAACAGACATGTGGTTGCATGATAGACTCAGGTAAAAGGCTCGCAAGGTTAAGTCCTTAGGTTTGATTAAAGCAAGACATACACATACCCTCAGCTCCACTGAGCCCACCCTGGCACACTTGCCCTTTCCACTTGCTTCAATCATAAAGTGATTACCACCCGGTTGATTACCAAGCACCACGTGCTACTCACAAATCAACATCGTTGTGTGACCCCCCCGCCACGACAACTCAATCTCTTTGTGTGACCACACATGACACACAAGTTAACATCATTGTTCCATATTCCATTAGTCAAAATTAATACTCAATACTTCATGTACGTGTGATGACGTGGCACGACTAAGCAATTCTATTCCGTTGTCACCATCCATGTTGATTTTCAGTATTAACCAATTATAATGAACCAACCTAAGGTGACAAGTGGGTTATGGCATACAAATAACAAGGTAGGGTGTAATTCAAAGGGTACATTAGCTAATCCCAAAGTTAAGTTGAAATCATTTGTACACATAATATATCATGCAATAAAGTTAATCAAAATAGCAATTTTGCAAACATGGGTGAAAGATGATCAAAGCACAACTTGCCTTGCTTAAGCTCCTGGTCTTGGTCTGAATATAATTCTTGAGTCGCAAATTCCTCCTTCGAAACCTCGCTCAACTCAACGTCTACGCGAATCGAGAAGAAATAACAAATAAACACCAAAACCAAAGATCAAATGAACTCAAAAATTCAAATAAAAGCCACCATTAGAAAAATCTCAATTTTACAAATTTTTAGGAATTCGAATCACCTCAATCGGAGTTTCGTATGCAAAAGTTATAGCACTTTGAAGTTTTAAATTCCTGAAAAATCCCTAAAATCATAAAATCCGAATTAGTCGAATTATTTTTATAAAGAAAAATATGAATTTCTCCCGCCCGACTGTACGGACGATACGTGGCTAAATCCGGTCCCTTAAATACCGATCCAACGCTTCCTATTTAACCACCGACGTGGCACTACCGTAGCCACCCGATCTAAATCCGATGGCTAATATTTGACCGAGGCCTTTACTATTTATTTAAATGACGTGGGCCAATTTCGACCACACGATTCGAATCCGACGGTAGAAACCTTACCCGTGTGGTTTACTGTTCACATAAATGAGGCGGCTCGAATCTAACCGTTCATCTAAGATCCTACGGCTACGTTTTAATTGAGACGCTTACCGGTTCGAAGCGTTGCGGTTTGATCACGGCACTCCGATGCGGATCTGACGGCTGACAAAGCTCCCGGTCGGCAATGAACACCCGGCGGCCTGAATCCACCGGAGTTGGGGATGAAGATCCCGGCGGCGACAATTCAGTGCACTCCGGTGACGAAAAAGCGGTGAACCTGACGCGGTGCAATGCGAGAAACTCAGATCCGGGCTTGAATCGTCGGAAGAATCTCCGGTGACGACGAAAACTCGGCGAAACCTTCTCGAATACTCCGGTGAACTGTCGCGGCTTCCTTGGTGCGTCTCTGACAACGATGCAACGGCGAAAAGGTGCGGTGGCTTGTGGGGATCATCGGGAAGGGGGTCCATGGCCTTAAATATCCACGGTGGCTCGAGATTTTGGAAAGTCCTCCTCGGACACGGCGGCGGCGGCGCAAAGAACCGGGACTCCGAGTTCGTGCTGGAGACGACAACCCTCGATCGCACGATCTGAATCCGACGGCTCCGGTAGATCGAGGAATCCCGAACCGATAAGATTCAATGGTGACCGCACGATGACAATCTAACGGTGGTGTGGCGTTAGGGTTTACTTAATTGACGTGGCGTGATATGGACCCTTGGATCCCGATCCAATGGTCAATGGTAACCCTCCCGTTTTACCGTTCGACCTGCACATTAATGGGCCGCGGCCTGTTACTGTTCACACGATTTTCCGGGTTTTCTGATTAAAAATAATCTGAGAAAATAAATTAATTTATTTAGGGTAGTAAAAATACTCTAAAAATTCCCAAACAAATCTCAAAAATACTTTGAGACATTCTGGACCTAAATAAAATATTTTTGGTAAAACTTTATTTTAAACTTTTCTTTTTATAATTATTTCTTGACAAAAGGCATTATATATTAATTCAAAATAATTCAAATAAATCTCAGAAAATCCAATTAAATCCAAAAAATTCACAGAAATCATCAATTGCAATAAAATAATATTTAATTATTAAAATCTCAAAAATTGGGATGTTACAAACCTCCCCCCTTAACGGAATCTCGACACCGAGATTCAAGGCTGACTAGAGAATAGGTTTGGGAATTCTGCTTTCAGATCTTCTTCACACTTCCAGGTTGCTTCATTTTCTGAATGGTTACTCCATTGAACTCTACAAAAGCGAGTAGACTTATTTTTCGTCCTACGTTCCATTACGTCCAAGATCTTAATCGGCTGCTCTTTGTAAGTCAGATCCTCCTGCAACTCGATAGCTTCTAACGGCGTCTGCTCTGCTGGCACTCTGAGACATTTCTTAAGTTGCGACACATGAAACACATCATGAACTCCTGCTAATGACTGGGGCAACTCCAATTGATACGCAACCTCTCCTCTGCGGCTCAAGATCTTAAACAGTCCAACATACCTAGGTGTGAGTTTCCATTTAACGTTGAACCTTTTTACTCCTTTCAAGGGGGTGACTTTGAGATATATGAAATCGTTGGGTTCAAAACTCAACTCCCGTCGACGATTATCAGCGTAGCTTTTCTGCCTCGACTGTGTTGTTCTTAATCTTTCCCTGATCATGGCAACTTGCTCCTCAGCCTCTCTAACCAACTCAGGCCCAAATACCGAACGCTCCTCCGTTTCATTCCAATTTAACGGGGTTCGGCAAGCACGACCATATAAAGCTTCAAATGGTGACATTTGCAAACTAGCCTGATAGCTATTGTTATAACTGAACTCTGCATACAGCAAACATTTATCCCACGATGTACTGTACGATATCGCACAAGCTCTCAACATATCCTCTAAAATCTGATTAACTCTTTCTGTCTGACCATCTGTTTGTGGATGATAAGTAGTACTGAAATTCAGACGAGTTCCCATTGCTTCATGCAATTTATCCCAAAATCTTGAGGTAAATTGGGTACCTCGATCCGATACGATTTTCTTAGGCACACCATGTAAACATACAATTCTTGACATGTATAATTCCGCCAATTGATCCCCTGAATAAGTTGTCTTTACTGGAATAAAGTGAGCAACTTTGGTCAATCGATCAATGATGACCTATATGGAATCATAACCCCTTTGAGTCTTGGGCAATCCGGTAATAAAATCCATACCGATCTCCTCCCATTTCCATTCAGGAATCTTTAACGGCTGCAACAGTCCTACGGTCTTTTGATGCATCACTTTTACTCTCTGACATACATCGCATAATGCAACATGCTCAGCTACTTCACGCTTCATACTCGGCCACCAGAATTTCTTCTTAACGTCTTGGTACATCTTGGCACTTCCAGGATGAATAGAATACTTAGAATCGTGTGCTTCCTCAAGAATCAATTGCTTAAGTTCCTTCTCATTTGGCACACAAATCCGACCTTTAAACCATAGGGTTCCTCGCTCATCTACCGAGAAATCTTCGGCTAAACCCTCTTCCTTCTTAGCCTTGATCCTACTGATCTTCTCATCATTACTTTGCTTTTCCTTAATTTGATCCTCAAGGGTTGGTTTTATTTCTAAAGTAGCTACGAATCCTTGTGGTACAACTTCTAATCTCAACTTCTGAAATTCCTCACATAACTCCGGTTGAATGCTGACTATTAATGAATTTATACCGTGGCCTTTACGACTCAAAGCATCAGCTACCACATTAGCTTTTCCAGGATGATAATGGATTCCGACATTATAATCTTTAATCAATTCTAGCCATCTTCTTTGTCTCATATTAAGGTCTAACTGGGTAAATATGTACTTCAAGCTCTTATGATCCGTATATATCTCACATCTATTTCCGATGAGATAATGACGCCATATCTTTAAAGCATGCACTACAGCTGCTAACTCCAGATCATGCGTCGGATAATTTCCTTCATGCGGCCTAAATTGCCTTCATGCGTAGGCTACAACTTTGCCATTCTGCATTAACACGCAACTAAGTCCCTGCCTTGACGCATCACAATAAATGTCAAAGCCACACTGCACATCTGGCAATACTAACACCGGTGCGGATGTTAATCGCTTCTTTAACTCCTCAAAACTCTTTTCGCACTCTGGCGTCCATGCAAACTTCTTCTCCTTTTTCAACAATTGCGTAAGGGGTCTCGCAATCGTCGAGAATCCTTCTATGAACCAACGGTAATATCCCGCCATTCTCAGAAAACTACGGATTTGAGTAACTGTCTTCGGTTGTTCCCAATTCATCACAACTTCCACTTTACTTGGGTCCACGGCAACTCCTTTAGCGGTTATCACATGGCCAAGGAATTCCACTTTCTTCTTCCAGAAGTCGCATTTACTAAACTTGGCATACAGCCGTTGTTTTTGCAACTTCCCCAAAACCAATCTCAAATGTTCTGCGTGCTCTTCTTCCGACTTAGAGTACACAAGGATATCGTCTATAAAGACAACTACAAACTTATCCAAATACTCAATGAATACTTTATTCATCATGTTCATGACTCAAGCTAGGTCAATAGCTGGTACGCACGGATCATAGCAGCTTAACCCATAACTAAGCAGTAACTTAAAAATCAATGTCAGAGCACTGCTCGACATATCTCCTTATTACAAAAGTTGGACCCATGGGTCATACAGCGACGGAAACATTAAACTAACAACTACTTTAGATGAAGCAAAAACTGGAATGAAACGCGACTTTTGGGCGTCTGACTACTCCTCCTCTTCACCACCTTCACCGCAGATATCGAACGGAGGATCGCATGCTCTTGGATAGCTATCTTCGATCTCCTGATTTTGGTTAGCGAAGAGAGAGTCGTCTTCTTGCGGGTCAGCTGTGGTGTCGACGTCGGGTATTTCTAGCAAAACTTCCACGGCGTCCTGAACTTCATCTGTTGTGATGTGATTGATCCTTCCACGCGTTGTCGTTTGTGGCAACGCCCCGATCTGACCGGTACTCGACATTTCGTCACCGGGCTTTAGCTGGGGTAGTTCCTAAGTTGAAATGAACTGGAGTGACATTTCCTTTCTTCGGACACTTGTTAGCGAAATGTCCTGGTTCATTACAAGAGAAATATTTCTTGACAAATGTCTCACGACTTCCTCTTTGGTGCATTATTTCGGTGCCGGTGTTTGAAAATTCGATTAGTGGGGCGAGATGATGGAGTTGATGTCTTGTTGGTCCTTTGAGGTTGAATTTCGCAAACTGCGGTGTCATCCTTAACCTAAGTTGATTAGGTCGCTCTGCCTGACTAGCCATCCTGCGCTTACGATCTTCACCCAATTCCTTATGCTTATCCTCAAGGTTCAAACTTTATTGACTAACACCTGAAAATCAGGGAAGTTGTGGGTGATCAGTCCCACTTGTAATCCAGAAGTTAAACCCTTAAAGAAATGAGACTGTCTAGCCTTATCTGTAGCTACATCTTCAGGTACATATCGTGCTAACTGAGTAAATTTATTCAAGTATTCTGCCACTGACTGGCCTCCTTGCTTCAGAGCCCTAAACTCTTCCTTCTTAAGATCCATCATTCCTTTCGGGACATGATACTGACGGAAAGCAACTGAAAACTCTTCCCAAGTAATCTCTTGTGGTGCTTCATGTGCTGCGCAATAGTTCTCCCACCATTCCGCGGCAGTCCCTTCTAACTGGTGCGAAGCATACAACACCTTCTCGTTGCCCTCACATTGCGTGATATGCAACTTCCTCTCAATGGTTCTTAACCAATCATCGGCCTCCAAAGGATTAGCATTGCCTGAGAATGTTGGAGGACGGGTTCTCATGAAATCTGACAGTTTAGAATGAGAACGCGGCTCATTGTTGCCTTGGTGTATGTTAGTGTTGCCTACGGCTTGATTGGTCATGTTCTGTATTTGTTGCATCATGGTTTGCATAAGTTGAGTTTGCGCGGCTATAAAAGCTCCCAGATTCTGCACATCAACTGGTGGTGATGGCTGCAGTGGCGTTCCGTCATTGAACTCATCATTTCGACGAAGGCCACTTCCTGAAGTTCCATTGTTACCGCGAGTGTTCACCATCTGCTTGATTCATTTTTAGGTTAGGAAAGATAGAATTATCATAGATAAGATGTAAGAATTCCTAATGCGGGGGAATAGGTTAAACTCAAAACTTTATATCTTTATTAATTAACTTGGTATGGTTGCTTACAAAAGCCTAAAAGCTTTGCAACACATACTGCACACTCAGCAAACTTTTAAAATCCAAACTAAACACTCAACCTTAACGTCTATTACATTTGGGCAAGACTATTCTATTTGACGCGACTCCATATTTGAGTCTCAACTTAAACTAAGACTCTCACTCCTCGAGCCATCCTCCACGGGAACTTCCTGGTAGATATATTGGCAGATGTGCTGGTGCCGGTACAAATCGATCCCAACGCTCTTCAGCTGGTTGCTCTTCTAACTCGGATTTCATCTTCTTTGATTCTGCCTCTTCTGACGATGTCGGTGTAGCGCGGCTCTTCTCTTGTAATGCCTCCTCGAGCTCCATGATTCTCTCCTCGTAAGCTACTCGGGTCTCGTGTAGTTCCTTCTCCGCAACTCTGAGTGCTTCGTAGGCCGTTCTTAATTCCGTGTCAGTGTCATGGACATGAGCCTCTTGAACAGCGGTAAATCGTGCTAGGTGTACTGTAGTAGCGTCCTCCTTCTGTGTGACGAATGAACGCCATGAATCTCGAACCATGGGGTGGAGTCTGAACACCGTGTCTTCTAGCTCATGGTAGTAGTCGTAGCAGATCCTCCGTAGAGGGAGTCGTGATGCCTCCTGAATACCGATCTCCCAAGTGGCTCTTCTCACCGTGATGCTGATAGGTTGGCTTGCTCTCTCACCATTTCTAGCGTAAATCAACAGCTTGCACACCATTCCTCTTGTGGCTCCGTTGACGATCCAATCTCGACCTTGATACGTTGGTTTGGCAAAACCTCCCAAAACTTGGAGCACCCTCCAACGTTCTGTCACGTAGCCTCCCTCGCACTCTACATATGACTGTGTCCTCCTCATCTATTTAAAAGAAAAATAGATAAGTCTTCCATCTTCCAAATGGCCACTCCGAAAAATTTAAGGTAGATTTCAGCAAAGGTAAGGAATAGAGAATGAGATAAGTCAAGAATGTTATTTTAATCCATTTTAGATTTTCCCTTAGAAAATAGTTTTGGACACTCTACCAAGCTAGGGCCAAGTCCTACAACAAGATGCTCGATACCACCTCTCAGAAGGACCCGATTCACCATTCAATCCAATCGTGTTTTACCACACTAGTCCTAGGATCAATCGCTAGTGCACACAGCTTAACATCAGTAAGCTTCATATCACACACAACGATAAGAATAATTAAGACTTTATTTATTGAATATAACTAGTGTATGATCTTATGATCACATACAATTATTCAGCCACATGGGCAAGACTGAAAATAACTTGAACAAATGCAGCGGAAAGATAGTAGAAGACGTAGTGACTCATCAATACACCACAGGCGACTGACAAGGCTTGGCTTAGTGACTCGCGTCCACCTGAAAGTCCTCCTCAAATAACGACGATGATTCCTCCACTATTGCTGCTTGTTAAGCAAGGGTGAGTACACCAACACGTACTCAACAAGTTGTGCACAAAATGCAATTCTATCATAGCTATATGCAGGCTTATTCCAAAGGAAAGGCTAAGGGTTCATTTGCAACAAAGCAACATTTAAAACACATACGATACATAGATTGAAAAGACAGTAAAACAAATAATAACAAGTAAATAGTTTCAGTGATTCTCAAATAAACCCAAGTTTTCCATCCTAAATAAAGTTCTATTATCCACATGGCGTCCTGCCATCCCTTCCAGTTGTCCATTTTAGTTAACTACCCCTTGACTGTAATTCCCGAGCATTGCTCAATACCGTGAGCACGGCTATCCGAATAGTTTGTACACTCTGCAGAGGTTATGCACTTTACCCACATGATACAACCATGCACCACACAGGTGAACGGTTATAACAAAGCCTTTATAATGCATCCTCTTAACCCAGTGCTACCCGCTAAGGTTTCAACACTGAAGGGTTACACCACCACAACAGGGCCCCCCTCTTGCGCCATGTGAGTTTCTCCGTACACCCGGACTCACACCACCACGATAGCACTCAAGTTAAGCATTTGCAAATTAGTCAGCTAGGCTGCCCCTAACAGACATGTGGTTGCATGATAGACTCAAGTCAAAGGCTCGCGAGGTTAAGTCCTTAGGTTTGATTAAAGCAAGATATACACATGCCCTCAGCTCCACTTAGCCCACCCTGGCACACTTGCCCTTTCCACTTGCTTCAATCATAAAGTGATTACCATCCGGTTGATTACCAAGCACCACGTGCTACTCACAAATCAACATCGTTGTGTGACCTCCCCGCCATGACAACTCAATCTCTTTGTGTGACCACACATGACACACAAGTTAACATCATTGTTCCATATTCCATTAGTCAAAATTAATACTCAATACTTCATGTACATGTGATGACGTGGCACGGCTAAGCAATTCTATTCCGTTGTAACCATCTGTCACGGCCCCAAATTCGGAATCGGCTCATGCGGCTAACATTAGCGCCAACCAAGTTTTGGCCGCATTTGAGATCAACTGCTAATTTCAGAATCTATCCCAAATTGCCACTTGAGAATTTTCAAGCTTAACAAAATTTAAGAGCTAGAAATTTCAGGGTGCAAATATGGTTTTCATTAAAGTTCAGAGCCTTGTAACTTGAGAACTATAAGGACCTAGAGTGTGCATGTTAGTAAAATGAAAACTAGAAACTTTTCTCTTTTCAAGGGTAGAGATTTGAGCCCGATCCAAAATCAAATGCTAATTTAAATCTTAGCTTCAAAATTGAATCCTATGCTGAAAATTCTGGAGACTTAGCCAATTTATCCCTTCTTACTAGTGGGGTCAAGTGGGCAAATCAGCACAAAAGGAATTGGGGCTGCACCAAACTGAACACAGCCCACCCATTCTCTGCGTTTTCCTCCCCAAGCAGCCTCTTCTTTTGAGTCTCCTCCCCAAGCAAGCCTCCACAAGCCTCCCACCTCTCCTTGTTGCTCCAAAGGAGCTCCTCCCTGGCCGGTCTTCTCCAGCACCTCCAGGTCATGGCCCTCCCTCCTGCATCCTCTCCATTGGTGGCGCCTCCTTCCTCCCCCACAAGCAGCAGCTCCCTCCTCCTCTTCCTCCTCCACTTCCATGAGGTAAGACTCCCCTAGGGTTTGGTTGAGTGTTTCCTGGTTTGGGGGGCAGCAATGGTGGTTTTGGGGGCTTAGGTGAGTAGAGATTTGGGATTTGGATGGGGAATAACCAATCTAGGGTTTGGAGCAAAGTTCTGAATTTTCGAGCAGATTTCGTAGCTACTGTTTCGGGTTGATTTGAGCAAGTTCCGAACATCTCCTGCTAGGCTGGCTGTAGAGGAAAGTTGTGGGTAATGAAATTATCTTTCATTTCCAACTGGAATCACTCAATTTCGTTAACCCAGCTGAAAGTTATGTCGATTTTAGTGCGTGCTGCTCTGAAAATACTAAAAATGTTGAGCTGAAACTTGAGCTGCAAATTAAAATTAGTTAGAGGCCGAATTAGAAATTAATTTTGCCTGAGAAGTTGTAGGAAATTTTATGTAGATTGTAAAAATGTCATCCTTTACTCAATTCCGTTAAGTATAGCAATTTATATGATGAAATTTGTGCATGCTGTTCTGGAACTCTGAAACTTCTCAACACTGAAACTGTTCTCTGTTCCAGGCCAAACTGGGAATACTCTGTGCAGAATCTGGGTGATTGGCCAAATCTAAGTGGTAGGTTTATGTCTTGTGGTCGTCTAGGATCTGAGTTTGCTCAATTTGATTAAGTGATCAAAAAGTTATGGCCATTTGTATCAATGCTGTCCTGAAACCGGGTTTTGCTGAAATTCAGACTTTGGGGCTGAAGTTCAGAGTTTAGTTGAAAACTTTTAATCTATGTTCTGAATGTTAGGATGCATGGTAAAGTTAGATCACCCTCTTGTGGTCTTTTCGAGTCCAAGAAGTCAATTTCTGGATTAGTCAAATAAAAGTTATGCTTGTTTAGAGGAATGTGCTTGTTATTTTTAGATTTTGCTATAGAATAAAAGTGGAGTTTAGCATTTGTGTTTTCAGTTTTAAATTGAGTTGAATGTTTGCACTTTTGGAGCTAGCTTGGGTGATGCATTTGGTATTTTCATTTCATATGCATTGCATGCATCTCATTTCATGCATTGTGATCGTGTAGAGAACGAGCACACGAAGGGTGACGTGGCGGTGGCCGAGGAGGGTACCGGAGAGCCGCGTATTATTGAAAATCTAGCAGAAGCTCAAGGCAAGCACCTAAGCATGTTTAACCTTATATGATTGTATTTTAGCGAATAATTTGCTTATTGGATGATTATGTCTTGCATTAGGAATTGAAATGTGGTATATGATTAGAACCTACTTGTTGCACATACACTCGTTGATAATTGTTGAATGCCTTCCTTGGAGCTAGTATATGGGTAATTACAATGTGTCCATGCTTAGTTTTGCTTAGATGTCGGGTATGGGCCAAGTGGGGGATGGTTCCCTCATTTGAGAATAATTATTTCACACTATTGGGTTGTAAATGGAAATGGTTATGTTTGAAATGTAAAATTGAGACCGGGCGAGAGGGTTGGATCATTTGAGTGTGGAGACTCAAATGTTGTAGTCTTGCCTGTGTTGGTTAAGGTCCGATCCGTTGTTTGCCATGTTGATCGAGCACCCCTTGTTGATCGCATGCCCGATATAATGGTACGGTAAGCAACCCTTTCATGGCATACTACTCGATGGGTTATGCCCTCATGCGATTGGACGTGGTTGAGGGCGAGGCCTAGGCCTCTCGAGGGCTAAGCGAGGCTTGAGCCGCCGAGGAGGTTGCTAGGTGCTCGGCCGCATGAGGATGGTTCAACGAGTAGATATGGATGGGAGGAGGGTTGACATGAGGTTCCTTGTGGCACATGTCGTGCGATTGATGATCCTCGCAGGTGAATAAGCGATTCAATTGCCGCGCTCTCGGATATGAGCACGCTTGTATCATCCGACACTTCAACGTAGTAATAACTTAAATTGAAAATAGTTGGAATACTTGATGTTGATGCTTGTTCATGATTTTATTTGCTCTCTGAAATGTTTAAATTCAGCTCTCACTTTAGTAATAGGTGCTGTCCATAACTGCTATGAATTTGAAATTTGTGTAGTTGAATTTGATTATGCAACAAAGTAAGCTTTTCTGCACTTTTACCGTAAGCTTATATCTTGCCACATCGAAATGCATATTCCTTCGAGTCGGTCATATATGGACCACGGGTAAGTCTTGCGAGTACCTTCTGTACTCATGCTTTTGCCTTGTGGTTTTTCAGGTGAGGACCCCGATGGGTGTGAGTTCTGTACGTTCTGCTTCTCGGTGGTCGGGCGGGGCACCGAGTAAAAGCTAGCTCAACGATGTAAACGCCCGGAAGTGTTCAAGGGCAGGACACTTCTGGACATGTCTTATTTTGGGTTGAATTTGGTGGTGGTTCTTTCATTTTTGTTGTATAGTTAGCTTTAAAACTTGTTATGGCTTTGTTTAAAGTACTTGTCTAATTCAGTTGTTGGACCTCGTGGTATCGCCATGCTTAACTCCTGTATGTGATGTTGTATCTATCTATGTCGTTGTTTATGCTTGTGGTTGGTTGTGATATATATTTGTTTAGTTATTTGTTTCTTATGCCTCACGAGTGGATGTCCGTATTCTAGGGCGCCATGCCAAATTTTGTAGATTTCTGAGTCTAGTTTAGTTCTTGCTTCGCATGGTTGTTTGGTTTGTCTTTGTGCTTGGGTTTTAGTCGTTGTTGTGCTTCGCTATGTGTCCGGTAGTAAAGTTTTGGGTTCGTTGCCCCTTTATGCGTAATTGAATTGATATGGCAATGGAAACCGGTATGCGGGGCGATCCTAGGCCAGCTTCGGGTCGCATACCGGGGGAATACTGGGATTGTTGTCGAGTTATTCGAATGGGATCGTTGTTGTCCTAATTGGGCATGGGTGTTAGCACTGGGAGCACCATCGGTGATCCGTTGCTAGCCTCCAAATCCGATGAGGGCGACCGGACATTCAAATAACCCGAGGACGGTCTGGGCGGCTCCTCACACCATCCATGTTGATTTTCAGTATTAACCAACTATAATGAACCAACCTAAGGTGACAAGTGGGTTATGGCATACAAATAACAAGGTAGGGTGTAATTCAAAGGGTACATTAGCTAATCCCAAAGTTAAGTTGAAATCATTTGTACACATAAAATATCATGGAATAAAGTAAATCAAAATAGCAATTTTGCAAACATGGGTGAAAGATGATCAAAGCACAACTTGCCTTGCTTAAGCTCCTGGTCTTGGTCTGAATATAATTCTTGAGTCGCAAATTCCTCCTTCGAAACCTCGCTCAACTCAACGTCTACGCGAATCGAGAAGAAATAACAAATAAACACCAAAACCAAAGATCAAATGAACTCAAAAATTCAAATAAAAGCCACCATTAGAAAGATCTCAATTTTACAAATTTTTAGGAATTCGAATCACCTCAATTGGAGTTTCGTATGCAAAAGTTATAGCACTTTGAAGTTTTAAATTTCTGAAAAATTCCTAAAATCATAAAATCCGAATTAGTCAAATTATTTTTATAAAGAAAAATATGAATTTCTCCCGCCCGACTGTACGGACGATACGTGGCTAAATCGGGTCCCTTAAATACCGATCCAACGCTTTCTATTTAACCACCGATGTGGCACTACCGTAGCCACCCGATCTAAATCGATGGCTAATATTTGACCGAGGCCTTTACTATTTATTTAAATGACGTGGGCCAATTTCGACCACACGATTCGAATCCGACGGTAGAAACCTTACCCATGTGGTTTACTGTTCACATAAATGACGCGGCTCGAATCTAACCGTCCATCTAAGATCCTACGGCTACGTTTTAATTGAGACGCTTACCGGTTCGAAGCGTTGCGGTTTGATCACGGCGCTCCGATGCGGATCCGACGGCTGACAAAGCTCCCGGTCGGCAATTAACACCCGGCGGCCTGAATCCACCGGAGCTGGGGATGAAGATCCCGGCGGCGACGAAAAAGTGGTGAACCTGACGCGCTGCAATGCGAGAAACTTAGATCCGGGCTTGAATCATCGGAAGAATCTCCGGTGACGATGAAAACTCGGTGAACTCTCGCGGCTTCCTTGGTGCGTCTCTGACAACGATGCAACGGCGAAATGGTGCGATGGCTTGTGGGGATCATCGGGAAGGGGGTCTATGGCCTTAAATATCCACGGTGGCTCGGGATTTTGGAAAGTCCTCCTCGGACACGGCGGCGGCGGCGCAAAGAACCGGACTCGAAGTTCGTCTTTGGAGACGACATCCTCGTCGCACGATCTGAATCCGACGGCCCGGAGATCGAGGAATCCGAACCGATAAGATTCAATGGTGACCGACGATGACAATCTAACGGTGGTGTGGCGTTAGGGTTTACTTAATTGACGTGGCGTGATATGGACCCTTGATCCCGATCCAACGGCCAATGGTAACCTCCTGCTTTACCGTTCGCCTGCTGACAAAGAATGGGCCGCGCATTGTTATCGTTCACACGATTTTCCGGGTTTTCTGATTAAAAATAATCTGAGAAAATAAATTAATTTATTTAGGGTAGTAAAAATACTCTAAAAATTCGCAGAAAAATCTCAAAAATACTTTGAGACATTCTGGACCTAAATAAAATATTTTTGGTAAAACTTTATTTTAAACTTTTCTTTTTATAATTATTTCTTGACAAAAGGCATTATATATTAATTCAAAATAATTCAAATAAATCTCTGAAAATCCAATTAAATCTAGAAAATTCACAGAAATCATCAATTGCAATAAAATAATATTTAATTATTAAAATCTCAAAAATTGGGATGTTATACCTTTGGGTTAAGAAATGCTAGTTGTACTTATCAGCGTGCTATGCATATTTCTTTCGTCCGCAGATAGGATGGAACCTCGAGGTGTACGTTGATGAACTAGTGGTGAAGGTCAAGAAGGGCGAAGGACTGATCGAAGACCTGGAAGAAACCTTCGCCAACCTTCGAAAGAATTGTCTGAAGCTCAACCCTGAGAAGTGTGTGTTTGGAGTGCCCTTTGGAAAATTTCTAGTGTTCCTTGTGTCCAACCAGGGCATTGAGGCCAATCCTGACAAGATAGCGGCTATCAAACACATGAAGCCACCAACACGGCTCAGACAAGTGCAGTGCCTCGCTGGTCCACTAGCGTCCCTCGAGTGGTTTATCGCTTGCTTGGGAGAAAGGAGTCTACCCCTGTGTTAAACTGTTGAAGAAGACCAACCATTTCGAATGGACCTCGGAGGCCCTGCAAGCGTTTGAAGACCTGAAGAAGTACCTCTCCTCCCCGCTAGTGCTGGTCGCCTCAAGCTTGGCGAGCCGCTGCTCCCGTATATCGTGGCAACTCCCACAATGGTGAGCGCGGTACTGGTGGCGGAGAGGGAAGGTGCCCAGAACCCAGTCTACTATGTCAGCAAGGTGCTACAAGAAGTGGAGACCAGATACCCACAGGCACAGAAGATGTTGCACGCCGTCCTAGTGGCATTCAGGAAACTACGGCACTACTTCTAGGGACGGGAAATCACGGTGGTCACTGCATATCCCCTGTGAGATATCCTCCACAATCGGGAAGCCGAGGGTCGCGTCACCAAGTGGTCGGTAGAGCTAAGGGAATTCTGCCTCAAGTTCGCCCCCCGCACCACCATCAAGAGTCAAAGACTAGCGAAGTTCATCGCCAAGTGGACTCCTACCACTCCTGAGGCCGAAGAGATACCCGCGCCTTCTCCCTGGACTTTATTCTTCAACGGCTCCTTTAGGCTCAAGGGCACGGGGGCTGGGGTTGTCCTGGTCTCCCCGACCGACGACATCCTTCGGTACGTGGTCGTCCTGGACTTCAAGGCCACCAACAACACCGCCGAGTACGACGATTTACTGGCACGGCTGCGCGCCACCTCCGCACACTACTACAAAACAGTACATCACTGCCGACTCCAAAACGCCATCACTGCCAGTTATGGGAGCCGGCAGTGATTGGTTGGTAGTGATACTCGGGATTATCACTACTAGCTCAGGAACCGACAGTAATAAGAGCTATCACTGCCGGTTCTCTATACAACCGGCAGTGATATTGGATTTTCTCTACCGAGTCACGCCAAAATTCGGCAGTGAGATATATATATATATCACTACCAGTTCTAAATAGGAACCGGTAGTGATATACATATATCACTATCGGTTCTTGGACGAACTGGCAGTGATAAGCCATGCACCAAATGTTTTTATTGCATATTTTCCTTGCATTATATATTTTGATACAAATTTTTTGTATAATGTGTTTATGTAAAGCATCGTTAAATCATAATTCAAATATGGCAACATATCCTGTGCACACATGGCTTCCCGTGTACACACCGCGCACACCAACTAATGAAAGTCACGAAAAACTCTAAAAAAATTTGTAGATGTACATCATAGATTACTCTACCTATGTATAAAATTGCAGGTTCAAATTGAACATATATCAAGTTTAAAAGTGTTGTAATTTTATCTTTTTTGTAACTCTTGATATGTATTGAATTTGAACCTGCAATTTTATACATATGTAGAGTAATCTATGAAGTACATCTACAAATTTTTTCAGAGTTTTTCATGACTTTCATTAGTTGGTGTGCACGGTGTGTACACGGGAAGCCCTGTGTGCATAGGATATGTTGCCTTCAAATATATAGTATATATGCGTCGTTAAATCACAACTCAAATATATTAAAGCATCACAATATTTAGTTTTTACAATAGTCTGTTTACAAATGTAGTGTGAGTACATCTCGTCCACTTTGGTTTTTCAACGACTCCATTAGAATTAATGTTGCTTGTGGAACTCGCTGTTTGGATTGATGATCTGATCGTGAACAAATCCAGCGATCTGCTCTTGAATTGGTAAAATTTCTGTTAGCAGTAACTTATTGGCTCTCATCCTGGAGCGCTGTTATTGAAGAAAAGAGAAATTTAATTAGCAATGATATATGTTAAATGAAAGAAAAGTAGGCATCAATGTGTAATTATATACCATGGCTTCGTTATAGCCGATACTCTCTGTGGGAATTGAATGTATATTTGTACATACATAGTATGCACATAAATTATTTCCCTGGTCCTGTCTCATGCATGGAAAGTCGGTTATTATTTGGAAATCTTTCTTGTAGGGACGATGCCGATGATTTTTCTTGCAATATCGTGCGAATGCCCTATGAATGATTTTAAATAGTAAGTAAGCTTACATGCAATAGAATAAAATATTACTAGAGGAATAATACAATGATCGAGTTTACCTGTTCATCATGTCCCAAAAATTTTGATACAGATTAAGTGGTTTTCTCATCGAGTCCAAGATAAAAATCCTACTAGCATCTAACTCGATGACGAAGACCCAGTGAAACCTGGTCATATATGTTAACATAGCCTATTAGTCCCACATCATGTCATGCAAAAATAGTAAAACAAGATTAGAAGCAGGGTAATACGTACTTAAAGTTATAGGGTAAAAGTGTGGAGGTTTTGTATTGCAACTTCAAGAAAGTATTAAATAAATAGTTTTCAACAAACTGTGGATCCTGTAGGATAATTTTCTTGTTGACAAGCCTCGGATCGAGAAATCCTAAATTGTCATTGCCATTTCTTCTACATGTCTATATTTCCATTCTACATATATAAAAAAGAAGTTAGACATGCAGTTAAACGGTACAAGAATATACAATAATATACCATTTTTGCACTGCTGCATATACCACTGTTGGACGCGCCGCAATTGTGTTGTTAGGTTGTCTAAATGAGCTAGTTCAACCAGTAGTTACCCCAGAAAGAACTTCCACCTTAGACCTTGCTCGTGAGCACAAAGTTGTTCAGCTGCATCTCTTTTAGCTTGCGATATCAACACGTTGGCACTAGCCGCCTTCAAGTATTGCTTTCTGGAGATGCACTCGTAGTCCAACATTTTGGAAGGTTCAGAAGCCCGCCCTGTCTCTTTGACTTTTGCCATACTCAAGAAAATTTTCTGCGCATTAGCATCAACTTTAGTCTTCTCAGGTGATGGCACCTTTTTGAAGTGAGATGTTACGCAGGCGCTTATTTCCTTTTTTCATTCTTCTTCAGTCATCTCAGCTGGTAATTTCTTCTGAGGCTGTGCTGACTTCACAGATGATCGAGATTTGCTATAAGACGGTGCGGACATCTAAGATGGTGCTGATGTTCGATTCTTCTTATATGCCAGCGGAGGAGTTGGACTTTTCCTGGGTGGTGCCGGTGGAGGAGTTGGACTTTTCCTGGGTGGTGCTTGCGGAGGAGTTGGACTTTTTCTGGCTGGTGCCAATGGAGGAGTTGCACTTTTCCTAGGCGACATGTCTGTATGTGGAGAGTGCGGCTAATCATCATAATCATCGTCTTTGTCATCCTCATCGTCCAAGCCAAACATAATCAAGCTCTTGCATCACGTGAGGAAGCCATGCACGTTTTCTCCAAGTTTGTTTTTTCCGTCCTCGCCAGGAATCTCTACTTCCATTTTGCGATATTGTCGAACTACACTGTCCATTTCGACCCTGGCAAATCCCAGCGGTATCGAGCGGTAGTGCAGAATCTGTGAGGAGCCACATGGCCAAGCCCTGCCATTAGCCACCTTGATGGTAATGCCATGTGCAGACAATTGCAGCTTGCATGGTGTCGGTTCTGTGATGTCATCCACTGGAAAATGGAGTACATGCACTTCGGGGATCCATGTGGACGCGCAGCTGCTCTTCCGAACACTGTGACTGAAGTTCCGAGGGCTGTCATCGGGTGGCAGTCGTGAGATGAGAGCTTTTTGTACTGCTTGCTCCACAACTTTATCCAGCTCCGCTCTCTATTCTGCTAACACTCTCACCACAAAATCTTGCATTTGACGGTTCAGTTGATCTTCTCTCATTCTCTTCATCTTCTTGTACAACGTTACGTTAGCTCGGAAGCCTTCTTTCCAAGGCACCAAAACAACTCCTCGGGTGCGACCAGGGTGCTCCGTGTTACCCAGGGCAATGGTCAGCTCGTCATTCTCCCTTCATGGCCTGAGAAAGCCTTGCGAAGACTGCACGTGAGCGTCTGCTATTTTTCGCGACACTTCCTGGGTTCTATCGCTCCTGAGGCTAAAGCTGCCATCTTCCGAGACAGAAGTCCCCCTGCCAAGCAACCAGATGCTTCGATCGCTCACCAACTCGCTATCGAGGAATGACGCCTGCTGGGTTAGCTCTTCTTCGCACATATCCCATGCAGTATTTTCTACACGAGCCACCAAAGGCCTAGTGTGTGAGGGTACATATTCTTATCCGCGTTAGCCTTGTTCTTCCGACTCACTATCTGGCTTCTTGAATTTTGTACGCCACAAAGTCCTCCCAAAATTCCCTTATCTTTGGATACATGTTAAAATTTGGTGTTTCATTCTTCTTCACATAGTTCTTATTCAACATCGTCTTCCAATTCTTCCATGATATGCACGTGATACTTAGTGCACATTTCTTTGCAACCAACTCGAACCCTTGGGGGAACTGGAATACTTCCTTTAGCTTGTCGTCCTTCTGGTCATCGGGAACCACCCGCTGATCACCTTGGAGGCCAGTCCATGATCTATAGCTGATGGGCACATTATCCCTAGCAAGTACTTCACATGCTGTCCTATACGGTCCCAACACTGACGCGGGTATAGCAGGTTCCCCGATTGACGAGTGCTCTACTATATTGTGAACACCCTTAGGCATCTTGCTCGGACCACGGCCTGCGCGCCGCATTTGTTCATCAGACGTTTGAGCCTGCAATTGGATCTTGTTATTAGTCGTCTGACCATACAATATTTTGGGAATCACAACGTACTAATACTTTACCTCACCCATGTTAGTGGCGTCAGCTTGGTCCATGGCAGTGGCGTTAGTTTGGTCCATGGCAGTGGCGCCAGGTTGCTCCATATCAATATCATGTATGTTCAGGTAGTACGTTGGGCTACCAGTTCCTACTTCGTCTATATTCGAGGGCCGAACTCCCTCTGGCGCTTGTCCCTGATTAGAGTCCATTCCTAGCAATCAGAAATTTCAAATTAACACACATACACATACTTATGAATTCAAACAATGGCATAGATACATGATAGTGTTTTTTACAGTTCTTTCGAGACTGCGATATAAATCTCGATGTTTTCATTACACTAGCAAATATGGTGATTTATAGAAAATTATAACTTTGTAGTCTGTTGTGTTTTACTACACTAGAATATTAGCATATAAGAAATTGATTATTTAACACATATTGGGCAAAGAGAGAATTGCACAAGCATCTGCTCTTTTTTTTCCGAAACATGTTAAGCCATGTATCTTACTTTTGTACAATTACCTTGTTTGACTGACCATAGAGCAAATCGGCAAATAGATAACCAATACTCAAACATAGTCTAAATCTACACATATGATTTTCAAGCTGCATAAAAGATGTATACTGGTGCAATCAATCAAATGACTAAACACATATGATGAAAGTACTTTTCAAGATAAATCTACACGTATGATTTTTATTTATCCAATTTAAATATTTAAAAGATATTGATGGTCAAAATTTAGAAAGTTTGACGACAGCTATATTCAAAATGACAATTATTTGTGATTCGAGGGAGTATTCCATAGCTTGTGTGGTTTGTAGTAGTTGGCTACACTAAAGGTTGGTATCTTAATTGAAATTGATCCATAACGCCTTATAATTTTTACTTACATGTTCAATCATCAAATATGTAAGATGTAATAATCTAAATACGACTAAAAATGTAATCATCTAAATACGACTAAAGACGTAATACACATACAAATATTTGAATGACACGTATACATATTTCAAGAACATGTACACATACACATACACAGGATATATAGACATACATAGGAGATTTACCAAAAGTACATATTTCAAGAACATGTACACATACACATACACAACATATATACACATACATCTTTCAAGGTCACATATATATATTTTTATACACATACATCTTTCAAGGTCACACATATAAAAATAATACACATACACATCTCTTTACAAAACAAATATTTAAAAAACATGTATACATCTTTCAAGAACATATACAAAGCACCAAATTGAAGTTTGCTTCTGGCTGCAGTGAGGAGGTGGCGGCCCGAGGCGAGCGAGGATTATTGTAAATATTGCGGTATCAACAATTTTATCATGACAATTATTCCAAGCAATATGAATAACCATAGAGTAAAATGATCAAAACAGCACATGATTCCATACTGATTCATAATAACAGATTGCATCATATAGAATGAACGCAGTATCAGTGATATCAACAAGGGCATAAACATGAACAAGGCACATAAAGCTCAACTTGTTTATTTTGAGTGTTCTCAGATGTCGGGTTGCCCAAAGGCCCTCCTCGCCACAAGGGATGAGTAATAGACTAATTTGTGACAACCTTACCTAAGTTATTGATTTACTTGTTGACAGATTAATAACAAATCTACTCAATTGAATAAAATATGTATAAAACAATGAATCACTTAAACAGGCATGAACATAAGACAGAACAGCAAGCACTATATTGATTGAATATGATCTAAGTTTTCTCCATTAAACAAGAAGCGCTAAATTGACTGAATAAGCATATACAGTAGGATAATCAATTAAGCTAAACAAGAAGTAACAAGATATAACAGGCTGTCAACATTTGTTGTCACAAATTGTCTATTTCAGTCCCAAAATCCTCACTAAACACTACACCCACATGCTAGGTCACCAAGCCAAACGAATTGGCTGGCCCCTTAATATTCATCTGCACATTCACATCAAGCATCACTGGATTACATCCACATCAACCAACATTTGGACATCAGGCAACATTCGGGCCTCAATCATAAATGAAGTTCGCAAGTGGTGTACCACGGCGAGGAGATGGAGGGGAGGTGAAGGCGACGGTGGGGATGTGGCGCCAGGGATGCTTCGAGGCGACGGCGGGGAAGGTCCGAGGCGACGGCTGGGAAGCTCCGAGACAAGGAGGTGGTCCGAGGTGAGGTTGACGCGACGGCGACAAGCTCCAAGGCGAGGCAATGGTGTTAGTCCAACGGGAGGCGACAGAGGCACAAGGCGAGCGGCGAGGATGGCCTTCGGTGTTGGCGCTGTAACTGAGAGGGCTAGGTTAGGGTAAATGAGAATACGGCGCGACCTTTGAATTTATAGGGGGTACACTATCACTGTCGGGTCACCAAAACAACCGGCAGTGATCCATATGTAGAGCCGGTAGTGATATAAGTTATCACTGTGGCTCACAACACAAACTGGCAGTAATACTATAATATCACTACCGGGTGGACGTCCAACCGGCAGTGATAGTGGAATATCACTGCCGGGGTAGATAACTACCCGGCTGTGATAGTGCTTATCATTGCCGGTTGATACTAGAAACCGGCAGTGATAAGCTAGTCACCAAATTTTCTGAAAATTTTGGAGGTATACTGTAGGACATTTAATATTTTATTTAAATATTCCCCCAAATTTGTATCAAGTTTTAAAATTATAAAAATCAGATTGCTAACTGTTTTAATAGTTTTAATATTTCAAAAATCAAATAATGCTTGAAAAATGAACACAAATGCAGTCAAATTCAGACTAACTCAAATGCAGTCAAATTCACAAAAATCCAAATGCAGTGATAAGCTAGTCTTCGACCAATTAAGTGAAACTTTCAATTTGATCAAAAGAAAGCATAACCTCAATTTTCATTGTTGCATATATTACATTAATTGTTACATATGAGAAAATAAACATGTTGTTCGTACAAAAGAAAGCATACATTTCATTACTACAACTAAGCTACGATTCGACCTTCATTATAATCGCGGTGTATGTACGTAGTTTCGTCACTCTCTTCCATGATACTTAGGTCAACGTCCTCTCCGAAAGGGGGAAGTTCATCGAAATGGTTGTACTCTTCCTCGTCGATAACATTCTCAACTCCGACAATCCTTCTTTTTCCTTGAATAACCACGTGGCGCTCCTTATTAACCGGGTCAGTTACAAAGAAGATTTATATAACAGAATTAGCAAGTACGAATGATTTTTCTTTGTATCCGACGAGTTTGAGGTCCACGGTAGTGATACCGTACTTGTCGATATTCACGCTCCCTGGAAGTCTGACCCAATGGCACCAAAAGAGAGGGACCTCAAAGGTCCATAGTCAAGCTCCCAAATCTCTTCTATGAATCCGTAGTAGGTTTGGCTATTTCTATTGTTATCATAGGCATCTATACGAATACTGTTGTTTTGATTGGTGCTCTTTTTATCTTGCGCTCTTGTATAAAATGTAAAACCATTTATGTTGTATCCTTGGAATGTTTGAATTGTAGTTGATGGTCCCTGAGCCAACACTTTCAACTGAGTGCAGTCTGTCTCCGTATGCATCATGTGTCTATGCAACCAATCACTGAAGTTATCTCTGTGCTCTCTCGCGAGCCAAACCTCTGACCTCCCTGGGTTTGTTCTGGATAGCATGTTGACATACGGGGCCACTAAAACTGGTTGTCCCAAAACTACGAAATGTGCTTGTGTAAATGAAGCTAGATTGCTATTACGTAGTAATTTCTCACCTAGTGTCCCTTTCCCCTGTAGCCTTTCCTCATGCTGAGATACAAGCACACCAATAGGTTTGAGATCCATATAATCGATGCAGAACTCAATGACCTCCTCGGTTCCCTAGCCATCAGCAATGCAGCCTTCCAATCAATGTCGGTTATGAACATATTTCTTTATAACCCCCATGAATCTCTTGAAAGGGTACATCGTCGATGTCGGTTACGAACATATTTGTTTATAACCCCCATGATACTCTTGAAAGGGTACATCTGATGTAGAAATATGGGACCAAGAATCTGTATCTCTTTCACAATGTGAACAATGATATGGACCATAATATCAAAAAAAGATAGAGGGAATCACATCTCAAGCCTGCACAGAGTGTGGATCACGTCTTTCTGCAGCTTATCTAGTTTTAATGGATCAATGGCCTTTTGTGAAATCGCGCTGAAGAATGAACACAACTTGATAATTGGGTCTCGGACTTTCTCTGGCAGAACACCCCTAATTGCAATTGGAAGCATCTGTGTCATCATCACGTGGCAATCGTGAGACTTCATACCAATTAATTTTAAGTCTTTCATTGAGACTAGTCTCTTTATATTAGCAGAGTAACCAGACGAAACTTTGACTCCGTGCAAGCATTCGCAAACGCTAATTTTCTCTTTCTTGCTCAGTGTGTAGCAGGCTGCGGGAAGATACTTTTTACCTGTATCCATTTCTTTGTGATGCAGCTCCTTCCTGAGTTTCATATCTTCGAGGTCCATCTGTGCTTGGAGTGTATCTTTCGTTTTGCTAGGTATGTCCAGTAAGATACCAAGTAAGCTATCACACACGTTCTTCTCTATGTGCATGACGTCGATTGCGTGTCGAACTTCCAGGTGCTACCAATAAGGTAGGATCCAAAATACTGATTTCTTTTTTCCACAAAGGAGCCTTATCCCGGGAACTCATAATAGATGTACTGCCAGCTCCCTTTCCGTGAATAATTGTAAGATCCATTACGACGGCAAATATCTGTTTCCCAATGTGATTTTTCGGAGCTAAGGAAGTCTCCTTTGTCCTGTCAAAAGCTCTCTTATTATTGCGGTATGGGTGATCCTTGCGGAGCAACTTACGATGCCACATGTAAGCCATTTTTCGGCAGTTCTTCAGCCACCAGCTAGCTGTATCACCCAAGCATTGGATGCATCCGTTGAAGCCTTTTGTCATTTGGCCCAACAGGTTGCCAAGAGCAGGATTATCATTAATGGTTACGAATAATAATGCCCGTAGGATAAAGTTCTCTTTTATACTCATCCCATACCCGTACACCATCGTTCCATAATATTAGAAGATCTTCAACCAATGGTTTGAGGTACACATCGATATCATTGCCAGGTTGCCTGGGCCCTTGGATCAGTAGTGGCATCACAATGTACTTTCGCTTCATGCAAAGCCAAGGAGGAAGGGTGTAGATGCATAAAGTCACTGGCCAAGTGCTATGATGACTACTGGGTTGAGTATGTTGCCAAAAGGATTCATCCCATCCATACTCAACCCGAACCATATATTCCTCACATCATATGCAAAGTGCTTCTTATATTTTCTATCGATGTTCCTCCATTGCATAGAATCAGCAGGGTGTCTTAGCATTCCATCCTTCTTACGCTCTTCGGCGTGCCATCGTAGCAATTGGCCATGCCTTTTGTTCGCAAACAATAGCTTCAGACGGGGGATTATAGGGAAATACCACACCACCTTATGGGGACATCATCGTTATCGATATCATCATCGTTGCCCTTATATCGCTTAGCTTTGCAAACAACACAAGCATCCATGTCTACAAACTCATTGCGATACAATATGCAATCGTTTGGATATGTGTGTATTCTTTGTACTTCTAGTCCCAATGGGCAGACAACCTACTTGGCCTGGTACGTAGTTGCAGGAAACACATTACCCTATGGAAGCAAGTCCCCCAAGAGACATAACAGCTCAGTAAAGCTCTTATCGGACCAACCATTACTTGCCTTCAACCGCAGTAGTGAAAGCACGGTATGCAGCTTTTTGTGATCCTCCATGTAGTCCGGGTACAATGGCGTTGTAGAGTTCTCTACCATACGCTGGAACTTTTGAAACTCCCTTTCGCTCGTGAAGTCCCTCTCCCCATCACGCAACATTTGATCTAGATCATCTTTGTGGCTATCAACGAACGCATCTTCCACCGTTGTCATATCATTGTCCTATCATCTTCATCAATGTGTTGCCTTTCATGTATAATATCATCTTTATCAATGTGTTGCCCTTCATGTACAATATCATATCTTCACCGTGCTCGCCCCAATAGGTATAGTCAGCCTTGAAACCCCTTCGAAGCAAGTGTGCACGTATAGACTCTATGTTAGAAAACAGCTTCTTATTTTTGCAATCAACGCATGGACAGCACATATAGTCCGCCAGATACTTCGACTTGTGTGCCGTAGCCGTATTAAGAAAATAAGTCACACCATTAAAGAACTCTGGACCGCAACGATCCGTGTCATACATCCACCTTCGGTCCATCTACAGTTAATTATATCGAACTACATTTCAGTATATCAATAAACATACCAAAATAATTTATTTTTTACATTAGTCATGCAGTGCTAATTAATTAAAATGATAAACACATTATTAGCACAAAACTGCAAATAACAATATAATTGTAAATGATTAGATTTACAAATACATCTAGCAATTTTGCCTATATTAAGATACATCAAACCTTTTTCACTATTTAAATGTCCATCTAGCATTTTTAATTATTTACAAGATTTATTCATTTCATTTTGTTATGTAGCGCTATTAAATTAAATTAATATACATCAAACAATCATATAATTGAATATAAGGATATATTTCTAAATAATTATGTATCTTGCAACTTTCATTATTGGAAAATCCATCTACCATTTTTCATTATTTAAATATTCAACTAGCAATTCTCACTATTTATAATTCATCTAGCAATTTTTACTATTTAAATATGCATATAACAAATTTTCATTATTTAAAAGAATTACAGTTATGCATAATTGTCCATCTAGCAATTTTCATTATTTAAAAATCCACTACATCACTAAAATGGATAAGAATTATAATTTATTCAATAATTTAGCTATAGCTTAATTTGAGCACTACTGACCTAAAATGTTCACACCATACAATCAGCAATTATCAACATCTAGAGCAATCTATAAAGTAAAATTTTACTACAAATTTAACATAGATCAAGTCAGTAATTAACCTCGAAGAGAAATATGAGACAAATTTTAATACAATTTTTCAGCAGCAACTCGCTGAGGTAATAACTACCGAGCAAAACAGAGCTCCTCTTTATTTTGCTCGGTCAGAGAAGAAGTCGTCTCGAAGAGAAATATGACAAAAATATTAACACAATTATTTGGCAGCACCTCGCCAAGAAAATAACAACCGAGCAAACAGAGCTCCTCTCTGTTCTGCTCGGCCGGGAAAGGCGCCGATCAGGGGCCAGCTATATAAATAGCTTATCACTACTGGCTTTGCGCAGAACCGACAGTGATAAGGTCACATTACTCGGGAAAATTTGGATGCGCAGGAAAATACATATCACTGCCGGTTAAAGAGTTAAACCGGCTGTAAAAGTTCTGATATAACTGCTGGTTATAAATGGAACCGGCAGTGGTATTTCACTACCAGTTTTGGGTGTAAATCGGCAGTGATAGTCTGTTATCACTACCGGTTGGTCAGCCAAACCGGCAGTGATACGTTTCCCATGCAACCGATCTTACGAACTAGCAGTGAAATGTTATCACTGATAACTCTATCCCAATCGGTAGTGATATGGAGGCAAGGATTGCCTGTTGTGTAGTAGTGGCGTTAGGCGTCCGGTGTCTCCAAGTCAAAGGCGACTCCCTGCTGGTCATCAATCAAGTGCGAAAGGAATTTCAATGCTCTGACCCCTCCATGGCAGCATACCTGGCGGAGGTTAGGAAGATGGAGTGCCGCTTCGAAGGACTGGGGTATATCCATATCCCCTGGCGCGACAACCACATGGCGGATGGGCTTTCGCAGCTTGCGTCGTCAAGAGCCTCTGTTCCGGTCGCGGTCTTTGAAGAAAGACTTACGCGACTGTCCGTCGCTGCCCCCGTTCATGGTAGGGACGAAGGTACGGCTGTCCCAGCCTCCAGTTCAGGGAGGGAAGACAGTGTGCTCGCCTCAGCCCCCGATTCCGGGAGGGAAGACGGCGGTGCCGCCGGTGTGGTACCAGGGGAAAAGCCTGGCCAAGCGGAGTACCCAGGCGATCACCACGTGATTGCTACACTTGGCCGGGAAGGACAGTGGATGGATCCGATCCTAGCCTTCCTACGGGACCAAGTGATCCCCGACGATGTTGCGTCAGCCGAGAAAATTGCACGTAAGGCCAAGTGCTATACTCTGATAGGTGGGGACCTATATCACTAGAGTAGAAACGGAATTCTTCTGAAGTGCATCACTCGGGAAGAGGGGAGCAACCTGCTCTCTGATATCGATGGAGGCATGTGCGGGAGCCATCTGTCCAGTCGGACACTGGTCGAAAAACCGTTCCGCTAAGGATTCTATTGGCCTACTGCCCTCCAGGATGCTTGCAAGGCATGCCAGTTCTACGCCAGGCAGATCCACCGACCAGCCCATGCACTGCAAACCATCCCACTCTCTTGGCTGTTCAAGTTCTGGGGGCTGGATATCCTGGGCCCGTTCCTACGGGCCACAGTGGGCTTCACCCATCTGTTCGTCACCATTGACAAATTCACCAAAGGGGTTGAAGCCGAGGCAGTGCGAGCCATCACGGCCTCCGCTGCCATCAAGTTCATACGTGGGATCTTCACCCGCTTCAGAGTCGCCAACCGCATCATCACCGACAACAGCAACCAGTTCACCAGCACAGCATTCCTAGAGTTCTACGAAGAAATGGGCACCAAAGTGTGTTTCGCCTCAGTGGCCCACCCAAGGGGCAATGGCCAGGCGGAGCGCGCTAACGTGCTGGTATTGAGGGGCCTCAAGACTAGAGCATTTGATCGGCTTCACAAGTGGGGACCGCGGTGGATAGACGAACTTTCGGCGGTGCTGTGGTCGCTTCTAACCACACCCAGCTAGGCGACCAGAGAAACACCTTTCTTCCTGGTCTATGGAGCAGAAGCGGTCCTTCCATCCGAGTTGTCTTTAGTGACGAGGACATCACTACTATGGATATATCCACACCAAGTTGGACCAACTCCATCACGTCACCCATGGGCCTAGAAGACGGAGATATTTCCTTTAAATGGCAAGTCCAAAGACTATCATCACACTATTCCATAAGTATGCATTCTTTCTTCCTCATAATCTTTCATCCACTAACCCCACCACTTGGCGAAACGCAACTCATATGGCAATTTCAATTGCACACCAAACAAAGTGCCTTAAACAAAAGGCAACCTTCCAAATAATTACACCAACAACCCCATTTCCATAGGTAATTAAACCTAAGTTCATCCTACATCCTATTATCTCTAAAATTCTTGCACCTTTAACAATAAAGGTTTCAATGTTCACACTTAGCGCCTTTGGGAAACACCAACAAGACTTAGCAAGAATTTCTTAAATACTCTTCCTTGGATCACTTTCTCCAGAATTTATCATTTCAATTAATTACATCCACGTTCGGAAATGTTACCACCAACATTAAACAAATTCTACCCCATAAAGCTCATCAAAGAAAAACAGGTTGAAAATTTATCCCAAATTAACCTACCATCCAAAATTCCTATCCATCAACCATATGACGAACACAAAGATCAACTATCTAAGTCTCCAATGATTTAGACAATTGAACCCCATCAACTTATTTAACAAGTTCCTCAACCAAACTCGTTATTACTTCTTTGACACAATCATTTATAACCTTACGCAAACACCATTTCTAGATCTCCACTTATAACTGTGGATCACCCTGACCCACAAAATACTTCTTGCCATCTAACCAATTAGGGTCGACCACCTTAACCCAACAACACAAACATTCTACTAATCCTCTACGGGAAGATCTTCAATCACCCACAACTTACTCTAACTATCGAATTTTTCCTTTCCAGAAAAACCAACGAAAACTTCCAAAGAAGTTCGACTCTCAAAAGACTTAGAAAATGACATGGCTCAAGCTTTGCCATTCAACAGGTCTCCAAACCAATCATCAAACTTCAAAATTCCACGAAGGAAAGGAGTTACACAAATCAATTCACGGAAAGGAAAAGCGAATCGATCGAATAACACTTGTTCCTTTAAAGCCCCAAATCCAAAACTTCTACCCGGAGAACGACAACACGAAGAAATCTATGCCTTTCCCCACCATCAACCAACAAGGCGCAACACCAAAACCCCTTTTCTTTGACTTAAACCCAAAAAGACCAAATGGGTCAAAGCCCAAAAAACTTACTCCATTAATGCTCCCATCTACAGCAGAAGTACAACAACTCTTTTTAAACTGGGAGAACAACCAACACAAGAAGGAATCCATAACTTTCTCCACAAAGCAACCAAAAGAGGTGCAAAACGATACTCTTCACTTTACCGCACGACAAGATTCAACCCTTGCCATGACCACAAACTCCGAAACACAGATAAATCACAAAGTTCCCACGACAAAAGAGAGTCACCAAAACGAGTTTCTCAACCATGAAAAACGAGAAATCAATTACTCTCCGACTTACGGTAAAGGAACTAGGACTATTCTCACCCGGGGTTGTGAATCCTCCGGTGCGGGCTCTCAACTGCCACACCAGAGCCCATACATGCCACGGATGCTACCAACTCTCTAAACTCTTAAGACCGGCTTAGAAACTAAGCCACCGAAATTTACAAAATTTCAGCATGACCTCTCTAGAAAGCAGGACATCCACTCAGCAGACAGAAAACAGATGTAGTTATATGATATCATTCTAGCAGGTCCTTAGTTAACCAATCACACAACCAATAGAAATTAATAAACTCCACCACATAGTTATTACAGGACAGGGACTTATTAAACATAACCGCAAATAATCTTTTACAAGAATTTTTCACGAGCTAGTAAGATCAGAACTATAATTTAACATGATAGAATGGTGATGATGCAAACGTGATTGTGCTACTACCCCCATCCATGCATGCCGGTTTTAATACACCTACAAACATTAAATAACAAGCGTGAGTTCAAACTCAGCAAAGTACACGAGCGTAAACATTCCAATTTATTGCAAGTAAAACAAGAGCTTGACCATAAGAGCAAGTAATACAAATGAAGCAACATCCGAACAATACGTATTTATTCCCATTTAAAGCAATAACTTGACCATACCAAAAATTACCGCAATCAAGTCATCAACTTGATAATAAAACCATTCAACGCCCAAGAAGCATCACTTGACTCTAAATCACAACGTCTCCCGACTCAACCACCCCTTGTTGCAACTCAAACCATTTTGGAAGGACCGGGGATGTCGCCTAGAGGGGGGTGAATAGGCAGATTAAAAAATTTGCAACAAATTAAATTCTCCCGAGGGTCTGAGCGCCCGGAGTGTCCAGGGTTTTTATCCGGATACTCCGGACTATCCGGACTATCCGGGGTATTTCGTCCGGATACTCCGGACTGAGCAGCTCGAAGAAAGGATTTTAAATCTAAGCAATTTCTCAACAATCTAAATGAATACAAATACTCTAAATGAACTCAGGTACCTGAGGATTATGTGGATCTAGAGCCAAACACAAAGATAGAGTAGATCGGGGCTCCGAAAGGTTCAAGACCAACAAACCCTAGCACAAACAAATGAAGAACAAGAAGGCAATGATTTTTACCCGAAGTTCGGATTCTTGAAGGGAATTCTACGTCTCCGCTGAGGAGGCACAAAGCCCGGGTCCCTCTTGACCACTTTCCTCCCGGTGTTGCACAAAGCACTCGCCGGTCTTCTTCTTGCCTCTTTCCTTTCGGAGGCGAGGCTTGCCTTCACAAACTTCCGGGGCTCTCCACACCAAGTCTTGGAGGCTCCCGGTGACTCCTTGCCGTGTAGGAGCCCTTCAAACTCCAAGAGTAACAAATACGCCGCTAAATCGCCTTGGAGGATGAAACTTGTGCTCAAGAATCAAAATGCAAGCTCAAAGCACTTAAATCCCCTCCTTTCTCCCCAAAGATTCAAATCAAATCAAGGATTCAAGTGGGGAAAGGAGGCTAGGGCTCAAGAGAGTGAGAGAGAGAGCTTGAGTGTTAAATGCTGCAATGAATGAAGTGGCCAACGGTTAGATTTGGAGTGAGGGCTTAAATAGGCCACCCAAAATCCAACTGTTACATTGTGAGCAGCGCAAACCCCGGACTATCCGGACATTTAGTCCGGAGTGTCCGGACTCAATGAGGTATGCCTTGAACCGAGAAGGTGAGCCCGGAGTGTCCGGACTTAATCTCCAGATACTCCGGACCTTTTAACCCTGGAGTGTCCGGACTAAATATCCGGATACTCCGGACTTACCAGAGAAAGCAACCGAGGGCCCTAACCCGGAGTGTCCTGATTAATGTCCGGATACTCTGGCCTGACCCACTCGGCCAGAAGTATCCTTTTGGTGGAAATGCAAAGTTTTGAAAAACTTTCGAGATGCAATTTTCATTCTATGAGCATATGCATATCCTAGAAGCGATTTTCCGTCGTATCCCCCTTAATAGTACAGCTATCCTTAGACTCAATAAAATAAAAAATTTACGACTAAAGTCTTGATGCCGCTTTTTCAAATTTTGAATATGGTGGGGATCTCCAATCGCTTTCCAACGATGATATCTTCTCGATCACTGCATAGAATCTCACTTGCACCATTAGTATATAGAATTGTGTTGCCATAAATCACCAAAACTCTTTGAGGGGCCTAGATGCACTTTCAATCTCCCCCTTTTTGGTGAATTTATGACAACACAATTAGATTTAGATAAAATTTGAATTGAGATAGTATTTGGAAAGCCAAATACACGGAGAAGCTCCCCCTAAACATGTGCATTGGAAGAATTTGAGTTGAATATCAAATGCACATATTTACGGGAAATTTTTTCGAGAGCTCCCCCTAAATGGTTTCTTTCGAGAGAATATGACATGATATACAGTAGATATACAGCAGATAATTTGCACAAATAAATATGACAAAATATCACGCAAATGCATTACTGAAGGGAAATTAACATTAATCAAAAGATGGTTCGACATCCAGTTCAACAACCAATTAACACAATCACAAGCACAAGTTCAACGATAAGCAACTACGATAAGCAAATAAACGAGTAACCAAAGCAAGCACAACCAAAAACGCAAGATAACACTAGACTCTCTCCCCCATTGGCATCAAGACACCAAAAAGGAAGAGTCTACGGCAAAAGATCACTCGTCGTCGCCTGAAGGCTAATAGTCATCCTCCTCGCTGTCATCGCCGTTGCCACTGACGCTGCCCTGAGGTGCTGAAGGTTGAAGTCCGAAAAGCTGCTGAGTGGCAGAATCCACTGTAGGTGCATCAGAAAACTCCTCGGACTCGCTGCTGGCGGGAATGTCGTCACCCTGCTGGCGGCGGTAGGCACGGAACTCGCGGCGATGCTCACGAAGCTCCTGACGAGTCTCTCCTTGACTTGAGCTGAGACATCTTGGCACAAACAGAATAGGCACTTAAGCATTCTCTTGATAGTATCTCTGCTGGTGCTAGGAGAGCCTGGAGGAGGGACAGAAGCCGCTGCTGAAGCTGGAGCTGGAGGAGGAGCAGAAGACCGGGTCCTAGGAGGACGATCCCTGGGACGCTTCTCCACAGGAGCTGCAGGAGCTGACGAGGCTGATGGTGGACGAACCTTGTATGACAAATGCTCCACATCCTTCACGAAGTCGAGACCCGTGACATGATCAATGAGAGCCAAGATGAAAGGTGCATACCCGCAGCTGCTGGAATTGCTCAAAGAGTTGTTGCGGATGGCCTCCCAAATGAAATCCACGATGTCAAAACCATGAGAGCGCTCAACCAAATGAAACAGCAAGTTCCGACCATAAGAGCTAATGGCTGACGCATCCCCCTCCTTGTGCCAAAGAGTGACCCGAAGCATCCGAAGAAGAACAGCAGGCACAGGCTTCAGACCTTTTATGGTGCCAACCACAAAGTCTTGAGAAGGATTATATAGAGCTTCTAGCCGCTCCGGAGTCAATGCCTTCTTATCATGCAATTTTGCATCACCATCAACTGACCTCAGTCGCAAAACTCTAGCGAAGGTCCTTTTGGTGGCCACATACCATAATTTATCAGACATCCACCATATGGCATCCTCCTTCTTGTCAAAGTATAGAGTGGCATAGAATTGCATAATGAGCTCATCATTCCAAGGATAAAGAAAACTCATAATATCCTTTACCTTATGACGCTCACAAATTTGGATAACTTCATCAAATACCGGATTGTGAGCTTCAGTCATATAGAGCCAGTCAATTCTTTTCATTTTCATCACAGGGCGCTCCATGGGAAGAAGAACTGTCTCATAATAATCAGACTGAAATCTGTTCCATAACCGCTTGTCCACATATTGATCTTGGTGAAACTCAAGCGGATCCTTGTTCCTTTGTGCTACAATGGCTTTGCCCTTTCCAGAACCCACTTGTCGGCGTTTCGTATAACCGGCAAGTAAATTTGTAGATATAGGAGACCACGCGCCCCCTCTCCTCGAATGGTTAGACTAAAGAAGCCTCGGATGTATACTGGTTTGGGCTGAACGTCCCTACTTCCAGTTTGTGGTGGATCTCATTGCTCAGAGTATGGTAGACTACACGCGAGGGCTAAGGACAGGCCCTTAGCGCTCGTCCGAACGGGAAGCTCAGGAGCCTCGAACGATCGTCCGGATCTGGAGAGCAAGCGAGATGGGATACGAAAAAATGAGGGAGTTCACCCCGGTGCCGGGGACCCTGCCTCCCTTTATAGTCGGAGGGGGTAGGTTACACGAAAATTTGGAGAAAAGAGATGGGGGGGTATGATGCGCCCAGGGAGTTCGGTCTTCGGTCTTCGACGATTGACGGGTCCCTGTTCATCCCATGTCGGGTTGATAGACACAACGGACGTCGTTTCTTCGGGAAGGTGCGGACTCGCCTCCGTCGCCTTCGAGATGCCGATGTCGCTCAGGTCAGACACGACGCCTTTGTCCCTGACGTGGTGAAGGGACGGGTGCTTGACCCAACGGCTCCTATGCTGCCTTGGGAAGAAACCACCTGTCTCAAGATGGACGCCGGGTCCATGGGTCAAGTGACCAGCTAAGTCGACTAACGACGGGCGGAGGTTGTCGAGGTGAAGTTTGTCGGGGCCTCGACCGGGCCTTAGTCGAGCTTCGGGATCGCCTGACCGGGACTTCGGTCGGAGCCTCGCAAACCCGACCTACCGATCGGTCCGTTGTATCCTCTTGGGCCTGGTTGACTGCGAGAAATACAATCTTGAAATAGACGATACTTTGTTGTGGGGTATCCTCGGTATGAGTATTCGCAGTAGCCCTCGGCCGCCCCAAATGCAAAGCGTTCTCGGATGGGCCCTTTGTCTTCGGCTTACATGGTCTTCTCGGCAGTACGGTGAGGCAGCGGGTAGTCTTGGGGGCGGCTACTTCGCCCGGATGAGCCCGACCGATTTGGTCGGTCCGGTTTTGATGGGGTGCGCGCGAGCGCACCCGGTGGGTGTAGCCCCCGAGTTGCTCGGAGAGCTGGTTGGGGGGTTTACATCTGATCGGCGAAGGATCCGACTGAGCGAAGATTGCAAACTTGAGCGAGCCTGAGCCCCCAAGTGGGTCGAGCTGATGCCTCAGGAGGTGGAGTCCGTTTAGTTTGGTCATTTGCCCGACCGGGGCAAGGCGAAGCGCACCGGTGGTGTAGCCCCGAGCCCCGGCAGGTCGGAGAGCTGGTCGGGGGGTTACCCGGGTCGAACGAGTCTGACTGACTTGGTCGGAGGGCCCTGGCTCGACGCTGAGCCGGTCGGCATAGATGCCTGGTTGCCTTGTGCAGGGATTCAGTTTTTAAACGCTGGTTTCACGTCATAGCTGGAAGCGGCCGTGGTTGGCAGGGAGGCCTAGATGCCTTCACGAGAAGTTCTGGTTCCCAAGTGCTCGTTTTACATCGTAGCTAGATGCGGCCATGGTTGGCGGGGAGGTCCGGATGCCTTCGCGAGCGGTTCCGGTTCCCGATCGCCTGTTTAACGTCGTAGCTAGACGCGGCCATGGTCGGCGGGGAGGTCCGGATGCCTTCGTGAGAGGTTTCGGTTCCCGAGTGCTTGTTTAACGTCGTAGCTTGACGCGGCCGTGATCGGCAGGAAGGTCCGGATGCCTTCGCGAGAGGTTCCGGTTCCCGAGTGCTTGTTTAACATCGTAGCTAGACGCGGCCGTGATCGGCAGGGAGGTCCGGATGCCTTCGCGAGAGGTTCTGGTTCCCGAGTGCTTATTTAACATCGTAGCTAGACGCGACCGTGATCGGCAGGGAGGTCCGGATGCTTTCGCGAGAGGTTCCGGTTCCCGAGTGTTTGTTTAACATCGTAGCTAGATGCGGCCATGATCGGCAGGGAGGTCCGGATGCCTTCGCGAAAGGTTCCATTTCCCGAGTGCTTGTTTAACGTCGAAGCTAGACGCGGCCGTGATCGGCAGGGAGGTCCGGATGCCTTCGCGAGAGGTTCCGGTTCCCGAGTGCTTGTTTAACGTCGAAGCTAGACGCGGCCGTGATCGGCAGGGAGGTCCGGATGCCTTCGCGAGAGGTTCTGGTTCCCGAGTGCTATTTTTACGCCGTAGCTTGGCGAGTTAGTCGGGCTGGTTTAACGCCGCAGCTAGGCAAGGGGCATCCTTCCCGAGTCCTCATCGGGCGAGGTAGTCTGCGGGAGGAGAGGCCGCTGTCGGTCCCACGTGTACGCCCCGTCCGCAGGTGTGGGACCTGGAGGGGGTGAGCAGACGCGTGTTTGCCATACGTCGGCCGAACACCGTGCTCGTGGAGCTACAAACGGGTTATCCAAGTGGGCCCTGGATATAAAGCGATCTCCGAGCAGACGATCCCTGCGTCGGGTGTCCGACCCGCTGGGGGCGACCCATAAAAAACCTTTCTTTACTCGATCCCGCATCGACCCCGAAAGCAAGCCAGAATCTCGGCACACAATGGCCGCTGCCCTTTAGGGGGGCTCCGTGGGAGAGTTTGAAGTATGGTCTCGGACATGAGCTAAGGCGATTGGGTCGTCCGCCAACCCAACTAATGATCCACCGAGGGTTCGCCTTGAACTTGCCCCTCGCTCACTTGCCTACTGGGGTCGGCTGAGGATCCACTTGGTGGATTTTGCCTTTGGGACCCGCGGCCAGGTCTTAATCGTGAGGCATTCAAGCCTTCTCGCCAACTCGAGGCTGCTAGGGCCTGGTGGGCTTTTTCTTCTTGCCTCGGGTCGGTTTGAGCCGACCCGGAGGCGGTGATCAAGAGGTCGCGGGGCGTTTCGCCCGGAGCGATACCCCAACGTCTCTGTAAGCATTTAATGCGCGTGCGGGAATTAAATGCGAAGCGAGATGATTAGGATCGATACGACTCACCAGCGACGCGTCCTGGCGCTCCGATGCGATGGGTGACACTTCATACGAGGCTGTCTTGGCTGGTGCTCACCCGGTCGACACACGTCCGGCTGGTGCCTGTTCGACACCCATAAGTCTGGCGCGGGAGAGGCGTTATGGCACACTCCTGCTTTCGCTTTTGGCGCCCCCTTGGCTTTGCCTTCCTTGTTCCTCGTTTTCTCCTGAGACGAGAAAAAGAAACAAAGGGGTTGGGAGAGAGTGCTCACATTCCTTTCCTCCGACCCTCGATTGCTCGCGGATTGGAGATGTCGTGGTCGGAGTGCACTTCCGAGGTCAGCCGCGCGCTTGGTCTGGAGAGGAAGGGGCTCCTCCCCCTGCGAGATGCCTCGCAATAGAGGGTCCCGACGGGGGCCACGGAACCAGCTCCGGAGGTGGGGGAGATCGTGATCCCCGCCTGGTTCTATGAGCGCGGGTTCGGACTCCCGCTTCATCCCTTTGTCCGTGGGATGCTGCACTACTACGGGATTGAGGTGCATCATCTCAACCCTAACGGCGTGCTTCACATAGCGATCTTCATAACGCTGTGTGAGGCGTTCCTGGGGATCGAGCCCCACCGCGCCGTGGAAGTACTCTTCTACGCCCGATCGTGGAGGGATAAGTTTGGGCGCCACGGCGCCCATGAAGGGTGCGCCATCCAGCTACGCCCGTCACGGGCGGAGTACATCCCTTGAAGCCGCCGATGTCGAACCGGGATGGCACTCGAGTGGTTCTATGCTCGAACTCGAAAGCGGCGCCCACCTTCACCGCCTCTCCCGAATCAAGAGAAGAGTGGGGCTGGGGCCTCGATAAGAAGGAGAAAAAGAAGGTGGAGTCGATCTTGGAGCGGATCAAGCTTCAGCGGGAGTGGGGCCTGACCGGCAGCGCCGTTGTACGCGCATTCATGAAGATGCGCGTGCAACCCCTTATGGATAGGCCGCGCCCCATCTTCCTGTATGGCGGGGCGTCCAACCCCATGAGGATGGCTACGGCGGAACTTGATGCGTCAGAGCTCGAGGCCAGGGTGGCCAATGTGCTGGTCGGGGGCGCTATCACGGCGGCGGGTGGCACCCCTGAACCTTTTTCAATGGAGAACCCCCCGAACCTGGTAGGCCGAGCAGTTCCCTTTCCCCCCTTTTTGTGTCCTCAGCTTTTTGACATCTGAATTAACTAGTGATTCGCACTATTCGTGGATCGGGCAAGATGGTGTCCGGCCGCCATCGCCAGAGAGAAATGCAGAAGGCCCAGGCCCGTGAGGCGGCCGCCCTGAAAGAGTCTGCCCGCAAGAAGCGGAGAGAGGAGAGGAGGAGCGAGAAGAAGAGGGAGCGCATGGCCAGAGTTGCGCGCGGCGAGGACGCCTCTGTGACCACCGCTGTCAGTACCACCGATCCGGTGTCGTCCTCGAGCAACGGTGGTGGCGACAGCCTCGACGATCCGTATGAGGCCTTCCTCGGGCCACTGGTTGGCGGCGAGCCCTGCGAGGGTGTCGGTACGAGCGCCTCTATCGCCGCGCCCCAGGTGGAGGTCCCCCAAGAGGAGACGTCCCTGGGGAAACGAAAGGGCGATACGCCTCCACCAAGGAGGACAACGAAGAGAATGCTGCTACCGTTCAATCGCTCGGCGGTGGTAAGCTCGGACGAGGTGGTGGTCCAGGGTGAAACGACGCCGGGTCCGTCTCCAGCGATGGTCGGAGCGTCAAGCGCCGTCCTACCGCCGTTGGCGGAATCGGGGCCACCGCCGGAGGCTCTCAAGGAATTGGAGCGCGAGGAGGCTCCGTCACTCCCCGACGGGTCGGGGACCGGAGGAGACACGCGAGAGCTTCTGCCACCGCCGCCAGGGCCCGCGCCAGCTGGCGCAATCTGGCGCCTCTGGCGCCTACCGTCACCGCCCAGGGACCCGCGAAGGGGATAGCCCGGACGCCGGGGGCTGTTGACGTCGAAGCGCAGACCGGGGCGACGAATATCCCCCCGCAATCCGAGACACGCTAGCCTGCGCTAACCTGGCCAGGCAACGACCCTTCCGGCAAGCTGCAGTTCACGCTGGACGCCGAGGCGGAGGTCGAGTTGTGGGGGACCTTCCAAGAGGGCGCGCAACAGGCGAGAAGAGGGGGGCTCGCGCTGCCCTTATCGACCTTCCGCATTAGGGACCCCATTGTAGAGTAAGTCTTTTTGCTTGATGTCGAGGTGGTTTCAACTCCGATCCTGCTGACACCGAGCTTTTTCCTTCTCCATCCCAGGGCCTCCGCCTCGGGATCAGGTCGTTCGTCAGCGGCATTCATGATGACCGCCGAGCGGGAGAAGTGGGCACCACCGGGGCCGCTCCTGATGCTCCTCCAGCCGCCCCGGGCGGTCTCTCGGGAGCCCGAGCCGCGTCTGTGGTGACGCGGCTGGAAGCCTCCCTGCAAATCCGGGCCGCAGCAGACGCCGCCCAGAAAGCGGAGATGTTACGGCAGCGGGCCTGGATCCGTGCCCTGGAAGGGAAGCTCTCCAAGACGCACGAGGAGGTGCGGGCGCTGCGGTACTGAGCCGGTGCCACAGAAGAAGGACTGGCCAAGGTGCAGGAGGAACGCTGGAACCTGCGCGATGACCTCATGAACGTGCTTGGTCCGGCCTTCGAAAGCATGGCCAGAAGCTTCAGACCACTGGGGGTGGATCTGTAGGAGCCGCCGGAGCGCAACGAGCTGCACTATGCCCTCGCCCTATCCCGCGCGGCCAACGTCCTGGCCGACCTACCCCACATCTTACGCGAGCGTTCGTCTCGCAAGGGGCGGGAGGTCGCCGTATCCATGGCGGAATATGTGCTGGCCTGTTGTGCCAGCCGCCATGCCGCCTTCGACCCGATCGCGACCATTGGCGGGGTCGAAGGAGACGTGGATCGAGCGCAGGCTAGAGTGCGGCCGGCAGCTAAGATGGTGGCGGGGCTGGTCACAGTCGAGGTGAACACCGACAGCTCCGAGGACGACGACGACTTCGCCGGAAGAGCTTTCGGGTGCCCGCAGCTTGCTTTTTGCTTCTAGGGGCGCAGTGCATGTACATATTCCATGCTATGAACTTTGGGGATTTTACTAGATACTTTACATTTCTTCGCCGTAATGAACACTCATCAAGCGACCATAGCTTTCTAGGCACCACCGGGGTTGCGAAAGCGTAGGTCGGAGTGTTAGTATCTTGGGGAAGACGTAAAAAGATGCCTTGGGATTCAGTAGCCCGAAAAACGTGTCCCGGGTCGGCCACGGGTCGCCTCGCGCGGGCACTTCCTTCTCCCACGCAGTACTACTTCGCAACCGTAGCCACAGGGGCGTAGGCCGTAGTACTCGGGTCGAAAGGGTTACCGTTTGCAAGGGGCCTGGTGGCCGGTCGGGATGCCACCCCAAGCGGGTATGCAAGGATGCAACTTCGAGATAAAGACCTGCTGATTCCTTAGCATTCTACGCGACCGGCACAGTGGTTCCGTGTCCGACCGGTCGGCGGTCGGAACGGTCGCACCTGGTGACTCGGTTGGGCGCCAAGTCAACGGGCCCAGCTGATCTGAAAACGCGCGGAGGTCGAAGACGAAGGCCCCCGATCGGATCTTGCAGCGGGCGCTTATTAGGCCCGAGGCTCTGATGAACCAAACCTCGGCCTCGCCCAGGATGCCTCGGCAAAGACCGCCGCCAGAGCAACATTCCGTCTGCCGCAGGGAGGCGAGGAGGGCCACGCGACCCCTTGGCCAGTTGGAAGTGAACTCGACGCGCTGCTGGGCGATGCCAGCGATGAAGGCTCGGCCGACGCTGCTCCAGATCGCCCCGAGTTCGCCAACCCTGGCCTTTTGGGGCCTCCGGCTGCTCACGTCGCCGTCGAAGCTCCGCGGCAAGAAGCTCGAGGAGTGGCGGGTCGAGGACAACCCGCGACGGGCGGTTAACTCGCTCCTAGCGAATGCATCGTCGAGTCCGCGCCATCGTTGGTGAAGAAGACCATCGAGGAGGGAAATGGGAATCCGGAGATCACGGAGATGACGCGCAGAAGCCCCTACCTGGCGCGCCAACTGTCGGCGTTTCGTATAACCAGCAAGTAAATTTGTAGATATAGGAGATCACGCGCCCCCTCTCCTCGAATGGTTAGACTAAAGAAGCCTTGGATGTATACTGGTTCGGGCTGAACGTCCCTACTTCCAGTTTGTGGTGGATCTCGTTGCTCAGAGTATGGTAGACTACATGCGAGGGCTAAGGACATGCCCTTAGCGCTTGTCCGAACGAGGAAGCTCAGGAGCCTCGAACGATCGTTTGGATCTCGAGAGAAAGCGAGATGGGATACGAAAAAATGAGGGAGTTCGCCCCAATGCCGGGGACCCTGCCTCCCTTTATAGTCGGAGGGGGCAGGTTACACAAAAATTTGGAGAAAAGAGATGGGGGGTATGATGCGCCCAGGGAGTTCGGTCTTCGGTCTTCGACGATTGACGGGTCCCTGTTCATCCCATGCCGGGTTGGTAGACACAACGGACGTCGTTTCTTCGGGAAGGTGCGCACCTGCCCACTGGTCGTCTGCCAGATGCTAACGTCGCCTGTGCTGTATTACGTATGCTCCTTTGTCCCTGACGTGGTGAAGAGACGGGTGCTTGACCCAACGGCTCCTATGCTGCCTTGGGAAGAAACCACCTGTCTCAGTATGGACGTCGGGTCCATGGGTCAAGTGACCGGCTCGAAGTCGACCATCGACGTGGCGGAGGTTGTCGAGGTGAAGTTTGTCGGGGCCCTGACCGGGGGCCTTAGTCGGAGCCTTCGGGATCGCCCGACCGGGACTTGGCCGAGCCTCCGCAACCTCGACCGGCCGATCGGTCCGTTGTATCCTCTTGGGCCTGGTTGACTGCGTGAAATACAATCTTGTAATAGACGTATACTTTGTTGTGGGGTATCCCTGGTATGAGTATTCGTCACCACTCGATAATCAACCACTCGAAGGGGCATCATCTGGCCAGGGTATCTCCACAAGGGCTGATACTTCTCAAACGGACCAATGGCTTCACGAGATGATTGATGATGCTTCTTCTTTTGCTCACGAAGCTTCGCATGGGTGTCCGCGGGATGCTCTTCGGTAGGATGCTCCTCGGGATCATCTTGAGCATGAGCTTGAACAGGAGATGGAGCAACGGGAGGAGCGGTAAGCAAGTTAGCATGACCCTGGCTGACCTTCCTCACGGCTTGTCTTTTCTTCTTGGAAGCGTCGGAAACGGGAGAAGAGGGAGGAGAGTCAACGGGAGGACGCTTCCTAGCACCGGAACCTCCCTGGGAAGAAGCCATCTGAGAGGGAACAAGGAATGGAGTGAAAAAGGGTTCACAAGAATGTAAGTTTTATAATTTAGATTTTTGGGCCGAGAGGTATAGCCCGGATACTCCGGGGATTTAGTCCGGACTGTCCGGACAATTACTCCGGATACTCCGGATAAAATGTCCGGATAGTCCGGAGTGTACAGATTTCAACCCAAAAACCTAACTTGTAAACAATGTACAATCTCTAAGAGCACATTCGAGGGATCAAACAAGGAGATGAATATACTCTAGCAATGCAACCTATTCCTAGGTATTTCAAAGGGCAAAGAAGGTTGGGATCAAGAGAAGGGCATACCGCGAGAAGAAACAACCAAAGCGACGAATGACGAGCGGAGATCCCTTCCCCAACCTCCGAGGATGATCCGGAGACTCCGGAAGGTGAGGAGCACACCGGAGATCGAAGGGGAGCTGAGGGCGGTGACTAGGGCAACAAGATTGGGGCAGATGCGGTGGGAGAAAAGAAGGAAGAGAGAGAAATAATTCCCCCCGCAAGGGCTTTATAGGCAGATCGCTCAACCCGGATACTCCGGACAATTAGCCCGGATACTCCGGACTATCCGGAGAGTCCGGACAAAAACTCCGGACTGTCCGGGTTGACAGCTCGGGATTCAAAAGGGAATTTTCAAGGAATGAGAAGAAGTAATGGCTTGAAGCATATAGAAAAGAGGTCCTAAAGGCCCTTCGCACTTTGTGACTAGCGAACATACAATCAAGCAATCCATAGTCACATGGCATTGGACCAAATCTGAAGATCAAAGATTTCATACAACACAAAAATAATCAAAGAAAAGGACCAAATAAATTTTTCTAAAATATTTTGCAAACATCAATCAATGGTGTGCACTTTTCAAGCCAAATTGTGAGAATCAAGAATATTTAGCCCACTTCTCAAATTGCAAAATCTCTTCTCATCAAGTGGCTTGGTAAATATATCGGCTAATTGGTCATTTGTACTCACATGTTGAATATCAATATCGCCTTTAGTGGAATGGTCTCTTAGGAAATGATGGCGGATATCGATATGCTTTGTACGGGAATGTTGGACGGGATTATTGGCAATTTTTATGGCGCTCTCATTGTCACACAAAAGTGGAACATGGTTATAGGTTAGGCCATAGTCATTTAGGGTTTGTCTCATCCAAAGCAATTGGGCGCAACAGCTCCCGACGGCAATATATTCGGCTTTGGCTGTGGATAGGCTACGGAGTTTTATTTCTTGGAGGACCAAGAAACAAGGGATCTTCCTAAGAATTGACAAGTGCCGGAGGTACTCTTCCTATCCACATTGCAACCAGCATAATCAGCATCAGAATAACCAACTAATTCAAAAGATGACCCTTTTGGATACCAAAGCCCAAAATGAGGAGTGTGCACTAAATACCTCAAGATTCTCTTTACGGCCACCATGTGGCACTCTTTAGGGGCGGCTTGAAATCTTGCACACATGCACACGCTAAGCATGATATCGGGCCTAGATGCACAGAGATATAGTAGAGAGCCGATCATCGAGCGATATACCTTTTGGATGACCGGTTTACCTTCTTTGTCGAGGTCTAGATGCCCGTTGGCTTGCATTGGCGTCTTGATTGGTTTGGCGTTCTCCATACCGAACTTCTTGAGCATATCCTTGATGTACTTCGTTTGGCATATAAAAGTTCCTTCCTTGAGTTGTTTGACTTGAAATCCATGGAAGAACTTCAACTCTCCCATCATGGACATCTCGAATCTCTTGGTCATTATCCTGCTAAACTCCTTGCACAAATGTTCATTAGTAGACCCGAATATAATGTCATCAACATATATTTGACAAACAAATAAATCATCATCAATATGTTTAGTGAAGAGAGTAGGGTCGGCCTTTCCCACTACGAAACCCTGTTCGAGGAGAAAATCGCGAAGACACTCGAACCACGCTCTCGGTGCTTGCTTAAGCCCATAGAGAGCCTTATGTAGGAAGTAGACGTGGTCCAGATGATTTGGGTCTTCGAAACCGGGTGGTTGCTCAACGTAGACCATTTCGGAGAGTGATCCATTCAAGAAGGCGCTTTTCACGTCCATTTGATACAACTTAAAATCATGGTGTGTAGCAAAGGCAAGTAATATTCTAATAGATTCAAGCCTAGCTACGGGAGCATATGTTTCATCGAAATCCAAACCTTCGATTTGCGTGAAGCCTTGAGCAACTAACCGGGCTTTATTTCTCATCACTATTCCATTCTCGTCTTGCTTGTTCCGAAACACCCATTTGGTTCCAATCACATTTTGCTTGGGCCTTTCGACAAGCTTCCACACTTGGATTCGTTCGAAGTTATTTAACTCTTCTTGCATAACCATCACCCAATCCGGATCTTGGAGTGCTTCTTCTACCTTAAGCGGTTCAATAGAAGAAACAAAAGAGTAAAATTCACAAAAATTTGCAACTTTAGATCTAGTGGATACTCCCTTGTTAATGTCTCCAAGGATGTTGTCGACGGGGTGATCTCGTTGCACGCTTTGGTGAACTCTTGGATGAGGTACGGTTGCGTTGATTCTTTGGATTTGACCCTCATCAACTTGAGTGGCATTCGAACCGTCTTGGGCTCGCATGGATGAGGAAGGAGCAACATTTGTAGCAGTGCAGTCCGGAATATCCGGGGTTGAATCCGGACACTCCGGGTTAGTCTGGATACTCCGGACATTATCCCGGACACTCCGAGTTGGGGTGCTCGGGATTTCATCTTGCTCCACTAGTTTCACCTCCCCAATGGCCAATTTCTTGATAGGTTCTTCCCTATCAATTACATCACAATCAACTTTTTCTACTTGAGAACCGTTAGTTTCATCAAATGTCACTTCAAGCGAAATTTCAACCACACCGGTGGTGTTGTTGAAAACTCGGTATGCATAGGCATTTGATCCATAGCCAAGCAAGAAACCTTCATCTACTTTAGGAGCAAATTTAGATGACTTAGCTTTCTTATTGAGGATGTAACATTTGCTTCCAAAGACTCGGAAGTAGGATACATTGGGTTTCTTCCCGGTGAGTAGCTCGTACGCCGTCTTCTTTAAAATCTTGTGAAGATATAGCCAGTTGGAACTATGGCACGCGGTGTTGATGGCCTCCGCCCAAAATATATCGGAGACTTTGTACTCGTCAAGCATTGTGCGCGCCATCTCGATGAGAGTGCGATTCTTCCTCTCGGCCACCCCATTTTGTTGAGGGGAATAGGGAGCCGAAAACTCATTCTTGATGCCTTCTTCATCGAGAAACTCCTCAACGCCGGTATTCTTGAATTCGGTGCTGTTATCACTTCGAATTCTCTTTATCTTCACTTCAAACTCATTTTGAGCCCTTCTCATGAATTTCTTTAGAGATCCTTGGGCTTCACCTTTATCATGCAAGAAAAATACCCAAGTGAAACGAGAAAAGTCATCAACAATAACTAAACCATACTTGTTTCCTCCAATGCTTATGTAGGTGATGGGACCGAACAAATCCATGTGAAGCATCTCCAATGGCCTTGAGGTGGTCATCACGTTCTTCGCGGGATGAGAGGCTCCAACTTGTTTCCCGGCTTAGCACGCGTTACACACCCTATCTTTCTCAAAGACAACATTTGTTAGTCCAAGGATGTGATTGCCTTTAATGAGTTTGTGAAGGTTCCTCATACCAACATGGGCAAGCCGGCGATGCCATAACCAACCCATGCTAGATTTAGCCATAAGACACGTTTCGAGGTTGATTCTATCCGTAGTGAAATCTACAAGATAGAGATTCCCTTTCAAACGTCCCTTAACAGCTATTGAACCATCATCCCTCTTAACGACATCCACACCCTTATCACTAAACACACAATTATAGCCCGCTTCACATAATTGAGCAACGGACAATAAATTGTAGCTTAGTGATTCAACAAGCAAAACATTATTTATATGGAAATCATTGGTAATTAAGATCTTACCTAAACCTACCACTTCACCTTTTCCATTATCGCCAAAGATGATGCTTTCACTATTCGATCCATTGGCTTCCAAATGTGCGAACATTGCCCTTTCTCTGGTCATATGATGCGTACATCCGCTATCCAAGATCCAACTTGATCCACCGGAGATGTAGGCCTACAAAATTGGATGGGCTTGCTTAAAGGAGTAACCACAATATTGCCCTTTTTCCCTTTGGGTGGAATATATCCAAGCCCATGCTTCATAGTGTTACCTTGTCGCTTACCTAGAAACTCCTCTAGTCCCTTACTTGCTTTGTAGGACTTTTGAAGTCCATCTTCAAGCATTCCCTTGAGCTTCTCATTTTCATATGCTAACACTTGCAATGTCTCAAGGTTAGTGACATAAGTATCAATATTAACGTTGTAGCATCTAGCGCACCCATTGCTAGTAGAAGGTAATGAAAAATTGGAGCTAATGGTTGAGGTAATCGGAGGGCTATTCTTAAGATCAACAAGCTTCAACTCAAGAGCCTTGCAAGCAACCTTTGCCTTAGCAAGTTCCTCTTTAAGTGAAGCGTTGGTGATCTCAAGACTAGTCACCTCGGATTTGGTCAATTTTGAGTTCTTAACCAATTCCTCATTTTTCTCTTTTTCAAAAGATAAGCTCTTCTCTAGCTCACGATTTTTCTCCTTTTCGAGGATGAGCAAATCCTCTTGAGCCTCGAGAGTAGCTTCCTTTTGTTCTACAACTTCCTCCAATTTTTCAATATCTTTTATAAGCATATCTAATTTTTGAATGTCAAAGTCCTTAATTGACTTGATTACACAATCATCATCACTATCATCCATACATGAATCAACAATAGAAGAGGATGAAATTTTGATTGATACCTTTCGCCCCTTAGCCATAAGGCACATTGGAGCGTTTTCGTCGTCATCGCTCAAATTGTCGAAGAGGCCATTCGACTTTGTCGGAGTAGAGGATACGGCGATGGAGGCGATTCCTCCTTCATCGGAGTCGGAGCTTGAATCGGAGTCGGAGTTTGAATCCCACTCTTCTCCAATGTGTGTTTGCCCCTTATTCTTGTAATGCACTACAAGAAACTGGAGAAAATTCGTGGGTTTTTTAAATTCGTGGGCCAAAAAACCCCACGAATTTAAGTAATTAAATTCGTTGGTTTATTAAAAGCCCACAAATTTAATTAAATTCGTGGGCCAAAAAAATACCGACGAATTTATGTATTTAAATTCGACGGCTTGTAATATTACCCACGAATTTAATTAAATTCGTGGGCCAAAAGTGCACCCACGAATTTAAGCCCGAACTTAGGCTAGGCGAGCGTCTCTCTCTCTCGCAATCTCACACCGCCGCCCCGCTGCTCTCTCCGCGACCAGCGCGCCGCCGCCCGCCCTCCCACGCCCACGCTCCCGCCCGGCCGCGCGCCTGAACGCGCCCGCCCGCCTCCTCCCGCTCACCTGCTCGCGGCCGCCACTTCGACGCCTGGCGGCTTCGGCTTAGCTCGGACCCAGCGACGCCGTCGGCCGTCGCCGCCGCCGCCGCCGTCCCCATCCTCGACTGCCAAGGACAAGACGGGTTCATCAAGCGGCAGGATCGAACGCCACGGTGAGTTCTTCCTCCGAGCCGATCGTGCATGATGGGTAGTCTCATTTGCAATCTTGTATGCACAATATGTGAATGGAATGGGTTTTGTCGAGATTGTGGTCCTAGAACTAGGATGTGTCAACGACCTTCTATTATGAGTCCTTTTTACTCTGGAGGTTTCATCCTTTATGTTTCAGTTTATTAATTTAGTGATGAAATGATGAGTGATGAATCATATATACCTTATTGAAAGGAAGCAACCTTCCGGTTTTAGACCTTGTGCCCTCGGGAATAAGATCGATGATGAGTTGTTCTTGACCACCGCACGAGCAACTTGGGAATGGAAGGGCATGGTACGACTTATAAGCGTGTGCAGACTATCACGAGTATATAATATGAGTGTGAGAATGTAGATGTTGTAATCGACCTCTTTCATTGACTCGATTGCAGCGCACTTGATGTCTATAAAATATATAATGTGGGGCTTTCGTAACAAAATGTTATGTATTTATCATAATGCTCAAATGTGGGGTCCTGATTTAAGTACACTCAATCATCCTAACCTAGCATGAGGACTTTAAAGTATTTCATACATGTTGGCATATGTCCTAGCATGAGGATTTAAGTACACTCAATTTGAGTTGTTGCTAACTTGCTATATTCTTCTAATCTCTTGTTTGATGTTTCATTTAAAGGTCGAATAGTGGAATCCTCTTATACTCTTATTGCTTTTTTGTTAAGTTAGTTTAGATTTTTTGCCAAAGTGTTTTCTAGTTAATCATTGCAGAACTTTTAAACTTGTATAATTCTTTGGATGCATTCTGAGGTTACATGTGCAGGTGAATGCATAACAATCTCTATTTATTTTACAATTCAAATATGGGCATAAAATTCATTTAGTCTCAATGTGAAACGATTAATTCGTTTAAAGTTATTTCATCTCATTTTATATTCACTGCATATGGTATATATATTTTTATTCTCTCGCTGCCGTTGTATATAACGTTAGAGTTTAGGGTTTGCGTCGAACAGTAGAGAGCTTAGGCGTCACCCGTTCGGGAACGGCACATCTCACATTTGCTTGTGAGGTGCGCGGTTCCGAATTGTCCAGCGTATTTTGGACAGCCCGAGAATGTTGGTTGTTGCATGGGGCTGTGGCGCGCGGCGATCGAGCGTGATTTCGCGCATAACCTGTTGTTCTCCGACGCACCAAAGATCAGCGTGCGTTTGGAGACGGCAAAAATTATCTTTGCCGAATTTCGTTCGTTCAGAAGCGCACGCCACAGTCGCATGCAACGGCCTCCATTCTGGGTGGGTTTAGAACACATCTTTCCTAATAGGATTGTCTTTGTCACCTAAGCCACGGTCGTGACGCTGACGCTGCGTTTCATTTGTTTAGCTTTGAGAATGGGTGACGATCGAAGGGCGATGTATGACGGATGGAGGAGTGATGAGGGCACACAAGGGAATGGGGGCAGATCACGGATGCTTTCTTGAAGCAAGCATTCACGGAGGAGCTGAATATGTGTATTGCCCGTGTACCCTCTCGAGAATAACAGCTACTACAAAGAAGGATATAGTGCAAGATCACATTTGCAAAACGGGTTCATGCCTAACTATTTGGTGTGGCATCACATGGAGAGGCCGCAGGCGAGCCATTGAGTCGGACCATGGGGAGGATGACGACCGGATGGAAGAGATTTGGATGATCTTGGTGGGGATTGAATTTAACTCGGGGAGGGTCACGGTAGGAGGAGGTTAAGGAATTCTATAGGCTACTTGACGCCTCGGATGCGGTTGCATGACTTGACCAATGTGACCGTCTGCAAAGCGGTTACACGGCTTATGTCGATGAAGTCAAGTTCAATTTTTCGAACAAATGCTTGAACGCTTTGCTTGAACTTATGAATGATGTCCTTCCGCCTAACCACAAGATGCCAAAGGATTTGTACCAATCGAAAAAGTTGATGGACGGCCTCGGGATGAATTACCAGAAGATTGATGTGTGCGAGAATAATTGCATGCTGTTCTGGAAGGATCATGACAAGGATACTCATTGTATGCATTGCGGTAAGTGTAGATTCGTTGAGGTGGTAGATGAGGAAGGGGTATCAGTGACTACAAAGGTCGCGACTAAACAATTTGTACATGCCGATCACGGATAGGCTTAAATGGTCAGTACATGTCAAAAGAAACAATAAACATATGCGGGGCACAAAGAAGATAAACGTGAGGACCGAGACCCGGATATGATGGTGCATCCGTCTGATGGCGAGGCATGGCAGGCATTGGACCGATTCGATCCTGCATTTGCAAGCGACCCTAGGAGTGTCCGTCTTGGTTTATCCACGGACGGTTTCACACCTTTCAGCACAAGCGCTAGCCCCTACTCTTGTTGGCCGGTCTTCATCATGCCATACAATCTTCCACCTGAGATTTGCTTGAAAGAGGGGTTCATATTCCTTGCTCTTGTCATTCCAGGTCCTAAGCATCCAGGGAAGGATCTCAATGTGTTCATGCGGCCCTTAATTGATGATCTGAAAAAGTTGTGGCGAGGGGAAAAGGCATACGACAGCGTTGCTGGTAGAGAATTTACCTTACGAGCCGCATACCTGTGGTCGGTCCATGATTTGTTGGCATATGGCATTTGGGACGGCTGGTGTGTTCATGGTCGCCTGTGTTGTCCAATTTGTATGGCTGACTATGATGCATTCAGGCTCACGCACGGTAAAAAGATCACATTCTTCGATTGCCATCGACGATGGCTTCCGGCGAGGCACCCTTTCAGGAACGATGCCAAAGCATTTCAAAAAGGAAAGAAAGTTAAAAAGGGTCACCGGTTTACTCACAGAGAGGAGATAGCTGAATGGCATAGTCGGCTTGAATGATCTACTAAGTGGGTTTCATCGGCTATGGAAAGGAGCACAAGCCGACTCATATTTCTTTTCTTTGGGAGCTGCCTTACGTGAAAGCTTTGATTCGTCGCATAACATAGATTTGATGCACCAAGAGCGCAATGTGGCAGAAAGCATCATAAGCATGGTGTTTGATGTAACCGACAAAACAAAGGATAACGTGAGTGCTAGGAAAGACATGGGTGATCATTGTGCTAGGCCGTGGCTCGAGGTTAAAGTTGGTTTAAATGGAAATGAGAGCCGGCCACGAGCTCCATACTGTGTGAAGCCAGAAGACCGTAAACAGATTTTAAGTTTCCTGATCGCTATGCATCTAACATAAAACGGGTTGTGAATGTCAGCACCGGTAAGCTAAACGGGCTAAAGAGTCATGATTACCATATTATCATGGAAAGACTTGTTCTGGTAATGTTTCATGGCTATTTTGATAATGAGTTGTGGAGGATGTTAGCCGAGCTCAGTTACTTCTATAGGCAGATATGCGCTAAGGAAATCTCGAAGACATTGATGCAGAAGTTAGAGAAGGGAATTCCTTTGCTTGTATGCAAGATGGAAAAAACTTTCCCACCTGGTTTTATGAATGTGATGCAACATCTGCTGGTGCATCTGCCTTGGGAAGCGATGGTTGGAGGTCCTGCGCAGTTCAGATGGATGTATAGTCAGGAAAGGGAGTTGAAAAAGCTTAGAGCTACAGTGCGCAACAAGGCAAGGGTAGAAGGGTGTATCGCAGAGGCTTATGCAAGTAAAGAGATCACAAACTTCTCAACAAAGTATTTCGCAGTCAAGCACAACGTGAGTGCCCCTGTCTCCTCTCATTTTATATAGCAATTCAGGAGGTGCAATCGCATTAGATGTTTTATGGTTGATTCGTTGATTAGTACCTGCAAAATGTTATATCAGCCTATGTGGTGTGCGAATGCTTTAATTTGGATGATATTGCTGTTTCTGATGTATAAGTTTGTTTAGATCTGTAGTCTCCTTGCATGATTAATTGTGTGGTTACTAGCTTTGAAAATGTCATGGCATTTTCAGTGTTAATGGATGGATGGTGCTATGTGAATATGTCGGTTTTGCTTGTTGATTGGATATGATTGCATTATTGAACAGAACCTTATTATGTTTGTGGGTGAAGTTTGTGACATCTGGATAAGTTGATATAATTTATTTGATGGGTGCACATGGAACTATCCATAAGCTTGTGTAAAGTCCGGATTAAGTCTAACTACCTAGCGCTATATATAGGTGGTGATACCAAAGATGTATATCGATGCAACGCATTGTCGATATACGTTGTTAATTGGATCTTGTTTCTGCAGTTTTCATTGTCGGTCCACAAATTTGTTTGTGGAATCAATGTTTGTATCGCTCTTATGTGAAACCGATCGATTTAGGTCTCTGCTTGGCCTTTAGTATGTCGCTATGTTCGTTTTGTCATCCGATTATACTAGTTCATTTGGCTTTTACAAGCTTATCCGAAAGTTGGTCTTCCACTTTGTGGTAATCGGTGATAAGTTGTAATCAGATTAATGTTTATTTTCCTTTGCATTTTGGTTTAGTTAGTCTATCCAGTTATTGTTACTGTAATCCCGATTCGAAGGTAGTGTAGACTAATTTCTATTTTATTTGCAAATCGCATGAAACCATCCATCAATTCACCATCCCTTAAGATGAAACTTTGGTTTCCTTTAACAGAAACTTCATATATTCTCTCAAACCTTTTGTGTTAAAGTGGTACAATGAGTAGGATAGCTCCTCCCATTTGCTCACTTGTCAAGTAGATAATTTACCAATGCCTTGTGTTTGATAACTTGAAAGCTGATCAATGTTCTGAAAATTGCCATCTTAACATGATCTGTTGTAGCTGCTTTCGATGAATGCTGATGAGTTTTTGAGCTGTCATAATTTGGAAATTAGATTGGCATTCGGAAATACTCACTACTAGCTTAATTGCTTTTGTTTGCTCGAATTAGTATTACATTTTCTCCAAATTGCATACCAAGCAGATTGTGTTTTGATCCACTAACAAGAGCATATGCATTGCTTATGCTTTTGTTTTCAAATGAACAAATTTGTTGGTGCCAAGCGTGAGGACTAGAGTCATTGCTTCGAGACATTGAAGCTCGCAATATCATCCTCGCATTACCATGCATTTATGTTTGTACTTATTTTATAGCGATTACGATGAAAATGCAATAAAATGATTGTTTCCATAGTCTTACTAAATGATGCATGTTGGTTGTGTGCATATGATTAATGGATGGATTTTAGTTTGGCTTAGTTTACTATTTCGTTAATGTATTTCACTATGACAGGGAGCAGTGGGATTGCGGATGAGAATACATGATAGAAGCATTTGCTTTGTAAATTGTCATTTTGCTGCACATATGGAAGCTGTGAGCTGACGGAATGAACACTTTTACCATGTCTTTAGAACAATGGGCTTTGCTGCCCCTTCGAGTGGATTATTAACAACATCAGGTATTGTTCAATCTTCTCCCATTAACCTTTCTGGATTTGTTAATGGGCATTCAAATTTGCGAATGTCCTACAAATTTGCTAACCACAATCAGCAATCATCTCATGGAAATGCAAAACTTCTTAATCTTATACACTATTACTATACTTGTTTGATGTTACAGTTTCGTACCATTGGTCATCTTCGTGGCGCAAATGTATGTTGTTGCTTCATCTTCAATTTTCTTTTTTAGTGTATAGAGTTATTTCTTGATCCATATTATGAGATTGTAAACATGCCAAAATGTTGCTATGACAGGATCAAGAATGCCCGAGTTGTCGATATGGACATGAGTATGACTGCAAAATCCAAACAAGGTGATAATTGAGTATGATCATTGAGTACATGTTAGGTAGCATCCTACTAACATCTTTCGCCTCTCCAATTGTTTGGTTTCTTTGTAGGCACTTGACCTTATAAGAGAAAAGAATTTCCGATGTTGATGGATTCTTGTTTGGAAGGCCATGTCTCAAACTACGATGGAACAACGACTTGATGCGATTAGCATCCCGTTGTTTCCAATATGAAGCTCGTGACCGTCCAAACTGAAAAGTCGTGGTGTTCGCTCTTGTAAACCTCCGTAAAGATGCTTCGTAATGTTCTTTATTTTATGTGCACACACACGTGATTGATTATCTAAGGATCTCGCTACGGTTTGAGAGATTGATATATATATTATAACTGCAAATGTTCTTTTCTCTGCTGAGTGGATGTCCTATTTACAAGAGAGGTTATGCCGAAATTTTGTACATTTCGGTGACTTAGTTTAGACTCTTGCAAATATTTTCAGATTTAGTTTAGTACTCAGATTGTGCTATAAGAAATTGTCATTTCAGAATTAGTTAAGTTTACTTCATTTGGTATGACAACTGAAGTTAACATTTCAGATTGAGGCTATTAACAGATTTTGCTAAGTTTTACATTTAAATAAGTTTTCAGATTTTGCTATAACACACTGCATCCATGCTTGTTGTGATATCATGAAAGTTGGTGGTTGTGTCTCTTGTGTACAGCACATAGTCGCATACTCATAATGTCCGAAACGTCCACATGTGCACCACTTAAAAAAATAGTGGTTATTACCAAAATATATAACTAAATGTGTTTAAAAAATTACAGGGGTACTATTACTTCCGTTCTTATCTTTAGTAGAATATTCTTACATATTGTTCTGGATTTCTTTTTCTTCAATTCTACAACTATGGTTTTCTTTTTTCTCCCAACTATACGCCATTCTATGACTTTGAGGTAAATTTGCAACATAATTCCCAATACACTGCTCATATAACAATGCTCCAAACAGTTGAAGTTAACTTGTCCAAGACAACAAAATTTGAAATATGGATGAACACTAAACAAACCCCTTGAGTATAAAACACAGGTTAAATTAACCCATCACACCATTAATTTTTGTTCGTATATATATATATATATATGTTATTTATAGTTTTTCAGGTTTGGAAAATGGGCTAGTAACTGCTGCTTTAATTTGGGTATCAAATTACCAAAATAATGATCGAGCTCACATCAATGAAATACAAGTTGGATGGTGGTGGAGTCACTAGGACATATACATTTTTTTTGTATAATGGTCGATAAATTCATGGGCCATATAAAACCCACGAATTTAATGACTAAATTGTGGTTTTATTCATTCACAATTTAAGCTCATAAATTCGTGGTTTTTCCAAATTTATGAATTTATGATTAAATCGTGGGTTTTTCATCATTTAATTTAACCCTTAAATTCGTGGGTTTTTTCAAGAACTCACAATTTATTTAAATTGTGGGTACCCACGAATTTAATTGATTAATTTCGTCGAGTTAAATTCGTGAACTAAATTCGACGATTTGCCCACGAAATTAACTTTAATTCGTGGGTTTTAGCCTAAATTCGTGGGTTTTTGGCCCACGAATTTTTCCCTGTTTCTTGTAGTGATGCTTGAACTTTTTGCTTCTTTCCTTGTCCTTGCCTCGGTACTTGTCCTTTTTATATGGCTTGTCTTCTTTCTTCTCTCGATGTGGACATTCGGCGATGAAATGGCCGGGCTCTCCACACTCATAGCATTTTCTCATTGAGTGTCGTCCTCTTGACTTACTCCATTGATTCTTGGAGTGACTTCCCGGTTTGTAGCCCTTCTTTTTAAGAAATTTATTGAATCTTCTTACGAGCAAGGCCATGTCTTCATTGGTTAGGGGGCCACTTGGCTCATCATCTTCACTTGTACTTTCCTCAACCTCTCTCACGATCTTCACGGCTTCTAGGGCAATACATTTTTTCTTGCCCGACTTGAGTTCTTCAACAACTTCGGCCTCCTTTATCATCATCTCGTCCATCATTAGCCGGCCGATGACATCATGAGGTGTCAAAGTGTCGAAGTTGGGCCGGTCTCGGATTAATTGAACAAGGTTGCGGTTGGTAGAAGTGATCACACGAAGAATTATCTTCACCACGGCCTTGTCCGTAAGATCGGTGCACCCAAGACCCTTAGCTTGATTCACAAGCACCATCAAGCGGTCAAACATTTTGGTGTAGGATTCTCCCTCTTCCAGAGTGAACCGGCTTAGCTCACCAATAATGAGCTCTATCTTCGATTCTCGAACACTTGAAACTCCTTCATGACTGACCATGAGCCTATCCCAAATAGCTTTTGCTTCTTCAAGTCCATCGACTCGGTTGAAGTCGGAATCACTTAACGCATTAAACAAGGCATTGACGGCCAAGTCATTGAAATGTTGATCTTTATCTTCTATGGGAGTAAGGTTGTTTGGATCAACGGGCTTGAAACCTGTTTGCACAATCTTCCAAATAGAAGGGTGAAGCGATCTCAAGTGCATCTTCATCTTATGTTTCCATGCGGTATAGTGAGTGCCATCGAAATGAGGCGCTCGACCGGAGGGCACGGAGACATAAGATGAGGAGCTTGAGACACCAAGAGAGGTGTAATAAAATGGAATAGCAACCCCAATACCGGAGCCCGTATCCATGGTTTGGTTACGGCCTTCAGTATGCTTCTGTGTATCTGACATCTTAGATTCTCCAAGCGGTTAAGCCAAACTACGGAGATTTGGCTCTGATACCAATTGAAAGGACCTGTGATGTCGCCTAGAGGGGTGGTGAATAGGCGGATTAAAAAATTTGCAACAAATTAAATTCTCCCGAGGGTCTGAGCCCGGAGTGTCCGGGGTTTTTATCCGGATACTCCGGACTATCCGGACTATCCGGGGTATTTTCTCAACAATTTAAATGAATACAAATACTCTAAATGAAGTCAGGTACCTGAGGATTATGTGGATCTAGAGCCAAACACAAAGATAGAGTAGATCGGGGCTCCGAAAGGTTCAAGACCAACAAACCCTAGCACAAACAAATGAAGAACAAGAAGGCAACGATTTTTACCCGAAGTTCGGATTCTTGAAGGGAATCCTACGTCTCCGTTGAGGAGGCACAAAGCCCGGGTCCCTCTTGACCACTTTCCTCCCGGTGTTGCACAAAGCACTCGCCGGTCTTCTTCTTGCCTCTTTCCTTTCGGAGGCGAGGCTTGCCTTCACAAACTTCCGGGGCTCTCCACACCAAGTCTTGGAGGCTCCCGGTGACTCCTTGCCATCTAGGAGCCCTTCAAACTCCAAGAGTAACAAATACGCCGCTAAATCGCCTTGGAGGATGAAACTTGTGCTCAAGAATCAAAATGCAAGCTCAAAGCACTTAAATCCCCTCCTTTCTCCCCAAAGATTCAAATCAAATCAAGGATTCAAGTGGGTAAAGGAGGCTAGGGCTCAAGAGAGTGAGAGAGAGAGCTTGAGTATTAAATGCTGCAATAAATGAAGTGGCCAACGGTTAGATTTGGAGTGAGGGCTTAAATAGGCCACCCAAAATCCAACCGTTACATTGTGAGCTGCGCAAACCCCGGACTATCCGGACATTTAGTCCGGGGTGTTCGGACTCAATGAGGTATGCCTTGAACCGAGAAGGTGAGCCCGGAGTGTCCGGACTTAATCTTCGGATACTCCGGACTTACCGGATACTCCAGACCTTTTAACCCCGGAGTGTCCGGACTAAATATCCGGATACTCCGGACTTACCAGAGAAAGCAACCGAGGGCCCTAACCCGGAGTGTTCGGACTAAATGTCCAGATACTCCGGCCTGACCCACTCGGCCAGAAGTATCCTTCTGGTAGAAATGCAATGTTTTGAAAAACTTCGAGATGCAATTTTCATTCTATGAGCACAAGCATATCCTAGAAGCGATTTTCCGTTGTATCGCCCTTAATAGTATGGCTATCCTTAGACTCAATAAAATAAAAAATTTACGACTAAAGTCTTGATGCCGCTTTTTCAAATTTTGAATATGGTGGGGATCTCCAAGCGCTTTCCAACGATGATATCTTCTCGATCACTACATAGAATCTCACTTGCACCGTTAGTATATAGAATTGTGTTGCCATAAATCACCAAAACTCTTTGAGGGGCCTAGATGCACTTTCACATTTTCATCAATTTTATTTGAGTTCATAACTCGACTTCACTCCACGATATTCGTACAACATAATTAGTAAGGCAAAGAAATGCGCTAATCCATCAAATCCAATTCAATCTCCCCATTTTGGGTTTAGTCCACGACTCAACCTTCCTTCACCATAATCGCCACCCATAAGACATACCAATTACCACAACACTCATTATTAAAGATGCAATGCACATGAATGCTCCTTTCGATGCATCGCATCATCGCTGAAAGTGCCCACCCGTCGGTGTGCACCCTCACGTCCCTTCCATCCCGTGGAAGGTGCCTACTCTTACTGTCTCGCTCCCATTCACCTTGATGAATGAGACTACGAGGTAGGACTTTCGTGTCCACTACGTGTGAACACAGAGGCCCACATCAGAATGGGTCGCCTATTCCTTTAATGAATGCACAATGCAATTTACATGAATGAAATGCAACCTTTTATTCGTTGCCAACACTAACATAACCATAACCACATACATAAACATAGCCAACTCTCACATTTAAGTTGCCAGCGGTACTAGTCTAATCAGATTCAACAATAAGATATGGCAACACATTACACGTTTCTGTCATGCAATTAACGCAATTAATTTCAAACTATATTCATAAACATCTAATCGATTCACACACAAACTCAATTCCATTCCCCCGATGGGGCACAGTTAAGTAACAACTCTTGTAAATTAACCACGAGTATCCACATACCCCATACTCGCTACTCCCTGCAATATTAACAAAGGTACGGTAAACTCACCGAGATTAAGGCTTACTAGTGACCACTCGAATCCAGTAGCTAATCACGTCCTCGAAGGGACGATCACCAATATGACTACCACTTGCCACAATCAATAGAAATTAGCCATGAACAGATAAATAACAACGAACAACTCAATTAGGCACACAATTCGATGTACGTGCCTTTACCGACGTGTGAGGCAATTCAGGGTCGAGACCACCCCCGAAGACACTCTCCCTGAAAAACAACGTTGCGCACAAGAAATAATCAAAAACCGACTCAGAGCAACATTGCTTAACACTTCCACCCTTTAATCCCAAAATAGTCCAAATTTCAACTAACGAAATTACGGACAGCCGGCACTGAAAATGTCATAACTTTTAAACGGCTAATCCAAAAAGGATGAGCTCAGACTATAAACGATCGCAAGAGACAAATCTACAACTTTTTCTACAGCCGACCAATCGGAAAATGCACCGATTAATCTCAGATTTGCGACGAACAGCAGACAGCCGCAAAAATAACTCGTTCTGGACAGCACGCGGTAAAATAGCCATAACTTTTAAATGGCTGAACGAAACTTAATGGTTTCATTCTCTATTGAAAGATAATTCAATTATCTACAACTTTTGCAATAGCCAGACCCCCAGGAAATGCTTACAGAATTTTCAAATAGCAGTCCAAACAGCGGGACAGAATTCATCTCAAGCAGAAATCTCCAAAATACTCTAGACCCTAAATCTCTCAAATAATTGCATCTCAAAAACAAGGATCCTAGCTGGGCATTTGATAAAACACCATACAAGCAAGCAATTAAACCCCTAAATTCCTAGGGTTTTTATCTCAAATCTTACTCACGGAGGAAAGGGGAGGTGGAGGAGCCGAGGCAAGGCTGACTTGAGGGCTCGCTGCCGGCCGAAGGTAGGCTCGCCGCCGGCCAGAGGGAGGCTCACTGGAGCTGCTGCTACTGGAGCTGCTTCTTCAGCAAGGGGGAGGAGGAGGAAAGGGCATCAGCCAAGAGGGAGTTCAGGGGAGCTCGCCGGCCAGGGGGAGGCTCAGGGTTGCACCGGTCGGGAGGAGAGCAAGGCGGCACGGCTGGGAGGGAGACTGGAGGTGTAGGAGTCTGCAGGGGCTGGAGGCGCAGGAGTCAGCCAGGACTGGAAAAAAAGAAGACTGCCTCCAAGGTTTTTCATCCACACATTTGAAGGAAGAGAGAGAGAGGTTAGGTGAGGGAGAGAAAAATCCTAAAAAAAACCCCTCCAAAACCAAAGTCCAACTTTTAACCATTAGCGCGAACCAAATAATTTAATTCTTGGCGTAAAATGACAATTGTCAGGATAGACAACTTGCTGCAAAAATATACGGCTCGGAGAATACAACCATTCCGATAAGTTTTCATGAAAAAACCCAAAACCTTTAATAGAATTAATAACCATGCGACGGCTGAACCTTGAATCAAAAAGGTGGAAAACAAATCTGGCGAAAACCCAAGCAAAGAAGATTTGCGGTATTACAATTGGAGTCGTATATCATAAGTTATGGTCTGTGGAAGTCGACTATGCAGAATCTGTTGGCTGCTGGATTCAGTCTTAGTATTTAGCAGAGTAGGGTTGTTTAGAGGCCGAAATTAATGATTTCAATAACTAGAGAAAGTTAGATAATTCTTTGTATTTTTTAGAAATGACACCGTTTGCTCATATTGGAGTTATATAAACTTAGTTATGTTATTTTGTTGTCTGCTGTCTAGGGTGGTAGTAGTTTTGCTTTCAAGGCTAGTTGTGAAAGGTTAAATGGTCTATTTGAGACAGTTTAAAGCGGGGTTAAGTATAGGGGCGAACTTTTTATGTTTAACGCTTGTACCGTGGTTGCACTGTTTTGAGATGAATGCATTCATATGTTTTATTGCAGGAGTTGTGACTTTGGGAGTGGATTCAACCTCATGCCCCTCTGATTCTTGTGGGTAAAAAGGCAAGTGTATCATGTAGATTAAATGTTAGAAGAATTTGTGGCTTTCTTGTTAGTATTCTTCGTTACATGATATTGAGTACGTATGATTGTACTTATGATGATGGAAATGCTAAGAGTATGAATTTAAAGAATATGTCAATGCTTATAGATTTGTTTTGGGGATGACAATGCAGTTTGCAATGTAATTCATTTCATTTACAATTGTGCATTCATAACAGAAGAGGTGTCCCTAGTGGGCCTCTATGTCTCACATGTACTGAAACCTAAAAGTCCTACGTCGGTAGGCCCCTTCATGGGCTGGATGAGGGTGCACACCGACAGGTGTGCACTCAGCAATACCAGTATTTGCTATGGAAATGTGCATTATGAGCATGCATGTGCATCGCATGGTTAAAGGGTAAAGAATGTTAAGTTATGAGGTTGCTTTTATGTGCAAAAGTCTTACTATGTTATAATTGTTTTAATCTCTTGCTTTAAGTTATTTGCATTACTCTGATATAATTTGCTGAGTTGTATGAACTCACGCTTGTTTTATGATGTTTTTATTTTTTTAGGTACCTCCAGAGCGGCATTTTGGGAGAGCGCTTAGCACTACATCACTCACTTATCATCACTTACGAACACTCTAGGCTTTAGAACAGTTAAAAAGGGCGATGTATTTTGTTTCACTAGCGAACACTCCAAGTTGTTAAGTCATTGCTTTTGGTCTAGCTACTTTGTATGGGATATAAGATCGAATCATGGTTATGTTTTGTTAAACTCATGCCTCGTAGTTTAGTTGTAAAATAGTGACTCATGCTTTTGTATGATGTGGTTATGGTTGATGTAGTTGGTATGATATTGTTGCTATACTTTACTTTATCTCTCAATGTATGCTCTCTTAGTTGTGCAGTGGTCACCTCCTATTTCTTGTGATGATATACCTGTTGCTGAATTTGCTTGAAAAGCATATGGGTCATGGTGAAATTTTTAGTAATTTTGGTAGTTTGTTGTTTGTTGGTCTCTTTGGTGTAGCATTTGGAGCCACAAGAGTGCCGGGGTGCTACAGTTGGTATCAAAGTGTGCTTCAGGTCCATGGAGCTTGAATTTAGTAAATTACTCTAGAGTGAACTAAAATTTTTCTTTGTGAAATTAGAAACATGGTTTATGATTAACCTTTAAAATTTGGCCACAAGGCAATAACCTTAAAATTTGAAGTAGATTGGTTAATTAATTTAAAACTTGACATACTCTTATGCACAGTAGGAAAGGGTTGGGTAATTACTACTTTACGCTTTAGTGCTTTACTTGAGCTTTAATGTTATGATGATGTGTGTTGTTATGTTTATGAAGCAGCTAAATGAATAATTGTGTTTATATGAATTAATTTGTGCCAAAGGGTTTCGGTCATGTTTTGATAACCATGGTAAATGTTGTGGTTTATCAGTGTGGCCAATTAGAGCCACCACCGGAGGATTAATAACCTCCCATGGAGGAGAGTGCTTGTCCTTTATGTCATAGGTCGGAGAGTTGGTGGAATGGATTATTTGGTTTTATCTTCTTTGGTTTAAAACAAAGAAGAAGAGTTTAGTGTTACACCTCTTCTGGTTAGCGTTGGTTGCTTCGTGGAGAAAGTTATTGATTTATTCTTGTATTTTTCATTCTCCGAGTTTAAAAGAGTTATTGTTGTTTTGTGCCAGGCTGAGTTGTGGGGACTGAAGTTTTATAACATTACAAGAAAAGGGTTATTTGATCTCGTTGTTTTCCTTTTTGAGAAAACATCTTTGCAACCCTCTTCCTTCATGTAAGTTTGGAGTTTGACGTTTAATTTGAAGAACTTTTGCATGGCAAGGATTGAGTTTTGGTCATTTTGTAAATTTGAGAGTCGAGTTTCTTTGAAAAAAAGAGAGCAGAAATCAAAGTAAGATTGTTGGTGGTTTAAAGACCTTCTGATATGTGGTTAGTAGAGCAATCTATTTTTGAGGGTGGCCGACCCTAATGTGATTGATGGCTAGAAATATTATGTTAGTTATTGTGAACTATTGAAATAATTGGAGGTGTGGAATTGTGTTCAAGTAATGCTAGTACTGATTACGATTCATAAGGTCTAGAATATTTTGTTGGTGAACTTGTTATAACAAGGTGATGGATTAAATTATTTTAATGAGTCTTAAGTAGTCGAATTGTATTATTTAATGACAACTTATCATAGTATGGGGATAGACTGGCATAGAACGAGGTTATAATTAAAGTGCGAGGAATAACTGGAATGATTATCGTGGTGCTTGCTTTTGCTTGTAGCGAATGTCTAGCTTATAGCCATTTTGATAAATTATGTCTCGAGAAGACATTATCTAGTTATTGGAGTCATGTAGAGCTTGACAGGTTGTGAGTGTCGAATGGGTAGTTTGAACTGCATGTGTTGATTTTACTAAAAGTTTCATTGCAAAGATATGACCTAAACTTGGAATAGGAAGTTGTGTGATCAATGGCTCGTTTTGGTTTATAGACCTAGGGAGAATGTTGATAGAATGTGCTTAAAAATTCGGACATGTTCCCTCTTGTGAATTATCATGGGATAGACCTGGATTACGGTTTGATGATATTATGGCCAGTCATGGTTATAATTTTTGGGGAAAAATTAAATGGAAGGATGGGTTCTGTCAATGACATTAAAACCCAATAAGCTTTCTCGAGGTACACTTGGTGAATATTGAAACCTGGAATGGTAAGCGTACCGGAATATTGGAAATGGTGGGATGTAAGGTGATAATATGTTCGAATGCTTATGGATTGGTTTGAAAATGAGGATGAAAGAACGATTATCCCTAAAGTAATATGAGGTGGTTTCGGAATGAGTTATTTCACAGAATAACATCAATTATTGGTCTTTGCCAAGAAAGTTAGCTTGAGTGATGGGTGTGCAATCTACTCTCGCAGGGTGTACAGTTAGGATTGCACACTTTGGTGTACAAGAAAAAAAATTGAATTGAGTTATCTGTTGCATTATCAGTTAAAGGAAGCATTCAAATCTCATGTGTTGTGTTGGAAGCTCTTGATTTGGAGGTATGTGTATCTCTCATTTGACTAGAATCATATTTTCTTAAATAATGTAAGATTTTGTGAATGCTTCTTAAAGATGAATCTTATGATTATTTCATATGTGATCTTTGACTAGTCAAGTGGTTTTCTGCTGGAAAATGAGTTTTTTTCTCTTAAGAAAAATGTTGGTTGTTGGGTGAAAGTGGATCTATTCCTTGATCATTTTTCTTTTTGGGAATGAGTCATTTCTTGTGAAAGAGAGATGTTGTGCTATGGTAAAAGCGTGATGATTTGTTTTTGTGAAAGTTAGTTGCCTCAATAAAAGTTTTGTGCGGTGTTTCACTCCTAATGGAGTTTTCTCCGAGGTAAAGCTTGGTGCCTTGATTTTAAAATTGTTGAAAATGGATTGAGTGGTTTAAGGGAATCGAGATTTTCTTTGCTTTCTAGCATGAAATGGAAGAATGAATGATTTCTGGTATTTCGGTTGTGCTATTTAAAGAATTGTACTCTTTGACTTGGTTCTTTGAGTAGAAGAAGGCAATGGTAAAACCTTTATAGGAAAAGAAACCGTGTGGACCTAGCCTTGCTAGGTGTTGATCGTAAATGGTTAAAAGTGGGACGAGTAACTGAAATTATTTGTGTGTCTCAGCCCAAATCTTCTGGGGAGGATCGTCTATTCGATGTGTTCCTTAACTGAGTGTGATTATTTTATTAGTGCTCCACCTGGAAGTTGTTGGTAATTATATTACCATTCCTGTCGTGTGTTTGAATATTTGAATCCGTCGGACGGAGCTAATGCTATGACAGTTTGAAGTGAAATGTTCTGTTGTGAACCTGTTCTTTGGTAGTTGTCTCTTTGTGCGAGACTGGTCTAGAAGAAGATAGAGTAAAAGTTTATATAGTGGTATTATGGTGGAAAAATAATTTGTGTCGTAGCGAGCTATTCGTTCGTTAGTACTGGTCGGAAATGGTCCCTTGTGTTCAAAGGGCCAACCATTGTAAAAGATAGGAATTTGTGTTTTGGTTCCTAGAGGCTTAAGTTTGGAACCGTGGATGTTTAAGCTGATGGAATTGGTGATGTATTCAGAATTGGTCTAGAAGACTATCAAGTGAAGTGTCTTGTGTGGCACTATTGCCTAGAGTTGTTCTAACAATGGTAGAGAGGTTGAGAGAGGAGTTTAGAGGATGGCAATCGAAGTGAAGAAGGGTAGTGGAATTGTATTCAGAGGTTGTCGCCTTGTTCTTGTGAAAAGAATCATTGGTTATTTGGAGGTCATGCACTGTAGTGCTAAAGGAAAGTTTTTCTGAGTTCATCAGACTGTTTGCGATGGTGGTTTGTTATGGAAACTTGACATATCAATTGAATCTGTCTTAATTCTTGGCCGTCGCAGGAATGATGCCCCTGCGGGTTAGCTCTTCTTCGCACCTATCCCATGCAGGTATTTTCTTTACGTAGCCACCAATGCCTAGTGTGTGAGAGTACATATTCTTATCTGCATTATCCTTGTTCTTCTGACACACTATCTGTGCTTCTTTAGAATTCTTGTACGCCGCAAAGTCCTCACAAAATTCCCTTATCTTTAGATACATGTTAAAATTTGGCGTTTTATTCTTCTTCACATAGTTTTTATTCAACATCGTCTTCCAATTCTTCCACGATGTGCACATGATACTTAGTGCATGTTTCTTTGCAACCAACTCGAACCTTTGGGGGAACTGGAATACTTCATTTAGCTTGTCCCATAGCAAGTCCTTCAAGTCATCGGGAATCACCCATTGATCTCCTCAGTGGCCGGTCCGTGATCTATAGCTGATGGGGACATTATCCCTAGCAAGTACTCCATGAGTTTGTCTGTCTGACGCCCCAACAACGATCTTGGTATAGCGGGTTCCCCGATCACGAGAGCTCTACTATATTGTGAACACCCTTAGGCATCTTGTTTGGACCACGTCCTGCGCACCGCCTTTGTTCATCAGACGTCTAAGACTGCAATTGGATCTTGTTATTAGTCGTCTGACCCTACAATATTTTGGGAATCACAACGTACTAATACTTTACCTCGCACTTGTTAGTGGCGTCAGCTTGGTCCATGGCAGTGGTCAGTTTGGTCCATGACAGTGGCGCCAGGTTGCTCCATATCAATATCCTGTGGGTTCAGGTAGTACGTTGGGCTACCTGTTCCTACTTTGTCTATATTCGAGGGCTGAACTCTCTTTGGCACTTGTCCCTGATTAGAGGTCATTCCTAGCAAGTTTATCAGAAATTTCAAATTAACACACATACACATACAATGATATCGAAGAAAGACGTAACGAGGAAATGAAGATAGATGTAGCGAGTGAACATAGACGTAAAAGCATATGAGCCCAAGTATAGCCGCATTGCTGGCTAGACTATTCTTCTACGCACGATGAACTTACGAATTCAAACGATGGCATAGACACATGATAGTGTTTTTTACAGTTGTGTCAGCGTGGTTGTGCCAAACAGCATTTGTTCGAGTGTATAACCGAGTTTCGGTAGGGGGTCTTCACAGCTGCGTCACTCTCATCTCTCTTCTCTACTCTCTTCGCGTGATGAGCAGGACAAGAAGCTCAAGAACACATAGGGAACACATAGGTATTTACCCAGGTTCGGGCCCCCAATGTGAGTAATAGCCCTATGTCCTGCTCAAGCTCGTGTTGCTCTAGTATGCTGCTTGTTCTTGGTTCGCCCGATCTTTCGATCATTCGAGCTAGGGATTTCCTCTCTGTTGTCAACTGATCAACCAACCTCCCCCCACCTCATGCACACTAGCTCCCTTATATACTCCTGGGACTAGCTAGGGCAAGCAGAGGGAGTGGTTTTACATTAATTACATTGACTATGTCTAGTCTTGTTGCTATCGTCCCTTAGAGCATCTTTGTCTACGCCGTTGCTTGACGCCGCCTTTGTCTTGATCGCCCGGGGAGGGTTCGACGCCGAGTGTTAACGCCTGTACACGCGTCCCCCCGTCTCGCCCTGGGCGGTGTAGATGGAACGGGAGTTGGTGAAGCTGACTCAGTCGGAGGGACGGGTCATCATAGCGTCAGGGAGCCACACCTATTTAATGGCCTCCAAGCGCGCTGCAATGGCTGCCCGCACATTTAATGGTTCTCATGCGTATTTAATGGCTCCCATGCACATTTAATGTCTCCCATGCACATTTAATGACTATGATACGTTGTGATCCTCGCGAATGCTTCAGATGGAAGCCTCCTAATCCTATCCACACGGGTGGCTGACGATGGGCTCGCCTGCTCGTCGGGCGGCCACGTGGCCTGGTCGCCCGCCTGCTCATCGGGCGGCCACATGTACTGGTCCTCAGCGGTTGTGATCTGGTCGCTTGAAATTTGGGACACTGTCGCCTAACCCATTGGCGGCCACGTGTCTGATCGCTTTGCTAAGCCTCTCTTTCAGCGGGTTGAGTCCTTTGCACATGACCTTCTTCTTTTTGTACCTTGCGCATGCGGTCCCACCTGACAGTGGTGGAGAGAGTACCCCGGTGTAGAATACACCAACATGTTGTTTTCGAGACTGTGATATATATGTGTCGCTCTCTTTATACACATACATCTTTATACACACATATATTTTTTGGTCTTTATACACATACATCTTTCAAGGACACATATGTATATTTTTATACATATACAACTTTCAAGGTCGCATATATATATTTTTGGTCTTTATACACATACATCTTTCAAGGTCACATATATATATTTTTATACACATACATCTTTCAAGATCACACATGTACACATATATCTTTCAAAGTCACACACACACACACACACACACACATATATATATATATACACATACATCTTTAAAGGATTTCTCGCCTTGCAATTTTCCATCCCAAAGCGGCGAAGCAAATCTTTTGTATACTTTGATGAACAAAAGTACCTTCCTTCATTTGTTTGATTTGCAGTCCCAAAAAGTAAGTCAACTCACCCATCATACTCATCTCAAATTTCTTCCTCATGGTTTCTGAAAACTTAGACACTAAAGCATGAGAGGAACCACCAAAGATAATATCATCAACATAAATCTGAACGAATAGTTGATCATTGCCTTGCTTAAGTAAAAAGAGAGTTTTGTCAACTTTTCCCATTGTAAACACCTTTTCAAGTAAAAAGGTTTTTAGCCTATCATATCATGCTCTAGGGGGCTTGTTTTAATCCATGCAAAACTTTTGACAATTTGTACACATGACCTGGAAACATAGGATTTTCAAAACCAGGTGGTTGCTTAACATATATCTCCTCATTAATATAGACATTAAGAAAAACACTTTTCACATCCATTTGATACAATCTAAAACCTTAGATGCAGCAAATGCTAAAAGAATTCTAATGGCTTCAATTCTAGCAACAGGAGCAAAGGTTTCATCAAAATCTAAACCTTCAACTTGAGTAAAATCTTTGACAACCAATCTAGCCTTATTCCTGACAACAACACCATCCACACTTTGTTTGTTTTTGAAAACCCATCTAGTTCCAATTATGTTAAAATCAGGAGGTGGTGAAACAAGTTTCCAGACTTTATTACGCTCAAAATTCCATAAATACTCATGCGTGGCATTGATCCAAGATTCGTTTGTTAATATTTGAGATATATCTTTGGGTTCAAAAGAAGCAACAAAAGCAGAGTAAGCATGAGAATCAGAAGCAATAAACCTGGATTGGGTGACTCTCTCATTCAAATCTTCAATCATCTGTTCAGGTGGATGTCTCTTTTGAATGCACAAAGGAGCTGTAACTTTAGAAACTTCTCCTTCTCCTTCTTCATTTTCCGCATGTACAGAAGATGTTGTGGCTTGAGGATTCTCAGTTGTAGGTGATGTAGTGGTAGGTGATAAAGGTGCTATAACTGTTTGAGCAATAGGAATCAACACTTCGTCCTTAACATCATCATCATCATCTTCAACAAAGATACTCTCCCCCTGAATATATGCTTCTGTACCTATATCAATTGAACTAGTGCCTGGACTAGCCTCATCAAAAGTAACTTCACAGGTTTCTATAATTTTGTTAGTCTCCAAAACAAGTGCACGATAGCCACGTGTATGAGCAGGATATGCAAGAAAAATACCAGCAGTTGATCTAGCTTCAAATTTGTCAAGATTTCCAGATTTCAAGACAAAGCATTTGCATCCAAAAACTCTGAAATGAGATACACTAGGCCTATAACCAAAACGAAGCTCATAAGAAGTCTTGCCTAGCTTCGATCTCAAAAACACTCTATTTGAAACATAGCATGCAGTTGAGATTGCTTCAGTCCAAAACTTCCTATGAGTGTGATGTTCATCTAGCATAGTCCTAGCCATCTCAACCAAAGTTCTGTTTTTTCTTTCAACTACACCATTTTGTTGAGGCACTCTCCATGAAGAAAATTCATGATCAATTCCTTTCTCAACACAAAAGTGATCAAAAGAAGAATTTTTAAACTCAGTTCCATTATCACTTCTGATAGCTCTAAGTGCTCTTGGGTAATCAACAGATAATCTAATAACAAGACTTCCAAAATGACTAAAAGCCTCATCTATAGATGCCATAAAATAAACCCAAGAGTATCTACAATAATCATTAACAATAACCAGTACATACCATTTGCCTCCAAAAGATTGAACACGAGAAGGTCCAACCGTGTCAAGATGTAGTAGCTATCCTGGAGCATTTGTCATCACCATAGTAAGAGGTAGATGTGAATCTGCAGTCATCTTTTACCATGTGTACAAGAAGAGCATACTAAATCGCTACCACCCTTAAGCTTGGGCAAGCCACATATGAGATCTAAACCACTTACTCGAGTAAGATGATCAAAACCAACGTGACCAAGTCTACGGTGCCAAAAGAATAAATCTTTAGAAACATTGGCAACTAGACACCTATGCTTAGAAGAAGGTGATACATCAAAATCAGCTTTAAATACTCTTCCAAAGCGAGAAATCCTGAACACAAAATCTCCTGAAGCATCTAAAACTTTACTGTCATTTTTCTTGAAACATACTTCGAGATCTTCATCAATCATTTGTGAGACAGAAAGCAAGTTGTAATTCAAGTTTTCAGCCAGAGCTACATCCTTTGATGGGGACGGGGATCCCGATCTTTCGGTGAGATGATGATACGTCGATTTGGGGTGTGTTGATGGCACCGAATTTAGGGCTTCCTACCAACAGGTCGGGAGCTTCACAATCGCAATGCCAAATCCACAGATACACGATCCAACGATTAGTAGTTCCTGCAAGAAATCGAAAACCCGCAAGAACAAAGTATGAAGCAATTCCGAAAAGGTAGTATTGAAATCAAACGAAACAAGTTGAGGTTCTATTTTCTCGGTTCGGGCGGTCTAGTCGACACGCGCAAACGCGAGGAGGGACGCACACGGGGTCTACCAAACACAACAAAACCTAAAAAACGAAGAACAAGGGTGAAAACCTAATATAAAGGGGTACCCACACAAGGGGGGGCGCCCAAGAGGGGTGCAGCAGCCAGAAGAGGGGCGCCAGCCAAGGGGAGGGGGAAACCATAAGTGTACATGGGCTTTGGGCCCAAAAGAAAGGTGGCGCAGCACCCGGGATTTCTGTCCTGTCAGATTGTTCTGTGATTTTCTGTCACTCTAGGAGGAATTTGGCCTTGGGACTAGACCCATTAGAAAGGTTATCTCGATACCTTTCAAACGGGTGGTCGCACACTGAAAACGGAGTCCGAAAGCCCAAGTTATGTCCGTTTGAAGTACTGCTGCTCCTGGATAGCCGAACCGGACTTGGCGATGAATTGGGCTTGATCTTGGGCCTTCCTTGGCGCGTGGGCTGTTCTCGGTGGATGATCTTGACGTACTGGTACAGCAAAGGTGGGTGGAAAGGCCTTACTTCCGGATTAAGCCCTCCAAGCGTCGTAGATGAAGTAGCGGCCGAAACAGCGACGATCAGGGACGAAGTAGTGGTCGTAGGGGAAGAAGGGGCAGCGGTTGTATCCTTGGTTGTGATGTCCTCATTATCCTTGAACATAAACTTATCACGTACCTTCATTGTACCTTTTACCACAACAGAAGTGAAAGTCGCATCTCCAAAAGTAATACTTTCAGCACGAGATAACCGAGTGACGGAGGAGAACCAATTCTTATCACCGGACATGTGGTGTGAGCATCCAGAATTCACTAGCCAAATGTTCTCTTTCCTCATGCGAGAAGCTTACATAAAAATAGAGAATGTCGAGGCCTCAGTACTAGGGTTAGAAATAAGATATTTAGGAATCCAGTATGAGACACAGGACGAGTAGGCACAACACGAGTATGCTTGTTCACAAAATCATATTTGCCCTTTCCCATATTTCTTGCAACAAAAGGATTTTGCTTCACCCTAGGCACAAAACGAGGTACCGCTACCTCACGAGGAAGAAAATGTGCCTGTCTGAAATTAGACCTAGCCTTAGCCCTTTCTTTCTTTTGCTGTTTGTCTAGCCTAAAGCAAAAATCTACTAAATGTCCATCTCTACCACAATGAGTGCAAATGTACTTAACATGATGTTTAGCTTTAAAAACACAAGCAACATTTGCATTCATCATAGTAGAAGGCAAAACACCAGCAGACTTAAAAACAATTTTCTTAGGCTCATTGACAATTTCAAAATTTCCACTTTCAAGTGCCTTAACAACAGTGGGAGCATGTGATTTATGATGAGCATAAGAATCAAAACCTAAACCTTTGTTATGAGTGCTGACTCTAGATTGATCCAGAATCATGTTTGAGTTTTTCTTTCCTTTAGTGAAACATTCTAAAGATTTTTCTAAGTAATCAACCTTTCGAGAAAGAGTTAAATAGTTATTACTGGTAACGTCCACTTTTCCATTTTGTTTGCGACAAGTTGAGCATGAAAGAACCTTATGAGTGAGCAGAGCATCTGTCATTTGAGAAACCCTAGCATTTACATCATGCAACTTCAATTCTAGTATGGAGCATTTCGAACAAGAATTTGAATCATGCAAATCAATGGTTGAGCAGCTAGCATTTTTAACATATTTCTCATTTTTCTTCTTTTCAGCATTAACTTGCTCTAATAAAGTAACATGTTCTTTCCTAAGCAAGGTAAGTTCATTGTAAATCAAGTCACATGATTTGCAAGCATCATCATCAGGAATCAAAGATTTAAGTCTAGTAATTTCAGCATTCAAAGATTCCACAACAACATCATGTTTCTTATTTTTTTGTCGCGTTTATCAAGCAACTTACCAAGACGAGTAACAGCAATAGATAATTCGTCGTAAGAAGGTTCTACCTCATTGAAGTCGCTATCATGATCATCCTCGGTGAAGGTTTCATCACTTCTAGCTATGAGACACAACCTGGTCAATTCATGCTTGATGTCTGCCAATTGATGTTCAGTATCCACATGATGAAGCACAATATTTCCCTTTTCTACATGATCTCTAAGAAAGTGAAATATGATCTCAATGTATTTTGTTCTAGAATGTTGCACAGGGTTCTTAGCAATGCATATTGCACTAGTGTTATCACACAAAAGAGGAACACTATCCAAATTAACCCCATAATCTTTAAGTGTAGCTACTATCTAAAGAATTTGAGAACAACAACTAGCAGTAGGCACATATTCAGATTCAACGGTTGATTGTGCTACAGAAGATTGTTTTCTAGATGACATGCAATAAGAGAATTACACAAGAAGTGACATGAACCAGATGTACTTTTCCTATCAATTCTACAACCTCCAAAATCAGCATTAGAGAATGCTCTTAAACTAATGCATGAGGAAGCAGAAAGCCATATGCCAAAATCTTGAGTACCATGGAGATACCTGAAAATCTGCTTGATAGCTTGTCGATGTGAAACACGTGGGGAAGCATGAAAGCGAGCACACAAGCACACAGCAAATTGAATATCCAGCCTTGATGCAGTGATATATAAAAGTGAACCTATCATGCTTCTATATTCTTTTTGATCAACCATCTCACCATCTTCATCTAGATCAAGTGTGCAAGTGCCTCCCATGGGTGTCATGATCGGCTTGCAGTTTTCTATCCCAAAGCGGCTGTCGGTGTACTTTGCACCAGGGTACCCTCTCCGCCGCGGAATAGTGAGCACAAGAAGGGCCTGGCCCAGCATGGTAGCCTGGCGGGCAGGTGGGCGATCAAGCCCTGCCCACCTGGCGAGAAGTCCGTGTGGCCCACTGGCGAGCAGGTGGCGATTACGCCCTGCTCTCCAAGCGAGCGGCCTGCGTGGTGCCCTAGCGGGCAGGCGGGAGATCATGCCCTGCTCACCGGGCGAGTGGCCCGCGTGGTGCCCTGGCGGGTAGGTGGGCGATCATGCCCTGCCCGCCGAGCGTTGGCTTAAGAGGCGACCTGGCAAGTGGGCAGGCGTTTGGGCCCCCCTTGTCAGGCCACGGAGGCGACCAAAGGAATAAGGAGAAGGCTTCACCTCGAAATTTCCTTCCCCTGAAATGCTGAGTCAGGGCCATTAATTGTGAAGGATTCTACGATCGACACGATGACGGCCCATCCCTCTGACGCCTCTCACCAAACCCGTCGCAGGAGTGTCATATCCCGAGCGGACTGGGTGAAGCCACGCAGTAGCATTAAATAGGGCTTGAAGGACAAGGCTACAGCGACAGGCGTAATAAATGAGTCATGGGTTAGTGAGATAAGGCTCGAATGATGGGCGTAATTAATGAGTCGTAGAGATGTCTGATCGGTCCGGGACCATCGGTACCCCTCAACCTAGGGTGCATGTCGACCGCACCCAAGCTTCTAGCCGCCCAAGCGGGAAGCGCTCTGGCTAGGAGGGCCAGAGTAAAGGAAAGGGCGTGCAAGAAGGTCCCAGCTCCACGAGGGGCCGTGAGGATCTGAGGGTCCATCTAGAGAAGCGTTGCCAACGGCGCGGCGGTGATTTGCGTGATCACATGCAGTGTCGTCGCGTTCGCGATGGACGGATGGCCCTTGGGGTTGAGAGTTCCTCTCGTGACTCTCACCTTCAGAGCGAGGAGGAAGTCCGCTCATCCGACTCTTTGGGGAGTCGTAGTCCGTGCTCCCCAGCACGGTCTCCGGGCTGGGATTTAGGTGGACGGCAGAATTCCCCCTACGGCGTCGGATGCCAAGCGTTTTTCCGATGGCTGCGCCGCGTGGCGTGGCCCAAGAGGTTTCGCCCGGCCTCCATCGAGAAGTACGACGGCACCACCAACCCTGAGGAGTTCCTGCAGATCTATACCACCGTGGTAAGTGTCGCTGGCGAGTCTGAGAAGGCCATGGCCAACTACTTCCCAACGGCCTTGACGCGGTCTGCTTGGTCTTGGCTGTTGAACCTCCCGCGAGGGTCAGTGTGCTCGTGGGGGGAGTTGTGCAGCCTCTTCGTCACCAACTTCCAAGGCTCCTTCGTACAGCCGGGCGTGGAGGATGATCTCCATGCCCTCAAGCAGGAAAAAGGGTAGTCGTTGCGCAACTTCATTCAGCGATTCTACCACTGCCGCAACACGATCCCCCGAATTTCGGAATAGTCGGTCGTCATCGCCTTTCGAAGAGGCATTCGCGACCGCAAGATGCGGGAAAAAATGGCGACCCACGACATTGCCACCACCTACGAGTTCTTCTCCCTGGCGCACAAGTGCGCGCGGGCGGCGGAGGCTCGGGGCCCGGTGTCTAGCGCCGCGTGAGGACGCAGCGGGGACGAAGCCGGGACCTCGAGGGGCCCTGGCCCTGCAAGCAAGAAGGCCTGGAAGCGCAAGGCGGTTGAGACCAGGCGGGTCCTGACCGCTGAGCGTGAGCGTGAAGACGCCCGGCCGCGGAAGCGCGACCGCCGTGACCGGTGGGATGACCACCGCAACTAGCGGGATGACCGCCGAGGCTAGCAGGGTGACCGCCGCGGTAGGAGGAACGACTGCCGCGAGGTGCAGGAGGGCGAGCCCTTCTGCTTGATCCACAGGACCAACACCCACGGCCTGGACAGTTGCCAGGTTGTGAGCAAGATGGTCGAGCAGCGGCTCGAGGAGCACCGCCCTCACGACGACGACCAAGATGAAGACCCTACCTCGCTGGCCTTCCAGCGGGCTGATCGCGTCGTGGCGTACATTCATGGTGGCTCATCCACCTACCCCTCCAATGCGTCCTATAAGCGGTTGAGGAGGGAAGTCTGCGCTACAGTGTCGAGTTCAGGGGCGTGTCAGATGCTGAAGTGGTCGAAGGAGCCGATCACCTTCAGTCGGGCTGACCACCCTGAGAGCACCGCCAGCATAAGTCACCTTCCAGTTGTGGTCTCTCCCACGATCCAGAACGTGAAGCTCGGGCGAGTGCTGATGGACAGGGAGAGCTCCATCAACCTCATATCCTTCGAGGCATTCTGGTCACTCCAGGTATCGAACCAGGAGCTGCGCCGCCTTGCCCTTCTACGGCGTAGCCCCGGGGGCTGGCATGGTCCCCTTAGGCCAGGTGCACCTCCCCACCACCTTCGGGGAGGAAAGCAATTTCCGTATGGAGTTGGTCGATTTCGAAGTCGTCGACTTCGACCTCCCGTACAATGTCATACATGGCCTACCCGCGTTGACCAAGTTCATGGCGGCAACCCACTATGGATACATAGTGGTGAAGATGCCAGGGCCTGGTGGCCCTATAATCATCCAGGTGGACAAGCCTGAGGCTTTGCGCTGCCACAAGCGTGCACTGGACCTGGCCGGTGTCACCTGCGTGAAGTCGGCTGATGCCGCCTTTTCGTTAGCCCCTCAGGCATAGACCCGCGCCTCGCCCAGCTCGGCCGGCGAGGTAAAGGTGGTCTCCCTGAGTGAGGGCGAGCCCGGGAAGCCCGTCTTCATTGGCACCAGCCTCAGCGCCAAATAGGAAGACGCGCTCATCACCTTCCTCCAGTCTAACTCTGACGTGTTCGCTTGGCAATCGTCCGATATGACTGGGGTCCCCAGGGAGGTGATCGAGCATCGACTGGCAACGCTCCCCGAGGAGGTAGAGAAGCTGCTATGCGCAGGGATCGTGCGGGAAGTCTCTCACCCTGAGTGGCTTGCCAACCATGTGCTTGTCAAGAAGTCCAACGAGAAGTGGCGATGTGCGTCAATTTCACCGACCTCAACAAAGCCTGCCCAAAGGATCCTTACCCCTTGCCGCGCATCGATCTCATCGTCGATTCGACGGCGGGATGTGAGCTGCTGTGCTTTCTGGATGCGTACTCTAGGTACCATCAGATTAGCATGGCGACGGAAGATGAAGAAAAAACTGCTTCTGTAACACCCATGGGCGTTTATTGTTATTTCAGAATGGCTTTTGGGTTGAAAAATGCTGGTTCAACTTACCAACGCGCCATGCATATTACTTTCCGTCCACAGATAGGGCACAATCTTGAGGTGTACGTTGACGACCTGGTCATAAAAGTGAAACAGAGTGAAGAACTGATTGAAGGCCTGGAGGAAATCTTCGTCAACCTCCGGAAGAATTGCTTAAAGCTCAACCCCGAGAAGTGCGTGTTCGGCGTGCCCTCTGGAAAGTTCTTAGGGTTCCTCGTGTCCAGGTGGGGCATTGAGGCCAACCATGACAAGATAGCAGCCATTGAACACATGAAGCCGCTAGTTCGGCTCAAGCAGGTGCATTGCCTGGCTGGTCACCTAGCCTCCCATGGGCGATTTATTACTCGGGGAGAAAGAAGCCTGCCCCTTTTCAAGCTGCTAAAGAAGATGAACCACTTCGAGTGCACGAAGGAGGCTCAACGAGCATTCGAAGACTTGAAGCAGTACCTCTCCTCCCCGCTAGTACTAGTCGCCCCTCAACCCGACGAACCATTGCTCTCAGATATCGCCGCCACCCGGCGAGAGTGAGCGTGGTCTTGGTGGCGAAGAGGAAGGAAGTATGGTCTATTACGTCAGCAAGGTGCTACACGAGGCAGAGACCAGATACCCGCAAGCGCAGAAGATGCTGTACGCCGTCCTGGTGGCATCCATGAAGCTATGGCACTATTTTCAAGGGCGAGAAGTCACAGTGGTCACTACCTACCCCCTGCCAGAGATCCTTCACAACCGGGAAGCAGAAGGCCGTATTGCCAAGTGGTCGGTGGAGCTGGGGAATTCTGTCTCAAGTTTGTACCCCACACCACCATCAAGAGCTAGAAGTTGGCGGAGTTTGTTGCCGAATGGACTCCCGCCGCTCCTAAAGCTGAAGAAGCACCTGCGCCTTCCCCCTGGACCTTGTTTTTCGACGGCTCCTTCAGGCTCGAAGGCGCGGGGGCTGAGGTCATCCTGGTCTCCCCAACCGGTGACACCCTCTAGTACGTGGTCGCCCTCGACTTCAAAGCCACCAACAACATCGCTGAATACGAGGTCCTACTGGCAGGGCTACCCACCACCTCGGCATTAAGCGTCTGGTGCCTCTAGGTCAAAGGTGACTCCCTGTTGGTCCTCAATCAAGCACAGAAGGAATTTCAATGCTCTGATCCTACCATGATCGATCGCTAGAAGTTTTGTCCGTTGCAGCAGTCACGAAGTTCATCACGGAGTTCGGTTTCTTACAAAGGTATCATCTTGCGATGGTAATATCTCAAGATCTGTAGGTCTGATCGAGTTGATTCTTTTTGGGTTAGCTTTGGAATTAAGTCTAGCTTCTGCAGTTAAAATTTCACATCAATCCAATGGTGGGATCTTTAGAAATTTCTATTTTTGTGAAATAGTCGCCAGTCTGCTTGCCTGGTCGCCCGACTGGTCGCCCGACTGGTCGCCTAGATTCTGTCATCTTGCGAAGAACATAACTTTAGATCCATAGATCCGATTGATCTGATTCTTATTGCATTAGCTTTATAAATGAATCTAGTTTTTACAGTTAACATTTCACATCAATCTAACAGTTGGATCATCAGAAATTAATATTTTAGTGAACATATATCAGTCTGCTCACCCGACTGCTCGCCTGCTCGCCCAAATTGGTCGCCCAAGTGCCCAAACTGGTCGTCCAAGTGCTATACTGGTCACCCAAGTGCTCTACTAGTCGCCCAAGTGCTCTACTGGTCACCCAAATTGGTCTACTGGTCACCCAAGTGCTCTACTGATTGCCCAGACTGCTCTACTAGTCGCCCAGACTGGTCTACTGGTCTCCCAACTACATAAACTAGCCTCTCAACTATGTGAACTAGTCTCTCGACTGTTTGCCATCTGTGTGAACTGGTCTCCAAGCAATTTGAGTTTAAATTGGGGTGTGTTAGAAAAACAAAGTTCAAAATTTTTATTTTAGCTTTCGCGCAATCATTCACCCCCCTATGATTGCTACATTAGTATATTTCGTTCCTACACAATCGCTCTGCCACGTCTTCCAGTTGGATCTTGGCTGAAAGGGGATGTAGCGGGGGGCCGAGCCGTCGCAGAGGTGGAACTGGCAGCTCCCCACGATTCCAGTATCAGGGGAGCTGTGGTAGGTGAAGAAGTAGCGAAAGAGGGGAAGATTGGGCATCACTCCCACGAACATCTCGCAGAGGTAGGCGAAGGTGGAGAGAAGGACGATGGAGTTGGGGGAGTGGTGGAGATGATGGACCTCGTAGAGAGAGCCCTCGGGTGCCATCTTGGCAAGATAGTCCATCCTGCTCTAGCCGGCGCTGGAAGAAAGAAGAGGCTACGCCATTGAAGCAGAAGCAAAGTTCTTTCAGCAAAGGAAGATGAAAGGGCAAAGGGCAAAACGTGAGAAGATCAGAAGGTGTGAACTGCTAGGTGGGGGCGCATATATATAGACCCCCCATGAGGACGGTTCGCAAACAGGCAAAAGGACGCAACGTTTCGGGTCCCAAGTAAAATCGGCGGAAGTGGGGAGGATTGAGATGGTTGCACGCTCAGAAGTGGTGGGCCCATCCAGGAATGCGCTGGCATTAAATGAGGTCTAAAAAGCAACTGACGCGTGTTCCAGGACAACCCCGGGGGCTACTATCGGTGTACTTTGCACCGGGTACCCTCTCCGCTGCGGAATAATGAGCCCAAGAAGCGGCCTGGCCCAGCATGGCATCCTGGCGGGCAGGTGGGCGATGAAGCCTTGCCCGCCTAGTGAGAAATCCGCGTGGCCCCCGGGTGAGTAGGTGGGCAATTACGCCTTGCTGGCCGGGCGAGAGGCCCGCGTGGTGCCCTAGCAAGCAGGCGCGCGATCATGCCCTGGCCGCCGGGCGAGAAGCCCGCGTGGCCCCTTGGCGAGTAGGTGGGTGATTACCCCCTGCTCACCGGGCGAGCGGCCCGCGTGGTGCCCTGGTGGGTAGGTGGGCGATCATGCCCTGCCCGCTGGGCATCGGCTTAAGAGGCGGCCTGGCAAGTGGGCGGCATTTGGGCCCCCCTTGTCAGGCCATGGAGGCGACCAAAGGAATAAGGAGAAGGCTTCGCCTCGAAGTCTCCTTCCCCTGACATGCTGAGTCAGGGCCATTAATTGTGAAGGATTCTGCGATCGACACGTCCACGGCCCATCCCTCTGACGCCTCTCACCAAACTCGTCGTAGGAGTGTCATATCCTGAGCGGACCGGGTGAAACCACGCAGCGGCATTAAATGGGGCTTGAAGGAAAAGGCTACAGTGACAGGCGTAATAAATGAGTCATGGGTCAGTGAGATAAGGCTCAAATGATGGGTGTAATTAATGAGTCGTAGATCAGTATATCGTCATCTTCTCACTTGCGCGGGCCAGCCCATCTATATATGGACGCCTCGGTGCATGGAGGAAGGGGGCGGCAGATAGGAGACATAGAGGTCGAGAGTTCCGGAGAGACACAAGACCAGGAGAACCATTGTAATCGCCTCCACACTTCCTCAATAAAGATTCAGCAGGATGTAGGGCTATTTCCCGCGCTGGGGGCCTGAACCTGGGTACATCACCGTGTCTACTGATCCGCTAATCCCCGGGATCCGTCGTAGAGAGCCATTAGGATTTTCAGCCATGAAGACGCCCTCTACCGAACCATACCTTCCATCCTGTGAGTAGTCGACCTTGTTCGTTGATGGGGTCCTATCAGGCGGAATACGCCGACAATGGCGAAGCAAATCTTTTATATACTTACTTTGATTAACAAAAGTACCTTCCTTCGTTTGTTTGATTTGCAGTCCCAAAAAGTAAGTCAACTCACCCATCACACTCATCTCAAATTCCTTCCTTATGGTTTCTAAAAACTTGCACACTAAAGCATGAGAGGAACCACCAAATCTAATATCATCAACATAAATCTGAACGAATAGTTGATCCTTTGCCTTGCTTGAGTTTAAAAAGGGTTTTGTCAACTTTTCCCATTGTAAACCGCTTTTCAAGTAAAAAAGGTTTTTAGCCTATCATACCATGCTCTAAGGGCTTGTTTTAATCCATACAATGCTTTTGACAATTTGTACACATGATCTGGAAACTTAGGATTTTCAAAACCAGGTGGTTGCATAACATATACCTCCTCATTAATATAGCCATTAAGAAAAGCACTTTTCACATCCATTTGATAAAATTTAAAACCTTTAGATGTAGCAAATGCTAAAAGAATTCTAATGGCTTCAATTCTAGAAGAAGAGCAAAGGTTTCATCAAAATATAAATCTTCAACTTGAGTAAAATCTTGAGCAACCAATCTAGCCTTATTCCTGATAACAACATCATCCTCACTTTATTTGTTTCTGAAAACCCATCTAGTTCCAATTATGTTAAAATCAGGAGGTGGTGAAACAAGTTTCCAGACTTTATTACACTCAAAATTCTCTAATTCTTCATGCATGGCATTGATCCAAGATTCGTTTGTTAATGTATGAGATATATCTTTGGGTTCAAAAGAAGCAACAAAAGCAGAGTGAGCATGAGAATCAGAAGCAATAAACCTGGATCGGGTGACTCTCTCATTCAAATCTCCAATCATCTGTTCAGCTGGATGTCTCTTTTGGATGCGCAAAGGAGCTATAACTTCAGAAACTTCTTCTTCTCCTTCTTCATTTTCAGCATATACAGAAGATGTTGTAGCTTGAGGATTCTCAGCTGTAGGTGATGTAGTGGTAAGTGATAAAGGTGCTACAACTGTTTGTACAATAGGAATCAACACTTCGTCCTCAACATCATCATCATCATCTTCAACAAAGATACTCTCCCCCTGAATATATGCTTCTGTACCTATATCAATTGAACTAGTGCCTGGACTAGCCTCATCAAAAGTAACTTCACAGGTTTCTATAATTTTGTTAGTCTCCAAAACAAGTGCACGATAGCCACGTGTATGACCAGGATATCCAAGAAAAATACCATCAGTTGATCTAGCTTCAAATTTGTCAAGATTTCCATATTTCAAGACAAAGCATTTGCATCCAAAAACTCTGAAATGAGATACACTAGGCCTATAACCAAAACGAAGCTCATTAGAAGTCTTGCCCAGCTTCGATCTCAAAAACACTCTATTTGAAACATAGCATGCAGTTGAGATTGCTTCAGCCCAAAACTTCCTAAGAGTGTGATGTTCATCTAGCATAGTCCTAGCCATCTCAACCAAAATTATGTTTTTCCTTTCAACTACATCATTTTGTTGAGGCACTCTCGATGAAGAAAATTGATGATCAATTCCATTCTCAACACAAAAGTGAACAAAAGAAGAATTTTTAAACTCAGTTCCATTATCACTTCTGATAGCTCTAAGTGCTCTTGGGTGATCAACAGATAATCTAATAACAAGACTTCTAAAATGACTAAAAGCCTCATCATTATATATCATAAAATAAACCCAAGAGTATCTAGAATAATTATCAACAATAACCAGTACATACCATTTGCCTCCAAAAGATTGAACACGAGAAGGTCTAACCATGTCAAGATGTAGTAGCTATCCTGCACCATTTGTCATCACCATGGTAAGAGGTGGATGCAAACCTGCAGTCATCTTACCATGTCTACAAGAAGAGCATACTACCACCCTTAAGCTTAGGCAAGCCACGTATGAGATCTAAACCACTTAGGGCAAAACACAATCTAGTGAAGCTTCTCCAGATTCTGAGAATCTAGTGAAGCTGAAAATTTTAGCTTCACCAGATTCATGAAGCTAGAGCTATGAGTACATTAAGAGTGTTTAGATGGATCATCTTGTTTACATTTTACACTAAAAATATAAACTTAATTCACTTTATTTAGACTAGAAGTTTCAGATTTCAGGTGAAGCTGGAATCTAGAGCTCTACCAAACAGGCCCTTACTCGAGTAAGATGATCAAAACCAATGTGACCAAGTCTACGGTGCCAAAAGAATAAATCTTTAGAAACATTGGCAACTAGACACCTATGCTTAGAAGAAGGTGATACATCAAAATCAGCTTTAAATACTCTTCCAAAGCGAGAAATCCTGAACACAAGATCTCCTGAAGCATCTAAAACTTTACATTCATTTTTCTTGAAACATACTTCGAGATCTTCATCAATCATTTGTGAGACAAAAAGCAAGTTGTATTTCAAGTTTTCAACCAGAGCTACATCCTTGAACATAAACTTGTCACTTACCTTCACTGTACCTTTTGTCACAACAGAAGTGGAGGTCGCATCTCGAAAAGTAACACTTTCTGCACGAGATGCCCGAGTGAGGGAGGAGAACTAATTATTACCACCAGACATGTGGCATGAGCATCCGGAATCCACTAGCCAATTGTTCTCCTTCCTCGCGCGAGAAGCCTACACAAAAATAGAGAATGTCGAGGCCTTAGTACTGGGGTTAGAAATAAGATGTTTAGGAATCCAGTACTGAGACACACAACGAGTAGGCACAACACGAGTATGCTTGTTCACAAAATCAGATTTGCCCTTTCTCGTGTTTCTTGCAACAAAAGGCGTTTGCTTCACCCTAGGCACAAAACAAGGTACACTACCTCACGAGGAAGAAAATGTGCCTGTCTGAAATTAGACCTAGCCTTAGCCCTTTCTTTCATTTGTTGTTTGGCTAGCCTAAAGCAAAAATCTACTAAATGTCCATCACTACCACAATGAGTGCAAGTGTACTTAACATGATCTTTAGCTTTAGAAACAGAAGCAACATTTGCATTCATCACAGTAGAAGGCAAAACACTAGCAGATTTAAAAGCAATTTTCTCAGGCTCATTGACAATTTCAAAATTTTCACTTTCAAGTGCCTTAGCAACAGTGGGAGCATGCAATTTATAATGAGCATAAGAATCAAAACCTAAACCTTTGTTATGAGTGCTGACTCTTGATTGATTCAGAATCATATTTAGGTTTTTCTTTCCTTTAGTGAAATGTTCTAAAGATTTTTACAAGTGATCAACCTTTCGAGAAAGAGTTAAATAGATATTACAGGGAATGTCCACTTTTCCTTTTTGTTTGCGACAAGTTGAGCATGAAAGAACCTCATAAGTAAGCAGAGCATCTGTCATTTGAGAAATCCTAGCATTTGCATCATGCAACTTCAATTCTAGTATGGAGCATTTCGAACGAGAAATTGAATCATGCAAATCAATGGTTGAGCAGTTAGCATTCTTAACATGTTTCTCATTTTCCTTCTTTTCATCATTGACTTGCTCTAATAAAATAACATGTTCTTTCCTAAGCAAGGTAAGCTCATTGTAAATCAAGTCACATGATTTGCAAGCATCATCATCAGGAATCAAAGATTTAAGTCTAGCAATTTCAGCATTCAAAGATTGCATAACAACGTCATGTTTCTTAATTTTTCTGTCGCGTTTATCAAGCAACTTACCAAGACGAGCAACAACAATAGATAATTCATCATAAGATGGTTCTACCTCATTGAAGTTTCTATCGTGATCGTACTCGGTGAAGTTTTCATCACTTCTGGCCATGAGACACAACCCAGTCAATTCATGTTTGCTTGGAGTTGTTGTGTCATCTTCATTGCTCTCCGAATCCACATCGCTCAAATTGACTTGTTCAAGAGTGGAAAGGACTCGGTGGACAACTTTGTGATTCACAAAGCTTCTCTTCTTGCTACTGTTTGAGGTAGTCTTCTTCTTCTCTTTTCTTTTGTCCTTGTCCTTCTCCTCCCTTGATGCTCTACCTGCAAGTTTAGGACATTTGAACGAATGTGGTTGAGATCACCACACTCATAGCATCTTGGAGGGCCACCACCAACTCTCTTCTTCATTCTCACATTCTGGAAAGCTTTATTAAAATGAGAAGATAGTGGTGCCAAGTCTTCTTCGGGAAATTCTTCAATCTGTTCATCGGTTAGTGAAGACAAGGAAGACAAAGCATATGTAGACTTGAGATGGATCACGCGGTCGAAGTCACCTCTTCCCAATCCTTGGATGATCAAATTTCGTACTTTGCTATTTGCTTCAACATGTGCTTGTTTAGTTTCATTGACTTTAACATTCTCAGGAACTTGATATGACTTGTACACCTTCTCCCAGATTGGAAAGCCCTGAACTTGAATGTATGCCTCCATCTTTGCTTTCCAAAACTGAAAATCAACACCATCGAAAACACAAGGTTTTGTCGAATATAAATCCATCGCTACGGTTTCTAATCATCAGTTAAGATTAATTAGAAAAACTAGGCTCTAATACCACTTGTAGGATTGAAATATACTAACGTAGCAATCAGAGGGGGTGAATGATTGCGCGGAAGCTAATATCAAATTTTTGATGATTTTTTTCTAACACACCCCAATTTAAACTCAAATTGATTGGAGACCAGTTCATGCAATTAGCAAACAGTCGGGAGACCAGTGCAAGCAATCTGAGAGCAGTTTGGTGACCACTTTTGCAGTTGGAGAGCAGTCGGGCGACCACTTTCACAGTTGTAGAGCATTCAGGCGACCAGTTTCTCCAATTGGCGAGCGGTCTGGTGACTAGTCCACAAAAATAGTATTCCTAAAGATCCAACCGTTGGATTAATGCAAAATTTTAACTGTAGAAACTAGATTCAATTTCTAAGCTAACGTAAAAAGAATCAACTCGATCAAACCTATGGATCTCGAGATATTACCTTCGCAAGATGACTCAATCAAATAATCATGGAAATTGATCTTCAACGCCGGACCGAAAGAAGCATGTTGACGCCGGACCAAAATCACCACGAGCAAGCCGACGCCAGGTAAACCATTCAAGCCAAGGAACCTTCAGGAGTGCAAGGGAAAAGCAACCTAACCACCAAAATTATCTAGTCGCTGGATGCACAGTTGCCTGAAGAAAAAAGCAAATCGCCGTTCCTCGTGCATGCATGCAACGATCAGGTTTTTAATTTCCTGGCCGCAAGACACAAAGCCCGTCACCTTTAATTTTTCGTTCATGCCGCCGGACCGAGAAATAGCCGCTGGATGTTCTTGCCACAAGAAAACAAAATTCTAACCACAAAAGGTTCGCTTTATTTTTTGATCTAGTTACAATACTCCAAAACAAAGAATACAAACCTTAAAAACCTGGCTCAAAATAAACAGGAGACACCTCCCCCTATTTATACTGAGCAAACACAAAGAGATTGAATACAACTCCACTTCCAACATGGAAAGAGTTTGTATACATCTCAACCTGGCCCAAGAAGACCAAAAACAACTCTTACACGCATGTACAACTCACATGCCATACTCACGTGACTAACCAGCCTCCATGTGCATCGTTCTCTAGCTCAAATGTCCCGCATGAACTCCTTGACCACTAAGAGCTCGATTACTCCCTGAATCTAGTCCCGAACCACAGTTCCTCCATGAATCTAGTTTCGGTCCCGTCATCGACCACGCTCGCCCTCGAGCAACACCTGCACATGAATAAACAACAAAACAAATCCGAGCACAAGTCCACGACTTGACTCAAAGTCAATCCATGCAACCACTCACTTGAGCGCATTGCATCAAGCAAAATCATTATGAAAGTCAATCCATGAAACCACTCACACGAGCGCGTTGCATCAAGCAAAACCATTATTATGCTATCACAAGCATATCAAATAATCATCTCAAACAACACATGCACATGCACAACACATGCCATGATCGCAACCACTTTGCAATGCCAATTTCATTACTAAGCCAATTTTTCAGCACATGATTTCACAAACCGGCAGTGATAATCCATATCACTATCGGTTACGTGAACAACCGGTAGTGATAAGCTGGTTTCTGGCCAAATAATTGAAACTTTCAATTTATTTCATTTCAAAGGCTGAGTACTTTGGGATTTTTGAAATCCTATCAAATTTGATCCAAATTATCTGAAAATTTCTAGAGGCATAATATAGGACATCTAATATTTTATTTAAATATTTTCCCAAATTTTGATCAAGTCCTAAGATTATAAAAATCTAGATTGCTCACTATGTTAATAGTTTTAATATTTCAAAAATCAAATAATGCTTCAAAAATTATTTAACTTGACACAGCGGCACCTCGCTAGTCATGTCATTGAAGGCCTCCATCAAGGCATGACGATTTTTCACTAGAACATTTCCACTCATCAGCAGTATCTTTGTGCCTACAGTCCACCTAAACGCTCTAGTAAGTCCTCATCAAGGACCAGCAAGTCGGACCTCTCAAAAAGCACCTCTCTTACCTTCTGCCCATCCAAGCCTTCATCTCACTACAATTCAAAGGGAGCTTTACATTCCATTTTGTCTGGAAAACTTCAGCCTAACCAGACACATGATATTATAAAGCTGCCAAAGAACAGAGCGAACCAGTTTGGAGCATAACCTCGATCAATTTCCATTATCGCATATATTACATTAATTATTACATATGAGAAAATAAACATGTCATTCGTACAAAAGAAAGCATACATTTCATTACTACAACTAAGCTAAGATTCGACCTTCGTTATGATCGCGGCGTATGTACGTAGCTTCGTCACTCTCTTCCATGATACTTAGGTCAACGTCCTCTCTGAAAGGGGGAAGCTCATCGAATTGGTTGTACTCTTCCTCGTCGACAACATTCTCAACTCTGACAATCCTTCTTTTTCCTTGAATAACCACATAGTGTTCCTTGTTAGTTGGGTCAGTTACAAAGAAGATTTATGTAACAGAATTAGCAAGTACGAATGGTTCTTCGCTGTATCCGACGAGTTTGAGGTCCACGGTAGTGATAACGTACTTGTCGATATTCACGCCCCCTGGAAGTCTGACCCGTTGGCACTGAAGGAGAGGGACCTTCAAAGGTCCATAGTCAAGCTCCCAAATCTCTTCTATGAATATGTAGTAGGTTTGTCTATTTCCATTGCTATCATAGGAATCTATACGGATACCGCTGTTTTGATTGGTGCTCTTTTTATCTTGCGCTCTTGTATAAAATGTAAAACCATTTATGTCGTGTCCTTGGAATGTCTGAATTGTAGTTGACGGTCCCTGAGCCAACACTTTTAATTGAGTGCAGTCTATCTCCGTATGCATCATTTGTCTACACAACCAATCACTGAAGTTATCTCTGTGCTCTCTCGCAAGCCAAACCTCTAACCTCTCTGGGTTTGTTCCGGATAGCATGTTCTTGTGCATGTTGACATACGGGGCCACCACAACTGATTGTCCCAAATCTGTGACATGTGCTTGTGTAAATGAAGCTAGATTGCTAGTATGTAGTAATTTCTCGCCTAGTATCCCTTTCCCCTGTAGCCTTCCCTCATGCCGAGATATAGGCACACCAATCAGTTTGAGATCCACATAATCGACGCAGAACTCAATGACCTCCTCGGTTCCCCAACCATCGACAATGCAGCCTTCCGGTTGATGTCGGTTACGAACATATTTCTTTATAACTGCCATGAATCTCTCGAAAAGGTACATCTGATGTAGAAATACGAGACCAAGAATCTGTATCTCTTTCACAATGTGAACAATGAGATGGACCATAATATCAAAAAAAGATGGAGGGAAACACATATCAAGCATGCACAAAGTGTGGATCAGTCTTTTTGCAGCTTATCTAGTTTTAATGGATCGATGGTCTTCTGTGAAATCGCGCTGAAGAATGAACACAACTTGATAATTGGGTCTCAGACTTTCTCTAGCAGAACACCCCTAATTGTAATTGGAAGCATCTGTGTCATCATCACGTGGTAATCGTGAGACTTCATACCAATTAATTTTAAGTCTTTCATTGAGACTAGTCTCTTTATGTTAGCAGAGTAACCAGACAGAATTTTGACTCCGTGCAAGCATTCATAAACGCTAATTTTCTCTTTCTTGCTCAGAGTGTAGCAGGCTGCGGGAAGGTACTTTTTGCCTGTATCCATTTCTTCGTGATGTAGCTCCTTCGTGAGTTTCATATCTTCAAGGTCCATCCGTGCTTGGAGTGTATCTTTCATTTTACCAGGTATGTGCAGTAAGATACCAAGCAAGCTATCACACACGTTCTTCTCTATGTGTATGACGTCGATTGCGTGTCGAACTTCCAGGTGCTGCCAACAAGGTAGGATCCAAAATACTGATTTCTTTTTCCACAAAGGAGCCTTATCCTGGGAACTCGGAATAGATGTACTGCCGGCTCCCTTTCCGTGAATAATTATAAGATCCTTTACGGCGGTAAATATCTGTTTCCCAGTGTGATTCTTCGGAGCTAAGGCAGTCTCCTTTGTCCCGTCAAAAGCTCTCTTATTATTGCGGTATGAGTGATCCTTGCGGAGGAACCTACGATGCCGCATATAAGCCATTTTTTGGCAGTTCTTCAGCCACCGGCTAGCTGTATCATCCAAGTACTGGACGCATCCGTTGAAGCCTTTTGTCATCTGGCCTGACAGTTTGCCAAGAGCAGGATAATCACTAATGGTTACAAATAATAATGCCCGTAGGATAAAGTTCTCTCTTTTATACTCATCCCATGCCCGTACACAATCATTCCACAATATTAGAAGATCTTCAACCAATGGTTTGAGGTAAACATTGATATCATTGCCAGGTTGCCTAGGCCCTTGGATTAGTAGTGGCATCATAATGTACTTTCGCTTCATGCAAAGCCAAGGAGGAAGGTTGTAGATGCATAAAGTCACCGGTCAAGTGCTATGACGACTACTCATATTACCAAAAAAGATTCATCCCATCCGTACTCAACCCGAACCTTATATTCCTCACATCATATGCAAAGTGCTTCTTATATTTTCTGTCGATTTTCCTCCATTGCACAAAATCAACTGGGTGTTTAAGCATTCCATCCTTCTTACGCTCTTCGGCGTGTCATCGTAGCAATTGGGCATGCCTTTTGTTAGCAAACAAACACTTCAGACAGGGGATTATAGGGAAATACCACATCACCTTACGGGGATACCTCTTCTTCTTACGCTTCACCCCGACATCATCGTTCTTGATATCATCATCATTGCCCTTATACCGCTTTGCTTTGCATTATGATATACGTACTTGAGAGGCAATTGTAATATCAAATTTTTCCTTGAATACACCCCTATTTTTAGCATGGAACCGTACGAATGCACTACACATGTGATTACGAATTGTACATAATTAGAATTTGTTTCAAATGGAAGGAAATAGAACTAGTACAATAATGAAAGGAATAAGAATTAATACCAGTTGAGCATGTCGATAAAGTTTTGAAACTTTTTAACTGGTCTCCTTCTCGAGTCCATAACTGTGATCAGGCTACGATCTAGCTCGATCATAAGAAGTATCCAGTGAAAATTGTACATATATATGTCAACGTAGATAACTAATTAGTTCTAACATCGTGTTATGAAAAAGGATTAGAACGAGGTGGTACGAAAACACGTACTAAAATGCGTAGGGTAGATATATCTTTGACTTATATTTTTGTCCCATTAGCACATTGTATATGTTAGTCTCTATTTCGCTTGGGTAGTCTGTAACAGTTGTCTCGTTGATAACTATTAGGTCCATAAAGCCTATGTAAAAAATACGATCCCTTCGATATCTTTGTATCTCCATTCTACATAAGAAGAAATTAGTTAGGCTAGCAAGTTAGTATAGTACAAGGGCGCGCACGATGGATTTTTGTAAATAAGACACTTACAGAGTCCAAAGAACTCGGCTTGGCATGACAAGGGCATCTCATGTCGGTATAGATCATACATGACGTTCCATTTGACAAAAAATTCACCATCCCCGTGGAAAAAATCTTGTTCCTTGTACTTGACAGCGAACAAATCTAGACCATGCTTGGCTGCGTCCATGTACCATTCATGGAATTGCCGCATCTTTGTTGTTAGCTGGAGCAGCTCCTCACGCCTGACCAATGATGCACCCGGTGCAAATGGCCATCTTACTTGGGCATTCTCAATTTTCACAGTGCCTAGTACTTGATCTGCGTCAAGTCCAGTTTCATCGAAGAATTTTAGCATGTCCTTGGCCTTCTCCTCAGCTGACATCATCTCCTTTGATGTCTTGTTCTTGTGGCATTCCTTAGTCAATGTGCGCACGTAGTTTGATAGACGAGGCATTTCTTTTTTATCCTTTAAATTTTTTATAGTCCTCAAGGCTTTGTGAAATTCTTCCGTGCTAGGTTGAACCTTCTTCTCTAGTGACTTGGGTCTAAAAAATTTAGTTACCTCGCCTTGTACTATCTTCTTAGTCTCCTCGTCGGTCATATCATACGCCCGCTTCGGAAGTGGAGCCTGCTTCTTGGATTGGGTGGAGGACCCGTCATCTTGGGAGCTGCTGGCCGAGTTGGCTTGTTTGTCTTGGTCGGCGCCTTCTTGGGAGGAGACGGGCTTCTTTTGGGGCTTATGTGTGAGGGAGGTGGTGTAGGAGTCGGCGCCTTCCTGGGAGGAGACGGGATTCTTTTAGGGTTTATATGTGCGGGAGGTGGTGTAGGAGTTGGCGCCTTCTTGGGAGGAGACGGGCTTCTTTTGGGGCTTATGTGTGCGGGAGGTGCTGTAGGAGTCAGGCTTTTTCGCGGAGAGGACACGTCCATGTTATCTCAAAAAATTATGTACCGTTTGCGCCACAAGATGAAATTGTGTATCATCTCTCCTGGCTTCGTAGTCCCGTCACCTTTGGGAATTTCGAGGTCAAGGTCCTCGTACCTTGGGCAAACCTCCTCCACCGAGACCTTGGAGTAGCCTGACGGTATCTGTTGGCTATGGATGAGCTGCCTGGCTCCACTAGGTGAGCCATGCCATGGGTCACCTTGAAGGAGAGATTCCGTGCTTGGACGTGCAGCTCACAAGGTGTTCGCTCTTGATGTAAATCTCTGAGATAGTGGTCCAAGTCTGCCGGGCAGCCCACGAGCCTTGTTGCTCCACTATACGGAGGGGCTAATGATGTTAGGATTACTTGGAGGTTCCTGGCGTTCGTCAAGTGCACTGAGCTGTTGTGTTTGTCGAGCCTTGCTTCTCACCCAACTCCTATAGGTCTCGGCGTCCTGAGAGAAGCCAACCTTCCACGGGACGACGCCAATGCCTCGTGTATGTCCAGGGTGCTCTGGGTTTTGTTGGGCCCTTGTTAGCTCGTCGTTCTCTCTGTTTAGCATGAAGGTGCCCTTGGGAAGACTCCTCGATTGACTGTACAAGCCTTTTGGCCATATCTCGCAGCACCTACCCAAACACCGCATTGCTTTCATCGTCAAGGGCCCCGCCATGAGCATAGAAGAAATGCCTTACTCTGTTGAGCCATTCCATTGTTGCGGGGGCGACACCCTTCACTAGTAGGTCCTGTTCCCTCTTCTCCCATTTGGGTATTGGTTGGCGGTAACCACCAGGGCCGAGTTGGTGGTGGTAATTCTTCTTCTGTGCATTCATCTTGTTCTTCTCACTCAAACTTTAACCTTCGTCCGAATTCTTGTAGTTCATGAACGCATCCCAATAATCCTACAACTTTGGGTACTTGTTGAAGTTGGGCGTTCGATTCTTCTTGATATACTCCGTGTTCAACTTCTTTTTAAAATTCTAGAATGCGATGGCCATCTTCTTCAAAGTGTAACTCTTCACCTTCTCTTCGGTCCCTTGGGGGAAGGTGAATGTCTCCTTCACATCATTCCAAAGCATGTTTTTCGATCTTTAGGGACCTGATCCCATTTCGCTATACTAATGGGCACATGGTCCTTAACGCGGACACCGCATGCTGAATTGAACGGCCCAAGCGCCCCCAAGGGTGCAAGAGGTTGGCTGTTCTCGCCGTCTTCAGTGATAATGTGTCTTGCCTTCAACTTCTTGCTTGGACCTCGCTGACGTGATTGCCTGCTTGGTTGATCGATCTGAAAGCATGGTACAATCATGAATGGGTCAGAATGTTGGCTTAGCATGATAGTGGAACCGACAATCATGAACGGGACTGATTATTACCTCGTCGACCTCATCGTGCTCTGCGGCCTAGGCGGGCACGGGTTGATCCATAAGGGTGGGATCAGGCTCCCTCGCATCATGACCATCATCTCCCACAATCAAATTTCTCGTAAATTCTTCTTAATCAAATCCTTCGTTTGCCATCGTTGTTTCTTAGGCTAGAAGAAGGCACTGAAAATTAACGAAAATAGATCAACAAAAGGCCAAATACTATCGACAAGTAAAGATCACGTTTTATGTAAAGCTGATGGTACTACTCTAAAATGGTGAGGAGGATGGTGGGGAAGAGAAGGTAGAGAGGACAGGCCAAACACTATCGATAAGTATACTTTTACATTTTACATGATACATATACATTTGACATTTCACATATACTTACACATTTCACATGATATTTATACATTTGACATTTCATAGTATTTTAATAAAATGAATTAAGTATATATAAATGGTGTGTGTTCTGATACTTAAACAATTCCTCAGGCTATTTAGCATTAAAATCAGATCGAACATTAGCTATCATTGTATCACTATCTTTCACCTCTGGCCATAACAAAGCAAATTCAAAATGGTAGATTGAGAATCCCATCAGTTTGGAATTTTGCATTTTGCCATAAGGGCATTACTAAGTGACTATTCTATAGAGCTCAATATTATGAATAACGAACATAAAAAAAATAATGAATAATTTGCTGAACTCTTTTGGAGCGAAAATAATTTTGGTGAATTTGAAAGGTATAGTATTCATAAATACCCGTTCTCCTATTAAAAAATGTCACTATAGTTTGGAATGGAGTAGTTTCTCTCCCTGACATGACCAAATTTTCGTTTTGAGCGAACTTATTTCTTGGTAAACCTTAGCGGATGATGACAGCATGCGCTCATACATATGCCTTAACTAAGAAGCAACGCAAGTTAACCAAGAGCAACTCTAACCCACCATTCTTATTACTCAACACTATTATTTATTAAAATATTATTATTACTTTGCACCATGAATTAATATTTTAATATCAATTATGGTTTTGAATGGCTGCGCATTTTTTATGGTGCCATGAGCTAGTATTATACAAACTATAGCATGATTTCCTAGCTAGATTTCCATTAATTTATTTGAAAATTTTATTCCATATCAAACTATAGCATGCATGATGTGATATATATGCTTAGACTAGCTTATCTATAATTAACAAAAAATACATCCATATTCGTAAATACATCCATATTAACAAAAAACATCTATATTAACAAAAAATACATCCATATTCACAAATACATCCATATTAACCAAAAATACATCCATATTTTCAAATACATCCATATTAACAAAAAATACATCCATATTCACAAATATATCCATTTTTACTCACAAAAAATACATCCATATTCGCAAATACATCCATATTAACAAACTCACTCATTTACTCACTTTTTTATCACATACAAATGAATACAAGAAACTCTTAAAAGTCACAAAAGGAACACACTGATATGAACATAGCCCTTCAAACTGACTTAGTCAACCAGCTAGCCCATCCCAGCCCTGGTTTTACCCAACCCATGTCGGTTCACTAAGGGAAGCCTTATTCCACATTAAATCAAGATAATCCAAAATGCTAAACATATTGTCATTTATACATTGAAATATATCTCCTACTGCATATTGATGAGTATATGTTTATATATATTGCTCTTAGACATAGGGTTTAAGTGAAGATTTAGATCTTCAACTTCTATCATGAATGGGCTAAACAATTAAATCAGTGAGTAAGGCCAACCGAATCAACAAGTGAAGTACTGATCAATAGCTAATAGAGTTAATTAACCAAACCAATAAGCAATATACTGTACAACAGCTAGCAATTTAGAACAAAGGTAATACTGACAGAAGCTCGAGAACTCAGGTTTAATTAGACAAACATTAGCACAAATCAAAATTTTCTAGTGTGTAAATATATTAGTTCAAGGCCTTATTCACATCATTAACTATTATATTCATTAAATAACCCAATATCATCACCGAACAATCCCACAGGTAGCCAAAACAGAATGAGCAATCCCTCAAGTGATGTTGCGTAAGACAATCATCCACACATGTGTTCGGTACCAGGAACCGAATCCACGACTCTACTGGCACAAAACACAGCAATCCCTCAAGTGCTGCTGCGCAAGACAATCATCCACACAATCATCCACACATGTGTTTGGTACCAGCAACCGAATCGACGGCTCCACTGGTACAAAACACAGCAAATCGATGAACAGAAGGTTACATTGTACATAGGACATGGCGAGAACGACGGTGGCACGCGCAGGGTCATCGGAGGCGTGGAGGATGGCGGTGCACATGGGGTCGTCGGAGGCGAGGAGGACAGTAGTGCGCGCAGGGTCGTCAGAGGCGAGGACTGGAAGCAACGACGGCGGTGAGAGAGAGAGAGAGGCTGGGAACGAGCGGGAGAAGTAGAAATTGGGGAACTAGGGATGAGATAGCGGTGGGAGAGATTTATAAGGGGCACCATCAGTTCCGGTTAGTGTCTAAACCAGGACTGAAGTCTCAGATCAGTACCAGTTGGTGCCTCCAACCGGGACTGATGCCTCACATCAATCCTAGTTGGAGGCACCAACCGGTAGTGATGCCTCAGCCTTGGCGGAAGCCCTAGACACTATCAGTACCTGTTCGTAATAAGAACCGGTACTGATACCTATTTTTTTACTAGTCATTTATAAATTTCTTTTATAGTTTAGTAGTCATTTATAAATTCCTTTTATAGTTTCTACAATTCATCAATAATATGAAAAATTCATATATCCTTTAGAATATTATTTTCCAACCATCTAATATACATTAAAATTATAAAAAATATAAGAAATAAAGTAATTTTTGCACTCTTATAATTCCATTGCAAAGTTTCACCTTGTTATATAAATTCAATTATTGCTTAATAAAATAATAAATCATACCTATTCCTCACTTAAATGATTTTCAAAAAATAAAATCAGGTTACTAGTCATTTATAAATTCCTTTTATAGTTTCTACAATTTAGCAATAATATGAAAAAGTCATATATTCTTTACAATATTATTGCTTATTTGCTTAATAACAAATAATCAATCATTCTTATTCCACAATAAAATGAGTTTCAAAAAAATAAAATAAGGTTATAAATCCACAACTAGTATGTTAGTAGTTTATTACACCAAAAGAAAGCAAAGCGATCTATCCACGGACACAAGGCATCCATTTAGATCTTCCATGTCAACCAGACACCAACTCGCTTGGTGATGCCTTATATAAATATAAAGAATTGATTGTTGGTCATGAGCTAGCTACCCATAAATTGGCATTCACATATAGTAGACACGTGGGCGCGGCGCACGCCGCGCCACAACGTGACAGGTGTAATACGAAATCCAGGCCTTTTCCATGAAAGAAAGCAATCTAGGTGTAATTTAAAAATCTCTAGGATGGAGCGTACAATTCTCACTACATGCACTGTAATTTTGAGAAGCTTCTGGGACTCTACGATAAATACCACGTAATCCAAAAAAGTTTTCCAATCTCTGGAACAAATTTTTTGACGTGATTTCTAGGAAAATAAGGCCTTACCACGAAGAAAGGGACCTAGAAGTAATTCTTCAAAATCTCTGGGATAAAAAATGGCTAACAAGCAATTTTAGGAAGACCAATGTTAATTTCCGTATAGAAAAATATGATAAAAACCTTACCGCAAACAAAGGACTTAGAAGCAATCCTTAAAAATCTCCGGGGCAAAAAATGGCTAACACGCAATTTTTAGGAAGGTTCGCGTGGCTTTTTTGGCATAGGAAAACATGCTAAAAGAAAATTCTCGAAGTTCCAGAGGTCTCCTGCAAACAAATGACCAACATGTCCTTGCGCACCTGGGAAAAAATGCACTAATCTGAAAAAATAAAAGAAAACCGTAATTTTAGAAAGCCGCGGCTGCATGTTCACGGAAGCCAAAAATTAAGGGGTATTTTCATAAAAAAGGCCTAAAATAGATAAAAATAGACTAATACGTAATTTCCTAAAAGCCTGGGAACTGTTCCGGCTAAATCTAGAAGTTTCAAAGTCCTTCTTGTAGGAAAAGGAGGGTCTTTTCATAAAATCCCGGACTAAAAGGGACTTTTACATAATTTTAGAAATTTGCCAGGCTCTTTTCGCCAAAAAACCACACGCTGTGCGCGCCAAAAAAACCACGCGTCGCACGCGGGTTTCGCCGAACGCCAGCGACACGCATCGGCTGGGAAAAATCGGACGTAAGCGCGCGCGGGTTTGAAGGCGCGACCTCTCGCTACCTACGCACGCGTGCTACCGCTGCGCCACGACACCGTTTAAGCCTGATCGCCGTGATTAATTACTTAAGCCTGACAACTGCGTTAACAAAGCAGGCGACATGGCTCAACGATCTTAACGCCATATGAACGACGGCCTGGTTTTCTTTTCACGCTCGTGACGCGTCGCTCGGCCCCACGTACACACCGCACCCAAATCGACGTGGCCGCACGAGGGAGCTGGAATCCTACGACACTTATATACGGTAGTATATATCATGCATGCAAATTGTATAGCTAATACTCAACAATGAATTGTTGTTGTCGCTGTAGAATTTGAACATAAAATATGGAGCAACAGGAGAACCACTAGAGGGACTAGAAACTAGTATGTTAATAGTCTATTACACCAAAAGAAAGCAAAGCAATCCATCCACGGACACAAGGCATCAATTTAGACCTTCTATGTCAACCAAGCACATTGCCTCGTGGCTCCGCCTCTCAGTGTATCGGACGCTCTCCTGGTAGCCATGCTTCTTGAACTTGCAGGGGCTGGTCAAGCTAGCCAGGGCCTTCTCCAACGGCCGGTACCTGATGTCGCCGATGGGCTCACTACAGCTAAAGCATGTCTGGTTCATGCTGATACAGCAGTTCGCGCAGGCAGGATGTCCGTTCCTACACTGATCATTAAGACAAGAGATAATGCTAATTAGCAGAGTGATTAATTGTGCTGGTGTATGAACAAAGTGTATGCATCTCCATGCTTGTATGTTGGAGCAATCAAGACACTATAGTGTATGATAAAGAAATCTCGAGCTAGATACTTGCCATGAACACTTGAGCTTCGTATGGCATGAATCAAATCACACACTCCAGTGTGTCAGATTCGATGAAGAAGGCCGTGGCTACTGTCTCCTCTTCATCATGTCGTGTGGTTGGCTTGGTTGCTTTCTTAGGCATATCCGCCGTCTTCTTCAGCATGCAGCTGTCTATGGACTTGTTCGCACTCCTTTTCTTTATCGATCCCTGGATCACGTACCATAGCACCGATGGTTTAGTCAGTGGTGATGCATACAGAAGAACCACTCCCTCTACGTGAGACAAATGAAGGGAAAAAGAAAACCTACACATTTGGATCCTTATTTGCTAATATACTTTGTTTTTACAAGTGATCCTTCATTATGATCACGACGTACGTAGGGAGATTACTCTGTATCATTCAGGACACTAATGTCTACGTCCACCGTGAAAGGAGGCAGCTCATCAAACAGATTATACTCTTCTTCGTCTGTGATGCCCTCAACTCCGACAATCCTTCTTTTACCTAGAAGAACCACGTGGCGCCTTAGCTGATCACTACTGCTAGTCTTCTCCTTTTGCTTTTTGTCCTTCTTCTTTTTCGGTTTGGTATCCATGTCCATCACATAGAATACCTGTGTCACATCATTAGCGAGCACGAACGGTTTGTCCCTATAGGCCACTTGCTTGAGGTCCACGGTTGTCATACCGTACTCGTCGACCTCCACGACTGTCAGTTTGACCCATTGGCACCGAAACAGAGTGACTTTTAAAGGTCCATACTCGAGCTCCCAGATCTCCTCTATGAAACCATAGTAGGTGTCCATCTTTCCATTTTTGTCCAAGGCATCTATACGGACGTCGCTGTTTTGGTTGGTGCTCTTGCTATCCTAGGCTGTTGTGTAAAATATGTACCCATTTATCTCATACCCTTGGAATGATACAATTGTCGTGGACGGTCCCTGAGCTAAGAGTTTTAACTGTTCATCGTCTGTTTAGTTGCCCAACAGTTGCTTTTGTAACCAACCGCCAAAATGATCCATTTGCTCGACTGCGATCCACTTATTTGACTTCTATGGGTATTGGTCGCATAGACTTATCTCGTGATCATAGATATATGGAGCCACTACAGTTGCTTGTTTTAATACCATGAAATGTACTTGTTTAAATTAAAGTAGATCGCCGCGATAGGATTCTTTTCTCCCTAGAGTCCCTTTTCCCCGTAGCCTCCCCTCATGGCGTGATACAGGGACGCCAATCGGATTCAGTTCATCAATGTAATTAACACAAAACTCAATCACCTCCTCTGTACCAACACCCTGCGCAATGTAGCCTTCTGGGCAAGACCGGTTACGAACATACTTCTTTAGGACACCCATGTACCTCTCGAAAGGGAACACATTGTGGAGGAACACGGGTCCGAGAATTTCTATCTCTTTAACAATGTGGACCATGAGATGAACCATAATATCAAAGAAGGACGGAGGAAAGATCATCTCAAGGCTAACTAGAGTATCAACCACGTCATCCTGCAGATTAGATACCTTATTCGGCTCGATGACCTTCTGCGACACCACATTGAAGAACGAACACAACTTTATGATTGTCCCTCGTACCCAGTCCGGCAGAATATCTCACACCGCCACTGGAGCAATTGTGTCATCAACACGTGACAATCATGGGATTTTAGGTGTACGATTTTATTCTCTTTCGTGTTTATGAGTCTCCTTGTGTTCAAGGAGTATCCAAAAGGGACCTCCACACTGTTCAAGAACTTAATCATGCTTTTTTCTCTTCCTTGCTCAGAGTGTAGCTCGCGGTGTGGAGGTAATGCTGTCCTTTCTCTTTTCCGGATGTAGGTCGTTCCTGAGTCCCAATAGCTGTAGGTCCTTTCGTGCTTGAAGTGTATCTTTTGATTTGCCGTACATATCTAGGAAGCCTAGCAGATTCACGCAGACATTCTTCATTATATGCATGAAGTCCAGTGAGTGGCGGACCTCTAAGTCTTTTCAGTAAGGTAAGTCCCAAAATATTGACTTCTTCTTCCAAATGAGCTTCGTGTGACCTTGTTCAGTCGGGACAGGTTTGCTACCAGGACCTTTTCCAAATGCTACTTTCAGAGACTTTACCAAATAAAATACAAGCGCCCCTCTGCGATGCAGGGCTTCTTACGTTTCTCTTCTATCTCATTAAAATTCTCACCCTTGCTCCGCAACGGATCCTTCATATGGAGGAACCTACGGTGGCCCATGTACACAACCTTTCGAGAGTTTTTTAGGTACTTGCTATCCGTATCCTCTAAGCAGTGGATGCAGGATTTATATCCTTTGATAGATAGGCCTGACAGGTTACCAAGTGCAGGCTAGTCGTTGATGGTTACGAATAGCAATGCATGTAGAGTGAAGTGCTCTCTTTTGTACTCATCCCATACACATACGCCATCATTCCACAGTGTTAGCATATCTTCAACCAATGGTTTGAGGTACACATCGATGTCGTTTCCAGGTTGCTTTAGGCCTTCGATAAGCAATGGCATTATAATGTACTTCCACTTCATACACAACCAAGGAGGAAGGTTGCAGATACATAGAGTCACGGGCCAAGTGCTGTGACTGCTGCTCATCTTGCCGAACGGGTTTATCCCATCCGTACTCAACCCAAACCTTATGTTCCTTGCATCCTCAGCAAAGCCCGGGTATGTTCTATTGACATTCCTCCACTAGGAGCCATCAATAGGGTGCCTTAGCGTTCCGTCATCCTTACGGTCTTCTTTGTGCCAGCGCATCATCTAGGCATGCGCTTTGTTCGCAAATAAACGCTTCAACCAGGGGATTACAGGGAAATACCACACCACCTTAGCAGGGGGTCTCTTCTTCTTACGCTGCCCCTCTACCTCACCTGGGTCATCATGCCTGATCTTATACCGTGAAGTTTTGCACACCGGACAAGCTTCCAAATCCTCGTACTCATTGCGATAAAGGATACAATCATTACGATATGCATGTATCTTCTGTACCTCCAACCCCAAAAGGCAAACAACTTGTTTGGCATCGTACGTACTTTCGGGCAGTGTGTTCCCCTCTAGAAGTAACTTCTTTATGAGGCATAACAACTCGTCGAATCCCTTATCAAACAATCCAGTGGTCGCCTTCCATTGCATCAGTTCTAGTGTGGTACGCAACTTTTTGTGGCCCTGTCGACAATTTGGGTACAACAGTGTTTTGTGGTCCTCCCATAAGCGCTAGAACTTTTCGTAATGTCTTTCATCGATATATTCTCCCTCTCCATCAAGCAGCATCTGATCTAGGTCATCATCACAAAACTCCCCCAATGTATCTTCGAAAGAACCGTGTTGGCCAGCATCCGCGATATTGTTGTCCGCCTCTTCTTCTTCACTGTCTTCCTGTATACTCTCTTCTTCACCGTGCTTGGTCCAACAGGTATAGTTTGACATGAAACCTCTTGTGAGCAAATGGAAGAGAAGGTGGCTGGATTTTGGCCACTCCTTCTCATTCTTGCAGTCTATGTATGGACAACATATGTAGCCTGACGTCGTGTATGCATCGACCGCACGAATAAAATCTTGCAAACCCTGCAAGAACTCCGGGAAGCGTCAGTCCATGTACATCCATCGCCGGTTCATCTACATTATGTTACATCAAGGTAACTGTTAGCTCATTTTTCGATAATGAATTGTTGAACATTTCCCAAAATCCAAATTAAACTAATATTTTCTTTATTTAAAAATTATTTAAAATTTTAGGTTGATAAATTTAATTTTAGGTGAAATTTCTTTAAAAATATAATATTTCTTAAATGATAATATTTCATCACATATTTTTCTATAGAAATTGTTATTTTAAGATGACTATATTTCTAAAACGACTTTATTTCATTACATGTTTTTAAAGGACTATATTTCATTACATATTTTTCTATAAAATGATTATTTGCTCCGATATTCATACTCGACAAGTTTTTGCAACCTACTAAAAGAATTGGGCAATCAAAATCTAGATTCAAAATTCTTCATCGATCGATGGAACCAAAACCTAAATATTAGCTAGATCCACACCTTCAATTTGAGCTACATCATAATCCAAGCAAAATCTAAATTTACAGAATAAGTTTTCACAACCATTGGTCCATCAGAGTCTAAATTCAAGATTCTTCATCGATCGATGGAACCAAAACATAAATTTGAGCTAGATCCACACCTTCAATGCGAGCTACATTATAATTCAAGCAAATTCCAAGCTTACACAACAAGTTTTTGCGGCCTACTTGAAAAGATCGAGTTAGATCTCTACATTCATAATCTTTCATCGATCATGGGAAAAGAATAAATTTTCTTCATATTTCAAGCAAAGAAGAGGCTCCATTTAACACCAAATGTAGTAAGAAATGATGTTACTAACCTTAGTTACATTGGTTTCGAGTAAAATGACCAAAATTTTGAAATTTGGGCAGCACCTCCCCTCCCTTGAAGCTCTTGGCCAAAGCTCCACTATTCTTGTCGTGCACTGAACTTTTCTTAGTTTGGCTGAGAGCTGGAGGACAAAGGAGTTTAAATTGGAGCTCAGTACCGGTTGGAGGCACTAACCAGTACTGAAGATCTAACATCAGTATCGGTTCATGTCATGAACCGGCACAAATGAGCCCCCGCTAAATAGTATCGGTTCGTGACACGAACTGGTACTGATGTTAGATCATCAGTTTCGGTCGATGCCTTGAACTGGTACTAAGCTCCCCCCGCAGCCCTGTAGCAGTTGAACTGGGACTATTGTAACTATCAGTCCCGGTTCGTGCCCAACCGGTACTGATGGGTCGATATAAAAGGCCGGTTTTGTAGTAGTGAATTTTAGCTTACCAAACCTCTCCTCATGCCAATCACGACCATGGTGGCCTTAGCGACGATACCCATCATTCCAATGTGGTTCATAATTTTCTTCAAAGTCTTTATCAATATCATTATAGTGCACATTTTGTCTTCGCCACTTCCTTGACCACGACCAACAGCAGCTCTACCATTCCCTCGACTGGGACTGGGAGATCTTGCATTATGGGCAGCAGCAGCATGATTTCTTTGTTCTTGAGTAATCCAAGCAGCAGCTTCTTCATTTATTTCATCCCTCTCTTCACCATGTACTCTTGCATCTTCGGGGGCTTGACGTAGCTCTCGCACAATATCAACAACAAGGTCAGCTCGCATCGCTGTAAGGTTTTGCATTAGCTATTGATTGACATTGCCCACAAATTGTTGCAAATCTTGGGAGAGCTTGTCTTGCATCTCTTCTATTGTTTCAAGACTTAATTTGAATTCTAGGCGAAGATGATCACGTAAGGCATTGAAGTGTAACTACGTGATGGGATGAATGGCATTCCCAACAACCTCAATATCACAATCTTCTTCATGACCTACCATGGTTAGTGGACAAGTCCCTACAAAGATAATATATATATGGAATAACTCACGCTCACCTTCTCTTGCCAATCAAAGCTCATGTAAATTTCAAGTGAGTACAAAATATGTGCAACCAAGGTGCTAGTTGTTGGTTTACAATACATGATAATCAAGCAAATACAAGTCAAGGGTTGCACATGCAATGGCTATTTTGTGGAGCTTGGATAGGATATATTGGTAGCAAGGAAATTAATAATCTGCAATTTAGTTATTGTTCAACCAAGTAATCATCACACAAGATTCAAATGCTCTAGTTGCTAAAAATCAAGCAAGAATATTTAGAATTGAACACTTGAGTGATGTCTCAAGACACAACATCACAAAAAAAAGGGAAATCTCAAGATAAAAGTGAAGAACAATCCCAAACTTTCTATCTTTCTTTTTTTGCACAGCTCTTTTTCTCTTTTTTTTTTAATTTTGACAATACAACACAAAGAGAACTGACTTTTTGGCAAGGGAAAACACTATGATACTTAGATCTTGAGGAAATACACGGGTTGTCCTCGAAATGGTCTTTCCAACGAGCACAAGAACATGAGAAATAGACTTCGGAAGTGAAAGATACGCACAATTTGGTGACTGGTGCTCAAATCTGAAATATGTGCACGAGAAAGAACACAAGGAAGCACAACAAACAGGAAAAAAATTCAGCAACCAAAAACACTCAATCCAATGGACAAGAACTTGATAAAGCACACTAAACAACAGATTAAAGGTTGCAAAAGGCAAGGTGAACGTAAATCTTTTTGTGGGTAATTTTCTAGAGTATAGGGATAAGAACAACAAGTAAATCGACTTACTGTGTCTACTAGAGCTCTAATACCAGATGATGCGGCGGGGTTAAGTTACCCAATCTTCATGAAGTATGAACCATGCAATGAAGATAGCTAATCACTTGCAGCCAAGGTAACAGTGCAACTCGACGATCTTGGGGCCAACCACTGCTGATGCAATGACCTGCGACAAGTATTCGCCTAACCACATCGTAAGTCCACAATCTACACAACCACGCACTAAGTTGGAAGCACGGAAAGGTTTTCGTCAAGCGACCGCCTTTGTAATCTCACAAGGTAAGTTTACAAGAGCAAAGGGGAGAGAACTTTTAAACAATATCCTGGTAGCAACTTGGTTGTCCTAAGTGGGATATCAGAATGTTAAAGAGTACTATAAAGAGTGGGGGTGGGTGTACTTATGCTAGGAAAAACCCTCCTAGATCAGTGTGAACACAAACAAAAAATGGTGACAAAATTTGTGGTTACACCAGGTTGGAGAGGAGGCAAAAACATGGAGCCTCGCACATTAATGAATGCCCTTGACAGCTTGCCTTGAAACTTGCATATCTTTTGACTCAAGCCTCCAAATGATGCACCATTTGTTGTGTTGGAAAGAGGACTTGATTTCACTTCTAACCTTGTCCTCTAGACATGCTGGATACTCTCAAAATAAATTGAGGTTAGTTGGGAATTGGAGGAACGAAAATCTCGAACTGGGGATGTCACATTTGTTGACTTGGACTGTTTGCTAGTCCACTTGGTGTCCAGGTTTGCTTCCATCTTGCACCATTGGTTCTATGGGTCATATATTGATGTTGTCAAGCAGTGCACACCAATGGACAAGTCTTGATCCTTGCAATATGCATCCTCGGCTTGAATTATTTTCATAGGCATGAAGCTGAGCACAAGAAGCACACTTGATTTAGGCATTATATAATTCTCATTAATAGCAATATTAGACTCAACTAGGAGCACATTCACCTCTTGCTCTACTTGTATGGCACGTCTCCTTGTCGTAAGTCCCAAATAAGCCTCTTTTGTGGAGGGTTCAACATGCAACCATGTAGAATCATCCTATATAGGAGATGATGAATAAGGTGAACTAGGGATGTCCTCATCACCGCATCCATTCTACCTCCATCACTGACACACCAGGCCTACTTACTAATGTATTCAAGATGAACTGACACGGTGGGCCTACTCACTAATGAATTCAAGATGAACTGACACACCGGGGCCTACTCACAAATGAATTCAAGGTGGTGATGTCCTGTTCTCATGAGAAACTAATGAATTCTTTGTCAAGCATGCAAGAATTCAAGATGAACTAATGAAGATTATTATTGTTCTAGATATCCGAGTTCAATTGCAATCATATTTGACTCTGAACTCTATTTTTGTCTGTTAAAGGCATGAAGTGGATATTTCACTTATTTAATTCTTTGTGCTCTTTCAAATTTCCCTTTCAATTAAATGCCATTAGTTTTTGCCACTTCGATTTTAGTTTTGGGGATGTTGTGAATTTGTGATGGAAGTTTTGATGTTGACATAATTAAATCTTTGAATTTTATATACTTTGTGATGTTGTATTCCAGGTCAAACTATGTCATCGTTTGATTTTCTTATGTGTCTTTAGAATTTTAGTGATGTTATTCAATAGTATAATTACTGTTTCCTTGGGGGATGCTAGACACCAAACTAAATGATCAGAACCACAGGCTTTGGAGCCAGTGGAGGAAAGGAAGCATCACTATTTAATGAGTGTAGATGATCGCTTTATTTGTTGCTTAGGAGAGGTGCTTCGATCAGATGTTGCTTAAGAGAGAGGTTCTGATGAAATGAATCTGTGGTTATGTTGAGCTGAGTCTTTAAAGTAGTAGAATGAAATGTGGCATTTACAAAAAATTTTATGGGGCCACAAATTTTCAATACCCTTTCCCTATTTTGTCATATCTCTACAACTTCTAATGAAGAGTTGGTCGTGGTACGTCAGTTCTCCTCTAGAATACCTGATCTGCTGGATATGACATGAGCGAGTGAGATGCAAGCGGCAACTTCCTCTGCTTGTATCACTTGACCCCAAAACCCTCTGCAGTCATACTGCCTTCCCTCTCCACCTTCCCAACCGTAATCGCACTCGCACACGCCACTGCCATCACCTAGCTTAGTCGATGCCTCATCTCTAGCCTCTCTCCCATCCCGTAGCTCCAGCACCATCCCTCCACTCCCAACAAATTCCCATCTTATCGCTCCACCTCTGTCTGTGCACTCCATCAACTCAAGATGGAGGCACCGTGCCACCTCCACTGATCTGACCAAGATCGAGGCATTGTGCTGCCTCCACCCTCCCTCCACTCTTGAATATGCTGACTAGAGGATGTGGTGGCGGTCGACCTCTGTTGTCTCAGCACATCTGGTTGGGCCTTCGTACGAGCTGGCTTGCTAGCGATAATCGAGGCACCGCTTCGGCTCCAACCTCCCACCACTCCTGATAGCTTCAAGCTCTGGATCTGACCAGGATCGAGGCACAATATCACCTCCACTCGAATCTAGCGCAGACTTCTCCCCTCATCTCCTCCTCATGTACTCCCCATCCTCCTTAGCATGAGATCTTTCATCTCTGGAACCCCAAATGATTGGTTTTATTCCCCCTTAATCGAACCTTAGGTGTCGATCGGATCGTCTTGCGCTACGATTTGTGGGTAGTTTCGGCTTGTTTGGTGGTGATTCAGGAGGATAATTGAACCTAGAATGGTTGTTGATTAATGAGGGTGATACGAGGGTGCGCTCGAGCTTGATGGTGTAGGATCTGAGATACTCATGAAACCTGATGAATCTTGTGCAGCCAACCGTTGCAAGCGCAACAACCTGCAACACGGAGTTCACCCAACCTCACGTTGTCCACTCAACCAAGTCAAGCGGATTACAATCTACAAAGGAGTTCGCAAGAACAACGGGAAGGAATACACAATTCTCAGGGAAGTTTCAGCCCGTGGCTAGAAAACCTAAGAGCAAAGCATATTTGATTTCATATTCAAAATGGTCTCTCCCTCTTCACACAAGGGGGTGCTTCCTACATATAAGGGGGGTGGGAAAGAAGACATAAGTTCTACTAGATAAGCCCAGGTTGCAGCACAAAGCACGAGGGCCAAACATAATGGTGACGTAGCACCCAATGCATAAGAAATAATTTATGGCTGTTATACTTTTTGGACATTGATCTCCACGCTCAGATTATATTTGAGGGTGTGGTTGGATCCATTGGAAAGTTTACCTTGTTAGCTTTGTAGGCTGTGGTTCAACACCTTAATCGGACTCAGTTTGCATCCTCTACATGTGTTTTTCTTCAGATTGGTCATTGGAGACCAAGCTAAGTTCTTTTGCATTCACACCTTGCTTGTTGTCTTGTCCATGCTCCTCTTCATATTCCCTTAGGTGTTCACACCTCCTCACATTGTCTTCATACCTGAGAATACTTAAATTACTTGCATTAGGTAGTAGTTGACTCTCACAAGTAATATTATTCTTACTAGGAGCATGTTCACCTGTTGGTTTATTTGTTTGGCACGAGCACGGGTAATTGGTCCTTGGAAATGATTCAAAGGCTCTTTAGCAATGGTAGGGGAAGGAAACGATGATGGTGCTTTGCTGCCTGTATCATCCTTTCCCTCTTGAAAAGGAGTCGTGGTACTCACATTGCAATCATCTCTGGGAAGCTCAATCTTGTATGCGTTGTAGTTGATCTTTTCAAGCACTTTGAAGGGACTAACAGCACGAGGCATCAACTTAGACTTGTGCTTCTTCGGAAAGTGCTCTTTGCATAGATGTACCCAAACCAAATCACCCGGTTTGAATAGCATCTTCTTCCTTGTTTTGTTTGCCCTTTTAGTGAAGTAGTGCGCCTTCTTCTCTATCTCTTCCTTTCACAAACTCAGCACACTTTGTTGCTTCCATATTAGCTCTCTCTCTTCAAAATGGGCACCATTGTGTTGTTGAGTTAACTGCCCTGTTGTATGTAAATTCAACATGTCGAAGATAGTCCTCCCATTCTTTCAAGTTCTTCTTGATCATTTTACGCAGCAACATTGAGAGTGTGCGGTTCACCACCTCTCTTTGTCCATCTATTTGTGGGTGACAAGTTGTGGAGAATAACAACTTTGTCCAAAGCTTGTCCCACAATGTCTTCCCAAAATAGCTCATGAACTTGACATCGCGATATAAAACAATTGTTCTTAGCATCCCATGTAATTGCACAATTTCTCTAAAAAACAAGTCAGTTACATGCAACGTATCATCGCTCTTGTGGTATAGAATAAAGTGCGCTATTTAAGAGAACCTATCCACAACAACAAATATAGAGTCCCTCCCCCTCTTAGTCCTAGGCAACTTTAAAACCAAATCCATGCTAATGTCTTCCCAAGGTGAACTAGGAGTAGGAAGTGGAGTGTGCAAACCATGTAGATTAAGTTTGGACTTGGTTTTATGGCATGTGACACATCGCTGCACAAACCTCTCAACGTCTCATCACATTTTTGGCCAATTGAAGTGATCGGACAGTAAGGCCAAAGTCTTTTCTCTTCCAAAATGCCCAATCAATCTGCCTGAATGCGGTTCTTGCAACAATAGCAAATGAACAAACGAATCTGGAACACAAAGCTTATTAGCACGGAACAAGAATCCATCTTAAATGTGGAACTTTTCCTTGCCTTTCCTATCTTTGCATTTAAGTATGGTTCAACAAATTTATTATCTAAAGCATATGACTCTTTCAACTTCTCCATACCAGGAACCTTAATTTCAAGTTGAGTTAGAAGCACACTCTTTTCAAGACAAAGCATTAGCGACCACATTTTTTTACCCTTCTTATATTTTACAATATATGGAAAAGATTCAATAAATTCCACCCATTTGGCATGTCTACGGTTTAGTTTAGCTTGGCCTTTCAAGTATTTCAAAGCTTCGTGATCAGAATGTGTGATGAATTCTTTAGGCCAAATGTAATGTTGCCAAGTTTCCAAAACACGAACCAAAGCATACAATTATTTATCATAAATCAGATAGTTCAATTGAGCACCACCAAGTTTATCACTAAAGTATGCTACTGGTTTGCCCTCTTGCATCAAAACACCACCAATACCTATTCCACTAGCATCACATTCACTTTCAAAAACTTTAGTGAAATCAGGCAAAAAAGTAATGGTGCTTCAGTTAAGCACTTATTTAGTTCAGCAAAAGCATTCTCTTGAGCAACTCCCCAAATAAACTCTCTCCCTTTCTTGGTTAATGCATTCAAAGGGGCTGCAATTGTGCTAAAATCTTTCATGAACTTAGGGTAAAAACTAGCAAGACTGTGAAAGCTTATAACTTAACTAACATTCGCCGGAGTTATCCAATTTTTAAGGTATTGAACTTTTGATCCATCCACTTCTACCCCAATTCTAGAAACAACAAATCCCAAAAACACAACTTTATCTTCGCAAAAAGTGCATTTCTCTATGTTTGCAAATAGCTTTTCAGTTCTAAGCACTTCTAGCACTTGTCTAATGTGATCAGTGTGTTCTTCCATTGTGCAGCTGTAAATTAAGATGTCATCAAAATACACCACAATAAATTTTCTAATGAAAGTTTTCAATACATGATTCATTAGTCTCATGAATGTACTAGGTGCTAGTTAAACTAAAAGTTATCACTAACTCATACAATCCAAATTTTTAAATGTAGTTTTCCACTCATCTCCTTCTTTCATCCTTATTTGATGGCACCCACTACGTAAATCAATTTAGAGAAAATAACAGCACCACTCAATTCATCTAGCATGTCATCCAACCTAGGGATAGGATTGCGGTATCTAACAGTGATGTTGTTAAATGCTCTACAATCTACACACACATGCCATGTACCATATTTCTTAGAGACTAAAATCACAGGGACAACACAAGGACTAAGGCTCTCACGTACGTACCCTTTGTGAAGAAGTACTTGTATCTCACTGCCTCGGGCTGGACATACACTTTACCATGTGTATGTGTGCTCGCATTTAGGCTTCTACTCGCATCTCTCATTGCTAGGCGGTGAAGTGCATCTTCAGATACCTTCGAGCTACCATTGATTATTGTATTTGGTACTCTTCTTTTTTCTTGTATATCCCTTAGAGTCTTTTTCGATGCCGACTTTTGCTGGTTGTAGGATAGATTGGAAGAGCACTTCTAGCACTTGCTAATTCATTAGCATTTCTCTTGTCTCTTGGTCATCTAGGAAGTAGTCCGGATTTGCACAGTCTATCGCTGAGGCTGAGTATGTTGCTGCAGCAAGTTGCTATAGCTAGGTGCTTTGGATAAGATTGACCTTGAGGGACTTTGGGTTAGAGATAGAGAGTTTTCCACTTTTCTGTTATTACATTTTTGCTATCTTCATTGCTAAGAACCCAATGCAACACTCTAAGACCAAACGCATTGATGTTAGATATCACTTCCTTAGAGACCATGTGGAGAAAGGAAACATAGTGCTTTAGTTTGTGGAGAGTGACCACCAATTGGCCGATATCTTTACCAAACCTTTGGATAGCTCTAGATTTGTTTCTTTGAGGAGTGAGCTTGGAGTTGTGTACCCTTATAGCCTATTATGAGGGGGAGCTAATTTGTATATTATATATTATATATTTTCTTCCAGTTTGTCGTTTCTTTTATTTTGCCTTGGATGTTTATTGGGATTATTCCCTAGAGTTACAAGTTCACTTCACTTAGACTTCTGGCATGCTTCGCATAGACCTCTCATCTTATACTTTAGGTTACTATCATTTGCAATTAGCTGTTCTCTCTTCCCTCTAGATTGAGTTCCCTCACAGCCTTATAAGTCTAGCAGGTGTTGGGCCCCTGGGTAGACAGGGTCTATGTGCACTCACTCCTTAGCTTGGGATCTAGAGGCAACTTCGCTATGTCAATCATTGAGAAAGATAAGATTGAGTCTAAGCCTTAATGTTCTCTACCATCTTTTCTATACTCTATAGCCACCCGGTTTACAGATTCTTAATTTCTTCTCTTCATTCTATGTGTCTGGTTTTATTTGAGTTTATTTGGATCTTCCTTATGGTTAATTGTGATAATAACTCAAATTAAACTAGATTTGTATTTAAAATTGACTCCCATGTTAAGGGCGAGTTTAAGAATATGTTTCATACATTACATATAGACTTTACTTTCTACTTCATGAGTTTTGTCTATTATGCAAATGGTCCATTCTTTCGTGCTATACACCATACTACATCATTTTAAAAAATGCTCTAACTTAGATATGTCCAAGTTTATTTATCTTGCTAACCTTACTAAAACTTGAAAAATGAGCTTTAAACAATCTAAATGAAACATGTTGTTTGTACTTGCTAAGTCTCTTCTCTAGGGGTATTTGCCACGATCAGTAAACTTTTGGAATTCTAAAGTCCCTATAGCAATTTGGGTGAAACTTGTTTGACTCATACTTGAGTTCTTCACTTGCTTATCAATCAAAGTGCTAAAATGAAAGTAATATTGACTCTTTTTATGCATATCAGACTCAACACTTCACATTCACAAGATAACTTCCCATTGCACTTAGGATAAACTTGGAATGGGTTGTGTATGGCCAAGATTATTGTGTTAAGAGTCATTCTTGAGTTGATCAAATATGGCTTTAGTCAATTACTTTAAAAATGCAAATAAAAAATATATGTGGATAAAGAATGCAAATAATGTCAAACATTTGCACCCCACTATGTCTTTCAAAAGCTATAATTTTTTTTGCATCAAATGAAAAATAAGCTTGAAGGACCTTATATGCACTTCTAGATTCTCCAAAGTGTTGAGTTGGTTGAACTCCAGGTCTTCCATTTGATTCTTTGAGTGGCTTTGCTTCTTGATTTGAAACTAATCCTAAGTGTTGCTCTTGTCAAAAATTGCGAAAAAAAGACATTTTCAAGCCTAAGGTAGCAAGAAAAATTCCTTTTTGCACATCGAAATGTTTTTGTGTAGTCAAATATGAAATTGACTAGCTTGGTATCATATCTTGTCCTCATAGTCACTTGGATAATTTTCAAAACTCTTGTAAGTTGCATTTCATGCATACATAACATCAAGGGGGCATATAATGTTTTATTGATGCCTATATTGCCAAAAAGGGGAGAAAAATGTAGAAATGGCATCATCAAAAAAGGTAAATTTTGGTTCTTATGATCTTGGTAAATCTTTGCTGATTTTTATGGATCATAAGCTTATTTGCACCTCTTGTTATTGGATTTTAGAGTCTTTGTGGAAAACTTGCTAAACTTGCTTTTTATTTTGCTCTAAAGATCCTTTTAGCCAACTTGGTCATGATCTTATTTCTTTCTCTCTGAACCAAGTTTGGCTTTGAATTCAAATTGCTATCTCCCTCTCTCTTTCAAACTCAAATTTATGCCTTTTTGGGTGTTTGTCAATATACTCATCAAGGGGGAGATTGAAAGACCATGTGGAGGTCTAACCTTGGTTGTGATGAGACTATGTTTAAAGCATAAAGTGCTTGAGTTTGATTTTGATTTGAATTGGTTTTGCAATTTGAATCAATTTGGGCTAAATCTGCCTAGAGCTGCACTACCGGCCCAAGCAATGATAGTTATATTCCAAAGAGCATCCTCGGGTGGATTTCAGGGGAAGCGGCACTACCGGCCTCTAGGGAGCGGTAGTGCTGGTAAAAGCGGCACTACTGGCCCCAGGAAGCGGTAGTGTCGGACTTCAAGCAAATTTTGGGATCTAAATTTTGAATTTGTGTGAGATTTATTGCATGTCATTTTGGGCAATGCTATGTGATGTGTTTCCTTATTTTTGATGGTTGCAGGGCGACGGTGCTAGGTCATGATGAGGTGAAAGATGATCGAGACTAGGTGAGGTGTGCAGGAGGTCCAGATGGTCGAGGATCGTCGAAAGATGATCGGGGATGGAGTCGTTGCGAATCTAGAAGACAAGGAATGGATGAGATGCTAACTAGGAGCTACTCGGATCAATGAGGACCGTTGGATCGCAGTTTAGGTGATAGAGTAGCGGGTCTAGTTAGTATGCTTTGAGAGGCATGCAAAACCTGTTTTGTTGTTGGGTTTAGGGTTAGCCTATATATGAGTGAGTGAGTCAATCCTAGCCCTTGATGGTGATCCCTAGGGTAGAAGGAACTCATCCAAGGGTAAAGGATGACTCAAGAGTAGTATGGAGGGGTAGGGGTAGGCCTTCTTTGATGAGAAGTTTTTGAGGTTTTTCTGCTCCTTTGAGCATTACCCACTTGTTTATGAGGCTTTGTAAACCTCCCTTCTAGAAATGAGAATCTAACTTCCTCTCAATTCTGAATTTACTTATCGTATTTACATTATGTCTTTAAATTTAGTAATTTACATTCATACAATTTACTCTCATGCATGTTGGATTTGCCTCCTCTTTTTCTAACTACTTTTGGATATTTTGTTGAGGATGCATGATTGATTCATGAGTCTTCTTTAGACCATATCCCAATCATTTAGGCAAGTTTTGTGTTTTTTCTTGCAATAAACTAATAGTTTGTTCTTGAGAGGATGATTCTTGATAGATTGGGTTTTGGGTGTTCTTGTCCTGTGTTCTAGCTTGCTATGACATGTGGGAAGACATCTAGGATGATCTTGATCATCAAGAACCTACGAGCTAGATGAGAGCCACATTTTTGTTCTTAAACGTATTTTTGTGCACCCTTCCGTAAATTTGAAAATGGTCAGAACTTTGACATTGATTATTGTAATCAAAGGTTGGAATAGGTTCCTAACATCCTTAGGAAGGTGTCCACAAATTTTCATTGAGTTTGCACTAGCCGATCAAAAAATTTTACATTTTTCCTTTTGAACTTGGGCTGAAATTACTATTCATCGTGCTGATTTTATTGTAACTACAGTAATCCGGCACTACTGCTATAGTACCCCGGTAGTGCTGAGTTTGTCGTAGTGCCATTCACTACTGAGAATTTTAGAATTTTCACTTTCTTTGCTTCGTCTCTTTGATGTGAGGATATTGGCTGGATTGTTTTGAGTGGGAAATTTTTATTTTACGATCATTCACCCCCCTCTGCTCGCCATCTTGATCCATCAATTCGTATCAGAGCCGGTTTTTCTCTTCCATAGATCTTGACCGGTCTTGAGATTCATGGCGATGGACAAAATATTCCACCAAGCCTCCCAACTTTTTCGGAGCAGATTATCCTTTTTGGAAGTCTCGGATGTAGTCATACATCACTGCCCAGGGTTTCCTAATATGGTAGAACATGAAGATCCCATATGAGGTTCCTACCGATGAGCACGTCACGGCCAACAATATAGCTAACATTGAGGCAAATGCTAAGGCAAGGAACATCCTCACATAAGGCCTTAGACATAGTGAGTATGATAGAATTTCTCACCTGTGATCCGCTCATGAGATTTGGGTGACCCTCGATGCTTACCATGAGGGCACTACCCAAATCAAGAACGTGAGGCAAGATCAGCACAAGTCTGAATATAAAAAATTTGAATAACACGTTGGTGAGAGTCTTGATGAGTGCTTTGGTCATTTTACAAAAATTTTAAGTAACTCCGAGCAGTCGGTTGCACATACCCTGACTCGGATAATGCTCAACATTTCTTAACCGCACTCGATCTTCGAGTCTGGGAAATTAAAGTGACCACCATCAAGGACACTACCGACTTGTCGACTCTCACTCTTGACGGGTTCTATTCCTGACTCAAGACTCATGAGATCGATGTCATCTCTCGCAAGATGAAATCTCAGTCAATGGCCTTGGTCACCAATCCCATTGGATTTGCATGACGTCCTACACGATCGAAGGGAAGAACGTGACCGCGAAGAATGAGAGCAACGGGAAAACAAGTCCCCGCTTTTGAGGGGCCAATCTCCTACGTGCTAGGCCCGATGAGGTGAATCTCCACATTCAAGGGGCCGCTCGCCAGCACGACACAGGTTCCCTCCTCGACATGACGCACACCACTGGCAATGGCAAAAAGCCCCTGAGGACGTCGATGAGGGATACAAAGCATTCATCTACGAGTTGCGCGTGGTCAGATGGCCTGACAAGATTAAGCCAGTCCTATTGAAAAATATTCGGGCAAAATCAACCCCGTTGAATGGCTACAGATCTACACCACAGACATGAGGGCTACCGGAGGAAATGAGAAGGTGATGGCCAACTACCTACTCACCACCTTGGATGGTGCAACAAGTCTTGGTTACTCAACCTCCCACCACAATTGATATCATTATAGGCAGAGATGCGGGCCCAGTTCATTGGCAATTTTCAGGGTATGTATGAACGCCCCGAAACGCGGAGCGACTTGCATCGGGTGATGCAGAAGCAAGGAGAGTCATTGTGTGGTTTCAACCGACGCTTTAGCGACAAGCGGAACTTGATATCTGACATCTTAGATGAGGAAGTCATTGTGACCTTTGAAAACGGTGTCAAGGATAAAGAGTTGAAGGGAAAACTTGCTACTCGAAAGATCAGAACCACCAAGGAGTTCTTCGAGTTGGCAGATAAGTATGCCATACGCGCTGAGGCCGAGACCATCTCGACTACTCCAAGCCTGAATCGTCCATGCAAGGGATGAAGAAGAACAAGAACCATAGGGAGAAACACAAATGTGACTCCACCATAGCCGTCGTCGAAAGGGGCAAGGCGCGTAATATCGATGATAATAAAGGCTAAAGCCGTGGAGGGAACAAATACTGCCTAGTCCATCATATGGACAAACATGACTTCGATGAGTGCCAGGTGATTAGCAAAAAGGTTCAAGGAAAGCTCAAGGCTGCCCTCGTCGAGTGCAAAATCAAGCAGGCTAATTACAAGCTAGTGCACATTTTTGGGGGATCTGCCACGTATGAGTTCAAAAGGTAGTACAAGGCAATTGAAAGAGAGGTCAACTTGCTCGTCCCAGCTCTCTCCAGATTCCTCAAGTGGTCAGAAGTGTCAATTACCTTTGACTAGTCAGATCACCTAGCCATGGTTCCACACTCAGGAAGATATCCTATGGTAGTTGAGCCCACCATCGTCAACGTTAAGGTCGCTCGAACCCTGGTCGATATGGAGGTAGCTCACTAAACCTTATCATTGCAAAGACACTAGAGAATATGGGGATCCCCTAGACAGACATAAAGGCTGAAGCTAAGCTTTTTCACATCATAACTCTGTGATCATCATCAATACCACTTGGCCAGATCAAGCTGCCAGTCACGTTTGGCACGCTCAACAATATCTACATCGAAAAGATCCTCTTCGATATGGCGGATTTTGGAACCGCCTATAACATGATCCTAGGTCACCCAGTGCACATAAATGACACCCTATTTGTGGTGGTTTTAAAGTTCAAAATGGCAGAAAGACTATTTGTGGGGGTTTTTGTTTGGAACCGTCTCAAATAACTGATTATTTGTGGTGGCTTTTCTTTGGAACTACTACAAATAATCTTGGGACTATTTCTGGACATTTTTTTTAGAACTGCCACAAATAATCCATTATTTATGGTGGTTTTTTGTTGGAACCGCCACTGATAATTTGTGGCGGTTTTAGCCACAAACCGCCACTGACAATATTAGTATTTGTGGTGGTGTTTGGTTAAAACCACTACTAACATTATTATTTGTCAAAGTTTTAATTTAAAACTACCACAAATAATATGCCTATAAATACCACTATAGCCTTGCCATGGCCATCATTCTCCCTGAGAACAAACCTAACTTTCTGATTTCATATTTCGTTTGGCAAAGATTTTTTGTGCTTCTACTTCCCATAGTTGTTTCAAGGTGTGTAATTTGTTCTCATCTCTTCATTTGTAGTGATTTAGTTGCAATTTATTGTTAAGACCTAGTTTAAGTAAGGGTTATATGCAAGGTTTAGATTTAGTTTGTTTTTATTTATCTAGCATTTTGTAGATGATGAATTTATTACCTTGCTCCATTATATTAAGTTATCTACCTTTTTTTAGATGATGAATTATGATCAAGTATATATCAAATTTATTTATTTAAGATTATTGGATATTAAAAAACTAAATTTTAGTTAATATGGTAGATGGGTGATCTTGATATTGCCTTGTATTTTGAGATAATGAATTTATTATCTAGCTCTTTTGGAGGATAAATTTAATTTCAGCTAGGTATGGGCATATATAAAAATGAAGTAATTAAGATTTGTTTTTTAATTACCATTAATTTTTTACCATTAGGGAGTGCATATACATCTTGCTCCATTAGTGGCTATTGTTAGCTAATTTTTATCAAACATATATCGAATTTATTGAATATTAATAAAAATTAAATTTTAGCTAATATGGTAGATGGGTGATCATGAAGTTGCCTTGCATTTCGAGATAATGAATTTATTATCTAGCTCTTTTGGAGGATAAATTTAATTCTAGCTAGGTATGAGCATATATAAAAATTAAGTAATTAAGATTTGTTTTTTAATTACCATTAATTTTTTACTATTAGTGTGTGCATATACATCTCGCTCCACTAGTGGCTATTGTAATTGGCAAATTTTTATCAAGTATATATTAAATTTATTTACTTAAGATTAATGGATATTAAGAAACATTAAATTTTAGTTAATATGGTAGGTTTGTGATCATGGAGTTGTCGTATTTTGAGTTGATGAATTTATTAGGGTTAATTGGATATATGCCACTGTAGGAACCACATATTCGAGATTTGCCGTCGTTCCTTTGCTTTTTTGAACGATACCATTATGAAACCGTGCTTATTCAAAATATGCCTCTGCTCGCGACACGTGTCCCGTCCGGTCAAACCGAGCGCACGACTCAACCCATTCGGACGATTTTGCCCCTCCGTCTATTTTTTTATATTTAATTTAAGGCTAAAATGGTATTAATATTTTATGAAAATTTTTATCAAGATCTGAAATAGTATTATTAATCTTATATAAAGTTTTAAAATTTTTATCTTTTATATTTTAATTTTAAAAATTCTAACATTGCTATTTTCAATTTTATTTGTTTTCTATTTTTGAATTTCCAAAAGTTTCAATTTTTATATTTTTACCAGAGGTAGATGAGGATCTCGGGTCATTAAGATAAAAATCTTAGCTTCAGATCTTCTTTGGAGATTTCTACGAAATTCTGACAAGACTTTAGGCAGAGGGGCAAAATCGTCCGAATGGACTGAGTCGTGTGCTCGGTTTGACCGGACGGGACACGTGTCGCGAGCGGTGGCATATTTCGAATAAGCAACGTTTCATAATGGCATCGTTCGAAAAAGCAAAGGAACGATGGTAAATCTCGAATAAGCAGTTCCTACAGTGGCATATATCCAATTAACCCAATTTATTATGTAGCTCATTTAGAGGATAAATTTAATTTTAGTTAGGTATGAGCATATATTAAAATTAAGTAATTAAGATTAGGAAATTAATTAGCATTAATTTTGTACTATTAGCGGATATTGGATTAATAATTTATTTAATTAAGATTATTGGATATAATAATTTTTTGCATTAATTAATTGTAGATAGACTAGAGTTGGATGTACAATGCGAACCGTTACAGCCGAGAATACATCGATGGCATATTTACTTTTCTAAGAGCCGTTGAGGAGAACAGCGCGCAAAGGAAGACGAAGTACATACATTGTCCTTGCATTGATTGCTAGAATGAGAAGATGTTTTCGGACAAAGACCGCATCCACTTGCACTTGATTCGGAGGGGTTTTGTACCTAGCTATACAAGTTGGACAAGGCACGGTGAAGAGGAGATCATACTTCAATGTGATAACAATGACGATGACAGAGCTAGCAATATGGCACTTGACATCAATTATGGATCCGATGAGGATAGGTTGATTGTCAATGACGACAATAATCTGTCTCAAATGTTGCGCGATGCAAAAGATAACTATACTAGTCATAGAGTGTTTAATCAATTCAAAGGTTTGATGGAGGACTCAAAGAAACCATTGTTCCCGAGTTGCAAGGAGGAATACACAAAGTTACATACGATGCTTTCACTACTGAAATTGAAGCTAGGCAATGGTTGGTCCAACAAGAGTTTCATGGCATTGTTACATCTCTTTACGAACATGCTGCCAGAGGGAAACGTGATGCCTAAAACTACGTATCATACTAAGAAGGTTGTATGTCCCTTGAGATCAGAAGTAGAAAGAATACAGGCATGTCCAAATGACTGTATACTCTATTGCAAAGACTATGCAGACATGCATGTATGTCCAGTGTGCAAAGCATCGCAACACAAGCGTAAGGGCAATGACAGCGAAGGCATCGAGGTGAAGAAAGGAGCTCCCACTAAAGTGGTGTGGTATTTGCTAGTAATACCTCATTTGAAGCATTTATTTGAAAACAAAAAGCATGCCAAATTGATGCAATGGCACTCGGAAGAGCGTAAGAGGAATGGAAAATTGAGACACCCTACTGATTCTACCTAGTGGAGAACCATCGATAGGCTCTTCAGGGAGAACCTTGGAAATGAACTGAGGAATATAAGGTTTGGGTTGAGTACGGATGGAATGAATCCTTTCGGTAACATGAGCATCATTCATAGTAATTGGCCCATGAGTTTGTGTATCTACAACCTTGCTCCTTGGTTATGTATGAAGTGAAAGTACATTATGATGTTGCTGCTTATCCAACGGCCGAGACAACCTGGCAACGATATTGATGTATACTTACAACCATTGGTGGAAGATCTTGTGATATTGTGGAATGAAGGTGTATAGGTATGGGACGAGCACAAACAAGAGTACTTCACTCTACGCGCATTGTTGTTTTGTACCATCAATGATTTACCTACCCTAGGTAACCCAGGAATCATATGTATTGCAATATGAAGAAACAATTCAATGGGACAAAGGAGGATGGTTCAGCTCCAAGGCCTCTTCTTGTGGAAGAGGTTTATGATATGGTTAAGGATCTTAATGTTGTACCTAGAAAGGGGAGTACTGATAATACATCGAGGTCCCATACTGAGAAGACCACGTGGAAGAAGATATCCATATTTTGGGACTTGCCAAATTAGAAGGACTTAAAAGTTCGACACTGCATCGACGTCATGCATGTAGAGAAGAATGTATGTGACAGCGTGCTTGGTCTTTTTCTTAATATTCATAACAAAACAAAAGATGGACGCAAGGCATGAATGGACCTGGAAGATATGAAAATCAGAGCCGAGCTACATCCTCAAGACACTACTGGGAAAGGCTGACTTTACCTTCTTCTAGCTTGCTACACTCTATCCAAGAAAGAAAAACAGACCTCTACAAGTGCTTGCATCGTGTTAAAGTTCTGTTCGGTTACTCTGCAAACATCAAGAAACGGGTATCGATGAAAGATTTGAAGTTAACTAGCATGAAGTCTTATGATTGTCATGTGATGATGACACAAATGCTCCCTATTGCAATTAGAGGTATTTTGCCTGACAAGATCCAAGAGGCAATCAGTTTCTTCTTTAACGTGATTTCACAGAAGATCATTGATCCCGTTGGACTTTATGAACTGTAGGCTGATATGGTCTAGACTCTGTGCCTACTAGAGATGTATTTTCCTCCATCATTTTTTGATATGATGGTTCACCTCATTGTTCACCTTGTGAATAAGATAAATATCTGTGGCCCCATATTCCTGCGTCAGATGTACCCATTAGAAAGATACATGGGTGTTCTGAAGAAATATGTACGTAATCGATCTCTACCGAAGGCTCTATTGTAGAAGGTTATGCAACTGAGGAGGTCATTGAGTTTTGTGTCAATTACATGGATGTGGTCAAACTAGTAGGTGTGCCTGTAACTCGCCATGTGGGTAGGCTAGCTGGGAAAGGAGCAATAGGAAAGAAATCCACAAATTCTTACGATCATGTTTTGTTTGAATAGGCCCATTTCATAGTCTTGGAACAGTCAGTTGTGGTGTCCCTGTATATGGACATACACAAGGATAAGCTACAAAAGGAAAACCGTGGACAATCAAACTTTTGGATAACAAAGAGCACAATCATTTATTCAATCATTGGTTCAAGGAGCACATGTCTGGTGAAGAAACGAGTGTTACATTGAGGTGGTTGGCAAAAGGGCCTTCAGGTGCAATCGTGACATGGCAAGGATACGACATAAATGGATATACATTTTACACGAGAGCTCAGAATAGCAAAAGCACTTAACAAAACAGTGGTGTCCATATAGATACTTACAACAACACAGGCAGTAAGAAGAGCAAGTTCTATGGGTTCATAGAGGAGATTTGGGAGCTCGACTACTGTATTTTCTAGATCCCAGTGTTTCGGTGTCATTGGGTCCAACTCCCAAAGAGTGTCAAGGTGGACAAGTACGGCTTCACTACTGTGGACATCGAACATGTCAGACATAGAGACGAACCATTCATACTTGCGAAGCAGGTAGCACAAGTCTTCTATGTAATCGACCTGGCAGATAAGAAGCGCTATGTAGTTCTTCAAGGAAAAAGAAGGATCGTCAGAGTTGAGAATGTTATGAATGAGGAAGAGTAAAACCAGTTTGACGAGTTGCCTCATTTCGTAGATGGTAGCAATAGGCTCAAGGAAAAAAACCACTCAGGAAGTTACTTATCATCACGATGATCACAAAGAAGGCCAAATTGTGAAAGAAAATAATTAGCTAGGAGTAATGGCAATATGTGTCTATTTATGTGGAGTAAGGCAAATGTGATGTGAAAAATAAGATGATGAAGTGAAATGTGATATGACTCCTTTTGACTGCAAAACAATTGCATGTTAGAAATTCAAAAAGAGAAAATAAGAAAAATCTAAAAACTGCCATATCGGAATTAATAGAAAATAAATATGCATGATTTTGATTTCAAAATTTTAAATAATGAAAACTAGCCCATATCAAACTCTCTCAAAATGTTTGAAAAATTCTTGACTTCATTTTTATCCTCAAATAAAAATAAAAACAGAAATAAGCAAATAAAGAAGTTAGCGTTGTTACAATTTTTATAATTTTTATTTAACCAATTTTAATCTATAATTTTTTATGGATAATAATAATTATTGTTGTTACAATTATCAGCAGTGGTTTTAATTAAAACTACCACAGATAAATGGGGTATCTGTGGCGATTATGAAGAAAAACCGCCACTGATAATATTATATGTGGCGGTTTTTCTTAAAACCCGCCACAGATACGGTCCTATATATACACCCCTAACCCGCTGCCACCTCTTCCCCATCATCACACTCAAAACCCTAGCCTCGGTGCCTCTCCCCAGCCATCGCCGCCCCCACCAGTATGCCACAGCGGCACTGCTCCCAACTGGCGGCCCCCACATTGCCACCCCCACCGGTATCCCCCACCACTCCTCCCCCCACCCATAAGCCGCAGGTAGTGGCGGAGCTTGGACGGAGTGGAAGCTTTGAGAAGGGCCACCGTCGTATGGGCTTGGCCTCCTCCGTGCACCACTAGTTCGTTGATCTCGTGAAAGGTGATGGTTGAGATGCTTCTAGATCCTTCTTGATGATTATTGATGCATTGAATTGGCCTTTGTGTGCTTATGTTGCTCACGGGGTTTTGTGGATTGATTAATAAAGCGGCTAAATTCATCTATTTTGGTGCTCGATTTCCTTAATTTCATGTCATCAAATGCTGCTCACGTGTCTCTCTAGGTGTTTTTTGTTGCATCGAATGGGGTATTACAATGATTTGATTCAGTTGGTGTGCATGCGTTGCCTTCACTTGTGGACTTGTGGATTAAGCATCCTAAATTCAATAATTCTAGTGCTTACTAATATGTTCGAGTTCCTAATTCACTTATCTAGTTCGACTTTCTCATGGAAGCACCATATTAGCTCGATCGAGTTCGTTCGACTGCAGGTTAAAACTGATGCCTTTAGCCTTTTCTAGCTTAGTTCCATGTGAAATAGTATGCTAAAATTGTGATTCTTGTATAGTTAAATCCATTAGTTCATTAACTTCTTGCTCTCTGTTCAATTATGTTCATTTGCCCTATTTATTCATAGCTTATTCTATTTCTTGTTGTTACATTTAGTTTGTGCTAGTAAGATCAGTAAACAAACATATTCATACTTGAACCCATGACCTTAACCACCACAACCTTGAGCTCTAACACAAGGCTACATGGGTTTCTCCACAAAAAAATGGTTGTTGGATTGGTATCAGTTGGGGTATATGGTCCAAGATCATAGAAGACACATTACTCCTAAAATGCTCGAATGCTTGTGTAATATACCTTATAGATAAAATTAGTGGTTGAATGATTCTCAAATGCAATAAAGATGAACAAACTGCGGCTCACCTGACATGATTAAAAGTGAGGTCAAGTACAAAAAGGGGCCTAAGGATCAACAAATAATACCCAAGTTAACTAAACTGGTTCATCAGTTCATCTTGGATAGTTGTTGGACAAATAAGCTGAACTGCAGAAGCATTGTTTATTATTTACCCAACTTTATTATAGCTTTGCATAGCCTAGTATTTTGCATGATTTTTTCAAATACTCAAACTTCTTAAATTTTAAACATTATGTTATCCTATAATGGTATTTTTCAAATATACTAACTAGTTAAAAAGGAGGTTGTCCAAACGGAAAAGGCGCCGGCAGCATTAGGCCCTTATTCTTAGGCCATAAAAGCAAACAATCTTGTGTTTGTCTTTGGAATTCTTGGCCAAAATCCTGAGGTTTACTGCTCAACTTTTTTTGTTTCATCTTTGTTCTTATTTCTCTACATCATGAACTAAGTCTGCTGCTTTAGTCGTTTTAGGTGTCAGTATAACTTTTGCAGAGTAACTTTTGTTTTCAGACTAGGTAGTTTGTCTCTGAAAGCGTGGAGGAGCAAACTGAGCAGGTGAACACTTTGGTGTTCCTGAATGCTGCTTACAATTTTTAGCCTATAGAAAGTTCTTTCAGAATGTGATGGAACAATGTGCATGTGAACATACCTGCAGTTTAGGTTCTCAGTTATTCGCACTACCTAGTAACAACCATTTCCTTTTGATTAGTTCTGTATATTTTTAACCCACCCTTATCAATAGACTGTTACTATATTGAATCTGCGATTGAATTTCTTAATGGTGCACTGAACATATTGTTCTGCCTTTTGGAGATATCTATGGAAAAACTTAAATATATTTGGTTAATGCTACATAAAAGTATATGCAATAATGTAGAATTGGTGATACTGGATCTGTGAATAATATGTTTGGTTAGTGCTACATGAAAGTATATGTTTGTTGTGCATAATTAACAAAATCATGCATGAATAATTGTAATGTAAAAGCTACATTTGCAGTTCATTCATTTCTCTATACACTGCTTAGCATGCTATCAATTGGTAGTTTCCCTTGGTATGGTAATATTATATGGTGTTTTACCATTCTTCTTCAATTTTTTAGTCTTGTGACTAGCATCCCTCCAGTTGCTAATTGTAAGATGATTACTATAAATGTTTTGGGTGGAAATGTAGTTCTTACAGAGCCCGATCCTGAGCTTGTAATGGAGGAGACTACCAACCCGAGCCTGAGCAGGTACCTTAAAATCCACCCAATCACTGAAGATGTCAAGGCCTCCATCGCTGCTGCAGATGATGCTCCCATTGCAAGACGTCGAGACCGAGGGAAAACTAAAAGCCTAAAGGCTGGTATACCATCTCGGAGGTCTCATATGCTGGGGCCCCTATTGCACCATGGAAATCAGCAGCAAAATACGGGTCAACATGTGGGTACATTGTAAGGGATAAAGTGCCAATCACCTATTTGGATTAGCACAAGGTGTCCCATGCCACCAAAGAGGATCTATGAACAGAGCTCAAAGAAATCTTCGAATTCCCAAAAGAAGCCCAAGATCTCGTGCATCGCGATGCGTTGCTAACCATGGATGCGGCATCGAGGAACTTCAAGGCGAGGCTAAATACAAACTATGTGAAGAAAATCTGGTCAGCCATCATAGACTATCCAAAATTAGAGCCATATTGGGATGAGTTTGTGGTGATGAAGCAAGATGAAGCAACAAAGAAGTCCATTGAGGACCACTTAAACATCGCAAGGAGGAATACTCACCCCCACAGACTAGGCACGAGTGGGTACGCGTGTAAAATTTCTCAATGGGAGAGGCAGCAATTAGATTGTCGGGACCCGAATATGCAAATCCAGACCCTCTGTGTATACTGCACTAGTCCAGGATCACGCTAGTGCACACAGGCTCAACATCAGTGAATATCACAATCATACATAGCGGAATTAAGATAAAAGACATTATATATTTAATATTACTAGTTGAATGACCTTATGGTCAACTTACTTAACATTGCCTCACAAGGCCAAACAACCAAATTGAACTGCAGCGGAGATGAAGACGTAGGTAACCCCTCAGTATACCACAGGCAACTGACAAGGCTCGCACCCTAAACATTCGTCCCTTCATGGTACACCTTCTTCAGCACTGATGATGTTGTAGGCAAGGGTGAGTACATAAAGCACTCAACAAGTTATGCATAGAATGCAATGCTATCATAGCTATATGCAAGGCTTATTCCAAAGGAAAGTCTAACAATGGCTATTTTGCAGTAAAGCAACATTTAAGAACAAATACAATAAATAGATTGAAAAGACAGTAAAACAAATAACAGTAATAGATAGATTCAGCACTTCTCAAGTAAACCAAATTTCCCATCCTAAGTCAAGATTCAACCTTCCATGGCAACCTGCCATCCATCCCAAGTTTTATTTTGCAAAAAGTCTAAACCCTTGGCTGTAATCCCCGAGCATTGCTCAATACTGTGAGCACGGCTATCCGAATAGTTTGTACACTCTGCAGAGGTTATGCACTTTACCCACACGACATGATAATCTCTTTGTGCCTGGCCATTAGCACACTTCCTTTGGTGTGCCAGCAGAGAATCATGACAAAGCCTTTACAATGCATCATCTTAACCCAGTACTACCCGCTGAGGTTTCAACACTGAAGGGTTACACCACCACAACAGGGCCCCCCTCTTGCGCCATGTGAGTTTCCTCCGTACACCCGGACTCACACCACCACGATACTACTCAAGCTAAGACTTTGCAAATTAGTTAGCTAGGCTGCCCCATAACAAACATATGGTTGCATGGTTGACTCAGGTCAAAGGCTCGCAAGGTGTCCTTAGGGTTGATCAAAGCAAGACTTGCATATACCCTCTGCCCATCGGGCCCACCTAGGCACACTTGCCCTTGCCACTTGCTCCGATCTAAAATCATAACACCCTAGTTGATTACCAAGCACCACGTGCTACTAACAAATCAACATCGTTGCATGACCTCCTCGCCACGACAACTCAATCTCTTTGTGTGACTATACATGACACACAAGTTAACATCATTGTTCCATATTCCATTAGTCAAATTAATAATCGACATTTCATGTACATGTGATGACGTGGCATGGCTAAGCATTCTAACTCGATCTAACCATCTATGTTGATTTCATTATTAATCAACTATAGTGAACCAACCTAAGGTGACAAGTGGAGTATGGCATACGATTAGCAAGGTAGGGTGTAATTCAAAGGGTACTTTAGCTAATCTCAAATTTAGGTTGAAATCATTTATACACATAAAATATCATGCAATAAAGTAAATCAAAATAGCAATTTTGCAAACATGGGTGCAACATGATCAAAGCACAAATTGCCTTAGGAAAACCCTTATCCATGCTCTGGACCTTGGTCTTGAGTTGATAAATCTTCCCCGGATGCAGCGCACAATTTATCGTCTACGCGAAACGAAAGAGAATGCAAAATAATTACCAAAACAGAGAGCAAATAAACTCTAAAAATCAAAAAAAAATTCACCAATAGATAGATCTCAATTTTACAAATTTTTAGAAATTTGAATCGCCTCAATCGGAGTTCGTATGAGGGAGAATGAGCCCTCGGAAGATTTAAATCCCTGAAAATTCATTAAATTGGAAAATCATTATTTAACCGAATTATTTAAAAAAAAAGAAATCCAAATTATTGCGTCGGTTGACGTCAGCCCTGGCTCGGACTGTTGCGGCCGACACGTGGTGAAATCTCCACCGCCCAGACCCAATCTAACGGCTCATGATTTAATCTGATACGTGACAAGATCCGGATCGTGCAACCCCGATCGGACGGCTGAATCTTACCCGAGGTGTTCACTATTCACCGGGGCAACGTGGCACAATCCGAAGCATCCACGGAAAATCCTACGGTCAAAGCTTACCCGAGCGATGCGTTATCCACTCCGCGACGTGGCTTGATTTGACGCGTTCGTAGAGGATCCGATGGTCAGCAGCACTCGGACTTGGCGACGGAGGCACGCCGGCTTCGTTTCACTGGAGCTGGGGACGAAGACCACCCGGACGGCGTCTCGGCGCTCTCCGGCGATGAAGAAGTGGCGGCTCGGATCCGTCTCGTTGCAGCGAATCTGGAGCTGGGGCAAACGCGGCGGCTGACGGCTTGACGGCGGCGCAAACCGAAGAAACAACGCGGCGGCACGGTCTTGAACTTCGGCGAGCTCGCAAGCTTCCGTGGCGGACGCTTCGGCGGCGGCGCTTTAGGGAAAGATGCGGCAGAGGACGAGGAACCTCGGAAGGGGTGCGGCTCTACTTAAATACCCTCGGCGTGCGCGCAATCCGGAAACCTAACGACGCATGGCGGCGGCAACGTATCGAGACTGGACTCGACGGCGACTCGGAGACGAACTCCTCTCGACCGTCCGATCAGAGACCAACGGTGAGATGCATTCAGACGTGGCTCAATCCGATCCAAACACAATCCAACGGCGGAGATTTACTAATGGCGTTTACTGTAGCGGATAATTACGAGCGTCCATCCATGATCCAACGGCTAAGGCCCCTTGGGTTTTGCTTCAACGCGGCAAATGACGCCCGCCCGATGGTAATCCAACAGTTGGAGACGATTAGGGTTTGGCGGCGACGCGGCTTCCTACGAAGCGACCGATCGAAATCCAACGGCCGAGGGAAACTCTTCTAGAAGGCAGCCGTGCGGGCTTCGTTGCACTCGGGCCAGACATGCCGAAGGTTGGGCTTGCCCCGATCTTATTCACACGAATTACTCTGGATTTTCTTTTTAAAATTAATACTAAAAATAATTTTGATTTATTTGAGGCAACTAAAATACTAGGAAAAATCCAAGAAAAATCTCAAAAATACTTTGAGACATTCTGGACTCAAATAAAATATTTTTAGTAAAACTTTATTTTAAATTTATCTATTTATAATTAGTTTTTGGCAAAAGGTAATATACTAAATTTTAAAAGAATTCAAATAAATTCCAGAAAATTCAAAAAAACACAAATTGCAAATAAACATTATTAACTAAATAAGAAGCCAAAAAATTGGGATGTTACATAGATGTGGTCCAATTGATTAGTGCAAATCCCTTAACCAGACTACTAGACCGAGTCAAGCACTACATGCTAGCGAGGGCATCTATCACGTCTAGTAGGGGCTTATCATTCAAAAGTAGCGATGATGAAGCAATGTCAAAAAGAGTTCAGGAGCTATACATCGAGTCTAGCCAAGGAACTTTCCACCCAAACAAGGAGAAAGACGAACTAATAGCGGCCTTGGAAAACAAAGAGCACCCTAGTTGGACACGAGGCATTGGGGTCAAGGTTCCCTGGAAGATGGGATTCCCAAAGCACGAAGACTCTTATAGAAGTCGGAAGAGAGCCAAAGAAGAGCGTGCCGAATAGCAATTGGAAAAGATAAAGGAAAGAGTTCTTCGAGAAATATAAGACACCATACAAGAACAAGTTCAACAACAAGTACAACAAGCCATGAGCCAGTCGCAAGTCCACAACTTTCTCTCTAGCCCTACGAATTGTTGAACAGTTGCACATCCATACCATTGGTAGAACCGGATAACACCCATTATCCTATGGACGACATACAAGACCCCACACCTTGCCAGCTCAACGTGCCCGTCATGAACATATTCTTATAGGCTGGTACAGGAATAGCTTATCTATGCCAAGAAGGGGGTGTTTTGCACAACTCCCCGATTAGCGTTAGGTTATGCAAAGGTCCAGGTGGACACAATACTTCCACAATTTGCCGACATCGCAGTGGAAATGCCCTCCAACGATGAGGTTAGAACTCCAGGAAGTGCTGTCAACTCATTCATCCAGTGGCGCAAGTGTGACATCGTCTTGGACCATCTAGTGCCTGCCTCTCCTGTAGTAGAACTCGCGCATCCGTCACTGGCACTTGAGCATGAAATGGCGATAAAGCAAGATGAAGCAGCAAAGAAGTCCAGTGAGGACCACATAAACATGGCTAGTGTGAGTACTTCAAAGGAAAAACTTATAACCCCTGATCCGAAGAAATGGCACATTAGACAAGTCGTATCAGCTAGATCAGATGAAGACAGAATAGAGTATGATGTTGTGTGAGAAAAAAGTAAGGGCAAATGAAGTTTGAAGTACAAGATAACCAAGAAAGATTGAAATTCGAGTTGGAGAAGCCCTTAGTCACCCCTTGAAAGTTAAATGGCTTAACACTTATGATGCATCAATTACATATCTAGTACATGGAGTAATCCAACCAAGTGATACTCCCTAAGGTGATCACTGCCATTTTCTGAGAGGAACATTTTGACCATGAAGGGGTGGCTACTTCCTGATAGAATTCAATGACTTGCACAACTTGTACTATCATGATGCCGTCGACATATCTTTTTTCAGTTGCAGGTCATTGTAAGTGTCTAATATATAAATCATGGTTTACATTTATGTAATATCGATAAATGTCATGTCTAACTTTTTCCTTATCTAGATATGAGATGATTGAACTAAGAAGAACCAAGGGGCTAGTTGGATTCCTTGACTCGGGAATGGTTTGCCAGGCCGAAATCACAAGAGCACCAAAGGAGGTCGAGGAATACATATATAACACTTCGATCAAATTACAAGACAAGGAGTTTATACTTTTATCATACAATTTTAAGTTTCTCACTAGCTAGATAAATTACTCATTGATTTTGTTCTTTACTTTGATCTTAGGACTAATGACTATGGCATCATACATATGTATGTAGATTCCATTGGATTCTCGTAATAATTACTCCAGAAATGAGCAAGATGTTGATCATGGACCCACTAGATAAAGATAAAAAAGACTACGAAGAGTTGATAAGTCTAATAAATGAGGCATTCAAAAGATATTGTAAAATGAGCTCGAGATACCGCCCATACCACAAATTCCTTTCAATCCGTACTAAATTTTCGGTATGCATGCAAGCAATATTCTTATATCACATTTCATAGTAAATAACTCTTTCCATGAAATTTTAGTTTATTCAATTTTGCAATGTCACAAGCAACCGTGAGGCATAAATTTATGTGGGTACTTCATGTTCCAATACGTGCACAAAATCTTAGGTTCTATAATAACAGACAATGACGTAGAGGTTTGTCATGCTGACATCACACATTGATTCGCACCACTCAAATTTTTATGTACTTCGAGATTTATTTTTTCTACTTATAGCGCCTCAAGTTGCCTACAGGGGTACTGCTTCCTATTGAAATCCAAGACATTAAGGAATAGCTCACCTACTTCATCATGAAGGAAGTCATCAACAAAAAAGGCGAGTTTTATGACAAAGACAATAATAATCCAGTCATGCATACTCATGTTACACATCATATGTCCCAACCAACACCGAAGACTTGTAGTTTAGAAAACTAATTTAGGCTTTTATTATTTAAATTTTGTTTCATTACAAAGTGTAAGTTGATGTTTCATTTTGGCTAATCTTATGCCACTTTGTGTATACATCTAATGTGTATGATATATCTGTTCTTTGTGTATACTATTTCAGAGGGCATGGCTAGCGCTACCTGAGGCTACCTCAAAATGCCGTTTTTTATTTTGTTGTCTAGAATTATCAGTGGCAGTTTTTCGCTAAAACCGCCACTAATACTAGGTGTATCTGTGGCGGTTTTATCCAAAAACCGCCACTGATACTAGGGTATCTTTGGCAACTTGTGGATAGAACCGCCACAGATAACCGTCTATCTATGGCGGTTTGTGGCTAGAACTGCCACAGATACACAAGTATCAGTGGCAGTTTTTGGCTAGAACCATCATAGATAACAATATCTGTGGCAGTTCGAAAACCGCCACTAATAATCGCTAGTTATCAGTGGCATTAAATCTATGGCTGTTCAAAAACCACTACTGATGGCAGTTATGAACTACCGCAGATAACCTTTTTCAAGGTAGTGCAAATTCATGGCAGTAGTGCACTATGCGTACCAGACCATCAAGATGCCAGCGCCAAAGGGAGTCCTTACCATCAAAGGGGATTAGCGTGCTGTGGTCAGGTGTGATAAGGATTGCTTAGAGATGGCTGAGCATATCTACAGATCAGCAGTCAGTGCTGATAGCAAAGGGGCTAAGTGCCAAAAATCCAAGGGTAATGATCAAGCTTCTACATCCAATAGCGTTGCCAAGGAGTCGATTGACGACGGCAAGAGGGATAAGAAGACCAGCGGAGGTGTCAAAACATGTCCTTAGATCTGTCGGAGCCTTCCAAGATGATCAAGGTGGGCACACTACTAGAGCGAGGCTTATATCAGACGCATGATCACAGACGGTTTTGAAAAACCATCTGTGATATGGAACATCACAGACGGTTATGTACTCAAACAGTCAGTGTAGATATCACAGACGGTTTTATATTACAGCCATCTGTGATGTAAGAAATATCACAGACGGTTTCTAATTATAACCGTCTGTGATGGCTACAGTACTCATTACAGACGGTTTCTAGGTAAAACCGTCTGTGAAATCATAGACGGTTATATAACACAACCGTCTGTAATAACTACAGTAGTCATTATAGACTATTATATTTACAAACCATCTGTGATATTTCTTACATCACATATGGCTGTAGTATAAAACCGTCTGTGATATCTCACGTATAAACAGGGCCTCCAGCCACTTCGTTTACTGATAATTACCTCTCCTACCTTCTAATCTGAAAGAATTGAAATTAAATAATATTATATTTGAAACAATTGGAACTAATATTCCATTTGCAATAATTAAAAAGAACGGCCGAAACAGATTCAAAACTTCGAAGGCCGTTTTGAGTCCCTAAACGACCTTTTTTTGGAATTCCATCGCCACGTAAGCACTCGCACAAACCAGCAGGATCTGACCATTTGATTTATGAAATTCGGGTACTATTTTTCATTATCTTTCAAACGAGCCAAAGAATACCCCGATCGGAGTTACGAGTCAAAAGTTATGACCATTTTAACAAAAGTGCTCGGATTTCTTATTTGCAAACTAGAATCGGTGCCCAAAAGAATATAATCGGAGAGCTCATCGTGTGATGATTCCAGAAAACTCAAGAATACCAAAATCGAACGTACGAGCCAAAAGTTATGGTGTTTTTATAAGTTTCGTGAATAGTAATGGCACATATATTGTAAGCATCATTAATAGTCAAAAGTATGGAAAATAAATTTAAAAGCTTTAAATTTTGCTAATTACCTCCATAGTTTGCTAATTTGAAATAATTGGAAATCGGTGTTCGGGTGCTTCACGGGGTTAAAAGGAGGAGGGAGGCATAAAATGTCAGATGTTATCATACCACTACTAAAATACTGGATCTTATAAGAATTCTGAAGTTAAGCGTGCTTAGACGAAAGTAATAATAGGATGGGTGACCTCATGGGAAGACCACACATGTGGTGTTAAAAACGTTTGGGAAGACCACACGAGTAGTAATTAGGCGAGAGTAACATTCCTAGGTATTAGGATGGGTGACATCCTAGGAAATCTCTTCTAATTTAGTGTTTTTAAATCACCAGCTAGAACAGTGTGTGATGAGTTCTTATCACAGACGGTTCTAGCCTAGAACCGTTTGTGATAAGAGCTCATCACAGACGGTTCTAACCTCGAACCGTCTGTGATGAGCCCTTATCACAAACGGTTTTTTGCTAGAACCGTCTGTGATGTTAATTTTCACTGACGGTTCAAAAACCGTCTATGATGACCTATTGTCATCACTGACACTTTGATACAGACGGTTCACAAAACTGTCTGTGATGTATTTTGTGAACCGTCTGTGATGTAGTGTTTTGTAGTAGTGGCGCTAACCTTTACCCTAAAAACGAACTCGAGCTCGTCACCTTTCTTCGAGCAAATCGCGATGTGTTTGCATGGCAACTGTCCGACATGCCTAAGGTCCCCAATGAGGTGATCGAGCATCGACTGGCTGTAGAGCCAAGTGCCAAACCTGTTGTGCTGAAGTAGCATAGATTTGTGAAAGATCGGAAGTAGGCCATAAAAGAGGAAGTCGGCAAACTCCTGAACGCTGGCTTCATCCGGGAAGTCTGTCACCCGACGTGGCTGGCAAACCCTATCCTCGTCGAGAAGCCCAATGGCAAGTGGAGGATGTGCATCGACTACACTAATCTCAACAAAGTCTGCCCGAAGAATCCTTTTCCTCTCCCCTGCATCGACCAAATAGTAGACTCTACTGCAGGTTGCGAACTGCTAAGTTTTCTAGATGCCTATTCGGGGTATCAACAAATTAGCATGTCCGTAGAAGATGAGGAGAAAACTGCTTTTACTGCTCCTTTCGGTGTATTCTATTATATTAAGATGCCTTTTAGTTTAAAGTGTGCTGGTGCTACTTATCAGCGATGTATTCAAAATTGCTTGAAGTCCCAAATCAGGTGCAACGTAGAAGCATATGTTGGTGATATCGTGGTCAAATCGAAAACTGGAGCACCTTAACCAGTGACATCGAGGAGACATTTGACATCCTCAACAAGTATCGAATGATGCTTAACCCTGAGAAGTGCACGTTCGGCGTCCCATCTAGCGAACTCTTTGGTTTTCCGGTGTCTAGTCGAGGTATCAAGGCCAACCTATGCAAAATTGAGGCTATCGACCAGATGCATCCTCCATGGACATTGAGAGAATTGCAAAAGCTCGTAGACTGCATCACAGCTCTTAGTCAATTCATCTCTCGAATGGGCAAGCGAGGGCTACCCTTATTCAAACTGCTTAAGAAGCAGGACAATTTCGAGTGGACCATGGCAAAAAAAGCTTTCCAAGACTAGAAAAGGTATTTATCATCTCCATCAATTCTAATTTTGCCTAACGAAAAAGAGGAGCTCTTTCTATATATTGCAGCTACCCCTTAAGTAGTAAGCACAGTCCTAGTGGTCGAGCGGGATTCCCCCGAGAAAAAGCCAAAGTCCAGAAGCCAGTATGCTACGTGAGCGAGGTCTTTCACGATGCTAAGCTGATGTTGTATGCCATCCTGATGACTTCTTGAGAGCTACGACACTATTTCCACGCGCACAAGATTATGGTTATGATGACGTACCCGCTTAAGGAGGTAATATGCAATCGAGAGGTGATAGGGCGAATTGCACAGTGAGCGGTATAACTCAATGAGTTTAAGGTCGATTTTGTACCGCAGGCCAGTGTCAGGTCAGGGGTCTTAGCAGACTTCATAACAGAAAGGTCGCACATCAAGGAAAAGGAGCACAAGACAGTTGATGACCACTGGACTATATTCTTCGATGGATTGTTCATGCTTTAAGGCTTGGGGTCAGGCATCATGCTAAAATCCCGACATGTGAGGAGCTCAAATATGTCAACGCGATTTTCAATCTTCAAATAATGTTGCAGAATATGAGGGACTGGTCAACGGACTCCGAATAGCGGTGTCACTTGGGATCAAGGGATTAGTCATGTAAGGGGACTCACAGCTAGTCATAAACCAAGTGCAGAAGGAGTACCAGTGCTCGGATGACAACATGGCGGCATACCTGAACGATGTTCACAAGCTAGAGCACAAGTTTGAAGGGCTCGAGGTAAGGCATATCAGGTGAAGTGATAACTCTACCGTCGACGAACTTGCCAGACTTGCTTCGTCCCGTTCACCCGCGCCTACAGGAGTCTTCATTGAAAAACTCCTTAAACCATCCGTCTCCCCCTTATAGGAGATAGATGTTGCCCAACTCGACTAGTAGTCTGGTCGAGCCAGCAAGGCAGAATCCGTAAACACAAAAGCTATACTACTCGAATGCGAGCTGACTTGGATGACCCTATTCTAAGGCTATCTAGAAGGTCGAGAGACCCATGACAATGATACCTCAGTTGAGAAAATTGCACGTAAGTCCAAGCTATACGCATTGGTAAATGGCACTCTACTGGAAAGGGAGTAATGGAATCTTGATGAAGTGTATCACTTAGGAAGAGGCCAATAAAATATTGCTCGATGTCCATGAAGGCATCTGTGGCAACCATGCTTCCTATCGCACTCTAGTCGGAAAAGTTTTCCGGCAAGGGTTCTACTGGCCGACTACCCTCTAGGATACTTGTGAACTAGTGAGAATGTGCGAAAGCTACCAATTTTATGGCAAGCAAACCACCTGACCAGCCCAAGCCTTGCAAACTATTCCTCTATCTTGGCCTTTGTCTATCTAGGGCTTGGATATTTTGGGACCATTCCCGAGGGCTTAAGGAGGTTACAAGTTCTTGTTCGTAGCAATCGACACATTCACTAAGAAGATCAATGCCAAACCCGTTAGGAACATCACCTCAGAAGCGGCCAAGAATTCATGGGGAGCATCGTTACTTGATTCGACATCCCCAATCAAGTAATCACAGACAACGGTAGCTAGTTCAAAAGCAATGCTTTCACAGACAACTTTGCTTCACCTTTGTAGCTCATCTTCAGATTAACGGTTAGGTCAAACACACCAACAACATAGTCCTATAGGGGATTAAGACCCGCGTCTTCGATAGGCTCAAGGCTTATTCGACTCGTTGGCCAAAAGAACTACCCTTGGTGCTATGGGCCGTTCGCACATCGACTAGTCAAGCTATTGGTGAAACACTATTTTTCTTGGTCTATAGAATAGAAGCAGTGCTTTCGATTGAATTAACGTTCAGGTCACCCTTTGTGGATAACTACTCGGAAAAGGAACAAGAGCAAGTGCGAATCGATGACATAAATCTACTTGAAGATTATAGGGATCTAGCATCCATTCGAGCAGCTAAATATCAACAAGCTTTATGCAGATATCATGGCCAAAGAATCTAGGAAAGAGTGCTCACTACTGGAGACTTAGTACTACGAAAGGTGCAGAAGCAAGAAAATCAGAACAACCTACACCTAAGTGGGAAGGTCCTTACGTGGGGGTCGAGGCGACTCAACCAGGATCAATACTACTATTTATGATGGACGGAATGATGCTACACAATTCATAGAACATCGATCAACTGAGAAGATTTCACACATAAGCAAAAAAGACAATGCGTCTGATGTATCAAATAACAAAAGTTCAAGCAAGTAAAACTTTACTAAATTCATTAACTAAAGTTATCCTATTACATTTTAGGTAGGTATCCTATGACTACTTGTCCTCGGAGGCATTGCGCCACCTTCCCTGCATCCATGAGGATTGGAATAGGAGGGACCCTGGGATGGGCCTACGCCCTCTTTACGGGTCGGACAAAGCGGCGAAGACTCGGTCGCTGGTCGATGGAGAAGGTGACCTCTCCATTGTCAAAAGACTCCGAGCACCACGAGGGCTTGGAGGGCGAGCGGACACCGAATCGATGAAGCTGTCTTGAGCTTCACCTCCTTCGTCTGTGCCAACGGTGGTGGCATATGCTCTCACGAAGGAAGCAGAAGTGGCATCTTCTTCGACGCTGACGCGCAGCTTGCTGGTAACCTCATCTTCCTGCTCTGGCCAAACCTCCCTGTCAATGGCCTCCAATCGACCTCTTCCTCCTCATTAGAGGAAATGATGATCCATCCTGGGGAAATGATGGCCAATGGTGTAGGGGGAGGGGACTCTCCAATGAACTCTGTGGATGGGGATGGCGGGGGAGTGGAAGCCATGAGAGCAATCGAAAACACTAAGATGTCGCAAGCATAAGGAAAGAGAAGAAGATGAGTTCTGGCAGGCGGTTGCAAGTCCCGTCTATTTATAGCTCAGGAACGAGTCGTATTGAAACTACAAACTATCTAGATTCACGTTGGTCCTAGTCTACGAGGCATTTTTTGCACTCTCACATAAATGCGGGAGCCGAAGAGACGCTAAAGTTATGATGCACCACACAGAAGACGAAGGAGCACGAATGCTGTGACAGTTTGTAATCATCATAGCGAAGTAAATATAAGAAAGAATGCTGAGCTCCACAAATATGCCCAGGGGCTCACGTGCTTGAATTGTGGTCAAGGGCTATCGTCTTTGATTCTTATGCTTAATTCCTCCTCGATATAGTCATCGAACAAAAAGTCAAAGGGCTACATTATGTATTGATCAGTGCATTTGCTCTACCATCACCTCGGTGCACTCATCAAGTAGAAGATCGTTCCAAAAGCTAGTTCCACTATCGGTTAGATGCATCGATCGAGTAAGAGGTTTGGAGTCACAATAGGTATCTGTGATGTTCATACTCAACTTTTTGCTCGATCCAGCTGATTGGTTAAAGAGCTAGGGGCTACATCACGGTCTTTGTGCTTACAGTGATTTACTCCCTACTTGGTGGCATCATCAAGTAAGGAGTTTGAGTTATATGGTCGATGAAGACTTGCAAAAGCCATGTAATCTCAATTCGATTTAAATAACATACATGTTATGTCTAACCTCTTTGAGCGTAAGCTCGGGGGCTTAGCTATTTGATAAAAAAAATTTAGCTTTATTTACAGATACAATTATGGGCAAAGCTGGTTGCTGAGAGTCTATGAATGCTAAGTCAAATTTGCACCTACTTGTGTTATTCTATTTCATCGACAAGGAAATAACTGATAAAGCACAATAGAAAGGCAAATCAATTACTATTGTCATTAAAGACGCAGTGGCAGCATCACAGGCAATACAGTCAAGCCTAAAAAGCTCTAGCTAACGTCGTCAAGAGATAGCTCCAGCTGGGCCACAAACCTCTCCGTAAGGTCTCCAAAGGACTCGACGTAATTGGCAGCTTCACCCTCCACGCATGCAAATCTTTCGTCCACAATCAAGAGGTCCAGGCCAGGATGGTGGCTCTTCACCAAGCCAAGTACATGGGAGGTCACAAGTTGAGCAGATGAAGTCATGTGCTCAAGGGTCTCCGACTGTAGCGTGGCTAGTGCCACATCTACTGCAACCTTTTTGACCTTGACTGCCTTACTGCTCGCATCCGCCTTATCCTGACTAACTTTGGCCTTGAGCCATGCAGCGTCGGTGGCTGTCTTTTCAGCCTTTTGTTTCTTTGTCTCCGCCCTTAGTTTCTTTGCCTCCGCCATTAGACTCTTCACCTCCTCGCTTAGCCTTTTTGTCTCAACCTTCTACTTCTTAGCCTCAGATTTTCTAGTTTTCAGTTCGACCCTGAGGGCCGCCAGCTCGGTGTCTTTCATCTTGAGCGCTTACTGGCTGAAACCCGTGAGCTGTTCATTTTGTTGATGGGCTTGCTCACAGAAGTCCTCCACTTTGCACAATGTGTCCATCACATGCTAAAGAGGGCAAGGGTGTCAAAAGGGTGAAGCAGGGGATAAGGCAAAGCGAGGAAAGAGATTCATGCAAATTGCATACCAAAAGCTAGGCCTTCAAGACAGACTAATATTCGAGAGGCCCTTGAGGAGCTGGAGGTGGAGTTGTTATTGTGGCCGGAGCTATCTAAACCTTGGAACATCTTGCTCAGCCTGGAGATGTTAGAGTTCGACAGATCTTGTAAAAGCAAGTTAGGTCACTACTCATCAACTGAAGCAAAAAACAATGAATAGTACTATTAGTGCTTACTTTCAGGGTTATCCCTGGTGGCATCATCGACTCCAGTGTAGTCCCAGGCCAAGTGATCTCTACACTTCAGAGGACTCGATCGGCATGTCATGAAGTCCCTAGCAACATGTCACCCTGTCAATCCTTTCTTCCTCAGTTCCTTGATCTTCTGAGCGTAATGCGCATTGCGAGGGGTCAAAGGAGGGACTTTCATCCAGTTCTCAATCAGATTAAGGAGTGGTTGATAGGCCAGAGGGCAGTTCACAGTCTGAAGAGGTGATGTAAAACCATTGCTTTTTCTAGTCTAACTACCAGGAAGAAGTAACGGGAAGAAGGATGTACGAGCTAGACACTCCTTTACGGTGGTGGAAACCAGCACCCCCAACAGCATCATTTTTTGTCGCCCTCTTCAAATTATAGAAGTGACAAAACAGATTGAGGCTGGGCTTGATACCTAGAAAGGCCTCACAAAGGAGGTCGAATTAGGATTCCTGTAGAAAAGCTAGATCTGGTAAAAGTCCAAAACATCGAGCAGGAATTGGGAAGGGGGAAAACTGAGTTCACAGTAGAAGAAAGCCTCAAACAGAATAGTTTCATCCTCATCATTAGGGGTAGGATATGACTCACTAAGTGATGGCCTCTAGTGGAAGAACTCTCGAGGAGGAACGAAGCCATCTTTCTTTAATTTGGTGAGATGCTTCTCCACATCATCTATTTCTACCACACTTTTTGGAAGGTCTCATCATCAAAGACCGCTTTGGCCATCTTAGGCTCTTTCCTCAGTGGCAGAACAGCTTTGATGCTGGTGAAATGGCTGGACGGCATTGAGACAGGTGTGAGACGGATTCTTCAAGGATGGCGGCGTTAGGGCATAAGGAAGTGCGATGGAGATTTTGAAAATAAGGCTAGAGACAAAAAGCAGGGAATGGATACAGTTCTAGATATGGGAATTTATAATCCAAAACCCCTTTAGGTGAATGGTTCACTCCCTGCTGTACGACGTCTTGATCAGCGAGAAAAGCGGGATGATGGTGCCGCACTAGTTGTAGCGTTGCAGATGAGAGCAATAAATGCTCAACTACCCAACGTTTAGAATTTTTTATTTATGTTCTAACTCTACTCAGAGTCGAGTTGATGAGTCGACATCGAGTAACATGTGGTTACCCTAAGAACTCGAGTTGGGCTGGCAATAGGGCGCTCGACCCAGCACATTCCTACTCGATACTTAGCAATTCCCAGCCTACTCGAGTCATTTGACCACAAGCAAGCGAGGCATAATTGGACCAAGCCAGAGCTTGGCAGTAATTGACCTGGTGCTTTAAACGGACCCTCCACTAAGCAGAGTTCGAGGGCTACTATCGAATATCTAAATATGGTGTATGAGCATGCACCGAAAACTCAAAGACTATACCACATATGCTCAAGCAAGCATGTGAAAACTCTAGATATCGTGGGCCCAGTTCAATAGGATAAGATATACGCAGAGGGGGTATCTCCATATTGGGAAGGACTCGATCGTTTTCCCATTGTGAGGAAACCAACATGATTACACCCGGTATCTAGGGAAGTTTGGATATACTACGAAGATCGTGCGACGATGTACTCCTCATCGGATATGATCTGATATCACAAACTGACTACAACTCAATTTGAGGCAAGACTACTCCGGCTATATATGAACGAGGGTAGGCATCCTCAGGAAGACATGCAATTCTCAAACTACAAGCACTCTAGAGCTAGACAAGCGAAAAGACCCTTTGAGCAGAGTATCCAAGAGCTGATGAACTAAGTTTTATCAGATCCTTAGCCATAGTTTAGTCACCCCCAAGTTCAATATTCATTGTAATTAGAGCTAGGCATTCCGCTTTATACTCTATTTATCATCTCCATGCATCATCCACACATAAGTAGGGTATACTTCATTCGGAGGCTTGAACCTGTCTAAATTGTGTGCCCCTGATTTCGTGCCTGACTTTGCTAAATTCAAAGGCACTCGAAGCTGTAAGTTTATTGTCGATTCCTAACCTTCGACAAATCTATCCTACCTTTAAATAGAGCTGGACTCCTAACAATTGTGTCTAACTCAATCGCTTATCTCCTAATATATATCTATTACCTCACTCAATCTCTTATTTCCTAATATATTGATTCTCAAAATAGGAAAGTACTCATCCTTTTCATGTGCTATAGTATTGAGGGTACTATTCACAAGAATGAAAACGCGTGTGAACAGTAATTGCCAGCGCATGACACTACACCCCTCCTGGATATGTTGCTCATCCTTGAGCTACAGTGGTGGCTATGGTAGCAGCACTTTGTATCCCCACTTCAACAAGCAATTGTGATGCCTTACAAGGGAATTCGGAATGGTGTTGATGACGGTTGGTGATGAAGGCATGAGGGCCTTAGCATTGCCTGAGGTCAAGGAAGTTGCCGATGGCATGGGCCGTCATGTGGCACAGCATTCGTGTGCTTCCCACCACAAGAAGTGATGAAGATGAGAGAGATGCGACATCACAATTCCCCACATGACACTCGCCGCACACCAACCCCCAAGGCATGCCATCGGCCAATAGTGTGTAGACCACTTCAACAGCGGGGGGCACATGCGCTAGAGGTGGTGGCAGCGACAAGATATATGGTGTCATTACCCTTGGAGCCAACTCCGATGGTGCGGCACTAGCGGGCACAATAGTATGCGCCTTCTCCAAGCACGCTATCATCATCCCAGTTGTCACCATAATGGTTGCCAACTTGTCGATATTTGCTTCGATGATGACAAGCTTATCAAGGCATTGTGTTCAAGGCATCCCCAAGGCATTATTCACAACCATTGTTTTCAAGGCATCCCCTAGGCGCCACGCCGCCTAGGTGTCCAGGCGCTAGAGGCCGACCGCCATGCCGACTAGCCTTGCCTAGCTAGGGAAAGGCAGATGCCTGTATGTTCTAGGCATCGCATGGGGTATCCAGGCATTGCTAGGCGATGTTGGGCAACAAATTTGGTTGATAAGAGGGGCATGTGTAGTCAGGCTCTGCCATACCAAGCATGTGGTGTTGGGGAGGAAAAGGGTGGTCTGCTGCGGTACTGCCACCACCGTTGTTGCCTCACCTCACCTCCACTGTCAGTGGTTGAAGATCGCTAAGATCCGAGTCCCTATCCTCCAGATCTTAATCGACTCTTCCACGGTGTTTGCGTGTTGTCGCTTATTCACCTCCACTACCGTCCTCTACGCCAGCCACTACTGCTCTGCATCACGCAATGCAGAGCAATGATGACTGGCGTAGAGGATGGCGGTGGAGGTGAGTTGGTGATGGTGCGACGCAGATTAGATGACCGATTGTGATACTTGATTTCTTGTTGTGGTGGCAGTTGTTGCTTGATGCTAGTGCCACTTGTGTTTGTGCTTATGTTGGCCTATGATGCTTGTGCTGGTTGTGTTGCTTGTGGTTGTGCAAAAGAGAGGACTTGAGGTTGTTCTAGCCTATTGCTGGATGCTCTGCTGGCTTGTGCATCCATACAAGGTATATATGTTATATATGTATGATATTACTGATATTGGCATATTGCTAACCTTTGCCTAATCCTCACCTATGCCGAGGTGTCCAGGCGCTATGCTAGCGCCTTGCCTCACCTTGTCGCCTTGACAACTAGGGGTGGGCATTCGGTTTTTTCAGTTTAAAAATATTTTAGTTTTTGGAAACTGGAAACCGAAATTTTTGTTTAAAATTTGAAACCTGAATTTGATTTATTCGGTTTTTTGGTAAACCAAATATGAAAATGCCCTATACTACCTAGTAGTTCATCAGCTCAAGTGAGTCAATGATCAGAATGCTAGCAACATGTTTAGTTTTAGAATGCTAGCAACAGGAATTTTGTGAATGCCAGCAACAGGAATTTTGTGAATGCCAGCAACAGGAATTTTGTGAATGCCAGCAACAAGAATTTTATGAATCAACAACAATGAGTCATTCTGATCTCAACATGATCAGAATGCCAGCAACAAAGTATAGATCAGCCTACTCCAGTAGTAAAAACTAAAAACTACAATTCAGCACATATCTTTTCAGTTTCAGATGTTAAGGCTGAAGTAAGTCAATGATCAAACATCAGAGATTCAGAATGCTAGCAACAATGGGTCAATGACAGCAATTCAAACTAAGTTTAGATGTCTGCTCGGCTACCCTAGTAGTAAAATTTTATAGAGTTGATAACCAGATTTTAAAAAGGTAATTCAAACAAAGTTTAGATCAACCTACTCCAGCAGTAAAAACTAAAACTGCAATGTATAGAATCATAGCAACACTATATTAGAAATGTGTTGCTCTTCCACACTATATTATGCTGAAATTCAGCACATTAGGCATGCCATTGTTAGGCATTGCAACTGGTAGGCATCCTCTGCTTGGACCAGCAAAGTTGGCAAGTGTCATAATTTTGACCATTGCAACAACATCATTCTAGTTCTTACAAAGCAAAATGATGTATACATACAAAAATGTGCAAAATTATGGCAGTGAAACTATATATTGTCATATTATAAAACACGAGTTGAACCTAGCATAGATATAGTTTGGAAATGATTAACTGCATACATACACAGGGGAAATCACAGTAGACCTTAAAATCTAGCAATCTCAAACTTTTATTACTAAGCAGGAATGCAGGAAGGCAAGACCATGAAGTGGAGCCAGGAGCCTTGCCTCGCGTCCTTGCTGGACTCACTACTGGTGGCTGCAGTGCAGGCAGAGGCGCGGAGCTATGGATTTGGCGGCAACTGTGACAACTGGTGGTGTGCGGTGGTAGCTCGTAGGGGAACCGATGATGGAATGGACCACGGTCCACAGACAACCCGACGAGACACAGGAGTACCTTCATGCTTCGCCTTCAGGAAGTGGTGAGATGGGATGGACAAACAGTGATGGGGCGATAGGGCCAAGTGGACCAAGTGCTAGTGGTCCAGCAGTAGGATAGCTCACTCCTACTCTCCTAGTACTCGACGGGGCATCTGGGTGGCAACGTTGGCCAGATCTAGGGTGGGAGTGGCCAAGTGGGAGGGGGTGCAAGTGCTAGATCTAGGGTAAGTTGGGACAGGCGATGCGACTGACGCCAAATGCCGAACGAATGAGGAGTATGTGGTCCATGTGAGGGTGAGGTACTAAGTGAGGATTGTATTTCGGTTTTCGGTTAGTTTGGTTTATAGATGGGGAAAACTGAACCATAAGCCAAAGACCGAATTGCATTAGAAAAAACCGAACCATAAACCGAAAACCAAAAAAATAGCTTTTTTCGGTTAATTTGGTTCGGTTTTTCATTTTTGGTGGAAAAATGCCCACCCAATCAACAACCATGTCGGCAACAGAAGCTATGGTGAGTGGCTCTGATATCAAATGTCATGAATCTTAGTTCATAATAGGGTAAACACCACCGGGAGGAAGGCCGGGTGGCATCAGCTTGGTAGGATGAGAGATTAGACTAAAAGATGAGGGTGAAAAATCTTGTGGCAGAGACTAGCTTAATTCATCTTCATTACTTGATTCAATAGCAATCTGTTATGTCCTCCCCTTTAAATAGGGCTGGACGCCTGGACCCTTAACAATAATATCTAAATCTCTTATATCCTAATATATTATTTCCAAATATATATCTATTGCTTAACTCAATCACTTATTTCCTAATATATTGAATCTCAAAACAGGAAAGTGCTCTTATCCTTTCATGTACCTCTGGTATTGCTCATGCGCAAGAACACACGTGTGAAGAGTAGTTCCTAGCGCATGACATTCACCTAAAACGCCATGCCCACCAAGTGTTTGTCAAAATGGCATGCCCAATAATAGGAGGCAACTCTCCATGTGCACGGGTGGCTGCTGACAATATTGAGTTTCACATTTGTAGCTACATTAGTAATCCTTTCAAGTGACTACATGTACAAATGCAGTAGCGATTTGTCTTTGTAAAATGTTCAACTTTTTATGCTTTATGAATCGATGCTATTGTGCACTTAATCATATGATTATGATTAAATGTTTGCAGGTTGTAAGAGTCGAGTGGAAGGTACAAGTGAAAAGATGGGAACATTCTTATGTGGAGAAATTTGCCAGGAGCATATCAACGTTCTCCATAGCAACAACTGGATAACATGTAAAAGATTGGTTGTTTCCTGTTATTTTTTTTCCTCTCTATTCATATATTTCTATATAGGAATTCCTTCTGTATTATCAGATCCCTAATTTATCTTTTTAATTCTACAACCTAATTAGGTCATTGATTTGGACAAAAGGCTACTTGTACCATTGAATGTTCCTTTGCATTCTAGATTGCTTATGGTTTAGTCCCACACAAAAAATCTTTGTGTTTGCCTAAAAGAACATGATCAATGATGGATTGATACATGCTGTATGGATTTGAGATTAGCTTATTCGTAAATTGCCCCATAAACTAGATGAACAACTTTCCTTGGGATTATATTTACAACCATAAATGTTGCTCCACCTGCTTATGATTATAGGCATTCTAGTGAAAATTTAGAACCTCAAGTTGTGGATGACACATTATTGCGAAGTTAAATTCTGTAGCTTGATTTCAAAGTTTAGTTTCATTACTATGACGTGCTGATTGTCATAGTAGGTACTTTAGTGTGATATTCCAAAATTCAAAAAAGAAAAGAAAAGAAAGACACTATTGGCTGGCTCACCGGCCGAGTCAGCCTCGCCATGTGTTCCGCCCCGCTTGGCCCCCTGCCATAAAAGAGGCAGGGGAAGGGGCAAAGTCCTAACCAAGCCGCCTCTCCTCGAGCTATACCGTCACTGGCACTACCCATGCACCCGAGCTGCGGCATCACCCGTGTTGTCATGCATGGTGTCGCTTGCTCCTAAGCTGCGCCGCTGCACCGCTCATGGCCCATGCCACTGTGTCAGCTTCGCCTTGCTATGACAAGCCCAGGTGGGCCACTGTGCCACACACTAGTCGTGCATTGGCTGTGCTGTGGCTACGTTCCAATGAACCTTGCTTTGACTTTTCATGTTCCGTAGAAATCCGTACATCTGATTGAAATCCTTTTTCATCACCATGTGTAGGAGGTGATGAGGATCTTCGAGACATGGTGCGGGAGTTGTGGGAAGCGTGAAGGAGGGAGGAATGCAAGGGGATCAAAGAGAATCGTTGACACCAACGGTTTCAAGAAATCCTTGAGTCTTAGGTATAAACCCTAGAGTAGTTTTAGATGCGTTGGTCCTATAGTGGAGGGATGTTATGGTTGTTTCATCGGTAGATGTGGTTTTTAGAGGGTAGTGGATTGATTTTGGTGGATTTGATACTTGGTCAACAGTGGTTTCTGTTTTTGGGTCAAGTTTTGGGATATCTACAGCCATTTTTAATAGCTTTCAAAGCTGTGAAAAATGTGGCTTGCTGTATAAAGTTTCATTAGAGTACAAGAACATAAAATTTGGTTAAACGGTTTGAAAGTTATGGCTTGTCGAAACTTGCTATCTATTGATCAATTGCTATTGTGAGTAGTCGTGGTAAACTGCTGTTAGGGCTAGTTAATAGATGAATTAAATTATTTCCACAACTAGAGAAAGCTAAATAATTTTTCTTAGATTCTAGTGATGTTATTGTTTATTATGTTTGAAGTTGTATAAAAATATATGAAATTATGAATGTTGCTGTCCAGTAAACAACAGATCGATCTTCGGGACTAGAAATGAGGGGTTGGAAGAATTAATTAAAAATATAGATAACTAGAAAATTATAGGTAATCTTCTATAGTTTTCATAAAATATATGATTTGCTATGTTTAGGCTCTTGATCTAAGAGTTATAGTCTTTCGACTGCCGAGATAGCAAAGGGTAAACTATTCAACTATGGAGAAAGTTAAGTCCGGGGTTGTGCATAGTTGCGATATTGTTATGTTTGATGATTGTAATATTATTGCATGATTTTTAGATAGATTTAGCTGTGGTAGAAGGTATGACTTCAGATTTGGCTTCAACGTCACGCCATTCCATTCCTTGTGGATAAAAAGGGAAGTGTGTAGTAGAATGATGATGTGTTCGAGATGAATTGTTATTTAAATTGATAATTGATATCTTCTTGTTCTATATTATTATTATCAATTATTGACACTGTTTATGCATATGATCTTGTTAATGGTGATGAAAGATAGAAAATGAATGTCATGTGTATTAGCATTTTATGCATCATGTGGATAAGATGTAACTTGTGTTGCTATCTAAGACCTACTTTGTATGGGTATGAATGACCTATTGTGGTAGACCCCTACACGAGATAGAAGGGAATGAGAGAGTGAGACATCAATGAATCTGCACGCAGCTATACCGGCATAAGCTATGTGATGTGCACCTTAGCATGTACACAGAGCATCGCATGAATGAAAGAAAAGAAATTAAATTAATGAGACTATTTACATATGATGATATCATTCTATGATGTACTTTGCTGAGTCTCAGATTCACACTTGTTTATTTAATGTTTTAGGTATGATGAAGCCGGCATGCATGGACAGGGAGTAGCACAACAATGTCACATGCTATTTCACCAACCACTTATATGATATGTAGCATTTGTCACATTCTTGGAACAATAAATAGTATAGATAGTTTTAGTCATGGAATAATTTAGTGGTACGGGGCTCGTGTGAACTTAGTCTGTTTTATTTATCAAATATGGCATTTGTTTATATCTTGATTTTGTTCTCTATTTGGTGGCCTCATCAAAGGTAAGCAAAAGGTACGTTTATTTCCTAGACACATGTGTTCTGGGCTTGGGTGGCGTTCCCAAGTACGTAGACTTAGGCATTCTTGGGTGTATGGTTTCAAGTTTATTGTTGTTCTTGTTTTAGTCATTGTTATTAGTTACATCGTCATTCATGTTATTTTTGTGTAGTCAATGTTTAGCTATTGAAAGAGAGGAAGTGTTGTTGCTGAAATTTCTATTGTAAGATATTTAAAAGTTAGCGAAAAAGTATAATGAAGTGACATTCGGTGCATCTGGTGCTGGGTGTTACATTTAGTATGGAAAATAATAGATAATACAAGTTTTGATAGTGACTCACATCGCAAAAAACTCATTTCCTGTTAATTTAAAGCCATTATTTTGTGTATGCAATGTTTACACGAGATCTGTCATCCCATGAAAAATGAAATATGATTTGTTACACACTGAGCTTCATTTCCTATTAATTGATGTGTCATGCTTTAAACTATAGGGGCATTATTGCAGTGGCACTCTGCTGGATGCATGTTCTCTTACTATTGCGTTTGTAGTTGAGCTTCCTATGGTTGCCCTCAAAACTTCTACTGATAGATGGCACTACTATAGAATAGTACAACATTATCGCTTCATCTGAGTCAGTTCTTAACTTTTTAGAAAAAACTAATCGTGATAGATAATTTCAAAGAGGGTGTTAATAATAATCACAATCGGTTCTCAGGTTAGAACCGATTGTGATGTAGCACTGGGCACAACATAATCTGTTCTAAAATAAGAACCGATTGTGATGTGAATTCTATATCACAACTGGTTCGTATCTCATAACTGATTGTGATATGCCTCGCTAGGTTATTTACACCCTCAGGCTGAACTCTCCTCTATTGTTAGCCATTTTATTGGAATAAGTCTTGCATATAGTTATGTCAGAATTGCATTTTATGCATAACTTGTTAAGTGCTTTAAGTACTCACCCTTGCCAATAACAAAATCACTAATTGAGGAGAAGTCTACACTAGCTGTGGAGAAGGAGTAGCAAGAAGAGATGAATGTTTAAGGTACGAGCCTTGTTAGTTGCATGTAGTATATTGATGAGTTTATCTACATTTTCATTCTTCTACAGTTTAATTTGTTATTCACAATTTTGTCTTGCAAGCTATATTCATTTAAGATCAACCACAAGGTTAGTCAATAGGTTAATATATGATTTATGATGTCTTTTAGTATGTTTTTGCTCTGGATGATTGTGACATTCATCTATGTTTAGCCTGTGTGTACTAGCATTACTCTGGACTAGTGCGTTATATATAGAGGGTCTGGATTTGCATACTCGGATCAGGACAGAGGTGGTATCAGATCCATACTAACTGTAGGTTTTGACCATAGATAGTTTGGTCGCATCTTTAGGACCTTCAAAACTATTTTCTTAATTAAGATATAACTTTAAAGAATTATAAGTTCTTGACTTATCTCATTCTTACATTCTTTCCCCATGCTGAAATTTCCTTCTCTTTTCCCTTGCTGGATCAAGTTGAAATATTACCTAAGCTGTCTTAGATAGAAAACAATGTACCACACCTTAGGAGAGAGCATTGAGTACCTGCTGCTACCATGAAGATTACGAAGAAAGGAATCATCGAGCTCAAGGAAGAGTGGATCGATGAAGTGTTCCAAAAGTTAGAAGACCTAGTACTTCGAGTAGCTGATTGAGACTCATATGTGGGAGTCACGTCTGCTTAATATGGGGTGATTTGACCGACGCGGCTCGATCGGGCCCTCCCGCATGGCGCATGGAATGACCAAGGATGATCGAACGGCTGAGACACAGCGGGGCAACAACAACAAACTTGAATGCGGCACAACACTAGCTGTGAGGAAGAAGGCCATCACTGCGGCGTTTCCTTGCCAGTTTCAATATGGTTTTATACGGATCTACAAGACCACATAGCAGCAATCTCAACGGCAGCAACGAAACTGAGAACATGGCATGGGGTGTGGCTCGCATTAAATGGTGGTGGTTTGGGCAACGGCGAGAGGGGCAAACAAGGTGGCGTGAAACTGAGAACACGTCATAGGTGTAGCTTGCATTAAATAAGCCTTGACAACAACGTTCGACTTGAGATTTGGTGTGGCGAGTGTGGCAGCGGTTGAGCTCGGTTGGGATTTGGCGGTGTGATGTGGTTCAATTGGGACCGTCCACGAGGTGATGACTTGATGGTCTATAACATGCGGCTGTGTGGCTCACTCTAGTCTATGCGATCAAAACCAATGGCCGAGATTGACTTGGGCTAGGGTTTGCAAAACGGTGGGCTAGGCCATGCACAGTGTGGAGAGGAGATGGGCTAGGGCAACACAATAGAAGTGGGGCCGCGGAAGAAATAGCCTGCTTAGACAGATGGAAAAGAAAAAGATTTTTGTTTTTAAGAAATTCTAGAAAATGCAAAAAGCCAAAATAAATAGCAAATAAATTAGGAAAAATCTGAGAGAATTCTCAAAAATACTTTTAAACATTTGGAACCCAAATAAACTATTTCCAACTCATTTAAACTTATACTTTTGATTCAAATGATTTGCTTGCACTTGAGAGCTCAATTTAAATTTAGAAAAAATTTTAAAACTTAAGGAAAATTTTAAAATGCTAAAATTTGGATCACAGCCATTGATTACATGAGCGGCTCAGATTGCACCATGCCAAGCGCATCATGACACGTGTATGGCTATGGTGCTTCTTCCCCACACCACTATGTCCGAGTGGTTCTCAGCGTTGCAGCCATCTCAATCTCAGAGTTTGAGCTGTGCGCAGAAGCTGATGGGATTTAAGGGTAGTCGAGGCATTGTCCGAGGATCGCTAGGTCCTTGTGCATCTTTTGCCCCAAGTCTCGTTAGCTGAGGTGTTATCATTGCTTAGATTAAGCTCGCCGGAGAAGGAAGTGCATGTGGTCATGGTTTTTCACCAAGTTTGGCATTGTTAAGCCATCTCTGCTATATCTAAGGATAGATGAGTTTGTTGCATTGTGCCGATTCAGGTCGGTGAGTCCTGCATTGAGGTTTGCTGCCATTTGTGGATCGAATGCCATCATCCCCACCTTCGGTAGGGTTCCACCACTAAGCCATTATCGTGGTTCATCGGGTTGAAGCTAAGCTATCGTGACGTGGTCGTGAGGTGGCATCCAGTGGCTACAGTTTGGCATCGATTCAACACTTGGTCAGCTTGTCAGCCTTAGGAAGAACTTTACAATTTTTTTTACTTGGAAATTTGTTGCCGACATTATCATAAACCAATTTTTCAGTATAGAAATAAATAAAAAAGATATGGTATTTTCTAATTTTTGAATCTTTTCAGAGCCTGCTCTCCCTCTACGAGCTCGAATTGATGCAATTCAAATTTTTTAAAATTTTAAAATTGAGATCTATTTATTGGTGAATTTTACTTGATTTTTGGAGTTTGTTTGCTCTCTATTTTGGTATTTATTTGTTATTCTCTCTCGTTACTCATAGACGACGAAGTGCTCAGAACATCCGAGGAGGATCCGTTGACTCAAAATCAAGGTCCAAAGCAAGAATAAGAGCTTTTCTAATGCAAGTTGTGTTTTGATCATGTTGAACCCAGTTTACAAAATTGCTATGTTGATTTATATTATGCATATTATTTTATCTGTATAACTGTTTCAAAATAGTTTGGGATTTAGTTAATCTATCCAATTGAATTGTACCCTACCTTTTCATTTGTATGCTATGATTAATTGTGACCCTAGGTTGGTTCACTACTATTTGGTTAATATTAGAAATCAACATGGGATGGTTAGATCTTACATAGTTTGTTTAGCCATGCCATGTACAACTCTTGTCTTTGACATACCAAAAGTTAATCTTGACTAATGGAATATGGAACATATTTATAGAATTCGTGTGTCACATGTTGTCACATAATGATGTTGAGTTGTAGTGATGGGGTTGTCGTGCAACGATGTTCACTTGTTGATTGGGGCAAGTGGCAAGGGGTAGTGCGCCAAGGTGAGCTAGAAGGGCTGAGGGTTTGTGGAGGTCTTGTCTCGGTCATCTTAAGGACTTAACTATGTAAGCATTTGACTTGAGTCAAACATGCAACCACATGTCTGGAATGGGACAGACATAGCTGATTAATTTGCAATGTCTTAGCTTTGGTACTTCCAGTGGTGGTGTGGAGTATGACCGAACGATGAAACTAACATGGTGCAAGAGGGGGGCTTTGTTGTGGTAACCAGTCCCTTTAGTGTTGAAACCTTAGTAGGTAGTACTGGGTTAAGCCACGCATTGAAAGGCTTTGTCATGATTAATTTCTTTACTGGTAAAGGGAGATTATCATGTCATGTGGGTAAAACACATAACCTTTGTAGAGTGTAAAATCTATTTGGATAGCAGTGCTCACAGTATTGAGCAATGCTTGGTAATTACAATCATGTATTACATTTTATAAACTGAAAACTTGGATGGGAAGGTAGGATGCCATTGGAAGGTTTGGAATTTAACTTAGGGTTAGATGCCATGTATACTAGAGAAATGCTGAAAGCTATTATTTATTGTTATATGTTTATTATTTTTAATCTATTTATTGTATTCTTTTGTAAATGTTGCTTTATTGCAAAATAACCCATTAGCCATTTCATTGGAATAAGCCTTGCATATAATTATGTTAGAATTGCATTCTGTGCATAAGTTGTTGAGTGCTTTAAGTATTCATGCTTGCCAACACAGCAGTTTAATTTGTTGTTCATAGTTTAGCCTTGCAAGACATATTCATGTAATATCGACCATAAGGTCAGGCAACATGTCAATATATGATTTATGATGTCTTTTATTATGTTTTCACTATGGATGATTGTGATATTAATCTATATTGAGCCTGTGTGCACTAGTGTGGTATATACAGAGGGTCCAAATTTGCATATTCGCATCCCGACATAGGCTTGAGAACTGATGCTGCTAAATCCTTCCTTGGATGTTTGATGCAATGCAATATTTTTTCTTCTTATTTTTGTGATGTCAAGGAATTTTGTTTCATGTTGATCTTGCATGTGAGCTCTAAAATATGTCTGATGATATAAAATCAGTGCTTATTTCTCCTAACATAAAGTAACGGCGCATATAGTATATAGTATATGAAGTTATCATTCAGAACTATTGTTAATCTGTCTTGTCAATCTATTGTTATCATTTAGAACGATGTATATAGTATATAGTATATGAAGTTAGCATCTTGCATGATGATTGTTTAATCTGTTGTTCTTTCCATTTTGTCGTGCATCAAAAAATGTAGCAGACATTGGAAACCACCATATAGCTTGTTTGTTGGTAGATTTGGCTGCTAGCATCATGGAATTAACATTTCTTCGCACCCATGCATGCTAGCTTAATGCTATCCTTGTTGATTTGGGTAGCAACAACCCTCTACTTAGAGGATGGAGAATGCTCCTCATCTGCAATCTTACAAGTTTTGAGTACCTAAATATCTAAACAAAAGAACAAACTAAGAAAAGGTAATAAAATAGTTGCATGTTGTTGATTGATCGATTGTTCCTCTTACAACTAGAGGACAGCTATGCTAATTGTTGCATGTTGGCTCCTGACTCCTCGATCGATCGATCGTTTGACTAGCTGTGTTACAATTTGAGGTTCACTAAATTCCCAGATTGTTTAAGCTGTTTGACTATTTGATTGAAAATAAATTTATAATAGTAGTAAGTTCATAGACTATTGTAATTCTACTTCTATACATGTACTTATATTTGTAATTTTGATTTACTTCGTACGTACTATTGTAATTCTTGTTAGTTCGTATGCTGCATTAACAATTAGATTAGAAAATCAGAATGCTTTCAACTATTTTTGTTGGAGCACCACAATTCACTCCACAATGTATCGGCCAGGACAAATGGGTAATGTCTAGTCTGATCTAATGGTCCAATTGTTACTAGCAGTAAATTACTAGTGAATCTCGAACTCTGGATTTTGCTTAAATGCTTGTTCATGCAATCTGTCAGTAATGACTAATGGCTACAAAGTTTTAGGGTTATGTGCAATATTACAGTCTACCTTACTAGGGAAAAAGTTTTGTGTTGTCCTTTGAAAGGTGGGGCTTCTTAGAATAGTGTAATGCTATTTTCTTGTTTTTTGGTCTTGTTGTATTACACAACAATATGTAATTTTAAAAATATCAAAGAACTAAGGTAAAGTGTGAACGATAATGCATTTTACCAGCTCATCAGTGAATATATTGATAGCTAAGGCAGATTTTGACTTCTTGATGGAACTATGCGTAACACCCCGACATGAACTGTGCCCAGAATGTCACTAAACAAACACAAAACTTAACGAAACATCCAATACACAAGTAATTTCAGCAAGCATATAATTACAAAACTCCACCAAAGAAAGCTAAGACCACAAGCATAGGCAAAGACACAATAGGAGCAATATAATGGGTATTACAAGCTTAATGCCACTAGGAAAATCTCTCTAAAATCTAAATTCAGTGTCCACAATAGAGCATGAATAGATCAACTATAGGGTCCAATGCATAACATGGATATACTTATGACCAAGATAGCAAGTATTCGACATGGTCCCTACAGCACATCTATGAAATAGCCATAAGTACTACAATTTCAGCATCAACTTCTTAACAAAATAGGTCCAGTTTAAGTCACATCCACTAGATTTAACCATGATTCCACATACATAGAACATTACACAAATAGTTCACCCTCACAAAGTTCTTCTAAACTGAACCAAAATGAACTACCAATTAGGAAATGAGAGTAAACCGCTCCAGAACTATAAATAAGCATGTCATGACAATGAGTGTATTGTGGAGCTAATTCCCATCCCTAGATGTTGTCATCAAAGTACCTAAAACATAAAATAGCAAAAAACCGTGAGTTCCTACAACTCAGCAAGTAAAAATACAAGTATAACATACTAGCAGTTGACCAATAGTAAGACACAGCCTTTACCATAATCATACTAATTGGGAATGTCACATCAAACTCATCCATGCAATGCATCATGCTGTTACGCTCAAGAAATTTTTCTCTTTAAAGACTATACCGGTATAGTTGGAGCGCACACCCGTCGGTGTCGCACCCTATCATTCCCTTCCATCCCTGTGGAGGGGTCTACTCTTACTGTCTCACTCCCATCCATCCCTATGGATGGGACTACGAGGTAGTACTTCTTAGGAGCACTTTGGATTAGTCATATATCCCCATATGGCTTTCTCACCGACCGGGTTCAAATCTCTTCTCATCACATGAATGCAAGTGATGCAATAAGATAACTAAATCTTTTAGATACCATAGATCATCTTCACACATGCGAGCACCAATAATACCACCAAATGCAGTAGCCTCATATAAATCCTCATGATAGCTAGATTGTCAACAATAAGCACAAGTAATATTATCAAATACAACTATTTTCTATGATTCAACTTTTGCACGTTATACTTGCCTCTGTACCGCGCGAAGAGGTGGGGCGTGTGGTTGATGCCACACCCGAAGCTACTCTACCTACATCATACAAGCTCTTCAAATTCAAGCCCAAAATAGTACATGCAATAAATTAAAAGCATAACACACTAAGCACCCTTCCCCAAGGTTGGTTACCATTCACGACAACAATGCATTATAAGCTGTCCTGGTGGTCATCCGATGTTAACAATTTGCTCCTAACCCTAAATAGAGAAAACCACCATTTTTGCAACACTACACAATAATTCCTATCATTTTTGGTTACTCACCGAATGCCATAAGTCATTTGCCATGCTAAAATAGAATCTGCAATTTTAGCTCGGTCTGCCCTCTTGGACAGTTAGCTTCAACACCTCATAACTTATGCTATACAAATTCAATTCAGACAAGTGAAGATATTTTTAGCATCTACATGAAATTTCCCATAATTTCTAGGCAATGCGAAATTCTGATTTGGTCTTTAGATAGCCTTAAACAACATATTACCATAATAGCTGTAGAAGCACCCTGATGCAGTACAGCCGACAGTAAAACAAGCATAACTTATGCTATACAATTTAAAATCAGGCAAATGATGACATTTTTAGCATCTACATGAAATTTTCCATCTTTTTCTAGGTAATAAAAAATTTTAATTTGGCCTCTAATTAGCCCTAAATAACAGATTTTCGAGACAGCTGCTATTGTTTTTAGATTCAATCTGCCCACTGGACAGTCTACTTCAACGTCTCATATCTTGTGCTATACAAATTCAAATTAGGCAAATGAAGACATTTTTAGCATCTACAGAAAATTTTCCATCTTTTCTAGATAATGAGAAATTTTGATTTGGCCTTTAGCTAAACATAAATGAGAGATTACCAAAACAGTTGCAGAAGCACATAGGTTCAGTACAGCCAACAGTAAAATAAGCATAACTTTTAAACGGCTAACGAAAATGGGTGTTCTTACTCTCAAATTAAAGGGAGGTGATGGTCTACAACTGTTGCTACAACCAAACCCTCAGGAAATGACCCTAAAGTCCTCTAAAACCAGCTCTAACAGAGGGGTTAAATTTGCTCGAAAATAGGAACTAAACTAATCAGCCCTAATCCCACAAATCCCCATCTAAATTCAACTCAAGCTGAAGAACCCTAGAAAGAACTCCCTAAAAACCAACATGCAAGATCAAAATCTCTCTAAAACAGCCACCAACCCCACTGGGCTTACCTTCTTCGGTTGAGGAAGATGCAAGGAAGGAGAGGAAGATCTGCAGCTAGGAGGGAGGAGGAGGAAACTCGGCATCCATGAGGGAGGAAGAAGAGGTTGAGGCTGCTGCTACTGCCCAGGAGGAAATGGAGAAGCTGCTACCATCTAGGAGGAAAAGAAATGGCTGGAGAAAAAGAAAAGTGGGGGCGCTAGGATGGGGGAGAGGAGGGGTTAGCTAGGAGAGGGGAGAGTGGGAGGAGGCGGTTGGAATGAGGGGGGCTAGGGTTCTAGGAAAAAAATATTAATTCCCTCCCTACAGGCCCCAAAACTTGACAAAAAAATCCCCCCTAAGACTTGAGTATTATACTACGAAGATAGATTTATATGGAGGACCATAACACCGTTGCCATCAAAGACTATTTGGTGCACTACTGGTTTCAATTACAAGGCAATGTTATTGCCCATATATAACTATATAATGCAAGTGCTTAAGTTTTGCAGACTTGCAGTAAACTATCTACACATGATTGTCTATTTTGTCATTATGGATGTGATAGTCTAGTTAGTGTCATTATTTTTTCCCCGGAATGGAGATTCTATAGCTAAAATATTCAATTATGATCTATTTCAACTAGACATATGCTTCACTTCTTGTGACACTGCGGCTAAATTTATTTTATACAAGTGGATTCATAGTGCAACATTTTTGCCTTAAGGTTTGCATTTCTTGGTTTTTCTTCTAATGCCTTGTTCTTACATCTTCAGCCATGTTGTTGTGCCTAGCAAAACAACGATGTGCTTTGTTGCTGCTAAATTAATATTACATGATTACATCCAATCTTTACTTAGTAGTAGTACAGATCTACAGAACAGATCATTGAGGCCTATGAAGCTCTGCATTGGCTTTGTTTGGCTGCATTAACTAATAATGTTTCTGCTTCAAATTGATGTCAACTACAGCAAGAATGTTTTCCCTTTTGGTCAACATGTTAGTGAGATAGAATATGTAACATCCCAAAAATTGAATTTTGAATTGTTTAAATTTGAAAATGAACCATTTCCATTTTCCCAAATTAACCGAAGCTTAATTTAAATTTTCCTTTATGTGAATGGTTTCTTTTGACTAAACTATACATAAACAAAATTTTCTTTATTCCCCAAGGAATTTGTATGTATTTTTTGAGATTTTTCAAAATTTATTTTCTATTTATTTAAAATTATTTGGATTTATTTAGGTTTTTAATAATTTTTAAATTCTGAAAATGATTTTATTTCTCCATTTTCTTTTGGGCCAAATCTTTGCCAGTCTGCTACCGTCCCTGCCTATTTCACCAACACCTCAGCTGCTCTGCCCTAGCGTGCCTCACATCCTTGGCCCAGCTACTTCACCTAGCCTGCTCTCTCTACCTGGTCCAAATGCATGCACCTGCCGTCGCCCCGCATAACCCTAGTCGCCACCGCATCCTAACTGCGTCCGCGTAGCCCTCGATGTTCCTACAAGACATGCCTCCCTATGCCATAAGAGGGGCAGGGGATCCTTGGATTGAGAGCCCCATCGCGCACTGCACCCGACGCCCTACTTTGCGCCATTCAAGAGCTCACCGTCGATGCGTGCGAGCTCGTCGATGTTCAAGTGCACCGCCGCTGCCATTGTCATCTTCTTCGCTACCGATCTCTGCAACCGATTGGTCTTTGCCGCTCTTGTGCGCACCTTTGTCTTTATTAGGCTGTGCTCGTCCAGATCTAGTGAAACCTAAGCCTGATCTGTTCACATTTTGCCACCACTGCCTTGTCTTTTTCACCTCCAATGAGATTGCGTCACCGTTAGAAGCCAAAAAGACGGTCAAGCCAACGTGGTCTCCTACGTCAACGCCAAGTCTACCTGAGTCACCCATGTGGCTGCACATTGCATCCTGTCAGCCAAATCATCCATGCAAGCATCGACATTAGCCCTAGTAGCTTTTCCGAATGATCAGTCCACCATGTACCGAGCTGAGATCGTGGACATGGTCTATAGATCATGGGCCTCACATGTTAAGCAAATAAAGTTTTTTGATTTATTTTAGTTTTGGGAAATTAATTGCTAATGTCATCATGATGTAATAAACTGGTTTTTCTCTAGAAAAATAATTCCAAAAAAATATTCTTTTCCTATTTTCTTAGAATTTAAATTTTAGAGGCCTATTCTCCCGTACAACTTCTGATTGAGATGATTCAAATTTCTAAATTTTTCTAAAATCAAGATCTACATTCTAGAGCCATTTATTTTCAATTTTGAGTTTTTTATTTTCAATTTTGAGTTTATTTAAGTATTTTTTGGTTTTTATTTGTATTTGTCGCTTTCTTTTCTGTAAACGTTAATCCCAAGGGAGTGAATAGAGAATTTGAAGATCAAGAATCAGTAGTAGATCAGCAAGACATGTCATAACCCTTGATCATATTGAAACTATATTTGCAAAAGTACTTTGTTTTATACAACTGCATGATATTTCTGTACAGTGATAATGTGCTAGGAATAGCTATATATCTAATTGACATTATGTAATACTACTAGCATTGGCCAGGGTTTTGGCCAGTGATGTTTTCGTCTTCTTAATTTTCGGATTTATTCCGGAAGGAGATAAGATGTGTTGTCGGGCAATTTAAGTTATTCTCAAAGGATTCTCCTTTCGCCGTGTATTTGAAATTCAAATCTTTGGAGATTGTGGGTTTGTGGTCTCTAGAATTCTGTGTAACTTTTACTCTTTTTCCCTAGCCTTTTTTTTTATTCATCCAATTATTTAAAAGGAGGAAAGAAGGGATAAAGAGGGAAAACCCTAGTGGTTGTAGAAAAAAGGGGGGGCTCCTCCCAGCGGCCGCCTCCATTGCAGAGAGGGGATCCGGCGCCTGCGTCCCCCGCGCCGCCCCTGCACCGGCCTCGCCTGCGCCCTCCCCGACGTCGTCCATGCCGCCTGCGTCGGCCTCGCCCACCCTCCCGGCGTCTCGCGCCTGTCGCCTCCACGGTGCGCCTGGCCGTTGGCGCCCTCCCGACCACCTCCGGCCTCCCCTGCTCCTGCCGCGTCCTCGGCCGCCTGCGCCTCTGGCTTTCGTTGGCGCTCGGCAGCGCCACCGCCCATGCACGGCTCCTCCTCACCGGCGCCGACGACCCCTCCTTTGGCCTAGCACCTCCCCAACCTTCCTCTTTCCTCCATGGATTTGCTTTGAGGTATATTAGCTTGGGTATGTTCTTTGCATGCATGGTGTTTGTGCTTATGCCTAGCTAGGGTTCATGATTTTGAGATGTTGGGGGTTGGGGAATGGAGAGACTAGAGTAATTTGGAATTTTATGTTTCGGACAGATTTTTGTCCACTGTTAGAACAGCTATTTGAAAATTCTAGGTTCATTTCCCGGTCGGCCGCAATGTGGAGAAAAGCGTAGATATGGTTCTTGTCTTTAATTAGAGACTGAATTCAACCATTTTCGTTAATCCATGCGAAATTTATGCTCATTTTGGTGTATGCTGTCCAGAACGAGTTAATTTGCGTTTCTCTGCTGTTCGTCGCAAATCTGAGATTAATCGGTGCATTTTCCAATCAGTCGGCTGTAGAAAAAGTTGTAGATTTGTCTCTTACGATCGTTTATAGCCTGAGATCATCCTTTTTGGATTAGCAGTTTGGAAGTTACGACATTTTCAGTGCCGGCTGTCCGGAATTGCATTAGTTGGAATTTGGACTGTTTTGGATTAAAATGTGTACGTGATAAGCAATGTTGTTCTGAGTCGTTTTTTAATTTGTTTCTTGTACGCAACATTGTTTTTCAGGGAGAGTGTTTTCGGGGGAGGTCTCAACCCCGAGTTGCCTCTCGCGTCGGTAAAGGCAAGTGTAACCCGTATATCCTTAGTAGGGTATTAAGTTGATTGTTTGTGTTATGCATATGCTTACGCTATGGTTGAAATTGTGTTTATAAGCTCATCTAGTAGGATGATTGTCTTTTGATGAAAATGTTAAGTGACTTGACGCGAATACACCGGGTGATATTTGTAATTGAAATGAATGTTTGATGTGTGGATTAGATGAATGAGTAAGGTGCCCAAAGATGTTTAATATGAGAAGTTAGTGTAATTGTTAGGATTAAAATGGTGTAATTGCTACCTTGATGCCTATGAGGGAAGTTTTAGGTAGCAATTAGTCCCCAAAGTGATCCTTCTCTGGAATGATCAGAAGTTTCCGACCGTCGGTTGGAAGTTCCGATTTGACTTGAGTGCATCTAGAGGTCCCGTATTCGTCGGGGGTCTTTTGTGCTTTGTGCAGGGAGAAACTGTATTCCCAACTTATGATGATGAGGATGGATGAATGTTAGTAATTGGAAAGTAAGTTATTAAATTTCAATTATTGCATTGCATTATGAATTGTACAAATGAGTATGGTTATGTTGATGCAAATGATAAAGTGATGAATGTGATTAAATGATGATGTGCATATTTATATTCATGTTTGTGTTGTGCTTATAAACATGTCTATGACAGATGTGGAGTTGAAATAGGATGAAACTTGTTCATTCATATCACTTGCATTTGCGCATTCATTATAGAAAAGGCGACCCATGTTGATGTGGGCCTCTGTACTCACACGTAGTGAGTACAAAAGTCCTACCTCGTAGTCCCATCCACGGATGGGAGTGAGTCAGTAAGAGTAGGCCCCGCCACGGGATGGTTAGGAATGAGAGGGTGCACACCGACGGGTGTGCACTCAGCTATACCGGTATAAGCTAAAAGGTTGCATTTTGAGCATGAAAGCATAAAAGCATTGCATTGCATTCTGTTATAATTGATAACTCTTAATTGATGAGAATGGAAAGAACAGGTTAAGGATTGAGACGTGGACTCATCCAGAAATGATTATTGAGGCATGGGTAAGATTTAGTTACGTTTTCGAGTTGGTTGTGGTAAGTGGAGTTAGTTACTGCTTCTTTTATTGGTTGATTTCAATTAATTAATGGCTATATTAAATTCTAGAGTAAAAGTAATTCAGTTGAATTCATTACTTTTCATTATTGTTGTACTTTGCTGAGTCTTGGGCTCACGCTTGTTTGCTTTCTGTTTTAGGTACTTTGAAGCTGACTCGCTGGGATGGGAGTAGAGCACGTGCACAACTTCGGTCACCATCAACCCATTCAATTGTTTCGTTAATTCTGGTTGTAACTAATGCGATGGTGTTGTGTTGATCGTCATTGCGTAGTTAGTTAATTGCCGGTTGGATATATGGTTGATTATCTAAGGACCTGCTTGAATGTTTCATTCTATTTTGAGTGATTGATATATCATATAATTGTTATTGTTCTTTTGTTTGCTGAGTGGATGTCCTCTGTTCTAGAGAGGTCATACCGAAATTTTGTGAATTTCAATGGCTTAGTTTTAAGCTGGTTTAAGAGTTTAGAGATTGAATTCAGTTTCAGTCTTTTTCGTAGAGGTGTCATTCGTTATTTAGGGTTTTTGGTAGCATCCGTGGCGCGGTTGGCTCCGGGGTGTTACACATTATGCCACCTTGATTATTTGAATACCATGTACCCATTGCTAACCCTAGGTTAGGACATTATTAGTTGGACATGATCATACTACCAACATTGGGTTATCATAGCTATGCTTAGACATGCTAAGTTATACGATGGGATTCATATCACATATGAATAATATTAATCTTAACTTAATGAGATATTGAATTATGGCTACAAGTCAATGTTGTAAAATTAATTGTACCATGATAGGGTGACATTAGTCTTAGTTCAACAAGATTGTTTTTCCGTGTGCAGTAAAGGGGGGTGCCGTTAGCGCATTTGGGATATGATTGTCTTGCTTGAGACAACTTAAGGATTTAATCTTGTCACCACTGAACTAGGCCTCAATCGGACTTCGGATGCAAAAGATATAGCCTTTCAAAGTTCAAAATAAATGAAAAACACTAAAATCTGAAAATCAAAACTAATCGAATTAATTTTGTACGTGAAATTCATATTTATGACATCAGCACGACTTGCACAGAATTTAATTTCGTTCGAATTATTTTTCTATAGAAAATTAATTATGATGTCATCGCTGACATCAGTTTGACACATGGCCCAATCACACGCTGACATGCGTCATAACCAGAGGCTGACACGCGCCACACCGCATGGACTCGGTCACAGCGGCACTGGCCCATGGTGGACCTGATCGCACTGTGCCCGTGCACCGGCTGATGCAAGCACTAACGTCATTAGTTTGGTCGGACCAATCGGGGACTGACACGAGGTGCAACGCGACTAGCAGAGACTCAGCACAATCTCGCTTGTCCAATTCAAAATGAATGGCCAAGAATGAACGATGCGGTGCGGCTCTGGTAAACTATGAACTTGATGCGTGGCTGCACTACGACCGCTGGATCCAGATTGGACGACGATGGCAGCCGAAGTGTCGGTGTTTCATATAACCGGCAAGTAAATTTGTAAGTTTAGGGGGTCGCGCATCCCCTCTCCTCGAATGGTTAGACTAAGGAAGTCCCGGATGTATACTGGTTCGGGCGGAACGTCCCTATTTCCAGTTCGTGGTGGTGGTTTGTATTACTCTAGGTGCCGAAGGTTGCCAGAGGTTACAAGCGAAGGCTAAGGACAGGCCCTTAGCGTTCGTCCGAAAGGAGGAGGTCGGGAGGGCTTGTCTTAGTTGGATGTTGAGCCGGGTCGGACGACTCAGTGTGTGTCAAGTGAGAAAGCGAATGAACGTGTATGCGTTAGGCGGAGGGCGTAAAGGTTGCAGGATTTTGAAAAAAAATGCGTGCACCCTCCTTAAGGGCCTTGTCTTCCCGAGCCCCGAGCGGTCGGAGAGCTGGTCGGGGTTATCGATCAACGAGCCGGCCCGACTTGGTCGGAAGGTTACCGTTCGATCTCGTGGTGTCGGGCGTGGTTACTTGAATGCCTTGTGCAGGGCTCCGGTGCAAGGTTTCGAGGCCATATCCGGTCGTTGTCGGCAGGGATGCCCAGACGCCTTTGCGAGAGGCTCGGTTCTCGAGTACTCGCTTTTCGTCATAGTTGGACCTTGGCCGTGATCGGCGAGGTGGTCCGGATGCCTTCGCGAGAGGTTACAGTTCCCGAGTGCTCGTTTACGTCGTAGCTAAACCTTGGCCGTGGTCGGCAGGGAGGTCGAGGATGCCTTCGAGAGAGGTTCAGTTCCCGAGTACTCGTTTTACGTCGTAGCTAGATGCGGCCGTGGTCGGCAAGGAGGTCCAAATGCCTTCGCGAGAGGTTCTGGTTCTCGAGTGCTCGTTTTACGTCGTAGCTAAACGAGTTAGTGAGGCTAGTTTTACGTCGTAGCTAGACGAGTTAGTGAGGCTAGTTTTACGTCGTCGCTAGACAAGTTAGTCAGGCTGGTTTAGCGCCGGAGCTAGGTGAGTTAGTCGGGCTGGTTTAACGCCGGTGCTATGCGAAGGGCATCTATCCCTAGTCCTCGTCGGGCGAGGCTATCTGCGGGAGGAGAGGCGTGTCGGTCCCCATGTACGCCCGTCCGCAGTGTGGGACTGGAGGGTGGCGGGGCGTGTTTGCCATCGTCGGCGAACAACATGCTCATGGAGCTACAAGCGGGTTATCCGAGTGGGTCCTAGAGATCACGCGATCTCGAGTGGGCGATCCTGCGTCGGGTGTCAGGCTCATTGAGGCGACCCATAAACACCTTTCTTTACTAAATCTGTATCGGACCCGAGTCGTTCATAACTTGGAAGCACTGTTGGCTCTCTGCACTTTTCGAGGGGGCTCTGTGAGAGAGTTTGAAGTATGGTCTCGGACACAAGTTAAGGTGATTGGGTTGTCCGCCAACCCAACTAAAGACCCACCGAGGGTTCGCCTTAGACTCGCCCCTTGCTCGATTCACTTGCTGGGGCGGTCAGGGATCCACTTGGTGGATTTTGCCTTAGGTACCCGTAGCCAGGTCTTAATCGTGAGGCATTCAAGCCCTCTCGCCACCTCGAGGCCGCTACGGCCCGGTGGGCTTTTCATACCTGCTTCGGCCCAATTTGAGCCGGCCCGAAGGCGGGGATCGAGAGGTCGCGGGGTGTCTCGCCCGGAGCGATACCCTGGCGCCTCCTGCTAGCATTTAATGTGCGTGCGGGAATTAAATGCGAATTGAAATGGGTGGGGGTGATACATCTCACCAGCGTCCTGACGTGGCGTTTGTGACGGGAAGCGCGGTGCTTCAACCGAAGCGACGTCCTCTTGACCAGCGAGCAATTGGTCGGTGCTTGTCCAGCTGGCACGTGCTTCGGTAGGTACCTGTAGACTCGGTGTGGCGAGCGCTAAGGCACACTCCCGCCTTTTGCCGTAGCCGCTTCCTCGCCTTTTTGCGGTTTCCATTCCTAGAGATGTCATGGGTGGTCAAAAGGGTTACCATTATGGAGAACCAAATGGCGGTCGGGTCAGGAGTTATTAGAGGTCGGCTCTATTCTTGGCGCTTCGTGAGGTGATGAACATTCGATGACCGTGGCTTTAAAAACACATGGGGTTATACAAGCGTGGAGTCGGTATGTTGGCACCTTTGAGGAGGGCTTGCGAGAAGAAAAATAGGGACCTAGGAGGCTGAGTGTTCGCTTGCACTTGTCATGGAAAAGGAGTGTTCTCGACAGCTATGGATCGTACCACCGGGTATTTCCTTCTCTGTAAAGCACTACTACATAACCATAGCCATTTGGGGGCGAGGGCCGTAGCACTTAGGTCGAGAGGGTTACCACTAGGGAGAGCCGAATAGTGGACCAGGGTCTCGACTGAGTGAAAGTGTGTGAACTTGTAGCCCCGAGCGGTGCGTAGGGATCAAGCTTGTGGTCGCTACGCAGCGCTTAAACTCGGAGGAATGAAAAATGAACGCGGAAAACTTTAAGGAAAGGATTGCCTTAACATTTCCTTGCGTATGTCGGGGACGTCGCGGCTATTGGGCCCCTTGCCCAACCCTCAGGTGGGGAGGTCGAGTTGATGGGCCTTCTGCCACCTCGGTGCCTCCACGGCTCGTCCGAGCCTTCTTCATGATCGGCCCGCCCCGAGCGAAATCAAAGAAGTCGTCACTGCGTCTCCCGGCGGCAGCGTCCTTCGCCCCAGCGATCACGTCGCATTTTAATGCGAAGTGGGGAGCGCGATAGAACGCGTTCCGTCGTGCGGGGCGTGGAGTTAATCTTGGCGTCGCGGCAGCGGCGGAGTGATTTCGCCGACCGCCTCGCCCGCCCCTATAAATATGGCGCGGGGGGAGAGGTGACCACGTGTAGTCATTCTCTTCGTCTTCCTGGTCTCTCTTCGCCCTTCAGCGAAAAAAGAGGGAAAAGGTTAGGAAACACGAGCGTCGATGGTGAGCGGAGATGACGATCGTAGGGCTGGCAAGCGGGAGGCGGCGGCGGACCCTCTGGGAACAGACCCCAAGAGGTCCCGCACTGCCATTCGGTTGCCCATGCGCGCGAGAAGTGGAGGGCTCATATTGCCCTCGTCGAACTTTCGCATCTGGAACCCCTTAGGAGTGAGTTCCTTTGCTTGACTTCACGATGGCCTCGGCTCCCTTTACATTGCTGATGTTGAACTTGTTTGTTGTTTCCCTTAAGCGCCACCGGCTCGGGCTCCGCGAACGCTTTCTTCCGGCGCCAGCTGCTCGCCGCGAGCAGAGAGGTGGGCGCCACCGTCTCAAAGACGAGGACGCAGGCGGCAACATGATAACCATCTTGTGGCTGGATGCTTCCTGGCGGCTCAGCTGCGCATGCGCCCTTCGGGAGGAAGTGCTTGCTCAAGCAAGCACAGGCCCAGCCGTAGGAGGAAGCGCGCGGGCGAGGAGGTGGTGGCGGAGCTGGCTCGGTGGCGTCCTCGAGGAGGAGCTTCGCCAAGACACCTGAGGCGTTGTCGCGAACTGGGCCCGGTCGAGGCCGTGGAGGACCTTGCCTCGATGTCTGAGGCGCTGGCAGCCGGCAGAGCCTCCTTTCCATGCACCAGCCTTTGAGAGTATGGGCGGGAGCTCGAACCTCTGGGGTGAGTGCTGGGGAGCCTCTGGAGCCTACTCCGTCGAGTACGCCAGCCTCACCCAGCGCCCGACGCCCTTGCCGAAGGCTTGCCTGCATGCGCTTGCGCGAGCGTTTCCGCCTGGCCGCAGCGGGCGGGCCGCCTCGCTGTCAATGGCGAGTGAATGCGTCGGGCTATTCGTCGGCCTCGACGGCTCCTTTGACCCGTCGCGGCCGTTCTTGGGGATCGAGGGGACGCCACCAAGTCTGCGGGCCAGCGCGTGGCCAGGAAGGAGTGGGTGAAATTTGGGCGGCGATGTCGAAAGTAGCGACACTCAGATAACTTGACACTGCGTCGAGGGTGATGCCTGAGCTTAGCTTAGGAACACCTCAGGCGCCCGGCCCAACTTTTGTTTTTGTGTGATGTAATATACGCACATTGTACGCCGCGGTTATCTTTTTGGGAACTTTGCCCTATATTGCGCGTTTTTCTTTCTATGGTGAGCGTTTCGCCGGATGACCGTAGCTCTTAGGGACCGCTAGGGTTGTATGAGCGTAGGCCAAAGCGCTGCCACTTTGAAGAAAACACGAAAATAGCGGCAGAGTCGACAGTCCAGAGGCGTGCCCAAAAACCGACTAAGGACCGCTCCGCACGGGCACCTCTTTTCGTGAATGGCTGCTGCCATAGCCGTAGCTGGGCGAAGGTCAGTAGCACTTCGGTACCGAATGAGTTTCCGCTAGGAGGTCGCGATAGCCGATCGGCGTCTTGTCTTGGGTAGTCAGCGGATGAGCAACCCCAAGCAATGCATGACGATCAAGGTGTGATCGATTAGCTAATCGCGCGGCGCTCAGCGGGTTTGCTATAGAGTAGGCACGGGAATAAAGAAAAAGTTTTAGGATAAAATCTCCTTAGCTTTTCAATATTCCATGCGTTGGTACAATGTTCTGTCGGCGTCTTTGAGTCAAAGGTGCGGGTCGGAGGACCTCCGCGATGGTGAAGGGCCCTTCCACGGAGGGGACGGCTTATGCTCGCTAGCGTTGGACGAACCGACGAGGACTGTCGTCGCCGCGTTGAAGGACCGTCCATGAACCCGGCGATCATGATAACGCCGCAAAGCGTCTGTTGGTACTTGGCCGATCGTGGGATGGCCACATCAGCGCCTCGTCGAGCTAGTCAATGGCGTCTTGTTGTAAATCGAGCCCGCGCCTCGTCGAAGGCTTGCGATCTTGGGCGCCATACTCTAGGTTTGATTTAAGAAGCGGCTTCGCGCCGAACACCGGAAGAATGGTGTAAACCGGCCGACACGTCGGCGTGGTCCTTGAGCTCAAAAGGATGGAGGGCAATTCACTGCCCATCGCCCTGCGAATTTCTTGATCAGCGAAGATCCACAGTTTGAGCCCTTGGAGGATCATTCCGCTTTGCTTCGACTGGCGCCGGTCCGCGAATGGGCTACAAGCGCCCAATCGGCGCGATGTTGAAGTCATCGCAGAACTCGAGGAACTCCTTCCCCATGAACTGCGTCCCGTTATCGGTGATGATGGAGTTCGGGACTCCAAACCGATAAACGATGTCACGGAAGAAGTTGGCGCTGCATCGAAGTGATGGTGGCGGCCGCTTAGCTTCTATCCACTTGGTGAACTTGTCCACCATAGCGAGTAGGTGAGTCAAGCCCGGGTGCCTTCTTGAAATGTCGTCGAGCCCCCAAGCGGTGAGCGGCCAAGTGATAGGGATCGTCTGCGGGGTTTGTGCAGGAGATGCGTTTTCGGCGAAGAATTGGCACCTTCGCAGTGCCAAGCGATTTGCTCAACATCGGCCATCGTGATGCGGCCAATAAAACCTTGGCGGAAGGCTTTGCCCATGAGGATCGTGGTGCGGTGTGGTGACCGCGGACTCGGCATGGATGTCGAGTAGCATTGCCTCCCTTGATCCGCCATAACACACCACGGTGGACCTCAAGAAACTCCTCTATAGAGGTCTTCCCGTCGGGACGAAGTTTAATTTCGTCCTGGCCAGCGAGGGGCCTCGGTGGGATCGGCGGGGAGTGATCCTTCGGTCAGTCGTTCGATGAAGGGCTTCCTCCAGTCGGAGTCTGCGACGATCGCCGTGCTTCGACCTGGAAGGTTCGAACCCGGTGCTTTCGGCGATCGGGCGCGGCGCTTTCTGGGTCATCGGCTGCTTTCGGAAGGAATCCATCGGACGGAGGGCTTGTAGAGGTCGGAGACGAAGATCCCTGGCGGGACCGGTCCCCGGCTGAAGGCCAAATTGGCTAGGTAGTTGGCCTCCCCGTTGTGGCGTCGGTAGCTATGGTGAAGTTCAAAACCCTTGAATCTTTCCTCCAGTTTGCATACCTCTCGGCAGTATGCTACCATGTGGGCGTCATGAGGCTCGGAAGCCTTCATGACTTGGTCGATGACCAGCTTGGAGTCCCCGTGTACGTAAAGCCGGCGCGCGCTGAGGTCGGCAGCGATCCGGAGACCGTTGACAAGTGCTTCGTACTCGGTGACATTGTTGGTTGCGTCGAAGTGCAACCGGATGGCGTACTAGAGCTTATTTCCAAGTGGGGAAACGAGGATGACTCCAGCACCCACTCCGCTCTTGGTGTAGGACCCGTCGAAGTACATCGTCCAATATTCGGGGTCTTCAAGTGCCGACGCGCTGAGCTTCGGTCCACTCGGCGACGAAGTCGGCAAGACTCTGCGACTTGATCGTCGTCAAGGGATGTCACGATATGTCGTGGCCGTTGAGCTCAAGAGCCCACTTGGCTATCCTTAGGAGCGTCGTCACTTCGCGGACGATTTATTTGGCGGCATGGAGGTCACCGCGAGAGATCGAATGCGGTCAGTAGTGGACCAACTTTCTCTTGGCGAGAACGCGATAAAGCAACCGCACCTACGGATCCGAGTCTTGGACTCGGAAAGTATATTGATGAAGTACACCATCACCGTGACCTTGAGTACATGGCCTCTTCGGCTCGCTCCACAACAAGCGCCGCCGCGGCGACTGGGTCATGGCGGCGATGTAAAGGAGGAGCGATTCTTCAGCTCGGGCGACGGCAGGGGGTGTGGTTAGGAATGCCTTGATCGATTGAGGGCTTCTCACTTCTACGATCGGTGAAGTGATCGGACTTCTTAAGCGGCTTGTAGAAGCGACATTCGCTTTCATGAGGTGAGAGACGAAATGGCTCAAAGTCTGCTAGGCATCTGTCGACTTTTGGACTCCTTCGGGTTGCTAATCGGACCCATCTTCATGATCGCAGAGATATTCTCCCAATTGGCCTCGATGCCCGCTCGTGAGCGATGAAAGCGAAAGCGGTTTCCTTGGGGACCCCGAAAACACATTTCTCGGGGTTGAGCCACGATCTTGAAACGCGGAGGTTCATAAAGTCTTTTTCTAAGTCGGCGATGAGATCGTCGGCCTTCTTAGTCTTGACGACAATGTCGCCCACGACATCTCGAGGTTACGCCTCGAGTCTGGTCATCAAAACCGCTAGAGATCACGCGATCTCCGAGTGGACGATCTCTCGTCGGGTGTCCGACTCATTGGGGCGCACCCATAAACACCTTTCTTTACTAAATCTCAGATCGGACCCGAGGATTTCATAACTCCGGGCGCACTGCCGCTGCACTTTGGGGCTCAAGGGAGAGTTTGAAGTATGGTCTCGGACACAAGTTAAGGTGATTGGGTTGTCCGCCAACCCAACTAAAGACCCACCGAGGGTTCGCCTTAGACTCGCCCCTTGCTCGATTCACTTGCTGGGGCGGTCAGGGATCCACTTGGTGGATTTTGCCTTAGGTACCCGTGAGCTGTGTCTTAATCGTGAGGCATTCAAGCCCTCTCGCCACCTCGAGGTCGCCACGTGGCCGGGCTGGCTTATACTGCTCGCCCACTTGAGCCGGCCGGCGGGATCGAGAGGTCGCGGGTGTCTCGCCCGAGCGACACTCGGCGCCTCGCTAGCATTTAATGTCGCGCGGGAATTAAATGCGAATTGAAATGGGTGGGGTGATACATCTCACCGCCCCGACGTGGCGTTTGTGACGGAAGCGCGTGCTTCAACCGGCGACGCCTCTTGACCAATGAGCAATTGGTCGGTGCTTGTCCGGTGGGCACGTGCTTTTGTAGGTACCAGAGACTTCGGTGTGGCGAAGCGCTAAGGCACACTCCCGCCTTTTGCCGAGCGCTTCCTCGCTTTTTTTGCGGTTTCCATTCCTAGAGATGTCATGGATCGGGTCAAAAGGGTTACCATTATGGGGAACCAAATGGCTGGCCGTCGTTATTCCGTAGGTCCGCTTATTCTTCGCGCTTCCTGAGGTGATGAACATTCGATGACCGTGGCTTTAAAACCGCGGGGTTATACAAGCGTGGGTCGGTATGTTGGCACCTTTGAGGAGGGCTTGCGAAGAAAAATAGGGACCTAGGGAACGGAGTGTTCGCTTGCACTTGTCATGGAAAAGGAGTGTTCTCGACCAGGCTATGGATCGCACCACACGGTATTTCCTTCTACATAAAAGCACTACTGCAACCATAGTCTTGCCAAGAGGTCAGAGCACTTGGGTCGAGAGGTTACCACTAGGGAGAACCGACAGCCCATCGGTCTCCTCGACCCGTGAAAGTGTGTGAACTTGTAGCCCCGAGCGTGAGGATCAAGCTTGTGGTCGCCACGCCGCTTAAACTCTGAGGAATGAAAATGAACGCGAAAACTTTAAGGAAAGGATTGCCTTAACATTTCCTTGCGTATGTCGGGACGCCGCGGCTATTGGGCCCTTGCCCAACCTCGTGGGGAGGTCGAGTTGATGGGCCTTCGCCACCTCGGTGCCTCCACGGCCGCCCGTGCCTTCTTCGCAATCGGCCCGCCCCGAGCCGAATCAAAGAGTCACAAGCGTCTCCGGCGGCAAGGCCCTTTTCGCTTCATCAGCCACGCCGCATTTTAATGCGAAGTGGGAAGCGCAGATAGGGCACGCCTGGTCAGGCGGGACGTGGAGTTAATCGCGGCGCGCGCGCGGCCGAGTGATTTCGCTTCGCGCCCGCCCGCCCCTATAAATATGGCGCGGGGAGAGGTGACCACGTAGTCATTCTTCGTCTTCTGGTCTCTTCTTCCCTTCAAAAAAAAGAGGAAAAGGTTAGGAAACACGAGCCGATGGTGAGCGGAGATGACGATCGAGGGCCGGCAGCGGAGGCGGCGGCGGACCCTCGGGAACAGACCCCAAGAGGTCCCGCGACCGCCATTGGTTGCCATGCTTGTAGAAGTGGAGGGTTTCATATTGCCCTCGTCGAACTTTTCGTGATCTCGAACCCCTTCCGGAGTGAGTTCTTGCTTGACTTCACGATGGCCTCGCCCTCCTTTCAGGCCGATGTTGAACTTGTTTGTTGTTTCCCTTAGCGCCACCGGCTCGCTCCCCGCACAACCGCCGCGCTGCGGCCGCCGCCGCCATGGCAGAGAGGTGGACGCCACCGTCTCCAAGACGAGGACGCGGGCGGCCAGCATGATGGCCATGCTGACGCGGCTGGATGCTTCCCTGGCGGCTCAGGCTGCAACGGTCGCCGCTCGGGAGGGGGAAGTGCTTGCTCAGCAAGCCTGGGCCCAGGCCGCCGAGGAGGAACTGGCGAGGGCGCGCGAGGAGGTGGTGGCGGAGCTGGCTCGGGCTGACGTCCTCGAGGAGGAGCTCGCCAAGACACGCGAAGAGGCGTTGTCGCAGCGGGCCTGGGTCGAGGCTGTCGTGGAGGACCTTGCCTCGATGTACGAGGAGCGCCTCAAGCCAAGGCAGAGCCTTTTTCCATGCACCGCCCACTTTTCGAGAGTATGGGCGGGGAGCTCGAACCTCGGGGTGAGGCCGCAGGAGCCTCGAGCCTACTCCGCGGGGTACGCTTCCGCCACCCAGCGCCCGACGCCTTGCCGACTGGCTTACAGCGCTTGCGCGAGCGTTTCCGCGAGGGGCGGGCCGCCCTCGCATTGTGGCGAGTACGTCTTTGGCTCATTCGGCCACCTCGACGGCCTTTGACCCGACGCGCGCCAACACCAGAAGAATGGTAAACCCGCCGACTGGTCTGGCGTGGTCCTGAGCTCAAAAGGATGGAGGGCAATTCAGCTGCCCATCGCCCCGCGAATTTCTTCAGTCAACTGAAGATCCACGGTTTGAGCCCTTGGAGGATCATTCCGTTTGCGCGCTCGACCTGGCCGCTGGTCCGCGGATGGGCTACAACTGCACAATCGACGCGGATGTTGAAGTCATCGCAGAACTCGAGGAACTCCTTCCCCATGAACTGCGTCCCGTTATCGGTGATGATGGAGTTCGGGACTCCAAACCGATAAACGATGTCACGGAAGAAGTTGGCCGCCTGCATCGAAGTGATGGTGGCGACCGGCTTAGCTTCTATCCACTTGGTGAACTTGTCCACCGCAACGAGTAGGTGAGTCAAGCCCCCGGGTGCCTTCTTGAAATGTCCGATCGAGCCCCCAAACGGCGAACGGCCAAGTGATAGGGATCGTCTGCAGGGTTTGTGCAGGGAGATGCGTTTGCCGAGCGAAGAATTGGCACCCTTCGCAGGTGCCAACGATTTGCTCAACATCGGCCATCGCGGTCGGCCAATAGAAGCCTTGGCGGAAGGCTTTGCCCATGAGGGATCGTGGTGCGGTGTGGTGACCGCAGACTCCGGCATGGATGTCGAGTAGCAGCTGCCTCCCTTGATCCGCCATAACACACTTCTGGTGGACCCCGAAGGGGCTCCTCTTATAGAGGTCTTCCCCGATCAGGACGAAGGATTTCGCCCGCTGAGCGAGGCGCCGGGCCTCGGTGGGATCGGCGGGGAGTGATCCTTCGGTCAGTCGTTCGATGAAGGGCTTCCAATGGAGTTCTGCGATCAAGACGCCGTGGGTCTGACCTGAGGGTTCCGAACCCGGGTGCTCGGCAGTCGGAGCGGGCACCTCGAGGGTCGGCTGCTTTCGGAAGGGGAGTCCAATCGGACGGAGGGCTTGTAGAGGTCGGAGACGAAGATCCTGAAGGGACCGGTCCCGGTGAAGGCCAAATTGGCTAGTAGTTGGCCTCCCGTTGTGGCGTCGGTAGCTATGGTGAAGTTCAAAACCCTTGAATCTTTCCTCCGTTTGCATACCTCTCAAAAATATGTTACCATGTGGGCGTCATGAGGCTCGGAAGCCTTCATGACTTGGTCGATGACCAGCTTGGAGTCCCCGTGTACGTAAAGCGCAGGCCGAGGTCGGCAGCGATCCGGAGACCGTTGACAAGTGCTTCGTACTCGGTGACATTGTTGGTTGCGTCGAAGTGCAACCGGATGGCGTACTAGAGCTTATTTCCAAGTGGGGAAACGAGGATGACTCCAGCACCCACTCCGCTCTTGGTGTAGGACCCGTCGAAGTACATCGTCCAATATTCGGGGTCTTCAAGTGCCGACGGCGCCTGGGCTTCGGTCCACTCGGCGACGAAGTCGGCCAAGACCTGCGACTTGATCGTCGTCCGGGGGATGTACGATATGTCGTGGCCGTTGAGCTCAAGAGCCCACTTGGCTATCCTTCCGGAAGCGTCGTCACTGCGGACGATTTCGCTGAGCGGCATGGAGGTCACCACAGAGATCGAATGCCGGTCGAAGTAGTGGACCAACTTTCTCTTCGCGACGAGAACCGCATAGAGCAGCTTCTGCACCTACGGATACCGAGTCTTGGACTCGGAAAGTACTTCGCTGATGAAGTACACCGGCCGCTGCACCTTGAGTACATGGCCCTCTTCGGCTCGCTCCACAACAAGCGCCGCACTGACGACCTGGGTCATGGCGGCGATGTAAAGGAGGAGCGATTCTTCTGGCTCCAGGGCGACCAGCACCGGGGGTGTGGTTAGGAATGCCTTCAGTCGATTGAGGGCTTCCTGCACTTCCTACGTCCAGCTGAAGTGATCGGACTTCTTAAGCAGCTTGTAGAGCGACATTCCGCGCTCGCCGAGGTGAGAGACGAAATGGCTCAAGGCTGCTAGGCATCCTGTCAGCTTTTGGACTCCTTTCAGGTTGCTGATCAGACCCATCTTCATGATCGCAGAGATATTCTCCCAATTGGCCTCGATGCCCTGCTCGTAGACGATGAAACCGAGCAGTTTCCCTTGGGGACCCCGAAAACACATTTCTCGGGGTTGAGCCTGATGCGAAACCGCCGGAGGTTCGCAAAAGTCTTTTCTAAGTCGACGACGAGATCGTCAGCCTTCTTAGTCTTGACGACAATGTCGTCCACGTACACCTCGAGGTTACGCCCGATCTGGTCATCAAAACATGTTTGCATACATCGCTGGTATGTAGCACCCGTATTTTTAGACCGAACGTCATCGTTACGTAACAGAATGAGCCGAACAGAGTGATGAATGAGGTCGCGAGCTGATCAGACTCTTTCATCACTATCTGGTGGTAGCCGGAGTAGGCATCCAAGAAGGACAGAGATTCGCACCCTGCGGTGGAATCGACAACTTGGTCGATGCGGGGCAATGGAAAAGGGTCCTTGGGACATGCCTTGTTGAGGCTCGTGTAATCAACACACATTCTCCATTGCCCGGACTTCTTCTTTACAAGTACAGGGTTGGCCAGCCACTCGGGGTGACGGACCTCTTTTATGAACCCTGCAGCCAAAAGCTTGGCGATTTGCTCACCAATGATCTTGCGCTTCTCTTCATCGAAGCGGTGCAAGCGCTGAACGATCGGCCTCGAGTCGGGTCGGATATTCAAGGAGTGCTCGGCGACTTCCCGCGGGATGCCTGGCATGTCAGAGTGCTTCCATGCAAAGACATCCCGGTTGGAGCAGAGGAAATCGACGAGCGCGCCTTCCTATTTGGCGGGGAGCGTGGCTCCGATGCGCACGGTCTTGGTCGGATCTTCGGGATCGACCGCAACCTCCTTCGTGTCCTCGACGGACTTGAAGGATCCGGGCCCCGACTTGCTGGAGTCGGGGGCAGACTCCGAGGTTTCCCTCCGGAGGTTTTCGAGTTTAGCAGACGCAATAATCACCGACGCCAACTCGCAACTCCTTTGCTCGCAGTCGTAAGCGAGCTGAAAAGACGTGGCCACGGTGATGACTCCCCGTGGCCCCGGCATCTTCAGCTTGAGGTAGGTGTAATTGGGGACCGTCATGAATTTGGCGTAGCATGGCCTCCCCATGATAGCGTGGTAGGAGCCAGGAAACCCCATGACCTCAAAGGTGAGGGTCTCGGTGCGAAAGTTGGCCTTGTTCCCGAAGGTGATGGGCATATCGATCTGTCTGAGCGGATGGGCCTGCAGACCAGGGACGATGCCGTGGAAGGGCGCCTTGCTCGGTCGGAGACGCGAGCGTGGGATTCCCATGGCATCGAAGGTCTCAACATACAGGATGTTGAGGCTGCTGCCGCCATCCATGAGCACCTTGGAGAGATGCTTTGATCCCACAACGGGGGCTACGATAGGGGATATCTCCCCGGGTGCGGGACGTGATCGGGGTGGTCGGTCCGATCAAAGGTGATCGGCGACTCCGACCACCGAAGGTACTTGGGCACGGCGGGGACCGCCGTGTGAACTTTGCGGAAGGCGAGCTTCTACCGACGTTTGTCGGCGTAGCTCGCCGACCCGCCAAAGATCATGAGGCAGCCATCAGGTTCCAGGAACTCGTCGGCCGTCTCCTTTGGCTCAGCATCCGGTGCCGAGTCGTGCTTTTTCCCTTTACCCCGCACGGGGGCTCCGGAGATGAAGTGCTTCAGGGTTTCGCAATCCCTGTACTTGTGCTTGATGGGGTACCCATGATGCGGACACGGGCTGTCCATCAGCTTTTCGAAGTGGTCGGGGTCCTGACGCGCCTACTGCTTGGCAAGGCGGTCGGCGGCCGCGACCACAAGGCCCTCGCGGCCCTGTTTTCCCTTCCGCTTCTTCCTGTCGGAGCGGTCGGAGGCAACGTCGGCGTCGGGGGTGACCTCTCGCTTGGCCTTCCCCTTATCGAAGATGGCCCCTACGGCCTCCTCGCCGGAGGCGTGGTTAATGGCGATGTCGAGAAGCTCTTTGGTGGTCCTAGGCTTGGCGCAACCCAGCTTGTGCACTAGGGCTTTCGAAGAGGTGCCGTAGATGAATGCCCCGACAACATCGGCGTCACAAATGTCGGGGAGCTCGTTGCATTGTTGGGAGAATCGCCGGATGTAATCCCGGAGAGACTCCCCCGGCTGTTGTTTGCAGCTTTTCAGGTCCCAGGAGTTCCCAGGGCGCTTGTAAGTGCCCTGGAAGTTACCGACGAAGGGGCTCTTCAAGTTGGCCTAGCTCCTGATGGTGTCCACGGGCAAGTACTCGAGCCAGGCTCGAGCAGAGTCCGCGAGGTAGATGGGGAGGTACTGGATGACGAAGAGATCATCCACGGCCCCTCCCGCCCGGCATGTGAGCCGGAAGTCTTCCAAACAGACACTGGGGTTCGTGGCCCCAGTGTACTTGGTTATGTTGGTGGGGGCCCAGAATCTGACGGGGAAGTTCGCGCGGCCCGAGACTAGGCCGCCACGCCACCCGCCTTCTTCCGGGTCTCGACGGTGCCGCGAACATCGTGACTTTCACCCAAGTGTCCGCGCACCGGGGTGCGGGAGGCATGGGGACGCTCGGGGGGCGGCACTGTCGGCGCCGGACCCCGGGAGTCCGGAGCGGCAGCGCGGCTTGGGTGGCTGGAAGAGGCCCCCGAGCGAAAGGAGACGGAAGGCTGCATGTGCTGCATCTCATCACGCTCTACCAGTCCCCGGAGGTTCTGGTAGGTGGCCATGGCCCCTGGGTCCTCTGGCTCGGGAATGCCGCTGGCAAAGATCGCCGCCGCCAGCCGACATTTCGCCGGGCGCGGGGAAGTACGGAAGACCGTCTGAACCTCTCTGTTGTTGTTGAACTCGTGTCTTGCTGCAAGGCAGTGCATCTGCGGCCTGAAGCTTACCATGCTCGAGGTTGGCCTCGAGTTCATCAAGCAACTGTTGGGCCTCCACCGCTATGCGTTCTTCGCTGGAGCTCAGCGTGGCGGGCTCGAGGCCCTCGGCAAGACTTTCGCTGAATCTCCGCCCCACGCCACGCCTACGGGCGGCGGTTCCCGGACTGACGGAGGTGGTGGCCGGGCCGTCCGCCCCCGCCATGTTGCACTCGCGAGGGTACAACACGCCAGAGGTGCGCTCCGTGTCAGAGTCGGAGTCGAGGCTGGAGGAGCTCTCCAGCAAGTCGTAGACAGAGGTCGGCAGGTGGCCGACCATAGCCACGAGGTGCGAGCCTGAGGGAGGTGACGCTGCCGCCCGCGCAAGCTCGAACGCGCCACTGCCAGGGACGGCGCGGCGTTGGATGGACTCCGGCCTCGGGGTCCGCACAGGGTCCCCAAGCCAAAGGTGGCCGAGGGCATCGGCAACGGAATCCAGGCTCAAGGTAGACGCCTGAGCCTGTGGGGAGCGGCGGGGATGAGTACGAACTCTCCCGCCGGGGTGGTGATGAAGTCGAGGAGCGAAGCGAATCTAGCTATTTGACGCAGATGCGTCGTCGTCAGTGAAGAAAGCCATCGAGGAGGGAGATGGGAATCTAGAGATCACGAAGATGACGCGTGAAGGCCCCTACCTGGCGCGCCAACTATCGGTGTTTAGTATAACCGGCAAGTAAATTTGTAAGTTTAGGGGGTCGCGCGTCCCCTCTCCTCGAATGGTTAGACTAAGGAAGTCCCGGATGTATACTGGTTCGAGCGAAACGTCCATACTTCCAGTTCGTGGTGGTGGTTTGTATTACTCTAGGTGTCGAAGGTTACCAAAGGTTACAAGTGAAGGCTAAGGACAGGAGGAGGTCGGGAGGGCTTGTCTTAGTTGGATGTTGAGCCGGGTCGGACGGCTCAGTGTGTGTCAAGTGAGAAAGCGAATGAACGTGTATGCGTTCGTGCGTGCGCCCCTCCCTAAGGGCCCTGCCTCCCTTTATATAGGTAGAGGGGGCAGGTTACATGGGATTTTGAAAAAGAAGTAGGGATACGCTATGCCCGGGCGTCTCGGTCTTCGGTCTTGATAATTGACAGTTTTCTATTCATCCCATGCTGGGTTAGTAGTCACAATGGACGGCGCTCCGTTGGGAAGGTGCGCACCTGCCCTCTGTGCGCCTGTCAGATGTTGACGGCTTGAGGGGACGGGTGCTTTGGCTGAGGCCGCCCTTTGGTCACCTTGGGAAGGAGCCATCCGCCCTGACATGGCCGTCGTGTCCGTGAGACGGGTGACTAGCTTGGTGCAGACCATCGATGTGGCGGAGGTTGCAGAGTTGGAGCTCGTTGGGGCCCCGGTCAAGACCCAGGTTGGAGCTTGCGGTGGCGCCGGACCCGGGTCTAGGGCGGACCCTGTAGGGGTGCCTGGCGCGGGCCCTGGTCGGAGTCAGAGCCTGCGGTGGCGTCGGACCTGGGTCTAGGTCGGGGCCGTCGAGGGCGCTCGACCCGAGGTTAGGTCGGGGTAACCGAGGGCGGGGACTCTTCACGGCCAGAGGAGGCCTTCAATCAGGACGCGGCCCAGCACGGCCCTTTTGATATACATCCATTGTTTAGTGATAATCCTATTCGTGAGGGACGAAGACTTCGACAATACCCTGTTCAGCACTCCGCATCTCTGTCGATCCGGGCTTCAAACCTGGATCACTTGAGATAGATACTATCTTGAAATAGATGTATACTTTGCTGTGGGGTACCCCTGGTATGAGTATTCGTCACGAAGAGACGGCGCAACATGCGGCACTATCAGACACGACCAATGCGGATCCGACTGCCCATACTGGCGATGCAACGCGGTGCATCTAAAACCCTAGGATTAAGATATAACGGCTAAGATCTGAGCTAACATGAATATACACGATGCAATCTCTACCATGTGATTGAAATGAAACGATGAGGGGTGATGGAGGTGTTTACTGTGGATGCGGTGACGTGGCGTGATCGTGGCACTGGATGGCGATCGAACGATCGATGAAGCTCGAGTCGGCGGCGATGGCGCAGCGGGGTAGTTTCACTGGAGTTGAGGATGATGGCTTTGGCGGTGGCACTCCAAGGCAGATCCGACGACGAGGAACGACGCATTCAACGCGACTCGGTGTGGGTGACACTTTGACAACCTCGGACACAGTGGAAATGGACCGGCGGTGGCAGAATGAGCGACGGAATGACTCGGAACTACAGTGAGCTTGTGCCGGCAGATGAGGGCATGTCGGCGAGCGTGCATTGGCGAGGAGATGCGGCATGAGGTGAGGAGCGATGGTGGCGATGGTGCATTAAATAGGGGTCTAGAGAGGCGTGTTGGGCGAGGAAACCATGGCGGATAAGGCGGCAACGGTGGAGTCCGGTAGGGATTCAGTTAGGACAATGTGGCAGCATCGCGTGCGTCCGATCGACGGCAAATCGATGGCTCTCGAGCACACCATGACGCGGCACAACGATGAGCGTCCGATCACGATCAGAAGGCTTAGAATTAGTGTTTTGTTGGATGGGCTGAATAAGCCGCACGGGCCAAGCGGAAGATGGGTGGAGCGGAAGATGGGTTGGGCCGAATAATTTCTGCCCAACACTATTCGGAGGATTTCAATTCATTTTCGAATAAAAACAAATCAGGAAAATATATTATGCCAAAATAAATAGCAAGAAAATCCAAAAAAATCTAGAAAAATTCCAAAAATACTTTAAGACATTTATAACCAAAATAAAATACTTCTAGTAAAAGATCAATAATTGCTTTCACAAAATAAATAGAAGATAGCAAATGGCCTATTTAATAAAATACAAAAAGACTTAAAGAAAATCTCAGAAAATTCAAATAAAAGGGAAAAGCACAATAAATCTAGAAAAAGCAAAATTTGGGACGTTCCAAATCTCCCCCTTAATAGAATCTCAACCTCGAGATTCAGGGCTGACTAAGGAATAGGTTTGGAACTCCGACTTCAGATCCTCTCACTACACCACAGCACTTTTGTTGCAACAGACGGTCTGTTGGCAAAAGCTACATGCAGTGTCATATAGTCTGTCGGCAATACATTTGCCGACAGACATCCCTCTATAGGTTAAAGTCCAGTCGGCAAAGACTTTTGCCGACCGACTAGGTATTACCGACAGACTAGCTGACTCCACATATAGCCTTATTGCCGACAGACATAATTTTGCCGTCAGACATAGTTATTACCGATAGACATATAATTACCGATGCATATATAATTACCGGCCAGTTGTGTGTTGGCCATTTACACTTTTACCGACAGATAGTTCGATGGTATGCTTTATCCCGATTTAAAAAAAATAAAATTCAATAATTAGCTTGATCACTTTTAGGACAATCATGGTACTTTTATACTTCCATTCACAAAAATATAATAGCCTCAACCATAATGACATTATGCAATATTATAACCAGGATAACACATTCAACATTACATTCATTAGCAATATATTTAGGGCCACAATAAAAACATCTAAGACATCAAAATAGAGTAGCCACATCCATAGTGATAGCTTGCAACAAGATGACCATTGGCGAGATATTTACATCAAACATCTAAGACATCAAAAGAGCTAGCCATCTTTGCCCAAAAGTTTAAATAAGTATGTGAATTGATATAACCCAAAATGATCACTTGTAATACATCAAACTTAATTCTAAAAACAAATAACATCTTGAAAGATTTCTTCCAACTTGACATGGTCTTCCACTTATACTTGAAGCAGATAACCCTAAACTTCAGTAACTGTGCTCTGCAAATTGGAAAACAGAAACCAAAATTAGTAACAATCAACCTATAATGTATGAGACCAAATAAGCATAACACTAGCAATCTATACAAAGCTACAAAAAAATTGATATTTTTAAAGACCAATATTAAAAACCAATATTAAAAAAAGCTACAAAAAAATTGTCCCAATAACAGGAATAAGCTTTCTCACCAATGTCCCAATAAAATTACCAAATTCTTTACTATTGTTACCAATAGGTTGACCATATCTATTGTCAAAGCATGTAAGACAGATGAGCCATGAAAAGTTCGAGAGTAGCTAATGACAGAACCACCATAAAGACAAGCTATCAGCTAGCGGATATAGGTGAAAATTAAGGCAAATATAGGTGATTCCAATGTGATTATAGATGCTCTCATCCATATATTATAGAACAAAGTCAGATAAACCTTGCAAGTTTAGACAGGATCACCAATATCTTTGCTCTTTTTGAGCATGTCTCTGACAGGAATTCAATTGGCGTCTCTGGTTGAAATTTGTAGTAAGTTGACTTATTCTACATCCAAGAGATCTTGACATGATCTAATTTTATTTTGTAGAAGACAGTGAATGGACATGTCACTGAACATATGAAGCCATATCATAAACTTTTACTCTGCTCAAAGGGCTGGTATTTTTGTATATTAGTGGGGATTTGGTAAGTGCTGTATGCAGCCCGAAATTATTTTTATTCAAAAACAAATATGGTGGGATCCATCCTGGGCAAACATCAATCACAGAGCTAGTCAGCTAAAGGTGGCTGAGATGTAGTGATTGCCACAATACAATCCTTTGGTTGTGGCAATGGCAAACTTGTAAATTTGGGAAGCTTCTGCTATTGTTTTTTTAGCTAAATCATATACCATGCTAACTTCCATTCTTTACTACTTCGATGGCATAAGTAGATAAGTGATTGCTTCTATGATCTATGATTTCTGATACATTTAACGTGACACAGATTGCACATCCAAGTTTGTTCAAAGTGGATTTTTTTTTCAACTTTACATTTGCAACATCAAATTAGAAAATACTATGATGGTATGGAAGTGCTTCAAACAAATAAATAAATAATCAGATTTTCTTCTCCAGATCCACAGCAACAAGCAGAAGTGCTCCGAATAGCACACTATTATTGGCATTACTATTCAGCGACAATGAATATCACTAGTAAGGATGTGTGCATTTGGACTTTGAATAATATTCCTAGTATATAACAAAGTTGTAAGACGATCGCTTTCGATTATAACATTTGCAATACATAGTATTGTCTAATTTAACCATGCCAGTTTACACATTTTGTTCCTCTTACCATAAAAACTACATTCCATTCTCTAGCATTCTTATTTGGTGTTGATTTGCTTGACATGTCGAATGCTTTCCAGCTACTTTCAATCTCTCTACACTTGAAATGTCTAATTATTCATAAAGCTCAGAGCAAAGCATAACAAACAGGAGCTGACTCAGTATTCTTTGACTTTAGGTGCAATGCATGTCTTGATTTCAGAAAGAAACGAAAGCAGCAAAGGACATTAAACAATTCAAGCCAAGGAGAAGAGTAGAAGACAGTGCCTGTGTTATAAGGACGGTTCAAGAACAGGAGGCCACCAAATATTACCTGAGGATGCGGCCAGTGGAAGTTGGGGTCGGGGTCATGACCTCGCCTTGGGGCGACGATGCCGCCAACCAGATCTTGGAGGAGGCCACGGGGAAAGTTGGGGCTCGCAGCAACAAAGACCTTGAGGAAGACGAGCCGCCACAGACCTAGGGCGTGTCCACCGGTTTCGCCACCCAGCCGGCCACCGGCGAAGTTGGGGTCGGGGGTCGCAGCCTCGTCTTGGGGACGACGGTCGCCAACCAGATCTTGGAGGAGGCCACGGGGAAAGTTGGGGCTCGCAGCCACAAAGACCTTGACGAAGACGGGCCACCACAGACCTAGGGCGTGTCCACCGGTTTCGCCGCCCGATCGGCCACCGGCTTCGCCGCCCGATGTACCTAGGGCACGCCGCGCGTGGATGCAGGGTAGAATCGCGTGGGCGACGCTAGGGTTGCGGCTGCCTTATCTGCTGGGCGTGTTCGTGGGAATGGGAGGCAATGGCGTGGGGGGCGGCGGGGTGGGAGGCACAGGGGGGGGCGGGGCGGAGGCGTGGGGTGGAGGCAAGGGGAAAGGCGGGGGGCGTGAAGGCAAGGGGAAGGCGCGTGGGGGCGGTAGGGATAGGCGGCGACGGCGGCGCAGGGGGAAAAGAAGGCGCGCGTGGGAGACTGTGTGAGGTGGGATTTGGGGATTTTGGGGAAACCCTAGCCGCGCGTCTTAATTTCCTTCTCCTGCCGAGTAATTTTGCCGCGCGCCCTCCTACATGTTTGCCGACACACAAATATTTTTACCCACGAACAGTTTGACCCACAAACTAATATTTACCGACACATAATCATTCCTTAATACATGTATAATTACCGACAGACAATCTGACTCTGAAAGAAGTATTACCGACAGATAGTCTGTTGCGTAACTTTACCGACAGATAGTCTGTTGGTGATCACTGATTATTTCCGACAGCCATCTGACGGTAATATTGTGTCATGGTGTAGTGTCTTCTCGCTCCCACGTGGCCTGGCATTCTAAATGATTGCTCCACTGCACTCTACAAAATCGCCCTGACTTATTCCAGGTTTTGCGATCAGCTACATCGAAAATCTTGATTGGTTGCTCCATGTAGGTTAGATCCTCCTGCAAATCAATTGACTCTAATGGCTTCTGCTCTGCAGACACTCGAAGACATTTCTTCAACTAAGACACATGGAATACATCATGCACTCCTTTGAGTAGGGTTACTTAGACATACACGAAATCTTCAGGCTCAAAGCTTAAGTCTCGGCAGCGATTATCAGCATAACTCTTTTGCTTTCACTAAGAAGTCTTCAATCTTTCTCTGATTATGGCAATTTTCTCTTCGGTTTCTTTTAAAATATCTGGACCAAAAATCAATCTTTCCTCAGTCTCATTCTAGTTTAGTGGGGTATGACAAAAGCGACCATATAAGGCCTTCAAATGGCGACATTTGCAAACTGGCTTGGTAACTATTGTTGTAGCTGAACTCGGCATACGGCAGGCATTTATCCCATGTAGCAGCATAGGTTAGGGCACAAGCTCTTAACATATCCTCCAAAATCTGATTGACTCTCTCGTTCTAACAATCTGTCTGAGGGTGATAAGCTGTACTGAAATTCAAACGGGTTCCCATCACTTCATGCAACTTATTCCAAAATCTTGAGGTAAATTGAGTACCTCTGTCCGATACTATCTTCTTTGGTACACCATGCAGACATACAATTCTTGACATGTACAACTCTGTCAAGCGATCTCCTGAGTAGGTGGTCTTCACTGGTATAAAATGTGCAACTTTAGTCAAGAGATCAATTATGACCCATATGGAACCATACCAACTTTGAGTCCTGGGTAAACCAGTGATAAAATCCATACAAATTTCCTCTCATTTCCATTCAAGAACCTTTAAAGGTTGCAACAAACCTGCTAACCTCTGATGCATTGCTTTTACTCTCTAGCATATATCACACAAGGCAACATGCTAAGCAACTTCACGCTTCATATTCGGCCACCAAAATCTCATTTTCTAATCCTGGTACATCTTTGCACTACCTGGATGAATAGAGTACTTTGAATCATGTGCTTCTTAAATAATCAACTGCTTTAGTTCCTTCTTATGTGGCACACAGATTCAACCCCTCATCCACAAGGTTCCCGATGCATCCAAGGTGAAATTTTTAGCTTTACCTTCATCCATCTTAGACTTAATCCTCTTTATTTTGGTATCATCTTTATGCCCTTCTTTAATTTGATCTTCCAAAGTAGGCTTTACCTCCAGGGTAGCTAGAAATCCCTTTGGTACTAACTGTAATATCAGCTTCTGAAACTCCTTGCATCAGTTAGGCTGACTTTCTTGAATCATCATATTAATGCAGCAACTCTTCTTGCTTAATGCATCGGTTACTACATTAGCCTTTCTAGGATGGTAATGAATTTCCAGATTATAATCTTTAATCAACTCCAACCACCTCCTCTGCCACATATTTAGCTCTAATTGAGTGAAAAATATACTTTAAACTCTTATGATCCGTGTATATTTCACAGTAATTTCCAATAAGATAGTGGTGCCATAACTTTAAGGCATGCACTACTACTACTAACTCCAAGTCATGCATTAGGTAATTCTCTTCATGTGGTTTCAATTGCCTTGATGCATATGCGACCACTTTACCATTCTGCATCAGCACACATCCTAGTCCTTGAAGCGAAGCATCACAAAAAATATCAAAACTGCTCCGAATATCCAACAATACTAACACTGGTGTAGATATCAACCTTTTCTTCAATTCTTGAAAACTCTTCTCACAATCTGGCGTCCATGCAAATTTCTTCTCTTTCTTCAACAATTGTGTAAGGGGGTAGCAATTGATGAGAAACACTAAATGAATCGACGGTAATATTTCGCTATTCCAAGAAAACATCAAATCTGAGTCACCGACTTTGGCTGTTGCCAATGCAATACTACCTCGACTTTACTAGGGTCGACTGCAACACCTTTGGTAGTCATTACATGACCAAGGAATTCCTCTTTCTTCTTTCAAAAGTCACACTCACTAAACTTGGTATACAATTGTTGTGCTCGAAGCTTCTCCAAAACAAGCCTCATGTGCTTTGCATGATCTTCTTTTGTCTTGGAGTAGACAAGAATGTCGTCCTTGAAAATGACAACAAACTTATCTAGATATTCCATGAAAACTTTATTCATTAGGTTCATGAAATATGTGGGGGCATTGGCCAATCCAAATGACATTACTGTGAACTCATAATGACCATATATGGTTGAAAATGCTGCCTTGGGTATGTCTTCTACTTGGATCTTCAACTGATGATATCTCGATCAAAGATCTATTTTGGAGAAAATTCCAGCTCCTCTTAGCTGATCAAACAGGTCATCGATCCTGGGTAGCGGATACTTGTTCTTTATAGTCACCTCATTTAAGGCTTGATAAACAATGCACATTCTCATGTTTCCATCTTTTTTTTGAATAAACAAAACAGGTGCTCCCCATGACGATGAATTTGGTCTCACAAAACTTTTTTCTAGCAACTCCTCAAGCTGCTTCTTCATTTCTACCAACTCATCTATGGGCTTCTGATACGGTCTCTTGGCTATTGGGGCTGTACCAAGCACCAATTCAATCACAAACTCAATGTTTCGATCAGGTGGCATCTTAGGTAACTCTTCAAGGAAAACATATAGATATTCATTTACAACCGATACTTCCTCAATGTTGATTGCTTTAGCACTGTTAACCATCATTTGCCCATTATGAACTACAGTTGCTTGAACTTCTACTCTTTCACCTTCGGGCTTTCAATTGACACCACTCTTCTACCACAATCTAGCACAACCTTGTGCTTATATAACCAATCCATGCCAAGAATAACATCTAGGGTTCAAGTATCCGAGATAATAAGGTTCGCTAAGAGTTCTACTCCATTTATGAATATCTTTACTCCCATACATCCTAGGTTAGATCACAACTCCGATCCACGGGATTGGACCAGAAGCATACAGTTCAGATTCTTAACTTCTAACCCGTGCCCAATAGCAAAATCTTGGGAAATAAAAGAATACGAAGCTCCAGAATCAAACAACACTATAGCAGGTACTGAGTTATCTAGAAACTTACCCAGTACGACGTCTGATGCTCCCTAGGCCTCATCAGCCGTGATGTGAATAACAAAACTTCTCACTGTGGCTTGAGTTGTGGCTCTACACTGAACAGCTCAACGGTTTCCTCCTGGTGCAGGAGTCTTGGCCGGTGTTGATCCAAGGTTGAAATGCATGGGCGTAACACTTCCTTTCTTTGGACAATTGTTGGCGAAATATCCAGGCTCATTGCAGCTGAAACAACGCCTCACTATCGACTGTTGGCCTCCTCCTAGTGCATTATTGGTCTAAACAGGTGTCTGAAAGTTCTGCTCACTAGGATGGGGTGCAAGCAAAGGCGTTTTAAAAACTACTTTAGGCTAAAACTTGATGAACTGCTGCAGTGCAACCCTCATCTTTTGCTGCCCTTGGTGAGCTCCCTGCTATGCCATTCTGCACTTGTGGTTGTCATCCAACTCTTTGTGCTTATCCTCTAGAATAAGGGCCTTCTTCACCAGCTCATGGAAATCAGGAAAGGTATAAGTGATTAGCCCAACTTGCAGTCCAGAATAAGTCCCTTCATGAAGCAAGACTACCTTGATTTATCAGTCGCTACATCCTCAGGTGCGTAATGAGCAAGCTAAGTGAATTGGTTCAGATATTCTGCCATAGACTGGCTTCCCTACTTGATCGCTCTAAATTCATCCTTCTTCAAGTCCGTGACACCTTCAGGAACATGGTACTAGCGAAAAGCAGCTGAAAATTCCTCCCAAGTGATCTCTTGTGGGTTCTCCTACGATGCGCAATAATTCCCCCACCATTCAGCAACTATACCCTCAAGTTGATGAGAAGCATAAAACACCTTCTCATTCCCTTCACACTGAGTGATGTGCAGTTTTCTCTTGATAGTCCTCAACCAGTCATCAGCTTCAATCGGGTTGGCATTCCCACAAAATGTCAGTGGATGAGTCCTCATAAAGTCAGATAGCTTCGAGTATGGACGGTTCCCATTGCCAGCAGCTTTACTAGGATTGTTGGCCACTTCTTGGTTAGCAAAGTGCTACATCTGCTGCATCATCGTCTGCATAAGCTGAGTTTGTGCAACAAGAAAAGCTCCAAAATTGCTCATATCAACCAGAGGCACTGCCTGAGGAATTGGTGATGCATTCTTGTTCTCATTCTGATGGCTTCCACTTCCTTAGGCTCCATTATTTCGATGAGTCTGAACCATCTGTTGATCACTCCAAGGTTTAGAGAAAAGAAGGAAAATAGCATAGACAAGTAATATAAGGACTTATGCAGGGGAAAAGGTTCTTAACTCAAATTCCAAATTTTGTTAACTTTATTCAATACTTGGTGCCTAGGGGCAATGTAGCGCATACTTCACACTCAAAGAACATAAGAACTTTCAAATAACCTATAATTGACTAACGGCAAGACACTAACTCAGATTCATGCAACTCACAACTCGAGTCACAACTACTACTAGACTCAAACTGCACCTAATCACTAAGCCATCCAGGGCGTGGACCTCCTGGCTGACACGGTGGTGGGTGACTCAGCATCGGGGCGAACTTGTTCCGATGGCCAGGAGTCATTGGATGACACAGATCCTTGACTCCCCAGCTCTGGCATAAGCTCCTCCAGATCCTCGTCAGACTCCTCCAACTCAGCTGCCTCCTCCTTGAGGGAGAGAGCCTCCTCCAACTCAGCGATCCTCTCAGCAGTCATCCTCCTGGACTCCTGCATATCCCTCTCAGCCTTTTCCAAAGCCTCATATGCCTCAGAAAGCTCCTAGTTGGTGGTCTTCGTAAGCGCCTCCTGAGCTAAGGCGAGACACACCAAGTGGACGATAGTGGCATTCTCCTCCTCCCTGACTCTGTCCTCAGCGATGGTGCTCCTATTTGGATGATACTTGAAGGCTATGGACTCCAACTCTAGAGCATAGTTGCGGGTGAAGCAGCGAAGGGCAAGGCGAGCAGTCTCCTGGATCCCATCTTCAAATGACGACCTTCTTGTGGAGATGTGAACTGGGCGACTCCCGATGGTATTCTCGCAGGCATATACTGTGAGCTTGCAAATTGTTCCTCTCTTCTTCCCATTCACAACCCAGTTGGTACTACGGTAGATTGGACGGTCAAAGCCTCCCAACAGCTGCAACATCCTCTAGAGCTCAATAGCAAATCCTCCCTTGTGCTCACCATAGAGGCAATCCATCTCAACCTATAGAAAAGCGCCTCTTGTAAAACCTAACTCAAAATAGGGAAAAGGCAAAAAAATTCAGCAAAGGTAGAGAGCAAAAAAGAAGGGACAAGTCAAGATCCTTTTAATCTTTTAAGTTAATTTTGCCTTTAGAAAATAGTTTTGGACACTCTTACGGTGACAATCTTGCTAGGGTTTGACCTATAGTCAGTATGGCTTTGATACCACCTCTGTCGGGACCCGAATATGCAAATTTGGACCCTCTGTGTATTCTACACTTGTCCAGGATCACGCTAGTGCACGCAGGCTCAACATAGATGAATATCACAATCATACTCAATGATAATAATATAATAAAGACTTCATCAAGTTCAATATAACTGTTTAACGACCTTGTGGTCCACCTTACATGAATACGCCACGCAGGGCTAAAACTGAAGGTAAATAAATAGCAGCGGAAATAATCAAAAGCATAGAAACCTTTCAACTGCCACAGGCAACTGACAAGGTCCGCACCCTAGTTGTTCACCTCCTCGTGGAACTCCTCCTGAAGAGCAGGCATTGCTTCTTCCTCAACTGATGATATTTTGTTGCAAGGGGTGAGTATATAAAGCACTCAACAAGCCGTGCATAGAATGCAAGTCAATATACTATATGCATGGCTTAGTACAAAGGATAGGCTACAAAGTTACTTTACATAAAGAACATTTATAAAAGAATAGCATAAGTAGATTGAAAGACAGTAAAATAAATAATAACAATAATAACTTTTGCATTTGTTTCCAATAACCAATTCACAACCTATTTCCTCAGTTTATCATCCCATTCTCACATTTGTTTGATAAAATCTAACCCTTGACTATAATCACCGAGCAATGCTCAATACCGGGAGCACGGCTATTCGAATAGGTTTTACACTCTGCAGAGGTTATACACTTTATCCACAAGATAAAATCATACACCACAAAGGCGAGTGATTATAACAAAGACTTTCCAATGCCTATCTTAACCCAGTACTATTCGCTAAGGTTTCAACATTGGTGGGACTGGTTACCACATCCGGGCCCCCCCTCTTACGCCATATGAGCCAACCAGTGTGAGGACTGGTTACCACTACCGGTCCTCACACCACCACAATAGTACTAATGTTTAGACTCAACAAATTAATCAGCTAGGTCTGTCCTATACCAGACTTGTGGTTGTGTGAATGACTCAGTTCAAATTCTTGCAAGGTTAAGTCCTTAATTGACCAAGGCAAGACTAACCAAAAATCATCATAATCATAAACCACAATTATCATAAAGAGCAAATGCGACCGCCCACGTGCCACATTGGCCCAACACCAACACATGCCACTTGCCTCGGTCTAAATCATTTTACCACCCCAGTTGATTAACCATGCACCATGTGCCATCAACAATACCAACATTGTATGACAACACCCGACACACAAGTTAAAACACATGTTCCATAATCATTAATAAAGATTAATCATTTGCACATAAAATGTTGACTCGTTGCATGGCTAAGCATTCTACTTGCGTTCTAACTACCCACATTGGCAATTATAGCTACCAATTAACATTAAACCATTCTAGGGTGACAAATAAGATACGACATATGACATGGCAAGGTGGATGTAATTCAAGTTGGTGATTTGCTACTCCCAACATACGAATAACAATTGATAATTGAAACATCATGTAATAAATTGAAACAACATAATATTTAAACCATAGGTTCATCATGATCAAAGCACGACATGCCTTCGAAGAGTTCTAGACCCTACTCTGAAACATGGTCAAGCACTGGCTCCTCGATGATAAACTCACCGGGCAACTCAATGTCTACGAGCAACGAGAGAGAAAGCAATAAATAACCAAAACAAAGAGCAAAATCAACTCCAAAAATTAAATAAAATTCAACAATAAATAAGCACAATTTTACAAATTTTTAGAAACTAGAATCACATCAATCAGAGATTGCATGCAAAAGATATGGCCTTTCAAAGTTAAAAATAAATGAAAAAAACACTAAAATTAGAAAATATGAATTAACTGAACTAATTTTGTATGCGAAATTCATATTTATGATGTGAGCACAGCTAATGATGATTTCAGCACAGATTTTAATTTTGGTCGAATTATTTTTCTACTAAAAATTAATTATGACGTCAGCTTTACACGTGGTCTAATCACATGCTGACACGTGTCACAACCAAAGGCTGACACACGTCACGGCGCATGGACTCAGTTCACCGTGGACCTAACTGCAATGTGCCCATGCAATGGTAAACGCAAGCACTGACGTCATCGGTATGGCTAGACTAATCAGGGACTAACACGCGGTGCAACGCGGCTGGCAGAGACTCAGCGCAATCTCATCCGTTCGATTCAAAATGAATGGCTGAGATTGAACAATGCGGTGCGGCTCTAGTTAACTGCGGACTCGACGCATGGTTGCACTACAATCGTTGGATCCGGATCGGACGACGATGGCAGGCAAAGCAACGGCACAACACGTGGCACAATTGGACATGACCAATGCGGATCCGGTGGCCCACAGCGGCGATGCAACGCGGCGCAATTAAAACCCTAGGATTAAGTTCTAACGGCTAAGATCTGAGCTAACATGAATATATGCAATGCAATCTCTACCGTGTGATTGAAATCCAACGATGAGCGGTGACAGAGGTGTTTACTGTGGATGCGGCGATGTGGCATGATCGCGGAAGTTGGATGGAGATCGGACGGCCAATGAAGCTCAAGTTAGCGACAATGACACGATGGGGCAGTTTTAGCAGAGCTGAGGACGAAGGCATCAGCGACGACACTCCGGGGTAGATCCAGCGACGAGGAATGGCGCGTTCAACGCAGCTTGGCTTGGGCGACACTCCGACGACCTCGGACACAACGAAACGACTCGAAACTACAGCGAGCTCATGCTGGTAGATGAAGGCGTCTTAGTGGGCATGTGTTGGCCAGGAGATGTGGCGTGAGGTGAGGAGCACGATGGAGGCAGTGGCACATTAAGTAGGGGTCTAGGGAGGCATGTCGAGCGAGGAAACTACGGTGGATATGGTAGCAATGGCGAAGTCCGGCAGTGATTCAGTTAGGACAATGGGGCAGCATCGCGTGCGTCTAATCGGCGGCAGATCGATGGCTCCCAAGCACACCATGTCGTGGCGCAACGACGAGCATCCGATCACGATCAGAAGGCTTAGACATTAGGGTTTCAGCGGATGGGCTGAATAGGTCACATGGGCTGAGCTGGGCCCAACGGAAGATGGGCAGGACCGAATAATTTTTGCTCAACACTATTCGGAGGATTTTAATTCATTTTCGAATAAAGACAAATCAGGAAAATAGATAAAACCGAAATAAATAGAAAAAATCCAGAAAAATCTAGAAAAATTCCAAAAAATACTTTAAGAAATTTAGAACCAAAATAAAATACTTCTAGCAAAAGATCAACAATAGCTTACACAAAATAAATAGAAGACATCAAATGGCCTATTTAATAAAATACAAAAAGACTTAACGAAAATCTCAGAAAATTCAAATAAAAGGGAAATGTGCAATAAATCTAGAAAAAGCAAAATTTGGGATGTTACAGCTATCCGGCTAATGATATGGATAAAAATGGGATTGTGCATAGGTGTGATGTAGTTATGTTTGATGCTTGTACTATTATTGAATGATTTTGAGATGGATATATGAAAGACCATGAGGTGGTCTATCTATATTTGTGATGAGTTATTGACATTATTGTTTTTGTGGTTTATTTCAAGTTTAAATTAAAATTTGAAGAGTTTGGAGAGTTCCCCAGTCAATTCAGTGCTACCAACTATGTGAGAGAGGTAGCATGGGACATGGGCGGTAGCACCAAGTTTAACCCTAGTGTGGAAATTCCAGAGAAGCACTTCTCTGTGTTAGGATGAAGGGCGGTACTACCGTCCATGTGAGGGTGGTAGTACCAGAAATGAGCGGTAGCATCGAACCTATCCCCGGTGTGAAAATTCCAGAGAGGGTGATTTCTAGTTCAGCATCGGGCGGTGTTACCAGCTTAGAGGCAGTAGCACCGATCTACCATGGGTGGTAGCACTGGCCTCAGTCCGTTGTGTTTTTTCCAAAGAAGGTGTTTTTGCAATTTCTGAGGGTGGTCATACCGGTTAGCGGGCTGTATGACCGAGCTGGTGGTGCTACCGGTCTGAGGATAGTAGCATTGGCCCTTATGAGCGAGGATGGTTTTTAATCATGATTTTTGATGAATTCATTGCATATCATTTTGGTCAATGCTATGTGATGTGTTTCCTTGTTTTTGATGGTTGCAGGTGCACGATGCTATGTCATGGTGAGGCGAAGGATAATCGGGACTAGGCGTGGTGTGCTGGAGGTTCAAATGGTTGGGGGTCACTAGAAGATGATTGGAGACGGAGTTGGTGCAAGCCTAGCAGACAAGGAAAGGAAAACATGCTAGCTAGATGTTGCGTGGATCAAGGAGGGTCGTTGGATCACGACCTAGTTGATAGGATAGCGTGTATAGTTAGTGTGCATTGAAAACCGTGAAAGAAAACCTGGTTTGTTTGGTGGGTTTTGGGTTAGCCCTTGCATGGCTATGTGAGTGGGTCAATCCTAGCCCTTGATGGAGTGCCCCACGGTTGAGGGACTCATCCAAGGGTGGTAGGTGGCCCAAGAGTAGTATAAATGAAGGGGTAGGGGTTGCCTTCCCCCTCTTGAAGGTTTAGAGATTGTTATGCTCCTTTGAGCTTTGCCCACCTTGTTGTGACTTGTGAGGCTTTGTAATCTCTCATTCAAAAAATAAAAAACACATTTCATTATGCTTGAATTTAATTTCCGCTTTTACATTAAGCATTAAATTCATCAATTTACTTTCAAGTATTTAAATTCCACACCTTCTTTCTTGCAATTTACTTATACACAATCTGGATTTGCCTCCACTTCTTCTACATGTTGTTGCTTCTTAATTCGAAGAATTGTTGCGTTTTCTTGTGTTCTTGGGTGATTCATTTTTTTGCAAAGATTGTGTTTGCAAAGATTTTGAATTGAGTTCTTACTTGTTGTCACAAGTGGGAGGTTATCCAAGATCATCTTGATCATCAAAACCCTATGAGCAAGTCCAAGATCAAGTTCTTGTGTTTTGCTTGAACTTGGTGTGTTTTCTCTTCTTGGTCAAAATGGTCAGAACTTTGATGTCAATCCTTGTGATTGAAGGTTGGAATAAGTTCATAACATCATTAAAATCACATCTACCAAGCTTCATGAGTTTGTGTCCAGCCAATAAAACGTTGCATCAATTTGGCTTTTGAGTTCGTGTTGTTTTTATCTCTGTTCTTGCTGTTATTCTTGTACCCGGTGTTACCGGCCCTTGTGAGGAACTACCGGACTTCGTTACTGCTGGTCCAAGTTCGGTAATGCCGACCTTCGGTACTACCAGTCGTGCATACACGGTATTATCGGCCTAAGCAGTCAAGACTGTAGATTTGTTCGAATGACATTGTCTAAGGGAAAATTTTATTTTGAGATCATTCACTCCCTCTGATTACCATCTCGATCCTTCATTATATCTATTGCAATAGGTGTGACTTTGAGAGTGGCTTCGACCTCACGCCACTCTGTTCCACATGGTTAAAGAGGCAAGCTCATGGTTCAAAAATAAATGGTTGTTTATTCTTGCTCTTGGTTATCTAAATTTAATCGTCATTTCACGATACTTCTTGTCGCGCACCGGGTCACAGACTGGAGGCTTCTTGTTGTGGTCCTTGCTGGTGTTGTTGTTCTTTCCTAAAGCACTCGAGACGTTCTTGCCATTGTCTAGCTTGGGGTAGTTTGCTCGAATGTCATTGGGGCCACTACACTTTCTAAAAAATTTCCAGCTATTCATTGCCTAGCTCACAAAGTGCGAAAAAAAGAAACTTACTAAAGTCTCAAAAGATGATCTAATGGGATCGATGACCAAGGCCATAGACTACGACTTTGTCTTACGAAAGACAACGTCGATCTCATGAGTGTTGAATCAGGAATAGAGCTTATTAAGAATCAAGGTCGATAAGTCTATGGTTTCCTTGTTGGTGGTCATCTTCATCTTACAAACGTGAAGATCAAGTGCGGTCAAGAAGTATCGAGTGTTCTCTGAATCAGGGTATGTGCAACTAGCTGCACAGAGATCGCTCAAAATCCTTGCAAAATGACCAAAACACTCATCAAGGGTCTCACCACCGTGCTCTTCAAATTTGTTGTAACCACGCTTGTATTGATCATGTCTCACCGTCTTGATCTAGGTAGCACCCTCAAGGTAAGCATCATGGGTCACCTAGATCTGGTGAGCAAATCATAGGTGAGTGATCCTGTCGTACTCACTGCGACAAAGGCCCTATGTAAGGATGTTCCTTGCCTTAGCATTTGCCTCAATGTCAGCCATATTATCGGTCATGACGTTTTCATCAATAGGAATCTCATACGGGAGCTTCACCTTCTGCCAAGAAGCCCTAGGTAGTGATGCATGACTCCATTCTTGACTTCCAAAAGGGAAAATCAATTCTAGAAAAGATAGAAGGCTTGGAAGAATACTTGTCCATCGCTATGGCACTAGAGACCGATCAAGATTTATGGAAGAGCAAAACTTGGCTCTAATACCAATTGAAGGACCAAAACGGTGATCAGAGGTGAGTGAATGATACAAAAGTAAATTTTTCCCCACTTAAAAAATTCCTAGAAAATCCTTACTCAAAACATCCTAAAGCAAACTACAGTTAGCTGTTCTAGCCGATGCTACCGTAGCTCAAGCGATAGTACCAGAGGTGCGGTGCTACCACTCATAGGGGTGGTAGTATAGGTCTTGATGAACAGCACGAACTCAAAAGCAAATTTGGTGAGACTTTTGATCGACTGGAAAAAAACTCATGAAACTTGAGATACACTTTCTCATGGAGGTTCGGAACCTATTCCAATATTCAATCTAAAGGATTGATGTTAAAGTTCTGGCCTCTACTGAAATGAAGGAAGAGTGCACCATGTTTGAGAAAAAATCAAAATCTTGATCTTGACCTTGACCTTGCTCTTGGGGTTTTGATGATCTACATAATCTTGGATAACCTCCCACACATCAAAGCGAGCAAGAACACAAGAAAAGCACCATACAAACGCAACCTACAAGAAGCGTTCTTCTCAAGAACAGAAGATTGGTTTCTTGCAAGAAAAGCTTGTAAGGTTTGCCTAGATTGCAATATGATCTAAAGAAGATTCATCTATCAATCATTTATCCTTAGCATAAGATCCACAAGTATTTAGAAGGAGCAGAGGGAAATACAAATGTGCGAAAAATAAATTATAAGAATTAAAGTGTGGAATTTAAATGTTGAATTTAAGACATAATGTATATGTGGAAAGTATATTTAGAACTGAGTAAATGAAAATTTCATTTCTAGAAGTGAGGTTTATAAAGCCTCACAACAAAATGGATAAAGCTCAAAGGAGCACAAAAAACTCTAAAACCTTCAAGAGGGGAGAGCTGCCCCTACCCCTCTATTTATACAACTACTGAGTCATCCTCTACCCTTGGATGAGTTCCTTCAAACCTAAGGATCACCATCAAGGGTTAGGAATGACTCACTCACTCATACATGGGCTAACCCAAGCCCTTACACATATTGGGTTTTGTACGCTTTTCAAAAGCCTACTTACTTGACTTGCTACTCTACCACCTAGAGCATGATCCAATGGCCCTCCTCAATCCAAGTAGCTCCAAGTTAGCATCTCAACCATTTCTTGTCTTTTAGGCTCGCAGCGGCTCTATCTTCAATCATTTTTCGGCGATCCTCATATGTCTAGACCTCCAACGCACCTCGTCTAATCCCGATTATCCTCCACCTCACCATGACCTAGCACCATCATCCAGTGACCATGAAAAACAAGGAATACCCATCACATAGTAATGTCCAAATTGATATGCAATAAATATCAATAAATCACAATTTAATCACAACTTCACTCATAAAGTCGATACCACCACCACCCAAGGGCCGGTAGCACCGCAATTCTAGTACTACCGCTTCCACATGGTCAGTAGTATTGCACACCCTTCAAATCCAGTTAAGAACCTCTCTGAAAAATCGCTACCACCACTAGGGCTGATAGTACCGCTACCCCGGTACTACTGCTCTAGCATGGCCGGTAGTACTGCTCTCCCAAACTCAGAGAAAGTCCCCTCTTTGTAAAAAAGCTTCCACCGAAGAGAAGCCGATAGTACCGTCCCACTGGTGCTACTGCCTTCTAGGGTGGTAGTACCACTGGTCTGGTGCTACCGCTCCCACATGGTATGTAGTATCGGGAATTCTAGATAGAGCTCAAATTGCTTCAAATTCAAAATAGAGATCAAAACAAACTCAAACTTAAGCACCTCATGCTTAAACATAGTCAATAACTCATCACCATCAATGATAGACATCCACATGATCTTTCACTGAGTCATGGACTTACCCATTGCTTTTTTAACGCTTTAGGTGATCATTGAAGCGACATAATCTTTATAATAATTTAGAATTAGTGTTCACTCATGAAAAAGATCATGCTTAACTATATTTAGTTGATGAAATCACATAGTTGCAATAATGGGCATGTGAACTTAGTCAGTTGTCTTTCTTACAATTGAAAAGTATGTTTGTTTATCTATTAGGCGTGCTTGAGCACATGGTTCCAAGTCTTATTATTGTTTTGTTGTTGTTTAAATGGTTATGCAAATTTATTGTTATTGACAGCTTATTAATGATGATAATTGTTTATGTTGTACACTGAAATTATGGTCAATATTATGGTAAAAGCGAGGAAAATTTTAAGCCTAGTATTGTTCTTGTTTTGTTCGTTGCTACTAGTTACTTTCTCATTTGACCTAGTTATTGTTTAGTTGGTGTTTAGTAGTTAAAAGAGGTGAAGTCTTGCTGAAATTTATGTGTACAATGGTTAAGAGTTAGCGAAAAAGTATTATGATGTGCACATGCAGTGCCGGAGTGTTACATAAATATATTTCAAAGTCTTATAATTAGTATATATATCTCACATTGATTACCGATGAGATAACAAAACCACAACATCAAAGCATGCACTATGACTGCTAACTCCAAATCATGTGTCGGATAATCTCCTCACACGGTCTCAATTATCTTGATGCATAAGCGAGAACCTTGTCGTCCAACATCAACACACATCCAAGTCCATCACAATAGACATCAAAGCTATTTTGAATATCAGGTAGATCTTAAGAAAAAACATCTGGGTACTCTATGACCATTGATGAGGACATCACTAGCATGAATACGACCAGTGTGACCGCTGCCCCTTCTTCCTCTCCGGCCGCTCCATCTTCGTCACATACGATCGACACTGCGACATCTTCATCACCGAGAGGGCTTAATCCAGAAGCTCAGCCATTCAAAACCACATCAACGGACAAGGGCATCAAGCACCTACCCCGAGGACAGCCCACGCACCCAGAAAGGCCATGTGGAAGCCCAAGATGCTAAAAAGCCCGGTTCGGCCATCCAGAAGCAGGCCAACTTCAAACGGGCATAACTCGGCCTCCTAGACTCCAATTTCAGTGTGCGACCACCCATTTGAAATCTTAGGAGATAAGCTTTCCAATGTATCTAGCCTCACTTCCAAATTCGCTACAAATCGACAAGAAAATGTGGAACAATATCACAGGCCAGAAATTCAGGGTGCTATGTCACCTCACTTTTGGGCCTATGGCCAATGTATCTTAGGGTTTTGGTGGCTACCACTGCTTTGGTTGCCCTACACCTCCTGGCCGCTGCTATATATATGGCCACCACCGTTCTTATATGTTCAGGTTTTGTTGTGTTTTGGTAGACCCCTTGTGCGTCCCTCCTCGTGTTCGCGTGTGTCGACTAGACTACCTGTGACGAGAAACAGAACCTCACCCTTGTTTCTTTGAGATTATTGGATTGGAATTGCTCTCACCTTGTTCTTGCATGTTCTCGGTTGCAGCAGGTACACGGATCGATCGGGTCTTTGATTCGGTTGATCGCCTCGTGTGATGAAGTTGCGATTGCTTAGTTGCGGATCTCGTGGTTAGTAGTCGATCCATCTACTTCGTGCACTATCAAACCGATGTATCATTCTCATCAGAAGATTGGGCCGACCTAGTGCGCATCAAGTGGTATCAGAACGACGGTTGCCTGGTGAGAACACTCTTATCTTTGTTTAGTTCATCTTGTTCGTCCTAGAGTCTAGAAAAATAGCCCAAAAAAATATATGTTCGCATTGTGATCAATCTAATCCGAGCCCCTTTTTAGCCTTTACTTTTACTACCTAGTTTAATTCTTTTTGAATTTACGTTGCATCATCGTGTCGTTGCTGGTCTTAGTGTTTTGATCTTTAGAGTTTCTAGTTCTTGTCACGTTCTTGTCACCGAGTTGAACTCCATCGCGTCGTCGCGTCTAATTCGGATCCGCCTCTGTCCATTTCGGTATTTTTGTCATAACTCCCTCACACGAACTCGGATTTTCCTGTTCTTATACTTTCCTGAAAACTTGAGAAATTATCTACAACTTTGTCCATTGTGATACCTTCCAGAAACGCCATCTTTTTGCCAAAATCCCGTCGGATTGGAATCTGTCTTTATCCTTGATTTTCTGAGCAGTCTATATTTCGGGGTCAATATGTCTGGCTTCCCTTATCCAAATAAGACGTTCCATATATGCAAATTGATCAGCTCGAAAAGATCTACAACTTTCCAGTTATACGTTTTTGCATTGGGAGCCAATAAAAACCCAAAAACAGCATTTGAATTTTCTGCATAGTAGATCTGTTTGCAGCAGGAAAAAGTTTGAGTTGTAATTCATCATATGTGCCAGTTTTGATATAGAAGGAAGAAAAATAAGAAAAGGCAAGTGCATATAAAAGAGCCGCACTAAAAGGTGGAAAAAGAAGCCCTAGCTATTTGCTTGTGTGCTGTGGTCATTCTGGTTGCTGCTTCTGTGACTTCATTGGTGTCCAGACTCGCGTCTCTAATACAGTCTAGCCTAGGACCAGCAAAGTACCGCCGTTGAACGTTCTTTCAACTTGTTTTGGCTAGTGTGGTTCTAGTACATCCTTTGCTACATATTATACCTATCCTAGCTCCACCTACTATTAACCACAGGAGAAGCACCTTGCAATCGCTTTGTCACCCCTGAGTGCAGATTACCATCATCCACCGATTGAACCTTGAAAAGCCGCAGGGTAAGAACTGGTAAGAACTTGGTGTAAGCTTGAGTGTGTGAGATCCTCCACTGTCCACATATTAGTAGTTCATAGGAACTAATTATCTTGTGATTTCTCTATTTGTTGCCCCTAACAATAGCAGGTTCACATAGCAAGACAACTTACAAGGATGATATTGAGGATTGTCCATTCTTGATAGAAAGAGAAAAGAAATACTTGCGAAAACATAAGTGACTTGAATCCCTGCAGAAATCAAAGGGTGAGACGGTCGAGTATGGGATTATCCCTTCGACCAAGAATGAGAACACACCACTGAAGAAAGATTTGAAGCCTGCCTCACCCGAGAAGAAGGATAGTAAATGTATTTCAATATATAATGATAAGAATGTTATTGCTATTCCTGCGACTAACCCTGTAGACAAGAATGATCAAGATGGTGTGCACTTGAGTGCTACAATGACGAGCAGTTACAAGAGCCTAAGGTCGCAACGTGTGCTTAGTGCTCCATCGGCACATGCTAATCAAACTCAACGCAACAACTTATTCCACACTAAGTTTGTTGTCCGAGAACGTGGGGTACAAGTCAGCATAGATGGAGGAAATTGTAGCAACCTCGCAAGTCAGAACATGGATGAGAAGCTTGGCTTGACCACAACTCCACTTCAACAACCTTATGAGATCGAATGGTTCAATTCCTGTGGTAAGGTTCATGTAACACAAACTGTGCAAGTGAATTTCTCTATTGGTTCATATTATAATTTTGTTGATTGCTATGTTGTACACATGGAAACATGCTCACTTTTATTAGGAAGACCATGGCTATATGACGTAGAAGATATTCACAATGGAAGAACCAATCAATATTCCTTTATGTATTATACAAAGAAAATGATTTTGGAAGCAATGATTCCTGCTGAAATAAATAAAATTATTGCAAACAGAGTTAAAAGTCATGGCAAAGTGGGTGATGAAATTGTTAACCATGCACAAAACACTGAAACAAAGATAAAGGAGGTAGTTCATTTAGATAAGGTTGTGTCCTCCCCTGATACCGCATTGCAAACACTTGTTTCTTTGTCTCCTGTTGTTACTAACCTTTTGCAGGATCATGAGAAGGAGTCGAGGGCGACTCTAATTCAAGAAGGGGAGGATGATGAGGACATCACCAGCATGGATACGACCAGTGTGACCACTGCCCCTTCTTTCTCACGGACCAGATAAGCTTTCCATTGGATCTAGCCCCACTTCCAAATTCACTCAAGATCGACGGGAAAATGCGGAACAATGTCACGGGCCAGAAATTCAGGGTGCTGCGTCACCTCACTTTTGGGCCTATGGCCCATGTATCTTAGGGTTTTAGTGGCCCACAGTTTTGGTTGCCCTACACCTCCTGGCCGCCGCTATATATATGGCCGCCACCATTCTTATATGTTTAGGTTTTGTTGTGTTTTGGTAGACCCCTTGTGCGTCCCTCCTCATGTTCGCGTGTGTCGACTAGACCACCCGTGATGAGAAACAGAACCTCACCCTTGTTTCTTTGAGATTATTGGATTGAAATTGCTCTCACCTTGTTCTTGCATGTTCTCGATTGTAGCAGGTACAAGGATCAATCGGGTCTTTGATTTGGCTGATCGCCTCATGTGGTGACGTTGCGATTGCTTGGTTGCTGATCTTGTGGTTAGTAGCCGATCCATCTACTTCGTGCGCTATCAAACCGACGTATCGTTCTCATCAGAAGATCGGGCCGACCTAGTGCGCATCAACCATAGGTACATATTCTAAAATAATAGCTTTCATATTGCTAACCATCAACTGACTATCACGAATTGCAGTTGTTTGAAACTTCATTTTTTTGCCTATCGTGCTCTCAACTAACACGACTATTCGGCTACAATCCAAAATAGCCTTATGTTTGGACAACCAATCAATTCAAAGGATAACATTTAGAGTCTGGGTATCCAACATGATGAGACTTGCCAAAAACTCGATCACACCAATAAGCAACTTACACACTCAAATAACCAAGATTAGATATGGGTTTTGATCTAGAGGATTGAACTAACAACATACACTTAAGACTCATAGCACCCAAACCATTTTCAACAGCAAAAACTCAAGAAGAAAACAAATGCAAACCTGTAGAATCAAATACAAACTGTTGCGAGTACTTAGTTAACCAAGAACTTACCTAGAACAACATTTGACACTGTCGACGATCGAGATCGTCGGACCGCAAAAGGAAAGGGGGGATGAGTCGTGTATGCATGACCCAAAACGAGCTTCACTCACTAATGGAATAGGTTCGCTACTTCGCTGGTTGAGGGTGGAGAAAAATGAGCAAGACACAGAGAGTTATACTGGTTCGAGCCCCTGTGAAGGTAAAAGCTCTACTCCAGTCCTGCTCGGGAGCAAGAGATTTACTATGCTTGAGTACAAGTGTTCACTCTCTAGCCTGAGCTCTAGTGAATTCTTTGTTAATGGTGTCTATTGCTTTGTTGCTGGAACTGCTTGCCTGTCCCCTGCTGATCTGCTTCTGGGGATTTTATACCCCTCTTGGCCATTACCAGAAATGGTCGGGAGAGATTCCTGGAGTAGTGCATGGTGTGCACTGAAGATGGGTTGTAACCGTCCCGGATCTGACGCCCATGTCCGCCTTATCTCCGGCATTCCCGATCTTGGTAACTGTTGAGTAGGTGCACGCCTTGAAACCTAGGTCGAGGTCGTGCGGGAGTTGAATCCTTGCCCCCCAAGCTCGAGGTCGCTTGGGAACCGCGCAGCCCAAGTCGTGGTTTGAGTCCCTTATAGCTCAACCCCGAGCTAGGGGCCCTGTTGACTGTGCGTTGACCTGTCAAAGATTTCTCAGTCCTCGACAGCTAGCCCCTGAGGCTCAAGGATGTGCCAAGCACTTGGGTTGACCTCGAGCCTTACAATATGGACAGAGGACACTCTTATGGACAGTCCGAACTCAAGGTCAAGGTCGGGCGGAGATTAACGAAAGGGCTTCAACATCGCTACACCTGGCACCCCTTGGACTTCAAAATTTCGGTACGAACATGATCGAGCAGCGGAACCGCCTGCAACACCTCGATCCCGCCGCTCAATCCTTAATTGCACCTATCGAATTTCCACCAGCATGCCTTTTGAGATGCCTTAACCTCCGGCCAGCAGCAGTCTCGGCTTATAAAACACGAGCCTATAGCAACTTCGAAAAACTCTCGACCTTCCTGCAATCTTCACCTCCCAACCTTTCGCTCGAGCTTTTCTTCTTCTTTCGACCAAACATACCACAACCACGATGGCCAAGCTTGAAAAAAGTTCTCTGTCAGCGGCGAGGATAAAGGAGCTCGAGAGCCCGGGATTGCTGGACCCAACGACATGGCGACTGTCGGGAGGAGAGACCAAGCCGCAGCCATGGGACAACGAGCTCATTAGCACCGAGCATTATATGCTCTTCGGCCTGCGGATGCCGGAGAGCGACTTCCTTGTGGCAGTTCTCGCCCAATGCGAGATCGAACTCATGAATCTGGTGCCAAATTCTATCATTCTCCTTTCCATCTTCTCTCATCTATGCGAGGGATTCCTTGGGATCCTTCCCACCCCCTCTCTTTTCTTCCGCTTCTTCTCCTTGTTCCAAGCCTTTGGGAAGGACCCGTGGTCGATGCTTCTACTTAGGCCACGGCAAGGCTCCTTGGTCCTTCCCTCAAATCCGATCTCGAGACTCCCTCGGTCCATGGACCGAGCGGTGGTTCTATCTGAAGAGGGGCGAAGACGGCGCGCTGGCGTACGACAGAACCTCCATCATTTGTAAGAAGCAGACCCCAGAGGCGGTCGACCTGGAGATCGACCAGGAGGCCATCGCCGTCATCCACATCTACGCCACGCGTGGCCTCACTGGGCAGGCCATTGCCAATGATTTTCTGAAGAATCGGGTGTTCCCTCTACGGAAGAGCATGCACCCATTCATCGAGATCAAAGGCCGCGACGACCTTACCCGTGAAGGGATGTCTGGTAAGTCTTCCTGCTCTAAAGTTTATTCTAGTTTGACCTTTGGGTTTTTTTGACGACCTTGCCTTTCTAGCAGCGCCAAAGGAATCCTTGATCGCCGCTAGGATGAATGAGATATTTGGGAAGGCTGTGCATGATTACACCATCGACGGCCCCATTCCGAAGAACGTGCTACACCGAAAAGCCGAGGTAAGTCATTTCAGTCTAGGTCTCTTAGCTTATGCACGCTTAGGGCTTTCCTTGATCCTTCGATGTGCTCGCAGGACAACCAAGAGTTGCTCGAAATGGTGAGGAGGATGCTGCTGCTGCCTGGGGCAAACAAGGGCAAGAAAGCGAGCAAGAGGCTGCCCCCAGACGGAGCAGGTGGTAGGGATTTGAAGAAGCAGCATGTCAAATGGGGCGACCGCACAATGATAAGTTTTCCCATGGTCGAGCCCCCAAGCTCTTGTTTGTGCTCTTTTGCTTTCTAACATACCCCTCCCCTCGCAGCAGCAAAGTGCTACGGCCACCGCCAGGACTTCGATGGGGGACCCAGAGCCACCGTGGGCTCTGAGGTCTCAAGCTCGAGGCACCCGAGGAAGGGACGCCTCCTCACCCACGGGACGCCGATATCCTCGCCAACCCCCTGCGAGGCGGAGGCTATAGACTCAGGTACACCGTCATCTCTTCATTTACGTAGTTTTCCCTTCTACGTTTAGCTTAGTAATCTTTCCTTGTCGCAGACTCTGAGCACTCGAACTCAGCCCTTGCCCATCCTGACCATGGCTATTGTTCAGGACAAGACCGAGTCCGAGGAGGAGGAGGAGACCTCTTACAAGCTAGTGCCCCGCCGTCAAGCGGGGCCGGGTCGCGCCCCCATGGGCCAACAAAGCTGGGTCACAACTAGCAAATTTCACCAAGGAGTCGATGACCCGGTCGAGGGCGAGGTCATGTCCGCGGTCAGTGAGGGCGACGCTGCCGACACCATGGACGCCAAAGCCAGCGCCAATCCGTCCGAGGCCACTGTAGAAGATGGCATTCGGGATGCCTCGGCCATGGTGGCAGAGGCCACCCAAGCTGCTCCTGCCGAGGTTGCCTCGACCGTCGAGGTCGGAACGCCCCCGGCCGTCGAGGCCGATCGCGCTTTGGTTGGAGCAAGCGTGGAAGGTCATGTTGAGGATCAGGCCAAGGCCTCCGCGGGAGAGGGAATAAAAGACGCTCCGACTGCGGAGGACGAGGCCAATCCAGTTGTCAGGACCGAGCCTGGGGGCAGGTTGAGCCCCCCGGGGCAGGTGGCCCGAACCGAGGTTGCCCCCAGCGGAGTGCCTTCAGGTCCTCACCCAAGCAACCCAGTGGCGGTAGAGGACAACACCGCGCTAGGGTCATCAGGCAGCAGGCCCGTTGAGCACCCCCGCGCACACTTCGAGGGCCGCTTAGCCAGGTACAAAGCTTCCTCTTGCCCTTGTCGAATTTTAGCTCGAGTCTCCTTTTCTTTCTTCTTCTAACAAAGACTATGTTTTTCTTTCAAATTTCACAGGCCATCGGTTTCGTCGCCCAAGGGCTGCAAGGTCTTTAGATGCACTTCGATGCGCTGAAGATCTTTCTCGACCTGGTGGAGGAGCGAGAGGCGCAGTGATTCAAGCTCATAGAGACCTTGGGGGTCGAGCAAGAGGAGGCTGAACATAAGGTAGTAGCCCACTCCAGTGAGCTTGCCGGCCTCCACCAGGCGATGAAGGCGCTCAAGGCCACCCACGCATCCGAGCTCAAGCGGGCCATCGCCACTGAGCGCGACCACGCACACAAAGCCGTGGAAGAGGAGCGCGCACGGTCAACCAGGGTGCTCGAAGCCGAACGAGTCAAGGCTGAGGAGATGGTGAAGGCAGCTGCGGACCAAGCGGCCGTCCCAATGAAGGCCTCCCCCGAGCTTGAGGCTAAAGTCATCGAGCTTGAGGAGAAGCTGGGGCAGGCGATCAAGATGGGAAAGAGCGCCCTGGCCCAACTCCAGGACGAACGAAGCCGTTCCGCTAACGCTGCTGCCGAAGCCCTTCGTCTCCAAGGCGAGCTATCGACCTTAAGGGCTAATTTTGCTGAGCTTGAGCAAGAAAAACTTGCTCGCGACATGGCCGACCTATAGATAGGGTTAAACCTAGCAACTTGTAAACAGGAGGTTGTAAGATAGAGTTTAATGAAACAAAGTTATTTTGACGAACGAGCATGTGTCCCTATTTTTCTGTTTCTATATAAGAATTTTTTGTCGTGTACTTATCCTTTTTCCGAGGTAGCTTATCCTCGTACAGCCCCTGTTGGGGCCAAGGTCAAGCAACGCCGGCCTTGGGTCTCTTGTAATCAAGAACACCGATACACTCACAACAACAACGAAAGCAGGACTAGGGTATTATCTCCATTGGAGAGCCCGAACCTGGGTAAAAACTCTCTAGTGTTCTGCTTTACCATCGGGCTTAGATCTTCCGCCTTCCCCCACTCCCTCTTCTTCATTGTCGGTAATAACCATCGACAAGCCCCAAAGTAGAAACCTTCTGTGGAAGATACCAGCTATAAATGTTAACCCTGAATAAATTTAAAATTCAGTAAGCTATGGCCGGATCAGCAACTTTACTACAAGAACAAGCGTATTTATCACACATTAAGCGAGTAACTTCGACAAGCACAAGTTTAGAATTGGTTGGATGCCGATGCCTACGAATCTAACCTAAAACCGGTCCTTGTGCATCATCGGCAGAACTATTGCTTCAACAAGCTCCTGAATCTGCATTTGACAACACAAAAGTGGAGCATAAGAGAGTGGAGCACAAGAACTAAGAAATACTTCAAAATATAAAAATTCACATACAGAGCAACAAATTGGTAACCATCCTGTTGTTTTCACCATCAGTTCTGTAACCTATTTCTCAAGGCCTCCAATGTCATTGTAATCCTCTCAGAGGTTTTTCATCTACCTCCATTGCCTTCACTCGTGAATCATACTCAAGGCGGTGTGTCTAGTATCAAGTAGCTGTCTTTGTTGACTCCAACCAAATCACTGTGTTTGTGCTTGTTAGGGACAACTAGCCCAATAACAGAAGGAATATAGTCGCAATTAAGGGGAAGAGAACTTTGAAATATGAATTTGATTCTTTACAACGCACAAGATCACCCAACTAATGTGGTTCATCGAATGGTATGTGGAAGTAAACCATGTCACGGTCAAAATTCAAATAGTCCAAAACCGCACACAATCGCAGAGATATGGATACTGAGAGAAAGTTGATTAAGAGCAAAAATGTTGTGTGCGTAATAGGAATATTAATGTTGTACACAACTATGATATAATTCAACTTTAACAATTCTACTATCTGTGATCGATGGTATCAACTCCCAGGAGAGCTTGACACAAAAACATGCCAACTTCAAGTGAAACCCTAATTTGTGGTGTTCATCAAGAGATGAAAGTTTTCAAAATTAAAATCAACTCAAAATTCCAATGTTTGTTAGCAATTCATGGAAAGGTTCATTGCAAATGACTAAAGGTCTAGGAGCCACAGAATGGTTGAGCTTACTTGTCTTGTATATGTTTTGAGAACAACACACTTCCCTTTCCTTTGTGAGTCCAGATCCATGTTAGCACCATCCTCTTCAGCTTCATCCTCAGGGTTCATTTCCAAAATCTGAAATAGTTGAGAAAATACATAAGTAGACTTTGAGGCAAGCTGCGTCCAAAGTTAATACCTACACATTTGGCCTGCACAAGATTACAACTTCAAAAAGTTCGGCTCTGGTAATCTCGAGGACTCAAAGATTCAAAAGAGTGAAGTTCATGGTAGTCATCAAAAGTTTATGAAAACACTGATATAAACCGAATAGATCAGTAAATAAATATCAAGACTGAGGCCTAGCTATACACAAAGTTTCTTACAAAAAAAGATCAATATTCAGAACACCTTATTAAAATCTTGCTATCATAACATCAGAAGCTCAATTCATTTGCATATGAGAATACTAACACATTCCAAGTCAGTCAGTGAATTCATGGTTGTCCATGCATTCTACACATCCATAAGCAATAAGCAACTGATAATGGTATTAAACATTACAGAACTCTTCTTTCTTGTTTTTCTCTTCTTTCTTTTTCTCCTCTTTACCGCCATCCTTGTAAACTGAGAAAGGGACATCAATCAATGAAGATCATCCAACAAACAAAGTTAGATATACAAAATAAATCTAACAACTAAATATTTCAAGCAAACACTAATAGGAATGTGATAGCGTAGTGTAAGATCCTACAAAGATTGAATTTACAATCCCGCCGTCTAATGAAACTAACTGATAGGGTCCAGGCTCATAGGTTGGAGAAGGAGCTAGGCACCTTTGGTGCTCATTCAAAAGTCCATGATGATATGAGGTGATGAGCAATGGCAAAGGGTCCAGGGACGAAAATCAAAGCAGGTTTCCCACTTTGCACATTGAGGTCAGCAGAGATGCTCTGTCCTTCCACAACACCCTTGCATATCTGATTGACCTTGAGCTTGAGCGCATTTGTTCTTTGAGCTTTCTCATATTCTGCAAATGTTAGTGCTTTCTTGACATCCTCGCAGCTGTGCCATTGGGCATCTACATGTATGGCAAAAGAATGGCATTTGAGATAAGAGCTAAAGCTCTGCCCAGAATTATTATAAGGTTGATTTATTAAAAAAAACTTTTTTGTAATACAGAACATCAACTTAGCAATTCAATTGAGTTGGATTTTTGTAGTATTTAATCTCTATTTATTCTTGTAAGATTTTGCATATGAAGAAAATAACAGAAGACCAACTCCAACATAGGATAAAATGGATTAGACCAATACACTAATGTAGAAAAGAGGAAAAATCAACATTTTATTCCTGACATGTTCTGGAAAGAAGTACCAAATGGAATTAATACCATAGCTCTCTTCCTCCATTAACAGCACAAACCAAACATGACCAAGACTAAATGAGGGAAAGTTAGTGAGGTAACAGGTACTTGAAACAATATAACTAGTACTAATGACTGTATGAGGGGAAATATGAAACAATATGAATTGACGAATTAGGTAACCGTCAAGCTAGTTGAGGCGGTTGTTGAGCTGACCAAATCGGTTGATGTTTCGGTAGTCATCCCATGTTGCCAGCAACTCCGTGTCATTCCCCTGTAACGAACCCAACAATCCACATATCAGACATGCGCGCAGAAAGAAAAAGATGTTTTTCCCAGGAGAAAACAATCCTAATAGAAGATTTGAGCTCCTAATTTTGCATGAAGATTGATCCTGCATTGTTCAACTTTTACATATTCCTTTTGATAGCTAGTGAAGTCTGATAGAAGTGCAATTGAATAAATATATTCAATTCCTAATTAGAAGTAGTAGAGATAATTACACTCACCCAATGAATGCAGCACCATAACGGAGGCCATCGAAGGTACACCTGAAACTCTTTATTAGCAATAAAGCATTTTCACCCATCCCCCTACCCCACCCATAAACAGTAAAGACAATGGGACATCCTCAAATTATAAATTCCTTACCAGCGAGCACCGTCACCAATGAATTTCAATATATGAAACAACAAGAAAATAACCACACATCCATCAAAAGGAATGGAAATAATCAGCAATGCTACGAGTATTGCTCCCCACTGAAATTGCCAACCCTTATATTGAACAAGAAACAGGTTTCTTCCAACATCATTGATAGAATACCAAGAATAGAATTCAAAGGTCATTTCTTGTAGGCTATAACTCTACACTTCCATTGATTTCATGCAAAATTTGTTGTAGCATACTTGCAGTAATAACAAGATATGCTATGATACAACTCAGCATTATATCCTCAGCATTAGGTATCTAATGCACCACAACAACAAGAAACAGAGCTCGACTGAAATTTCGTAACGTAAATCTTTTAAGCATTTCATCAAACACATGGTGAGCAAGCTATACCTTCACAGACTCAAGGAGGAGGAAGGAGAGAGGTGGGGGAGAGCTGCCGGCTCGAGGCGCACACCGCGGATGAGACGATGACGCTTGGGCCGAGCGGGCAATGAGGCACAAGGCCATCAGGTCAGGCCGACGAGGGAGGCGAGGTCAGCCGGGAGGCGCTGGGACGACGGTGGGTGGGCGCCAAGGTGACAGGGTGGCAACTGCAGCCTTGGCGGCGTCGGTATGGTGGCCGAGGGCATGGCAGGGAGGGAGGGAGCAAGAAGCACAAGGCCAGAGAGAGAGAGGGAGGAGCAAAGAATCAAGGCCAGGAGTGAACGGAGGATCGAGTGAATGGGGAGGGGACTCGATCAGGCCAGGGAGTATCGAGTCAATAGGTTTAGGGTTTCTTCCCCCCCGAAATTTTTTGGCATCCGCGCTATGCCCGCCAAAAGATTATCACAAGCGGTCCCGAAATATTTCCAAGCGGTCTAACAGCTTTTAATTTAAATTATTTTTCCAAGTGGTTAGACAGCTTAGATAGCTTATTTTAAAAGCGGCACTATAGCTTTTAATTAAGATTCTTTTTTCAAGCGGTATGTTAGCTTTTAATTATTATTTTTCAAAGCAGTAATACCGCTTGCACTAATGGGCCATCCTGTAGTGGGAGATAGTTTGCCATAACCTTCTCGGAGCTGCTAGTAGCCCGCACCACCGTGGTGTAGATCTGTAAGAACTCCTCCAGGTTGGTGGTGCCGTCATACTGCTCGATGGTTGCCGGGCGGAACCTTTCCGGCTACGTGACGCAGCGCAACCGGTTTGAGAACGCCTGGCACCCCATGCCATATGGGGAACCGCACAGCCCCCTAGAACTTCGGTCCGGAGGCTGCGTTGGAGAGCGTGAGACCTGGCTCCCACAAGACTCAAAGGAGATGGTCTCCTCATTTGCGGGAAAGTCGTGGGTCACGGGAGGAGTCGTCTTCGTCAGGAGCCACCCGCTTGTCACGGTCCTACTCCTGCCCTTGCCAATGGTGCAACTTGCCACGCAAGTCACCACTGCGCGCTCGGTGTCGCTCCTCCTAATGAGCCCTAAGATCTTCACGGGCACTCCCCTCATGCCCGAGGGATGCGCAAGATGGCCTTGGAGCCGTCGCACGACCCCCGGTGAGAGTGGGGCCTACGCCTTGAATGCCCTTTCCCTTGCTTCACCCACCATGACGTGGCCGTTCCTCGCTCGGGTGGCTCGAAGCTTACGTGCGCTCTGCGTGCGACTTTGACCGTGGGATACCAGAGGTACCCGGCCGTTCTGACACCTCCACGTGGAGCTGGGTTGCATCCACGAGGCGGGCGATATCCCACAGCCATGGCGCTACCGGGGTGTCGCCCCCCAGCTCCACCAGCGAGTGCTCCAGGAAGAGGCAGGCCGCGTGCAAGTTCTAGGCCAGCGTGACCTCCTCCATCGATAGTCGCCATCGGACCGGCTGTGTTCCTACCACGGTGGGGGCACCGGCGTCTTCTGCGGAAGGCGTCGGATGGTCCCCCGCCTGGTTGGAGCGCGAAGCCTCCATCTTCGCAGCCGGCGCTTGATGATCCGTTGAAGAAAATAAAGAATGAAACTACTACTACCACCCCTACCTGGCGTGCCCTGTTGGCGTGGTAGTGCCAGACAGTATTGGTTCGAGTGTATAACCGAGTTTTGGTAGGGGACGTCACTCTCGGCTCTCTTCTCTACTCTCCTCTCGCGATGAGCAGAGTAGGAAACTCAAGAACACACAGGGAAAACACAGCGATTTACGTAGGTTTGGGCCCCCAATGCGGGTAACAGCTCTATGTCCTGCTCAAGCTCGTGTTGCTCCAGTATGCCTCTTGTTCTCAATTCGCACGATCTTTCGATCATTCGAGCTAGGGATTTCCTCTTTATTATGAACTGATCGACCGACCTCCTCTGCCCCATGCACACTAGCTCCCTTATATACTCCCGGGACTAGCTAGGGCAAGTAGAGGGAGTGGTTTTACATTAATTACATTGACTGTGTCTAATCTTCTCACTACTGTCCCTCGGAGCCTCTTTGTCTACACCGTTGCTTGATGCCGCCTGTCTTCGAACCGCCTAAGGGGAGGGTTTCGGATGCTGCGTGACGAACGCCAGGTATACGCATCTCCCCATCTTTCCTTGGGTGGTGTAGATGGAACGTGAGTTGGTAAAGCTAGCTTAGTCGGAGGGACATGTCATCATAACGTCAGGGAGTCGCGCCTATTTAATGGCTCCCATGCGTATTTAATGGCTATGATACGTTGTGATCCTAGCGAAGGCTTCAGGCGGAACCCTCCCAATCCTGTCCACGTGGGCGGCTGATGATGGGCCCACCTGCTCATCAGGCGGCCATGTGACCTGATCGCCCAATTGCCCGCCGAGCGGCCACGTGTCTCGGTCACCCGCCAAGTCTCTCTTCAGTGGGTTGAGTCCTTTGCACAGGACCTTCTTCTTTTTGTATCTTGCGCACGTGGCCCCACCTGACATCGGTGGAGAGAGTACCCTGATGTAGAATACACCGACAGAGCTGGTCACCCTAACTTGCAAAAATGGAAATAGGAGGCACCTCAGTTGTAGAGGGGATTGGATCAAGTGGAACACCATCATCTCCATCACCCTCATCCTCTACGAAGATGGTCTCGGAGGGATAAGAAGATCCTGAAATATTGGGTCTAACTCCTGGGCAAGCCTCATCAAAGATCACGTCATAGGCCTCTATGATCCTATTCGCATCACAACTCCAAACCTTATAGCTATGAGAAGAAGTTGAGTAAGCCAAAAAAATACCATAAAAAAATGAGACTCAAACTTATCTAGGTTATCAGACTTCTTGATAAAACACTTGCAACCAAATATAGGAAAATGAGAAACAGTGGGCTTTTGCCCACACCTCAACTCATAAGAAGTGCGATACAAATGTGCTCAACGCGATTAGAAACATGGCAAGCAGTAGCTATAGCCTCAACTCAAAACTTCCTAGGAGTACTGTACTCGTCTAGCATCGTCCTGACCATCTCAACTAGAGTCTTATTCTTTCTTTCCACTACACCATTTTGCTGAGGGATGTAGGGAGAGGATAATTGATGCTCTAACCCAGATTCCACATAGAAACTCTCAAAGTAGAAGTTCTTGAACTTTGTGCTCTTGTCATTGCGTATAGCTCATAAGGCACCTAGGAGCTCAATAGACAAGCTACTGACAAAACCGCTGAAGTGAGAAAAGGTCTCATCCTTTGAGTCCATAAAAAATATCCAAGAATACCTCAAAAATCATCAATAATGACATGAACATACCAGTTCCCTCCCGCTGACTACACTCTAGCTTGACCAACAGTGTTCATATGTAAAAACTGTCCTAGTGCATCAATCATCACTATGGTGACTGGGGGATGAGAAGTAATGACCATATTGCCATATCGGTAAGGATAGCAAACTAAATCTTTGACCATCTTGAGTTTGGTCATACCACGAATGAGGTCGTGGCTGCTAACTCTGGTCAAATGATCAAAGCCAATGTGACCAAGTCTCATATGCTAGAAGGAGAGATCACAGGACTCAGAAGTAATCAAACAATAAAGAGAGTCTCCAGAAGAAGCAGAAAAATCAGCACGAAGGATTTTCCCAAATCTAGAAATCCCACAAACTAACTCCCCTAATGAATCAAGGATTCTACACGCACTACTCTTAAAGCTTACCTCGAAAGAGTCATCGATAAGCTGAGAAACAGAAAGTAAATTATACTGCAGCTTACTCACCAAAGCAACATCCTTAAGAGTAAAATTTTCATTAATGCAAACAGTACCTTTGGCAATGACTCTACCTGAAGAAGTATTCCCAAAAGTGATCAACTCATCAACGAGGACTTGGACTAGGGAAGAGAACCAACGGGAGTCTCTGATTATATGGCAAGAACAATCGAAGTCAACAATCCAAACCTCTCCCTTCCCCATTCGACGAAACTGATCAAGCCAAAAGAGATAGACCTGAGAACCCAATACTGGATCACACGATGCCTCAAAGTACCAGCCATAGTGGAAGAAAACTGGACTCTAGTGCATCTCTAACGCTCAACTCTCACGAGATCAGAACTAGCAACCCTAGTAAAGGATCTGGGAGCTAGAACTAGGTTGGTCCATTGTCGAGTAAAAGCTGGACCATTCCAGTGAGGCTATCCAAATCTCCTACTAAAAACTTTCTCACGCCGCTGATATCTACCTCGATGGGAAAAATGAGGAATATCAAGAGGACGGCGGTAAGACTAACCACGAGTAGCTCTAGGACTGAAACTTGACTAAACAGTATGAAAACCAAGTCCTGGACGCTGCCAAAAACAAGCCATTGTCTAACCTGTCTAGAAGTAGTGTGTGCCTTAGGATCACCCAGAGTCTAGGGAAGACTCTGAATCAAATCGTAGACCCTGGTTAAATCTACTAATCTTGGATTAGTCTAGAATGAGATTGAGCTTCTTCTTACCTCCTAAAAACTTCTCGAGAGTGCTCATAAGATACTCACACTCTCAGAAGAGAGAAGCACAGGAAGAACAAGGAAGAAGGGAGTAAGAAGAACCAAGAAAAGAAGAAACACCAGCACGTGCATTTTCTCCCTTAGCACGGCTGCCTCAATCTTGAGGGCGTCACAAGAAACACAAAGAGCATCTCTAATTCTATTGGCTTGGTCTTCTAATTTCTTCCTAAGTTCGACTTGGATTTTATCCAAGTCTCCCTCAATCACAGAACATCGCAAGCAACTTTCTTGTGACTTATCTAGTGAGTCGTTAGTAAGATTAGCACACTTGACATTTAAAAATTCATTATCAAGTTTTAGTTGCTTACAGCTCTCACATGAGCTGACAGGGTCCACAGAAGCATGTATTTCAAGTTCATCATTTCTAAAAGAAAGCTTCCCAAGGTGAGTACTCATGGCATCAATTTCTATATGCAATTTAGGGCAATTCGAACAAGATTCATTGAGATGGTCATATGAAGAAAACTAGCATCTAAAGCTATAGCATCAACAGATTCATTGCTAGCATTTTTCAACCCAAGACTATCTAGTTTTGTTAACAGACTATCATACAAAGTCCATAGGTTCTCTAACTCCACAAGCAAAGCATCGCACAAAGAATAGTCATAAGTGACTCGGGAGGAAAATATCTAAGAGAAGCTAACTCCCGAGTCAAGGTACCTACTTCCTTCTCAAGCTCCATACACCTAGCTCTAACTGTAGCATGAAATTTTCCTAGTTTGCAAAAAGCTTCATTGAGCTGGTCATAAGAGGGTACCTCGTCTGAGTCACTGTAGAGCTCAGACTCACTGATGCCATTGCCGTCCGCCATGAAGCACATGCCGGAGAACTTGTCGTTGCCTTTCTTTTCTTGCGGATCGTTCTCGCCTTTATCGCTCTATATCTCCATGTCGGAGAGGCTGATGTTGTCGAGGGCGACGAGGACGCATTGGAAGAGCTTCTTGTTCTTTGAGAAGTTGTGGTACTTCTTCTCACGCGCTGGCTCACGAAGTGGAGGCTTCTTGTTGCGGTTTTTGTTGGTGTAGTCGATCTTTCCCGAACCACCGGAGTCATTCTTGCCCTTCGCCAGTTTGGGACAATTGGCTCGAATGTGGTTGGGGCCAGCACATTCAAAGCTGGTGATCATTCCACCTCTCTTCCGCTCTCTCACCCTTTTGTACGCATGAGAGAATTTGCGAGCTAAAAGAGCAAGCTTGTTTTCTAGAAATTTTTCTAGTTGGTCATCGCTTAGCTCACAAAGGGCAAAAAAGGAGAACCTAGTAGAACGATCAAAGGAAGATCTAGTGGGATCAGTGACCAAGGCCATCGACTGAGATTTCATCTTACGGGAGACGACATCGATCTCATGAGTCTTGAGTTGGCAATAGAACCCATCAAGACTTAGAGTTGATAAGTTGACAGTGTCCTTGATAGTGGTCACTTTCATCTCCCAAACACGAAGGTTAAGTGCGGTCAAAAAATATCAAGTATTGTCCAAGTCAAGGTATGTGCAACCGACAACTCAGTGGTCACTCAAAATCTTTGTAAAATGATCAAAACACTCATCAAGACTCTCACCAGCATGTTGTTCAAACTTGTTGTATTCACGCTTATACTGATCCTGTCTTACGGTCTTGATTTGGATAGTGCCCTCATAGTAAGCATCGAGGGTCACCCAAATATAGTGAGCGGATGTAGGTAGGAGATCCTATCATATTTACTGCGGCTAAGACCCTGTATGAGAATGTTCCTTGCCTTAGCATTCACCTCAACATTCGCCATATTGCCGGTCGTGACGTTTTCATCAGCAGGAATCTCATACGGGAGCTTCACCTTCTACCAAATCAGGAAGCCCTAGCGCGGTGATGTATGACTTCATTCGAGACTTCTAAAAAGAAAAATCAACACCAGCAAAAATAGGAGGCTTAGTGGAATATTTGTCCATTACCATTGATCTTGAGACTAGTCAAGATATATGGAAGAACAGAACCTGCCCTGATACCAACTAAAGGATCGAGATAGCAAACATACGGGGGTGAATAGTCGCAACTTAAAAGTTTCCCCCTAAAAATAATCCAAACAAGCTCACGAAAAAACACACAAAAGGAGCTAATCAAAATTAGCTACTTGTCCTGTCTAACTGGTGCTACCGCAGGAGGACTGGTAGCATTGGAATCCGCTAGCACTGCACGAGGAGTGGTACCACCGGGCTCAAGAATAGTTGAAGAACAGACTGAAAAATCAACACGACCTAAAGCAAATTTCGATGAATCTTTCGATCGACTGCACAAAAACTCATGAATCATGGTAGATGTGATCCTAGGGATATCAAGAACATATTCCAACCTTCAGTCTCAAGGATTGACATCAAAGTTCTGATCTTTTTGCCTGGGAAGGAAGAACATAACCAGTTTTCAGCAAATTGAAAGAACTTGATTCATGACTTGCCCATGGGGATTTAATGATCAGATGATTTTGGATAGTCACCCACATGTCATAGCAAGCAAAAAACACAAGTCTAAACTTGAAGAAACACAATTTACAAGATCATTCATTCAGGAGTGTAAAAACCAGTTTCTTGCAAGAAAAACGTATGGATTACCTAGATGATTAGGATATGATTTAAAGAGAGATTCATCCATCAATCAACATCCTCAGCATAAGAATCGTAAGCATGTAGAAGGAGAGGAGGCAAATCCAAATTGCGTAATATAAATTTCAATAAAGTAAATGCGGACATTAAATGGCAGAATTTAATTGGGTAATGTAAAGTGTGTAATGTAAATGTAGAATTTAAATCTTTGTATTTCTGGAAGGGGAGATTTACAAAGCCTCACAACAAGTGGGTAAAGCTCAAAGGAGCACACAAAACCTCTACAACCTTCTTTAAGACGGGAAGGCTACCCCTTCACCTTTATTTGTACTACTCTTGGGCCACCTACCACCTTTGGATGAGCCCCTCAACCCTAGATCACTCATCAAAGGCTAGGATTAATCCACTCACACTGTCATGCAAGGGCTAACCCACAACAACAGGAACACCCCTTTAACAACGGATACATAGCAACACATGATGTTATGCGTTGCAAGTAACAGGGTGGCAACGCTTGCAAAGCGTTGCAAAGCGTTGCAAGCATCATGACAGTTAGGACGATGTGTATATTCTCTGATACCCATCTGCTAATTAACCGCCCCATCCATATCTCAGCTCCCCACGCACGTCCTCTGCATTTCGTCCTCTCATCCCCACGCCCAATCCCCACCGTGCCCCTCCCGATCTTCACCCAACCCCCACCACCACACCAACGCGCGGGTGCCGCTCACTTCCCCCCACTCCCCCGAAATCCCTTTCGGAGATCCCCGCAAAATCCCCATCACAATCGTCGCTCCGCCCCCGCCCCCCTGGCCTTCGCGCAATCCTTGCGAAATCCCCACCCGCTCTGTCGCGATGACTCACGTAGGCTCGTCGCTGGACGCCGTGGCCGCTGCATTCCGGTCCCGCGCTAATGAGCTCCAGGACCTCGTCCTCGCCCGCAACAGTGACCTTCTCCAAAGCCCTAGGTTTGAAGACCCATCGAGAGCCCTGACCCGTTTCCCTTCCCCGTTCGCAGTGTTCCCGGCCACGGCGGTGCCTGACCTCGCCACCATTCTGTGTTTCTATTTCCGACAGTGTTTGGCCAGGAGCGAGCCTTTAAAACTGGCCTCTCCCCCGTTCGCCGCCACCGCGCTAAGCCCTAAAACCGCCGCCTCCTTCCGATCTAGCTCCGATTCCTAGGCTTGGCTACCACAGGCTGCGGCCGCTTCCTCGAGCCAAAGACAATGCGTTCGGGATAATCCTCCTTCCTTTCTCCTCCTCCCTCGACGTGATTCGTGATTTGTTCTCGGGACGATCTGGTTTTAGAGCTTTCGGTTCGATTTTGGGCTTTGGTATCACGCGCGTTTCGAGTTTCCGGTGTTGTTGGTAATATGATTATTCCACGACGTCGTGGATTGGGTACGCGATTTTAGGTGTTCGTCGTAGGTTGCTACACAACTACTCCGTGGTCTTATGTAGACTCTGTTTCATCGGGTGTTAGGGGTCGGGCGTCTTCTCCATCTGGCTGGTGATGAGGGCTTAATTGAGGTTAACTTAATTATTTCATAGGCTTGTTGGTCATGTGACTTGTTTTGCTAATTGTGAATTTGTGATGGAATTGTAGTTGTTGCTTTGGCTAACCTTGTAGAATGGATGATTTGTTAGAAAAGGCTATGAAATAATTAAGTTAGAAAAGGCTAGAAAAGACTATGGAATTGTAGTTGTTGTTTTGGCTAACCTTGTCTGGTAATTATTGGTTGGGATAGTACCTGCTTTCTACTTTATTAGAAAAGGCTCCCAGTAGACAATCACCCATTAGGCACGCATTAGACAGTGGTCTTATTTATGACGATTGCTATCAAAATGCGTTTCTTACCGGGTAGTTATTTGGTATGCTCTACTCATGCCACAATGACTTGCTAGCTGCTAACCATGGCTGGAGGTCGCATGTCATACTTTTGTTCCTTGCTGGTTGTTTTACGATAGTTGATACAGTGCTAAGCTGTTTTGCCATCCAATAGCGGTAGGCAGCATATGCCTTCTTTGGTCACCAAACATTATGTTCCAGTGAGAGGGCATTTCTGCTCTGTAGTTTGTTTCCTACTATTTTGTCTGTTTTTTCTTGGTGAAGCAACAAATTTCATTTAGTAATATGGTTGGTGTTCAACAGTTGTTGATGCTAGATTATTTATTCACCTGAAGAGTTTTAGATGTGTTGCGAAGGTTTATCAAGAGGTGCATGGTAATTTGCTATTTTAGTTTTCATTTGCTAAATGTGAACATTATCATTCCTATGCATTATATTATGAAATCTTGGCTTGTGAAAGTGAATTTGAAGATTGAAAATTTCAAACTTATGAAACTAGAGTTTGACTCATTGATCTCATACAGGTGTAGAGGTGAAGCCTGGACAAAATGTTTCTTGTGATGCTGGCAATGAGTGTGTTCTTCACATATCACAGGTTTACCCATTTTCCTTCTTTTCCATTTAGTGCTTATTTATGTTTGTAATAATCTTATAATATTTATCAGCAGTCCCTCCTTAAGCTAATAGATTTATTTCCATATTCTGACTGCTGTTTTTTAGGCTGCGCTGGGGGAAACAAAGAAAGGAAGTGAGAATGTAGTTGTATCCGTTAAAACTGATGATAAGAAGATGGTCATTGGAACTCTATCGGTTGAAAAGCACCCTCAGATTTTTCATGATTTGATTTTTGAGAAACAATTTGAGATATCACATAATTCAAAGACTGCTAATGTCTTTTGTGTGGTTACAAGACACCGATGCTCGATCCATTTGAATATCCTTTAAGATGTGCGATCTACATTATTTTTAATTTAATCGAACTATATAAAGGTTGTCGTTTGGTAACCTTTGTTTCCTTGACCGCTTCTTGCTTTCTTCACGCCCGATTCTAGTGAAGTCAAGGTACATTCCTGGTTTGATATTGCTGCAAAGATCCATATTTTTCTACTACATGAGAAATTAACTAATATGTCCTCATGTCGATGAAGAAGAGGAAACTAACAAAAATCCGATGGGCAATAATATTTTGGTATGTAAATTTCCTCTTTATTACTTGCATCTTCAAAGGTCATTTGTGCACTTCTTGATCTTTGGTGAACTAAATCTCGTGGATCACATGTACATGTATTTTTGTTTTAAGACAAAACCGAGGGAAAGGCTCTCAGAACGGTTGGCAAAATGGGATGAATACGATATTGAGGGAAAGGCTCTTATTAAGGTTGGTAAAGTGGACAAACACGATGATGACAAATGATGAGGATGAGAGTAGCGATTCTTTTGATGATTTGTACTTATCGATGACGCGGCGACAATGTAAGTTTATGTATGAAACCATTTATATGCGTTCATCCTTCGATATGTGAATATGTGATGGCAATGGTACAATCTATGTAGTCCTTTTAATTTTTTTTCCTCAGGACATGAGTGAGGATGAGTCCAGTGGCAATGAGAATGATTCCAGTGATGAAATGGATGGAAGTGATGAGGAAGATGAAGAAACTCCTAAGGTGTGCCCCTGATAGTTGTACTTGTTTCCATAAGCTTCAAAGCGATCTCATCTAACTCTTGAAAGTGAGGATGAGTCCAAAGAATGAGGAGGATGATTCCGATGATGAAAGTGAGGATGGTTCCGATGATGAGGAAGATGGGAAGGCTCCTAAGAAGGTGTGCCCTTGATAGTTGTACTTGTTTCCATATGCTTCTAGCCTCATCATCGACTCTGTTTGTTGCGCATGACTGACTGATATTGGCAAGAAGTGAGTGGTGAAACCTTGAAGACACCTTCGATAAGAAGGCAAAGATTGCAACACCATCTCCGGCGTAAAGTGTGTGTTCTCGCTTTAATCAAGTTATTTGTCAAGCTTACCCATGAATGTTGTTGTGTGAACTCTTTTAATTAAAGTTGCATTTACTCTAGGTGACAAGAAGGGTGCTCATGTGGCAACACCTCATCCAAAGAAAGGCATCCGACAAGGCACACCGCAAACAAACAAGTCGAAGGAGATGTCCCCAAATCCACTGGGGCAGCCATGCTGCAGGTCGTGCACCAAGTATGTATACAGCTCGGCAATTTAGTATTCTAGTGTTGCAAACTACAATCTGTCAATTCTAAATAAGAAGCCATTGTTAATGTTTGGTCCTCTTTTCATTCAGGACATTTGGTATCGATGCAAAGATACCAATCTCATCGAAAGCAAAGCATAACGTGGCCAAGTGAGCAGCTAGTGGAGATATGTAATGAATGATTCGATGATATGGGTTGCCTCGTGTCCCCAACATTTATCCTCTCGATCAATGATATAATAGTCTTTTGGCCCTTCTAAAACACGGAGCATGGGAATTATTATGTCTGGCGTTTGTTTGGGCGTGCCCAATTTTGTCTGGTCGTTGCTGTTATATTTTTGGGTGAGTAGTGTAGTTATTATGATGTTGGTTAATATACCCCAGAAACATCCTTGTTGGCTTATTTGCCATGTGTGGGTCCATAATGGTCTTCAAATTTCCAATTCCATTGCATATGCATTTTAACTATAATTGGCGCCAAATTATATTATTTAATAATATTTTTCATCGCTTGGTTTATTTCTTGCAATGCATATAAGTGTTGCCACAATTCAAATCTATATGTTGCAACGGGCTACAGAAGTCATTCGTCCATGGGTAGTACCAACATATGTAAGCGTTGCCGTAACCACTCAATATCCGTTGCTGCTTAGCAACATTAATTCTAGGCCTTACCAACGCATATATAAGTGTTGTAATAGACCCTAGCAACGGCAGCATAGGCAACGCATAATAATGTGTTGTTATAGACCCTAGCAACTCATATACGGATTTTTAGCAACGCATATATGCGTTACAAAAAGGGGTGTCCTTTTGTAGTGACCCAAAACCCACACACACAAAGGGTTTTCTTGCACGGTTTTCAAATCACACTACCCAGACTCGCTAACCTATCAACTAGACCGCGATCTGACGGCCCTCATTGATCCACGTGGCGTCTAGCTAGCCTCATCTCCTTTCCTTGTGTTCTCGGCTTGCCCGGACTACATCTCCGATCATCTTCTGATGATCTTTGACCGTCTAGACCTTCGACACATCTCACCTAGTCCTGGTCATCCTCCGCCTCACCATGACCTAGTACCGTCGTCCCATAACCATCAAAGACAAGAAAAACCCATCACATAGCAATGTTCGAAAAGGTAGGTAATAATCATCACAAAATCCTTAATTGAATCAGTAATGCTTAGAAGATCCGATGCTATCGCCCTCAAGCCAGCAGCACCGTCCTTAGTAGGCCGGTAGGGGTGCTCTACTGCAACACGCGAAAAATGCCTTCTTTGGAATTTTCACACTGGCTAGTTGGGCCGGTGCTACCGCTCCACCGGTAGCACTGGGCCCACAAAGCTGGTAGCACCAGATTGCTTGAAACCCGAAAAACACTCTCTTTGGTATTTCCATACCGCACTGGGTCCCAGTGCTACCGCCCAGCCAGTAGCACCAGGAAAGGTAACCAAAAACTCAAATTACTTCAAATTGAAAATCCAATTCAAATTCTAACTTAAATCAAAATAAACCAAGTTCAAATTCGGTTAAATACTCATCACACATAGGTAATGACCTCCACATGGTCTTTCAGAACTGCGACCCCCGACGATTCTTACTTTACCACAGGATTTGGGTAATATGGTGACGAGCTTTTCTAGTGTTTTAACCTTGTCGGTTGCCTATGAATATTTTAGGTTAAGGCATTCCGTTAGGCTTGACTTTTATTCCACTAATTTCTGTTGCACTATATCTAGCAGCTAGTGGCCTCTATAAGAACTTGATATTCTATGTATATATGATATATGTTTTAATGTTTTGTATGGATATAATGGTAAGGTTATAAATATGCATACTAGTCACTGATTATAGGACTACTATGATATACACATAAGACCCTTAGTATCCCATGCCCGAGTAAGGGTCTCAACAAAAAATACACATGATATTTGATTTTCTGTTGAAACGTGAGTGCACCTTACGTGTTAATATAAATAGATTAGATTATTGTAAGGGTTACTGGCCTATTTGGTTCTGCGTCAATTATATCATTAAACCTGTATCTACATTCCTTTCACACATTGCTGCTTTTCCTGTGAGCGTTTAGATGTGTTTACTGCCAGTGCCCGACGCCAGCAGAGGCCATATATCAAGGCAACATATCCTGTGCACACAGAGCTTTTTATGTACACACCATCCACACTAACAAATAAAAGTTATAAAAAATTCTGAAAAAAATTGTAGTCGAATTGTAGTAAAAAGAAATTTTGGTTGGTCGCTTTAATTTAGCCTAAGTAGGATGGGTTCATTTAGTTGGGATATACTGAGATGATGCAATTAAGGGATGCTTGGTTCGTTGCAAGCATAGCAGCACACGATAGCTTTTTTTTTCCTTTTGAAAACCATCTTATTAGAACATGTCTTAGAATCATCTTAAAAAAAAGAACATATATAGTTTTAGCTTTTTTCTTTTGAAAACCATCTTACTAGAACATGTCTTAGAATCATCTTAAAAAAAGAACATATATTGTTTTAGAATATGTATGGTCAAATCTTTTAATCTGATTATCAATATACATAGAACTATATAGACTTGTCATGAAAAATTCTATTAGTAGATTTGTCATAAAAAATATTCCGATATCATTATATTTTTTATAATTTTACTTATATATATTTTTTGAGAAAATAGTCAAATGTATTTCTGAGTTCCATTTTTAGCATCAGAAGGATGTGCAGTGCATTTCAGAGCGGTCTGATTTGTATGTTGTAGGCTCAAAACTGTAGACCAGATTGAATTGTTCAGCGTCACTGCAACTAACAGTGCAACTACAAAATTAGTATGCAATACTGAACTACAGATCACAACACCACACCAAATCAACATACCCAAGCTCTCTTAATTACGAAAATCCTATTTACTATGATAAAAATCTTCAGAGAATGTCACCTCACATGTTCTGAACAACAAGGCACAAGTATTTAGCACTCGTAGTCATCACCCGAGCACACTACAGCTCCGCAATACCGCTCACTCTGGAAAACGAGATAGTAGAATAGTAGTACATCTTAGCACGCATGCAACTAGCGGGCTGAGCAGATGAGCATCTAGCGGTGGCATCACACGATAGTGCAAGCGTTTGGGTTCTCGTCGCTGAACTCCTCCGGCACCTGTGCCGGCGCAGGCGGGTAGGGGTACACGTACTCGACGTAGTACCGGACGGGAGGCCAGAACTCGAACTTCTTGAGCTCGTCGGCGGCGTCAGCGTCGGCCTTCTTGTCCACTTCCTTCCTCTCCTCCTTTGGCTTCTTCTCTTCCTCCTCTGGCTTCTTCTCCTCCTCCGGCTTCTTTGCCTCTTCGACGATAACCGCCGGCCTCCTCGTCTTCCGCTGGATGTTGTCGACGAGCACGGCCGGGTTCATGACGCCTTTCACGATCACCTGGTCGTTGGGGAGATCAGTCACGACGGACTCCACACCTGCTTAGACAAAAACTACGGTTAATTGGCAGTGTTGTTTAGTAGAGTTAGTTTAGTAGTAAATTGCCATTTAGGGTGTGTTTGGTAGGGCTCCAGCTCCATCAGATTCGTGGATCTGGTGGAGCTGGGTATTTCTAGTTCTACCAGATCCGTGAAGCTGGAGCTGTAAATATATTAATAGTGTTTAGATGGATCATATTGTTTACATTTTAGACCAAAAATATAAACTTAATTCACTTTATTTTAAGCCTACAAGTTTCAAATCTCAATGAAGTTGAGATCTGGAGCTTTACCAAATAGACCCTTACTCTGGCTTTATTTCTAGCATAAGTGATTGCAGTACTTCACTGAATTACAGACTACTACATAAGCTGAACAATCTGCCTTGATATATAGCAGTTCTAATTACTGAAACATCTCTTGCTTCGTAATGGTTTATTTGCCTGGTAAAATTCAGGCAAATATTTTGCTTGAAAAAACAAACAGTCTATGGTGTATTATCCAAAAAAAGATAACAGTATGTTGCATATAAAGACTGCAAAAGGCTAAGCAGACACTATACCTTCTATGTTGCCTATACGCTTCTGTAGAAGCTGCGCACAAGCGTCGCAATGCATTTGAATCTTCAGGATGACTGTTGTCGTCTTCAGTGGCTGCAAAATTTGATTAGATCATGTCAACAAAAAATTTGGATGGCCTCAACTCTGAAAAATTTGTACTACAAAACCTAGATCACTATAAGTTTGTGTCTTGCAATTGTTCAGTAGTCATGTTAAGTTGACAAGTTACTTGATCTTAAGCAGCACCTTTCACAAATGATGAATGGCATTGTTGCAAAGCAATCATAAGTACCTCCTCTTTCTTTTCTTCTGGAGGAGGAGGAGTTTCCTCCTTCTCCTCCACTGGGGGTGGAGGAAGAGGGGAAAGCAGCTCAACCCTTCTCTTGGTCTTCTTCTGGACCCTCTCGCAGACCTTCGCAGGATCCGCCGTCCTGCTCTTCACAACTACCGTCTTCGATCGACTGTTGGCCTTCACGTTTTCCACGCCTGTTTTCAGTTATCAACATTATTCAGTTCAAAAATTTTTGTTGGGATGCCGTATTTGAACATAGGAGTGGAGATGCAGATAACTACGCTATATTCATACATGAATACGAATTCAAATTGGACATGCTGTGAAATGTTACATACCTTCAAATCTTAAGAGGGATTTCTCGACCTTCTTTGCGCATCCTTCGCAGTGCATCTCGACTTTGAGCACTATCTCTTGGGGTTCCTCTGGCTTCTTCTCCTCTCCTGCCCCCTCTTTCTTGTCTGTCTGCTCTTCTTTCACAGACTCCTTTTGTTCCTTTGGCACCAACAAACAGGTCTCACTCTCAGTGGATGTTATGGTACAATTACAATTTAGCAGAAGTTAAAACTACTGTGATAACAAATTAAGGAACCAGACTGATACTGAAAGTACAGTAAGTAAACTTCATTTTGGGTACTTGCTTTTTTTTAAAAAAAAACATTCAGTTTAGATGCAGATTTTACTATAAATCATTTCTTGGAAAAGTTGAGACACCATCTCGATTAAATATCTGAAGTTCATCGACAAGTACTCAACACTGACAATTGTAGATTAAGAAGTACTTACTTCACCCATTTCTTTGCTGATGTGCACAATAATATAGCTCTGTTTCGAACCTCTCAGTAAGGAGGGAATAGTTGTGTGTTTTGTGTTATGAATTCTTACTTGTACTCTTTTGGCTTCTACTTCTGGTTACTGGCTTCACCAGCATTGGGTTTATATAGGAAGCCAAAGCAGATTCTGCTATTGCCATGTCCTCGAGTCTTTTGTAGTTGTGGATGAGACTTGCTTCATGTCAGCTTTCAGAATGTACGTTTGTGTAGAACCTTTCTTTCTTTCCAAAAACAAAGTGATGGCAAGAGATTCTGTCACGCTTGTGGTGCACAGTAACAAATTTAACTGTAATTTGACACCTCTCTCGTAGATTTTATGTGTAATATATTACCAGATGTCCTTGAAAAGTATCTTAAATCACAAGGGGTCACTGTTGCAAGCCGGCCAACCTCCAAACTGTTCATTAGCCTTAGAGCATCACCAATGAAATAAGTTCACCGATGGCTGATTAAGAAGAAAAAATATTGCCAAACATCCTCCTCATGGGCAGATTTAGATGCTCTTATAATCAAAGAGAAGTGATAAACACATGGAGATTTAGATGTCCTTATAAGCGAATCCTTCTTTCTTCTGCATCTTTATGAAAGCGCTTGAATTTTACGTGAGAAGCCTTAAAAAAAACAACCTGTTGGGCCTAACATACCTTGTTTGTTATGGTAATTCTTAGATACTTTGTTATACTTTCTTCAAAGAGTTTCTTTTCATAAAGCGAAGAAGCACTGCTTGTTTCTTCCAGATCACGCATACCGTCATCATCAACATATCTTTCCAGCCTCTTGCATCATGTATATGATCATCCTATATAGATATATCTAGAATTTGTTACCCTGTGGACTCATAATGGTATGTAGTTCAGAAGATGTACGCAACAAGATCGCTGATAAGAACCTTATCTTCAATTACCAAAAAAAGTGTAGTTGGTGTTATGAGATGTGATCCTAACCATATTTGGTTTAGAACTCTATCTCTTATTTATACGAACGAAACCAGACTCCTCTCTCCCTCCTATATATATTAGGCGTCTCCCCATTGTATTCAAGGAATCTAATAAAAAACGAGAGAGAATTCCACCCCTAATAATGTGTTTATTTTTCTTACTCTTGTGATTGTGTCTTCGAATTCTGTGATTGAAGCAGGCGAACGACTACGTTTTACAACACGTTATCAGCACGAAGCTCTATCGAGGCCTATCTTGATCGTCTGCCTGTGACAATCTACACAGCATCGAATTTCATCCTGCTACACGCGATCTTCCTACGTCAAGCCCTACGTATGTACATCTATGGAAGTTGTGATCCCGCAGATCATATTGTTTAATTTATATCCGATCTATTGATTCATGAAAAAAAAGATGGCCCCGTGCACCCAAAGAGTTCCTCGTCCGCGTCACCAGAAGAGACACCGTGCCGCCCGCCGCATTCCTTGGCAACGCCGCCACGCCAACCACCACAGAGCCCGGTGGCGCCGCCTCAGCACAACCGCCGGGGGAGCGCCCGAAGCACCGTCTCAGCCCTACCGCCTTTGAGCCCGTAGACGCAACGGTCGGCTCCACCGGTCATCGAGCCCGCCGCCCGTGACTAGCCTCCCGCTGGCCGCCATTGCGTCCGAGGCTGACTCACTCACAACCGCTGGCCTCGCCGCCGCAGATCCTCGGCCGTGCCGCCTGAAATGCCGCGCCGCCTGCTTCGGCGCTCCTTGGCCGTGCCGCCCGAAGCGCCGCACCACCCGAAGTTGTTGCTTCCGAGACCGTCAAGCGAAGCCACATCATATGAAGGCGATGGGGCGGCAGCGCCTCCCGTTAGAAGCCGAGGCGGCGGCCCCTGTCACACCTGATGAGGACATCTCCACAACGGATACAACCAGCTCTAACTCCACTCACCAGGATGAACCACCACTTCAAGGACCACTCACTCGAGCCCGTGCGCGTCAACTAAATTGTCAGGTGAAGGCGTTCCTAAGTATTCCAATTAATGATACAATGAATGGGATGCTACTTAATTTTTGTGATGATGTGATTCTTCTTAGGAACCATGAGGAAGACCTACAACGCACAAGGGAGTTCGCGTCCGGAGGGAAGAGCAGATTGGAATCAGATTCGGCCTCCCAGAGATGGTCAAATTCAACCGGCCATAACTTTTGATCCAGATAGCTTCTAGAGGCCTATTAGTACAAGAACAAAAGCTCTAGTCATCCTCTTTCAAACCGATCCGAGATCACCTCTAAATTCCTTCCGAGTCAACAGGAATACGCAAAACAATGCATAGCACTTTTCCAGTCTGAGTCTAATTAGGCTTTAGTCTTTTATTCCGAGTTGTAATTAGCAAGCCCATATTAAAGGCCTAGTGCTGCACGCCCCTTGGTCTATAAATAGCCAGCCGCCACCATAATTAGGGTTTAGGTTTTGTTTGATTCAGTTAGCCATTGCTACTGCTTGTACTCACGCGTGCCGACTAGGCCGCCTGTCTACTTGTTCATCGGAACCCCAATTTCGAGTGTTCTTGTTTCAGAACCGATCTAAATTCATATTCGCAATTGAGTTGCTTGTAATCTCTTGTTCTTGATGGTTCTTCGATTGCTCGCAGGAACAAAGACCTTCGTGGTCAGGTTGGTCGCGCTTCCTGCGGGATCAATAACCTTCAGGAGGGTGGTGTACCGGTCGCTAAGGCACAACGTCGAGTTCATTATAGTCGGGCCGCCAACTTCGCCCTCCACCAAATCGACGCTACCTCCTCTTATCGAAAGATCGGGACACCTAGTCCATATCAGGTGGTATCAGAGCTCAAGGTTGTTCGGTGAGAGATCTTCTTTTCCGTTGTTTTCTTATACCTACAGTCCAGAAAATACCAGAAAGAAATATATCTATAGGCGAGTTGTCACCCTTGGTCCAAGACTTTTTGTGCCTTGCTTTTACTGCTTAGTTCTCGGCTTGTTGAATTCACGGTTGCTTCGTCGAGTTGAGTTGCTGGTCTTTAGTTTCTACCCTTAGAGTTTCAAGTTCGAGTCACGTTTTGATCACAGTTGCGTTCTTAATTTGAGTCAGAGTCTTTAGTAGATATCAGATTCCAAATACAAAAAAAGAGACAGAAGAGTACCTATAGAAGACAGCTCGCCCACCGCGTGAACTGGTCGCCCGAGTGCTCGCCCACCGCATGCGCTGGTCGCCCGAGTGCTCGCCCATCCCGTGCTCTGGTCGCCCGAGTGCTCGCCCATCGCGTGCACTGGTCATCCGAGTGCCCGCCCATCCCGTGCTCTGCCGCCCGAGTGCTCGCCCATCGCGTGCACTGGTCGTCCGAGTGCCCGCCCATCGCGTGCACTGGTCGCCCGAGTGCTCGCCCATCGCGTGAACTGGTCGCCCGAGTGCTCGCCCACCGCGTGAGCTGGTCACCGAGTGCTCGCCAACTACAGCAAATTGGTCGCCCGAGTGCTCGCCGACCGTGTGGGCTGGTCGTCCGAGTGTTCGCCGACTGCGTATTAGAGAAGAAAAAGGCAAGTGCAATTTTCAAAAGCCGCACTAGATCAATTGCAAACCAAAGTTCAGAGAGAGAGTATCTTTTAATTACCTTTATACCCCTGGTCAAAAAAAATGTGTGTGTGGTGAGTGTTGTATGGAGTCCTTTGAGTCTGTTATTCAGTTTTAGGGCTCCCACAAAAAAAAGAAAAAAAGGAGCCCTAGCTGTTTGCTTTGTGTTGAGGACGTTTCTGTGGCATCGTTGGTGATTAGGCTCACGTCTCTACTGTGGTTTGAGGCTAGGACCAGTACCATACTGCCGTGGAACGTTTATTCAACTTGTTGTGACTATTGTGGTACGAGCTATCCTTTGTTACAATTGCCAGCCACCTATAGCTCCATAGAAAAACTACAACTTACCATGCTCTTGCGTTTGGCACCTGTACACCACCTCTCCAGGAGATTTTGACTCGCGTTCGCCGACACCTCCTGCTAAGGCTTGGTAAGAACTGGTAAGAGCTTGGTGATACAAGTTGAGAGTTGAGAGACAGTGCCCTTTCCTGCAATTGTTTGTTCTTTTGCTTTCTAACTATGTCAGAAACAGCGAGCAATGATGGACAGCATTCCCCTCGCAATAGGGGAATCATTCAATATTTCGAGCACCAAGTCAAGCTGCATACAGAGGGCCTTGATGGTGATGTGCAGGTGGTAAATGAGCAGCTGGGACAGGTGGAGAAGGCTCAGATTATCACCAACACCAGGCTGACAAATTTGGAGTTTTTCGTTGGCACCATCAATACCAACTTGACAGAGGTATTGCGGCGCCTTGAGGACATGGGTCGAGTACCTCCTGCTGCACGCGGTAATGGTGTGTTGGGCAGCAAGGTGGATGAGAACGTCGACAACTACACTGCTGACTCGGAGCTTGAAGAAGACCCTGCACAGTGTCAACTTCACCGCAATCGGCATGGTATGAGTCCTTTGCGTCACCGACATGAGGTACGTGACAATGATGATTCTCTTGGTAAGGTTAAGTTTACCATGCCTCCTTTTGATGGTAAATATGATCCTGATGCATACCTCACACTAGCTGTCGAACAAAAGTTTGCGTGTCATGAGTATCCTGAAAACAAAAGAGTTCGAGCTGCCACTAGTGAGTTCACTGATTTTGTCTCTGTTTGGTGGAGTGAGTTTCGATGTAAGAATCCCGAAGCTGCTCAAAACTGGGCTGATTTGAAAAGAATCATGCGAGCGAGATTTGTTCCTTCTTATTAGCAGCGTGATTTGTTAAACAAGCTTCAACTGCTTAGGCAAGATAGTAAGAGTGTAGAGAAATACTATCAGGAATTACAAATGGGCATGTTGCGCTGTGGTATAGAGAAGTTTAAGGAGGCTGCTATGGCTAGATTTATGGGTGGGCTGAACCGTGAGATTTATGACATTGTTAGTTACAAAGAATATAATTCAATCACTCGCTTATTTCATCTTGCTTGCCATGCTGAAAGAGAAGTGCAGGGACGACACAAATGGTCTAGCACGAGAACTCATGTTTCTACAGGTCGTGCTAACACTTGGTCAACACAAGCTCCATCTACAACCATAAGGCAATCGACTGCACCGTCCTCTAACAACAACAAGAATCGACCTTCATCTTCCGCGCTGACTTCCAAGGCTTCGGAGGTAACAAAAACTGCTGCACCAAAGCCCGCCAAGAGCTCTGCTTTGGTTGCTTCAACTGGGAGGACGAGGGATGTGCAATGCCATCAATGTAAGGGGTATGGTCACATGAGGAGTCAATGTCCGAGCAAGCGTGTGCTGATTGTGTGAGACAATGGTGAGTTTTCTTCGGCTAGTGATTTGGATGAAGAAACATATGCTATGCTTGCAGCTGACAATGCAGGGAGCGAAGATGACCATGACTAGGAAGAGCACATTGATGCCAACCATGTTGACCATTATGAGAGCCTCATTGTACAGCGTGCATTGAGTGTCCAGATTGGAAAGATCGACCAAAATCAGCGGCACAACCTGTTCCAAACCAAGTGTGTTGTCAAGGAGCGATCATGTCGTGTCATCATTGATGGAGGAAGTTGCAATAACCTCGCAAGCTTGGACATGGTGGAAAAGCTTTCGTTGGAGACAAGACCACATCCCCAACCCTACTATGTTCAGTGGTTCAACAGCATTGGTAAGGTTAAGGTAACACGATTGGTGAGAGTACAATTTGCTATTGGTTCCTATCATGATTTTGCTGAATGTGATGTCGTACCTATGCAAGCATGTTCTATATTGTTAGGTAGACCTTGGCAATATGATAAAAGTTATGTGCATGATGGTAGAACCAACCAATATTCTTTTGTGCATAAGGGAAAGAAGATTGTATTGCATCCCATGACTCCTGATTCCATTCTTAAAGAGGACATTGCTAGAGCTAGTAAGCAAAAGATTGATGAAAATGCTAAAAAGAAAACTTCTAGTTCTATTTGTGATAACAAAAATGAGATTAAGTTGAAAGGTGTATGTTTTCTCGCTACCAAATCTGATGTGAAGGAACTGGTTGTTGATGAATCTGTTTGCTATGCCTTAGTTTGCAAGGATGCCTTGTTCTCATTTGAGGAGATACCTGCTGCTTTGCCTCCTGCTGTGACTAACCTTTTGCAGGAATATGCTGATGTTTTTCCCAAGGACATTCCTCCGAGTTTGCCACCAATTCGAGGGATTGAGCATCAGATTGACCTCATTCCTAGAGCTTCTTTGCCCAATCGAGCGCCATATAGAACTAATCCGGAAGAAACTAAGGAGATACAACGCCAAGTGCAAGAATTGCTTGACAAAGGGTACGTGCGTGAATCTCTTAGTCCTTGTGCTGTTCCGGTCCTTTTAGTTCCTAAGAAGGATGGATCATGGCGCATGTGTGTAGATTGTAGAGCAATCAATAACATTACCATTAGATATCGTCATCCTATTCCTAGGTTAGATGATATGCTTGATGAATTAAGTGGCTCTACTGTATTCTCTAAGGTTGATTTGCGTAGTGGCTACCCTCAAATCCGCATGAAACTAGGTGATGAATGGAAAACAGCTTTCAAAACCAAGTTCGGTCTATATGAGTGGTTAGTGATGCCTTTTGGATTGACCAACGTACCTAGCACTTTCATGAGACTAATGAATGAAGTTTTGCGTGCTTTCATTGGTAGATTTGTGATGGTATACTTTGATAATATCTTGATCTATAGCAAATCATTAGATGAACATCTTGCTCATTTGCGTGCTGTTTTTTACGCTTTACGAGATGCACGTTTGTTTGGTAACCTTGAGAAGTGCACATTTTGCACCGATCGAGTTGCTTTTTTTGGCTATGTTGTTACTCCATAGGGGATTGAAGTTGATCAAGCCAAGGTTGAGGCAATTCAGAGTTGGCCGACTCCTAAAACGGTCACACAGGTACGGAGTTTCCTTGGACTTGCAGGATTCTATCGTCGCTTTGTGAAAGATTTCAGTACAATTGCTGCACCGTTGATTGAGTTGTGCAAGAAAGACGTGGCTTTCCAATGGGGCAAGTCACATGAAGATGCCTTTGATTTGTTGAAAGAGAAGCTGACTCATGCACCACTGCTCCAACTCACAGACTTTGGTAAGACTTTTGAACTTGAGTGTGATGCTAGTGGCATTGGGATTGGAGGCGTGCTGATCCAAGAAGGTAAGCCAGTTGCGTATTTCAGTGAGAAATTATCTGGGCCTCGTTTGAACTATTCAACTTATGATAAGGAATTATATGCACTAGTTCGAACATTAGAGACTTGGCAACATTATTTGTGGCCCAAAGAGTTTGTTATACATTCTGATCACGAATCCTTGAAGCACATTCGTAGCCAAAATAAGTTGAACCGTAGGCATGCAGCATGGGTAGAATTCATTGAGTCTTTCCCTTATGTTATCAAACACAAGAAGGGGAAGGATAATTGTCAACGATTCGGGAACGGGTCCCCTGCCGAGCTTACTTGTTGAATGAGGGATCAACTTAAGGCCCCTTTTCCGTGAGGGGTATAGCGTCCAAGGTCCTACCGAGCTACGGAGCAAGGTAGCCAAGACAATCGCAAGGCACAAGAGGTCGTTTTTATCTGGTTCAGGCCTCTCGCGGGGGAGATAACAGCCCTACGTCCAGTGGTTGCACTGATATGTGAGGGTGGTTACAGGTACTGCGTACCAGTAAGAGGAAAAGTCTAGTGGAGTGAGTCTAATGAAAAAGTAACGGAATCGAACTCCGTGCCCTTCGCGCGAGAGGGTATTTATAGGGCATTACAGGTGACAAAGCATTTATTACAGGAGGTGGTCTACTGTTCCGGACGGGCGCAGAGTTGTTACCGCACCACCCGCCGGGCACCACGCGACGTGGGTACAGCGAGCGTAGATTGCGGGTGCGCAGACCACGGGCGGCTACGCAGTTAATGCCATGTCTTCTTCATAGATCGCGCCCGGCTTTTGGGTGGCCTTCGAGGCATCTTCGGCGGACCAGGTCGCCATGTCGTGGACCCCCGAGCAAGCATGCTCGGGTGAGGAGTGCTTGACGAAGGTCGGGATGCTCGTGGGACCCTACGTAGGGACAGATCCCGAGCACGAGCATGGTCAACGCCGGCTGGGCTCCGATGGTCGTTTTATGGGAAATAACCAATCCCCGACAGCTAGCCCCCGAGGGTAAAGGGGGAAATTCGCCTCGACGAGGCGTCCGCCTTAAGCCTCCAGAATCTTAGAGAGGGATTGGCGCCCTGTGGCGAAGAGCTACCGCGGCCTAAGGGCAACGTTTGTTCGGGAGTGGGGATCTTTGCGGCGAAAAGCCGCCGCAGCATCCGAGCATCGCTTGCTTGGGAACTGGGATCTTTGCGGCAGAAAGCTACCGCAGCATCCGAGCAACGCTTGCTCGGGAACGCGGAACCTTGTGGGAGAAAGCTGCCACAGCATCCGAGCAACGCTTGCTCGGGAACACGGAACTTTGCGGTGAAAAGCTTCCGCAGCATCCGAGCAATGCTTGCTCGGGAACGCGGAACTTTTGCGGTGAAAAGCTACCGCAGCATCCGAGCAATGCTTGCTCGGGAACGCGGACTTTTGCGGGAGAAAGCTGCCGCAGCATCCAAGCAACGCTTGCTCGGGAATGTGGAACTTTGCGGTGAAAAGCTACCGCAGCATCCGAGCAATGCTTGCTCGGGAACGCGGAACTTTTGCGGTGAAAAACTACCGCAGCATCCGAGCAATGCTTGCTCGGGAACGCGGACTTTTGCGGGAGAAAGCTGCCGCAGCATCCGAGCAACGCTTGCTCGGGAACGCAGAACTTTGCGGTGAAAAGCTACCGCAGCATCCGAGCAATGCTTGCTCGGGAATGTGGAACTTCTGTGGTGAAAAGCTACCGTAGCATCCGAGCAATGCTTGCTCGGGAACGCGGATTTTTGCGGGAGAAAGCTGCCGCAGCATCCGAGCAACGCTTGCTCGGGAACGCGGAACTTTGCGATGAAAAGCTACCGCAACATCCGAGCAATGCTTACTCGGGAATGCGGAACTTTTGCGATGAAAAGCTACCGCAGCATCCGAGCAACGCTTGCTCGGGAACGGGCGTGTTTGCCCAAGGATTTACCCGGGCAACACCTTGGAAGACGAAGGGGAAAACATGACGGCTCCTTCTCAGCGAAGCTTTAGTGGGTACGACTCTAACAGTTTTTTGGAGAACTACGCCACCGCAGGGCGGTTTCGGGGACTGAGCCGCCACGCGTTGGCCATCGGCACACGGAACGATTTTCCCGCCCACTCGGCTTCTCCGCCTATAAATAACAGGCGGGAACAGTTTCTGGAAACTTTTTGCCCCCACGATTCGCAATTAGACTCGAGAAAGCGTTCCATCCTTCAAACTTCCTTCCGCCGCCCCGTTACTCCTTCCCCCAACCCCTTGCATGGTGAAGTTTGGCGTAAGCAAGGCCACTGCGGAGAAGCTTCGGGTGCTTCAAGACTTTAGGTACCTCGGTGTCGGTACCTGGCGGCTTCCGGCTGGCGAGGCGGCACCGGTGCCACGCGACGACGAGATAGTCACGTGCGAGCTGTACATCACCAACGGGCTCCGGATGCCCGAGAGTGAATTCCTGGAGACCGTGCTCCTAAACTGTGAGTGCGAGCTTATCCATTTGAACCCCAACTCCATCCTTGTCTTGACAATCATCGCCATCTCTGCGAGGGTTTCATGGGCGTCCTTCCTACGCCAAGCCTTTTCTTTCATTTCTATTTCTTGGGCCTAACATACCTTGTTTGTTATGGTAATTCTTAGATACTTTGTTATACTTTCTTCAAAGAGTTTCTTTTCATAAAGCGAAGAAGCACTGCTTCTTTCTTCGAGATCACGCATACCGTCATCATCAACATATCTTTCCAGCCTCTTGCATCATGTATAAGATCATCCTATATAGATATATCTAGAATTTGTTACCCTGTGGACTCATAATGGTATGTAGTTCAGAAGATGTACGCAACAAGATCGCTGATAAGAACCTTATCTTCAATTACCAAAAAAAGTGAAGTTGGTGTTATGAGATGTGATCTTAACCATATTTGGTTTAGAACTCTATCTCTTATTTATATGAATGAATCCGGACTCCTCTCTCCCTCCTATATATATTAGGCGTCTCCCCATTGTATTCAAGGAATCTAATAAAAAACGAGAGAGAATTCCACCCCCAATAATGTGTTTATTGTTCTTACTCTTGTGATTGTGTCTTCGAATTTTGTGATTGAAGCAGGTGAATGACTACGTTTTACAACACGTTATCAGCACGAAGCTCTACCGAGGCCTATCGTGATAGTCTGCCTACGACAATCTACACAGCATCGAATTTCATCCTGCTACACGCGATCTTCCTACGTCAATCCCTACGTATGTACATCTATGGAAGTTGTGATCCCGCCAATCATATTGTTTAATTTATATCCGATCTATTGATTCTTCTTAGGAACCATGGGGACGACTTACAACGCACAAGGGAGTTCGCGTCCGGAGGGAAGAGCAGATTGGAATCAGATTCGGCCTCCCAGAGATGGTCAAATTCAACTGGCCATAACTTTTGATCCAGATGGCTTCTGGAGGCCTATGAGTACAAGAACGAAAGCTCTGGTCATCCTCTTTCAAACCGATCTGAGATCACCTCCAAATTTGTTCTGAGTCAACGGGAATACGCAAAACAATGCAGAGCACTTTTCCAGTCTGAGTCTAATTGGGCTTTAGTCTTTTATTCCGAGTTGTAATTAGCAAGCCCATGTTAAAGGCCTAGTGCTGCACGCCTCTTGGTCTATAAATAGCCAGCCGCCACCATAATTAGGGTTTGGGTTTTGTTTGATTCAGTTAGCCATTGCTACTGCTTGTACTCGCGCGTGCCGACTAGGCCGCCCGTCTACTTGTTTATCGGAACCCCAATTTCGAGTGTTCTTGTTTCAGAACCGATCTAAAATCATATTCACAATTGAGTTGCTTGTAATCTCTTGTTCTTGCTGGTTCTTCGATTGCTCGTAGGAACAAAGACCTTCGTGGTCAGGTTTGTCGCGCTTCCCGCGGGATCAATAACCTTCAGGAGGGTGGTGTACCGGTCGCTAAGGCTCAACATCGGGTTCGTTGTAGTCGGGCCGCCAACTTCGCCTAGTCCATATCAACACCGGTGTAGCGTGGAAAAGATGAGCAGGGCGTAGTCGGCGCTGTGGGTACCGATTCATCGACTTTGGGCAAGTGACATTGAGCGGCCAGGATTAAGTGATCAGGCACGGCAAAAGGATCGGCTCGGTGAGGCTAGAGTAGTCACGCTAGTAGCGACAAATGTAATGGGTAATTACTGTAGTCGGTAAAAACTTTTGTAGCCAGGCTGGAGAGGGATGTAAAAGGGGGACTCTGTAAGCAGAAAAGGGGAGAACATTTTTTGTCTTTAGAAACACGAAACATCAAAGGAGTTCTTCCATATGTTCTTGTTCGTTCGCTATTCTTCATTTCTACCTTCATTTTACCTTCTTTGTGTTAAGATCTCACGTCTTTGTGCAGCAAAGGCTAGAGGATGCAACATATGGTATCAGATTCAGGATGATCGAGCGTGGAGCTGTAAAATCCTAGCCGGAGGTGGGGCACGCGGATTCGATTTGGATCTGCTGTTCTCTGTAATTCTGGACTATCTGATTTGCTCGGCTGCGATTATTCACAACGGCGCCTCCTAAGCCTTCGGTTCAAACCGGCTTCATTCTGGATGCGATGGGAGAAGTGTCCGGACGCGTGGAAGAAAAGCTTGATGCGATTACGGAGAATCTTCAACAACTTTTCGCCCAGGTGGGCACCATCGATGCGACTCAACAATAGTTGTTGACCCGGACGGATTTAACAGCTAAAGCAGTGGAGCAACAAGCCAAAGAGCAGCAACTTCTCGCTAAACAATTAGATGCAACAGGGCAAGCCATGGCCCGGTTGATCACCGATCGTCTACTGGAGACGCAACGTTCGGGTGAGAGTGCAGCAATGGATTCTGGTCGAGGTAAAGCCCTTTTTACTCCCATGGCCCCTGGTCCTTGTGTTCACGTTGATGAAGACACCCATCCACTCTTTTCTGATCATCAGACTTCCAGTTCTCATAGTAGATCACATGATCACAATGGGATTCCGCCCCATTCAAATCGGGAGCCTGGTGGTTTTCCGAAACATCCTTTGCTGAAATTGTCTTCTCCTAAGTTTGATGGCGTAAATCCTCGCATCTGGAAGGATAAGTGCATGGATTACTTTAGTATCTTCAATATTCTAGAGGCGCTTTGGGTTGTGACCGCAACGATGCATATGGAAGGTAATGCAGCGAGGTGGCTGCAAGTGTATAAAGTGACACATGAATTGGGCAACTGGACACACTTTATCTTTGGTGTTGAGCAGAAGTTCGGCACTGATGATCGTCGCCGGTTGTTACAAGAGCTCTTGGAAATTAAGCAGGGTGGTACGGTGGATGAGTATAAAACACACTTTATACTGAACCTGAAGAAGTTTTAGCTCGGCGGCTAGTGAAAAAAGGTAATGCGGCTCGTGTGCAAGTGCTCATCAAATGGACAGGAATACCCAAGGAATCAGCTACGTGGGAGGATTTGGACGTTCTGCGCACTCGCTTTCCTGCTGCGGTTGCTTGGGGTCAAGCAACGTTTCCAGGGCGGTGTGGTGTCACACTAGTGCAGCGTGGAAAAGATGAGCAGGGCGTAGTCGGCACTATGGGTACCGATTCGTCGACTTTGGGCAAGTGACATTGAGCGGCCAGGATTAAGTGATCGGGCGTGGCAAAAGCATCGGCTCGGTGAGGCGAGAGTAGTTACGCCAGTAGCGACAAATGTAATGGGTAATTACTGTAGTCGGTAAAAACTTTTGTAGCCAGGCTGGAGAGGGATGTAAAAGGGGTACTCTCTAAGCGGAAAAGGGGAGAACATTTTTTGTCTTGAGAAACAAGAAACATCAAAGGAGTTGATGGGGACGGCGATCCCGATCTTTCAGTGAGATGATGATACGTCGATTTGGGGGTGTTGATGGCACCAAATTTAGGGCTTCCTACCAAACAGGTCGGGAGCTTCATAATCGCAATGCCAAATCCACACAGATACAAGATCCAAACGATCAGTAGTTCTTGCAAGAAATCGAGAACCCACAAGAACAAAGTATGAAGCAATCCGGAAATATGGTATTGAAATCAAAAGAAACAAGTTGAGGTTTTGTTTCTCAGCTCGGACGGTCTAGTCGACACGTGCAAACGCGAGGAGGGACGCACACGGGGTCTACCAAATACAACAAAACCTAAAAAACGAAGAACAGGGGTGACACCCCAATATAAAGGAGTACTCACACAAGGGGGGTGCCAAAGAGGGGTGTGGCAGCCAGGAGAGGGGCGCCGGCCAAGGGAGGGGTGGAACCCTAGGAGTACATGGGCCTTGGGCCCAAAAGAAAGGTGGCGCAGCACCCGGAATTTCTGTCCCGTGAAATTGTTTTGTGATTTCCCATCTCTCCAAGAGGAATTTGGCTTTGGGACCAGATCCATTGGAAATTTTATCTCGATATCTTTTGAACGAGTGGTCGAATGTCAGAAACGGAGTTCGGATGTGGCTGTGGCGTCCGTTTGAAGTACTGCTGCTCTTGGATGGCCGAACCGGACTTGGTGACGAATTGGGCTTGATCTTGGGCCTTCCTTGGTGCGTGGGTTGTCCTCGATGGATGTTCTTGACGTACTGGTCCAGCAAAGGTGGGTGGAAAGGCCTTGCTTCCAGTGCTTGCGCCCGAGACAGTGGTGCTCCTCATCGCATGCCGGAGGCGGCGCCTGCACATCCCACATCGATGTGACCAAGGCGGCACCCGCAGCTTGCGCCCATCGCTGTCTTGCCCCCGCGGCCTGCCGCAATTCGCTGGTTCACTGACCTATCGACGCTGGCCCCCATCACCATTTCGCTAGTGTTCAGCCAGCTACCGTTTGCTGGCTCGACAGCTCAACAAATCGAAAGCAGCGTCGCTTGTGCCCGCTCTAATGAGCACCGTGAAAATATGTGGCGGCTAGGATGAGGATCCCTAGCCGCCCTCATGGAGTTGATTTTTGGGCCAAATGGACCCGATCAGGCCATCTAGAAAAAAAAGGGTCATTCGGCCTGATTGAAAAAAAGGGAGAGAATTTACCCTTTTGCCCCTCTTTTTTTTAGAATAGATATATAAATCTTGAAAAACTCATGGACTTCCGTAAAATTTGGGTAAATTGATATTTAGCACACATTAGAAGTTCCATGCTTTGAGTTTATTTTCTAGATTTATGCCATATTTATTATGTGCTAAAATTTATTTTCTGTTATTCAATTAATTCTGATAATTGCTTAGTAATTAATAGAAAATGCTAGAAAATTATGGAAAAATATATATGACCTATTTCTCTGTGTCATGTTGCTTGATTAATCTTCTTAGCATGTTTTCATGCTCGGCATATTATTTCTTGTTATATAGTAATCGTGAAAATACATGGTATTAAACAGAAAAGCATGAAAAATGCTAGCAGAATTCTAGATAGCATTTGGGAGTTTCATGTCTCTGTATTCATTTTTCTAGCTTTATACCATGATTAATTCATGTTGAAAGTTATGTTTCTGTTAATTGGTAATTCTGAAAATTGCTTAATGATTAGCAGAAAAGTTAAAAAATGCTAGGAAAATTTCAAAGAGTATACTGAAAGCTCCACATCTCTAGATTCATTGTCCTAGCGTAATTCCATATTGATATAAGCTGAAATTTATTTTCGTGTTAATGGTAATTCTGAAAATTGCTGAATAATTAGCAGAAAACCATTAAAATTACTAGGAAAATTCTGGAAGACCTTAGATAATTATCTACTGAATAGATATAGACCAAGCTTTACAGATTGAAGAGTGAGCATGCAATATATGATTTTACCAGTAGTAAAAGTTATTTTGTATAAATAGAATAGGATATGTTAGATATCGCAAAGAGGGAATTTATCAAGCTTGCTCTGAATGGCAATGAATACCTTACCCGTGCAATCAATACTAAGATTAATCTGATAGCTCAATCTTTTGGAGCTACTATTTTCCTAGCCTGATGCTGGTACTCCTACTCTTCCCGTAGCCGTCAGATATACAGCTTTCCACCTCTTGAGGCACCATCTTCATACAGACCTGAAGGCCAAATAGTTGATGGAAGTGACTAGTAGATATTTTTGAATTCCTTGAAGGAAAAATATATAACTAGCAAAGTTCCACCCTATTGCCAGAAGCACAGTGCGAATGGATCCTCCCGTGCTTTCAGGATATGCACCTTCCACCTCAGAGCAAGCTTTGAAGTATTTTAGGATATGCTTTCAGGATATGAAGATACTACTGTAATAGTATCGTTATGCCAAGTAGTAGAAGTATTTCGAGCTTATATGTATTTGCTAGAAGCAGAAAAACATGATGAACTCCTAGTGAAGAATTATCACATATTTTCTAGTGGGAGCCTTGCAGTGCCCAAAGCACATGCAAATGCTCAGTAGGCTAGCAATAGTTGTGGCCGCAGAAAAGGGTAAATGGAAGAAAGGAGATAAGGGAAAGAGGAAATCCATAGTGGAAAAGTAAAGATAAAGAGTCAGGGACTTCCAGAAGTAACACTGCAAACCCTGAATAACTGTGGTTTAGGTATGAGTGTATTGACTGTTGGTCATGCAACTATTGCATCTCAAAGCATGTGGTAGACCTTTATACAAAATCCACAAGAAAAGTCAATAAGACCTGGGTAAATAATGTTGAATCATACTTCACCGTTCAACCTGTTGTTGACACGAGTGCTAAGAAGTGTGATAATATGATTTTTGAAATTATAAAGTTTGAGGAGTCCTAGAAGGACATATATGGCTCATAGCGAGATCTGGATTAGTCTCCTAGGTATTCCTTCACTTTGCTAGTCGACGTCACAGATTCCTTATAAGTCTCATTATCAGTTTAGCATATTCCTAAATGAACATTTGGTCTACGCTCCTGTTGAGCGATTATATTTAAAATCGAATAAATTGATATTTCCTAGATATTAGTTTAATTGTGCTATGTTTGTTCCATATTCTACAATTTGTTCCTGATGCAACAAGTGTTTGATTGATAAATTATGTTTCTAATATAGAACAAAGTATATTCTGATAACAGAGGAGAAAATCTGATGGGGACGGCGATCCCGATCTTTCGGTGAGATGATGATACGTCAATTTGGGGGTGTTGATGGCACCGAATTTAGGGCTTCCTATCAAATAGGTTGGGAGCTTCACAATCGCAATGCCAAAACCACACAGATACAAGATCCAATGATCAGTAGTTCTAGCAGGAAATTGAGAACCCGCAAGAACAAAGTATGAAGCAATCTGAAAATATAATATTGAGATCAAAAGAAACAACTTGAGGTTCTGTTTCTCGGCTCGGGCGGTCTAGTCGACATGCGCAAACATGAGGAGGGACACACACACGGGGTCTACCAAACACAAAAAAACCTAAAAAAAGAAGAACAGGGGTGAAAACCCTAAACAAAGGGGTACCCACACAAGGGGGGGCACCTAAGGGGTGTGCGGCAGCCAGGAGAGGTGCACGGCCAAGGGGAGGGGAAAACCCTAAGAGTACATGGGCCTTGGGCCCAAAAGAAAGGTGGCACAGCACCCGGAATTTCTGTCTCGTGAGATTGTTCTGTGATTTCCTGTCGTTCCAGGAGGAATTTAGCCTTAGGACTAGATCCATTGGAAAGGTTATCTCGATACCTTTCAAACGAGTAGTCGAATGTTGAAAACGGAGTTCGGATGTGGTCATGGCGTCCGTTTGAAGTACTGCTGCTCCTGGATGGCCGAACCGGACTTGGCGACGTATTGGACTTGATCTTGGGCCTTCCTTAGTGCATGGGCTGTCCTCGGTGGATGTTCTTGATGTGCTGGTCCAGCAAAGGTGGGTGGAAAGGCCTTGCTTCCGGATTAAGCCCTTCAGGCGTCGTAGACGAAGTAACGGCCGAAACAGCGACGGTCGGGGACGAAGTAGAGGTCGTAGGGGAAAAGGGGCAGCGGTTGTATCCTTGGTTGTGATGTCCTCATCAAAATCTATCTAGAAGACAATTATGACACACTAAGTAAATTGGAATTATTATGACTATTGCCAGAATCGATACTCTCATAGTTGGCACTAGAAGAAGGCAACGTATCCTGTGCACACAGGCCTTCCCGTGTACACACCGTGCACACCAACTAACAAAAGTCACGAAAAGTTCTAAAAAAATTGTTGATGTACGTCATAGATTGCCCTACCTATGTATGAAATTTCAAGATCAAATATATCAAGAGTTCAAAGAGAAATTACAAGTTTAAACTCTTTAAACTTGTCAGAATTTTCTCTTTTTTCTAACTCTTGATATATAATGAATTTGAACCTACAATTTTATACATAGGTAGAGCAATCTATGAAGTACATCTCCAATTTTCTTTAGAATTTTTTGTGACTTTTGTTAGTTGGTGTGTACGGTGTGTACACAGGAAGGCCTGTGTGCACAGGATATGTTGCCCTAGAGGAATGCCATATTATACCCTGAGTCCAGTTGTACTCTCTTAAGTTTCAAAGACATTGGTCTGAACCGTTTCAAAATGGAGACAAAGAATGAGGATGATACAAAATACCTACTTATGACTAAGTTTAATAGGTGTAATTAACGTGTGGTTAAAAAGGTACATTCATTCTCCTCCGGGTTATACTATGCACATATAAAACCGAAGTTTATGCTGCGATAAAAACCCAGTAATATTTAAGATCTAGTAGATCGGCTGGGTTATCCTGAGTTGAATATGAAAAAGAAGAGTAATTATAATTCTGTTGGCCATAGCATAAAGTACTTTTCTAGACCTGAAGTTTCCTTATGCTCTGGTTGTGCTAAAGGAAAGCTCATACTTAGATCTTCTTACTTAAAAAGTTTGGAAGGAATCACTGAATTTCCTGGAGAAAATTCAAAGTGATATATGTGGATTTATTCAGTCCCTGTCGTACTCCTTCTAAGAATTTTTATGGTACTGATAAATGTTTCTACTATATGGTCCTACGTAGGTCTCTTATCTACTAGGAACCATGCTTCTACCAAATTTAATTGCCCAAGTTATTAAGAGCCTACTTTTTAGAAGAAAGAATCAAGTCTATTTGAATAGTCAATCCTGGAGAGTTTATCTCAAAGCATTTAATGATCATTATATGGCTCTGAGAATTAATGTAAAATATATTGTACCTAATGTCCACACTTAAAATGACCATGCATAGTCATTATATTAAAAGGAACTGAATGATCGAAATGGCGAACAGAGGGGGGTGAATGGTCGCAATCAAATTTTTCCACACATAGTATTCCAAAAAACTAACACAAAAGATTGCCCAAAAAGGTGGAGGTTCTTGAGAGGGAAAACTAGTACTCTTCAAGAGTAGGAGAGAGTACCAGACCCAAAAGTTCCTCATGAACAGATACTTCAACCCAGAACAAGAATCACAAGAACTTTTGATCGGCTAAACAAAACTCGTAGAAATTTGGTAGATGAGATCATGGTTCACCAAGAAACTTGATTCCCGAACTGATCACCGAGATTGATCTCAAAGATTCGACCTTTCTGTCCGAGAAGAAAGAACACTTTAAGAAAAGCAGAAAGAATAGGGAATTCGGTGTAAGGCTTGCTCCTGATTAAAAAAAAACAAAAAGATCTGGAAAGTTTAAACATAGCAAGCTAGAGGCGCATAGAAATGAAATATAAGATCAATCAACTCAAGAACGCAAAAGACGCAAGAGAGAAAGAATGCAGATGGAGAAGAATCAACTTGCGTGAAGTAAATTTGCGTAACTTAAATTGCAGAAAGTAACTTGCATAAAGTAAATGATAGAAGGAAAAATGCAAGTATTGAAATCTTTGATATGTATCTTGTATTCCTGGAAGGGAGGTTACACAGCCACATACACAAAAGTGGGCAAAGCTCAACAGAGCACTCAAAAACCTCTAAAACCCTTCTGGGATCCATCTTCATGGAAGGCAACCCCTCCACACATATTTATACAACTCTCGAGCCACCTACCACCCTTAGATGCAGCCCTCAACCCTAGAGTCTCATCCAAGGGCTAGGAAGAGCCCACTCAGATAGCTTGCAAAGGGAAACCCTAAACCCACTAACACGGGGTTTTCTTGCACAGCTCTCAAAGCATACTACTAGACCCGCTATTCCTATTAACTAGACTGTACACCAACAGTCCTCATTGATCCTTACAGCATCTAGCTAGTATCTGCTCCTTTCCTTGCCTTCTTGGCTTGCCCGAACTCCATCTTCGGTCATCTTTCGGTGATCTCCCAACCATTCTGGACCTCCGACGTTCATTGCCTAGTCCCTATCAACTTCCGCCTCACCATGACCCAGCACCGTTGTCCTGCAACCATCAAAGACAAGGAAACCTTTCACATAGCAATGCCCATAATCATATTGGTTGATTATCTCAAAATAGTCAAACACCACTTAACCACAACCAATCAGCAAACCCATATACTCAAGCCACCCGGCTGAAACGCTTAACTAGCCACATGGCTAACCACTCAGTTAATCACCTGGTTAACCACTCGACTAACTACCAAATACCCTAAGGACGATTACCAGCGCCCCAAAGAAGATTCTCAGAAACTTAGACATGGCTACTTTACTGAGTCCTTGACAAACCTTTTCCCTGCAGCAGAGTACTCAACCAAGAAGGAAACATGTCAAGAAGCTAAAAGCACTACAACAAGGACTGGAGGCACTCGGCCTTCACCAAGGGAAGAAAACTAGTCAAAAAGCTAGACACACTTAGCAAAGACAGGAACCACTTCGAACACAGTACTTAGCAAAGAGACTAGTCAGAAAGCTAGAGGAACTCAGCAAAGGCTGGTAGCACTCGGCACTTAGCACTCAGCCAAGGAAAAAAGCTAGTCAAGAAGCTACAGGAACTCAGCAAAGAAACACGACTTGGTTGAAAACTTATCAAAATGCTCCAAGACAAATTTAACTCGGATCAACCTTTCAATCTAGTCAGCTACTCATCAGATCAACCTCTAATCTAGTCAATTAGTCATCACACACAGGTATAGACCTCCACATGGTCTTTCAATCTCCCCCTTGATGAGTATATTGACAAACACATAGAAAAGGCATAAGATGAGCTTGAGCAAAAGAAAACATTTTGATTACAAGACTGAAACTTGGAAGGAAGTGAAAACAATAGATTATAATCAAGTCGATAACAAAAACTCCAAAACCATATTGAGGATTCCAAGATGCCTTTTTGGATAACTTCTCTCCCCCTTTTGTCAACATAGGCATCAAGATAGCATTTACTGTTCTCTCCCTCTTTTTGATTTTATGCAAGAAATGCAGCATAAGGGAGCTTTGAATATTATCCGAGTGACCAACAAGACAAGTTATAATGCCAAGCTGAGATTAAGGAAAAATAGACTAAGCTACGGTACGTCCAAGCGCAAGTAGACATTTTGCTGGCAAGAGCTTTGAAACCATGTCATTTTTAGTAAGAAGGAACATGAGCAACACTTGTCATTAGTTTCAAAACTAGAAGCAAAGCCATTCAAGGAATCAAATAGAAAACCTAGAGTTCAACCTACTCAACACTTTGGGGAATTTAGAAGTTCATACAAAGTCCTTCGAGCTTATTTTTTTTTTTCATTGTGTGCAATTTTTTTTTGAGTCTGTGAAAGACATAGCGAGGTGCAAATGTTTGATATCATTTGCATTCTTTACCCACATATGTTTTTTTATAAAGCAATTGACACAAGCCATATTCGATCATCTTAAGAGGGACTCTCAAGAGAATGATCTTGGTCATACACAACACATTCCAAGTTCTTCTCAAGTGCAATAAGAAGCCATCTTGTGAATGTGAGGTATTGAGTCTAATGCGCACAAAAAGAGTCAATTTTGCTTCACTTTTATTTTAGCATTTTCATTGTCAAGGTACTGAAGGACTCAAATATAGATCAAACAAGGTTCACCCAAGTTGCTATAGGGACTCTAGAGAATTACAGAATTTCACAAATCATGGCAAATACACCTAGAGAAGAAACTTAGCAAGTAAACACAACATGTTTTATCAAGTTTTTCATTTAAAGCTTACTTTTCAATTTTGCAAGCTTAACAAGATAAATGAACTTGGACATATCTAAGCAAGTAATTTTCTTCATAATATAGCATGGTGTATAAAATGAAACATGGATCATTAGCATAATAGACAAAGCTCATAAAATGAAAAATCAAGTCTATATGCAATGCACGAGACAAAATTTTAAACTCCCCCTCAACATGTGATTCAATTTTTTAAGTACAAAATTGGTTTCAGTAGAGTTATTAACAAGATTAAGCTCAAGAAGGATATCAATTTGAAGAAACCAGAGGTAACTCAACAAAAAGACCAGAAGTTCAGAACAGGAAGGAGAATGCAAGAAACAGACTTCGGACTTCTGGGTAGCAAGAGAGAAGAGAACTCAAGATAATGCAAGAAGAATCAACAAACACCTAGATAGCGAAGAGGAGAAAGAAAAGACTGAAATAAGATATAATACATAATATACAGATCAGCTCCCCCTCATAGATGGCTGTAAGGGCACACAACCCCAAGCTCACTCCTCAAGACAACAAACCTAGAGCTATCCAAAGGCTTGGTGGTCACTCTCTAGAAACTGAAGCACTATATCTCCTTTCTCCATATGGTCTCTAAGGAAGTTATATCTAACATCAATGTGCTTAGTCCGGGAGTGTTGCATTGGGTTTTTGGCAATGCAAATAGCAGAAGTGTTATCACAAAAAAGTAGAACACTCTCTATCTTTAACCCAAAGTCCCGCAAGGTCGAACTCATCTGGAGTACCTGGCTACAGCAATTGGCTGCAACAACAAACTTGGCCTCAGCGATATACTGTGCAACACCAGACTGCTTCTTAGATGACCAAGATACAAGGGAAGTGCCAATGAATTGGCAGTGCTAGAAGTGGTCTTCCTATCTATCCTACAGTCGGCAAAGTTCTTCAGAAAAGGCTCTAAGGGATAGACAAGAAGAAGAAGAGTACCAAATACCATAATCAATGGTAGCTCGAAGGTACCTGAAGATGCGCTTCACCGCGTGGCGATGAGAGGCGCGAGGAGAGCTTGAAAGCGAGCGCACATACACACGACAAAGTGTATATCCGGCTGAGAGGCAGTGAGATATAAGAGAGAGCTAATCATGCTCCAGAACTCCTTCTGATCAGCAGGCTCACTATCCTCATCAGACTCGAGGACAGCAGTGGTGGCCATAGGAGTTGTCGGCGGTTTTCACCAACCAGCTATTATGCCTCGACAGGGTCCGAGGTTCGATAGAGGGGATCTTTGTGGATGGACACCTATGAGCTCTCCCAGGGGATCCACGTAGATGAGGATTCAAGAACACACCGATATACCTAGGTTCAGGCCCCCAATGTGGGTAACAGCCCTACGTCCTGCTTCTACTCTTGTTAATGTGATTTGAAGGGATTACCCACGCACAATTTACACTCTGGGTTCTTCTTGAGCTCTCTCAGTGCTGTTCCTGTTCTCGCTCTTATAATTCCATTGCAAATTTTCACCTTGTTATATAAATTCAATTATTGCTTCTTTGCTTAATAAAAATAATAAATCATTCTTATTCCACACTAAAATGATTTTTAAAAAATAAAATATGGTTATAAATGCACAACTAGTATGTTAGTAGTCTATTACACCAAAAGAAAGCAAAGCAATCCATTCACGGATACAAGGCATTAATATAGACCTTCCATGTCAACCAGACACCAACTTGCTTGGTGATGCCTTATATAAATACGAAGAACTGATTGTTGATCATGAGCTAGCTACCCATAAATTGGCACACACACACACACATATATGATGCATGCAAATTGTACAGGTAATACTCAACAATGAATTTTTGTTGTCGCTGTAGAGTTTGAACAGAAAATATGGAGCAATAGGAGAACCACTAGAGGGATGAGAAACTAGTATGTTAGAAGTCTATTACACCAAAAGAAAGCAAAGCAATCCATGCACGAACACAAGGCATCAATTTGGACCTTCCATGTCAACCAGACACCAACTCGCTTGGTGATGCCTTATATAAATACAAAGAACTGATTGTTGATCATGAGCTAGCTACCCATTGGCATTCATACACACACACACACACACATATATATATATATGATGCATGCAAATTGTATAGGTAATACTCAACAATGAATTGTTGTTGTCGCTGTAGAATTTGAACAGAAAATACGGAGCAAGAGGAGAACCACTAGAGGGATGAGAAACTAGTATGTTAATAGTCTATTACACCAAAAGAAAGCAAAGCAATCCATCCATAGACACAAGGCATCAATTTAGACCTTCCATGTCAACCAAGCACATCGCCTCGTAGCTCCGCCTCTCAGTGTACTGAACGCTCTCTTGGCAGCCATACTTCTTGAACTTGCAGGGGCTGGCCAAGCTAGCCAGGACCTTCTCCAACGGTCGGCACATGATGTCGCCGATGGGCTCACTTCATAATGAAGCATGCTCGTTCATGCCGACATAAATTCCTTCACGCAGTGTGATGTCCGTTCCTACCTGATCATTAAGACAAGAGATAATGCTAATTAGCAAAGTTATTAATTGTGCTGGTGTATGAACAAAGTGTAAGTATCTCCATGCTTGTATGTTGGAGCAATCAAGACACTACAGTGTATGATAAAGAAATCTCGAGCTCGATACTTCCCATGAACACTTGAGCTTGTATGGCATGAAGCAAATCACACACTCCAGTGTGTTAGGTTTGATGAAGAAGGTCATGGCTACTGTCTCCTCTTCATCGTGCCGTGTGGTTGGCTTGGTTGCTTTCTTAGGCGTATCCGCCGTCTTGTTCAGCATGCAGCGTCTATGGACTTGTTTGCACTCCTTTTCTACATCAATCCCTGGATCACATACCCCAGCACCGATGGTTCAGTTAGGGGAGATGCATACAAAAGAACTACTCTCTCTATGTGAGACGAATGAAGGGAAAAAGGAAACCTACACGTTTGCATCCTTATTTGCTAACATAGTTTGTTTTCACAAGTGATCCTTCACTATGATTGCAGCGTACGTAGGGAGATTCATCTATATCATTCAAGACACTAATGTCTATGTCCACCGTGAAAGGAGGCAGCTCGTCGAACTAATTATACTCTTCTTCGGCCGTGACGCTCTCAACTCCAACAATCCTTCTTTTACTTGGAAGAACCACGTGGCACCTTAGCTGATCGCTACTGCTAGTCTTCTCCTTCTGCTTTTTGTCCTTCTGCTTTTTTCGTTTGCTATCCATGTCCATCACATAGAATACCTATGTTACATCATTAGCGAGCACGAACGGTTCGTCCCTATAGGCCACTTGCTTGAGGTCCATGGTTGTCATACCGTACTCGTCGATCTCTATGGCTATCAGTTTGACCCATTGGCACCCAAACAGAGGGACTTTTAAGGATCCATACTGAGCTCAGATATCTCCTCTATGAACCCATAGTAAGTGTCCATCTTTCCATTTTTGTCCAAGGCATCTATACGGATGCCGCTATTTTGGTTGGTGCTCTTGCTATCCTGGGCCATCGTGTAAAATGTGTACCCATTTATCTCATACCCTTGGAATGATACAATTATCATGGACGGTCCCCAAGCCAAGAGTTTCAACTGTTCATCGTCTCTCTGGTTGCCCAACAGTTGCTTTTGTAACCAACTACCGAAATGATCCATTTGCTCGACTGCGATCCACTTATCTGACTTCTGTGGGTATTGGTCGCGTAGACTCGTCTTGTGATCATAGATATACGGAGCCACTATAGTTGCTTGTTTCAATACCGTGAAATATGCTTGATTAAATGAAAGTAGATCATCGCTATAGGATTCTTTTCTCCCTAGAGTCCCTTTTCCTTGTAGCCTCCCCTCATGGCGTGATACAGGGACGCTAATCGGATTCAGATCATCAATGTAATTAACATTGTCGATGATCGGAATCGCCTGACCGCAAATGAGTGAAGGGTTAGAGTGAAAGAGGGACCCAAAATGACCTCCACTCACCGAAGGAGTACGATCGCTACTTCGTTGGTCGGGGAAAGAGAAAAACGAGCAAGACACAGAGAGTTATACTGGTTCGAGCCCCTGTGAAGGTAAAAGCTCTACTCCAGTCTTGCCCTGAGGCAAGGAATTTACTATGTTCGAGTACAAATGTTTGCTCTCTAGCCTGAGCTCTGGTGAACTCGGTGTTTGTGGAGTCTACTGCCTTGCCCTTTGAGCTGAGTGCCTCAAGGGGTTTTATACTACTCCCGGCCATTACCAGAAATGACCAGGAGAAATTCCCGGAGTAGTGGCCTGATGCGTACTGAAGTTGGGTTGTAACCATCCCGGATCTGACGCTCACGTCCGCCTTAACTCCGGCATTCAAGGTCTTGGTAACTGTCGAGTAAGCGCACTCCTTGGAACCTGGAAAAAACTCCCCTGAGTGGGAGTTGAAATCCTTGCCCCAAGCTCAAGGTCGTGTGGGAGCCGCGCAGCCTAGGTCGTGGTCAGAGACTTTGCGGCTCAACCCCAAGCTAGGGGCCCCGTTGACCATGCGTTGACCTGTCAGAGATTTCCCTATCCCTGACAGCTAACCCCCGAGGCTCAAGGTCATGTCAGGCATTTGGGACGACGCCGAGCCTCATGATTTGAATAGAGGGGATGGTCTTCTGGTCACCCCAAGCTCATGGTCGAGATCGAGCAGAGAACAATGAAAGGGCCCTAGTATCGCTACACCTGGCACCCCTTGGACTTGAAAATCTTGGTACGGACATGATCGAGCAGCAAATCCGCCTGTAACGCCTCGATCCCACCGCTTGATCCTTAATTACGCCTGTCGAATCACCACCGGCACACCTTTTGAGATGCCTTAACCTCCAGCCAGCAACGAACAGGGCTTATAAAACCCGAGCCAACAGCGACCCGAAAATCTCCCGGCTTCCCTCATCTTTTGTCTTCCATCCTTCTGCTTGAGCCTCCCCCCCTTCTTCCGTCCAAACATCAAACGACTACCATGGCCAAGCTCAGAAAGAGCTCTCTATCGATGACGAGGTTGAAGGAGCTTGAAGGCCGCAGGTTGCTGGACCCAGCGACGTGGCGGCTGCCAGGCGGAGAGACCGAGCTGCAGCCACGGGACGATGAGCTCATTAGCACCGAGCATTACATGCTCTTCGGTCTGCGGATGTTGGAGAGCGACTTCCTGGCGGCAGTTTTTGCCCAATGCGAGATTGAACTTATCAGTCTGGTGCTGAATTCTATCCTCCTCCTTTCCATCTTCTCCCATCTGTGCGAGGGGTTCCTTGGGATCCTTCCCTCCCCCTCTCTTTTCTTTCAATTCTTTTCCATATTCCGCAGCGGGAAGGAACCCATGGTCGGGCTTCCTTGGTCCTTCCCTAAAATCTGCTCTCGAGACTCCCTCAGCCTGTGGACCAAGCGGTGGTTCTACTTGAAGAGGGGTGAAGATGGCACGCTGGCATACGACGGAATCCCCATCACCGGCAAGAAGCAGACCCCGGAGGCGGATGACCTGGAGATCGACCAGGAGGCCATCGCTGCCATCCACATCTGTGCCACGCATGACCTCACCGGGCAGGCCATCGCTAACGATTTCTTGCGAGGCCAGGTGTTCACTCTACGGAAGAGGGTGCACCCATTCTTCGAGATCAAAGGTCGCGACGACCTCACTCGGGAGGGTACATCTGGTAATTCTTTCTGTTCTATAGCTTGCTCGAGTTCACTCTTTGGACTTCTCTTACAACTTTGTCTTTCCAGCAGCGCCGAAGGAATCCTGGATCGTGGCCAGGATGACCGAGATGTTCGGGAAGGCAGCGCATGACTACACCATTGACGACCCTGTCCTGAAGAACGTGCTGCGCCGGAGCATTGAGGTAAGTCAATTCGGGTTAAGTCTTAATTTGTGTAAGCTCAGGGCTTTCCCTAACCTTTAGATGTACCCGCAGGACAACCAAGAGTTGTTTCAGACGGTGAAGAGGATGCTACCGCTGCCTAGGGTGAACAGAGGCAAGAAGGCAGGCAAAAGGCCACTCTTGGACGGAGTAGGCGGCAAGGACTCGAAGAAACAGCACATCAAATGGGGTGACCACGCAATGGTAAGCTTTCCCATGATCGAGCCCCCGAGTTCTTGTTCGTGCTTCTTCGTTCTCTGACATACCCTTCTTCTTGTAGCAGCAAAGTGCTACGGCCGTCGCCAGAACTTCGAGTCCTCAGGCGACCCAAGGGCCCTGACCGCAGGGCCCTAGTTCTTCTGCGACGGGAGACCTGGAGCCACCGCGGGCTCCGAGGTCTTTAGCTCAAGGCACTCGAAGGGGCGATGCCTCTTCACCCTCGGGGCACCGAGGTCCTCGCCAGCCCCCTGCGAAGCGGAGGCTGTTGACTCAAGTACGCCATCATCTCTTCAATTGCACAATTTCCCTTTCACCTTTAGCTTAGTAGTTTTTCCTTATCGCAGACCCTGAGTGCTCGAGCTCAACCCTTGCCCATCCTGACCATGTCTGTTGTCTAGGGTGAGTCTGAATCCGAGTAGGAAGAAGAAGCCTCCTACAAGCTGGTCCCCTGCTGGCATGCGGGCCAGAATCGCCCCCCCACAGGCCCACAAAGTTGGGTCGTGGCTCGCGAGTCTGAGCAAGAGCTTGACGACCCAGTCGAGGATGAGACTTCGCCCACGGCCGACGAAGATAGCTTCGATGATGCCGTGGCCTCCGAAGCTGACGCCAGCCTAGCCCAAGCTGCCTCAGAGGACGACGCTCAGGACACCTCAGCTACTGCAGCCGAGGCTACCCATGCCATGCCTGTCGTGGTCGTCCTGACCATCGTGGCAAGGGCAAGCCCAGCCGTCAATGTTGATCGCATCTTGGTTGGGGCCAGCGTGGAAGGTCGCGCCGAAGACCGGGCCAAGACCTCCGTGGGAAAGGGAGCTGGGGATGCTCCGACCATGAGGTCGAGGCCAATCCAGTTGTTGGAACCGAGCCCGGGGGCATGTCGAGTCCCCTGGTGGAAGAAGCCTGAGATATGGCTGCCATCGGCGAAGCGCCAGGAGATCTTCGCCCAAGCGCCTCAGCTGCGGTAGAGGACAATACTGCACCCGAGGCGTCGAGCAGTATGTCCGCTTGTCCTCAACGCGCGGTCTTCGAAAATGGCTCAACAAGGTACGAAACCTCCTTTCGATCATGTTGAATCTTTGCTCAATACCTTTTACCTAGATAGTGTTCCCTTTGAACTTTCGCAGGCCGTCGACCTCGTCGCTCAAGGGCTGTAGGGTCTTTAGATGCATTTCGATGACATGAAGACCTTGTTCGACCTGGTGGAGGAGTGAGAGAAGCAGAGGCTCCAGCTCGAAGAGGCTCTGGGGATCTAGCAGGAGGAGGCCATGCGTAAGACGGCGGCCCACTCAGCCGAGCTTGTAGCCCTCCGCCAAACAATTAAGGCGCTCGAGGCCACCCATGCATCTGAGCCCGAGCATGCCATAAACACTAAGCGCAACCATACGCTCAAGGCCGTGGAAGGGGAGTGTGCACGATCAACCAAAGTGCTTGAGGCCGAGCGAGCTAAGGTGGAGGAGATGAAGAAGGCGACCGCGGAGCAAGCAGCCGTCCTGTCAAAGGCCTCCCACGGCTCGAGGCTAAAGTCACCGAGCTCGAGGAGAAACTGGGGAGAGCGAGCAAGACGGCGAAGAGCACCCTGGCCCAACTACAGGACGAGCGAAGCTGCGCCGCCCAGTCCGCGGATCAAGCCCTTCGACTCCAAGGCGAGCAGTCGACCTTAAGGGCCAAGGTCACCGAGCTTGAGCAAGAAAAACTTGCCCGCGACATGGCCGACCTGTAGATAGGGTTGGACCTGACAACTTGCAAGTAGAGGTTTGTAAAAGATTAATGAAACAAAGTCATTTTGACAAAATGAGCTTGCATCTCTGTTTGTTCCCTTTTATTCTTTTTTCTTTTTTGTCGTGTATTTAGCCTTTTGCCTTCGTCTAGCCCCCGTTGTGACCAAGGTCGAACAACGCCCGCCTTGAATGCAAGTGTAGAAACCTGTAAAGCTATGACCTGTTAGGCCGATAAAAGGTCCACAGGGGAAACTGCTAAGCACAAAACATGCATATGATAAGAGATTTAGCCTCGAAAGTGTTAAAGTTGTTTTTAGATTAGATTCCCGAACCACGACCTCGATTCGTGCTTGCTTGATGTTTCCAAATGTGAAGTTAGTTCGAACCCTGGTGCAGGGGGAGCTAGGATGCGAAGAGATTCGGCTTACAGGTAGCTCGACCCCTGGGGGTGAATTTTAAGCTCGCAACATTTGAGTCAAGATCTAAAGCACTTATACGCAGGTCGTATTCAGAAAGAATCTCAAATTCGAATTCAGTACGAACATGGAAGAAAGAAAGAAAGAAAACAGAGACCAACATAGCCAATGAATAATAAACTTTATTGAAGTTTGAGACAAAAGCGTTACACATAAAATTTACAAAGTTGATCAATGTTCCACGAGCTCGAGAGCTCTCTGCCATCGGGCATCGCTAGCCGGTAAGCCCCCGTGCGATTTGTTGAAACAACTCTATAGGGGACCTCCCACCGCGGGGATGACTTGTTGGTGTTGGACGAGCCCTGAATTCGTCTTAGGGCTAGGTCCCCAACAAAGAGCTCCCTAGGTCATACCGATTGAGATGCATGTCTGCGAAGAGCTTACAGGTAATGCGATGATCGTAGCAGTGAACGGCATCTTACTTCTTCTGCTAGGGTAAGGTCGAGGGACCGTTCTTGCTCGAAGTCGACTTGGTCGACCAATCTGACCCTAGCAGAGCTCAACGTGACCTCTGGAGGCAGGACGGCTTCAGTACCGAATATAAGCTGAAAGGGTGTGGACCCTGTTGCTCGGCTAACCGTGGTACGAATAGACCATAAGACAGTGGGAAGTTCGTCCACCCAGGTCTTGCCGTGTCGTTCGAGCTCATCTGATACTTGTTTCTTGACGCCTTGAACGATCTGTCCGTTGGCGCGTTCTATTGCTCCATTGCTTTGCGGATGCCCTACCGAAGCATAACATACTTTGGTGCCAATGTCTTCGCAATATTCTTGGAACAGTTCACTGGTAAACTTTGTTCCATTATCAGTAATAATTTGCATGGAACTCCATACCTGATGACCACGAACAAAAGGAAAAACTTGACAGCCGCATCAGCCGAGATGGTCGAAACAGGTTCGGCCTTGATCCACTTGGTGAAGGTGTCAATGGCGACTAATAAGAACTTCTTCCCGCCGACCGCTTGAGGGAAGGGGCCGAGGATGTCCAGCCCCCAGGTCGAGAAGGGCCAAGCGAGCTGGATGGTTTGGAGTGCATAGGCAGGTTGGTGCGACTTTCGAGCATGGAATTGACAGGCTCGACAGGCACGGATGATGTCGCGAGCATCCTGAAGCACCATTGGCCAATAGAACCCCATGCGGAAGGCCTTTCTAACCATTGTCCTAAAAGAAGAATGCACTCCACAGAGATCTGAGTGGATGTCATTTAATAGATACTTACCCTCCTCTGTGGTGATGCATTTCGTTAGGACTCCAGAAACATTCCGACGATAAAGTTTACCATCAACGAGCTTGTACGAACTCACTCGGCGCTTGATCATGCTTGTCGTAGCGGGGTCGGACGGAAGTTCTCCTCAAGCCAAAAAGTTGTGGATTGTTTCAGCCCATGAGGGAATACCTTCAATGAGGATGATCGAGACCTCCTGGTCTGAAATTGAAGGCGTCGCCAGGGTCTCCAAGATGACGTCCGGAGGAATTTCATCGTCGGATGACCCGAGCTTGGAGAGGAAATCAGCGTTGGAGTTGTCCTTCCTAGGCACATGCTTGATTTCCATGTTTTGGAACCACTTCTCCATCTTACGCACTTCGGCGAGGTATTTGGTCATGGAACCCTCCGAGCATTGATAGCCTTTGTTGAATTGGTGGACGACGAGCTGGGAGTCGCCCTTGACGATCAACCAGCGCACACCTAGCGCTTTACAAGCTTGAAGTCCTGCCAGGAGAGCTTCGTACTCTACTGCATTATTGGTTGCCGGAAATCCAAAACGAACAACATACCTCAGTTTATCGCCTTGCGGGGTGAGAATAAGGATTCTAGCCCCCGAGCGCTTGAAGGATCTAGAGCCATCAAAGTACATGAACCAGGGTTTCTCCACCTTGACCTCGAGCTCGGGAGCCGACTGCAATATCTGCTCGACCACAAAGTCGGCAAGCACCTGCGACTTGATGGCCGTGCGCGCCACAAACTAGACGTCGAACACAGCCAACTCCATGGCCCACTTGGCGATGCGACCTCCAGCCTCTGGATTCCTTAGTATCTCCCCAAGCGGGAAGTTGCTCGGGACGACCACGGAGTGAGCCTGGAAATAATGCCGGAGTTTGCGCGAAGCCATGAGGACAGCGTACAGCAATTTCTGGACCTAGGGTAACACTCCATCGGACCATGAAGAACTTCGTTGACGTAGTAGATCGGGTGCTACCATGCATCCCGCTCGGCCACCAAGATGGCGCTGGCAGCCTGGGTGGTGGCCGCGAGGTAGAACAACAGTTTTTCACCTGGCTGCGGAGTCGTGAGCAAAGGTGGACTTGAAAAGTATACCTTTAGCTCGTCGAAGATTGTTGTGCTTCGAGCGTCCACTCAAAATTTCCTTGTTTACGCAAGCCCTTGAAGAATGGCAACCCACACTCGCCGAGTCTCAAGATGAACCAACTGAGGGTGGCCATGCGGCCGGTTAGGCACCGCACTTGCCTTACTGAGCTCGGGGGAGCCATCTTCTCGATCACCTCGATCTTCTCTGGGTTCGGACCGACCCCCGAGCCCCGGATCATATAGCCGAGCACTTTGCCTGAAGTAGCACCAAATACACATTTCTTGGGATTAAGCTTGATCCTATGCTTGTTCAGGTTGGCGAAGGTCTCTTCGAGGTCTTGAACGTGATTGTCTTTGGAAGAGCTCTTGACAATGATGTCATCCACGTAGACCTCGAGGTTGCAGCCGATCTAAGGGTCGAACACCTTGGTCATCAGGTGTTGGAATGTCGCGCTGGCGTTGCGGAGACCAAAGACATAGTCGTGTAACAGTATGTGCCAAATGGTGTGATGAATGATGTCTTGCTCTCGTCGTCGACCGCCAACTTGATTTGATGATACCAGGAGTAGGCGCCCAAAAAGCTCAACATCTTGGCGTTCACAGTGGAGTCGATGACCTGGTCGATGCGTGGAAGGAGAAAGTTGTCTTTCGGGCACACCGAATTTAAGCCTATGTGGTCGACGCACATCCGCCACTTCCCACCTTTCTTCTACATGATGACCGGGTCGGCCGACCATTCAGAGTAATCGATCTCATGAATGAAGCCGGCCTTCAGAAGTTTGTCGAGGTTCTCCCTGATTATGGCAACCTTCTCGGGAGAGAAATGACGTAGCTTCTGGTGTACGGGCCGACAGTCAGACCGCACTTGCAATCTGTGCTCGACCACCTCCCTCGGGACACCCAGCATGTCTGCCGGTTCCCAAGCAATTATGCTCTTGTTGGCGCGAAGGAAGGTGACGAGCTCGAGTTCCTATTTGGAACTCAGCCCGGCCGAGATGTGAACACACCTGGTCGAGTCGCCATCTTCGAGCGGCATAGCCTTCGTCGACCCACTAGGCTGGATCGCTGACTTCTGGCGGGCACTCTTCGTAGTTAGCTCAGGACGTCACTGGGGCAACATACTGGTGAGGGCCAAGGCCTTGGTCTCACATCCGTGCGCCGCCTTGAGATCGCCCCGCATCGTGATGACGCCATTAGGGCCTGGGAGCTTCATGCAACAGTGGTCATAATGGTTGGCCGCCATGAACTTGATTAACGCCGGTCTCCCAAGGATGGCGTTGTATGGGAGATCTCCTTCGACCACCTCGAAGGTATTGAGCTCGGTGCGGAAGTTGTCTAAGTCGCCGAAGGTGACGGGCAAGACCACTTGCCCAAGAGGGGTGGTCGAACTCCAGGAACGATCCCAAAGAACAGAACCGCTATATTCTTGACCTTCGATCGGGGAATCTACATCCGGTCGAGCGCGCCTGCCTGGAGTAGATTAAGGGAGCTGCCCTTGTTGATCATGACCTGCCCGACCATGGTGTTACTGATGGTCAGGGTCACGACCAAGGCGGTTTTTAGGTCCCTAGCCATACCTTGGGGGGCATCTTCCCCTGAAAAAGTGACATGGCCCCAGCCCACTTGCAGGGCTAATCGATGGGCCTCCTTGCGGTAGCTTGGTAGACGGTGCGCGTAGCAACCTTGAGCTCATGTCAGGATTGATATGATGACGAGTCGCCGAAGATGACATCGATCCGGCGATCGCCCCTGCTAGAACTCTAGGTCGAGGTTAGCCCCAGTATTGACCCTGTCGGGTTGCTCACCTTCCTTCGGGAGTATGGGCATCTCACCACGCCCATCATAAAAGGCATCCAGCTTGCTCTGCCAAGCCTTGCAACCATGTAGGTCGTGGCCTGGAGCCCTGTGGAACAAAAAGAACTTTGCTTCATCAAACCTGGGACGCCCTCTAGCATCCTGCGACCGAGCGTCGGCTCGTTGGGGCCCAGGTCGACGATTCCCCTGCTGGGGCGGTGCCTGTTGACGTTGTGGCCGGCCTCGGCGAGGTCAGGGCTCTTCCAGGTCTGGTTCCTGCACCTCCATCACCTCTCACTGGCCGTTCACCGCGATAGTCACACGAGGTCGACCGCCGCCATTCTTGCGATCCCTCTTCCGCTTCTTGGTGGTCGAGCTCGGGTCGACGTTTCTGGAGCTGGATGGACCAGCCTCTACTGAGTTTAGACCAAGCTTACCTTGGTCATAGTCATGCTTCCAACGGACTGCGTCGTCTGCATCTGCGTACCACTCTGCCATGCAAAACAACTTGTTGACGCTGAGCCTCTCCGTGATATCTAGGTCCTCGATGAGGCGCCGATCTCGAACACCGAACTTGAAGGCCTTGATCACCGCCTCGTCGAAGATGTTCGGTATTAGGTTCCTCGTGCGAATGAAATGTCGCACGAAGTCACGGAGTGGCTCGTTCTTGCCCTGGATAACACGATCCAGGTCCTTCTCCCTTCCTAGCTACTCATAACAACTTTGGAAGTTGGAGCGGAGGGCACTCTAAATCTGGCGCCACGATCAGAAGGAACTGGGCTTTTGGTTGAAGAGCTAAGTACGGGTGGCGCCATCCAGAACAGTTGGGAGGTAATTGGCCATTACAGCCTCGTCTCCCCCAGCCGCCAAAATGGCGGTTGAGTAAATCGACAGAAACTCGTCGGGGTTCTTCATCCCATTGAACCGTTCTATCAATGCAAGCTTGAACCGAGCCGGCCAGCGCACTCGATGAAGGTCGTCAGAGTAGGCCGAATAGCCATAAGCCGAAACTGGAGCACGCCGAGGGAGATGGTCGCTGCTGCTGGACTCGGAGTCGTGGTTACCTTGACGGCCAAATCTACGGCCACGTTGGTTGTGCTAATGAGAGCGAGAATCACCCGGAAGATACTGCAGGCGATCATGAACCCCGCGACACCTTGGCGGGATGTCTGGTGAAAGACTTCCAGACATACTGCTACTAGAATGAGAGCCGCTGTAGCCATGCTGATGCCAAACACCCTCCGGAGTCACGTCCAGGGGGCGACGACGTGGAGGAGTCCGAGTCAGATCCTGAGATGGTTGACGGGAAGGCGATCGGTCAAGGCACCGACGTCGGTGTGAGGAGTCATCATCGCTTCTCAGGAAGCGGGTCCCAAAGTGGTGGCTTTGGCGCTACGGAGGTATGGCCTCGGTCGCAGCCCTATCGAGCTCATCAGCGAGAGCTCGGTCGAAAAGTTTTGACCTCACCCGTTCGGGATCAGTCATAACCCGGGCAATGGCACGGAGGCGCTCTCCCGAGCGAGGAAGCCCAGGACGCACGGACGAGGTACTGGTCTTCTCTTGCACCTCTCGCCGGAGGGCAGTTATGGCTTGGTTGATGGCAACCTGAACCATCCGGTGAGCATCTTCAGGGGTCTTAGGGTCACGGTCATCCGTCTCCGCGTTCACACCTTTGGCTATTTGCCATGAAGACAAACTACTCGCACAGTGGTGGTGAGGGTGAAAACAAGGACATGGAGTCGTCACGCCCAGGAACTGCGCTCAAGCCTGATCCTGCCGAACGTCCTTCAATGTAGCGCACCATGCTTCTGAGATCTTGATGTTGTTCCTCCGAATGAGTGAACTTTTCGGGCCCCACGGTGGGCGTCAGCTGTTGACTATCGAGATCGCCTGACCGCAAATGAGTGAAAGGGTTAGAGTGAACGAGAGACCCAAAATGAGCTCCACTCACCGAAGGAGTACGATCGCAACTTCGTTGGTCGGGAAAAAGAAAAACGAGCAAGACACAGAGAGTTATACTAGTTCGAGCCCCTGTGAAGGTTAAAGCTACTCCAGTCTTGCCCTGAGGCAAGGAATTTACTATGTTCGAGTACAAGTGTTTGCTCTCTAGCTTGAGCTCTGGTGAACTCGATGTTTGTGGAGTCTACTGCCTTGCCCTTTGAGTTGAGTGCCTCAAGGGGTTTTGTACTACTCTCGGCTGTTACCAGAAATGGCCAGGAGAGATTCCCGGAGTAGTGGCCTGATGCGTACTGAAGGTGGGTTGTAACCATCCCGGATCTGACGCTCACGTCCGCCTTAACTCCAGCATTCAAGGTCTTGGTAATTGTCGAGTAAGCGTACTCCTTGGAACCTGGAATAAACTTTCCCGAGCGGGAGTTGAAATCCATGCCCCCCAAGCTTGAGGTCGTGCGGGAGCCGCGCAGCCTAGGTCGTGGTCAGAGACTTTGCGGCTCAACCCCGAGCTGGGGGCCCCGTTGACCATGCATTGACCTGTCAGAGATTTCCTAGTCCCCGACAAACATAAAACTTAATCACCTCCTCTGTGCTAACACCCTGCGTAATGCAGCCTTCTGGGTAAGACCGGTTCCGAACATACTTCTTTAGGACACCCATGTACCTCTTGAAAGGGAACATTTTGTGGAGGAACACGGGTCCGATAATTTCTATCTCTTTAACAATGTTGACCATGAAATAGACTATAATATCAAAGAAGTACGAAGGGAAGATCATCTCAAGGCTAACCAGACTATCGACCATGTCATCCTGCAGATTAGATACATTATTCGGCTCGATAACCTTCTGCGACACCACATTGAAGAACGAACACAACTTTATAATTGTCCCTCGTACCCAGTCTGGCAGAATACCTCTCACCGCCATTGGGAGCAACTGTGTCATCAACACGTGACAATCATGGGATTTTAGGTGTACGATTTTATTTTCTTTCGTGTTTATGAGTCTCCTTATGTTCGAGGAGTATCCAGAAGGGACCTTCGCACTGTTCAACAACTTAATCATGTGGCTCAGAGTGTAGCTCGTGGGGTGGAGGTAATGCTATCCTTTCTCTCTCTTTTCCAAATGTAGGTCATTTCTGAGTCCCAATAGCTGTAGGTCCTTTCATACTTGAAGTGTATCTTTTGATTTGTCGTACATATCTAGGAAGCCTAGCAGGTTCACGCAGACATTTTTCGTGATATGCATGAAGTCCAGTGAGTGGCGGACCTCTAAGTCTTTCCAGTAAGGTAAGTCCCAAAATATTGACTTCTTCTTCTATATAGGCTTCGTGTGACTTTGTTCAGTCGGGATAGGTTTGCTACTAGGACCTTTTCCAAATACTACTTTCAGATCCTTTACCAAATAAAATACAAGTGTCCCACTGCGATGCAAGGGCTTCTTACGTTTCTCTTCTGTCCCATCAAAATTCTCACCGTTCCTCCGTAACGGGTCCTTCATATGGAGGAACCTACGGTGGCCCATGTACACAACCTTTCGAGAGTTTTTTAGGTACTTGCTGTCCGTATCCTCTAAGCAGTGGATGTAGGCTTTATATCCTTTGATAGATTGGCCTGACAAGTTACCAAGTGCAAGCCAGTCGTTGATGGTTACGAATAGCAATGCACTTAGAGTGAAGTGCTCTCTTTTGTACTCATCCCATACACGTACAACATCGTTCCACGGTGTTAGCAGATCTTCAACCAACGGTTTGAGGTACACATCGATATCGTTTCCATGTTACTTCGGTCCTTGGATAAGCAATGGCATCATAATGTACTTCCGCTTCACACACAGCCAAGAAGGAAGGTTGTAGATACATAGAGTCACGGGCCAAGTACTATGACTGCTGCTCATCTCGCCGAATGGGTTCATCCCATCCGTACTCAATGCAAACCTTATGTTCCTTGCATCCTCAGCAAAGTCTGAGTATGTTCTATTGATTTTCCTCCGCTGGGAGCAATCAGTAGGGTGCCTTAGCCTTCCGTCATCCTTACGGTCTTCTTTATGCCTGCGCATCATCTGGGCATACGCTTTGTTCGAAAATTAACGCTTCCACCTGGGGATTACAGGGAAATACCACACCACCTTAGTAGGGGGTCTCTTCTTCTTATGCTGCCCCTCTACCTCACCTGGGTCATCACGTCTGGTCTTATACCACGAAGGTTTGCACACTAGACAAGCTTCCAAATCCCCCTACTCATTGCGATAAAGGATACAATCATTACGATATGCATGTGTCTTCTGTACCTCCAACCCCAAAGGGTAGACAACTTGTTTGGTATCGTACGTAGTTTCGGGAAGTGTGTTCCCCTCTGGAAGTAACTTCTTTATGAGGCATAGCAACTCGTCGAATCCCTTATCAGACAATCCATTGGTCACCTTCCATTGCATCAGTTCTAGTGTGGTATGCAACTTTTTATGCCCTTGTCGGCAGTTTGGGTACAACAGTGTTCCGTGGTCCTCCCATAGGTGCTGGAACTTTTCGTAATGCCTTTCATCAATGTATTGTCCCTCTCCATCAAGCATCATCTGGTCTAGGTCATCATCACCAAACTCCTCCAATGTATCTTCGAAAGAACCATGTTGGCCAGCGTCCAGAATATTGTTGTCTGCATCTTCTTCTTCACGGTCTTCCTATATAATCTCTTCTTCACCGTGCTTGGTCCAACAGGTATTGTTTGACATGAAACCTCTTGTGAGCAAATGGAAGTGAAGGTGGCTGGATTTTGGTCACTCCTTCTCATTCTTGCAGTCTATGCATGGACAACATATGTAGCCTGACATCGTGTATGCATCAGCCGCACGAAGAAAATCTTGCAAACCCTGCAAGAACTCCGGGGAGCGTCGGTCCATGTACATCCATCGCCGGTCTATCTACATTATGTTACATCAAGGTAACTGTTAGCTCATTTTCCGGTAATGAATTGTTGGACATTTCCCAAAATCCAAATTAAACTAATATTTTCTTTATTTAAAAATTATTTAAAATTTTAGGTTGATAAATTTAATTTTCGGTAAACTTTCTTTAAAAAAGGTAATATTTTTAAAGTGACAATATTTCATCGCAGATTTTTCTGTAGAAATTGTTATTTTTAAGACAGCTATATTTTTAAAATGACTTTATTTCATTACATGTTTTTAAAAGGACTAGATTTTAATTACATATTTTTCTATAAAATGATTATTTGCTCCAGTATTCAAACTCGACAAGTTTTTGCAACCTACTAAAAGAATTAGTGAATCAAAATCTTGATTCAAAATTCTTCATCGATCGATGGAACCAAAACCTAAATATTAGCTAGATCCATACCTTCAATTTGAGCTACAACATAATCCAAGCAAAATCTAAACTTACACAACAAGTTTTTGCAACCTACAAAAAGAATTGGTCCATCAAAGTCTAGATTCAAAATTCTTCATCGATCGATGGAACCAAAACATAAATTTGAGCTAGATCCACACCTTCAATGCGAGCTACATTATAATCCAAGCTTACACAACAAGTTTTTGCAACCTACTTGAAAAGATCGAGCTAGATCTCTACATTCATAATCTTTCATCGATCATGGGAAAATATCAAATTTTCTTCATATTTCAAGCATAGAAGAGGCTCCATTTAACACGTAGTGAGGAATGATGTTACTAACCTTAGTTATCTTGGTTTCGAGTAAAATGACCAAAATTTTGAAATTTGGGCAGCACCTCCCCTCCCTTGAAGCTCTTGGCCGAAGCTCCACTGTACTTGTCGCGCACTGAACTATTCTTGGTTGGGCAGAGAGCGGGAGGATGAAGGAGTTTAAATTGGAACCTAGTAGACCTAGTAGCGGTTGGAAGCATCGATCGGCATCGATGATCTAACATCGATGCGGTTAGGTCACTTAACCGGGTACTATTGAGCCTCACTAAATAGTACCAGATTAGTTACCTAACCGCACCGATGTGAGATTATGGGTACTAGTCGGAGCCTTGAACCGGTACTGAGCCCCCTAGCCCTATTGTCGTTGAACTGGGACTATTGTAACTATTAGTCCTGGGTTGTGCCCAATCGGCACTGATGGGTCGGTATCAAATGTCGGTTCTGTAGTAGTGAGAAGCTCAATCTCATTCTTGACCAATCCAAGATTAGCAGATTTAATCATGGTCTAGGATTTGACTACTTGTAGCATGCTAGGACTCATCCTCCTACCATTGTGCATGACTCCAAGAGTGGTGAGTCGTGGAAGCTTCCAGAGTGAGTACCACTGTGTTTTGGTCTGCTGGGTTTGTCTATGGAACTTCTCACTAGAAGGTTGCTATTCCTGCTTCTTCTGCCTCTAGCAAGGCCAAGTACTCATGTACCTTTTATCAGAATAATGGTCACCTAGTAGATTTCTACTTTAGGTGCACCAAGATCGCAAGGCGTGAGCTTGCTATTGCTCTTAGGGGTATTCAGGGTCATCCCCATACTCTAGGTGCTCCTAAGGCATACATTGTTGCTGGACAGGTTAGAGAGTCGCCTGTTTTTGGGCGGCATCTAGGACTTAGTTTTCATGCTATTCAGTCAAGTTTTAGTCCTAGAACAGCTCGTGGTCAGTCTTTCCGCCGTCCTCTTGATATTCCTCATTTTTCCCATCGAGGTAGATATCAGTGGCATGAGGTGTTTTCTGACAGGAGATTTAGGCAGTCTCGCTGGGATGGTTCGGCCTTTGCACCATGGCGAACCAACCCAGTTTCATCTCCCAGATCTTCTGCTACCTCTAGTCTTATGAGAGTCGAGCGTTAGAGAGATACTAGCTTCCAGTCTTCTTCTGTGGCTAGTACTTTAAGACGTCGTGTGAGTCAGTATTGAGTTCCTAGGTCTTCACTTTATCCCAGTACTGAGTGTTCTCTCTCTCTCTCTTTTGGCTTGATCAAGCTCATCGGATGGGAAAGGGAGATATTTGGATTGTTGACTCCAGTTGTTCTCGCCACATGACCATGGACTCTCGTTGGTTCTCTTCCCTAGTCTAAGCCCAGGTGATGAGTTGATCACTTTTTGGGATGCTTCTTCAGGTATAGTCATTGCTAAAGGTACCGATTGCATTAATGAGAATTTTATTCTTAAAGATGTTGTCTTAGTGAGTAAGCTACATTATGACTTGCTTTCTGTTTCTCAGCTTATCGATGACTCCTTTGTGGTAGATTTTCCAAAGGAGACTAAGCCAAATCACAAAAGTCACTTTTTGAAAAGCGAAGGTAGATTTTCCAGAAATTGTCCTCATTGGAGTAGGTGTTTGGTGGACTTCTGGTGCTCTAAAAATTTTTCTCACTTTGAGAAAATGAGTCTTGAAGAACTCCACCAGAAACCACCTCAAAAATCCTTGTATAAAAATAAAAAAATCAAATACCAAAGACTATTAGGAACTTCAAACAAAGAGATTGGGGCTTGGTATTCACCTCATAGTGCCCAAATGGTCTGACTAGTGAACTCCCCAAAATTTTCATAGAAGAAAACAAGAGTTTCACTCCTTCTCCAATAAAAATTACTCAAAAATGATTTTTCTAGCTGTTTCTAAAAATCAAACACTGACTACTGCGCGAAAAACAAGTTCTGGACAGAGTTGCCACTTGATAGAAAAGTTGACCTCTTGTCTATCCTAGAGTGCAAAAGAGATGTAAAACCATATGAACACACTCAAGACATCCAATATCAACAGCATTTAGAAGGAGAGGAGCCAAATCCAAATTACAAGAAAGTAAATTGCGAGAATGTAAATTCCAGGAATTTAAATGCCGAATTGAAGATATAAAGTAAATGTGTAATGTAAACTCAAGTATGAATGAAAAAGATTTGCAATTCTGGAAAGGGAGGTTTACAAAGCCTCACAACAAAGTAGGCAAAACTCAAAGGAGCACAAAAACCTTTACAACCTTCAAGAGGAGGAGGCTACCCCTCTCCCTCTATTTATACTACTCTTGGGGCCCCCTACCACCCTTGGATGAGTCCCTCAACCCAAGAGCACTTATCCAAGGGCTAGGATTAACCCACTCACACAGCCATACGAGGGCTAATCCAAAACCTACACACATAATGAGTTTTCTTGCATGGTTTTCAAAGCATACTACTAGACCTGCTAACCTATCAACTAGACCGCGATCCGACAGCCTTCCTTGATCCACACGGCATCTAGCTAGCATCATCTCGTTTCCTTGTCTTCTTGGCTTGCCCGAACTCTGTCTTCTATCATTTTCCAGTGATCTTCGACCGTCTAGACCTCAGATGCACCTTGCCTAGTCCCGGTCATCCTCTGTCTCACCATGACCAAGCACCGTCGTCCTGCAACCATCAAAGACAAGGAAAACCCATCACACAACAATGTCCAAAAGAAATGCAATAATCATCACAAAATCTGGTGGCATTGGATTGCCTGAGACCCAAATAGCACACCCTCTCGCACCGCACTAGGGTTCGGTGCTACCGCCTAGCCGGTAGCATCGGAAAAGGCAATCAAAACTCAAATTGCTTCAAATTGAAAATTCAATTCACATCAAACTTAATTCCAAAGCAAACTAAGCTGAAATCCAGTCAATTACTCATCACAAACATGGATAGACCTCCATATGGTCTTTCAATCTCCCCCTTGATGAGTATATTGACAAACACATGAAAAGACATAAGTTTTGAATTTGAAGAAAAATAAAAGAAAGCAATTTGAATGCAAAGCTGAACAAGATGGCGAAAAGAATTTTAGTGCTAAACTCAAGAAAGAGCAAGTTTTGCACAAAAACTCTAAAAAGAAAATTCAAATATGCTTATGATCCATTGAAAAATAGCAAAGACTCACCAAGATCATAAGAATCAAGATTCGTTCATATTTTTGTTGTTAATGATGCCTTTTCTAACGATCATAAGCAACACTTAGCATTAGTCTCAACCCTAGAAGCATAGCCATTCAACGGATCAAATGAAAAACCTGGAGTTCAACCTACTCAACACTTTCGAGAATCTAGAAGTGCATACAAGGACCTTTGAGCTTATGTTCAGTTTAATGCAAATTTTTCTTTGGAGCTTTGAAAGACATAGCGGGGTGCAAATGTTTGACATTATTTACATTCTTTACCCACATATGCTTTTTTTGCATTTTTAAAGCAATTGACTCAAGCAATATTCAATCACCTCAAGAGGGACTCTTAAGAGAATGATTTTGGCCATACACAACACATTCCATGTTCATCTCAAGTGCAATGAGAAGCCGTCTTATGAATGTGAGGTGTCCTTTGCGAACTAAGCGATGACCAACTGGACAAATTTCCATAAACGGTGCTTGCTCTTTTAGCTCACAAATTCTCTCATGTATACAAAAGGGTGAGAGAGAGGAAGAGAGGTTGCGTGATCACCTACTTCAAATGTGGTGGCCCCAACCACATTCGAGCAAACTGTCCCAAGCTGGAGAAGGGCAAGAATGACTATTTTGAGAGTTTATGTGTGGAGTCTGGTTTGGAGCATAAGTTCTCTTCTCCCTACGCCCATTAGCAAAATGGCGTTGTGGAAAAGAAGAACATGACCTTGGTTGAGATGGCCAGAATGATGCTAGACGAGTACAGTACTTCTAGTATATTTTATGCTAAGGCTATAGCTACTACTTGCCATGTTTCTAATCATGTTTTCTTTAGAGCACATTTGCATCGCACTTCACATGAGTTGACGTATGGGCAAAAGCCCAGTATTTCTCATTTTTGCATATTTGGTTGCAAGTATTTTATCTTGATGTCTGGTAACCTAAATAAATTTGAGTCTAGTTTTCTGATGGTATTTTTCTAGGTTACTCGACTTCTTCTCATAGCTATAGGGTCTAGAGCTGTGATACGAATAGGATCATAGAGACTTATGATGTGACATTTGATAAGGCTAGCCAAGAGCTAAGCCTGATATTTCAGGTTCTTCTTATCCCTTTGAGACTATCTTTGTAGAGGAAGAGGGTGATAGAGATGATGGTATTCCACCTGATCTAGTCCCATCTACACCTGAGGTGCCTCCTGTTTCTATTTCTACACCTCAAGGAGACCAGACCTTGCCTTCGGACTCTCCTTCAGTAAGAGGCCATTTCTGTTGCTAGACCTCGTCACCATATTCAAAAAATTCATCGACCTGATCAATTCATTGGTTATCTTTTTGAGAGAGTTACTCACTCAAAATCAGGTTTGTCCAATTTCTGCCTTCACTCAGCCTTTGTTGCCTCTTTTGAGCCGAAGGATGTTTCTCATGCATTATCCGATGAGTCATGGATTAATTCTATGCATGATAAACTGGAAAACTTCGAGAGGAATTTGGTGTGGTAGCGTGTTGAGCCCCCATCTAGTCATAATGTCATTGAGACCAAGTGTATGTTCAAAAACAAGCAGAGTGAGGATGGGGTTACCATTCGAAACAAGGCTAGGCTAGTTACATAGGGCTTCACTCAAGTGGAGGGTCTTGACCTTGAGGAGACCGTTGCCCCTGTAGCTAGACTAGAGGCTATCCGGATCTTAGTTGCATTCTCTGCATCCCAGAGCTTCAAGCTCTATCAAATGGATGTTAAGAGTGCATTCCTTAATGGCTATATTAAGGAAGAGGTTTATATCAAGTAACCCCCAAGATTCGAGAGCTCCAAATACCCAAACCATGTCTTCAACCTTTCCAAAGCCTTGTATGGACTTAAGCAAGCCCGTAGAGCTTAGTATGAGAGGCTTAAGTCCTAGCTTCTCAGTTATGGTTTCAAAATGGGTATAGTAGACAAGATTCTGTTCATCAGACACCAGGATTCTTACTTCCTTATTGTTCAGATTTATATGGACGATATTATCTTTGGTGGCTCTTCTCATCCTCTTGTGTCTCAGTTTTCTGAGGTGATGAGCACGGAGTTTGAGATGAGTATGATGGGCGAGTTGAGCTACTTTTTTAGCTTCCAAATCAAGTAGACTCGGGAGGGTACTTTCTTGCACCAAGGCGAGTACACTCGAGATGTCTTGAGACAATTTGATATGTCTGATGAACATGTAACACCCCAACACCAAACGTGCCCTGAATGTTACCGCTAGACTCTTTAGCACCAACAGGACCCACAAGAAAACCCTAATACTCAGCAAGCAGCCTAGAAGGGAAATTCACTCAAAGAAAATTTCACCATGACCTTTCTCAATAAAAAATAGAATGACAGGCAAGCACAACAAATAATCACAAGCATAAATAATTTCTAATGAAACATTCTACCAGATAATTATAGCCATGACCACACAATCACAAGTGTCAACAATTGTAACATCCCAAATTTTGCTTCTTCAGATTTATTGTGCTTTTCTTGATTTTATCTGATTTTCTGGGATTTTATTTATTTCTTTTTCCATTTATTTAATTGAGCCTTTGCTGTTCTTAATTTTTTCTGAGTAATTGGTTGATGATCTTTTATTGGAAGCATTTTATTTGGATTCTATTTGCCTCAAGGTATTTTCTAGATTTTTTCTGAATTTTTCTGGATTTTATGGCTATTTCTTCTGGCCTTATTGAATTTCTTGATTTATTTTAATTCAAAAAGGTATTAAAAATTCCTCAATAGTGTTTGGGCGAATTCCTCGGTCCGCCTGTTTTCCTCATGCAAATTTCAGCCCGCCGCTAACCCTAAGCCACCACGCACGTGGCCGTTCGATTTCAATCGGTCAGTCTTCATCGAGCCGCGTTGCCCGAGCCTTGTGCCGTTGGATCTAGCCGGCGTGTATGCACGAGATGCGGCCATGTCACCTAAGCTGTGCTGCCGACGGACTCCGCCGTGCCACCGAATCCCCGAGCATTTGGGAGCTCATTGCATGCCTTCCATGCCCACTATTTATTGCGACGCTGCGCGTGCCGTGTAGCCCTAGTCGCTGCACCTTTTGCCCTAGTCGTGCCTGAGGTCACCGCCGAGCTGCCTGTGTTGAGACACTCCAGCCGCGCCACCTCTTGTCATCGGAATCGCCCTGCAGCGCCGCATCGCACGTCGTCTTTTTCCCCTCCAGCAAGAACCGCATCGCCGCCAACCGAGCTCCATCCACCGTCGGATCTTCATTCGACGCCCCAGATCTCGCCGCGTCGCCCTCACACCGGTAAACCTCATCTTCACTCCTCGTCCGTTGGATTAGATCGAACGGTCTAGATTTCATCGCATAGATCTGTGTTGATTCAGTTGTAGCTACTAGATTTTAATCCTAGGGTTCTAGCGCTGCCACGTTGCGTAGTCACCGTAGCCGTCGGATGCGCGACGATCGATCTCGTTCGTGCCGCGTGGCATCTCACCGCTTCGCCTGCCGTGCCATTCGATCTAGATCCAAGGGTAGCCATGCTGTCGCGTGTCGAGCCTGCAGTATATCTGAGTTGCTTCGTGATGATCAATCCCAGCCATTCATTTTGAATCGAACGGACGAGATCGAGTTGAGTTTCGGTTAATAGGAGAGTGTCGCGTGTCGTGCTGTGATTGGTCTAGCCGTATCGATGACGCCAGCGCTTGCGTCAGTCGATGCACAACACAGTGCCATCGGTCCACCGTGCACTCGAGCTGTGCCGTGGATTGGGTCCATGCACCGAGACGCGTGGCAGCCTCTGGTTGCGACGCGTGTCAGCGTGTGATTAGGCCACGTGTCATGCTGACGTCAGCGATGACGTCATAATTAATTTCCCAAATAAAAATAATTCAGCCGAAGAATCATTTCAGTGCTGACATCATCAGAGGCTATGCTGACGTCATAAATAGGAATTTCCCGTATAGAAATAATTCGGATAAATAGGAATTTCTGATTTTTAGGGTTTTCTAGTTAATTAAAACTTCCAGAGGCCATATCTTTTGCGTCCAAACTCCGATTGAGGTGATTCAAATTCCTAAAAATTTGTAACATTGTGCTCTATTTATTGGTGAATTTTATTTAATTTTTGGAGTTGATTTTTCTATCTGTTTTGGTTATTTATTGCTTTATCCTTCGTTGCGCATAGACGTCGAGTTACCGGTAGAGTTTGTAATTGAAGAGCCAGCACTTGATCAGGTTGCAGTGCAGGATTCAGACCCATTTGAAGGCAAGTCATGTTTTGACCATGTTGCACCCATATTTAAATGTTATGTTGTTTTAATGTATTGCATTTATTTCAATTATCAAATGTTCGCTATATGTTGGAAGTAGTTAACCGTCCATTTGAGATACTTTCACCCTTGCTATGTCGTATGCCGTAAATCATTTGTCACCCTAGGATGGTTTAATAGTAATTGTAGCTATAAATGTCAATATGGGTAGTTAGAACGCAAGTAGAAAACTTAGCCATGCAACGAGTCATCACTTCGTGATCAAATGTTAATATTGCTTAATGACTATGGAACATGATTACTAATTGTGTGTCGGGTTGTCACACAATGTTGGAATTGTTGACGGTACATGGTGCATGGTGATCAACCGGGGTGGTAAAATGATTTAGACCGAGGCATATGGCATGATTTTGTGGTGGGCCAAGGTTGGCATGTGGGCGGTCGCATTTACTTTTTATGACATTAATGACATGATGATTTTTATTAGTCTTGCCTTGGTCAATTAAGGACTTAACCTTGCAAGAATTTGAACTAAGTCATTCATACAGCCACAAGTCTGGAATGGGACAGACATAACTAATTAATTTGTTGATTCTAAACTTTAGTACTATCGTGGTGTGTGAGGCCCTGGTAGTGGTAACCAGTCCTCGCACGGGTTGGCTCACATGGCGCAAGAAGGGGGCCCTGGATGTGGTAACCAGTCCCACCAGTGTTGAAATCTTAGCGGATAGTACTGGGTTTAGATAGGCATTGGAAAGGCTTTGTTATGGTCACTCGCCTTTATGGTGTTTGATTATATCTTGTGGGTAAAGTGTATAATCTTTGCAGAGTGTAAAACCTATTCGAATAGCCGTGCTCATGGTATTGGGCGTTGCTCGGTGATTACAGTCAAGGGTTAGATTTTTATTAAATAAATGTGGGGATGGAATGTTGGAATATGGAAATAAGGATAGGGGTTGACATTGAGAACAAATGCAAAGTTATTACTGATATTATTGTTTTACTGTCTTCCAATATATTTATGCTATTCTTTCATAAATGCTATCTATGCAAAGTAACCTTGTAGCCTTCCTTTGTACTAAGTCATGCATGTAGTAAGTAGAATTGCATTCTGTGCACGGCTTGTTGAGTGCTTATGTACTCACCCCTTACCACCAACATCATCAGTTGAGGAAGAAACAACACCTGCATTGAAGGAGGAATTCCAGGAGGAGACAAACAATTAGGGTGCAAGTCTTGTCAGTTGTTTGTGGCAGTTCAAGGGTTGCTACGTGTTTTCGTTATTTCCGCTGCAGTTTATTTGTTTACTTTTAGTTAGCCCTGCGTGGCGTACTCATGTAAGGTGGACCATAAGGTCATTCCAGAGTGATCCTAGACCATAAGCTTGATAAAGTCTTATTTATGTTATCGTTGATTATGATTGTGATATTCATCTATGTTGAGACTGTGTGCACTAGCGTGATCCTAGACTAGTGCAGAATACACAGAGGGTCCAGATTTGCATATTCGGGACCCGACAAATATTAAACTCAACACATACAAAGATCACAATAATAATCTCCTGACTAGTTTAATCACGGACCGACAAAAAGCTTAATGCACAACCACAAAGCACTCTATCACATTGATCTAAAACTAGGTATCGAAATAAACCACAAGGTGGCCACTCCTCCAAGCTAATATGCAAGAGTGGCATGACATTAAGTGAAGGTGAAGCTACATCCTGCCCCTGGCAAGCCGTCCTCAGGGTACCTAAAACATTAAACAATCAATGTGAGTCTAAGACTCAACAAAGTACATTAAGGAGCAGTGTCAAAACCATTTAACACATTTTCTTAATATTTCTTAATTAAATTCAGCAAGCACATAAAGCGGAAATATCATAACCATTCATCAAATTCATCTCAGTCATCATATTTGGTGGAGTTCACGACTCAACTTTTCTTCACATTATTCACAAATCAATATTAGCAATGCTATGCAGTGCAATATGCTTTCATGCTCAAAATGCACCTTTTCAATGCTTATACCGGTATAACTTGAGTGCATAATCCTATTATACTCAACCAAAAACCCATGACCATTCGTTTTCTTTTGTCACACTAGAAAGCAAAGGAAATCTCGATTCTCTTTAAGCAAACTAACCACTTTAATCATCTTCAAATCAATGTGATAAAATTCATATTGGGAGAAACTCAATTTAAAAGAGAAATACCATATAAATCTTTTACAGATGCGATTACATTAACCAAAGCCAACAATTCAGAAAAAGAAATTTGATCCTCAAATCAAACATCTATGCCCACAACCATTTTCTCTCAAAAGAAAGGGAAACTTATTTCCCAAAAAGAAACACTTCACCAGCAAAAATCGCTTATGACACAACACAAGGGTCACCTTTCAGAAACATTCACAAATACCGCACACACTTCAATTAAATCCAACTCTAGTCGAAATAAATATACAAATATTTCCAACTCAATAGCTTCCAATATATTCCATTGTGTCTGTTTGTTTCCTTTAAATAGTAATTCCAATGATAACTCTTTTTATACACTAAAAAGCGCAATCCATTCATACACTCTTGAGTGCAAATCCCACAGTCATAAATCAAGCTAAATAACTTAGCTAAGACAAAAGATTGACATGATTCAATGAAATAAAGCATTCCAAACATAATTAGCAAATTACTTCAAGATTAAACATTCTTTCATCCTCATTTTCATTCATCAAAGCTAACTCCGCAACTTGGCAAACTACAAACTAATCTAGGGAATTTCTATTGCACATAAACAGAGTGCCTTAGCAAAAGACATACCTCCCAAAAGACCATATGAACAATTGATTCCGCATACCTTTAAAAGAAGGTTCACCTCGAAGCCCACCATCTCTAGTATTCTAATACATTTACCGTTAAAGGTTTTCGTACTCACAATTTGCACCTTAAGAAACCCCATCAAGATTTAACATGAATTACGCAACCACTCTTCCTTTGATTACCTTCTCTAATAATTATAACCACAATAGCCAATGCTACCCTCTAACCTTAAACCAATTCTATCTCATGACAATCAACCCGGAGAACCATGTCATAATTTTAAGCACATCCAATGTGATAATAATTCAACATAAGATAGTGCATCAGCATTTTCTTTTGGTCTGCAGACCATAACGAACAATCAGACATATAACTTCATAATCTAAATTTAAACATCTCTTTTCAATGAAACCTTTAGTAAGATAAATATCCAAATTCATATTACCCATAAGTCAATACCTCAACATTCAAAACATGTTCCACCTACGAATGACTCCAACAATTAAACAATATCTCCTCGAGACATGTTTCGCCTATAAGGCTCCAAGACAGACATTCGCTAAGGACAAACCAAGCACCAATACAATCATTCCATATGTCCTCATTCTTTTATTGCACATTGATTAAGTCATTTTGTTAACACATAATATTAAATGATCCATAAGCAACATAAACCAACAAACTGTATTACTTTACACCATCACCTGGCTATAGTAAGTTCATCAAATAGAAGAGTCTTAGACCTCCTCGGTCGAGATCAATACTAGTCTTACAAGAACATAATCCTATACTTCCATTTAATTACATGGTTCACAACAACATGCAAAATAACTCTAATCAACATTCACTTTAGGATCACCTACCATCACGATTATTTTTCTTTACCAACACATTATATTAGGTTGTCTCTAAACTACAACAAATTTACTTTATCGATAACGGTAATTTACATCATCTCAAGGTTCTAACTATACATCAAAATTTAAAGTTTTAAATATTCTTGTTGGTCACCTACCCTTGAAATACCCAGGGTGTGACCCCAACTTTTAAGTAAAACGATGGCTCTTAAGCATGAATAATCACAATTAATCATTTTTCTTTTTAGAACACCCCAACCATAAATCACAATGGGACTCGACTCTCAAATCATAAAACGTTCAGAACCAAACTCTGACATGTAAAAGTTCTTCAAACAAATCTCCGGCCCCTCCTTCCTCTCCGGCTTCTCCAATGACTACCGACGCTGCTCCATCTTCGTCACAAATGATCGACGCTGCGGCAACTTCGTCGCCGAGAGGCCTTAATCCAAAAGATCAGCTATTCAAGCCCACTTCAACAGACAAGGTCCTCAAGCACACACCCCGAGAACAGCCCACACGTCAAGGAAGGCCCATATGGACGCCCAAGATGCCAAAAAGCCCGGTTCGGTCATCCAGCAGCATGCCAACTTCAAACGGGCATAACTTGGGCTCCTGGACTCCGTTTTTAGCATGCGACCACCCGTTTGAAAGCTTAGGAGATAAGCTTTCCAATGGATCCAGCCCCACTTCCAAATTCACTCCACAACGATAGGAAAATGCAGAACAATGTCACGGGCCAGAAATTCAGGGTGCTGCATCACCCCACTTTTGGGCCTATGGCCCATGTATCTTAGGGTTTTGGTGGCCACCACTGTTTTGGCTGCCCTACACCTCCTGGCCGTCGCTATATATGTGGCCGCCGCCGTTCTTTTATACTTAGGTTTTGTTGTGTTTTGGTAGACCCTTTGTGCGTCCCTCCTCGTGTTCGCGTGTGTCGACTAGACCACCCGTGACGAGAAACAGAACCTCACATTTGTATCTTTGAGATTATTGGATTGGAATTGCGCTCACCTTGTTCTTGCTTGTTCTCGGTTGCAGCAGGTACAAGGATCGATCGGGTCTTTGATTCGGTTGATCGCCTCGTGTGGTGACGTTGCGATTGCTTAGTTGCTGATCTCGTGGTTAGTAGCCGATCCATCTACTTCGTGCGCTATCAAACCGACGTATCGTTCTCATCAGAAGATCGGGCCAACCCCCGTGCGCATCAAGTGGTATCAGAGCGACGGTTGCCTGGTGAGAACACCCTTATCTTTGTTTAGTTCATCTTGTTTGTCCTAGAGTCCAGAAAAACAGCCCGAAAAAATTCTGTTCGTCGTGTGTTTGATCTAATCCGAGCCCCTTTTGGCCTTTACTATTACTGCCTAGTTTAATTCTTGTTGAATTTGCATTGCATCGTCGTGTTGTTGCTGGTCTTAGTGTTTTGATCTTTAGAGTTTCGAGTTCTTGTCACGTTCTTGTCACCGAGTTGAACTCCATCACGTCGCCGCGTCCAATTCGGATCCTCCTCTGTCCAGTTTGGTATTTTGGTCATAACTCCCTCATACGAACTCGGATTTTGCTGTTCTTGTACTTTCCTGAAAGCTTGAGAAATTATCTACAACTTTGTCCATTGTGAAACTTTCCAGAAACGCCGTCTTCTTGCCCAAAATCGCATTGGATTGGAATCTGTTTTCGTCCTGGATTTTCTGAGCAGTCTGTATTTCGGGGTCAATATCTCTGACTTCTCTTATCCAAAATAGACGTTCCATATATGCAAATTGATCAGCTCGAAAAGATCTACAACTTTCTAGTTATACGTTTTTGCATTGGAAGCCAATAAAAATCCGAAAACAGTGTTTGAAGTTTCTGCATAGTAGATCTGTTTGCAGCAGGAAAAAAAAGTTTGAGTTGTAATTCATATGTGCCACTTTTTGATATAGAAGGAAGAAAAATAAAGAAAAAAAGGCAAGTGCATATAAAAGAGCCGCACTAAAAGGTGGAAAAAAGAAGCCCTAGCTATTTGCTTGTGTGCTGTGGTCATTCTGGTTGCTGTTTCTGTGACTTCATTGGTGTCTAGGCTCGCGTCTCTAGTTTGGTCTAGCCTAGGACCAGCAAAGTACCGCCGTTGAACGTTCTTTCAACTTGTTTTGGCTAGTGTGGTTCTAGTATATCTTTTGCTACATATTATACCTATCCAAGCTCCACCTACTATTAGCCACAGGAGAAGCACCTTACAATCGCTTTGTCACCCCTGAGTGCAGATTATCATCATCCACCGATTGAACCTTGAAAAAGCTGCAGGGTAAGAATTGGTAAGAACTTGGTGTGAGCTTGAGCGTGTGAGATCCTCCATTGTCCACGTATTAGTAGTTCATATGAACTAATTCTCTTGTGAGTTCTCTGTTTGTTGCCCCTAACAATGGCAGGTTCACATATCAAGACAACTTACGAGGATGATACTGAGGATTGTCCATTCTTGACGGAAAGAGAAAAGAAATGCTTATAAAACATAAGCGAATTGAGTCCCTGCAGAAATCAAAGGTGAGACGGTTGAGCATGGGATTATCCTTCACCAAGAATGAGAACACACCATCAAGAAAGATTTGAAGCCCGCCTCACTCAAAAAGAAGGATAGTAAGTGTATTTCATTATATAACGACAAGAATGTTCTTGCTATTCCTGGAAACTAACCCGTAAGGCAAGAATGATCAAGATGGTGCGCACTTGAGTGCTGCAATGACGGACGACTACATGAGCCTCATGTCTCATCGCCTACTTAGTGCACCAGTGGAGCATGCCAATGAAACTCAACGCAACAACTTATTCCAAACTAAGTTTGTTGTGCAAGAACGCGCGGTACACGTCATCATTGATGGAGGAAACTGTAGCAACCTCGCAAGTCTACACATGGTCGAGAAGCTTGGCTTGACCACGACTCCACTTCGGCAACCTTACTCAATGGAATGGTTTAACTCAATTGGTAAGGTTCAGGTAACACAAACTGTGCAAGTTCCTGTCTCCATTGGTTCATACCATGATCATGTTTATTGTGATGTCATACCTATGGAATCATGTTCACTTTTATTAGGTAGACCTTGGTTATATGATGTTGATGCTATTCACTATGGTAGAACCAATCAATATACTTTCAAGTTTAATGGAAAGAAATTGGTTTTGAATCCAATGACTCCCGCTGAGCTAGCCAAAATTAATGCAAAAAGAACTAATGGTAAAGAACATGAGGATGACAAACTTGTTAGCGGTGTACAACAATCTAAACCAATGTTCAAGAAAGAAATTCTTTTAAATAAGATTATTTCCTCACATGATATTGCTTTGCAGACATCTGTTTCCTTGCCTCCTGTTGCCACTAACCTTTTGCAGGATCATGAGAAGGAGTCGAGGACGACTCCAATTCAAGAAGGGGAGGATGATGAGGACATCACCAACATGGATACGACCAGCGTGACCGCTGCCCCTCCTTCCTCTCCGGCTTCTCCAATGACTACCGACGCTGCTCCATCTTCGTCACAAATGATCGACGCTGCGGCAACTTCGTCGCCGAGAGGCCTTAATCCAAAAGCTCAGCTATTCAAGCCCACATCAACAGACAAGGTCCTCAAGCACACACCCCGAGAACAGCCCACGCATCAAGGAAGGCCCATATGGACGCCCAAGATGCCAAAAAGCCCGGTTCGGCCATCCAGCAGCATGCCAACTTCAAACGGGCATAACTTGGGCTCCCGGACTCCGTTTTTAGCGTGCGACCACCCGTTTGAAAGCTTAGGAGATAAGATTTCCAATGGATCCAGCCCCACTTCCAAATTCACTCCACAACGACAGGAAAATGCAGAACAATGTCACGGGCCGGAAATTCAGGGTGCTGCATCACCCCACTTTTGGGCCAATGGCCCATGTATCTTAGGGTTTCGGTGGGCACCACTGTTTTGGCTGCCCTACACCTCCTGGCCGTCGCTATATATGTGGCCACCACCGTTCTTTTATGCTTAGGTTTTGTTGTGTTTTGGTAGACCCCTTGTGCGTCCCTCCTCGTGTTCGCGTGTGTCGACTAGACCACCCGTGACGAGAAACAGAACCTCACATTTGTATCTTTGAGATTATTGATTGAATTGCGCCACCTTGTTCTTGCTTGTTCTCGGTTGCAGCAGGTACAAGGATCGATCGGGTTTTGATTCGGTTGATCGCCTCGTGGTGACGCTATGCGATTGCTTGGTTGTCGATCTCGTGGTTAGTAGCCGATCCATCTACTTCGTGCGCTATCAAACCGACGTATCATTCTCATCAGAAGATCGGGCCAACCCCCGTGCGCATCAAGTATCCCGGCGGCTCCTTGGCCATAATGTAGACCCGCAGCTTCTGTGCTAGGCCCGGACCGGCGTTCAGTAGGTGTGTGTGGCATGGTGCTTTGTGGCAAAGTTCCACCAACCATGGTGCTCCGCGGCAATGTTTTTCCCACCATTTGCCCTGCCTCTGGTGACCTGCTCCCTAGCCCTGCAGTTCTCTAGTTTGGTCCTACAAAGATGACAAGGGCATAAGTTCCGGATGGCGACGGGAAAGTGACAACCTAGCGAGCGATGTTCAGCATGCTGTAAGTTTTCTGTGGCCTTGGCCCGGGTTGGCTAGCAGGCTATTGCACTCTCCCCTAGCTGATCTTGGGCTCCACATGCTTAGTATGCAGTCGATTATCACTTTGGTTCATTCAACTTGCTTATGCCTATAGGATTTGTGCCACACTTGGTTGTCACGAGTACTAGTAGCCTGATAGCCCTTGGCAACACCTTTGAACCCCCAGTTTCTATGCTGGTCCCAGACGGGCGTCTAGCAGGTGTGTGTGGCACGGTGCGCTGCGTCTATGCTCCGCCCACCATGGTACTTCGCTGCAATGTTCCGCCTACCATTTGCCCCGCCTCTACGCGACCTACTCCCTAGCCCCGCAGTTCTCTGGTCTGGTCCAAAAGGATTGCAAGGGTCCCTTGGCAATACTGTGGACTTCCAACTTTTGTGCTAAGCCTGGACGGGCGTCTAGCAGGTGTGTGTGGCACGGTGCACTGCGGCTATGCTCCGCCTACCATGGTGCTTCGCGGCTATGTTTCGCCCATCATTTTCCCTGCCTCTACGTGACCTGGTCCCTAGCCTCACAGTTCTCTAGTCTAATCCCTGCAAAGTACAAGAGATTATGCTCTGGATAGTGATAGGAAAATGACAACCTAAGTGTGCACTCCCCGCCCACTCAGTGGTAGGGACTTAGGCTTTATGTGCCCATTTACTGGTTTATTCCTAATAAGCGTGGCTTAACGATCAGGTCACCTAGAGGGTCCGTGCGAAATGCTTGGGGCTGGTCGCCTAGCGCTGAATCGAACAAGTCACGAGCAAGCACGCGCAAGAGCAAACAACAGGTAAAAGCTGACAATAGGTGAAAGCAAGGTACTTTCATTCATAAGGGCCGAAAGGCCTATGTACATGTTTACACAGAAGAAAAAAGGGAAAAGAAGACAGCAAAAGCGATCTCTCGAGCAACTCATCGGTGATCTTGATATCGCCAGCGTCGTCCCCGGTTTCTTCCTCCACCTCGGCAGCGGTGTCGGTGGGCGGAGGCACCATCTCCATCAACCCGGCTACGTACTCCGCCGCCTCAAGCACCCGCACTGGTGCCTGGGCAGGGTCGCACTCCACCCCGACAACGGTCGCCATGGGGTCGAATGAGTCATCACGGCAAGCTCAGCACATCAAGACGAAGCCCGCTATGGCGATCATGACTTCCCGTCCCTCCCGGGAGGAACGGTCTGCTAAGGTGGTAGGCAGGCCGGCAAGGGCTTCAGCGACAAGGGTTACGCTGTGAGCGTAATGTACCACTGATTCTTCCAGCGTACCGCTCACCATCACCCCCAGTGGCCGTAAGCTGCTGACCATGCCCTTGAAGGCGGGGCGGAGCATGGTGATGAGGTTGCGCAGTTGCTTTAGGGCGAATCCGGGGGCTACTGTCGGTGTATTCTACACCGGGGTACTCTCTCCACCATTGTCAGGTGGGGCCGCGTGCGCAAGACATGGAAAGAAGAAGGTCCTGTACAGAGGACTCAACCTGCTGAAGAGAGGCTTGGCGGGCGAACAGGACGTGTGGCCGCCCGACGAGCAGTCGGGCGACTAGGTCCCAACCCCGGGCAACCAGGGCATGATCCCCGATGACCAAGACACGTGGCCACTCGAAGAGCTGTCGGGCGACCAGGCCATGTGGTCGTCCGACGAGCAGGCGGGCCCATTGTCAGTCATCCACGTAGACAGGGCTGGGAGGCTTCCACCAAAAGCCTTCACTAGGATTGTGACGTATCAGAGTCATTAAATGCGCATGGGGGACATTAAATGCGCATAAAGCCGTTACAATGCGCCTAGGAGCCATTAAATAGGCATGGCTCCCTGACGCTATGATGATCTGTCCCTCTGACTGAGCCAACTCCACCAACTCCCATTCCATCTACACCATCCAAGGCAGGCTGGGGAGACGCGTGTACCAAGCGTTCATCACGCAACATCCGAACCCCTCCCCTCGGGTAGTCCGAACACAGGCGGTGTCTTGCAACGTCGTAGACAAAGAGGCTCAGAAGGACAGTAGTGATAGGACTCGACACAATCAATGTAATTAATGTAAAATCACTCCCTCCACTTGCCCTAGCCAGTCCTGGGAGTGTATAAGGGAGCTAGTGTGCATGGGGTGAGGAGGTCGGTCTGTCGATCAGTTCACAACAGAGAAGAGATCCAAAGCTCGAACGATCGAAAGATCGGGTGAACTAAGAACAAGCGGTATACTAGAGCAACACGGGCTTGAGCAGGACGTAGGGCTGTTACCCACATTGGGGGCCCGAACCTGGGTAAATCCTTTTGTGTTCTCGAGTTTCCTATCCTGTTCATCCCAAGAAGAGTGTCGAGAGTGACACAGCTGCAAAGATCCCCCTCTACCGAAACTCGGTTATACACCCGAACCAATACTGTCCGTCATAAACCCACCGACATATAATAAATAACTGCCAATAGCAAAACCGGCAATGTTTTGTTGCCCACACGAGGATCAACTTTACCATTTGCCAAACTTCTAGTCTTTATTAGCTACTGCATCGAATTGCAGATATGAGCAACTGATCTGGTATCAAATACCCAAGAACTAATATGGGAAGTAGAAATATTTATTTTGTAAAATTTATACCTAAAGTAGAAGTCACGCTTCCCTTCTAATTCATATGATCTGCCAAGTACTTCTTATAGTTTCTCTTCTAGTGTCCAATCCCCTTGCTATTAGCATATGGTGTTGAGTGTTGGTCCAGTCTTATGCTTCTCAAACTTAGTGAAGGACAAAGATGGCGATTAGAGGGGGGGAAAAGATCCCAAATTAATATTTCCCCACTCAAGACACTACAACCAAGACCACAAAAGAAACAACCAAAAACAAATAAGAGGGAGTAATTATCCCTGTGTGGACGGTGCTGCCACTAGGGGGCTGGTAGCACTAAAGGCAGTAGCACTGTGTTAGTGTTATGCCCTTGAGGCAGTCATATAGATGATTATAACATGACTATGTTTATGAATAATAATATGATTATTGGTCCAATGAATGTATATCATTATATTGATCAGCAAGTATGTGACTTGCTTATGAAACTCTCTACTTATTGATATAATTCTGTAAGTATCTTTAATTGGGTATTATCGTATAGGACAACGATGAATAGATCAGCACATGTATTGATCAATGATCATGTTTCATAGATCATGGGATACAGAGATATCATTAATACATTGTGTACTCATGATGAAGAACATGGGTTAGATAGACCCGCAATGGGACACTGTGAGAATGTTACTCTCTTATGTGTCATCAGTGTATCTCGTACATAGTGGATGTATGATCCTTAGAATTGAGATTGTCACATTCCCTACATGTGTAATATTTTACCTTGGGGCCACCAAACGCTATTTCCTAACCGGATAGTTATAAAGGTAGCTTTCATGTTTGCTATGAAACATGCAGAGGGAAGTGAGCAGTCAAGATGGAATTTGCCACTTCAGTGTAACGGAGATATATGTCTAGGCCACTCATGTGATATGATTAAGGAAGTGCATGGCCATGCCATGATTGAGAAGTCAATCACAATTTATTAATATATCACGGATACGAGAGACGGATTGAACTATCAAAGGATGATATACTTCTCACCTTAAGTTCGATCTTCATATAGTTTGGTAAAGGGATTATTACATGAGTGCTTTGATCATATGCGTTTGGGAGTTGGCATGCTCTACAAGGAACCACTACCAGCTATTGGATTGGAAAAGGGTTTTCCAAATCTATGTCCAAATGTACACGAACCTACAGGGTCACACACTTAACGGGCTGGGACTCATTAATTCGGATTGGATCTGTAATTAATGGACCTCGTGGGCTTAACGCGCTGATGGGCCCTGGCTTAGGGTTTCGTCGCATGGCTATATAAGGAGAGGAGAAGGGTGGGCGTGATAGAAGTTGTTCATGTCCAGAACCCTAGCCTCCACCTCTCATTGCCCCTGCCGAGCGACACGGTGCTTGCACGCCGATGCACGGCGTTCCACCCCGGGACGTGTGGACTGCTGTGGTGACGCTGCTGCTACTGCGGCGTGGTAAGGACTAACCATAGCGAGGACGATCCGAAGCGAGGATGATCCGCGTGAGGACGATCCACGGCGAGGACGATCCACTACACCAACGCGCGAAGGATTTCACAACTACGCGTCTAGTGGTAATCCAATCTGTGATCCCCTTCTTGCGAGTAGCTTTCTGGTTATGCGGTAGAAATTTTAATTTGTGCTAGCGTAGCATACCGCGTTCCTCAACACATGAGCCTGAAGATTAGTAGAAAAGATAGCACAAACTCCGAAAGCAAAAATGGTGTAACTTTTGATTGGCTAGTCAAAAACTCATGAAACTTGGTATGCACCACTGTATGGAGGTTAGGAACCTATTCCAACCTTCAATCTAAAAGATTGACATCAAAGTTCTAACCACTTTCGAATCAAAGAAAGAACACACAAAGAGAGAAATAACTATAAAATTTGATCTTGGACTTGCTCGTGGGGTATTGATGATCAAGATGACCTCGAATGACCTCCCATATGCTAAAGTAAGAATACAAGTCAAGAATAACAAAAAAACCCAATCTATCAAGAATGATCCTTGAAAGAGCAAAAAATCAGTTTCTTGCAAGAAAGAACACAACAATTTCCTAGATAATTGGGATATGATCCAAAGAATATTCATCCATCAATCATTCATCCTCAACACAAGAAGCACAATCAAGTAGAAAGAGGGGAGGTAAATTCAACTTGCATGAAAGTAAATTGCGAGAAAGTAAGTGTGGAATTTAATTGCTAAGTTTAAAGCATAATGTAAATGTGTAAAATAAATTCAGAATTGAGGAATTAAATTTTATTTTTGGATGGGAGGTTTATAAAGCCACACAACAAAGTGGGCAAAGCTCAAAGGAGCACAAGAACCTCTAAAACCTTCAAAGAAGGGAGAGCTGCCCCAACCCCTCTATTTATACTACTCTTGAGCCATCCTCCACCCTTGGATGAGTTCCTTCAAGTCTAAGCAACATATCAATGGCTAGGATTGACATATTCTCATAGCCATACGTGGGCTAACCTGAAACCCAACAAACATACTAGGTTTTTGCATGCTTTTCAAAGCATACTAACTAGACCTGCTACTTTATCACCTAGACCACAATCCAACGTCCCTCCTTGATCCGAGTAGCTTCAATTTAGCATCTCATCTATTCCTTGTGTTCTAGGTTTGCAATGACTTTTTCTCGATCATCTTCGGCGATCCTCAACTATCAGGACCTCTAGTGCACCTCGCCATGTCCTAGTCATCCTATGCCTCACCATGACCTAACACCATTGTCTTGCGACCATCAAAGACAAGAAAAACCCATCACATATATAGCAATGTTTAAGAAGATATGCAATTATACTCCAAAATCACAAATTTAAATGCATTCTCACTCATAAAGACCAGTGCTACCGCTCCTAGGGCTGGTAGCACCGCCCTACATCAAATCCCCAAAAATCAACTTTCTAGAAAAATCACACCGCCGTGAGGGCTAGTGCTATCACCCTAAGGCTAGTAGCACCGGAGGGTCGTGTTACCACCCTCAGGATGGTAGCACCACAAATTATGGGAATGTTCAAATTGCCTCAAATTTCAAAATAGACTTCAAATTAACCTCAAACCCATGCACCACATGCTTAAATAATGTCAATAACTCATCACCATCAAGAGTAGACCTCCACAAGATCTTTCAATCTCCCCCTTGATGAGTATATTTACAAACATTGAAAAGGCATAAAATTTGAGTTTCAAAGAGAAGAAGGAAAAACAATTTGAATGCAAAGCCAAACTTGGTCCAAAAAATACGAAATGAGATCATGACCAAGTTGGTGAGAAGGATTTTAGAGCAAAACCAAAGAAAGAGCAAGTTTTCTACAAAAGCTCAAAAAATTCTATAAAAATTCACAAGAGCTTTGCACGATTTCACAAAGATCATAAGGACCCAAATGTGTTCACATTTATACCTATTTATGATGCCTTTTATATGTTTTCTCCCCCTTTTGGCAATATAGGCTTTAAGAAGGCATTGCCACCATTATATCCTCATTAGTAAATATGCATGAATGAAATTCATCCTAAGAGAGATTTGAGAATTATCCAAGTGACTAAATATATAAAGTATGACACCAAGCTACTCAAGTTTACATTAGGCTAAACTAAGACATGTCCAAGTGGAAATGTCAATTTTGCTAGCATGCATAAATTAGACTATGTCAGGTTTGCATGATTTAACAATTGCAACAATTAGCATAGTTTCCAAACTAGATGCAAAGCTAGACAATGGATCAAAGGGAAAACCTAGAGTTCAACCTACTCAACACTTTGAGAAAGCTAGTATGTGCATAAAAGGTCCATTGGGCTCAATTATCTTCAAAGCAAATTTTTGCTTTAATACTTCAACGGACAAAGTGGGGTGTAAATGTTTGACATTATTTGTATTTTTTATCCACTTATGTGTACAAGTGTAATTGACCCAAACCATAGTCAACCATCTCAAGAAGAACTCTTAAAAGGATGGTTTTGATCATACACAATACATTCTATGTTCATCCAAAGTACAATGGGAAGTAGTCTTGTGAATGTATAGTGTTGAGATCAATTTAAACAAAAAGAGTCAAAAAAATTTTATTTGCAATTTAGGACATAGATTTATGAGCAAGTGAAAGACTCGAGTGTGAAACAACCAAGCATCACCCAAGTTACTCTAGGGACTCTAGTAAAAATCCAAAATTTCACAAATAACGGTATATGCACCTAGAGAGTAAACATAGCAAGTAAAAGCAACATGTTTCATTACGTTTTCATTTAAAGCTTTAATTTTTAAATTTTAACAAGCTTAGGAAGATGAATCAAAATTAACTTGGACATACCTAAGTTAGCATTTTTCTTCATAAAAGTAGCTTGGCACATAGCACGAATAAAAGCTCATTTGCATAATAGACAAAGCGCAAAAAAAATAAAGTCTATATGCAATGCATGAGGCAGATTCTCAAACTCCTCCTTAACAAGTAAATCAATTTTAAGCATAAAGCTGGTTCAAGTTGAGTTATTAGCAGTATTAAGATCAAAAAAGTCCAAATGAACTAATTGAAACCAGAAATGCAAAATAAGAAGTCGAGAAATTGCTAACTGGGTTGCTATAGAGTGTAGAAAAGATAGTAGAGAACACTGTGGCTCAGATTCATTCTCATCTTCCCCAATGACTAACATAGAGAAACGGACTCTAGATGGCAAGCTAAGGAGTGCACATAGACCCTGTCTACCCAAGGGGCCCAACACCTACTAGACTTATAAGACTGTGAAGGAACTCAACCTAGAGGGAAAAGAGAACAACTAACTGTGCATGATAGCAACTTATAGCATAAGATGAGAGGTCCATATAAAGCATGCCAGAAATCTAAGTGAAGTGAACTGAAAACTCTAGAAATAAACCCAATATCACTTAGAAGATGCAAAAGAAAGAAAATGCTAGAAGAAAGCATATATGATAGATAGTATACAGACCAGCTCCCCCTCAAGAGATGCTGTTGGGGCACACAACTCCAAGCTCTCCTCTCAAAACCACAAACCATGTGCTATCAATTTGGCTTTTTAAAGATATTGGCAATTTGGTGGTCACTCTCCACAAACTGAAGCACTATATCACCCTTCTCCACATGGTCTCTAAGGAAGTGATATCTGTGTCTATATGCTTGGTCTTAGAGTGCTGCACTAGATTTTTAGCAATGCAGATAACAGAAGTATTATCACAGAAGAGTGGAACACTATCTATCTCTAACCCAAAGTCTTGCAAGTTCAATATCATCCAAAGCACCTGGCTACAGCAACTAGTTGCAGCGACGTACTCAGCCTTAGTTGTGGATTGTGCAACTCCGGACTACTTTCTAGATGACAAAGAAATAAGAGATGTGCCAATGAATTGTCAAGTGCTATAAGTGCTCTTTCTATCAATCCTATAGCCACAAAGTCTACATCCTAAAAGGCTTTGAGGGATAAACAAGAAGAGGAAGCGTATCAAATACCATAGTCAATTGTAGCTCAAATGTACCCAAAGATTCACTTTTCTGCTTGATGGTGAGAGACGTAATGAGAAGCCTGAAATTGAGCATACAGACATAGAACAAAATGTTTGTCCAACCTCAAGGCAGTGAGATATAAGAGGGAGCCAATCATGCTCCGAAACTTCATCTAATCCACTGGCTCACCATCCTCATCAGGCTCTAGGATTGTATTAACAGCCATAGGAGTCATCACTGGCTTTCCATCTGACATGTTGAATCAGTTCAGGAGGTCTTGAGTGTACTTGCCTTGATGCAAGAAAATGCCCTCCTAAGTCTGCTTGATTTGGAAGCTGTGGAAGTAGCTCAACTTGTCCATCATGCTTATCTCAAACTCTGTACTCATCACTTCTGAAAACTGAGACACAAAAGAGTGCGAAGAGCCACCAAGATAATATCATCCAAATAAATTTTAATGAGGAGAAAATAAGAACCTGGTATCTGATGAATAGAGTCTTGTCTACTATAACCATCTTAAAATCATGACTAAGAAGATAGGACTTAAACCTCTTATACCAAGCTCTAGGTGCTTGCTTAAGTCCATATAAAGCTTTGAAAAGCTTGAAGACACAATTTGGGTATTTGGGGTTCTCGAATCCTGGAGGCTGTATGACATACATCTCTTCTTCAATATATCCATTGAGGAATACACTCTTAACATCTATTTAATAAAGCTTGAAGCCCTTGGATGCCGAAAATGTAGGCATGATTCTTGTAGCCTCTAGTCTAGCTACAGGAGCAAAGGTCTCCTCAAAGTCAAGACCTTCAACTTGAGAAAAACTTTGTGCAACTAGCCTAGTCTTATTTCTAATGATAACCTCATCCTCACTTTGCTTGTTTTTGAACACCCACAAGGTACCAATGACATTTGACTAGATGGGAGCACGACAAGCTACCATACCTTATTCCTCTTAAAGTTCTCAAGTTCTTTATGCATAACATTAATCCAAGACTCATCGGATAATGCATGAGAAACATCCTTCGGCTCAAAAGAGGCAACAAAGGCTAAGTAAAGGCAAAAACTAGACAAGCCTATTTTTGAGCATGTGACACACTCAAACAGATTGCCAATGATCTGATCAGATGGATGATGTCTCTAAATGGGATGAGGAGGTCTAGAAGCAAAAGTGGCCTCTACCTCATGGACCGAAGAGGCAAGAACAAAGCCACTCACCGAAGAAGAATCTGAAGGTAAGGTCTAATCTTCCTGAGATACAAAAATGGAAAAAGGATGCACCTCAAGTGTTGAGGAGACTGGATCAGATGGAACACCATCATCTGTATCATCCTAATCTTCTACAAAGATAGTCTCGCAGAGAGAGTAAGAGCTTGATAAGTCAAGTCTAGCTCCTAGGCTAGCCTTATTAAAGGTCACATCACTGGTCCTTATGATCCTATTTGCATCACAACTCCAGAACCTATAGCTACAAGAAGAAGTCGAGCAACCTAGAAAGATGCCATCAGAAGATTGAGACTCAAACTTGTTTAGATTCCTGGACTTTAAAATAAAACACTTGCAACCAACACATGAAAATGTGAAATGCTAGGATATCACCTATACCTCGAATTGTAAGAATTGTGGTGCAAATATACTCTATAGAATACTCGATTAGACACATAGCAAGTAGTAGCTATAGCCTCAACCCAATAGTTTCTAGGAGTACTGTACTTGTCCAGCATCGTCCTGGCCATCTTGACCAAGGTCCAGTTCTTCCTTTCCACTACGTCGTTTTGCTGAGAGATGTATGGAGAGGAAAATTGATAGAAGCTTGTAAAGTAGGACTTCTTAAATTATGTGCCATTATCATTGCGCATAGCTCGTAAGGTGCTAGGGAGCTCAATAGACAACCAATGGACCAAACTCCTAAAATGGGTAAAAGACTCATCCTTTGAGGCTATGAAAAACACCCAAGAAAATCTCAAAAAAATCATCAACGATGACAAGAACATACCACTTCCCACCCGCTAACTACACTCTAACCAGAACAACAGTGTTCATATGTAAAAGTTATCCTGATGCATCAGTCATCACAACGGTGACTAGAGAATGACAAGCAGCAGTCATCTTGCCATGTCGAGAGCAAACTAAGTCTTTGACCATCTTGAGTTTAGGCAAACCACAAATGAGACCATGGTTGCTAACTCTGGTCAAGTGATCGAAGCCAATGTGACCTAGTCTCCTATGCTAGAGGGGGTCATGAGACTCTGAAGCAATCAAACAATGAAGAGAGTCTCCAGAAAAAAAAAAAAAATCATCACGAAAAACTCCTAAATTTAGAAATCCTGTAAATTAACTCCTCTGATTAATTAAGGATTCTATGGGCAATACTCTTAAAGCTTACCTTGAAAGAATCTTCAATAAGCTGAGAGACAGAAAGGAAATTGTAGTGCAGCTTACTCACTAAGGCAACGTCCTTAAGAATGAAATTGTCATTAATGCAGACGTTAACTTTGGCAATGACTCTACCTGATGAAGTGTCCCTAAAAGTAATCAACTTATCACAAGGAGTTCAAACTTGGTAAGAAAACCATAGAGAGTCTCTAGTCATATGACAAGAACAACTGGAATTAACAATCCAAACATCTTCCTTCCCCATCCTATGAACCTGGCCAATATGTACGTGAGAAATGGCTCAGTACTAGGACAAAGAGAAGATCTAGGGACCCAATATTGAACCACACTACATCTCAAAGTACCAGCCATAGGAGCAAAAGACTAGACTCTCACAAGAATGGAAGCAGCCCTAGAAAATCTAAGAGATGGAACTGCATTGGCCCACGTTGAGCAAAGGCGAAACCATCCTAATGAGATTGCCCAAATCTCCTGCAAGGAAACACCTCACACCACTGATATCTACCTTGAGGAGAAACAAGAAAAATATCAAAAGAACGACAAAAAGACTAACCAAGAGCGAATCTAGAATGAAAACTCGAATGAAAAATATGAAATCTAAGCCCTGAACACTGTCCAAAAACAAGTGATACCCTACCCTGTGAAGCAGCAATCTGTGTCTTAGGTGCACTTAGAGTCTAGGGATGACCTTGAATACCCCGAACGACATGAGCACACTCGCACCTCATGACGTTAGCATGCCTGAAGTAGAAATCTACAAGGTGACCATCCTTCTTACAGTAGGTGCATGAGTACTTTGCCTTACTAGAGGTAGAAACAATAGGAGGAACAAACTTAAACATAGTTCATTGTTTCTAGTAGATAGCTTCCTAAGGTGAGTGCTCATGGTATCAATTTCAACAATCAATCTAGGGCAATTTTCAGATGATGCGCTAGTGTGCGTATGAAGAAAACTAGCATTTACAGGAATAGCATCAATAGAAATTGTGCTAGTATTCTTTGACCTAAGACTCTCAAGCTCAAAAACCACACTATCATGCATAATTCTTAGGTTCTCAAGCTCCACAAGCAAAGCATGGAAAAGAGTACAATCAGTAGACTCTCAGGAGGAACAAGATCTAAGAGAAGCTAACTCCTGAGTCAAGGTACCTACTTCCTACTCTAACTTCATACACCTAACTATAGCTCTAACATGAAATTTCCCTAATTTCTAGAAAGCTTCGTTGAGCTGGTTATAAGAGGGTACCTCGTCTAAGTCGTTGTAAAGTTCAGAGTCGCTGATGCCATTAGCATTCTCCATGAAACACATCTCAGTGAAGTCATCATCGCCTTTCTTCTCTTGCAGATCATCCTCGCCCTCATTGTTTCATGTCTCCATGTTGAAGAGTTTGATGTCATCGATTATAGCAAGGACACAGTGGAAAAACTTCCTGTTCTTCGGGAAGTTGCGAAACTTCTTCTCGTGTGCTGGGCCATGGACTAGAGGCTTCTTGTTGCTATTCTTATTGGTGTTATCATTTTTTCCTAAACTGCTAGGGTCATTCTTGCCTTTCTCCAACTTAGGGCAGTTTGCCTGAATGTAGGTGAGGCCACCACACTTGAAGTAGGTGGTCATGCCACCTCACTTTCTCTCCCTCACTCTCTTATAGGAAAGAGAAAATTTGCGGGCTAACTGGGCAAGCTCACTTTCTGAAATTTTTTTAGCTTTTTATCGCTTAGCTCACAAAGGGTAGAAAGAAGAAAACCAACTGAAGTAGCACAAGAGGATCCAATGGGATTGGTGACCAAGGTCATTGACTATATCTTTGACTTACAAAAGACAATATCAATCTCGTGAGTCTTGAGTCAGAAATAGAGCCCGTCAATAGTCTAGGTCGATAAGTCAATGGTGTCCTTAATGGTGGTCACCTTCATCTCCCAAACCCAAAGATCAAGTGCTGTCAAGAAGTGTTGAGCATTCTTCGAGTCAAAATATATGCAACCAACCATATGGAGATCACTCCATGTCCTTGTAAAATGACCAAAGCACTCAACAAGGGTCTCGCTAGCATGCTATTCAAACTTGTTGTAGTCACGTTTATATTGATCATGTCTCACCATTTTGAAATGGATGGTGCTCTCATGGTAAGCATCGAGGGTTACAAAGATCTGGTGAGCAAATCATAGGTGAGAGATCTTATCATACTCACTGTGGCTAAAGCCTTGTATGAATATGTTTCTTGCCTTAGAATTCATCTCAATGTTAGCCATATTGTGAGTTGTGACATTTTCATCGGCAGGAACCTCATACGAGGGCTTCACCTTCTGCCAAATTAGGAAGCCTTGGGTAGTGATGTACGATTACATTCTTTACTTTCAGAAGAGAAAATCAATTCTAGAAAAGATAGGAGGCTTGGTGGAATACTTATCCATCACCATGGCTCTTGAGATCGGTTAAGATCTCTGATATGAATTGAAGGACTAGAATAGTGATCAAAGGGGGTGAATAATCCCAAATTAATTTTTCCTCCACTCAAAAGAATCCAACCAAGGATCTCACATCATCTAAGCAAAGTGGAGAAAACAAAATTCTAGAAATTTTCAACAAAGGATGGCACTACCGTAGATTAGGCTCGGTATTATCAGATGAAAAGTACCCCCACACTACTGGGTTATTGTAGTGGTAGAGCCATGCTATAGTAAAATTGGCATAGTGATAATAGTAAATCAGCACAAATTCAAAAAGGAAATCAATGAATCTTTTGATCGGTTGATCCGAATCCTATGAGATTTTGTGGACACCTTTCTATAGATGTTAGAAACCTATTCCAACTATCAATTTGAAGGATTGACATCAATGTTCTGACCATTATTTAAGGAAGTGTGGAAAAGAACGAGTTTAAAAACAAAAACATGGCCCTCAAGTTGCTCGTGCTTCATGATGATCAAGATGATACTAGATGGTTTTTCATATGTCACAGCAAGCTATAACACAAGATAAAAACGACACAAACCCAACGTAACAAGAATGATTCTCTCAAGCACAAAAGATCAGTTTCTTGCAAAGAGCACACAAGATTTGCCTAGATGATTGGGATATGATCTAAAGAAGATTCATTCATCAATCATTCATCCATGGCATAAGATCCACAAGCATTTAGAAGTAGAGGAGACAAATCTAAAAGAGCGGAAAGGAGAATGCTAGAATGTATATACTGAATTTAAAGCATAATGTAAATGTGGAAACTAAATTCAGAATTGAGAAAATTATATTTTTCATTCCTGTAAGGGAGGTTTTTAAAGCCTCACAACAAAGTGGGCAAAGCACAAAAGAGCATCAAAATCTCAAAACATTCAAGAGGGGAGAGCTACCCCTACCACTCTGTTTATACTACTCTTGAGTCATCCTCCACCCTTGGATGAGTTCCTGCAACCCTAAGGAACACCATCAAGGGCTAGGAATGACTCACTCAATCATACATGGGCTAACCTGAAACCCTCTAACATAGTGGGCTTTGCATGCTTTTCAAAGCACAATAACTTGACCCGCTACTCTATACTGTAGACCGCCTTAGAACGACTCACTCAATCATCCTTCGCCTTAGAACGACCTAGCACCGTTATCCTACAACCATAAAAACAAGGAAACCCATCATAGTGCAAGGTCCAAATTGATATGAATTAAACCACACATAAATTCAAAATTCAGTTCTCAAATTCAAAGATAAAGATGTCACTACCACCTACTAGGTGCCGGTAGTACCGCTGGTCAGCACCATCGCTCCCTAGTAGCGAGTAGTGTCACTCAGCACAACTCAAAAAACCCAGCCTCTAGAAGATAACTACCACCGAGCTAGCACTACCTCTGTCCTAGGTCAGTAGTGGCCTGACAGCCTTCAAATAGCTTCAGAATCAAAATCGAATCCAAAACAAACTCAAACTCAAACACAACATGCTCAAACATAGTCAATTACTCATCATCATCAAGGATAGACCTCCACATGGTCTTTCAATGGGAACACCTGACACACCAATTCATAATCATGTTCCATATTCCATTAGTCAAGAACCAAGTACATGAAATGACATCATGTGGCTAAGCACACTATCAAGATCTGACTAGCCCATGTTGATTTTATTATTAACCAACTATTGATGAACCAAACTAGGGTAACAGATAAATCATGGCATACAAATAACAAGGTAGGGCATAGATAAACTATGTAGAATAGCTAGATCCCAATTTAATTTGAAATAGTTATACGCATAAAATAACATGCAATAAGGTAAAATCAATGTAGCAGTTTTATAAGGTGGTTTCAACATGATCAAACCACAACATGCCTTAGAAAATGTGTTGTTCTTGCTTTGGAACCTGCTCTTGAGCCAACAAATCTTCCTCAGACACTTTATGCAATTCGACGTCTATGCGAAATGAGAGAGAATGCCAAATAAACACCAAAACAAATATTAAAAGAATCCAAAAATCAAATAAAATTCACCATTAAATAGATTTCAATTTTACAAATTTTTAGAAATTGGAATTGCCTCAATCGGAGCTTGTGTGAGGGAGAACGACTATCAGAATATTAAAAAATATAAAAAGCAGAAAATTAGAAAAACAAAATAATATCCAAATTATTTTTAAAATGAAAAATTGCTTTATTGTGTCACGCTGATGTCTGGCTTCATTGCCAAGCTAGATCACCCAGAGGCTGACACGTGTTTTGAGTGTGTGGACTCGGTCCGTGAGGCCATACTGGTTTATCATCGACGTGGTTCACATTGCCTCGATTACCAAATAGCCATGCGGTGTGATACGATTGGCCGCAGCACAACCCAAGCTGGGGCTCCCCGATGGCCGACACGTGATGCAATCTCGACTAATCATACAAAATCTGACCAGTGAAGCTAACACAATATTGAACGTAATGCACATTCACATGGCACAATCTTGATCATTCACAGAAGATCTGATGGCACAAAAGTGGCAAGGTTTTGGTGAACTTTGCGTGGTGGTGCCATGGATGAGGCTAAGGAAGACGATAGGGTTAAGGCACCATGGTGACATACTAGTGAAAAGAAACCATAGATCTGATAGCTGGCGATGTGACAAACTCAGATTTATCAATGAACATGATGAAATCCCACCAACGGTATAGATTCGAGCAACAAAAAGTGGTGGCAAACCAAACTCCTCCATCAAGCTCGATCCTTCAACGAAACCTACTTCAACAACAATATTTGACTCAAAAGAAATAGTGAAATTCTGATATCTCATACCCGGTGTTAATGAGGCTTTAAAGCCCTCGGCTTCTATATCCTGCACGACGAAGAAACTAAGTTTTGTAGTGGTGACGGAGTCTAAGTCCTTCACGAAGATGATAATGGACAAGGCGACATGTGTCAAAATCAACAGTGGAAACTAGTTCCCTCTACTCTAGATCTTACGGTCCAAATCAACTTAGTGTTCGCAAGATCCATCTCGACCGTTCATTCTAAATCCAAAGGCTGCAACCCTAGGGTTCCATACACACAGGCTGGCCCAACCGTACCGAGCCGCACTGAACTAGGCTGGATCCACACAGTGATGAATAGTAAATTGACAAGTGGTAATCGTAGATGAATAGTAAATTTATCATTTTCATATCTTTCAAATACAACTGAGTTTGGTTTTTAAATTTTACAAGGCTTTATAAACTCACATTCTCTACATTTGTTAATGTTTAAGAATTTTTTAGAACTTGTACGTATAGTTTTCATGAACTTTACTACCAAATAACTGATGTGTGCAGAATATGCTGCAAATGTAGTAATTTCATGTTGTATGCATAGGAATTTCATGTTGTACAAATTGTATTTTCTGTTACTAGTTAGGAAAATTACTATCTAATAGTAACACTTATATAATTTTATTCCTCTAGTCGTTAGTAAGCTACTAGTGAAAATCATTTAAAAATACAAGTTACCGATAAAAACATATGGCTAAAATAAAGAAGAAACAGATTCATATAATCCCCCCTATTAAAGCTTGCAAAGTTCCCAGATGATGAGCCTATCCACGTGTCACTTTTGGCCATTTTGCGAAAACCCCCTGTGTTTCTTTAAATTACGGATAGGTCCCTGTAAGTTACGAATAGGTCCTTCGCGATTGTTTGTGAGGGGAAGATTTCCTTTTCTACGCATTTGGGTCCCTCGTGCACCGTTTTACGGAAAAACCTCCCGTTAAATTCAAATCGCGAACAAGCCCTTTTCTAATTTTGCAGGATAGCGTACAGGTCCAAAAACGTAACATTTAGGTCCTTACTCTTTACGTCTAGGTCCTTTCTCCGTTTTTCTCAGGAAAAAAAGTTTTCGTCACCAAAAAATGTGTTCAGCTCTATCTCTAGACTTTTTCCCCACCGCGATTTTCCAGCTCGGTCTCCAATATTTTCCAAATAATTCATCGAAGGAGATATTTCTACAATTCTAACTCTCTATTTTTTCCCCGTTACGCTTATTACTTCAACGATTTAAATAATAAAACGCCGATAAGCAAGAAAATATAAATTTATATAATATATGTTGGTATGAACGCGGTTTTCCAGCTCGGTCTCCAATATTTTCCAAATAATTCATCGAAGGAGATATTTCTACAATTCTAGCTCTCTATTTTTTCCCCTTACGCTCATTATTTCAACGATTTAAATAATAAAACGCCGATAAGCAAGAAAATATAAATTTATATAATATATGCTCGTATGAACTGCGATATCACTCAAAACGTTTGTCATCATCGATCTATTCAAAATGCGATCCGGTGATCGCTGTAGACATGCTATCCTAACTGCTTGCATTGCATGACGTCTCACGATATGTCATTCCAGTTAAATCTTATTAACTACGGGCGCGGCGTGCCGCCGCGCTTTCTTATCTAGTACTAACTACAATACACATTAACTAGCTGGGTTGACCAACGCATGCACTAATAACTGATTCTATAGTAATTCAATCTATTATTCTATAGTAAAACGTATTTGTGATTTATTACTGAATTGGATTCAATCTATACAGTTTGTTTTACATCATTTCGCCAGTAAATTCATGAGTTGTTCTATAGTAAAGTGTTTCATGATTTACTACCAGGCTGCATTTACTGGTGTTTTTTGCAATGCATTAACTCACTATGTTTCGGCCAACATGTGGAATAGCCTAATCTACGCGTAAGCATATATTAGCGCTATATATATAAACACAAACATGTACATATATACATGCATATTGGAAGCATTTTCCATACTCTTGCGAGTACATACTCCCACTTACAATATACTACTTAAACAAACAAGTTATACTTCTTTATGACTTTCGGTATACTTAAATACTACTTCTAAGATACTGCAATGAGATATGGTCCAAAAAATTCATTAGAGCCCTTTATTTCTGCTATATATTTGTTACAGCCATTTATTTTTGGTATATATATCTTTTTTTATATGTAAAATGAATATATACACAAATTACGCCATAAAAGGTGGACTTTGATAAAATTTTTCAAGAAACTCACTTTTCAGTATTTGATAATCACTATTGCAGTATGCTCAAAAGGATAAAGATGTATAATTTTTTTAAGTGGTACATGCAAGGTGGGAGTACGTACACCCAGGAGTATGGAACCATTATCCTATATATATATATATATATATATATGAAAGACCATGTGGAGATCTTCATGTATTTGTGATGAGTTATTGACAAAATTTAAAGCTGATAGTGTTTGAGTTTGAAGTGTATTTAAAGTTTAAAGAAAAATTTGAAGAAATCTGAATGAAGGGTGTCCGATCGCACCAGGGTTGGGCGGTTGCACCTGATTCAGGCTGGTCTGATTTTTCTAGAGAGCGGGTATCTGAATTTTTGTGGACCAGTCATACCGGCCAATGGGCGATATGATCGAGCAATGGTGCTAACGGCCAGGGGGTGGTAGCACCAGCCATTATGAGCGAGAATGAATTTCAATTTGTGATTTTTGATGAATTTCAATGGATATCTTTTTGGACATTGCTATGTGATGGGTTTCCTTGTCTTTGATGGTTGCAGGACGACGGTGCTCGATCATGATGAGGCGGAGTATAATCGGGATTAGGCGAAGGTGCGTCGAAGGTCCAGATGGTCAAGGATCACCAGAAGATGATTGGAGACGGAATCCATGCAATCCAATAAGACAAGGAATAAAGATGATGCTAGCTAGATGACGTGTGGATCAAGAAAGTCCGTAGGATCGCAGTCTACTTGATAAGATAGTGGGTCTACTTAGTGTGATTTGAGAACCGTGCAACAAACCCCATTATGTGTGTGGATTTTGGGTTAGCCCTTGCATTGCTAGTTGAGTGGGCTAATCCTAGCCCTTGATGAGTGCTCTAGGGTTAAGGGGCTCATCCAAGGGTTGTAGGTAGCCCAAGAGTAATATAAATAGAAGTGAAGGGGTAACCTTATCCTCTTTAAGGTTGTAGAGGTTTTGTGTGCTCCTTTTAGCTTTGCTCACTTTGATTTGAGGCTTTGTAAACCTACCTTCCAGAAATGCAAACCACTTACTCTTATGCTTGAATTTACAATACGTATTTACTTTATGTCTTAAATTCAGTATTTAAATTCTTGCAATTTACATTCTCGCATTTTGGATTTTTCTCCCCTCCTACATTCTTTTGCTTCTTGTGCCAAGGAGATGATGATTGATGGGTCAATCTCCTTTAGATCATATCCCAATCATCAAGGCAACTCCATACGATTTTCTTGCAAGAAACTGGTTTTATGTTCTTGAGTGAATCTTTCTTCAATACCGAGTTTGGGGAGTTTTTACCTTGTGTTCTTACTTGCTATGACATGTGGGAGATCATCTAAGGTCATCTTGATCGTTAAAACCCCACGAGCAAGATCAAGATCACATATTTGAGTTTTTGTTCAAACTCCATATATTCTTCCTTCAAATCAAAAAAGGTCAAAATTTTGACATCAATCCTTGTGATTGAAAGTTGAAATAAATTTCTGACGTCATTAGGAAGACATCTACCAAATTTTATGAGTTCTTGACCATGCAATTAAACGTTGGATATTTTTGCTTTTGGAGCTCATACAGATATTCCCTGCTGTTCTTGAGTCTGGTGATATCGTACCTTCTCCGGTCATACCGCTCATCGGTCATTCCGGCCATATAGATCAAATTGCTAATCCTTGTTTGCTTGTCTTATGGGATTTACTTGAGCGCTATATTGGACTGTTTTGAGTAGGGAAAATTTTAATTGGGATCATTCACCCCCCCCTCTGATCGCCACTCGATCTTTCAATATATATATATATATATACATATATAGGAAAAATATCTTTTACTCCCGGGTGTAATTAATATCTGAAATACTACCTAAACGAACTTGAAATACTCTTTTATCACTTTGGGTATACTCATACACTAATTATAAGATACTCCAATGCGAGCCACATGAAAAAATTGCAAGGGAGTCCATGATTTTTAGCGTATTTTGCAAATACCTTCATATACGCACATAAAAGGAGTATGTCCAAAAAAATATATATACCACCTCTAAAAAAATGTACATACCACTTAGATGATCTTATATACTCGTATACTACGCGTACATACCCTCCGTTATATGAGATACCCCATACGTTGTGAGATACAACATAGGGAGTAATTACTCCCGGGAGTAGAAAAGAGGCCTCCTATATATATATATATGTATATATATATATATATATATATGCACTAAATTATTGAGATATGGAAAACAACCATTAACCAATCTCAAACTACAACAATAGACAGCCATAACTACTAAAGAAACATAAGGAATCATGAATATAAAATAATTGTACTTTTCAACAAAATCCTAAATAACAACAACAACAACAAAGCCTTTTAGTCCCAAGCAAGTTGGGGTAGGCTAGAGTTGAAACCCAAAGCGATCCGCTAACAAAAGGAGGAAGAGAGAAATGAGAAAGTAGAACAAAGTCTAAAACTATACCAAAACGTGGCATAAAGCCTAATCAAGGTTCAGGCACGTGGATAGCTGCTTTCCACGCACTTCTATCCAAAGCCAACTCTTTCAATATATTTCATCCTTTTAAATCCCTTTTGATTGCCTCCTCCCAAGTCAAGTTTGGCCGGCCCCTACCTCTCTTCACATTATTATCGCTTCTTATGATGTCGCTATGCACTGGTGCCTCCGGAGGTCTCCGTTGAACATGTCCAAACCATCTCAACCGGTGTTGTACAAGCTTTTCTTCAATTGGAGCTACCCCTAGCCGATCACGTATCTCGTCGTTTCAAACTCGGTCCAATCTTGTATGACCACAAATCCAACGCAGCATACGCATCTCTGCGACACTTAATTGTTGAACATGCCGCCTTTTAGTAGGCCAACATTCTCTACCATACAACATCACAAGTCTAATAGCCGTCCTATAGAACTTGCCTTTTAACTTCTGTGGTACCCTTTTGTCACAAAGAACGCTAGATGCTTGACGCCATTTCATCCATCCCGCTTTAATTTTATGTCTAACATCTTCATCAAAATCCTAAATAGAATAAGAAAAATATTATAAATAAAAGGATCACAAAATTTTATAAACACCTTCAAAAGATGCACATAGCAAGACGCGGGCACGACACTGGTTTTCACTATCGTGAAACTAATCAGTGCTAGAATGGTCACATCTTGTTAATCTCACTAGACAAACAAAAACATGTTGGATCCAATGGATCCGTTTCATGACACTAATGAAACGCAAACTTATAACAGATCATGTTATTTCAGAACTTATAATAGATCTGCTGATTTCAGAACAAGCTTCTCTCAAACTAATCAGCCCAAGTGTTAGAGAGGAAAAAATAACGAAAAGCGGGATGTAAAATGATGTGATTCCATTCCATCAGGGCCACGCACAGCCCTCGTACACTGTTCAAAGCTACTGGGATCCAATTAGGGGTGGCAACGGGGCCATTCTCCAGACGGGGAGTGCCTCCCCATCCCCATCCCTGCGATCCAAAATTTTCTCTGTCCCCGTCCCCGTTCCCCGTCTCGGGGGAGAAAATTCCCCTGTCCCCATCCCCGTTCGGGTATCGGGGCCCCGTCGGGGACCCATCCCCGCGAAAATTTCACACAAGAGAAGAGCTCTTATAGCCATTTTAACTCTAAAATCATATCAATAGACAAGGAAAAAAAGAATGTATGCATTCATTGAAGATTATGTTGTCCTGTTTATGAAAATGTGAATATGATGGGCTAGAGAATATGTTTGCAATCTAATAACTAAATTGGACTAAACTAAATTTGGATCCCCAACCGGGTCCCCGCGGAGAAAAAAATTCCCCGTCCCCGTCCCCCGCCATCCCGACGGGGAATAATTTTCGTTTTCATCCTCATGAGGACGATTTCTTCTCATACCCGTCTCCTAATAGAGGAATTCCCCGTCAGGGATCGGGGAACGGGTCCCCATTGCCAGCCCTAGATCCAATCTGGAACCTCATGTCCACCCACAGGGAAATGGACCCAGCTGATCCTCCTGCATGCGTAGAACAGACGTATGGATGTGCGACTCCGTCGATTCCATCGTCGGCCGTCGCCATCCGATGAGCATCCCGGCCCGCCAATAATTCCCCAGCAAAAGGTGGCCAGCCGGCTTGCGTCGTTGTGGCGCCACCGTGCCTCCAAAAGCGGGGGATTTGCCCACGGGGAAAACCGCGGTCTCCATCATTCTGGAAAGTGCAACACCTGATACACATCTTTTTTTTTTTTTTTTGCGTGGATCAGCGTGCTTCTTTGTTAGCACCAAAACATTGTAAGATGTAACCGATTTGTTAAGGATAAATCAAGTACTTCTGCCTAATATCGGCTTACAAAAAGAGAGTTGAATTAAATTTGGAGGCGTAGCTGATATAGATTGAATTTCATCTGTAATTGAAGCCGATACGGATCATGTTTATTAATACATTAGAGAAGGATACAATCGGCTATACGGTATAAAAAGCGATCAAGGGTGAAGTAGAAAAACAACCAAGCAATCAAATAATTCGCATCTACTTTTATCTACTTTTTTCTGTCAATTAGGAGCAGTCTCGTAATTTAGATCTCTTGTAATTCATCGTTGATCAATAAAGTTGTGTGTCACTGATTGTTGATCTTCTCTGATTATGCTAGGTTTGGTTTTCTCCAATCTTTTTGCATATCGCCTTTTTCGGAAAAATCTACTTCTATTAACCATCTAATCAGCCCTAATAGGCTATTTGGACTTATCGTTACATTTGATTTAATCGGCTTAGTGTAGCTCATTAGATCCTTGCTGATTATCATCTTAGATCAACTTTGACCGTATTTTCCATTTTTTTTGTTGATTGCAGGATCAAATTAGCTTGCACGCCTTGAACCTGTTGAACTCACCGTTCACATGTGTTTGAGTAGACCAATCCATTGTCATATTTTTGGGTGCCAACATACTTTTGGCACGACCAATAGGACACGATATCTTCTACCATAAAATGGATTCCGCCCTCCGATCTCAACACCGAAGCTATAATCATCCCAAGGTTGGATGATCTGACACCAGCACAGCAGAAGGTGTCGAATATTTAAATATAGGGTATGAGCATGTACCAGAAACTCAAAGGCTAAACCATATATGCTCAAGCAAGCCTCTGGAAACCTCAGATATCGCGGGACCAATTCAATGGGATAAGATATATGCGGAGGGGGTATCTTCATACAGGAAAGGACTCGGTCGTTTTCCTGTTACGAGGAAACCAACACAAGTACGCCTCATATCTAAGGAAGTCTGGATATGCTGCAAAGATCACATGACGATGGATTCCTTATCGGCTATGATCTAGTATACCAAACTGACTACAACTCAACTTGAAGCAAGGCTTCTCCCACTATGTAAAGACGAGGGTATGCACCATCAGGGACAAGCAATTTTCAGACTACAAGTCATCTAGATCTAGACAAGCGAGAAGACTTTTTGAGCAGAGCATCCAAGAGCTAATGAACTGCATTTTGTCAAATCCTTAGCCATAGCTTAGCCATCCCCAAGTTCAATCTTCATTGTAATTAGAGCTAGGCATTATGCTTTGTACTCTGTTCATCGACTTCATAGATAATCCATACAGGAGTAGGGTATTACTCCATCCGGAGGCCCGATCTTGTCTACATCGTGTGCCTCCAATTTTGTGCCTGACTTTGCTAATTCGAAGGTACCTGAATCTATAAGTTTGTTGTCGATTTCTAACCTTTGATAGATAGAGATGAAGAACCAAAAGGCCCTGCTCGAGAGATGATGTTGAGTTGCTACCAAAAAGACTGCCTGGGAGCGAAGACGTTGGTGCCGCCGACACGGAACCCGGGGAAAGGCCTGGCCAAGAGGAGTACGTAGGCGATCACTACGTGATTGCTACACTTGGCCGAGAAGGTCAGTGGATGGATCCAATCCTAGCCTTCCTGTGGAACAGAGTGATCCTCAAAGATGATGCGTCAGCCGAGAAAATTGCACATAAGGCCAAGTGCTATACTCTGGTAGGTGGGGACCTATATTGCCAGCGTAGAAACGGAATTCTTCTAAAGTGTATCACTTGGAAAGAGGGGAGCAACTTGCTCTCTGATATCCATGGAAACATATGTGGGAGCTATATGTCCAGTCGGACACTTGTCGGAAAAGCGTTCCGCCAAGGATTCTATTGGCCTACTGCCCTCCAGAATACTTGCGAGCTGGTGAGGAAATGCGAGGCGTGTCAGTTCTAGGCCAGGCAGATCCACCTACCAGCCCAAGCGCTGCAAACCATCCTGCTCTCTTGGCCGTTCGCTCTCTGGGGGCTGGATATCCTAGGCCCGTTCTCGCGGGCCACAGGTGGCTTCACCTATCTGTTCGTCATCATCGACAAATTCAACAAATGGGTTGAAGCCGAGGCGTGCGTGCCATCACGGCCTCCGCTGCCATCAAGTTCATGAGTGGTATTTTCACCCGCTTCGAAGTCACCAACCGCATCATCACCGACAACAGCACCCAGTTCACCAGCGCGGCGTTCCTGGAGTTCTGCGAAGAGATGGGCACCAAGGTGTGTTTCGCCTCGGTGGCCCATCCTAGGAGCAATGGCCAGGCGGAGCGTGCCAATGCACTAGTATTGAGGGGCCTCAAGACTAGAGAGTTTGAACGGCTCCACAAGCGGGGACCATGGTGGACAGATGAACTTCCGACGGTGCTGTGGTCCTTCGAACCACACCCAGCCGGGCGATCGGAGAAACACCTTTCTTCCTAGTCTATAGGGCAGAAGCTGTCCTTCCGGCCGAGTAGTCTTTGGGCTCCTCGCGCGTTTCAGCATTCAACGAGGAGGGCCAGGAAGATCAGCGTCGAGAAGAAGTCAACCTTCTGGAGGAGCTACGCGATCGAGCAGCTCTGCGTGCTGCTTAGTATCAGTAGAGCTTCAGGCGGTACCACGCCACCCGAGTCCATAAGAGAGCATTGGCAGTGGGTGTGAGGAGCCGCCCAGACCGTCCTCGGGTTATTTGAATGACCAGTTGCCCTCATCGGATTTGGAGGCTAGCAACGAATCACCGGAGGTGTTCACAGTGCTAACACCCAAACCCAATTAGGACAACAAGTATCCCATTCAATAACTCGATAACAATCCCAGATTCCCCAGATGCGACGAAACTCGCCCAGATCGCCCAAGATACCGGTTTCCATTGCCATATCAATTCAATGCACATAAAGGCAACGAACCCAAAACTTTACTACCGAGACACGCAACGCGAAGCACAACAAACATCACCAACTCAAGCACGCATAAACTAGACAACCACACAACTAAAACAACACATCTAGCATACTAGAAGCATATAAAACATGACTAGACAAGAAGATAAAAGTTCAAATTTCGCATGACGCCCTAGAAGTATGGACATCCACTCAGCAGATGTAAGAACAATTAACATATCCAAATATAGCACAACCACAATATAGCATCAGATCAACACGAGTAGAAGCAACATACTAGACAAGCGATGAGCAAGGTCATACAACAAGGTTCAACAATAGAAGTAGTCAAGTAATTAAACATAACCATGACATAGATTAGAAGGCTAGCTATACAACAAAATGAACATACATCCATCACATCAAACCAAAATTATGACATCCCGGAAGTGTCACCCCTGAACACTTCGGGCATTTACATCGTTGAGCTTAGCCTCTATTCGTGTCCCGCCTCAACACCGAGAAGCAATATGGACAGAACTCACATCCATCGACGCCCTCACCGAAAACCACAAAGCGAAGCATGAGTACGAAGGCACTCAGAAGACTTACCCGTGGTCCATATATGACCGACTCAAGGCATATGCATTGGGATGTAGCAAGGAGTAAGCTTAAGGTAACAAGTGCATAAAAGCTTAACTTTGTTTCATATTCACATTCAACTACTCAATTTACAAGTTTTATAGCGTTATGGACAGCACCTACTACTAGAGTGAAATCTGAAATTAAACATTAAAGAGAGCAAGTAATCTCATGAAATAAGTATCAACATCAAGTATACCAACTAATTTCAAGTTTAAGTTATTACTACGTTGAAGTGTCGGATGATACAAGCGTGCTCATATCCGAGAGCGCAATTCAATCGCTTATTCATCCCGCAGAGATCATCAATCGCACGACATGTGCCACAAGGAACCTCATGTCAACCCTCCTCCCATCCATATCTACTCGCTGAACCATCCTCATGCGGCCCGAGCACCTAGCAACCTCCTCGAGCGGCTCAAGCCTCGCTTAGCCCTCGAGAGACCTAGGCCTCGCCTCAACCACGCCCAATCGTATGAGGGCATGACCCATCGAGTAGTATGCCATGAAAGGGTGGCTTACCGCACCATTATATCGGGCATGCGATCAACAAAGTTTGCTCGATCAACATGGCAAACAACGGATCGGTCCTTAACCAACACAAAGTAGACTACGACATTTGAGTCTCCACACCCAAATGATCCAACCCTCTCGCTTGGGTCTCAATTTTACATTTCAAACATAACCATTTCCATTTACAACCCAATAGTGTGAAATAATTAAACTCAAGTGATGGAACCTTCCACCACTTGGCCCATACCCGACATCTAAGCAAACTAAGCATGGACACAATATAAATACCCATGTACTAGTTCCAAGGAAGGTATTCAACAATTATCAATGGGTGAAAGTGCAGCAATTAGGTTCTAGTCCTATCCCACATTTCAATTCCTAATGCAAGACGAATCATCCAATAAGCAAATTATTCGCTAAAATACAATCGTATAAGGTTAAACATGCTTAGGTGCTTGCCTTGAGCTTCGCTGGATTTTCAAGAAGGTTGGCTCTCCAGTAACCCCTCGGTCACCGCGCGTTAACCATCATGGGTTCGTTTCTACACGATCACAATGTATGGAAAAGAAAATGAGATGCATGCAATGCATATGAGATGAAATACTAAATGCATCCTCATGACCAATCCAAAAGTGCAAGCATTCATTTCAATTTAAGAACAAAACTACAATGCTACTCTCTATTTCTATTCTATAGCACAAATCTGAAAATAACAAGCACATTCCTCTAAACAAGTATAACTTTTATTTGGCTAACCCAAAAATGACTTCTTGGACTCGAAAAGACCACAAGAGGGTGATCTAACATTACCATGCATCATAACATTCAGAATACAAATTTAAAGTTTGCAATTAAACTCTGAACTTTAGTCCCAAAGTCTGAAATTTTCAGCACAAACTGATTTCAGAGCAGCGTTGATATAAATGGCCATAACTTTTGAACCGTTTGATCAAATTGAGCAAACTTATACTCGAAACGACCACAAGACATAGGCCTACAACCTGGATTTGGCCAATCACCCAGATTCTGCTCAGAGAATTCCCAGTTCGGCCAGGAACAGAGAACAGTTTCAGAGTTTCAGAAATTTCAGTGTTTCAGAACAGCATGCACAAATTTCATCATATAAATAGCTATACTTAATGGAATTGAGTAACGGATGACATTTTTATAATCTACATGAAATTTCCTAAAACTTCACAGGCAAAATTAATTTCTAATTCGGCCTCTAACTAATTCTTATTCACAGCTCAAGTTTCTACCCGAAATCTTCAGCATTTTCAGAGCAGCAAGCACTAAAATTGCCATAACTTTCAGCTGGGTTAATTAAATTGAGTGATTCCAGTTGGAGATGAAACATAATTTCATTAGCCACAACTTTCTCTACAGCCAACCTAGAAGGAAATGCTCAGAACTTGCTCAAATCACCACGAAACAGTAGCTACGAAATCTGCTCGAAAATTCAGACTTTGCTCCAAACCCTAGATTGGTTGTTCCCCACCCAAATCCCAAATCTCTACTCACCATAGCCCTCAACTCCACCATTGCTGCCCCCAAAACCAGAAATAACAAATCAAACCCTAGGGGAGAGGTCTCACCTTCATGGAAGTGGAGAAGGGAGAGGAGGGGCTGCACTTAGAGGTGGGAGTTGCTGCTGCTTTGGGGGGGAAGAGGGAGGCGCCACCAGGGATTGCTGGAGGGAGAGGAGGCACCAAGGAAGGAGCTGGAGGCGCTGCTTGCTGGCTTTGGTTGGGGAAGGCTGCTTGGGGAGAAGAAATGAGGAAATGAGATGAGGGCTGATTCGGTTTGGGCTGGAGAAATGAGCTTGTGGAGGTTGGCTTGGGGAGAGGAAATCAGATTGAAGAAATGCTGGCTCGGTTTTTTTTCTTTGCTGCTCCCCCCAAATTCTTTTGTAAATTGAGATCACAACCCCACTAGTAAGCAAGAGCTAATTTGGCTAAGTCCCAGAAATTCGGCACTTGGATTCAGTTTTGACGCTAAGATTTTAATTAGTAATTGATGTTGGATTGGGCTCAAAACTCAACCATTGAAAAGAGAAAAGTTTCTAGTTTTTATTTTACTAATATGCACACTCTAGATCATTATAGGTCTCAAGTTACAAGGCTTCAAACTTTGATAAAAATCACATTTGCGATCGCAAATTTCTAGCTCTAAAATTTTGTTAAGTTTGGAAATCCTTCTAAGTGGCGGTTTAGGATATTCATCAAGTCGAAAGTTGATTTCAAATCGGCCAAATCTCGGTTGGCACTAATGTTAGCCGCATGAGTCGAATTCGAATTTGGGGCCATGACAGTGGGTTACCTCGTCCTACGCAGAATCCAGACGCAGGCCGGTCGCAACATGCTGTCTCCCCTGTGGGAAGGCCCCTTCAAGGTGGTCTCGATCTCTTGGCCCGGGGCGGTCCGGTTGGCCACTGAGGAGGACCAAGAGCTGGGAACTCCCAGAACTTGGAGATGTTGCAGAAATTCTACCCCTGAGAACTGTAAGTGCTCGACGGTTCGCTCCGATCAGCTAGGGAGTGGGTTTTTTCCTCCATCTAGCTGGTCAGGCGATAGCCAATAATAAGTTAAGTTGTTTGCCTCACGGGCTCCCTATAAACTTTCTTGACTGTCCCATTTGGCCATGGTGAGCCGCGTTTTGTGTGGTTGTCACGGGTATCGATCAGCTATTATGCCTCAAAGGGGTCCGAGGTTCGATAGAGGGGATCTTCATGGACGGACACTATGGCGTGTTTGTGCCAGACAGTATTGGTTCGAGTGTATAACCGAGTTTCGGTAGGGGGTCTTCACAGCTGCGTCACTCTCAGCTCTGCTCTCTACTCTCTTCGCGTGATGAGCAGGACAGGAAGCTCAAGAACACAAGGGAGCACACAAGGAACACACAGGATTTACCCAGGTTCGGGCCCCTAATGCGAGTAACAGCCCTACGTCTTGCTCAAGCTTGTGTTGGTCTAGTATTCTGTTTGCTCTTCACTATGAACTGATCGATCTCCGTGATCTGAGTTTCGACCGACCTCCCTGCCTCATGCACACTAGTGCCCTTATATACTCCCGGGACAAGCTGGGCAGGCAGAGGGAGTAGTTTTACATTAATTACATTGACTGTGTCCAGTCCTGTCGCTACTGTCCCTCAGAACCTCTTTGTCTACGACGTATCTTGACGCCACCTGTCTTCGGACCGCCCGAGAGGAGGGGTTCGGACGCTGTGTGACGAATGCCTAGTACACGCGTCACCCCGTCTTGCTTGGGGCAGTGTAGATGGAATGGGAGTTGGTGAAGCTGGCTCAGTCAGAGGGACAGGTCATCGTGGCGTCAGGGAGCCACGCCTATTTAATGGCCTTCAGGCGCACTGTAATGGCTCCCAACGCATTGAATGGCTCCCATGCGCATTTAATGGCTACGATACATTGTGATCCTAGCGATTGCTTCGGGTGGAGCCTCCCACCGCTTCACGGATCGGCCGGTAATGGGTTGGTCGCTCGTCGGGCAATGACGGCGTTCTGGTCGCCTCGATCGCCGCGTCGGGCGACCACGGTCCTGGTCTTCAACGGTCGTGGTCTGGTCGCCGGGCCTGGGACCTGGTCGGCCAGCAGCTTGCTGAGCGACCACGTGTCCTAGTTGCCCAGGCCTGGGGCCTGGTCGGCCACCAAGCCTTTCTCCAGTATGTTGAGTCCCTTGCACAGGACCTTCTTCTTTTTGTGTCTTGCGTGCACGGCCCCACCTGGCAGCGGTGGAGAGAGTACCCTAGTGCATAATACACCGACAGACACCTATGAGCTTTCCCGAGGGATCCACGACGACACAGATTCAAGAACACACCGATATACCCAGGTTCGGGCCCCCGATGTGGGTAACAGCCCTACGTCCTGCTTCTACTCTTATTAATGTGTTTTGAGGGGATTACAAGTACACAATCCACACTCTGGGTTCTTCTTGAGCTCTCTCAGTGCTCTCCTTCTCTTGTTCTCTCTTAGCTTTCTTCAGCTCTAAGTCCTCTGGTTGTTTTTCATCGTCCTCCTCTCTCCCCATGCACCGTAGCCCCCTTATATAGGCTGGGCTGGCTCGGGCATGTGAGAAGGATGATATCACAATGATTACACTTCATTTATTACATCAGTTGCTGTAGCCCTATCCTCTAGAGTCATTCTTGCACCATCCTCCAACTTCGCCCGGTCCGCTCGGGAAGTGACTTGCATGGGACAGGTTAGGTATAGAATGACAGAGGGATAAGCTATCGTGCCATCAGTGTGGCCACGCGCATTCAATATTCTGACACGTGGTGTCGGGGGAGAAGACTTCGAGGCGAAGCTCCCTCATTCCTTCGATGTACATCTACTGGTAGTGGACCCCCGAGTGCCTTCTAGTCCCGTCGACCGACCACGTTATTCGGCTGCCTGGCGTCAAGGCCTTCTCGCCCACTTGCTCGCCAGACCACCACGCGGCGTGGCCGCCCGGTAACAGGGCCTGATCGCCCACCTGCTCGCCAGGGTGCCACGCGGGGCGGCCGCCCGGCAGCAGGGCCTGATCGCCCACCTGCTCGCTAGGCCACCACGCAGCGCGGCTGCCCAGCAGCAGGGCCTGATCACCCACCTGCTCATTGGGCTGCTGTGCTTCGGCACTTGTGGCCGCTCCTGACAGCGGTGGAGAGAGTACCCTGGCGCAAAGTACGCCGACAAGCCTCATCAACCTTCAATAGCTCAAGCGACCTATCAACTCAAGATTATACACGGGGAACAGAGTGACAGCTACAAACTTAATTGGGTAATTTCTAACATTTTATTGGCCAATACAGTGAATTGGGCTGATCAGATATATATCGTATTGTAAGACTAATTCGGCATATACCCTAAAGGGATGGTTACAGGCTATCGGAAGCCACACCCTCATTATATGGATCAGATGTCTTATCTTAATAACTTCGTTCCAAAATTTTGCAAAATTCTCAAGGGATGACTCCATCACCATTTTGGAGCATGTTGGACATTTCGTTGCCCAATGCAGTAAAGCTGCTCAGTCGAATGGATTAAAAATTAGGTTGTTCCAGCTACAATTGTTAGGACTTGCTTTTAAAAGGTTCACAAGCTTACCACCAAATTCGGTCAATTTCTGGACCGATTTAGAAAGTTAGTTCCATGAGTACTTTTTCTTAGGAAGCTTAGAACTTAGGATTTCTGATTTGGGTTCTATATGCCATAAGTTTTGGGAATTAGTTACAGATTAAATTAAAAGGTTTAGGGAGTGTAAAATTGGAGTTTTTGTGCTGCTTTGCTAGATAACCAATTAGCCGATTTAACATTCCAGGGTTAATTCCCCAACTGAAGGAAAAATTCAACCGGTAGGAATTTATCATTTGGAGTCACCTGTTGTCGGGAACAGAATTTACCAATTCGGACCCTTTGTGTACAACGCACTAGTCCTGGATCACACTAGTGCACACAGTCTCAACATTGGTAGATATCACAATCATGCAGAGCAATATAATATAAAGACTCCATTTATTGAATATAACAAATTGTATGATCTTATGATCAACTTACATGATAAATCCATGCTGGACTAAACTAAGAAAAATAAACTAAGACAACAAAGCAGAATAAAAAGATGTAGACAACCCATCAGTTTACCACGGGTAACTGACAAAGTTCAAACCCTAAACACTCGTATGGAGTCGATATTAATCTCTATAGGCAAAACGACCTCTTGAACATAAACTAGCTAATAGGGTGAAAGTTTAGTTACTCCATGATACACTAGCCCATGTGAGCACAAAGAATTCGACTGTGTTGCATGCCAGTTCCTTTGTTTTTCATCAATTTTCATCTTAATCAATTTAATCAATGTCTTATTAGATGATTCGGCTTGACCATTGGCTTGAGTATAATAAGGTGATGAATTCAACAACATAATACCCAAACTCTTAGCAAAATCTTGAAACTCATCAAACATGAATATTGTACTTAGATCGATCGTGATGGTTTGCGGAATTTGAAACTGATGTATAATATACTCATTAACAAATCCAATAACTTCAGCACTCATAACCCTTTTGAACGGTATAGCTTCAAGCCATTTAGAAAAATAATCGGTTGTGGTCAAAATAAGCTTATGGCCCTTGTTCGAAGCAGGAAATATTTGTTCGATTACATCTATGCCCCAGCCTATGAATGGACAATGCTTAATAATAGGGTGCAAAATCGATGCTGGCGTTAATTGTACGTGCCAAATTTTTGACAAGTTTGGCATCCTTTATAATATTGAAAGCAGTCCTTCAACATTGCCAGCAAAAAATACCCTATATGCCTTAGCATCCACTTTATCTTATAAGCCAATTGATGGGAGCCACATGTGCCTTCATGCACTTTGCCCATCGCAACTTTAGCTTCATCAGCTCCAAGACACCTTAGCAGGAAACCTTCTAATGTCCGATAATATAAGATGTTGTCTAGGATTACATACGTCAAAGCTTGCCGCCTAATTTTTCTCTCCATCGGCGTTGAAGGATCAATCAAATATTCCATTATTTTTGTCCTTCAGTCAACAATGTCCACACACATTATTGTTTTCTTAATCATCTCATATTCCTCAATTTTGCCAAAAACCTTATAACCCAATGCCTGTTGGGCTAAAAAGTTGGCCCTATTGTTCATCTCTTAAGGAATATGATTAATAGAGAATGAAGTAAATGAGCCGATTATAGTAAAGCACTAGCCTAAGTACCTGACTAGAACTTCATCACATCAATTATATTCTCCCTTAACCTATTGCACAACTAACAAAGATTCACCATGGGCCTCAACAATATCTACTCCGATATTTTCGACCAGCTATAGGCCTGTAAATAATGCTTCATACCCTACTTGATTATTAGAACATTGGCAATTTAGCTGAAATGCAATTTCAAAACAATGTCCCTTGGGTGAAACAAGCACTATTCAATACCATTACCCACTTGACATACTGATCCATCAAAATATAATTACCAAGGGGCTATAGACACCAAATCGGTAGTAGTCTCAAGGCCCGTTATGAAATCAGTTATCACTTATCCTTTAACCAATTTAGCCGATTCATATGCTAGATCAAACTCGACCAGCGCATAGGCCCATTTACCAAGTCGACCTTGTAGAATCAGGGCTAGCAACATATTTTTATAACATCAGTTTTGTAGATCACTTTATAAGCTAACGATAAAATATAATGTCTTAATTTTGTGCAAGCAAAATATAAAGATAAGCAAATCTTCTCAACAAAGGGATACCTAATCTTAGCATCAAGTAATCATCAGTTTAAATAGAAAATTACCCACTCTTTACCATCAGCTTCATGTGCCAAAACAGCTCCAATAGTTTCCACCTCAGCCGATATATATAATTTGAATAGTATACCCTTTCATGGTGCAGCAAAAACTAGAGGGTTGGTCAAATATTGCTTGATGTCATTAAAAGCCTTTTGTTGATTGGTTATCCACACAAACCCTTGACTGTTTTTTAACTTTTTTTATGGGGTAAATGCACAGATATGACCAGAAAGATTTGAAATAAATTACCGTAAATAATGGATTTTGCCAATCAACTTCTGCAATTCATTTTTACATATTGGCGGATTTGTTTTGGCTCTGTGTAACAGCCCAATTTTCGTTAATCCGGTAAGTGAGGCTTGTCATGCTAACATCTTCCGTAATGTCATTAAAATCCTCACTTAATTATAATCATACAAGTGTTAGGACATTTATCTTGCATGAAGAGGGAGTAACAAAATCCTAAAAATCATTTTCCAAACTGCACACATGTTATTTTACCTTAGTCAATGACATGGGGGCCATGTTCATAAGAGAGAGGAGAGTAGGCTGCACATACCTACTGTCGGTGTTTCGTATAACCGGCAAGTAAATTTGTAGGTGCAGGGGGTCGCGCGTTCCCTCTCCTCGAATGATTTGGACGAAGGGAGCCCAAGATGTATACTGGTTCGGGCCGAACATCCCTACGTCCAGTTCGTGGTGGTGGTTTGTATTGCTCGGGGGACGATGATATGCTTGGGAGTACAAGCGAGGACCCAGGACAGGCCCTGAGTGCTCGCCCGAGTGATGGAACTCGGAGTGTTTGTCCGGGTCGGATGCCGAACTAGGTCGGACGGCTGTTCTTGGATCGAATGAATCCCCCCTCCTTGAGGGCCCAGCCTCCCCTTATATAGGCGGAGAGGGCAGGTTACATGGGAGGCCTTGGAGAAAAAGGTAGGGGTATGCTACGCCCGGGAGTTCCGGTCTTCGGCCCTGGCACCCGACAAGCCGCTATCCATCCCACGCCTTGGTTGGTAGACACAACGGACAATGCTCCATTGGAAGGCGCACACTGCCTCCGTTACTTTGCCGATCTTCGACGTTGCTTATCTTTGTGCCCAAGACGCTTTGGGACGAGGCGCGTCTCCCCACTGTGTGTGACGGGACAGAGAGACCGGCGCTTGGCTTCATGACCTCTTGACCGTCTTGGGAAAGGGTCACTTGCCCCTGTGTGGCCATCATGTCTATAGGGCGAGTGGCCAACTTGGGGCCGATCAATGACGTAGCGGAGGTCAGATAATCAAAGCTTGTTTGAGGGTCCGACCTGAGATCGGGTCGGAGCTTGCGGGGCGTCCGTCAACGGCGTGGTCCGACCCTGCGGGGGTCGCCCGGCCAGGGGTAGTGGTTGGACCGCCCCTAGTGGGCCCGAACGACGACGGGGGTCCTCCAGGCCCGCATGGGGACCTGGAGCCGGTCTACAATGGATCATCTGATGTACCTGTCAATATTTAATGATAATCCCATCTGTGAGGGTCGGAGACTTGGCAGATTTTTCGACACTCGGCGTGCATCGCACCGCCATGTCCGAATGGTCATGGGAGAGAAGCGATCTTGAAATGGATTTATACTTTGCTGTGGGGTACCCCTGGTACGAGTATTCGTCACCTACCATACAAGTTCTTACTTTACTCACCTCTACCCACTTACCTTACCAGTCAATGACACATGGGTCCTACCTTCCATAGGAACTTGTAGACTGCACATACCCTCCATGTCCTTTCTCACTCCAATCACTCATACCCACCCTTTTACTCACCCTATGACATGTGGGACCTAGCCCCACATGTAAGCATGAATGGGCAGCCATATATAGGGTTCTATAACTTGGTTTTCCCTCCCCCACCTGCCCATTTGCTCAGCCCACACCTGAAAAACAGCAAGAACATTTTTCTCTAACTCCTTGCCATTCTCCCCCTACTAATTCCCTCAAATCTTGAGTTTGAGCTTGTGCATGTCATACCACATCGAAGCGAATATCAAGAGCTTCAAATCCATCCAATTGGATTCTTGAGGCACCAAGTTTTGGGTGAGTGCTAACCGATTTCCTTTTCCCCTATGTTCTGAAAATTTGTCCCTTTTGACTCATTTCCTTCTTCTCCATGGAATCCATCATCAAACCTTGAATCGGGTCGTATATGTCGCATGGAAGCTTGAGGAGGAGGGCTAGTTGCTGTTGCAAGCACGAGCAAGCGAGGTCATCGTCATCTACATGAGCTAGGAGGAGACGAACCGTGAAAACCGGCGTTGCGACACCTTTCGTCATCCCCTCGCCGAAACCAACCATCACCAAGTGCAAAAGTAACCCTGTGTGGTAAGATTCTACCCTAGTCCATTCCTTTGAATCCTAGTCCATTCCTTTGAAGTGTGGAGGCCAATGGACAAGTAGCCGTTTTAAAATAGAGAAGGCCAGCTCGGATAGCCGAGGTTTCACTTGGACAGTCCGAACCACTCGGATAGTCCGAATAGGACTTAGCTCGAGGGCTGGATTGGCTAGACAGAGAGGGTCTACTCGGACATTCCGAGGTGACACTCGGATTCTCCGAACATAACTCGATAAAATGCCCCTAAGACTTGAACTTTTGACACACAAGTCCAAACTTCACAAATTCAATTGGTACTTTCATATTATAATTAGTACTACACATCATGAGCATTTCACGCATCTTTTAATCGTGTGCACCATTTGAATTCTTGATTTGGTGTTTATTGAATTGGATTTTCTCGTTAGGTGTTGACGCTTTGGAAGGCACTCCCGAGTATGACTACGCCTTCGAAGTCAAGAACGAGCAGCAAGGCACTACTTTACTCCTTGACCATGATTGCTCCTACTATTTAAAATTTATATTTCGGAATTATTCTATCAATTGCATGCTTACTTTCAATTACAATTAAGATTGGGTAGAATTCTTAGCTATTGCCACATTGTTATGTTATCCCCTTGCCATGTTCTTCCATGTTCCATTGTCGCCCTAGGTGGTTGGTTTATTATCATTATTATATACGGGTTCGTGCAAATTGCTTAGCCATGCTTAAAACATCGTTAGAAACCGCGATAGATGGGCTCAATCCATCGGTCACAATGATCAAGAATTATTATGATGATGATTGTTTCAAATGGTGGTCAATGAGTAGAGATATTGGTTAAGGACCTTAAGGATTGAATCCTAGTGACGTCTCTTTGAGTAATATCGTGCGAACCACACGCCGTTTATGGGACTGGCGTATCCAAGTACTTGTGTATGACTAGGGTGTGTAAAATGTGTGCACTCGGAATGCCTTGAGCTTAGTGGAGCGTCAAGGAATGTCCGCGCGGAATTCCTTGAGCTCGTGGTAGCGTCAAGGAACGTCCTCAGAGTCCCTCGAACTTTGTTGAGTTGGGGATGTCCAACAACGGGTGTACTCCTTGATCCACACACACCGAGCACTAGGCACGCGGGATCAAGGGTCACAGTCATCCGGATGGTTTAGATACACTACCATACATATTGAAAAATGGTTTGTCACGTTCACCTCGGCCGGCACATCCAAGGAAATGTGTTAATAGCTTGGCTTACGAGTGTGGCGGTCGTGGGTAAAGTCGCCTCAGAGAGTTTAAACTATTCAATAGCCGTGTCCATGGTTAAAGACGATTACGCTTAATTTGTCACCACCCAAGTAGTATTAAGGACTTGGTAAGAATGGAATGGGAGTGGGAAAAAGACACGAGTATTGGAGTACTTGTGTGTGTAATCGAACATGAGCGATGGAACTCATGGTTCGGAGAATGCTTGAAGGCATGATATAAATGTGATTATGATGATGTTATATTATGTATTTGATTTTGCAAATGTTTACTAAATGCAATTTTTTAATCTATACATGTTTATGATTTATCCCAAATATTGCCTTATGCTGAAATTGCCATTTTGCCTTCTTTGATGTAGCAACTACATGTAGCTAGAATTCAGCATATAACTTATATTATTGTACGAGTACACTCTTTGTACTCAATCGGATTGTCCATTTGCTGCAGGTGAGGATGAGGCATTGCCCAGGGACTTTTACCGGGCAGATTTCAATGATTCTAACATTTAGTTGCCGTTCTTGCCCCAGTTGGTTGCCTGAGGGTTGGGGGCATGCCACGCTGGCCCTTTTGTTGTTTATCTTATGATTTCCGCTGCTACTTGGTGTAATAACTCTAAATATGTCGTTATGGACAGCAGTCCTACTTTTGGAATGTAATGATGTTTATGCTTCCGGTAATTGTGTATGTGTTGTGATCTCAACTGTTGGATGAGAATGTGCATGTTGGCGAACTTTCCTGGGACCAACACGAGTATATTCACGGAATGCCCGAGGTTCCCTTGATTCACTTAACATGTACCACGCATTTGGGTGAATCAGTGGATTCCCGGGGATGGTTCCCCATAGGCTTAGTATCAGAGCCATACTAACTGTAGGTTAGAACAGCCATGCTACGACTAGTTAGAGGATGCTTTGAGTCACAAACTATTTTGTTATAAAATAATTTCAGAACTGATAACATTGTGCAATTCCTTTATTTCTTACCAATCTTAGTTCTATATCTCACCCTTATGTTCATTTGATTGTGCAAATTAGTTTCTAACTCCTCTAATCCTTTTCAACGTGACAGATGAGTTTTGGGCCATTGGTTTTAATCACCCGTGCCGGAGATGTGGAGGGCTATCCTTCCCTCCTGAGGGATATGCTGTGGAGGGCTAATTTCACTTACGCACCGGAGTACGCGGTTTATGGTTGTGCCTTAGTACCAGGATTGAAGACATACACTACCACGGTCCACATCATCGCTACGATGGTGATGGGGAGCATCCCCTATCACTTCCATGCGAGGGGGACGTCTGTCAGAATGGCTATCCAAGAGGTGGCGTATGTTGCCATGTGCCATCTCCGTCATGACTTGTGGGAGCTGACTTTACCTCCGTATCACTATTTCCGCAATGAGGACCGACAGACGAGGTCAACAGTGTTGCTGAAATCGAGATGGGAGAAGATTCTTCTATTCAACAGTTGTCGAGCTTGGTCCGTGCCTTGGACTGGGCTCATCGTTGTGTCGTCCATGAGCTATGGGAGACTCGTGCCCGTCTTCACGAGGCACAAGGGCACCTTCACCACTTTGTCTAGATTAGCTTGGTGCCACGGGACATACTGTATGGGCGCAACTCCACGACGCCACACGATGGCAGCCCCACCCGCCTTTCAGTTTCCGCATGTGCTGGGGATAGGGACCCAAGACGTTGTGTACAATAACACGCACATCAATTCGGCAAATGTGATGCGTCGGTGTGTCCAGGAGTCTCCGGGTACCTATGTTCTATATAGGATCACCACAGCTTCTCACTAACCCCTTGGACCCTGAAGACACCGGATCACCGGGATACCATCTTTTGGATGTGTTCCCCCAAGGATTCCTTAGAGACATTTGAGTTGTCCCGATCAAGCTCATCATGGAGGGCAAGTAGAGATGAGCCGGACAGATTTAATTGATGTAATAGGCTACCTTATGAACCTATACTAGCTCTTATATTTGGACTTGTCACCCCTAGTTGTCGCCCTTGACCTACAGGTTGTGAACTTGTAATATTGTATAGGAATCTTATTATTTGCTTTCATGGGTGATGTTGTGGCTTAAGAGCCTTCTTATTTTGATGTCTTTTAGACTTGATGCATGTTTTCCTGTTGCATACATGTAGAGTTTAAATTGTGTGACTCGCTGTCCAGATATTCTAATTCGGCGTTGTTGTGGCTCTTCTGCTACTTGTTGCTAACATGGTTTTGGCAACAGATGGCGGGAGTTACCACTCATTCCCAAGCTCAGCGTGAGGCGAGGCCGCAATCCACCAGCTTCCAAGCAGCTAAGGATCCAACTCAGAGGGTCACTCATGACCACTCGGAGTCCTCGCATCGCCAGAATCAGCACCACGCTCGTGTGGAGGAGGAACTTCCACCCCCTCCGACAATGGCTCAGGTCCTCGCTCTGATTGAGCAAAACTGGCAAGATCAAACTTTGATTCTACAGCAGATCGCCCATGGCATGGCCTCTGCCCCTGCCCCTTTTCGAGGAGCCGAGGGGGCGGACATCACGCGGCTAGCGGACTCGGCGAGTTTCTTCGCACGAAGCCGCCAACGATCACCCATGATGTGGATCCACTCGAGGTCGACCATTGGCTTCGGATGATTGAGCGCAAGCTGGCCATCGCTTAATGCCCAAACCATGAGAAGGTCCTCTTCGCTTCGCATGAACTTGATGGTGCGGCGTGCGCATGGTGGGACAGCTTAACCGCCATGCAGCCCGCCGATCATGTCATCACTTGGGCGGAGTTTCACGTGGCTTTCCGTGAGGCTCATGTTCCTGCGGGCGTTATGGTGAGGAAGAAGCATGAATTTCATGGATTGAAGCAAGGTGGCAAGGCCGTCATGGAGTATCTTCACGAGTTCAACTATTTGGCTCGTTATGTCCCGAACGAAGTCTCCAGCGATGAGCGCAAGCAAGAGCGCTTCATGGAGGGACTTTCGTAGGAGTTGCAGCTAGAGCTCGCTGCTCATGACTTTTGAAATTTCTAGCACTTGGTCCACAAGGCCATAGTGGTGGAAGAGAAGTGGGGAAGATTGGAGGAGTCGCGCAAGCGCAAGCGAGCTGCACAAAATTCAGCAAGCGACAACTTGCAGCCACCGCGCATGGTGCACCCTCCACTCCCGAACTATCAACCTCTGGCACCACCGAGACATCCAACATTCATAGCTCGCCCTACCGTAGCGAAGTCTTCCACCAACTGTAGGTGGAAATCAGCAAGGAGCCAACACTCAAGCTCGCCCAATTCTTGTTTGCTTCCAGTGCAAACAGCCGAGGCACTTTGCACATCAATGCCCTCAAAAGAACCAAGCAATGTCGGGGGTTCAGCCCACCGTTGCACTGGGGGCAGCAGCACATCCACATCGACCAGCGCCTCCAAGAACCGCGCCAACCCCACCGCGTGGTCGCATTAACCATGTGACCGCCGAAGAAGCTTAGAATGCACCGGAGGTGGTGTTGGGTATGCTTTCTGTTAACTCATACCCGACTACCGTATTATTCGATTCCGGAGCATCCCATTCATTCATCAAAGAGAAGTTTGCTATGCATCATGAGTTCCCTATACAACTTATGCATCCACCACTTCTCATTAAAACCCCGGGATCGGAAATGAGGACCGATCGAGTCTGCCGGGAAGTAAAGATTGAAGTTAATGGGGTAGAGTTCCTAGCTGATTTGATAATGATTAAGACGGAAGGAATTGAAGTTATTCTTGGGATGGATTGGCTATCCAAGCACCAAGGATGCATCAATTGTGCAAGAAGATCTATTTCACTTACCAACGCAGGCGGCAAACAAGTCGTGTTTGCGTCAAGTCCTGATTATGCTCGCCTCTATGCCTTAAAGGGTGAGCCATTCCTTGGAATCAGTAGCGTACCCGTGGTATGTGATTACCTGGACATATTTCCGGAAGGGTTGCCGGGGATGCCACCTGACCGGGAGGTTGAGTTCATCATTGAGCTTCTGCCTGGAACAGCCCCGGCATCGAAGCGACCTTACCGTATGCCTTCAATTGAGTTGATTGAGTTAAAGAAACAATTTGCGGAGCTGCAAGAGAGGAGCTTCATTCGACCGAGCTCCTCACCTTGGGGATGGCCGGCGCTATTTGTGAAGAAGAAGGATGATTGCTTGCGGATGTGTGTTGATTACCGTCCATTGAATGAGGTCACGATCAAGAACAAGTATCCACTCCCGCGGATCGATGATTTGTTCGACCAAATGACCGGAGCCTATATTTTCTTCAAGATTGACTTGAGATCAGGCTACCATCAAATCAAGATCAGATCGGGAGACATTCCAAAAACGACATTCTCCACTCGTTATGGTCTATACGAGTATACCGTCATGTTTTTCGGTTTGACCAATGCACCGGCCTACTTCATGAGCCTTATGAATTTGGTTTTCATAGAATATCTCGACAAGTTTGTTGTCATCTTCATCGATGATATTCTTATTTACTCCAAGTCTGAAGAGAAACATGAAGTACACCTTCGGACAATCCTGGAAAAGTTGCGAGAGCACCGACTTTACGCAAAATTCAGCAAGTGTGAATTCTGGCTCAAGGAGGTTGCCTTCTTGGGCCATGTGCTATCGGAAGGTGGGGTTGCAGTTGACCCTAGCAAGATACAGTCGGTACTTGATTGGGGCAGCCTAAGAACATCACGGAGGTTCGAGTTTTCTCGGGTTCGCAGGTTATTACCGACGGTTCGTGGAGAACTTCTCCAAAATCGCGAAGCCACTGACCGAACTTTTGAAGAAGGAGAACAAGTTCGTATGGTCAGCAGAATGTGAGGCAAGCTTTCAATTGCTGAAGATCTAACATGGCGTCATCAGTATACGCTTGAAATCCACAACCCCACTTGGACAAGGTCTCGTGGTAATATGACAGTGGGTTGGGTTCGTATTAATGATGGAGTTGCAGCTGATGGCTTTGGGTCAGCCATCGTGTTTTCAATATTTTGTGCCACCGAACAAATAGGGTAATTTGAGTGTTTGCATTGGGTTGAGCAGACTTCTATATGAGGCCAACTCCTGGGCAATTGTCTTAATACTTTTGGATATCATCAACTTAAGTGTCATGACCAGAGCTGATGGATGGAAAATCAAAGTATGTTCTATAGATTGATTCATCATTGCTAATAATTCAGCTCTCTGTAGGCATGTATTGACTTACCGGGCTATTTGTGACACCTGCATCGCCGAGGGCATTCACTGTCGGCAATGCAGTTTTTTGAGTGACACCATGTCAGGTTTTTTGATAGCAACCTAGCATCAACTCCTCCAAAGTAGCTTTGTGATTCTCAATCTCTTTACGCTGTTCAAGCGTTAAATCGTCCAACGTAGGGACGATTATGACTTCGGTGTTTAGATCAGACTGTGGAATTGTATTGATGGATGAAGATATCTTCTGTCTCACTGGGCGTGCCAAGATTGTATTGATGCCAAAAACATGAAGTAGGGTTTATCAGCACAACAACACACCGGACGAGCACCAGGTTCTACAATTCAAAGTGTACTAACCGATATGATCCTGCAATCGGTAAGGAAAACCAAAATATGCTCAAAGCCGATCAAATAGAATAATCAACTTAGATCTATCAAGCTAAAAGCCGATCAAATCAAAGGGAACAATAAGTCTAATCAACTGATTAAAGCTAATCATTGGGGTAATGGTAGATCTTTCTCAAAAAGGCGTTGCACCACAAGATCGGAGAAAAATCAAACTTGATCGGCGCAATCGAAGATGATCAACAATCGGCGATACACAACTTTATTGATCAAATCGGATTACAAGAGAGAATATAAATTACAAAAACTATTCTTAGTCGACAGAAAAGTAGATGAAAATAATGTGTTGGTTGATTGAATTGTATTATTTCTCGCTTGCCCTTGACCATCTCTTATAGCTATCAGCCTATAGCACCCCGGCACCCCTGTGGCTCCAAATGTACAGCACAGAGACCAACAAACAACAAACTACCAAAATTACAAAAATTTCAGTATGACCCCTATGCTTTTCAGGCAAATTCAGGAATAGGTATATCATCACAAGCAATAGGAGATGACCACTGCATAACTAAGAGAGCATACATCGAGAGATAAAGTAAAGCATAGCAACAATATCATACCAACTACATCAACCATAACCACATCATACAAAAGCATGAGCCACTATTTTACAACTAAACTACGAGGCATGAGTTTAACAAAACATAACCATGATTCGATCTTATATCCCATACAAAGTAGCTAGACCAAAAGGAAGGACTTAACAACTTAGTGTGTTCGCTATTGAAAAAAAATACATCGCCATTTTTTAACTATTCTAAAGCCTAGAATGTTCGTAAGTGATGACGAGTCAGTGATGTAGTGCTAAGCCCTCTCCCAAAATGCCCCTCTGGAGGTACCAAAAAAAATAGAAACATCACAAAACAAGCGTGAGTTCATACAACTCAGTAAAGTATATCACAGTAATGTAAATAACTTAAAGCGAGAGATTAAAACAATTATAACATAGTAAGACCATTGCACATAAGAGCAACATCATAACTTAATATTCTTTACCCTTTAACCATGCGATGCACATGCATGCTCATAATGCACATTTTCAAAGCAAATACCGGTATTGCTAAGTGCACACCCGTCGGTGTGCACCTTCTCATTCCCATCCAGCCCGTGTAGGGGCTTACCGAAGTAGGACTTTCATGTTTCACTACGTGTGAGACATAGAGGCCCACTCGGGACACCTCTTCTGTTATGAATACACAACTGCAAATGAAATGAATTACATTGCAAACTGCATTCTCATCCCCAAAACAAATCCATAAGCATTGACATATTTTTTAAATTCATACTCTTAGCATTTGCATCATCATAAGCACAATCATACTCATAAATATCATGTAATGAAGAATACTAACAAGAAATCCACAAATTCTTCTAGCACTAATCTACATAATACACTTGCCTTTTTACCCACAAGAACCAGAGTGGCATGAGGTTGAATCCACTCCCAAAGTCCAAATCAAGCAATGGAATGCATTTTTGATATCTACAGAAAATGTCCCATATAACTCTAGTTATTGAAAAATTTCAAATCGGCATTGAAGTTGCCCTAAATCACAAATGAACATGGTAGCTGACTGCTGGAACAGAGATTGTGCAGTAGGCAAATAAACTAGCATAACTTCTAAACACCTGAACCAAAATTCGAGTTCTTAGACACTAATTAAACGTGAGAACCAGGTATATAATTTCTGCTACTGCCAGCCCTCTAGGAAATGCCTCTAGGCACCATGAATCATAGCTCCAAAAACTAACATTGCATTGCACGAAAATTCAGAACTTCTCCCCAAACCCTAGAACCACCATCACCCCCAAAATCTCAAAAACCAAACCCTAGAATACCCAATCTAGCATGACTCTCCCCCAAAACAGTGAGGAAAGCACCCAAACAGACTTACCTTCACTTACTCACAAGGGGAAACAAGGAGGGGATGCTGCTGCAGGGAGGCGCCATGGGAGGGAGGAAACTTGCTGCAAGGGGGGCACCATGGAGGGAGTAAGCTTGCTGTAGGGGGGCACCATGGAGGGAAGGGATGAATTGCTACTGCCACATGAGGGTGGAGGCGAAGGTGCCCTAGGAAGTGGATGCCAGAAGGAGGAGGAGCTGTGGCCAGGAAAATGTGGAGGGATGGGCTTTAGTCAGCAATGGAAACGGGGAGGGGGAAAAAGAGAAAAGAGGTATGGGGGAAATATAAGGGTAGGGCTAGGGATTTAGGGGAAAATCCCCCACAATAGCCAACTCTAGAAATGAAAGATCTACGATATTACACTCTTCCCCCTTAACAGAATTCGACCCTAAATTCTGAACAAGCCACTACTGAACAACAAGAACAACAGGAACAAAATTACAAAACATACCCAAGAAGAACAAATTCGGGTACTTCTTACGCAAGGGAGGCTCCAAATCTGAAATCGCTTTTCTCTCATATTAACCCGAGCAAGCACCTTAACTCAATTCATCTTCTCTTGACTCAACATTCACTCTTAGTTCTCTTTAAATTGCATGGGACCACCGCCGAAGCAGAGAATAATGCAGCACTGAGGGCGGTGGCGATCCAGAAGACGCGGAGGTGCAAAGACTGGGTGGCGGTGGCCCCTTTCTCCGAGGCAATTGACAACGTGGCCATAGCGTGCGCGACGAAGTGGACGGTGAGGAAGACAGACTCCACAAGGCGTAATGGCGTGCTCGGCAGGAGGAAGAACACGAGCGCGAGGAGGGCGGCGGATGCCGCAGCGAGGACGGCGGACACCTTGAGCATGATCGCGTAGCGGCCAGTGGTCTGGAATGGCGGTAGCTTCGGCAACAACGCCTCATGTTCGGGGGAAACTCCCGTATCGCCCCTGTGAAGGCGGTGGATGATAAGGACGAGCGAGGTGACGAGGAAGACAAGGTCGACGGCGCCGAGGAGCGCGCGCTGCGGGCATAGAGATAGGAAGAGGAACGCGAGCTGGTAATATAAATTGCAAAAAGGGTTAAAAATGATTGATTGATTTTTGAGATTGGTAATATATATTGCTACGTACAATATATATAGTTTTAATTCATACCGGAGAAGAAACCATAAAAACTTTTGTAATCGTGAGAAATAGATGTTTGATCTTGTAGCATAATTTCTTTTATTGCTTGACCTTTATGTTTCGTTACTAGTTTTATTTTTCATAGCAACGTATGGACATTGATCTAGTTAAGATTAATCATCACCCATTGATGATTGTGTTACATGCCGTGCAAGTGCAAATAAATTTTCACTAACTTCCTATCACATAGTCCATGATATTTCTGGTCATGTTGTAATTGGCACCACAAGAAATTTGCAATTCTTTACTGCTCCTCGTCACCAGGAGTCCAGGACTATACGGCATCACCTCACTTTTATCCGCCTCTTCACCTCCAAGCCACGCCCGCCACCCTGAGTCCCTGACCCACCACCCGAACAAGCGCGAGGCCGCAATGACCTTGCCATCCATGCGTCTATTGCCTTTGCTAAAGAACGCTGTTTATTTGACCTTCGAACTATAATTGAGAACTTTTAACTCAATTCTAGAGTTAGTCTATGTTTCCATATGAAATCATGTGGCTAATTTTTCAAATTAATCAATAGTGGATCGATATTGAAGAAGCTAATTGAACTCTGCGACGAGAACACTGCAAATATGTGGAAACTTCTAAAAATAAAAGCTTATGGTGAGGTGTAGCTCTTGGCGAGCAGGAAGTATATCCTCAAGGACTACTTATCCTTCATGTGGCATTGGCACAGATCATACTGGATCTTGACGAGTTCCTACCCGAAGAACTTGGCAGTTTAGAACCATCTCTTAGGGATAGGAAGCAGAAGTGGGCGATAACAAGTCGAGATACTCCTTAAACCCATGTTAGCCTTGGAGAGCACAAGCACGGCAGGCGAGGGAGCCGGATCCCCGTGGGGAGGCGACGTGGCCGAAGGAGGTGGACCAGCGTACACTACTACAGAACAGGTCATCACAGATGGTTCGTAAACCACATCACAGATGGTTTTGTGAACCGTCTGTAAGCAAGTGTCAGTGATGACAAAGAATAATTGCAGACGGTTTTTCAACCGTCTGTGAAAATGAACATCACAGACGGTTTCATTTACGAACCGTCTGTGATATGGTGTCATCTCAGACGGTTTTATTTACGAACCGTCTGTGATATTGTGTCATCTCAGATGGTTCCAATTACTAAGCAAATGCGTGATGTTGTGTCATCTCGAGCGGTTTCGATTACTACCAAATGCAGTGATGATTGGAATATCATAGACGGTTTTAAGTAATAATCCAGTTACTAATCGTCTGTGACGATTGGAATATATTACAGACGGTTCTTTGTTATAACCATCTGTGATGTTGATTTTTCATTTTATACTAAATTTCAATAAATTGGCTAGCCTCAGGATTTGCTAGCCATGCCCTCTGAAACAAAAGACAGTACCAGCATAACAAGCATATTATTATGACATAAATTTACAAAATGTACTCCAATCACATGTCACACAACAAACATCACATCCATTTCATGAATCAGCGTACTCACATCGCACATTACAGCTCATCCATTTCAGAAATCAACTGACATATGTTCAAACGAATTGGATTCAAAAGTAGAAATGACAAATTCACATCAGAAGGTTCACAAATTAATCTTAATGTACGATTAAGTAACAAATTCACAACTCATAATTCGTTAAGCCCTGAGTAGCATCCGCCCTTTGAATTTAAGACCTCACGCAGTAGGAAGGCACAAAGCTATCCTTGAATACCTCGAAGGTCAGCCTGTTCCAATGCAGTTTCAGCGCATTGCCAAGTCTGTCAATGAGAAAAGTAAAGTCACACGTGTATATAAATTAATAAGTGGAGACACATTTATTGCAAGATTGACAGACCTGCATAACATTGGTCTGCTTGGCACCAAGGAGGAGTGCCTTGTTGTGGCAAGCATAACAACCACATAGGTTAGTGGCCATTGGCTGCTGGTGGCACTGCCAAAACATAATAGTTTAATTAGTTCCCAAGGTATTATAATGGAGTGTGAAGGATTATTGCATACTATTGGATACCGGAAAGTTAAAAATATGCTTTAGAGTGGTTGGGCCCTTCTTGTGTGGCCCTCTGATCGATTTGTAGACACCGAACGACATGTCGAGCAAATCTCTGATAGGCTTCAAATCGTGGGTGCCACCCTTTTTTGAATCAAGATAAATTACTCGGTTCTATCTCGGTATAATTCCTAGTAGAACCCAATGAAACCTACACAAGTATGTCGTCATGGTCACTGAACCTAACTTCGAGGTAAGATATATAGTAGAAATCAACATGTATATATAACATCTGGATGAAGCACTTACCCCGGATTGCAGGGTGCAAGTATGAATTTTTTGTTCGAATAAGTGAGCATTACTTTTTCCACATACTCGTAGACAAATTGTTTATTTTCATCCATGTGTGGGTCGGCGAAACCCACCGGTTCTTTCCTTGTTATTGCTTCCTGGATCATGTATCTACATATACAAAATCAAGGACGATATATGTCGGGACCCGGATTTGCAAATCCGGACCCTCTGTGTATTCAGCACTAGTCCAGGATCACGCTAGTGCACACAGTCTCAACATTGGTACATATCACAGTCATAACCAACGAAATAATAAGTACTTTGATTAAATACTCAAACTAGTTGATCGACCTTATGGTCAAGTTACAAAGATACGCCTCAGGCTTAAGACTTATTAAAATATTCAAATGCAAATGAAATAAAATAAACTCGTGGCGCCAACCAATTTGCCACACAGGCCGATCGGGCTTGCTCCTAGTTTGTCGGCTCCTCTGATACTCCTCCTCTGGCGTGGTTTGCTTCTTCTTCAACTGAAGTTGTGTTGTTGTGGGTGAGTACTTTGAGCACTCAAGAAGTCATGCATGTAATGCAATTCTAATATTCTACATGCATGGCTTAGTACAAAGGATAGGCTATGGTTCATGTGCGACAAAGATTTCAAATAAACAAGAATAGATTGCAAAGCGAGAAAGCAAGAGTAGGAATAGTAGCTTTCACAAGCATTTCAATTGTAATTCATTTTTCCATCCTAAGTCAAATTCATCATCACCAACCCAAGCATTTTCCATAAACAATTTATTTTCATGAAAATCTAACCCTTGACCAGTAATCATAAGCGATGCTCATTACCGTGAGCACGGCTATTCAATAGGTTGTACACTCTGCAGAGGTTATACACTTTACCCACAAGATACAGTCAAATACCACCAAGGCAAATAACGTAATGAAGCCTTTCCAAAGTTCCATCTAAACCCAAGATCGCCTCGCTAAGGTTTCAACTTTGGAGGGATGGTTACCACACCTGGGCCCCCTCTTGCGCCATGTGAGTTCTCATTCCGCTTCTCCTGCCTCACACCACCACGACAAGTACCAAAGAATAGATTTCCCAGTTTACTCAGCTAAGCCCGTCCCATTACGGAGCTTGTGGTTGTATGAAAGACTCAGTTCAAATGCTCGCAAGGTTAAGTCCTTAGTTGACCGAGGCAAGACTAACCAAGTGTGAACTCAATATCCATAACCAATAAAACCAAATCGACATCCAGTTGCCACTCTTGGCCCACCAGAAACAATCTTGCCACATGCCTCAGTCTAAATCATTTTCCCACCCCGGTTCTTTACCATTGCACCACGTGCCATCATCAACTTAATAACACATGTCTCATTCACAAAATACATTCCATATCTCATTAAGTCAATATTAACTTTGGCATTCCAAAATCACAAAATGTCCACGTGGCAGGGCTAAGCATACTACTTCGATCTACTCAACCCATGTTGGCAAATTATTAATGTCCAACTATTAGTCCATAACCTAGGGTGACAAATGATTCATGGCATACAATTATATATGACAAGGTGGCATACAGCAACTAGGCATTTAGCTAATCCCAAAATTCATTCAAACCAATTTTTACTAAATTAGCATGCAATAAATTAAATCAAAATAATTTTCTCTAATAGGTTCAACATGATCAAACACAACTTGCCTTCAAAAAGTCTGATTCGGCTCTGAGCTTGCTCTTGGTCAGAACCTCTCCTCGAAACCTTCGGGCACTTCAACGTCTCACGCATAACGTAAACACAAACAATAAAATAAATAAACAGTGGGAAAACAATGCTCAAAATTCAATTAAAATTCATAAACAGAAAGATCACAATTTTACAAATTTTAGAAATTGGAATCACTCAAATCGGAGTTAAAACATAAAAGTTATAAGCATTTGAAGTTTCAAAATATTTTTAAAATCAATATACCGAATTAAATAAATATTTTCTTTTCGAAAATCAATTATTGCATCATACGTGACACGTGTCGATACCACGAGCGACCGTGGCCTTGCCGACGTCATCGTGGCGTCAAAGACGACTCGCTCTCTCAGCGACAAGTGGGTCCCCGTGCGTCGGCAAGATGACATCACGGTGGCGCCACCGCGACGGTCGGCGCGGCGGCGAGTGGGCCCGTCTTTGTCGATTGCCTCGTCTCGTCCGTCTGACACAAGGCGATCGACATGTGGGTCCCACGTGTCGGTGACACGCGATGAAACGATGCATGGTGCGGTGCGATTCGAGCCGAGGATCTAGATCTAACGGATGAGGTTTGAAGATGAAGTTTCTTGTGCAAGGGCGGCGTGGACTCACCTCGGCCCTAGGATGGAAATCGAGCGGTCGTGGAAGCTCGCGAGACGCGGCGGTGTTCTGCGGCGTGGTTCGGCCGGAAGAAGACGACGACGTGCGGCGCGTGGCGTTCGAGCTCCTCCGTGGCGAAAATGCGCTCCCGACGCGGCGGACGAGGTGAGTTCGAGGGTGGCTCGGCGACGCGAGAGTGACCGGCGGTGTTGAAGCGCGCGCAAGAAGTGCGGCGGATGGCTAGAAGACTTGGCGAGCTCGGCGACGAGGCGGCGGCGTCTCAGCGATGGGAAGTGTCTGGCGGTGCGGCGCAAACCGAGGAGCACAGGAGGGCGGCGCATTAAATAGGGGCTCTAGGAGTCCGTGCTTGAATTCGAGAAAATCGAGGAGTCCGGATGGCATGAGTCCCGGCGACTCGGGTTAGGCGGCGTGGCGCGACGTGAAGCGTCGGATGAGGATCGGACGGCTCTGGCGCTAGGGTTTTCGAAGCAGACGCCACGATTACTCGCCCGATCTTCGTTCATTTGGGTTTTTAATCCTTTTCCGAATAAAATTTATCCCCGAAATTAAAATAATTTATTTGGGGCATTAAAAATACTAGAAAAATTCTGGAAAAATTCTCAAAAATATTTTAGGACATTTGTGACTCAAATAAAATATTTTCAGCAAAACTTTATTTTAACTTTTCTATTATTTAATTAATTTGATAAATGGCTTAATTTAAAATAAATCCAAATAAATTCCAGAAATTCCCAAAAATTTAGAATACCAATTAAATACAAGAAAAGCAAAAATTGGGGTGTTACAAACCTCCCCCCCTTAACGGAATCTCGACCCCGAGATTCAGGGCTGACTAAGGAATAGGTTGGGAAATTCCTTCTTCAGGTCTTCTTCACGCTCCCAGGTTGCTTCGCTCTCGGAATGGTTACTCCTTGAACTCTGCGAAGCGGGTCGATTTATTTCTTGTTTCTCGATCCATCGTATCCAAGATCTTCACCGTACTCTTTATAGGTCAAATCCTCCGTGACTCGATCGACTCTAACGGCATTTGCTCTTCTGGCACTCGGAGGCATTTCTTTAATTGTGACACGTGGAACACATCACGCACTCCTACTAAAGACTGCGGTAACTCCAGCTGATACGCTACTTCGCCTCTACGACTTAGGATCTTGAGCGGACCAACATATCTTGGTGCTAACTTGCCTTTAGTGTGGAACCTCTTAACTCCTCCGAGTGGTGTAACTCGAGATACACAAAATCTTGAGCTCAAAGCTTAAATCCTGCGGCGATTATCTGCGTAACTCTTACATCTTGATTGTGCTATTTTCAACCTTTCCTCGATCATGGCTATCTGCTCTTGACTTCTCGAAGAATGTCGGCCCGAACATATGGCGTTCTCCGTCTCATTCAGTTCAACGGCGTTAACAGGTCTTCCATATAGCGCTTCAAATGGCGACATCTGCAAACTTGCCTGGTAGATGTTGTTATAGCTAAACTCGGCATATGGCAAACACTTATCCCACGAAGTTGTATAAGCCAATGCACAAGCCCTCAACATGTCCTCTAGTATCTGATTAACTCTTTCCGCTTGCCCATCCATGCATGGGTGATATGCGATCTTGAAGTTCAGACGGGTCCCTAGGGCCTCATGCAACTTATCCCAAAATCTTGAGGTAAACTGGGTACCTCTGTCCGATACAATTTTCTTCTGAACTCCATGTAGACAAACAATTCTTGACATATACAAATCTGCTAAGCGGTCCCTCGAGTAGGTAGTCTTCAGGTATGAAGTGGGCGACCTTTGTCAATCGGTCCACTATAACCCATATGGAGTCATACCGTGCGGGTCCTCGGAGACCGTAATGAAGTCCATTCCAATTTCCTCCCATTTCCACTCAGGTATCTTCGATGGTCAGAGTAACCCTCGCCGCCTTTGATGCATTGCTTTGACTCTTTGGCATATGTCGCACAACGCAACATGCTCGCAACTTCACGCTTCATGCTTGGCCACCAAAATCTTTCCTTGGTCTTGGTACATCTTAGCGCTTCTGGATGAATGGAGTACTTGAGTCATGAGCTTCCTCGTAATCATTTGTTTAGTTCCTTCTTGTGCGATGCATAAATGCGCTTCTTGATCCACAATGTACCTTGCTCATCCAAATTTTGAAATCCTTCGCCTTGCCTTCCTCCATTTTGGACCTAATTCTCTGAATCTTGACATCACCCTTACATCCCTCACGAATCTGATCTTCCAAGGTAGGCTTCACTTCTAAAGCGGCTATAAATCCTTTAGGCACAACTTCCACTTGACTTCAAATTCCTTACATAACTCATCGACTTGCTTCCACCAACATGTTCACGAATGGCTTTTTCGCTTAAAGCATCGGCCACCACGCTGGCTTTCGTGGTGATAATGAATCCCAGATTGTAATCCTTAATTAGTTCCAACCATCTTCTCGCCTCATGTTCAGTCCGATTGTGTGAATATATATTTAAGACTCTTATGGTCGATGTACACCTCACATCTGCTTCCAATCAAATAGTGCCTCCATAACTTCAAAGCATGCACTACTACCGCTAACTCCAAGTCATGTGTGGGTAGTTCTCCTCATGCGGCCTCAATCGCCTTGACGATACGCAACGACCTTTTCATTACGCATTAACACGCATCCTAGTCCTTGGCGCGATGCATCACAAGATATATCAAAACTCGCTTAAATCCGGTAGTACTAACACTGGGCGCCGTTGTCAAACGTTTCTTCAACTCTGGAAACTCCGCCACATTCCGTCCATGCGAACTTCTTTTCCTTTTTCAACAATTGCGTAAGAGGTCTCGCAATCGTTGAAAATCCTTCAATAAATCGTGGTAATAACCGCCATTCCAAGGAAACTACGAATTTGAGTCACCGTTTTGGGTGGCTCCCAATGCAACTCTTGCTTCCACCTTACTTGGGTCAATCTGCGACTCCTTGGCGGTCACCACATGTCCAAGAAATTCCACCTTGTTCTTCCAGAAGTCACACATGCTAAACTTAGCGAAAAGTTGCTGCTCTCTTAACCTCTCCAGAACTAGCTTCAGATGCTCTGCATGCTCTTCCCTGGTCTTGGAGTAAACTAGAATGTCATCTATGAACACAACAACGAACTTATCCGGGTATTCCATGAAAACCTTGTTCATCATGTTCATGAAATATGCAGTGCATTTGTCAAACCGAAAGACATCATCAGTAAACTCGTAATGCCCATATCTTGACGAAAATGTCGTTTTGGCACATCCTCCGATCGAATCTTCACCGGTGATAACTTTGATCGTGAGGTCAATCTTGGAGAAAACTCCGGCTCCTCTCAATCGGGTCAAACAGATCATCGATCCCGGTAGCGGATTCTTATTCTTTATAGTGACTTCATTCAGCTCAGTAATCCACACACATCCGTTAAATTCCGCCCTTCTTCTTGACAAATGTAACGGTGCTCCCCATGGCATTTAACTTGGTCTAATAAATCCCTTATCCATTAACTCCTCTATCTCGCTTCTTCATTTCCACTAGCTCATCGGTTGACATCCGATAAGGTCTCTTAGCTATCGGGCTTTTCCTGTACTAACTCAATTACAAACTCTATGTCCCTGTCTGTGGCATCCTGTAAATCCTCCGAAATACATCAGGGTATTCTCTCGATAACCGGTACGTCTTCTATGCCTTGTGGCCTTCACACTATTGACCATCAACTGTCCATCCCGAACGGCGGTGGCTTGAAACTCTACTTTTCTCCCACAAGCACTCTCGTCGATATGACTCTTCGTCCCACGCCTAAAACAACCTTCTATTTAGACAACCAGTCCATTCCCAAAATAACATCTAGGGTCTGGGTATCTAACACCACTAAGTTTGCTAAGAACTCTTGAAAGACCATGTGGAGGTCTATCCTTGTGGATGATGAGTAATTGATAAGATTTGAGATTGGATTGATTTGAAATTGAGTTTGATTTGAATTGGATCTTCAAATTGAAGCAATTTGAGTGTTGGTTGGTTTTCCTAGTGCTACTGGGCCGGGGCGTAGCCGGACCGATGAGTGTAATTATGAATGATTAATGATTTTGTGATAATCATTGAGAATATTTGTGGGCATTGCTATGTGAAAGGTTTTTCCTTATCTTTGATGGTTGCAGGAGACTACGGTGCTAGGTCATGGTGAGGCGGAGGATGACCGGACTAGGCGAGAGCGTCGGAGGTCCAGACGGTCGGGAGATCGCGGAAGATGACCGGAGATTTGAGTCGGGCAAGCCAAGAAGATAAGGAAAGGAGATGATGCTAGCTAGATGCGCGTGGATCAATGAGGGCCGCGGATTGCGGTCTAGTTGATAGATTAGCGGGTCTAGGTAGTATGCTTTGAAAACTGCAAGAAAACCGGTATGTGTGTGGGTTTTGGGTTAGCCCTTGCATGGCTGTGTGAGTGGGTTAATCCTAGCCCTTAGATGAGTGTCCTAGGGTTGAGGGACTCATCCAAGGGTGGTAGGTGACCCAAGAGTTGTATAAATAGGGGTGGAGGGGTGGCCTCCTTCCCTTGAAGGTTTGAGTTGCTCCTTTGAGCTTTGCCCACATGAAGTGAGGCTTTGTAAACCTTCCCACCAGAAATACAAAGAAATTTCTTTGCATCATTGTGAATTTAAATTCTGCATTTACATTATGTCTTTACTTTACATAATTTAAATTCAGCATTTACATTACGCATTTACTTTCCGCAATCTACATTCATGCAATTTGGATTTGCCTCCTCCTTCTAAATGCTGATCTTGGATGTTTTGAGTGTGTTCATATGGTTTTACATCTCTTTTGCACTCTTTGATTGAGTAGAGATCATCTCTTCTTTCAAGTTTCAGTTCTGTCCAGAACTTGTTTTTCACGCAGCAGTTAGTCTTTGATTTTTAGAAAAATCTAAAAAATCCTTCTTGAGTGATTCTTGTTGGAGATTGTGCGGGACTCCTATACCCATCTGTAGAAAAAGTTTGGAGTCCACTGGTTTCACCGTTTGGGTGCTATGAAGTGAAAACTGAGCCCCAAATTCTCTGCCCAAAGTTTCTGACTGTCTGTGTTCATAGATTTATGATGATTTTTCTACTTGGCTTTTTGATCTGAATTTTGGTGGAGAGCTTCACGACTCATCTTCTCATAGGGAGAAAATTTCTCATAATTTTGTGAGTAGCAGAAACCCACCAACCTCCTGTTCAAATTAAAGATAGATTCTGGAGATATCTGCTTTTGCTTTTCTAAAAGAGACTTTTGTGTTTTGGCTTGATCTCTTTTAGAAAAGAAGTATTTGAATTGATTCCTCTTTCTTTTGGACACTTGACAACCAGGATTGTGATTGAAAAATCCCTCACATATTTTATGGATAATATTCATGTAAGCTAGGGATGCACATAGTTGTCTAGTCGTTCCGTTTTTGCGGTTTTTCACGATTTCCTTGCGCGATCTTTTCTCGGTTTTAGTTGGAGTATTTTGGGGAAAATTTATTTGCGACCATTCACCCCCTCTGTTCGCCATCTCGATCCTTCAATTGGTATCGAGCGGTTTTGCTCTTCCATAGATCTTGACCGGTCTCAAGAGCCATGGCGACGGACAAATATTCCACCAAGCCTCCAATTTTTTCTCGGTGTTGATTTTCCTTTTTGAAATCCGGATGGAGTCATACATCATCGCCTGGGGCTTCTCGATATGGCGAAGGTGAAGCTCCCATATGAGGTTCTCGCGATGAGAACGCCACTACCGCAATATGGTCGACGTTGAGGCAAATGCTAAGGCGAGGAACATTCTCATACAGGACTCACCAAGAAGATGAGTATGATCGATTTTCACCTTCGCTCCGCCCACTAGATTTGGGTAACCCTCGATGCTTACCATGAGGGCACTACTCAAATCAAGACCGTGAGGCAGAGACAGATTCAAGCGAGTACAACAAATTTGAACAACGCTACCGGTGAGAGTCTCGATGAGTGCTTTGGTCGGTTTACTAAGATTTTGAGCGACCTCCGAAGCGATCGGTTGTATATACCGACTCGGACAATGCTCGGCATTTCTTGACCGACTCGACCTTCGGGTTTGGGAGATGAAGGTGACCACCATCAAGGACACCAGCGATCCGTCGACTCGACTCTTGACGGGCTTTATTCCGCCTCAAGACTCATGAGATTGATGTCGTCTCTCGGAAGACGAAATCTCATCGATGGCTTTGGTCACCGATCCCATTGGGTCCTCTTCGGATTTTCTCTTGACGTTATACGGTTTTCTCTCTCCGCTCTTTGCGGCGTAGCGATGAAATTCGGAACAATTTCGAGAAAATGAGCTTGCTCTTGTCGCTCAAAATTTTCCAATATTTACAAGAGAGTGAGAGAGAGGAAGAGAGGTGGCATGATCACCGCTTGAGTGTGGTGGCCCCAACCACATTCGAGCGAACCGCCCTAATTTGGAGAAGGGCAAGAACGATGTCACGGTTTGGGCAAGAACGACTACACCGACAAGAACCGCAACAAGAAGCCTCCGGTTCATGAACGGTAGCGAGAAGAAATACCGCAACTTCTCCAAAACAAGAAGCTCTTCCACGCGTCCTCGCCGCCTCGACGACATCAACCTCTCGACACGGAGACATGGAGCGATTTAAGGCGAGGATGATCCGCAAGAGAAGAAAGGCGGCGACTTCTCCGGCATGTGCTTCATGGCAGCGCCATTGAAGTGAGCGACTCATTTGTCAAATGACACGGATGAGGTACCCACCTCTGACGAGTTAAATGATGCCTTCGTAAATTAGGCAAGTTTCATGCTAAGGCTAGGTCGAGGTGTTCGAGTTAGAGAAGGAGGTAGATAGATTGTCTCGGGAGTTAGCTTCACTTAAATCATGTTCCTCCGAGACTCTGATAGTTGTACTCTCTGTGATGCTTTGCTTGAGGAGTTGGAGAACCTAAGGACCCTGCATGATAGTGTGGTTTCTGATCTTGAGGCTCTTAGGTCGAAGGATGCTAGTACATGTTCTATTGATCCTATTCCTATTGATGATAGTTTTCTTCATACTCACACAACTGCATCTTGTGAAAATTGCCCTAAGCTACTTGCTGAAATTGATGCCATGGGTTGTCACCTTAGGAAGCTTTCTGCTAGAAATGATGAACTTGAATTGCATGCTTCTAAGGACCCAGTCAGCTCATGTGAGGGCTGTAAGCAACTAAAAATTGATAATGAAGCTTTGAATGCCAAGTGTGCGCAACTTGCTAAGGACTTACTAGTTAAGTCAGATAATGATTGCTTTCTGTGTATTGGGGTTAAGGATGACGTGGATAAGGTCCACGCAGAGCTTAGGAAGAAGATAAAGGCCTAGGTTGGTAGAATTAGAAATACTTCTTGTGCTTCTGTGAGTCTCTCAAATTTGAGGCGGCAGTGTATAGGGAACAATATGCACGCGTTGTTCAATCCTCTTCTTCGGCTCTTCTTCTACTCCTTCCCTTGCTCTTCTTGTGCCTCTCTTCTTGGAGTGTGAGTATCTCATGAGCACTCTTGAGAAATTTGTTGGAGGCAAGAAGAAGCTCAATCTCATTCTAGACCGGTCCAAGGTTAGCAGATTCAATCAAGGTCTAGGATTTGATTACTTGGAGCACGCAGGCGCATCCGCCTTCATTGTGCGTGCTTCCAAGAGTGGTGAGATTGTGGTTGCTCCCACGGTGAGCACCACTTGTGTTTAGGTCTCTTTGGTGTGGTCCATGGGACTTGACGTATGATGCTTCTCTGTTATACGCTCTAACAAGGCAAAGTACACATGCACCTTCAGAAGAAGGATGGTCACCTAGTAGAGTTCGCTTCAGCGCCAAGATCACTCGGCGTGAGCGTGTTGATGCTCTTAGGGGTATTCAGGTCATCCCGGACTGAGTGCTCCTAAGGCACGACCGCTTCTAGACAAAGTTAGAAAGTCGCTTTGTTTTTGGGCAAGATCCAGGACTCGGTTTTCATCTTTGTTGATCGAGTTTTAGTTACGAGTTGCTCGTGGTCGGATCTTTCGCCGTCCTCTTGATATTCCTCGTTTTTCCCATCGAGGTAGATATCGCGGCGTGAGGTGTTCGGGTAGGAGATTTAGGCAGCCTCATTGGGATGGTCCAGCCTTTGCACCACTGGCGGGCCAAACCAAAGGTGACTCCTAGATCTTCCACTACACCGCTTCTCCGATCTTGTTAGAGTTGGCGTCGAGAGAGACACTAGAGTCCGATCTTCTTCTTTTGTGGTTGGTACTTTGAGGTCGTGTAATTCAAGATTGGGTTCCCAAGTCTTCACTTTATCCCAAGATCGAGTCTTCTCGTCGACTTGATCAGTTCGGATGGGGAAGGAGATGTTTGAATTGTTGACTCGGTTGTTCTCGCCATATGACCGGAGATTCTCGTTGGTTCTCTTCCTAGTCCGAGCCCCGGTGATGAGTTGATCACCTTTGGGGATGCGTCTTCGTAGGGTCATTGCAAAAGGTACCATCTGCATTAATGAAAGTTTTATTCTTAAAGATGTTGCCTTAGTAAGTAAACCGCAATACAATCGCTTTCGCTTTCTCGACTTATCGATGACTCTTTCGAGGTAAGCTTTAAGAGCAATGCTTGTAGAATTCTCGATTCATCAGGAGAGTTAGTTTGGATTTCTAGATTTGGGAGAGTCTTTTGTGCTGATTTTTCTGTTTCTTCTGGAGACTCTCTTCGGTGTTTGATTGCTTCTGAGTCCCGTGATCTCTCCTTCTGGCATAGGAGACTTGGTCACATTGGTTTTGATCATTTGACCAGAGTTAGCAGCCGCGATCTTATTCGTGGTTTGCCCAAACTCAAGATGGTCAAAGACTTAGTTTGCTCTCCCTGCCGACATGGCAAGATGGTTACTGCTTCTCATCCTCCAACGATCCGTAGTGATGGTGATGCACCAGGGCAGCTTTTACACATGGACCTTTGTTGGTCCGGCTAGAGTCTTGATCGGCAGGAGGGAAGTGGTATGTCCTTGTCATTGTTGATGATTTTTCGAGGTATTCTTGGGTATTTTTCATGGCCTCGAAGGATGAGACTTTTTCTCACTTCAGGGGATTTGTTAGTAGGTTGTCTATTGAGCTCCCAGGTGCATTACGAGCTATACGCAGTGATAATGGCACAGAGTTCAAGAACTCCTACTTTGAGAGTTTCTGTGTGGAGTCTAGGTTAGAGCATCAGTTCTCCTCTCCATACGTCCCTCAGCAAAATGGCGTAGTGGAAAGGAAGAATAGGACCTTGGTTGAGATGGCGGGGACGATGCTAGGCGAGTCTGATACTCTAGGAAGTTTTGGTGAGGCTATAGCTCACGCTTGTCATGTTTCCAATCGCGTTTTCTTGAGAGCACATTTGCATCGCACTTCTTATGAGTTGAGGTATGGGCGAAAGCCCAGTGTTTCTCATTTTCGCGTTTTTGGTTGCAAGTGTTTTATCTTGAAGTCTGGTAACCTAGATAAGTTTGAGTCTCGTTCTTCTGATGGTATCTTTCTGGGTTACTCGACTTCCTCTCGTAGCTATAGGGTGCAGGTTGTGATGCGAATAGGATCATAGAGACCGTGACGTGACCTTTGATGAGGCTAGCCAGTGCTAGACACGATATTTCGAGCTCTTCTTATCCCTCCGAGACCATCTTTGTAGAGGATGAGGATGATGGAGATGATGGTGTTCCACCTGATCTAGTCTCCTCTTCACCTGAGGTGCCTCCTGTTTCCATTTCTGCACCTCAGGAAGATCAGCCTTTGCCTTCAGACTCTCCTTCAGCGAGTGGCTCTGTTCCTACCTCTTCTCCTCAAGAGGTAGAGGCCACTTCTGCTTCTGGTCCTCCTCGCCACATTCAACGTTCTCATCCACCTGAGCAGATCATTGGTGATCTGTTTGAGCGGGTGACACGCTCAAAATCAGGCTTATCTTCTTTCTGCCTTCACTCTGCCTTTGTTTCCTCTTTTGAGCCAAAGGATGTTACTCATGCATTTTCCGATGAATCATGGATTAATGCTATGCATGAGGAACTGGAAAACTTTGAGAGGAACAAAGTTTGGTAGCTTGTAGAGCCCCCATCTGGTCATAATGTCATTGGGACCAAGTGGGTGTTCAAAAACAAGCAGAGTGAGGATGGGGTTGTCGTTACAACAAGGCTAGGCTAGTTGCCTGTGGCTTCACTCGGGTTGAGGGTCTTGACTTTGAGGAGACCTTTGCCCTGTAGCTAGACTAGAGGCAATTAGAATCTCGCTTGCATTCTCTCGCATCCCAAGGCTTCAAGCTTTATCAAATGGATGTCAAGAGTGCATTTCTCAATGGCTTCATTGAGGAAGAGGTGTATGTCAAGCAACCTCCAGATTTGAGAGCCCCAAATACCCGAACCATGTCTACAAGCTTTCCAAAGCCTTGTATGGACTTAATGAGCCCCTAGAGCTTGGTATGAGAGGCTTAAGTCCTATCTTCTCATCATGGTTTCAAAATGGGTATAGTAGACAAAACTCTATTCATCGACACCAGATTCTCATTTCCTTCTCGTCGATTTATGTGGGCGATATTATCTTTGGTGGCTCATCTCGGTCTCTTGTGTCTCATTTTTCAAGTGATGAGCACAGAATTTGAGATGAGTATGATGGGTGAGTTGAGCTACTTTCTCGGCTTCCAAATCAAGCGGACTCGGAGGGTACTTTCTGCACCAAGGTAAGTACACTCGGGACCTCTCGAGACGGTTTGATATGTCCGATGGAAAGCCCGTGATGACTCCTATGGCCACTCTTGCTGTCCTCGAGCCCGATGAGGATGGTGAGCTCTTGATCAAAAGGAGTTCCGGAGCATGATTGGCTCCCTCTTGTATCTTCTTGCCTCATGGCCGGACATACACTTTCTTTGTGTGTATGTGCGCCGATTCGAGCTTCTCCTCGCGTCTCTCATCGCCGGCGGTGAAGCGCATCTTGAGTACCTTGAGCTACCATTGATTATGGTATTTGGTACTCTTCTTCTTCTTGTCTATCTCTTAGAGCCTTTTCTCGATGCGACTTTCGGTCAGAGGATAGATAGGAAGAGCACTTCGCACTTGCCAATTCATTGGCACTTCTCTTGTTTCTTGGTCATCTAAGAAGCGATCAGAGTCGCATGATCCACCGCCGAGGCCGAGTATGTTTGTGCACCGATTCTTTGTAGCAGTGCTCTGGATGAGATCGACCTGCGGGACTTTGGGTTAGAGATAGAGAGTGTTCCACTTTTACGTGATAACACTTCGCTATTTGCATTGCCAAGAACCGGTCTGACACTCCGGACCAAGCACATTGATATTAGATATCACTTCCTTAGAGACCATGTGGAGAAAGGAGACATAGTGCTTCAGTTTGTGAGAGTGACCACCAGTTGGCGATATCTTTACCAAGCCTTTGGATAGCTCTAGGTTTGTTGCCCCGAGGAGTGAGCTTGGTGTCGTGTGTCCTTACGGCTTATTGTGAGGGGAGCTGGTTTGTACTTTATGTATTATATGTATATATTTTCTTCCAGTTTTCCTTTCTTTTGTCTTGTTCAGGTGCTATAGGTTTTCTTTTCTAAAGTTACGAGTTCACTTCACCTAGACTTGGCATGCCTCGGCATGGACCTCTCATCTTATGCTTTAGGATGCTATTCTCTTCTTCTTCTCGGTTGAGCTCACTCACGTCTTGTAGGTCTAGCAGTGTTGGGCCCCCTGGTAGGCAGTCTGTGTTTGCTCTGAAATTTGGAGTTTGAGAGCTAGCTTTCCTTTGTCAGTCATTGGGGAAGATGAGAGCGAGTTTGAGCCTAGTGTTCTCTGCTATCTTTTCTATACTCTATAGTCACCCAGTTCGCAGTTTCTTGACTTCTTCCCTCCATTCTGTGTTTCTGGCTTTAATTGAGTTCTTTTCGACCTCTCTTGAGCTTAATCTTGCTAATAACTCAATTTGAACCAGATTTGTGCTTAAAATGGAATCACATGTTGAGGGGGAGTTTAAGAATCTGTCTCATTCATTGCATATAGACTTGATTTTTCATTTTATGAGCTTTGTCTATTATGCAATTGACTCAATCTTCATGTAATGCACCTTGCTACATCTTTTGAAGAAAATCACTAGCTTCGGGTTGTCCAAGTTCATCCATCATGTTAAGCTTGTTAAAATTTGAAAATTGAAAGTTTTAAGCTGAAAAACTTGATGAAACATGTTGCTTTTTCTTGCTAAGTTTAGTCTCTAGAGGTATTTACCATGATTTGTGAAATTTTGGAGTTCTCTAGAGTCCCTATAGCAACTTGGGTGAAACTAGCTTGATCCATACTTGAGTCCTTCCAATTGCTCATATGTGCTAAAATGAAAACAAAAATTGACTCTTTTGTGCAAAATTGATCTCAACACTTTGCATTCACGAGACTGCCTCCCATTGCACTTGGGATGAACTTGGAGTGCATCGTGTATGACCAAGACCATCCTCTTAAGAGTTCTTCTTGAGATGGTCGAAGATGGCATGAGTCAATTACTCTTGAAAAATGCAAATAAACAAACAACATATGTGGGTAAAGAATGCAAATTATGTCAAACATTTGCACCCCGCTGTCTTTTCAAATACTAAGGCAAAATTTGCATTATATGGAAAATGAGCTCGAAGGACCTTGTATGCACTTCTAGATTTCCCAAAGTGTTGAGTAGGTTGAACTCTAGGTTTTCCATTTGATACTATGAGTGGTGTTTGCTTCTAGCTTTGAAACTTTTGCTAAGTTTTGCACTTGTTCCAATCTTGTTAAAATAAAATCTTGTAAACAAAGCTTGTGAGCAAAATGAATTTGTTCTTGGAGACATCCAAGTTTAGTCATTTTCTAAATTGATTAGCTTGGTGTCATATCTTGTCATTATGATCAGTTGGATAATCTTCAAAGCTCCTTAGGTTGCATCTCATGCATACATATTCAAAGGGGGATAAAAAAAATTGACTTCTTGATGCCTATATTGCCAAAAGGGGGAGAAAATGTAGAAAAGGCATCTTCAAAGGAAAAATTCTAATCCACCTTGATTCTTATGATCTTTGTGACAATTGCAAACTTTTATGATCATAAGCATATTCGAGTGTTCCTTGTGAGTTTTATTGGATATTTTAGAGCTTTTGTGGAAAACTTGCTCTTTCTTTTATATTGCTCTAAAAATCTTTCTAGCCAACTTGGTCATGATATTATTTCCTTCTCTCTGGACCGAGTTTGGCTTTGCATTCAAATTGCTTTCTTCTCTTTATTCAAACTCAAAACTTATGCCTTTTCATGTGTTTGTCAATATACTCATCAAGGGGGAGATTGAAAGACCATGTGGAGGTCTATCCTTGTGGATGATGAGTAATTGATAAGATTTGAGATTGGATTGATTTGAAATTGAGTTTGATTTGAATTGGATCTTCAAATTGAAGCAATTTGAGTGTTGGTTGGTTTTCCTAGTGCTACCGGCCTGGGGGCGGTAGCACCGGACCAGTGAGTGTAATTATGAATGATTAATGATTTTGTGATAATCATTGAGAATATTTGTGGGCATTGCTATGTGAAAGGTTTTCCTTGTCTTTGATGGTTGCAGGACGACGGTGCTAGGTCATGGTGAGGCGGAGGATGACGGGACTAGGCGAGGCGTCGGAGGTCCAGACGGTCGGGAGATCGCGGAAGATGACCGGAGGATTTGAGTCCGGGCAAGCCAAGAAGATAAGGAAAGGAGATGATGCTAGCTAGATGCGCGTGGATCAATGAGGGCCGTCGGATTGCGGTCTAGTTGATAGGTTAGCGGGTCTAGGTAGTATGCTTTGAAAACCGTGCAAGAAAACCCGGTATATGTGTGGGTTTTGGGTTAGCCCTTGCATGGCTGTGTGAGTGGGTTAATCCTAGCCCTTAGATGAGTGTCCTAGGGTTGAGGGACTCATCCAAGGGTGGTAGGTGACCCAAGAGTTGTATAAATAGGGGTGGAGGGTGGCCTCCTTCCTTGAAGGTTTGAGTTGCTCCTTTGAGCTTTGCCCACATGAAGTGAGGCTTTGTAAACCTTCCCACCAGAAATACAAAGAAATTTCTTTGCATCATTGTGAATTTAAATTCTGCATTTACATTATGTCTTTACTTTACATAATTTAAATTCAGCATTTACATTACGCATTTACTTTCCGCAATCTACATTCATGCAATTTGGATTTGCCTCCTCCTTCTAAATGCTGATCTTGGATGTTTTGAGTGTGTTCATATGGTTTTACATCTCTTTTGCACTCTTTGATTGAGTAGAGATCATCTCTTCTTTCAAGTTCCAGTTCTGTCCAGAACTTGTTTTTCGCGCAGCAGTTAGTCTTTGATTTTTAGAAAAATCTAGAAAAATCCTTCTTGAGTGATTCTTGTTGGAGATTGTGAGGGACTACTATACCCATCTGTAGAAAAAGTTTGGAGTCCACTGGTTTCACCGTTTGGGTGCTATGAAGTGAAAACTGAGCCCCAAATTCTCTGCCCGAAGTTTCTGACTGTCTGTGTTCATAGATTTATGATGATTTTTCTACTTGGCTTTTTGATCTGAATTTTGGTGGAGAGCTTCACGACTCATCTTCTCATAGGGAGAAAATTTCTCATAATTTTGTGAGTAGCAGAAACCCACCAACCTCCTGTTCAAATTAAAGATAGATTCTGGAGATATCTGCTTTTGCTTTTCTAAAAGAGACTTTTGTGTTTTGGCTTGATCTCTTTTAGAAAAGAAGTATTTGAATTGATTTCTCTTTCTTTTGGACACTTGACAACCAGGATTGTGATTGAAAAATCCTCACATATTTTATGGATAATATTCATGTAAGCTAGGGATGCACATAGTTGTCTAGTCGTTCGTTTTTTTGGGTTTTCACGATTTCCTTGCGCGATCTTTTCTCGGTTTTAGTTGGAGTATTTTGGGGGAAAATTTATTTGCGACCATTCACCCCCCCTCTGTTCGCCATCTCGATCCTTCAACTCTGTTCCATCTATAAGCAACTTTACCCCAGAACATCCTACATCAGATCGGAGTTCTGATCCCGGGGATTGTACTAGCAATACATGCCTAAGGTTCACCATTTTCAACCCATTGTTCACAGCAAAAATCCGAGATATAAACGAATGCGAAGCTCCAGAATCAAATAAAACTGTTGCAGGTACTGAGTTGACAAGTAACTTACCCAGTATGACGTCCGATGTGTTCTGCACTGCATCGGCGGTGACATGATTGACTCTGCCTCTTACCACAGTTTGCGTGGCAGCTCCAGATTGTGTAACTCCACGACTTGCTCCTGGCGCAGGTGTCTTCGTTGGAGTAGTCCCAAGGTTGAAGCGAACTGGTGTCACTCCTCCTCCCTTCTTGGGACAATAATTGGCAAAGTGCCCCGGCTCGTGACAGATAAAACAACGTTTAAGCGTCGATTCTTGGCTCCGCTTGTTGCATTCTGGCCCGGAGTTGGTGTCTGAAAATTTTGTCCGTGGGTCTTGGTGCTTGGTGGTGGCGTCGTCATCACATTCTGGCTGAAATCTGAAGAACCGATTTGGTGCAACCCTCAAGCGCTGCGCTCACTGGCGTGCTCCTGCTTGTGCCATCCTGCGCTTCGGTTGTCCTCCGGCTCCTTGCGCTTGTCCTCCAATATCGGCGCCTTGTTCACTAGCTCTCGAAAGTCCGGAAAGGTGTGGGTTATGAGTCCCACTTGCAACCACAATTCAGTCCTTTCATGAAGCAGGACTGCTGGCCTTGTCGTTACTTTCGTCCTCAAGTGCGAAGCGTGCGGTATGTGAACTTATTGAGATACTCGGACACGATTGATTGCCCCGCTTTGCCCTAAACTCCTCCTTTTCAGCTCCATTATGCCTTGGGCACATGGTATGCGCCGAAAGCGATCGTGAACTCCTCCCGGTGATGTCTGCGGGTGCTCATGAGCGGTAAGAGAGTTTTCCTACCATTCATTGCGGTTCCTTCAAGGCGATGAGAGGCATAGAGTACCCTCTCATTTCCTTCACTTGGGTAATGTGCAACTTTCTCTCTATCGTCCTCACCAATCATCGCCTCCAATGGATTAGCATTTCGAGAAAATGTAGGCGGTCGTGTCCTCATGAATTTCGGCGACCTCGAGTGTGGCTCTCTGCCTTTGGGTTAACTCAGTTAACTTGGGCGCGAGTGCGGCAAGCGATGACTCTTTGCATCTGTTGCATCATGGCATGCGTAATCGGGTCTCATGCAGCAATAAAGGCTCCAAAGTTACGCATATCAATGGCGGTCTTGGTTGGGGTCCTTGCCGTCATCATTGATGTTTCGGTGAGCGAGAACCGCTCCCATTTCCTCCTTGGTTTCCTCGAGTGTTCACCATCTGCTGATTGCTCCATGGTTTAGAGATGAGAGGAAATAAGAATAGACAAGCAATAGAGTACTTATGAGGACGAAGGTTTAACACAAAATCCAACTTTATTACTTTATTAATATTTGGGTATGGTTGCTCACAATGCCTAAGGGCCTTGCAACACATACCAATCACTCACAAGCATGAAAGAAGCCGTCGAACTAACATTAGGAGTCAAACGCCTCTAAGGGTGACTCTTATTCCAGAGCGACTCAACGCAGAGTCTCAACTGCTAATCCTAACGCTCACTCCTCTAGCCATCCCCACCGAACTTCTGGTGGATACACCGCGGTGTCTTTGGTCTGGGTACAAACCTATCCCAACGATCCTCCATTGGATCGCTCCTGCCTGACAGCTCAACCTCCACTGGCTCCTGCTTGACCGCCACAGGCTCGGGCTTCACTTCCACTTGCTCCGACTTCACTTCCACTGGCTCTGGCTCTAGCTCTGGCTCTGGCTCCTGCTGTGGCTCCTCCGGGTCTGCAGGTCGTGTAGCTCGGCCAGCTCGGCTCCGGTCCGTCCGCAGCTTTGTCTCCAGTTCCCCAATCCTCTGGATAGAGTGGGCTAAGTACTCACAAGTCTGCAAGATGAGCCCTAAGTGTGTGAACTCGCCACGAGACCTCTGCAGCTCTGAACCGTCTCGTCGATAACATCCTCTTGGCGATGGCATATCCGGCAGTGGGTGATCGTGGCATCCTCCTCCTCGATGGGCTCCGGTTGCCAGCGAGTGTCTCTCGTGGGTGGTGACGAAACTTTGTGCCATCAACTCTGGGGTAGGTGCGAGCAATCGCCTCATCGCCAGACGCGATGTCTCCCGAATCGGCGTCAAATGACAACCTCTCTGGTGTGATACGGATCTGACGACTTCGCCTCGCCCTATCCGGCGTAAGCGTGATGGTGACATCGAGGCAATATCGATCTGCCCGATCCTGAGAGTCCCCGGTAGATCGGCTGTCATATCCTCCAAGCGGTGCATCATACGCCAAAGCTCATGGCGTACCCTCGATCGCGCCACCAAAGAGTGGATCATCCTCATCGCCAAAGGACACTCACGTGAAACTCGGATATTTTAATCAAAGCGAATATGTGTTGAATTCAGCAAGGGTATGAAAGAAGAGAAGGGTAAGTCGAGATTGCATTATCATCTTGGCACATTTTAGCTTTTAGAAAATAGTTTTATCCTCACTCGACCATTCTAACTAAGGGCGATCCTACGGTCGGTATGGCTCGATACCACCTCTGTCGGGACCCGATTTGCAAATCCGGACCCTCGTGTATTCAGCACTAGTCCAGGATCACGCTAGTGCACACAGTCTCAACATTGGTACATATCACGGTCATAACCAACGAAATAATAAGTACTTTGATTAAATACTCAAACTAGTTGATCGACCTTATGGTCAAGTTACAAAGATCGCCTCATGAGTATTAAGACTTATTAAAATATTCAAATCAATGAAATAAAATAAACTCGTGGCGCCAACCAATTTGCCACGTAACCGACCGGGCTTGCTCCTAGTTTATCGGCTCCTCTGATACTCCTCCTCTGAGTAGGGTTTGCTTCTTCTTCAAGCTGAAGTTGTGTTGTTGTGGGGTGAGTACTTTGAGCACTTTCGGCAAGTCATGCATGAATGCAATTCTAATATTCTACATGCATGGCTTAGTACAAAGGATAGGCTATGGTTCATGTGCGATCTGACATTTCAAATAAGCGATAATAGATTGCAAAGCAGTAAAACAGTAGTAGGAATAGTAGCTTTCACAAGCATTTCAATTGTAATTCATTTTTCCATCCTAAGTCAAATTCATCATCACCAACCCAAGCATCATCCTAAACAATTTATTTTCATAAAAATCTAACCCTTGACCGTAATCACCGAGCGATGCTCATTACCGTGAGCACGGCTATTCGAATAGGTTGTACACTCTGCAGAGGTTATACACTTTACCCACAAGATACAGTCAAATACCACCAAGGCAAATAACCGTAACGAAGCCTTTCCAAAGTTCCATCTAAACCCGATCTTGCCGCTAAGGTTTCAACCTTTGGAGGGATGGTTACCACACCTGGGGCCCCCTCTTGCGCCATGTGAGTTCTCATTCCGCTTCTCAAGGCCTCACACCACCACGAGCAGTACCAAAGAATAGATTTCCCGGTTTACTCACTAAGCCCGTCCCATTATGGAGCTTGTGGTTGTATGAAAGACTTCGGTTCAAATGCTCGCAAGGTTAAGTCCTTAGTTGGCCGAGGCAAGACTAACCAAGTGTGAACTCAATATCCATAACCAATAAAAACCAAATCGACCGCCCGATTGCCACTCTTGGCCCACGAAACAATCTTGCCATATGCCTCGGTCTAAATCATTTTCCCACCCGGTTCTTTACCATTGCACCACGTGCCATCATCAACAATAACACATGTCTCATTCACAAAATACATTCCATATCTCATTAAGTCAATATTAACTTTGGCATTCCAAAATCACAAAATGTCACGTGGCGGGGCTAAGCATACTACTTGGTCTACTCAACCCATGTTGGCAAATTATTAATGTCAACTATTAGTCCATAACCTAGGGTGACAAATGATTCATGGCATACAATTATATATGACAAGGTGGCATACAACAACTAGGCATTTAGCTAATCCCAAAATTCATTCAAACCAATTTTTACTAAATTAGCATGCAATAAATTAAATCAAAATAATTTTCTCTAATAGGTTCAACATGATCAAACACAACTTGCCTTCAAAAATCTTGATTCGGCTCTGAGCTTGCTCTGGTCGAACCTCTCCTCGAAACCCGGGCACTTCAGCGTCTACGCCAAGAGCGTAAACACAAACAATAAAATAAATAAACAGTGGGAAAACAATGCTCAAAAATTCAATTAAAATTCATAAACAGAAAGATCACAATTTTACAAATTTTTAGAAATTGGAATCACTCAAATCGGAGTTAAAACGCAAAAGTTATAAGCATTTGAAGTTTCAAAATATTTTTAAAATCAATATACCGAATTAAATAAATATTTTCTTTTTCGAAAAATCAATTATTGCATCATCTGTGACACGTGTCGATACCACAGAACGACACGTGGCCTTGCTGACGTCATCGTGACGCCAGCACGACTCGGCTCTCTCACTGACAAGTGGGTCCCACCGTGACGTCAGCATGACATCAGCGGTGGCGTCCACGCGCACGGTCGTCTTGGTGACGAGTGGGCCCGTCTTTGTCGGCGTCTCGTCGTCTGGCAAAGACACAAAGGCGATCGACATGTGGGTCCCACGATGTCGGTGACGCGATGAAGCGATGCATGGTGCGGTGCGATTGGCCGTGGGATCTAGATCTAACGGATGAGGTTTGAAGATGAAGTTCTTGTGCAAGGGCGGCGTGGACTCACCTCGGCCCTAGGATGGAAATCGAGCGGTCGTGGAAGCTCGCGAGGCAGCGGCGGTGTTGGCGGCGTGGTTCGGCCGGAGACGAAGACGACGACGTCTTGGCGCTGGCGTTCCGAGCTCCTCGTAGCGAAAAATGCGCTCGGCCGCGGCGCGACGAGGTGAGTTCGAGGGTGGCTCGCGGCGGCGGAGAGTGGCCGGCGGTGTTGAAACGGCGCAGCGAAGTGCGGCGGATGGCTAGAAGACTTTGAGCTCGTGCGGCAGGCGGCGGCGTCTCGGCGATGGGAAGTGTCTGGCGGTGCGGCGCAAACCGAGGAGCACTGAGGGCGGCGGCGCATTAAATAGGGGCTCTAGGAGTCCGTCTTGATTCTGCAGAAATGCGGAGGAGTCCGTGGCGGTGAGTCCGTGGCGACTTCGGGTTAGGCGATGTGGTATGACGTGAAGCGTCGGATGAGGATCGGACGACTCTGGCGCTAGGGTTTTCGAAGCAGACGCCGATTACTCGACCCGATCTTGTTCATTTGGGTTTTAATCCTTTTAGAATAAAATTTATCCCGAAATTAAAATAATTTATTTGGGGCATTAAAAATACTAGAAAAATTCTGGAAAAATTCTCAAAAATATTTTAGGACATTTGTGACTCAAATAAAATATTTTCAGCAAAACTTTATTTTAACTTTTCTATTATTTAATTAATTTGATAAATGGCTTAATTTAAAATAAATCCAAATAAATCCAAATAAATTCCAGAAATTCCCAAAAATTTAGAATACCAATTAAATACAAGAAAAGCAAAAATTGGGGTGTTACAATATATATGACATTTATCGGTGCATGAGAATTGTAGACAGTGATTGCACATACTTACATTGTCCAGTATCTTAGGAGTGAGGCGTCGAGCGCTCTGAGGTTGTATAGATCGAACAAGTCGGTGAAGCCAACCACAAAGACGCCATCTAAAGACCGGTGCAAGAAATACTCCTCATGGAAGGTCACGGAGATACTCGTTACCCGTTGTGCCACCGGCTTGTTAGCTTGTTGCAGGTACCATAGTTGCAATCTAATGCAGGCTATTGAAAGCGTCTCCTTGCGCTCTTCTAGTACAAACGGTTGCCCCAGCTCGAATTGCCGCACCAATAGGGCAAGCGGATAGTCCTGAGCTGATGTGGTACATTTCGATTTGCCCTTGCCTCCGCGTGCCCTGCAACCAAGCTTCGTCTGCACAGGAGATGATTGGGCCCTAACAGTAGTAATGGTCCGCGCGGGACGGGACACGTTAGCCGATTTGGCTGGCTCGTTCGTTGCGTGGCATGGCTCTGGTAGTGTTGGTAGCTCCGGCGCATTATGTGGTGCCTCTAGGACTGCTTGTACCTTGGGTGCTCCTTGGCAAGCGTCGAAGGAGATGTCCTTCTTGGGCCACTGAATGAATGTGCCGATGGCATCCCCTAGTGTAACGATCTTGTCGTTCGGGGGGAAGTCCAGCGTCACGGCCTTAAACATTTCGTGTACACCATCGACATTAACCTTCGTGTAGCCCGGCTGTAAAGCTTGACCGTGCACTAATACCCCTGCACCGTCAGGAGGAAATCTGGCTTCATGCACCTCTGTCTCAGGGGAGGACGCGCCACTGCTTTGATGGTTGGTTAGGCTGACCTGCACTTGTGCTTCTTGGGTTATCACCTTTCGTCCCTGCCTTTCGTCAGCCACCCTTTGCTCTAACCTTGCCTCAAGGCTTCGTAGCTGACATCGAATTGTGCTCTAAGCCTTTCCTCAACCCTTTCCTCAATCAGGGCTACTAGTTGTTCCTCATTCTCAACTTTGCTTCTCTTCCTACTCCAGTACGTGACCGAGTCCTCTGGGAATCCCAATTTCCAGGGAACGAAAACACCTAGGCCTCTGGTGCGACCTGGGTGCTCCTTGTTTCCTAAGGCCGTGGAGAGTATGTCTTTCTCTCTGTTCGAAGTGAAAGAGCCCTGGGAAGATTCTGTGCTCAACAATATTAGGCGTTGAGATACTTCCTCATCAGCGGGGTTTGCAAAGGACACACCACCCAAAGAAGTGTGAAGTGACCTCGCTCTTACCCAGTTTCGAGCACGCTGGTCCACGATCGAGGCAAATGGTGGCGCGACATCGTTCTGGACTGCCTTGTCGTCCTCCCTCGTCCATTGCGCCATCTTACCCGCGTACCCAGTTGAGCCGAGTCTATGTGGGTGTGTGTTACATGACTGAATAGTCTTGTGAGCCGCTCTTTGATGCATGAACTCTTCCGTCGTCTTCAACTCAACAAATTGCTCCCAAACATCCTCAGAGATGAACCCGTATTTCTAGAACGGAGTTATTTCCTTATTGACAAAATTAGCAACAAGGACGCTCTTGAAGTTCTTCCACGCCTTTCCCGCCACTAGCAACGCGTACCGTCGCAATGCAGGCATGGCATCTTGTGGAAGCTCGAATGACGCGAATATTTCTGTCACCAGGTTATCGTGCTCATCATCTGTTAGCGTCTTCCATGATGGATAGGTGATGGGGACCCGTTCACGCCCAATGATCCCGCACAGCCTTTGGAGGAGCGGTAGGGGCCCCATCATGCGGATCGACCGCCGTGATGGTGTATCGGCTTTGAGGCCTTTTACTAAGCCCTCTTGCACTGCGCCTGTTTCTTTCTACATTGGGCGCATCATCAGATCCCATCGGCGGCGAGGATTGAGGAGACGCCATCTTGTATGATGCAAGGTGAAGTTAAGTTAAGAGAAGATTTTATCGAACTATTGGAAAAGATGCGAGTATAAGAACAAGATTCTATTCATTATTACTTCTAAGCGTATATATATATACCCATATATATATATATATATGTATATGGGAAAATATGTGGTGCAAACCACCCTTCCGGTGAAAACTCCGTTAAAACCACCCTTAAAAGTTTTGAAAAATTTTCAAAAAATTACCATATGTACGGGAGTTTTCAAAACTTTTAAGGGTGGTTTTCACAGAGTTTTCACCGGAAGGGTGGTTTGCACCACATATTTGCCCATATATAACCAACATGAATTATGCATTCTACCTCAAAGAGAGGAATTAATTTTGTTGTGCTCTCAGATTTAGGGTTTGGATGAAGATAAGGATCTTCACCACAATCACAAATGGAGTAGACTAATCAATTCAATAACTTAAGCCTTGAACCCTTAGCACCTTAGCATGTACATGAAATGATTAAGTATTATTCACTATTATAAAATCAATTTGTGTTTAGATCAGCTAGAAAATGTCAGTTTTATCCACAAGCAAAGATCTGATCAGACTAAAATATAACAGAGCCAATATATATTCCAGGTTCAGATCAGTTCAAAGATCACTTAGGCCATGGTTTGTGATGTTGCATCCGTTGGTAGTTCCTTGCCATGGTTTCAAAGGAGTTTGGTAAAACCATGGTATTCATGACAAAACAATTGTAAACCATAGTATATCAAAACCATAGTTTTGAAAAACTATGATTCCAAACAGGGCCTTAACAGACAAGAGATTTCTATCAACAGAGACAACTTAGTTCAGATTATTATTAGCACAATTAACCGACAGAACCAACTGGAAGAGACCGGACCACTAGCTAAATCAATCAACTAGTACAAGAATATACTGGTTCATATTTGCAGAAATCAATAATTTCATACATGTCTGGCAGTTCAAGGCTTAAGTCATTTCATCAATACTCGTATTCATGTAGTAACCTTGATTTCATCACAGAGCAACACCAGTATCTCAGCCAGCAAGAATCAAGTGGAGAACCGAATTGAAAATACTCACTTAGGGAATAGCAGTCGAATCGTGGAGCAAGCACCGATCGATGGAGAGGGGAGCACCACCCTGGGGAGGGCACCGCCGAGCGGGGAGGGCACCGCCGAGTGGGGAGTGCACCACCGAGGAGTGGGCCGCCGACGGGGGAGGGCGCTGCCGAGTGGGGAGTGCACCTGAGGAGTGGGCAGAAGTCTTGGCGCCAAGTGGGAAGTCTTGCCGGGGGGAGGCGCCGCCGAGGGAGCTAGGGTTGCAATAAACTAAGTATCTTGTGACTTGATGAAATGGCGGTAAAGGATTTATTGAGTGGCGCAAAGAAGACCATTCGCACGATTCTTGGATTGAACCGTGCAGGAAAACATGTGTTTTAAGCGAGCGGTTTTGAGATTAAAGCTATGCAGGATGGTCAATCCCATAATCGTCTAGGACAACATGTTTTCCCAGACGGTTCAATGATTAAACCGTCTGGAATGACTCACCTTTTTTGGTATATTTAGATATAGTTGCCTACTAGAATTAATATTTTTTAAAGAAAGATTACAAATGGAGTAATTTCTTGACATCAGTTCAATAATCAATTGGCTCACAAAATTTATGTTTGAGAGAGCAAATGATGAGCATATTCAATCTTTGTAATCTAGCTATGATAACTTTTAAGATCGATCAACATCGTTCATCTGGTTTGGTTTGAAAACATTGTTCATCGATTGCCTCTGTAACCCCTATATATGAATCTCATGCGACTATCAATATGCATTATGACCAATTGTGAAGTAGTTGTGACCTGTGAATTGTGGTAATACAAGTAGTTGAGCCCATGTGTACATATAAATAGAGATGCTGAGATGCATGTACACTTATGCAAAACATACTAACATTCTTTGCTACAGTGCTGAAGGCTTCTCTGTGGCTTATCTCAGGGTTGTTTGCTTTTAGAAGATGAACTGTATTCAGAGTAGTTTTCACGAAAACTGATATCTTGGATACATCTCGGTAATTAATTTTACTCATGAATACATCTCGGTAATTAATACATGGCCATATAGAGCTGCTTAATTTTAATCAATACATCCCATTAATTAATACATGTCTGTATACACTTGCTTAATTTTAATCAAAAATTAGCCCATCGTGATGATCAACATGTGCGTAGCTAGCTTCCTTAGGTTGGTCTTCCTAGATTGTGACGCCCGTACCAATAGGAGGCAACTCGTCGAACTGATTGTATTCTTCCTCATCTACCAAATTCTTGACTCCGACAATTCTCCTTTTTCCTTGAAGAACGACATGTCGCTGCTTGTTGGACGGGTCGGTTACATAGAAGACTTGAACCACTTGGTTGGTGAGAACGAATGGTTCCTCTTGGTATCCAAGACGTTCGAGGTCCACAGTTGTGACGCCATACTTGTCAACCTTGACGTGCTGCAGGTTAACCCAACGGCACCGAAATAAGGGGATCTTGAATAGCACATAGTCGAGCTCCCAAATTTCCTCAATGAACCCATATCTGAGCTCCTCATTGATCCAGCGGTATTAAAGCGCATCGATCACGAACACCGCTGTTCTGGTTTGTGCTCTTCATGTCCTGATCTCTCGTGTAAAATGTGTACCCATTTAAGTCATATCCTTTCCATGTTACAACTGTAAAAGCTGGCCCTTTTGCCAACCATGTCAGCGTCTCACCTGAAATGGGTTGTCACTCCTTGAACCATCTGTTGAAGTGAAGGTTATCTTTGTCGATGATCGATGCCGGTTGCGTCGGATTCTCTTGTCAAGCCAATTCTTGTGCTTTCGTCGATATAAGGGCCACTATGACCATGTGTTGCAAAACTGTGAAATGGGCTTTCACACACGCAATCGCATCAGGCTTGATTGCTTTCCTTCTGATGCTCCCGATGCCCTGGAGCCTCCCTTCATGGCGGGATCGAGGCACACCTATCGGTTCGACCTGAGCCATGTAATCCACGTAGAATTCGACGACCTCTTGGGTTGCATAACCTTCAATAATGCTACCCTCCGGTCGAGATCGATTCTGTACGTACGACTTCAGAATTCCCATGTACCTCTCGAACGGGTGCATGCTACGGAGGAACACAGGCCCGTACATCTTTATCTCCCTCACAAGGTGAACAATGAGATGGACCATGATATCAAAAACGACGCGGAAATACATCTCAAGATTACATAGAGTCATCACCACCTCGACTGCGAGCATCAAGTCCTTCGGGATCGATGACCTTCTCGAGTAATTGTGTTAAAGAAATAACCTGACCTTGTGATTGTCTCCCGAACCTTGGTCGGTAAAATACTTCTAATTGCCACAGGGAGCATCTGTATCATAAGCACATGGCAATCATGGGACTTCATGCCAGTTATACTCAAATCATGCATCGAAACAAGTCTCTTCATGTTGGACGAGTAACCGGACGGAACTTTCACACCATGCAAGCATTGGCACAGTTCCTTCCTCTCAGCCTTGGACAGAGTATAACAAACAGTCTCATAGTATGTTCGTCCTTTATCAGTCTGTTTCGGTGCTAACTCAGGTCTGACGCCCATATCGACTAAGTCAAGCCGTGCATTGATACCGTCCTTTGTTTTACCCTTAGTGTTCAGTAAGAGACCAATCAAGCTATCACAGATATTCTTCTCTATGTGCATCACGTCGATGCAGTGCCGAACTTCTAGGTGCTCCCAATAAGGTAGGTCCCAAAATGTTGATCTCTTCTTCCACATGCTTTTCTCATGGGTCGATTTACGTCCCTTCCTTAGCACAACATCTAACTTCTTAACCATGTCATGAATGTTTGTCCCGCTTAAAGGCTTTCAAACTAAAGTGTCTTCGGTGGTGCTGTCGAATTGTTGCTTCATCTTGCGGTATGGGTGATTTCTCCGAAGGAACCTCTGATGGCGCATGTACACGGTTTTGCGTGAGTGATTCAGCCAGACACTCTCGGTGTCATCCAAGCAGTGAGTACATGCTTTGGCTCCTTTTGTACTCTGCCCCGACAGGTTAGCAAGGGTAGGATAATCATTTATGGTGCAAAACAACAGGCAGCGCAAAGTGAAGTACTCTCGTTTGTGAGCATCCCATACCTGCACCCCAGGAGCCCACAATGTGTTGAGATCTTCCACCAATGGTGCTAGGTATACATCAATATCATTCCTAGGTTGCTTAGGGCCTTCGATGAGTAGAGACATTAATATGTACTTTCGCTTCATACACAACCAAGGAGGAAGGTTGTACACACAGAGATTTACATGCCAAGTGCTATGACGGCTGCTAATGTTACCGAAAGGATTCATTCCATCTGTACTCAATCCGAACCTTATATTCCTTGGATCCGCTGCGAATTCTTCAAACCTCCTATCAATGTTTCTTCACTGAGTTGAATCAGCAGGGTGCCTAGTCATTCCATCGTTCTTACGCTCATCCGAGTGCCATCGAAGCAATTTGGCCTCTTTTGGGTTCGCAAACAACCACTTCAAACGAGGAATTATAGGCAGATACCATGCCACCTTAGCTGGAGGTTCTTTCTTCATCTCATCATCCGATCTATCTTTACGATTGTACCTGGATGCGTTGCACACCGGACATACATGCAAGTTTGCGTCTTGTTTATGATGCAGGATCTGATCATTCGGACAAGCATGTATTCTTTCTACTTCCATTCCCAAGGGACAAAGAACCTTTTGGCTTTGTAGGTCGTTGTTGGCAACTTCGTTTTCCTCGGAAGCATATCCGCTAATGCAGACCATGACATTGTGAAACTCTTGTCGGACCAAGCTGTTGCTTGCCTTTAATTTCAGCAATTCCAAAGACAGACGACAATCTTGTGTATCTGGACTTGCAACTCGGGAACAAAGGTTTCTCCGAGTCGTCCATCAAGCTCCGGAATTTTACATAGTCCCTCTCATCACGGTTCCCTTCTGCATCCCGTAGCATCTGATCCAGATTATCATCGAAAGTACAGTCGATATCATCTAGAGTATCATCGACTTCATCCACCATGGCAGTATTACTTGCTCCCTCCATAATCTGCTCTTCACCTTGACTGGTCCAACATGAATATCCCCTTTTGAAACCTCGTAAAATCAAGTGTGCTTCAATCTGTGCTGGGTTTCGAAACATCCGAAGATTCTCGCAGTCAATGCCTGACAAGGCATAAATTCCACCCCCCTTGTTCGACATATCTACCTCTGCAGCTCTTCTAAAAGCGGAGACGCCATTAATGTACTCGGCACTAGCACGGTTCTCAGCGTACATCCAGTTTTGGTCCATCTACGCTATATATGTAACAATAGGTGTTAAACGATGAATTAAGTACTCTAGGAGTGCTCATGCGCACATGTGCTACTTATAGTCTCAATTCCTAATATCAAAAAAGAATGAATGGATCTACAATAAGTTATAGCAAATGTGTGTACTATACATCACAGAGAACAAATCATCATAGAGAACAAATGGATCTACAACAAGCTAGATCTAAAATTTAAATCATAAAGTACAAATGGATCTAGATCATAGAGTACAAATGGACCAGCTTCATTTCCCTCTTCACTAAGATAGATACACAGCTTCATTTCCCCCAATCTAGATCTAAAATGTAATTCAGATTAATCAGATTAGAAGCAATTACTAACCTTGGATGACCAAGAGCACAAGGATCTGCAATTAAATCTCCAAATCTAGGGTCTCTTTCACTAGAACGCTTCTCAATCGCAGCCACCTTAGAAATATCGAGCAAAACCTAAAAATACAGAGGTACTCGATCGAACCTCTCTCTGTTTTATATAGGAGGTCACATCATGAGCGGTTTTATCCAAAACCGCTCGTGATATAAAGACATCGCAGAGCGGTTTCAAGTATAAACCGTGCGAGATGTGATAACATCCTTGACGCGATGTCTCATATCATGACGGTTTTTAGATAAAACCGTCTGCGGCGGTTCTATCGAGCGGTTTTATCTACGAACCGTCGTGATAAATCTCGTCTTCCAATCTTTGTATACATTTCTCTAGTGATCATTTCGCGTCTTCCCAATGCTTGATCGTTTCGTCTTCCAATGTAGGCGTGGCGATTCGATCATTTAGTCTTCCAATGCTGACGCAGCGCCTATAAGACGACATCTACACTCCATCGCGAGAAAAATCCTCCGATAGCGCCACCATGAGCAACACACCAAACAACTCCTCGGACAATTCCTCCTCAATGCTTCCACCCACCGCGCGCCGCCACCTCCAACCATACCCGCCGGCATGACCAAGCGAATAGGCTGCGGCGCTCATGATGCCATCTCCACGTTGCCGCTTCCTTCAGCCGCCTCCGCCTCCACCGCACCCCTCGCGGACGCCCCGCCTCCACATGCCGGAAAAAGCATCCGGCGCCAGCCTCCTCCGCTTCCCCCCGCGCCGGGAAGAAGCATCCGGCACCCGTGGCCTCCACCTCCTCCGATGAAAGCTTCGACTCGTCGGAGGGATATCGCGATGGCTGGGAGCTGGAGGATGACCCAGACCAAGGCGGCTCGAGCAAGGACCCGGATGGCCGCAGCGAGGACTCCGCGGACTCCGACCGCACTCCGGCTTCCTCCGACGACGATGACGAGTAGCTAGCTAGCTAGTGATCTGTTTTAGTAAAAGTATATTAGCTTTTGTATGACTAGTCGATCTTTTGTAATGCTTCTTATATATAATGCAATCTATAACGCTTTTGTAATGATCTTATATATATAATGCAATCTATAATGCTGTAATTCTTAATTGTAATGCAATCTATAATGTTCTCCATCCAGTATTCTTTTTTTGTATGGCGCGCAGTTGCTGAGATTTCAATTTATGATCACAGACGGTTCGTTGATATATACGTCTGTGATAAGGTAGTATCACAAACTGTTTTATCCACAAATCATCTGCGAAGTTATACCTATCATCACAGTCGGTTTGTAGATAGAACCGTTTGTGATAATTCCATCATCATAGACGGTTTTATCTATAAACCGTCTGTGAAATTCCGCCTTTCATCATAGACGGTTCTATTTTTCAAACCGTCTGTGATAATCACACATCGCATACGGTTTCATAAAAAAACCGTCTGAGATGTGCCCGAAATGCTTCACAGACGGTTTGTTCCTAAAACCGTCTGTGATGATGTGTCTAATATAGCCTCTTTTACAGTAGTGGTAGGGAGGTGGCGGGGCCGATAGACCAGCACGGGGGAGGCGATGCGGCCGGAGGAGTAGGGCCATCGTGGGCAGACGAGGGAGGCTGGAGGTGGAGGATGTTAGAACCGATAATTACTCACGCGGTCACAGTGGACACAACTATCACTTTCACGTGGAACTCAATAAGATGAACACAGGAAGAACACTTGTTTGTGAGACCGAACTTTACTTGGCCTCTTTTCTTCTCGTTCAACTCAATTAACAATCACGTACATGGATTAAATAGGCAGAACATCAATTAATCACGTCTCGCACGTCTCCAACATGCTGCGTCTTCCGGCCGGCCATGCGCCCACGTCCTCCACGCAAAGTAGTCCTAACGTCTCGGCCACGCACACTTGCGGCCACACGCGCCCTCGCGAACTCCTCCCGTAGACTCGGTTTGGCTCAACTGCTACTAATCCATGCACTACGTACATGCATACATACACATGCAACGCTCTGGTACTCCCTACATGCAACTACATGCACCCTTGCTGCATGATACTAAACTCAACATGCAGTACACTAGCTTCTAACTATATGTGACTCCCTAGTGACCTGATTAAATAACTAATAAACTTAAAAAAAGAACACTTAACAACAAGATTAATTTCCAACAATCACCCCCTTAATCTTGTTGTCCTTTATTTGAGCACCCCTTGCTAAACTTCAAAGCAATGCTGGTTCTTCATCTGCATCCGCCGCAGCAAGGAATGCCTTCTCCTTCTTCGGCTTGTGGCACTCCCGAGATAAGTGTCCATATTCTTGATAGTTGTAACAACGCACCTTTGATATGTCGTAGGTGGTCTTCTTCTTCCCAAAGCTTGAACCGCCATCCTTGTTTTTGTACCTTGACTCCCATTGAGCACGAGTGAGGAGAAGATGTTCGTCATTGTTGTCGGTGTTGTGAATGCACACACGCTCCTCGTACGCCTTGAGCTGTCCGACCGCTTCTTCCACTGTCATCGTCTTCATGTCCCCAAATTGCTCGATGGTGGAGAAAATCTACAGGTACTTGTTAGGAACAACTCGGAGAAGTTTTTGCACGATGTAGCTCTCCTCCATCTTGTCGCCAAGGCCACGAATTTGATTAAGAGAGTCGTCAATCTCATGGCGAAGTCATCTACTAACTCCGTGTCCTTCATGCGCAAACCCTCGAACGCACCTTTGAGGGTTTGTGCGCACACCTCCTTGACACGGTCGGCACCAATGTACATGCTTTTTAGCGCCTCCCATGCTTCTTTCGCCGTCTTCTCAGCCAACATGAAGAGCATCTCGTCGGGGATCCCTTGGTAGATGGCTGCCAATGCCATCTGGTCCAAGCGCGTGTCAGTGACCCCAGGCTCGACAGCATCCCACACGCCTTGTGCCTTCATATACACCTTCAACTTGAGAGCCCAAGCATCATAGTTGCTCTTGGAGAGCATTGGGTAATGAAGTCTCACACTGCCTTCCCTCGTCAGCGCCTTCGACGAGGCCTCTCCATCACCGGTGACTCCACTACCCAGTGATCACGGCATGATCTTGGGCATATAAGGATGAAGAACTCAGGCTCTGATACCAAATGTTAGAACCAATAATTACTCACGCGATCACAATAGACACAACTATCACTTTCGCGTGGAACTCAATAAGATGAACATAGGAAGAACACTCGTTTGTGAGACCGAACTCTACTTGGCCTCTTTTCTTCTCGTTCAACTCAATTAACAATCACGTACATGGATTAAATAGGTAGAATGTCAAATAATCACGTCTCGCACGTCTCCAGCGTGCCGCGTCTTCCGGCCGGCCATGCGCCCACGTCCTCCACGCAGAGTAGTCCTGACGTCTCGGCCACACACACTTGCGGCCAAACGCGCCCCCGCGAACTCCTCCCGTAGACTCGGTTTGGCTCAACTGCTACTAATCCATGCACTACATACATGCATACACACACATGCAACGCTCTGGTACTCCCTACATGCAACTACATGCACCCTTGCAGCATGATACTAAACTCAACATGCAGTACACTAGCTTCTAACTATGAATTTTTTTTAATAATACATTTTTTTTCAAAATTTCAAAAATATACCACCGACAATAAAAATCTCAGAAATATACACATGTAGCTGTTGGTTGGGCGAAGCCTAAATAGAAAAAATACAGGCTAAAGGAGGCCGGTGGTGGCGATAACCGTGTCGCCCGTGAAAGTAAAGTAGTCGAACAGTCGTGTCGCCCGACAAAAGGGCGAAGGAGTCCGTGTCGCCGTGAGCAGGTGTGAGAAGAGAATCGTGATGGTAGGGCGACATTGGTGGCAGACGTGTCGCCCGACCAACAGGCACACAGCGTTATAAAGGCTTCGCCTGCATCTTTATTGGCATTGGTGATTTGAGAAGAGAGAGAGAGAGGAAGAGGAAGAGAGGAAAGAGGAGAGGAGAGAAAAGAAGGAAGAGGGGAGATTTTTGCTCTTGTTTCTCGGTAAATTTACATTGTTTACTTTTGTTAGTAGTAAATTGTGATATGTTAGAAATAATTTTAGAACTAGAACCTTTATAGCGATAAATAGTGGTAGATTAGAAATAGTTTTAGATGTCGGTTATGGATAAATGTAGGGGATAAATGTAGGTAAATTGATAGGTTATGGATAGATCTAGGTAAATCTATAGGTTACGAATAGAGAATTTTAGGTAAATTGATAGGTCACAGGTAGTTGTAGTTTAGAAAATTTAGATATTTTTTACGGATAGGAGTATAACGGTACATATTGATGATAATGTAGTTGCGAATGTATATTTTTTTTAAGATATAAGTACATCGATATGTATATATTGTTAGGAATGAATGTACATGTTTTTACAGATATTAGTACATCGATATGAATTATTAGAAATGTAGATGTTTTTTACGATTAGATATATATTTTCGTAGTATGTAGGTATAGTTATGTTACGTTATAGTATTTTAAACGAAAAATAATTAATTTGTGGGTGAATGAATGGATTCGCAGATATGGCAGAACGAGTTCCATTTAGAATCTATTATGGAGATGGGGTTGTAATGCATGGTTTGGAGGGTGCAGATCTTAGTAACATGTAGTATGTGGACAGAAGTTTGAGTAGGGTTGAGGAGCACACATTTGCTTCCGTGTTGAAATGGTTGTATTATACTTTTCGGATGGAACAAGAGAAGTACGAGTTGAAGGCATTTTGCCTATGTAGTATGCGAAACGACCCTTTTTACTAGGAGCTAATTGAGCTGAAGGGAACCTCATCATGGAGATCATATGTGAGGGCGGCAGAGCAAAGGGGATGGAATCGGGTGCTTTTAGTGCGTGCATATGAGAGGGATGTTGCCCCCGGCGGTTGCTTGCCCGGTGAGTGCGATTAGCCTCGAGAATGAGCTCGATTTTGGTGACACGAAATTGGTGGATCTAGACATGAGCAGCATGTTCAAAGAAGGCAACGATGACATCATTTGCCAAAGCGGTGAACAGGTTGAGTTTCTGGAGGATGATGAAAATGTTGGCCAAGAAGCGCGAAGACTAGTAGACGAAGGTGAGCAAATTGATGAAATAATAGCTAGGATGGAAGAAGAAGACCGTGAGTCTGAGAAGCGAAGAGGAGGACGACGATGAGTCGGATGAGGAAGATGGAGGTACGGAGCCGCTGTGCGGCCGAGTGGAGCACGCACAATTTGATAGGCTGGTTGTCAGTGAAAGCAACCACATGCCTTGGCAGTATACTGATAATGAGGTGAGGCTTAACAGTATCTACCCGACAAAAGAGGATGTGCAGGATGCCGTGAAAGATTGGGCTCTATCATTAAGAAGGATTTTCAGGGTTAAGAAATCAACCCCAAGCTGCTACGACGTGGTGTGTGAGATCCATGGGTGTTCGTGGAGAGTGCACGCGTACAAGCCCAAATGGGGCATCCATTGGCTATGTTCGAAGATTGAGCAGCACACATGTATGACTGAGGAAACAGTGATGGCTCACAGGAACCTGTCATTTGGGTATGTCGCGAACATCATGCACGCAGAGATAGTGGAGAACCTAAGTTTTGAGCCCCGTGCTATTATCCGAGCGATCGAGAACAGATATCAGTACACAAGTAGCTATGGGAAGGCGTGGAGGGCGAAACAAAAGGCATTAGAAATGAGGTTTGGGAAGTTTGAAGACTCGTACCATAACCTGCCCGCCTTTGCTTTCGATTGCATTCAGGGAAGAAATCACAGGACCTACTATGATTATCAAGATTGTCCGTCAATCCGATTGCCCAACTAAAAGGCATCTGCGGAGAGTGTTCTTCGCATTGAAGCTTGCATTAAGGCGTTCTATCACATCGTCCATTGTTGTGCGTGGGCGGCACATTCTTGACCGGAAATCTGAGGGCAAATCGGCGGTTGTGGGCGTCGATGGGAACAACCAGATTCTGCTGTTGCCTTTGCCTTGAAAGCGAGAACTACGAGTTGGTGTGGTTCCTCTGAAACTTGAAGATCGGGGTGGTCAAAACTCGTCAAGATGTGTGCGTCTTTGCATGACAGCGAACGCTGGCTTGCTTGGTGCTATCAACCGGTACAAGCAGGGAAGAGGAGCCATTCCCATGGCCTGACTTGCATAGTCGATGGTGCATGAGGCATTTGGGTGCAAACTTCTATAAGCAATTCAGGAACAAGCAACTGATGAACTTGTTCAAAAGACTATGTAACTACAACCAGGAGAGCAAGTTCTGGACTCTGTGGAAAAATCTTGATGACCTGACAAGGAAACACAAGGAGTAGACGAACAACACTAGTGGCAGTGGAACACAGGAGCAAGCGGAGCCTCTTTTCCCCCTGCCAACAAGGATGAGGCGACTAACCGTCGTCGAAGGCAAAGGCCAATCAAATGTTTCTCGGACTGGATCAAGCACGAACCAAAAGAGAAGTGGTCACTGTTATATGACATACATGGTGCTAGATACGGTGTGATGACCACTAACTGCGAAGTTTACAACCGGGTAATCTGAGGATGAGATGTCTTCCCTTGGTAGGAATTGTCGAGTCTTTGAGGGTACAACCAAGTACTTTGTGGACGGGCATGCAAGCGCCGACATAGTAATGAGAGATGAGAAGTTCTTGTACTCTTGATGATCACTAAATACATGGATGAGAAGAGTCGAGAAGGCGGCCAAACAGAGCTATCAAAGTTGGTGCACATACTGCTGCGCTTGAGGTGATCTGTAGGGATAAAGGAAGGCGTGGAACCAACGGAGGTTGTCACTCGAGTGCATCTTCTGGTGAGTGCAAATGCTCGTGCAACAAGCCATACCTTTTGCCTGAGCCATGTTCTCATGTCATAGCCGCATGTGCTTTATTTGGAATGCAACTTTGGTACATACCTATCTGAATATTTTATGAAGGAAAGGGTGATGGCAACTTGGGCGAAGAGCTTTATGGCTATGGGGTTGTGGGTTCTTTTACCTACGCTGGTGTTGATGAAAGGTTACGGGTCCCACGATCTTGATGCGAGAAGAGGGAAGCGAGCGTCGAAAAACAAAGGCGTATAAGAAATGACATGGATGAGTCGGTAGCAAGCGCATGAAGAAATGCTCATTGTGCAACCAACGAGGACATATGTTCAAGAAGCGCCAAGCACAAAGCGAAGAAGACGAGGAGGAGATGGCCACCGATTCTTCTGCGCGACGCCATCGCGCCGGATGACAAGCAGTTTGCATTATCATATGTCATATATCAAATTTATATTTCATCGATGTAATGTTATTGTATGAACTCTGTTTTGTACCTAGCTGTTGCGAGTGTTGTGTCTCGATAAATTGTTGCAATTGTTGTAACGTGTGTTGTATGAACTACGCTTTGTAATGAGCTTCTCCATTTTTATGTGCGTATTTGTTTGACATATTGTTGTGATGTTTGTGCGATTTCACGGACTCTTTTGTTTACATATGTGTTTCGGTTCTAACTTTTTTTTTTGTAAATTGCAGCGATGGCTCAACATCGAGGAGATGACAATGGCCATTCGAGTTGTTGGACCCGATCGTCCGTCGTGGTCACCGTGCCGCTCGCCCCTCATCGCCGACCTAGGCGGTATGCTTGATCTGGGACGATCGATCCGCATTGGGTCCCCAGGTAACATATCAGTATTTAAATTTGTAAACATGTTTGTTCTAGCAGCATGACTAGTGCAACACTGATATTAATGACATGTCTTCTTTGTTTGTTAGGCTTCGCGCTTGAGGTTCTTGCCCTCGGCGGATGGTTGAGCTCTGGGGCCTTGAGTTCCCGTCTGACCGATCGGCGATCACCGCTCTGGTAGATCGGTGGAGGCCGGAGACGCACACCTTCCATCTCCCTGTCGGGGAGATGACGATCACTTTGCAGGATGTCTCCTACCTCCTCGGCCTCCGGATCGCCGGTGCGGCTGTGGTGCCCTAGGACGCCCTTGAGGGTGGCGTCGGCTGCTGCTGCAGAGGTTGTGGTGTGCTACCACCCGCGTTCTGAGGCCTTGACCACACGCGCGGACCGACCTTGAGCTGGCTTGGGCGGTTTGTGGTACGTCGGTAGCATTTAAAACTAAATTGTGTACATCTTGCTTAAAATAACAAGTTAGCTTTTTTTTGGCGTGACCGGTCGTCGAGCAGTGGACGACGAGCCTCGGCCGCCACACAGGCGTACTGCTGTGACTCTTGGTTGGTGCATGTTCACGGCGTCCCATGGGGATAGCGTGGGCGGGCACTGGTGCGGTCCATGAGGAGATCGCCGGCGCACCCCTCGGCCGCCGTGCCACAGTACTCTGAGGATCGGCCGTCTTTGTCGCCACCTCCGTGCACTCTGCGTGGGGTGTACACGGATCGGCGGACAGTGACCTTCGGAGGATGTCCACTCTTGATGCAATTGTGGACATCTGAGAGGTTCGAGATCGACCGCCCCGGATCGACTGCGGCTGTCTGAGAGGCACGGCCGGTGAGGGCGTCGATGGTCGGCCGTGGGCACCATTTGGTGCCGCCGACGGTAAGATATTGCAACCGTGATTTTGGTACTTTTTGTTTTACTTTTACGAGTGCTAGCAGTTCGTTCTATCGTGACTACTGACCTTCCTTGGCGCCTGCGAGTGTGCGGGCAGCCTACCGCATTTCACGGCGCGTTCAACCACCTCACCGAGGACCACGTCGCCGTCTGTGAACGCCGAGTCGGGCTCGTGTCACGGTGGCTGTCCACCCTTTGCACAGGGACGCAGACTCTTGGTTCACCGTTGGTTCCTCATGTTTGATGTCTCGTCGAGGGCTCTGTTGTCCATCGTGTGATGAGGCGGTTTGGCCTCTGACGGTGTTCGGTGCCGACGGCCGTGCGGTCCACTACTGACCCGCGTAAGTTCCTGTGTCGATGTTTTCATAATTATTCTTGTGTAATGCCATGTAATAACGCTATATTTATTTCTTACCCACAGGCATAGTAGGAAGAGCGCTTTGGACCACTGGCACGTACGTATGGTGCCTTGGGCTGAGGAGTGGGGAGGATCCCTCGAGGACGTCTACGCCGAGGCTACGCCGTACGACCCGCGGACGTCTGCTGCGCATGCATGAGTGGTACACTCCCGGACTTCGCTGCGTTTGGTGCGTGTCGACCCCGATCCTCCTACACACGTTCCTAGGTTGGCAGACACGTACCCCGCCCATATGGACTCGGTGGTGCACACTTTGGTACGTTGTGTCATACATTCGATATAATCTTAGTGATTCGTAATTTATTTTGCTAACCAATTCGTAATTCACTTGGCGGGGTGATGTCGTGTTCCATCACCACAAATGAGTTTGAGGCTTGTATACTCGGTGACCACCGGTCGAGTGGCGAGACAGAGGTCACCATTATGTCGGGAGGTTTACGGGCGCCTCGACACGGGCCCTCAAGTTGTCCGGATCTCGCGTCTGCGTCGACGCAGCGGCAGCAGGCGTGCCGCTTAAGCGAGGCGGGGATCTGGTAGGTACATCTTCGCGCTACCGTCTCGCAGGCTGCGAGAGGGCACACTGCTTGTCGGTGAATCTTGAGATGCTGCTTATTCCGTCTTACAATCGCGTAGAGACTGATGGCGTCGGCGCTTGAGTTCTGCGGAGTTGCCCGACCCAAATCGACTACAACCTACCGGTGAAGATGATGCAATCTACCCATGGAGAGGCGGCGCGCGCTCACACTCTTGTTGTGGCGCACCTACAAGGTAAACCTCTTGGTGTCCACAAAATCTGAGGTAACACTACCATCTCATGCATCGTTCTTTCTTTTCTCGGCTGGGACCGGTGTTGCTTCTTCCAATGGATCGACGGCCGAACGAGCGTGACTCTGAATTTCTCTACAAGCGCCACAGCGCCTACCCGCTTGGCGAGAACTTCACCGGTGGGAGGCCGCCAGATATGTCCTTTTCTAAATCGACGAGCTTAGGACCGGTGGGCAAGGGCCAACCAATCGGTGAGTTTCATCGACATACTCATGTTTAACTTCATAAAGTAGTAGTTCTAAACCAGTTCATCACACACGGAGTTCAAAAGGAAACTTGTGAATTTGCTCAAGTCAAAGGAGAAACCTCCTCGAGGCCACCAAAGCCCGGCGTTTGCGAACATAGCTGCAGCGGTGGTTGATACCTTCCATGATGATCTAGAGGACCGGAGATTCCACCGGTGCCTTAGTCGAGGATGAATGGTCTTTGGTACTTCAAGCTGGGTGGACAGGAGCGTACCACCCACATCTCATGCTTTCGCATGGGATAACTAGAGAACAACCCTCTCCGTGGTGCCACTACCGCCTAGAAAAGCGGACCAGAAATCGCCTCGGTGTTATTCAACGACCAAAGGGCATACTACATTGGTGCAGGGCACGCTTACAGTTGTCAAGGATAAGCCCAACACACACCTCCTGCACCATATAGTGGAGTCGAGCAAAAGCAGGCGGGCATCTCCGCATGCCTCCGCAGCCAACACACCAGAGGTGCAAGAGGTTCCTCCTCTCGAAGAAGAAGGGACAAGGGAAGCGGTGCGGTACGAGGTCCGCATGACCGCATAACAAATCCTTAGCGCGTTTCGCAGACCAGCAAGGGAACCGAGTGGTATTAACATAGGGGCGCCGAATCGGGATGACATGCCCATATGGGAGGCGTAAATCTACATAAAAAGACCAAAAATTATGTCTTATACACGAGGCGTCGGCATAGGCCACCCATTCGGTGGCAATTTGGGAGAAGCTGCGGATCCCCATGGAGTTCTTTCATAGTAGGGATGGCGGTGTCCGAGGACAAATCATAAAATTAACAGGATGTAATATCACGAGAAAATATAGGACATCATTAAATTTGTACCGAGATAAATTTGAACGATCATTTGTTCTACCATGCGAACATTGCTTTACGTTAGTTAGTTCGTCAAGCAATTTAAATCCTTGTTGTAATGCCCTTCTAATATAATCTAACTCTGCTTATTTTATCATCTGAACTTTCGATTGTATGTGCCCTTCAAATTTTCTAACGTGGTTTGTTTCATTTTTCATTCGGTTCAAACTTGTCGGTCAGCGTTTTATCAGGACAGTTGTATTGTTTGAATTTTAAAAAATTTCTCACATCTTAAAATCATTTCAAAATTTTATGGTAATATCACTGATTTATCAGGAACCTCCATAAAAAATTTCAAAATTTTTCGACGTCGTAACTTCTGTGGTTCCATGGCCGCGAATGCCTTTTCGATTTTCGTAACTTCCTCACGAACAACGTTTGGCTATCTCGCCCATCGTAAGTGGTAGCCAGCGTTGCGTGGGTCGCCCTTGATTTTTCTCGTATTTTTGGGCGTATCCGCTTGTCCGTGTAGCCCTCACGAAAACCGTAAGTGGCCACGATTTACGTGGTTTCATGGCGCGAGTGCTTTTTCGATTTTAAGTAACTTCCTACCGGGCAGCGTCTAGCTATCTCGCCCATACGTAGTAGTAGCACGCGTTGCGTGGGTCGCTCTTGATTTTTCTCATATTTTTGGATGGATCCGGCACTGTCATGGGTCTGAAAACCCTTAAGTGGCCACGATTTCCCCGATTTAAATGGCATGAGTGATTTGAGTCGCAATTCCAATCCGCGACACAACTGCAACTATTGAGACAAAGATGTATGTCAATTTGGAATTGCGACTATAGGGTATTTCTGTAATTTTTTTTGATATAATATTTCTGTAAATTTTTAACAAAAATATATTATTTTAAAAAAATCCATCTAATTGCCCTCGTCCAATATCTTATAATATTTGTGGACGATTAGACATTTTTTTGTAAATTCTAAATCAATGAAATGTAAACAAATTATCTAACTGAATTAATATTTTTTGCAAATTATGTATACGCCATATGGTCAGGCGGCAGAGGTGCGTGTCGTGACCATTCATCGATTTATTCTGTCGCCATTTCATACGGCGGATACTCGTCGCCATTTAAATTAAGGCGACACGCAGTCTGTAGCTATTTGATCGAGCGACACGAGGTGGGGGCGTGGCCTCACTGCGCCGTGTATTTTTCTATTTAGGTCCTGTCATCCGTTGAATGACAGTCTATATTTCTGAGATTTTTTTTCCGGTGGTATATTTTTGAAATTTCGAATAAAAAAGGTATTATTAAAAAAAATTCTTCTAACTATACGTGACTCCCTAGTGACCCGATTAAATAACTAATAAACTTAAAAAAAGAACACTAAACAAGAAGATTAATTTCCAACAGAGGATCCCCGCGGAAGGCAAGGGTGGCCGGACGAAGTGGATCCCCACAGGGAGGCAACACGGCTGGAAGAGGTGGACCATCGTAGGGAGGCGACAGGCTGGATGTGGTGGACCACCGCGAGGAAGTGAGGAAGGACATCGATTGCGCCACTCTAGAGTCTGGAGGGGTGTGGCGGGGAGATCTGACTAGGGTCCAGGGACTCGGGGACCGGGAAGGGGAACGTGGAATGGCCGAAGGGACTGGGGATTCCCGGTAGATAGATTATGCATAGCTCCAATTTAAAATTTCAATATATCTAAATCTGATGGATGCTTTAGCCGAAGGGATTAGGGATTTTCGACAATATTTTACGGGTAGCTCCGATTTAAATTTTGGATATATCCAAATCTGATGGATAGTTTTATTCCGAATCCGTTTTCATATCGGGTAAAATCTATCCGAATCCGATTTCAATATCTGAAAAAAAACTTAGATATCTGATTTTATGCTTTAAGTACTGTGTAAATTTATTCAAAGAGACAAACAGTGAGAAACTATCATATCTATTTGCAGGGGACATATCCAGTGCAATCAGGGAAGTGATGCAATCACCGTGCAATCCAACTAAGAAAAATTTCAAAAAATTCTGAAAAAAATCATGGATGTACATCTCATCTTACCCCACCTACATATAAAATTTCATAATCAAATTCGTCCTAGGTTAAGAGTAATAAAAAAGACAAATTTCTGACAAACTTGAATAGTTCAAATGCACTCCAAATTTGTCTTTTTTGTAACTTCTAGCATAGGACGAATTTGATCAAGAAATTTTATATGTAGATGGGGTAAGATGAGATGTACATCTATGATTGTTTTCAGAATTTTTTGAAACTTTTCTGAGATTGGATGCTGATTACACCACTTCTGATCAGACCTGGATACGCCCTATTTGCACCCCTAACCCGAAGCCTAGTCAGCCGCTCAATACCGATCCACGCCTCCACGCCACGGTCCTCGCGCTGAAGCCCCACGGAGAGTGATATGCCGCGCGCGGTGTCTCGGTCGCCGCCATCCCACCGCCGGCGGCGCTCCCCTTCCCCGCGGTACGGCGGCCGGCGGAGCCGACGAGATCGCAGCCGGTCCCCCTACTTCTCCCTCTCCCGGTACGCGCTGCCCCCATACCTATTCCTCTCCTCCCCACCTCTCGCATAATTGGTTAGGCTTCATGTAGGTTATAGCTCAAGATTTACTTATTTTCGGCCTAGAGCTTCGATAACCTATTCTGTATTAGTATCAAACTTGTTGGATTATTGCTTCTGCTGCTCCGTGATCCGTGGACCTTCTTGGATGTGTGCTTCTTGGATATACTTTGACAATTAACACGTTACCGTAGACTTATACTGCTTAAAATCATGTACTGGTTGCTGCCCTTGCTTGTTGGGATGTGGTCTTTGGTCCGACACCATCAACTGTCCACATTCATTTGTCTCAGCACAGATTGGCTGGGATAGTGTCACAATCCTTCACCGATGAAGACAGATTAGACGGTTAATTGATGGAATTGGGGATGGGGAATAGAGAAAGGAGACTGGGTACAGAGGAATTAGAGGTAGGATTGGGGAATCAGAGGAAAATCTAGAGAGGATTAGAGATGAACTACATATAAAGGGTTAGAATCAGAGAGGAACTGAGAGAGGGACGTCTCAAGGAGGAAGAAGATAATAATAGTTCGATTCTATTATGTTCGTCTCTCCATCCACTGGTGCTTTTCTTCATATTGTACAGACATTGGTTCCCATGGGCCTCAACTCAGCCTGCATTCCTTCACAGCCCATTGTCCAGCCCGCGGCAGTGTCCGTGACTGATTGGCATGTGTAGATGAGGTGCCTATAGGATTGTTGAGAGATAAGGATTTCTTTTTTTGAATGTCGTGGATGGGATAAATAAATTAATCGAAGAATGGATATGAGGTGTGATTTTAAGAAAGACACCTGAAATAAAGGATGCATTTTAAGAGAATGCTAGCCCCGATTAGGATGTCATATCATCTTAGATATTCATAGATGCTTGCTCACACACAACATTTTTAATATGAAGCAGGTGGAAGAATGCTCTTTTTGCGGCCTATCATATATTGTCATGAATAGCAGATATTATTTGGCTTGTGCTCTTCACAATCGACCTCATACAGGAGAAGGAGGTTACATGGTTGTTAAGGCGTCCGGTCGCCGGAGGAAGACCGCCATGGCCGGTCGCCTCGCCTGGAAGAAGATCCGCCGTGGCCTCGCGCGTCTCCAGTGCCTTCCGCTGCCGTCACTTCAAGATCCGGCGCTCCCACCTCACCCGCGACCAGATCCGGCGGTCATGGCGACCAGATCCGCCTCGCCCGCGACCAGATCCGGTGCAGGAGGGGAAGGCGGCGCTCGAGGGGAGGGGAGAGCAACGCCGAATGGATGGTGGGGGGAGGGAGCGGGAGTGGAGGGCGGCGCCGGCACCGAATGGATGGCGGGGGGAGGGAGAGGGAGTAGAGGGGCAGCCAGATCGGGACGGCGGGGGGAGGGAGAGGGAGAGAGACAGAGTAGAGGCGCCGAATGGATGGTGTCACCGAATGGAGCTCATCGCTATTCGGTGGGGGAGAGAGGGAGGGAGAGAGAGGGAGGCTGGGCCGGCTGGGTTGAGTGAGGGTTGGGCCGGTTAGGTTGGGTTGATACATATATATTGCTGATATGCACTGATATTGGCATCTTGTCATGCTATTTATTGCATCCATACAAGGTATATATCATATATATCAATATATGTATTGGTGATAATGTCATATACTGAAAATGCTAACCCTCGCCTAATCCTCGCCTAGGCGCCCGCCTAGGCGCCTAGGCGTCCAGGCGATGGGCTGGCGCCTCGCCTCGCCTTGTCGCCTTGACAACCTTGGGAGGTTATGAATATTGAAGATTAGGAGGGCAGTTTTTTCTAGTTCTAACCATTTTATCTACTATACATACTGATGTTCTTGCATTGGAAAGGAGTTAGATGGACATTTTGTTTAGGTCAAACGTAAAGGTTAGCCCAAATCAATTCTAGAATTAGGTGTGAATGCAAATTTTCTTGGTCAAGCAACACGCTTGCTTTTGAGGAGTTAAGAATTCATTCACGTATTAAGTATGTATAATGTAGCAGAGTGATCAAAGTCTACAACCTGACATCTGTTACACCACTATGAGTCCAAAAATGCTGTCTTTTTCCACTTCAATAGCTGCTCTAACCACCAATTTTTCAATACTGGCACTGTTTTTTCTTCAAGTTATCAGACATGCTACTAAGCTTCAGTTCTGTTTCACCTATTGAGAAACTTCTCTTGATGCTACCCCAAGGCCTGAGCACCCTGATGGCCTGATATGTACTTTGATCAAGTGCAAACAAATACTATGATTTGAATCTAACTTGTTTGAAGTAAAATTTATTTCTTTTGTGGTTGACTTCTGGTTCAAATATTGATTTATTTATAAATTTGAGCATTTAGCAGGCAACTCAATCTAGATTTGGCATAAATAGGATTCCATCTAGATACATGGTTTGGAGAAGAAAAATATCTAAGACACTGCAGGAGACAGTATTCTCTACTTTTTACCTTAATACCATAAATGCTTGTGCCAATTTTTGAGGCTTCACTTGGATCATGCTTGTTATTAAATGAGCTTGACTAGGATACCCATATCAGGCACAGGATTGTAAACTATGATGTTAGGAGAGAGTTGGTGATTATTGATGCGTCTTCAACTGTAACACGAAAGCATTTGTTGTTGGGATTTGATAAACATCAACCGGATGTTTTTTTGGTTGAAATCACCCAAATCTAGAACCATTGAATCATTGTTGAGATTCGGGAGTATCGATTACATCCGATCCTATGATTTGATCCAACGGCCCGGTGAATTTGGATCCGATCCTATGATTTGATTCAACGGCCCGGTGAATTTGGATGTTCGGGAGTATCGATTACATCCGATCGTATGATTTGATCCAACGGCCCGGTGAATTTGGATCCGAAATCCAATGGTTCTAGATTTGGGTGATTTCAACCAAAAAAACATCCGGATGATACCTATACACTCCCTTTGTTGTTACAGGGGTGAGGAAAGATTAGTGACATGATTGCTTTACTCTGGTTTCTGGTACAGATGGGTTAGCATTGTACTCTGAACATCATTCTTAGCTGTAAGATATCTTCCTTTTGCAAAATATCAAATATGCACAAGCTTATCCAGATACTTTTGGTTATGCACTTCTGTTGCTTGTTGGTAACTCGTAAACTGTATTGTTCACTTTCTGATCTTGAGTTTCTTGCCTGTTGAACTGTCAATTAGTGAGGTGCCATTTGGATTGACATTTTCTACATCTTACAATTTATTTTTATTCGCTTTTGTTTACCACATGTAAATTGTGTTTTATTCATATAAACAGGCATGCTGCACAAATATCATTGTTGTTTCATTAGAATGGATGTATTTGATTGTTTTTGCATTTTTGGAATGCATGTTAACATGCTGACAAGTCATTTGAATATTTTTCCGTTGTTGGCATGCATGCTAACATGTCCATTCTGCGACCTATAATTATCAATTTTGCAACACCTTATTTTTTGTGGTGTTGTATTTTTGCTATTCTTAAGTTCCACTATCCCTTTGTTAGGAGAAAAACACGGTCTCCTTCTCCAAGATGGGATACGAGCCACTCCCCAACTCCTAGGAGGCGTAGAAGCCCTCCATCACCAAGGCGGCATAGAAGACGGAGAAGTCGGAGCAGCACAAGTTCGCTTGTAAATAACTCTTGCAGCCCAAATAATGAATCAGAGCAAAACAATTTAATTGAAAAACAAAGGAAGGAAAAAGAAGAAAAGAAAAGGTAAACTTCTATTCTTTCTATTGCTATGTTTGCTTCCATGCATGCACATTGCCATTTTTGCATGGCCATCTGCTCTTGACCCTCTTATTATTTTTATAGTTGAATATTATTCCTCGAAATGGGTATGCTTCTATTGTAAAGTTTACTTGTCAAGCTCTAACCTCCTTCCAATCTTCTTGATACCTTTGTTGTATTTCAGCACTTGATTTGATTTAGATTTTGTTCATCAACTCAAAGATTACCATTTCGGTAATAAAAAATAAAAAAAACAAAAGATCACCAAATTGCAGTTAAGTCCAACCCATCAAGGCACATATTGTATCATCAATTGAGAAATAGAATGAATCATGTAGAGGGAAACATACAACATAGGCCAAAACATTTTTATATGTTCTAAAAATTACTCAGAGAAAATTGTGTATTTCCTACGTGCCAATTCAAGCTGTAAAGTAATAAAAATGACTCTCCAAAACCTCCCTTCCTATGTTTGTTCCATCCCTTCTATTTTAAGCTGTCATCTCAACTCTCAACTCTCAAGACAAAGTTGTCAAATTTTCTTTTCTGAATATCAATTGTATCTTCTCCCCAAAACTGCAATTATTCTCCAAATCCCCTACTTCTATGCATTGCTTTCTATGTTCTTCTCTTACTTAACCATGCATAAGTATTTGCTTTGTAGATCATGTCAGTGTTTGATTATTGATCCTGTGGAAGTATGTGGAACTTGGTGTTATCTTAGATCAGAGCATGCTTTTGTTTGAAGGGATTTTTTATTTAGCTTGTGGCAAACATCTTTTATTATTGTTGGTTTAGAGCAATCTCAGAATTTATTTTGTTCTATTCGAAAAGAAGACAATGTACTGGTTGGGTGCTTCTATTTTTTTCATGGAATATTTGTGTGGACGTTACAATGTCCAAAAACTCTATAAGGAGTTGTGTGGTCCGAATGTAAAAGAACTGTTTTGGAGCACCTTTTTTATTTTTGGGTAACTTTCAGTTTTCAGTGCCATTTTATTATTTGGTGGCCCTAGTGTGGCATATTTATAGTTTGTATCTATTAAACAAGCAATAATACTGGAACATGAAAACAAGATTACAGAAATGACAACAAAATTTTAAGCTTGTTTAAATTAGCAAGAGAAATTAGAGCAGTAGGCTGTGCCAAGACATATCCATCATACAGCATAATGAAGCATTCACTTGGCTTGCAGCATGTGTATATATCCATCATTTCATCAAGAAGATGAAAAAATGCCATTCTGAAGTCAATATAATGCAAATGTTGTGCTAAATTCCTATAAATTCTGTTGAAGCATGCAATGTTGAGCTAAATAAGAGGCTGATGGCATTGAATGCAAAAAAATTATATAAGGGAGGGGATATAACTTAAATTCATAAGCAATTCCATTGTGATGGAGGCATGAAACTTCAATAATTGAAAGAAAAATGCACACATAAAAGCCAAATGCAATCTGTTCAAATTTCACCAAAAACTCAACTAATTTTTATTAGGGAATCCACTGCCTATGTATCATCGATATGCTATATTGGTATGGCGATACGGGTACAACGATACGCAATTTCCCCAAAAATAAGAATCCGGCGATACAGCGAGTATATACATGTTTCAAAAATAAGAAAAATGTAAGTGAGAGAAGGCGACGGCGGAGGGAGAAGACAGTGGTGGCTTGCAAAGGGAGAAGGCGGTGCCGTAGAGGGGGAAGACAGCGGTGAGGATGGTTAGCAGGCTGGATGGCAGGCTGGCGGTAGAAGGAGAAGGGAGGGGAGGTGACAAAGGCTTATATATGGGGAAGGCGATGGCAGCAAGATTGCAGAGGAGAAAGTGGCGCAAGGAGACCTCAGAGGAGAAGGTAGGGAGGTGTGATGTGAGATTGCAAAGGGAGGCAGCGGTGGTAGCTAGCAGGCTTGGTGGAGGTTGGCGGGAGGTGGTGGTAATGTGATTGTCGGTCGGTGGGTGGAGGCGATGTTCTCGGGTCTAGAGATTTTAGGGGAGTCGGCGGTAGAAGAGATGACTAGGTGAAATGAGGGAGAGAGAGAGAGAGAGATTGAGATTTTAGGGTTAGGAGATGGTTTGGATTGGGCTTGGCTTTGTGTTTTTTCCCTAGAAGTACGGGGGAGTATCGCGGAGCACTGTTATTGCGGCATCTCCTAGGCGACGCCTAGTGATCGACTAGGCGCCCAGGTGGCCGGCCGGAGGCGTCATGACCCAGCTCCTCACCTGAAGACGGCTAGGTGGCCGCTTGGAGGTCCTGGCATCGCAGCGTCGTTGCCTAGGCGTTGGCCTAGCGTTAGGGTGACCATCTGGCGCTAGACTGAGCTGAGTATTTGAGGGCTGCGAGTCTGCGCTGGACTAGATCGAGTAGAGGTTTGGGAAAGAGGACTCACGGGTGGAGAAACCCTAGGAGGCGCCGCTGCCACTGGTAATCCCCCTCCGCCTCTGCCTCCCGGCTTCCCCCTCTAGCTGCTGCCGCTCTGTGCCTCCGCCTCTCTGCCCTAGCTGCCGCTCTGAGCCGTGGAGGTCTTGGAGGAACCGAGGGACCGCTCTGCTGTGGCTGGGTCTTGTTGCCGGAGGAATCGATGCTGCTCTAGCTCTTGCTACCGAGGAACCAATTTGTTTTATGCTGCTCTGGCTGGCACTTGCTAGTTGCTACTCATTTGTTTGATGTTGGTTGATGCTGTTGCGGTAGTCAACTAGTCATATACTCTTTGATAATGAATCCAATGATGCTGTTGTTGATGAATTGATGACAGATTGATAGCTAATGTATTGTATGGTATGGATTAGTCATTACCATATTGTTGATTGGTGACTGCCGCAATTGTTTTGTACAGAACTAGTTGGTCGCCTAACTATCGCCTAGCTGAATGCCTAGACGCCTAGGCGCCCCGTAGGCAACTCGCCTTGCTGGGGCGTCATGATAACCATGTCGCAGAGTATCGGAGAAGGATATGGATTATTTTTATTAATTTTAAATGCTGAATTTGATCGATCCTTCCCTACGTATCGGCAAGGATCGCCATATCGGATAAGTTTCCGGTACTGGTACGGCAATTTTGCGAAGGATCGGTGATTCATAGTCTGTTGCTCCTTCTAGGTGTCCCAAGAAAAAAAAAGGTATTTAATATTAACAAAAGATAATTTGGAGCAATCAAAGTTTTGAACTCATAATGCAATAATTAAATGCTGAACGGATACAGCCTTACATCCGCTGCTGTCCATACACCAAAGCAGTTTGGAATGGTTGATTAGCTGCCAAACCAAAAGGCAATCTAGAGTGCTCGAAAGTCGAAATAAATTTAAAACATCAAACCTCATAAGATCTTGATCCTTGAGCTATATCAGGGATTAGTTGAAATATTGAGACTATTAGGTCCATCCTTGAAGTAAATGATCTTCAGACTATTAGGTCCATCCTTGAAGTAAGCAGCATATTTAAAATTTCTAACAATCTACACTGCTACATATACCATTGAATATTTTCTGTAAGCCCTGCGAGATAGGGAAGCATTCTGGAATCAGCAATGCTTTCTACACTTGACTGCACGATTAGAGGGAGATATCCTTGTGGGCGGTGGAGGGTTATTAGTTGTGGTTGGCAGCGAGCAGTTCGAGGTTGCTTGCCTGTTACGCATTTTGGAAATGTCTTAGGAAGCTTTAGGCACAAGTTGGCCCTAATATCAAATGATACTTTGACTGGGAAAGTGGGGCAAAGTGGGATGAATGAGCAAAACTTTAGCTGGACACTCTTTATGCGTTAGTAAAACCTAGTAAGTGGGTGCACATTCCTTGCACCTCTAAAAAACCCTGTTGCTTAGAAGTGTTGATTGATTTTGAATGCTTCGCTGTAGATTTGAATATTAATATAAAGCAAAATAGTAGAGTTTGCAAAATAGTTTGGACCGGTTGGTGACATGGGTGCATTGATGGGAGATAGGCTCATCTCGCAACATCCTCTATTGGATTTCATCAATCAATGGTTGAATGTTGCTAGTCTCACTCCAGAAAAATGCAATTAACAAATCCAACTTCAGTAAAGTGATGTGGTCGATCTAAGAAACCCAGGTATACAATTTTGGTTAATGTTGGAAAGTTGCACTGTTGCACATACATACCTTGAAATATGGTTGTACGAGCATATCTGGTGGGAACTACTCTTAAAATAGGAGACATAGAAATCTAATTCCTGTCTCTAAATCAATTTTGAATGGTGTAGATCAAGGTGGATTGCCCTGCCTCTAAATCATTGGCTAAGATAGTTCTTATTCTCCTATTTTATGACTACTTCTTGATAGATACATATGAATGTATATAAAATAATTCTCAATTTACATCCAGAACAATTTGAATTAGCAGGAGGTGTTGTGAGCTACCATATTTTTTCATTCTTTTTTTTATTTTGTTGTATTCAAACAGCACACGGTTACGTTGTTACGAAGCTAACCTTCTTTACATTTCAAGAAGCTAACATTCTCTATGTTTCAATTTTTTTGAGTAAATGTTACAAACAACATGTTTTTTATACTAATTATCAGATAACTACAGTTTGTAGCTTCAATTTCACAAAACTACAGATTTTAGAAAACTTGTATTACAAAACTACAAGTTTAGAATTAATCATTTCTTATAATGGGTCTGACAGTTTGAGCCCACATGGCAGTCTTACACGAGTGAAACATGAAATGAGGTCGCATGAGATTACCATGTGAATCCACACTATCAGACCTATTACGAGAAACGATTAGTTCTAATATCTGTAGTTTTATGACACAAGTTCCCCTAAAATCAATAGTTTTGTAAAACATAAGATAAAATCTGTAGTTTTCTTATAGTTTGTACAAGAATTCTGTAGTTTTGTGAAGTTTACTCTCTATTTTTTCTACATTAATCTTGTTGATTATATCCTCGTTGCCATAAACTTTTACTAAAATCACAGTTTTGGCAATTTGAACACACCAATGTCAGTAAATCCATGGCTTGAATATTTTTAATATTGCTGTCTGTGCCTACTTAAATGTATGTTTGAGACGCATTATATCTTTCTAATTCTAGGAACTTTCGTGTTTATTGTTGATAAGATTTATGTAAATATGGCAATTTTTACTTGATGCTTTATGTGGAAACTCTCAGTCGTATTGCTTTTGTGTTTTCATTAACTCTTTACTTAGAAGTTCAGCTTGCGTGTGTACTACCCCCCTCCTCCCAATTTCCTTCCGATGTTAGTGTACTAGCCACTAGGAAGTGATTTCATTGTCCACAGGAAAAAAGCAGTGTTTTATCTGTGTTTGCCATATTTACTAGATTCCTTAGGATTTTGTGGACAAAGCTACTGTTGTAGTTGTACCTGTTATGTTCATTTAAGCAGTGCATATCAGTTTTAGCTTCTTTTTGTACATTTGAACTCTCACTTGTTTCAATCAGGAACCCTGTTGCGCATGTCTATTAAGTCAACTACTTCACATATTGTAGCATAATGCTGTCAGTTGATGCACGCATCAACTGGCAATTGACCCTGCATAACTATGCATTTTTCACTGCAGGCGCCAAAAGGAAGCGGAGCTTAAGTTATTGGAAGAGGAGCTTGCTAGGAGAGTTGAAGAAGCTATAAGGAAAAATGTTGAGGAACGACTGAACTCTGAAGCGGTAAAACATGAAGTAAAATGCCGAATTGAGGAAGGTATAAAAAAGTTATTTGATGAGGTTGATGCTCAGCTGCAAAAAGAAAAGGAAGCAGCTCTGCATGAAGCCAGGCAGAAAGCAGTAAGTGTTACACGTCATATCATTTTTATCAGTGTTGAGCATTATTTATATGGATTGGTAAAGCTAGTAAATTTTGTGATTTATTCAGATTATGAATGACCAACTTCAATATATTCTCCCAGCTCCTAACCCATCTAACCATCTATCCTTTTTCTTAAAGCAACATGGTGCTTTACTAGTTGGGCTGTTACTTATTCAACTTCGTCATAATGTTGTTGGTATTGGTGGCTTGGTGCTAGACGATCTATGTTTTCGTTTATGCATTGCAAACATGCATATATATGTGTTTGTGCTACGAGATTGGCAACATTTTCTATCTCTGCTTTTGACTGATGAGATGAACAGATACGCACACTTTCTGTTCATTCTTATTGAATGAAATAATCTTTCCAAATTGAATCACTCAATTCTAATTTCGTACTGATCAAACTTCACAGGAGCAGGAAAGAAGAGAGAGGGAGGAATTGGATAGGATGCTTGAGGAGAACCGACGGAAAGTAGAGGAAGCTCAAAGAAAAGAAGCTCTGGAACAGCAGCAGAAAGAGTTGGAGCGATATTTGGAGCTGGAAAGGATCCAAAAGCAAAGAGAAGAAGCTTTACGCAGAAAGAAGATAGAGGAGGAAGAAGAAAGAGCTAACCAGATGAAATTAGTAGTGAAGAACAGGCGTTGATTTGATGTTAGTGTTGTAATCTGCTGCCATCTTAGAAAATTGAGCATATAACATGAGTTGTAATGCCTCCAATGATTACCACATTTTATACAGCTGAGCTAGCTTGTTTGCTAGGTTGCACTGCTATTGTTTTCTAAAATTTGAACAGTTGGCCGTAGATGCTAGTGATTATACCAAAGAGCAATGCGCAAATCCTAGTCCCAGAGGTGGCTAGAATGTGAGATGATTTATTTCTCCTAACTGAATGTACAACAGCAACTCTGAGGCATTAACGAACTATAATTGTTGTGTGTGGTTTTGCTATACCTGAGACACTATGGATTAGGGAACTATCTTTTAGTCTGAGACACTGGATTAGGGAACTATTTTTTATGCACACTGTTGGTGTATCTGACACACTTTGGATTTTACTAATGCGATGGCTGTGGTTGCTGAGTTCAGATGCAGGACGAGCTACGCTCAAAAAGAAGCGTGTAAGAGAGCATCTCCAACAGTTCCTAATATTTAGACTCTCAATATTCTTAGATTGGGATCTTTCTAAAAAATTTTAGGTCTACAAAATACCTTGTTCTCCAACAGTTTCTATATTTTCTCCCAAAAACACCTTTGAATTGGTCCGGTGGACCATCCTGGGCGCGAAATAATGTTGATTGGGAGTGCGGACAGAGCGCACAAAAATGAGGAGTCGGTGTGCTGTTTTTGGGCGTGCCAAAATTTGAGGAGCTAAAAAGAGGAACTGTTGGAGTACTTTTTTTGCAATCAAGCCCAAAATCAGGTTTTGGGAATGGATTTTAGGCACTGTTGGAGATGCTCTAAGGGTAGGGTATGTGTATTGGATACCACTGAAATGTTCCTTTTCCTTTATAAAAGTACCTGTTGAATGTATTGTATTAAGCTTGGATTCTTGGAACATCTATGATGCAGTGTACCTTGATAACACTCGTATCAAAACTTAGGTTTGATAATGATTGCATCTCGCATTTATATCATGTATGAAAGTAGCACTTTCATATCCCTGGTAGGAAAAGGGGTCATCTAACCTATCCTACCTTTGGATATGTTCTTTTTGAACCTTTGTGTTATATCTCGGGCGCCCAGATTGCAAGAATATATAGCGTTTATGAAGTCGGCATTGAGGCTCATATGGTGGCGAGTTCACTAATCGTTGTGGATATGAGATTAGAACGGGCTTGTGGCCGTTAGGATCGAGAGGACAGGGTTAAAAAGGAGTTTTGTCGGTAATTACTGTGGCTGTAAAGTGCTTGTCCTTTGCTTTGATTGTCTTTCCGCGCTGTAAATCGGAGAGATATATACTGGTGTAGGGAGGACGAAAAGGGTCATGAATGAAAAAGAGAATATCAGTTCCGTCTTTCTTTTGTTCGTCCTCTTCCTTCCTCTCTACTCTTTCGCGTTCAGGGCGTTGCCGGTGATCTCACGTTCGGAAATCCGGTGGCCACAGGACATTCAGCGCAGGCTATAACAGGTTGGTATCAGAGCTCTGTTCGATCGAAATATCTGTTCGACAGGCCATAGGACTTGAAGGGGATTTGTTTCGCTTCAATCGATCCCTGTAAAATCCCCGAATCTGGTTAGCCTAGTTTGACAGTCGATCAACACGGCTCCACCTAAGCCATCGGTTCAGTCTCAATTCGTCCTTGGGGAGATGAAGCACGCAACGGATCGGGAAGAGGAACGACTGATGGGGATCAAGGAAAGCCTTGATCTACTGTTTGTGCGGATGGAGCTAATGGACACTACACAGCAACAACTTATGGTGCGGATGGAACTCATGGCAAGGGTGATTAAACAAAGCTCAAAGGATCAACAACTTCTTGCTAGACAGATGGAAGTAACAGCGCAAGCGGTCACTCTGCTGACGGTTGGGAAAGTATTTGAACTCAACAGAATGGAAGAAGGGGGAGGTTCGGTGCCGCCAGTTACAAGGAGAGCTATGCTGACTCTAGCACCTTCAGAACCATGGGCAAGAGCTGAGTTGGAGTCTTCGTCATTAGGTACGAGTGCGCGAGCAAGAGGTTCGACTGGCGGTATTCCTGACACAATCGGTGTTCAAGGACATCACCCGAGAGAGTCAGGCGGGGCCATGAGAACTCCCTTAATGAAGCTTAACTTTTCAAAGTTCGCTGGAGAGAGTCCTCGAATTTGGAAGGATAATTGTCTTGATTATTTTTGCATTTTTAACATTTTGGAGGCATTGTGGGTGTCAGTAGCGACCATGCATTTTGAGGGTAATGCTGCTAAGCGGTGGCAAGTTCATAAGGTAAAAGCTGAAGTTGGGACTTGGGAGCAGTTTATGCATGCAGTGGAGACAAAGTTCGGTGCATTCCACCAATAGTGGATGTTGTCTGAACTACTGGAAATGAGACAAACGAGTACTGTTGCTGAATATAAGACACAATTTGAAGCCGTGATATATGATCTTTCTATGCACAACCCATAGTACGATGCAGAACTATTTGTCTCCCTTTTTATTCGAGGACTAAAACCTGAATAGAGGGAATGGTTCAGGGGCAAATTCCTTAAACCGTGGAGAGAGTAGCATTATTGGCACGAGGTGCAGCAAGATGTTATTGATCGTGACTAAAAGTGGAAAAACAAACAGGTTTCACTTGGGAGGTTAGAGGCACAGGCAAAACTGAGAACACTCCAAGTAAAATGAAGATAGCATCAAGGGAGTTGTGGAAAGCAAAGCAGCTTAAAGAATACCAGCGTGCCAACGGACTTTGTTATTAGTGTAGAGACAAATATGATTGCAATCATCTGTTGCAATGCAAAAAAAAAATAGTGCACACACAACTGCTTGCTATTACTTTGGAGGAGCAAGATGAAACACTGACTGATGAAGTTCTTGATTTGTTGGAAATCGATGAGTTGAAACATGAAGAAGCATAGCATGTATCCCTCAATGCCATGTCTGGAGTGGAGGAGGTAGAAACCATCTGTTTTTTGGCTTCGGTCAGAAACCAAGTCATGTTGATATTGTTGGATTCCGGAAGTACTCATAGTTTCATCCATACGGGATTTTTGCAGAAAATCAGGTGTGTTTCTCAGCAATCCAAACTCATGGAGATCAGAGTTGCTAATGGAGAGAAAATGTTTTGTGACAAATGGGTGCCAAACTTAGTATGGTGGGCACAGGGCCACACTTTTCAGACCAGTTTCAAAGTATTAGAACTGGGCGCTTTTGATGCCGTGCTCGGTATGGACTGGTTGATAGATCACAGTCCAATGACTTGTAATTGGAAAGAGAAAATGGTAGAATTTAGTCATAATGGGAAAGGCATCAGATTACAAGGAATACATGGCCAGAAAGTAGCCGAACTGAAATCACTTACGCCTAAACAATTTGATAAATGGCAGAAAGGAAATGATATCTAGGAACTTGCGGTGGCGGAACAAAAAGGCAAGACATCGCAGCAGCCACTTAGGCCTGAGATTGCAGTTTTGCTTAAGGAGTATGAGGATGTCTTCGCTGAACCCAATGAGCTGCCACCGAAACATGATGATGACCACATTATTCCGCTGATACCTAGAGCAGTCCCGGTGAATGCCAGACCCTACAGGTACTCTCCTACCCACAAAACTAAAATAGAGAGACAAATAAGGGATATGTTATCCAAGGGGATCATTACTCCAAGCATGAGTCCTTTTGCTTCTCCTGTTCTTCTGGTTCAAAAGAAAGATGGATCGTGGAGATTGTGTGGACTACAGACGTTTAAATGATTTGACCATTAAGAATAAATTCCCTATGCTAGTGATAAATGAATTATTAGATGAATTGGCAGGCACACAATACTTTTCTAAGCTTGATTTGTGGGCAGGCTACCATCAGATTCGCATGAAGGAGGATGATGAGCACAAAACAACATTCAAGACGCATCAAGGACTTTATCAATTCAGAATGATGCCGTTCGGTTTAACCAATGCCCCCGCAACATTTCAATGTGTCATGAATGCGATCTTAGCTCCGTATCTCAGAAAATTTGGCTTGGTATTTATCGATGACATACTCATTTATAGTCCAAATATCCCTGCTCATATTAATCATTTGGCGACGGTTCTCAGCACTTTACAAGGGCACTAGTTTTTTGTGAACAAGAACAAATGTATCTTTGCCCAACAGCAAATTGAGTATCTAGGGCACATTATCTCGAATAAAGGAGTTGGTACCGATCAACAAAAGACACAAACTACGCTCATGTGGCTGAAACCACGATTAGTGATGGAATTCAGAGGATTTCTCAGTCTTACGAGATATTACCGGAAGTTTGTCCGAAATTACGGTGTTCTGGCAAAACATTTAACCGACTTGCTGAAGAAAAAGCCGTTTGAATGTAATGATCATGCCGAGCAAGCCTTTATTCACTAAAAGCAAGCAATGTCTTTGGCACCAGTTCTTAGTATTCCAGATATCGAGCAGCCTTTTGAGTTAGAGACCGATGCCTTTGATAAAGGAATTGGCGCTGTATTGATTCAAAAGGGTCATCCCGTCGTCTATTTCAGTAAGGCCTTAAGCAACTCACATCAGGCATTATCCATCTATGAGAAAGAATTTTTGGCGTTAATGCTCACAGTGGAGAAATGGCATTCCTATTTGCAATGTAGAGAATTCACGATTTGGACGAACCATCATAGCCTCTCTTATTTGGAAGAGCAGCAGTTGCAGTCCGAGATGTAGAGGAGGGCCATGACAAGATTAATGGGTTTGCATTTCCGAATTGTGTACAAGAAGGGCAAAGATAATGTAGTGGCGGGTGCATTATCTCGATCTAGGCAGCTCATGGCCTCCAAAACACTACCAATGTGCGTCCTATTTGGTTACAGGACGTCCTTAATTCCTATATTTCCGACCAAGATGCCCAACAATGTTTGGCTCATTTGGCGATCCATAGTCCTGATGAAGATGGTTTTGATCTCCAGCATGGGTTAATTCGGCGCGGAGGCAAGATTTGGATAGATCAGAATTCAGCCTTACAAAGAAAACTGATCGTGACATTTCATTCCAGCGCGCTTGGAGGACATTCCGGTATTCAAGCGACATATCACAGGCTAAGAAGGTTATTTTGCTGGGCTGGTATGAAACAGATGGTGGAGGATTTTGTGAAGCAGTGTGATATATGTCAGCATGCAAAGAATGAAAGGACTCGACCGACTGGGTTATTACATCCCTTACCTGTGCCGAACAAGGCTTGGCAAGACATCACGATGGACTTTATTGAAGGATTGCTAGTGTCGGAGGGATATAATGCGATCATGGTTGTTGTGGATCGTTTTTCCAAGTACGTCCACTTTGTAGCCCTTAAGCATCCATCCGTGACACAGAAGGTGGCCAAAGTATTCTTGAAACAGGTAGTTCGACTGCATGGGGTTCCCAGGACGATTACCTCCGACTATGACAAAATTTTCACCAGTATTTTTTGGAAAGAACTATTCAAGTGTTTGGACACGAAACTGCAGCTGCCCACAACATATCACCCCCAAACAGATGGGCAAAGTGAATGGGTCAATCAGTGTCTGGAGATGTATTTAAGATGTGCAATTCATGATTCTCCAATGAAAAGGAAGACATGGTTATCACTTGCCAAGTTTTGGTACAATTACAATTTCCATGTTGCACTCAGGTGTTCTCCTTTCAGGGTGTTATATGGCAATGAGCCCAACTATGGCATTACGCCAAAAGAATACCACCCTACATCGGAGGAAATCACTCACATCTTATAGGAGCAGGATCATTACAATGAGTTGATTAAACAACATTTAGCTCGAGCTCAAAATCGGATGAAACTTCGAGCCGACAAAAAAAGGCACGATAGACAATTCCAGGTTGGTGAGCAAGTTCTTCTCAAACTGCAACCATATGCACAAACTTCGTTGGTGAATCGGCGTTACCCCAAATTGTCTTATAAGTTTTTTGGACCATATACTATGGTTGAGCGAGTGGGTTCCATGGCATAAAAAATTGGATTTACTAGCAGACAGTTCCATTCATCCTATCTTCCATGTCTCACAACTCAAGGCCTTCCTTCCCAATTATTCTCCTATCTTCTCTGAATTACCAAAGATTGCTAAACTCGATGCAAGTGCAGCTATACCAGAGCAAATTTTGGACCGACAATTGGTTAAAAAAGGCAATGAAGTAGTGGTACAGGGATTAATTAAGTGGACTGGCATACTGACCGCTTCAGCGACTTGGGAGGATTTTTGCGTGTTGCAGGCGCATTTTCCGTCCGCTCTTGCTTGGGGACAAGCAAGTTTTCAAGGGGGGAAGATGTTATATCTTAGGGATGCCAGATTGCAGAACGCAGCGGACATAGTATGGGCGCGGGAGAAGAGCAAGCAGAAGTCGGCGTTGAGGCTATTGGCTGAGCGACTTCACTAATGCGTTATGCACGGTCTAGATTAGAACGGGCCTGTGGCTGTTAGGATTGAGCGGACGGGGTTAAAAAGGAGTTTTGTTGGTAATTACTGTGGCTATAAAGTGCTTGTCTTTTTCTTTGACTGTCTTTGTGCGCTGTAAATCAGAGAGGGCTATATACTGGTGTAGGGAGGATGAAAAGGGTCATGAATGAAAAAGAGAATATCAGTTCCATCTTTCTTTTGTTCATCCTCTTCCTTCCTCTCTATTCTTTCACGTTCAGAGCCTTGTCGGCGATCTCATGCCTTGGAAATCCGCTGGCCATAAGACATTCAGCGCAGGGTATAACACTTTGAGCTCACTTGGAAGAGAAGTTCATCTAAACCTCTAAATCTTTTTCCCAGTCAATTGTGGAACTATTTTACATCTGCACGCTACTTCGTGTTCAAGGCAAAGTGAATATAGTTATTCAGATTCTGAATGCAATGTTTCTTCAGGTAGAACAAAACTAAAAGAATTATTTGCTTTCCTGAAAAGATGGGAGTCGAGTGCATTATTGTAGGTGTTTTAGAACGATGGATACGCCTGAATTATCTACAATCCGGCCACTACTTTATACATTGCACAAAGTGTGTGAAGATGAGTATACTATTCAAATCAGTGTACAATCAAATCAAGACTATGCTGCAGAAGAATTTTTCCTTTCCTTTTCTTTGCGAATCGTGTTTCTTTTTTCTTTGAGTAACAGCGACAACTAAACTAAACATAAAAAAATTCCCTAAAATTCTTCATAATTTCGTGGTTGTCCAACTTAGCATTCTGTTGCTCTGATAATATGCTTATAATCTTTCATATTCTAATTGTTGTAAAGTGATGGCGACCACCGCAAATCAAACATAATATACTGATCGAATAGCAAGAACAATTATGAGGAGCACATATGACATAGGGAGGCAAAACTCTCTCTCTCTCTCTATTGGATTGATTGTTTTATACAATGAAGTGACTTATTTATAGTAGAAAACCATAAGAGATATATTCGGATTCACCTACAATGAAATAGAGTCCAAACATATTTGAACAACTAGGATCCAGAGTCTTATTTTGTCTCAACACTCCTTCTTGGCCAAATACCACCTAATGCACATGTCTCATCAAAAACTTTGAAGGATCGAGATGGCGAACAGAGACGGGGGTGAATGGTCACAAAATAAAATTTTCTCCACTCAAAATACTCTAAACAAGCCCACAATTAAAATCCGCAAAAGGAGGCGAATCAAACAGATACTGTTCTACAAGGCCGATGCTATCGCTGGAAGTCTGGTAGCACTAGTCTCAAGAATAGCTATAGAACAGTTATGAAAACAACCCGAGTCAAAAGGAAATTTGAAGAGATCTTTTGATCGGCTGGACAAAACTTCGTGAAACATGGTAGATTTGATTTTAGGGATGTCGGGAACTTGTTTCAACCTTTAATTGCAAGGATTGACGTCAAAAGTCCAACCTTTTTATCTGGGAAGGAAGAACACACCAAGTTTGTGCAAGAACTCAAGAATACGATCTAAAACTTGCTTATGGGATTTTGATGATCAAAGTGATCTTGGATATCCTCCCATAAGTCACAACACGCAAGATCACAAGTAAAAACTCACACAAACGCGAATCAAAAGATTATTCATTTGAGAGCGCAAAATCTGTTTCTCACAAGAACCTTGCATGGATTTGCCTAAATGATTGGGATATAATCTGAAGAAAATTCATCCATCAATCATCATCCTTGGCATAAGAACCAAAAGCAAGTAGAAGGAGGGGAGGCAATTCCAAATTACAAGAATGTAAATTACGAGAATTTAAATATGGAATTTAAATGCTGAATTTACAACATAAAGTAAATGTGTAATGTAAATTCAAGCATAGATGAAATTGATTTGCATTTCTGGAAGGGAGGTTTATAAAGCCACACAACAAAGTGGGCAAAGCACAAAGGAGCACATAACCTCTAAAACCTTCTTCTCAAGGGGAGAAGGCTACCCCTTCACCCCTATGTATACAACTATTGGGCCACCGACCACCCTTAGATGAGCCCCTCAACCCTAGAGCACTCATCAAGGGCTAGGATTAACCCACTCAACCAGCCATGCAAGGGCTAACCCAAAACCCACGAACACAATGGGTTTTGTTGCACGATTTCAAAGCACACTACCTAGGCCAGCTAACCTATTAACTAGACCGTGATCCGACGGCCCTCATTGATCTACGCAGCGTCTAGTTAGCATCATCTCCTTTCCTTGTCTTCTTAGCTTGCATAGACTCCGTCTCCGATCATCTTCCAGCGATTTTTGACCGTTTGGACCTCCAACGCACCTCGTTTAGTCCCAATCATCCTCCGCCACACCATGATCGAGCACCATCGTCCTACAACCATCAAAGACAAGGAAAACCGATCACAAATTCATTAATTAAATCGTTAACGCTTAGAGAGTCTGGTGCTACTGCCCCTAGGCCGGTTGCATCGCCCTCAGTAGGCCGGTGCTACTACTGCTAGGCTGGGAGCACCACACATACTGCAACATCCGAAAACACATTATTCGATGCTACTGCTCCACCGTTAGCACTGGGCCTACATGGTCGGTAGCACCGGATTGCCTGAAACCCTCAAAAACACCTGCTCTGGTTTTTCCATACCACATTGGGGTTTAGTGCTACCGCCCGATCGGTAGCACCGCGCTACCATGGCCGGTAGCACCGGAAAAGGCAATCAAATCTCAAATTGCTTCAAATAAAAAATCTAATTCAAATCAAACTCAAATCAAAACAAACCAAGCTCAAATTTTAGTCAAATACTCACCACAAACATGGTCTTTCAATCTCCCCCTTGATGAGTATATTGACAAACACACGAAAAGGCATATAAGTTTTGAGTTTGAATAAGGATAGAAGAAAGCAATTTGAATGCAAAACCAAACTTGGTTCAGAAAGGAAGGAAGAGAAAGCCTAACCAAGTTGGCGAAAAGAAATTTAGAGCTAAACTCAAGAAAGAGTAAGTTTTCCGCAAGAGCTCTAAAACCTAATTAACAAGAACATGCTTATGATCCACAAAAAAGATAGCAAAACTTTACCAAGATCATAAGAACCAAGATGCATTAACCCCCTTTTGAAGATTATCCAAGTGATTTGAAGACAAGATATGATACCAAGCTAGTCAATTTCAAATTTGACTAAACAAAGACATGTCCAATTGTAAATAACAAATTTTGCTTTCAAGCTTTGTTTAGAAAATATCATTTTTAGCAAGATTTTATATGAGGAACACTTAGCATTAGTTTCAAGACTAGAAGCAAAAACGATTCAAAGGATCAACTGGAAAATCTAGAGTTCAATATACTCAACACGTTGGGGAATCTAAATGTGCATACAAGGTCCTTCGAGTTTATTTTTGACTTGATGCAAATTTTTCTTTATATCTTTTGAAAGACATAGCGGAATGTAAATGTTTGACATTATTTGCATTCTTTACCCACATATGTTTTTTTATTTGCATTTTTAAAGTAATTGACTCAAACTATATTGATTATCTCATGAAGGACTCTTAAGAGAATGATCTTGGTCATACACAACATATTCCAAGTTCATCCCGAGTGCAATAGGAAGCTGTCTTGTGAATGTAAGGTGTCGAGTCTAATGCACACAAAAAGAGTCAATTTTGCTTAATTTTCATTTTAGCACTTTGCTGATTGATAAGCAAGTGAAGGACTAAAGTATGGATTAATCTAGTTTCACCCAAGTTGCTATATGGACTGTAGATAACTCCAAAATTTTACAAATCATGGAAAATACCCCTAGAGAAGAAACTCAGCAAGTAAAAGCAACATGATTCATTTCTTTAAAGCTCATTTTCAAGTTTTAGTAAGCTTAGCAAGATAACTGGACTTGAACGTATCTGAGTTAAAGTTTTTCTTTAAATGATTTAGCATGGTATATATCATGAAAAATAAATTATTTGCATAATAGAAAAATCCCATAAAATAGAGAATAAAGTCTATATACAATGCATGTAGCAGATTCTTAAACCCCCCCCAATATGTGAATCAATTTTAACACAATTCCTCTTTAAGTTGAGTTAATTGCAAAGTTATGCTCAAGTGGTTTAAAAAAACTCAATCAAAACCGGAAACACATAATTGACAGAAGAAGTCAAGACACTGCAAGCTAGGTGGCTATAGATCATAGAGAAGATAGTAGAGAACACTAAGGTTTAGACTCGCTCTCATCTTCTCCAATGACCGACATAGAGAAGCTACCTCTAGATTCAAGCTAAGGAGTACACACAGACCCTGTCCACCCAAGGGGCCCAATACCTGCTAGACTTATAAGACTGTGAGGGAACTCAACCTAGAGAAAAAAAGAGAACAGCTAATTAAGCATGATAGCAACCTAAAGCAAAACATGAGAGGTCCATGCAAAGCATGTCAGAAGTCTAAGTGAAGTGAACTCAAAATTCTAGAGAATAAAACCCCATAAAAACCTAGAGCAAGACAAGAAAAAATGGAAGAAAGATTTATAATACATAATATACAAACTAGCTCCCCGTCACAAAAGGTTGTAGGGGCACACAACTCCAAGCTCACTCCTCAAAGCAACAAACCTAGAGCTATCCGAAGGCATGGAAAATATATCGACCAATTGGTGGTCATTCTCTACAAACTAAAGCACTATGTCTCCTCTCTCCACTTGGTCTCTAAGGATGTGATATCTAACATTAATGTGCTTGGTCCTGGTGTGCTGCACTGGGTTCTTAGCAATGCAAATAGCAGAAGTTTTATCACAAAAAAGTGGAACACTCTCTATTGCTAACCTAAAGTCCCGCAAGGTCGATCTCATCCAGAGCACCAAGCTACAGCAACATACCCGGCCTCAGCGCTAGACTGTGCAACTCCGGACTGCTTCCTAGATGACCAAGAAGCAAGAGAAGTGATAATGAATTGGCAAGTGTCAGAAGTGCTCTTCCTATCTATCCTACAACCAGCAAAGTCTGCATCGGAAAAGGCTTTGAGGGATAGACAAGAAGAAGAAGAGTACCATACCATAATCAATGGTAGCTCGAAGGTACCTGAAGATGCATTTCACCGCCTAGCGATGAGAGGTGTGATGAGAAGCCAGAAAGCGAGCGCACATACACATAGCAAAGTGTATGTTCTGCCGCGAGGCAGTGAGATACAAGAGGGAGCTGATCATGCTCCAAAACTACTTCTAATTAGCAGGCTCACCATCCTCATCAGGCTTGAGGACAATAGTGGTGGCCATAGGAGTCATCACAGACTTCCCATCAGACATATCAAACTGCCTTAGAAGGTCTCGAGTGTACTTACTTTGGTGTAGAGAAAGTACCCTCCTGAGTCTGCTTGATTTGGAAGCCAAAGAAGTAGCTCAACTTGTCCATCATACTCATCTCAAAATCCATCATAATTACCTCAAAAAATTGAGACACAAAAGAATGAGATGAACCACCAAAGATAATATCGTCCACATAAATCTAGACGATAAGGAAGTGAGAATCCTAGTGTTTTTTTAAAACCATGGTTGAGAAGACAGGAGTTAAGCCTCTCATACCATGCTTTAGGTGTCTGCTTAAGTCCATAAAAAGCTTTGGAAAGCTTGTAGACATGGTTTGGGTATTTAGAGTTCTCAAATCCGGAGGTTGCTTGACATAAACCGCTTCCTCAATATAGCTGTCAAGGAATGCATAGAATTAATCCATGCCTCATCGGATAATGCATGAAAAATATCCTTCAGCTCAAACGAGGCAACAAAAGGCTGAGTGAAGGCAGAAACTGGACAATCCTGATGTTGAGTGAGTGACTCGCTCAAATAGATCACCAATGATCTGATCAGGTGGATGAATTTTCTGAATGTGGCAGGAAGGACCAGAAACAGAAGTGGCCTCTACGTCTTGAGCAAAAGAGGTAGGAACAGGGCTACTTGCCGCTGACTGCACTCTGGCTAGACCAATAGTATCTATATGTAAAAGCTTCCTGGTGCATCAGTCATCACTACGGTGACTGGAGGATGAGAAGCAGTAACCATCTTGCGATGTCGGTAGGGAGAGCAAATGTCGTGCCCTGAATTTTTACGGATTCGGACACTCTGTGTATTCTGTACTGGTCCAGGATCACGCTAGTACACACAGGATAAACAGGTTGAAGTACCACAATCATACACAGCAGAAATAAATAATAAAGTACTTCAAGCATAATATAATCGAGTTACATGACCTTATGGTCACCTTACAATAATTCGCCACGCAGGGCGATAATATCAAGTAGCACAAGTTTATCAGCGGAAGCAAAAGTAAAGCAAGGAACCCTTCATAACCACAGGCTACTGAGTGCCGCTCAACCCCCTAGTCCTCTTGGCCTTCGACGAACTCCTCCTCCCAAAGGCACACAGCTTCATCTTCTGAGGTTTTTGTCGATGCAAGGGTGAGTATACAACATACTCAACAAGTCATGCACAATGCAGGTCTATTACTACATGCATGGCTTATTCCAAGGGAAAGGCTTAATTGGTTATTTTGCATAAGCGGCATTTCTTTTACAGGTAATCCTATTAGATTAAAAGCGATAAAAGCTGATATTAATAATAATTAATTTCACAATTCTTTCCCAAGAGATTGGCACCTGACCCTAGTTTCATTCATCATTCTTTTGGCATACTGACCACCCATTCCACATTTTTATTTTGAAAATCTAACCTTTGACTGTAATCACCGAGCAATGTCGATCATGGACACGGCTATTGAATAGTTTCAACACACACTCTCTGCGGAGGGTGTACACTTTACCCACAGGATCTGATCGCTCACCACCTGAGCGATTGATTGCAACAAAGTCTTTCAGAGACTAACATTTAACCATTGAACCCCTCCGATACTTCCCTTCTAACACTTCCCTCACTCGAGCGAAGTTTAGAGCGAGCAAATACCGTTGAATGGGTACCAAGCCGTAGCAGCACGCTTCCCCTCTGATTACCTTGGTGTGCACCGTCACCCGAGGTTTCAAAGGAAAGAGGTTAGAAACCTACTTAACTAGGTTCGTCCCATTCCGGACAAGTGGTTGTACACGGAACTCAGTTCAAAGGCTCGCAAGGTTAAGTCCTTAATTGTCCCGGGCAAGACATCCATTTTATACTTCTCGGCTCACAGCCTTCATAATCTTTCATGCAACCCGTTGCCACACAGGCCTACCTAGCACGAAGCCATCCTTGCCACTTGCCCCGGTCCAAATCATTTCCCACCTAGTTTTGCATTATTGCAACACATGCCAATGCCCACTTCATTGTACGAGTAGAACCACACAGGTCGCTACCCTCAATTCCATTTCATGACATCATCGCATTATTTCAAAATGCGTTCCATAATTGTTTAGTCAACATTCGTTTGCAATTTGAAAGACATTCAACGCATATAAGCGGGCTAAGCGACTAATCACGATCTAGCCTCCCGTGTTGGCGTTATATTAGCCTCCAACATATTAAACATCTTAGGGTGGACAAAGATTTCAGGGCATATAAACATTATAATCAAGGTGGCATAAACAAGTTTGGCTTTAACTACCATTTTCCAAATTTAACCAATAGTATTTGTACTTAACATAGCATGCGATATGGCAATCAAAATATACTTTGAAAACTAGGCGCAAAATGGTCAAAGCATGACTTGCCTTCAAACAGTGATTGGTTCTGGTCCGAGGCCTGCGATGGGTTTTCGAATTCTCCCACGGCGAATTCCAGCGACTCGGAGTCTAATCGGTACAAGCAAGCACACAATAAATATGCAATACAGACAGCAACATTAACACTAAAAATAAAAATCACCATTAAATAGCTTACATTTTTACAAATTTTTGGGCACTGGAATCACTCAAATCTGAGTTAAAATGCAAAAGTTATAGCATTTTCAAGTTTGCTGAAATTCAAATAAATATATAACCGGATTTCTTTATTTATTTGCCCTCTGAAAATCTGGATTAATTCCCTCGGCGACGTGTCGGCACCGGAGTTAACCACGTCGCGCCACGGACATTGACAGTGGGTCCCGGATAGCGTCATCTCGGCGTCGGCCGACCGGCGGTCCACCCAGCGACGAGTGGGCCGGTGAACGAGACTCGGCCCCACATGTCGGCGACCGACCGTGACAAGGAAGTATCAAGCCACGCCTACGGGATTTTCCTGACCGTTGGATTCAAATCTGACGGCGCAAGTCTAACCGAGCGATACATTGTTAATACGCCTACGTGGCCTCACCTTGAGCGTCGGATGGAAATCTGATGGCTGTGGTTGCACGCGAGGAGTCGAAGAAGAAGCGGCGGCGCTGGTCGCCGGACTTGGAGAAGATGCAAGCGGCGGCGTTTCGGCGTCTCCGTGGGAAGAAGTAACCACACGGATGCGCCTTAGCACGAGCGAGTTCAAGCGGGCCTTGGTTGCGGCGAGGAACGGCGACGGCGGCATAAGCGGTGAAAAGCGAGGCGAGGAGAGCGGCTACTACGGCGAGCTATTGCGCGTGCTACGGTGGATGGTGGCGAGAGAGATGAGGTGAAATGAGGGGTGAAGTGCTAAACACGGAGATATACTCCTCTCACTCGGACATGCCTCGAGTACGCGCAAAAATCTCGACAATATCCACAGCTGGCCAACGGCGGCGGTGCTGATCGCCTCGTCCGAGGCGTGCGGTCACATCGAACGTCCGATCGTGATCCAACGGTCCAGATTCGCGGCGATTAGGGTTTCCTCATGCGAAGCACGATGTTGGGCGGCCCAACATCAGTAGCTAAAGATTTTAGGTTTTGAATAAAAATAAAGATGAAATTCAAAGCAATTATTTAAGGCACGAAAAATACCGAAAAATTCTAGAAAAATTCCAGAAAATATTTCAAGGCATTTTGAACCTAAATAAAATATTTTCATTTATTTTTGATAAATGATTTTTCTGATATTAATTAATCAATAGAAGAATAACTCAAATAAATTTTATTTAAATCCAATAAATCCTCAAAAATCCATAAAAATTCACTTAACTCCAGAAATTCAAATAAAAACAAATTAACTTTTAATTAATTCACAAAAATCCAAATAACGCCAAAAATTAAAATCGGGCCAAATTTCGGGACGTTACGAACCTACCCCCCTTAACAGAATCTCATCCCCGAGATTCGAGGCTTAACTATAGAATAGGTTTGAAATTCCTTTTTCAGGTCTTCCTCTCGTTCCCATGTGGCTTCTTTACGTGTGATTGCTCCTTGAACTCTGCGAAGCAGGTTGTCTTGTTTCTTGTTTTCCGATCCATTGTATCCAGAATTTTTATCAGTTGTTCCTTGTAAGTCAAGTCTTCCTGTAGATCAACTTCTTCCAGTGATGTCTGCTCTTCAGGCAATCGGAGACACTTCTTGAGTTGCGATACATGGAAAACATTGTGTACTCTGCTAATGTTGTGGTAACTCCGGTTGATCTGCGACCTCGCCTTCTGACTCCACGATCTTGAGCGGCCCTACATATCTTGGTGCAAGTTTTCCCTTTTGTGAAATCTCTGAACTCCTTTAAGCGGCGTAACTCTGAGATACACATAATCTTCAGGCTCAAAGCTCAAATCTCTGCGGCGGTTGTCTGCGTAACTCTTCTGTCTTATTGCGCAATTTTAACCTTTCTCGATCGGTGCTATCGCTCTTGACTTCTTGGAGTATGTCGGTCCGAAGACACGACGCTCTCGGTCTCATTCAATTTAACGGAGTTCTCGCAGGTCGACCATACAATGCTTGGCGACATCGAAGACTTACGATAGTTGTTGTTGTAACTAAACTCCGCATATGGCAAACATTTATCCCAAGTCGATGTATAAGCATACGGGCTCTCAACATATCTTCTAATATCTGGTTGACTCTTTCGATCGCCCATCCGTCTGCGGTGATAAAGTCTTGAAGTTCAAGCGGTGCCCATTGTTGTATGCAATTTATCCCAAAACCTTGAGGTAAATTGGGTACCTCGTCGATACTATCTTCTTTGGCACTCCATGCAAACAAACGATCCTTGCCATGTATAGCTCGGCTAACTTATCTCCCGAATAGGTTGTCTTTACTGGGTATGAAGTCGCGACCTTTGTTAATCGATCCACGATGACCCATATGGAGTCATAACCTCCTTGCGTCCTTGGCAACCCGGTAATGAAATCCATTCGATTTCTTCCCATTTCCACTCTGGTATTTTCAATGGTGCAGCGATCCTCTTTGGTCTCGATGCATAGCTTTGACTCGTGACCTACATCACATAGTGCTACGTGTTCAAAACTTCTCTCTTCATATTCGGCCACCAGAATCTCTCTTTTAAGTCTTGGTACATTTTTGCACTTCCTGGGTGAATCGAATACTTGGAATCGTGAGCTTCCTCCAATATTAACTGCTTTAACTCCTTTTTGTTAGGCACACAAACGCGTTCCTTCATCCATAGTGTGCCCTGATCGTCCAGCTTAAACTCTTTCGCTTGTCCTCCCTCCATCTTGGCTTTGATTCGCTTGATCTTCTCATCATTCTTCTGACCTTCTCTAATCTGGTCTTCCAAGATAGGCTTTACCTCTAACGTGGCCATGAATCCTCCCGGAACAACTTCCAATTTTAATCTCTGAAGATCCTTGCACAATTCTTTCTGGCCTTCTCCCACTATCATATTTAGACTATGATTTTTTCGACTCAAGGCATCAGCCACTACATTGGCCTTGCCGAGATGATAATGGATACCCATGTTGTAATCCTTGATTAGCTCTAACCATCTCCTTTGTCTCATGTTCAGGTCAGATTGGGTGAAAATGTATTTAAGGCTTTTATGGTTTGTATACACCTCACATCTATTGCCGATAAGATAGTGACGCCATATCTTCAGGGCATGCACTACATCTGCTAATTCTAGATCGTGCGTTGGGTAATTCCCTTCATGTGGCCTTAATTGCCTTGATGCATAGGCTACTACCTTTCCATTTTGCATCAACACGCATCCAAGTCCTTGGCGTGATGCATCGCAGTAAATATCAAAACTTTGATGCACATCTGGTTGCACTAACACCGGTGCTGATGTCAATCGTTTCTTCAATTCCTGAAAACTTCTCTCACAGTCTGGTGTCCAAAAAAACTTCTTTTCTTTCTTTAACAATTGCATAATTGGTCTAGCGATTGTGGAAAATCCCTCTATGAATCGGCGGTAATAACCCGCCATTCCAAGAAAACTCCGAACCTGCGTAACCGTCTTTGGCGATTCCCAATGTAGTACCATCTCGACCTTGCTTGGGTCCACTGCAATTCCCTCCGCGGTCATTACATGCCCTAGGAAATCTACCTTACTCTTCCAGAAATCGCACTTACTGAATTTCACATACAACTGTTGCTCCCTTAGTTTCTCCAGCACTAATCTCAAATGTTGTGCGTGCTCTTCATCCGTCCTTGAGTAAACCAAAATATCGTCGATGAATACGACCACAAATTTATCTAAGTATTCCATAAACACTTTGTTCATTAAGTTCATAAAGTAAGAAGGCGCATTTGTCAATCCAAATGATATAACGGTGAACTCGTAGTGTCCATATCTTGAAGAAAACGTGGTCTTGGGTATGTCCTTTGTTTTGATTTTCAACTGGTGGTATCCTGACCTAAGGTCGATCTTGGAAAATACTCCTGCTCCTCTTAGTTGATCGAAAAGATCATCTATCCGAGGTAACGGGTATTTATTCATATCGTCACCGTTAAGTGCACGATAATCCACACACATCCAAAACTCCCATCTTTCTTCTTAACAAATGTAACCGGTGCTCCCCATGGTGATGAGCTCGGCCTAATGAATCCTTTCTCCAATAACTCTTGATCGCTTTTCATCTCAACGGTTCTTGGTAGACATCCGATATGGTCTCTTTGCTATGGGTGCTGTCCCTGGTACTAAGTCAATTACAAACTCTATGTCTCTGTCCGGTGGCATTCCTGGTAATTCCTCGGGAAAAACATCTGGGAATTCACTGACCACTGGTACATCTCTTATACTGATGGTTTCCAAATTGTTTACCAACATCTATCCTTCTCGAACTGCCTTAGCTTGAAATTCCACTTTCCTACCTTAGGGCTCTCAATAGACACAACTCTCCTCTCCTTGATCTAATATAGCCTTATGCTTGGTCAACCAATCCATTCCCAGGATAACATCCAGGGTTTGGGTATCTAATATAATAAGGTTCGCTAGGAACTCTACTCCTTTTATTAATAGCTTAACTCCAGAACATCCGACCTTAGAACGGAGTTCTGATCCAGGGGATTGAACTAGGAGTGTACTTTTAAGGTTAACCATATCCAGGTCATTTGTCATGGCACCTCGCGTGAATGCTGGCGGTGTAGCTCCAGTTTGAGTAGGTCCTCGGCTTCCTCCTTGGACAGGGGTCTTGGCAGGTGTGTTTCCAAGGTTAAAATGCACTGGCGTCACACCTCCTTTCTTGGGGCACACATTGGCGAAATGCGGTTTCATTGCAGTTATGTGGCGCCTTCGACATTCTTGATTTCCTCGCTCTGGTTGGCAATCTTGACGGAGTCCGAGGGGTCTGTCATTTGGTCTTGGCATTGGCGGTGGTGTCCTGACAATGCTTCCCTGCTGAAATCTAGGGAACTGTTGGGGTATCATTCTTGTTTTCTGATGACCCTGACATCCTCCTTGCGAGCCAGCGGCGTTTGTGATTGTCGTCAAGTTCTTTGCGCTTATCCTCAAGATGAGCGCCTTGTTTACTAACTCTTGAAAATCCGGTAAAGTGTGGGTGATCACCCCACGCAATCCGTGTTAAGCCCTTTCATAAAGCGAGATTGCCTTGCCTTATGCATTGCTCGTCTTACGGGCGAGCGTGCAAGTTGGGTGAACTTATTTAAATAATCGCCCTTGGTGGCCTCCACTCGCTTGGCTCTGAATTCCTCCTTTTTCAATTCCATGATTCCCTCAGGCACATGGTATTGACGAAAAGCTATGGTGAATTCTTCCCAAGTAATCTCTGCGGGTTCTCTGTGTGTGATAGTTCTCCCACCATTCAGCTGCGATTCCTTCCAATTGATGAGAGGCATAAAGCACCCTCTCATTTCCTTCACACTGTGTTATGTGCAATTTCCTTTCGATGGTTCTTAGCCAATCATCTGCCTCCAAGGGGCTAGCATTGCTCGAGAATGTCGGCGGACGCGTCCTCATAAACTCGGACAATCTTGAATAAGGTCGTGGTCCGTTGTGGTTAGCCTAATTATTGGCGACTGCCTGGGTGTTGATCTGTTGCGGTTGCCATCATAGTGCTGCATTAATTGAGTCGTACTCGAGAAATGCTCCTAGATTCTGCATATCCTTGGCGGTCTTTGCTCTGCGGTGGTGGTGTCTATCGCTCTGTTGCCTCTGGCGCGAACCACTACCTCTGCTCCGTTGTTGCAGTGTTCACCATCATTGATTGCCGGTGGTTTAGAGATAAGGGGAAAAGAATAGGCAAGCATAGAACTTATACGGGAAGCAGTGTAACTTAAATAGAACCATTAAACATTAAAGCATTAATAGTGATAGGTATGGTTGCCTACATAGTCTAGGGACTATGCAACCACAAAATCGATCTAAACATCACATCAAATTGTTCATTACAACATCGCATACTAATGTTGAAATGAAAGACGCGACTCAACACAGGTGAGTCTCAGCATAAAAAGCCGATCTTTGCAACTCTGAAAAGAGCATCACACCTCGAGCCAACCCGGCTCGGCTCGCCGATCACGTAAACCGGCGGGTGAGTGGCATCGGGCAAGCTGGTCCCCATGCCCGCCTTTGGTGCATTGGGGGCACCAGCTCTTCGCCCTCTAAGCCGGGCGCAGCTCTGCTCTGCTTGGCTCCTCCTCGTAAATCGTCGTCAAGCTCCATGACGGCGTCCGGCTCTCGTGGCCGTGAGAGCCTCCTCCGGCTCGGCGATCCTCACGAGCAGCGTGCTCTCTGGTCTCCCGTAGAGCAACCTCGGTCTCCTCCAGAACACGGTACACTGCCTGAAGCTCCGAAGTCGTGGCGCCCATAACCTCCTCCTGCGCAGCAGCGAACCTGCCCAGGTGCACGACGGCAGCGTCGTCCTCTAGCTCCAAGCGCGCCTGAAGAGGTCCTCCGTGTGCGGGTGCACACGAAAGGCGTTGTCCCACAGCTCGAAGCCGTGATCCCTGCTGATCCGACGCAGCGCAACCCGGGCACACTCCTGTATGCCCGCCTCGTAGCTAGCTCGCTTCACCGCGAGGCGAAGCGGATGACTGGCACGCGCGTGCTCCCGAGCGTACAAGGTAAGAGTCGTCTCCCATCTGCGAGCAATCCCGTTGACTATCTAGGTGCGGGACTTGTAGAGTGGACAATCGAAGCCTCCCAACACCTGGAGCATCCTCCAGAGCTCCGCTGCGTAGCCTCCGTGACACTCGCCGAAAGAGTGAACCATCCGCATCTGCCAAAGCAGCGTCGAACAACAATTTTAAAGAATCTGAAATGTGAGAAAAATACAGCAGAGGTATGAAGTAAGGAAGAAGGGATAAGTCAAGATTTCATTGATTACTCTTGCCAAATTTTAGTCTTTAGAAATTAGCTTTTATCCTTTCTAAAGCGGCCAGTCTAATCTAGGGTTAAGTCCTACAGTCAGTATGGCTCTGATACCATCCCTGTCATGCCCCGAATTTTTACGGATTCGGACACTCTGTGTATTCCGTACTAGTCCAGATCACGCTAGTACACAGGATAAGCAGTTGAAGTACCACAATCATACAATGAAATAAATAATAAAGTACTTCAAGCATAATATAATCGAGTTACATGACCTTATGGTCACCTTACAATAATTCGCCACGCAGGGCGATAATATCAAGTAGCACAAGTTTATCAGCGGAAGCAAAAGTAAAGCAAGGAACCCTTCATAACCACAGGGCTCTTGAGTGCGGCTCAACCCTTAGTCCTCTTGGCCTTCGACGAACTCCTCCTCCCAAGCCGCACGACTTCATCTTGAGTTTTGTCAATGCAAGGGTGAGTATACAACATACTCAACAAGTCATGCACAATGCAGGTCTATTACTACATGCATGGCTTATTCCAAGGGAAAGGCTTAATTGGTTATTTTGCATAAAGCAGCATTTCTTTTACACAGGTAATCCTATTAGATTAAAAGCAGTAAAACCGATATTAATAATAATTAATTTCACAATTCTTTCCCAAGAGATTGGCACACAACCCTAGTTTCATTCATCATTCTTTTGGCACATAGCCTCCCATTCCACATTTTTATTTTGAAAATCTAACCCTTGACTGTAATCACCGAGCAATGTCCAGTACCGCGGACACGGCTATTCAAATAGTTTCAACACACACACTCTGCAGAGGCTGTACACTTTACCCACATGATACAGTCGCTCACCACACAGGCGATTGATTGCAACAAAGTCTTTCAGAGACTAACATTTAACCAATGAACCCCTCCGATACTTCCCTTCTAACACTTCCCTCACTCAGAGCCAAAGTTTAGACAGAGCAAGTACCGTTGAATGGGTACCAAGCCGTAGCACAGGTACGCTTACCCTACAGTTGCACTGGTGTGCACCGTCACCCCGAGGTTTCAAAGGAAAGAGGTTAGAAACCTACTTAACTAGGTTCGTCCCATTCCGGACAAGTGGTTGTACACGGAACTCAGTTCAAAGGCTCGCAAGATTAAGTCCTTAATTGTCCGGGCAAGACATCCATTTTATACTTCTCGGCTCCTGACCTTCATAATCTTTCATACAACCCGTTGCCACACAGCCCACACGCACGAAGCCATCCTTGCCACTTGCCCCGGTCCAAATCATTTCCCACCCAGTTTTGCATTATTGCAACACATGCCAATGCCCACTTCATTGTACGAGTAGAACCACACAGGTCGCTACCCTCAATTCCATTTCATGACATCATCGCATTATTTCAAAATGCGTTCCATAATTGTTTAGTCAACATTCGTTTGCAATTTGAAAGACATTCAACGCATATAAGCGGGCTAAGCGACTAATCACGGTCTAGCCTCCCGTGTTGGCGTTATATTAGCCTCCAACATATTAAACATCTTAGGGTGGACAAAGATTTTAGGGCATATAAACATTATAATCAAGGTGGCATAAACAAGTTTGGCTTTAACTACCATTTTCCAAATTTAACCAATAGTATTTGTACTTAACATAGTTTGCGATATGGCAATCAAAATATACTTTGAAAACTAGGCGCAAAATGATCAAAGCATGACTTGCCTTCAAACAGCGATTGGTTCTGGTCCGAGGCCTGCGATGGGTCTTCGAATTCTCCCTCGGCGAATTCCGGCGACTCGGAGTCTAATCGGTACAAGCAAGCACACAATAAATATGCAATACAGACAGCAACATTAACACCAAAAATAAAAATCACCATTAAATAGCTTACATTTTTACAAATTTTTGGGCACTGGAATCACTCAAATCCGAGTTAAAATGCAAAAGTTATAGCATTTTCAAGTTTGCTGAAATTTAAATAAATATATAACCGGATTTCTTTATTTATTTGCCTACTGAAAATCCGGATTATTTCCCTCGGCGACACGTGTCGGCACCGGAGTTAACCACGTCGCTTACGGACATTGACAGGTGGGTCCCAGATAGCGTCATCTTGACGTCAAGCCGACGGTGATCCACCCAGCAGCGAGTGGGCCCGATGAACGGCCTTCGGCCCAACATGTCGCCGGCCCGACCTGGCGGAAGTATCAAGCCACGCCACGGATTTTTTCGACCGTTGGATTCAAATCGCGGCGCAAGTCTAACAAAGCGATACTGCTGTTATCGCCTATGTGGCCTCACCTTGGCGTGTCGGATGGAAATCGATGGTTGTGGTTGCACCGAGAGTCGAAGAAAAGCGGCGGCGCCGTCACGGACTTGGAGAAGATCGATGGCGACGGCGTTTGGCGTCTCGGCGGAAGAAGTAACCATACGGATGCGCTTTGGCACGCGAGTTCGAGCGGGCCTTAGTTGCGGCGAGAACGACGGACGGCAGCGCAAGCGGTGAAGAAGCGAGCGGAGGAGAGCGGCTACGGCGAGCTATTGCGCGTGCTACGGTGGATGGTGGCGAGAGATGAGGTGAAATGCGGGGTGAAGTGCTGAACACGGAGATATACTCCTCTCGCTCGGACATGCCTCGAGTACGCGTAAAATCTCGACAATATCCCACGGCCAAGCATGCGGCGGCGATACTGTCGCCTCGTCCGAGACTATGCGGTCACATCGGCCGTCCGATCGCGATCAACGGTCCAGATTCGGCGATTAGGGTTTCCTCATTGAGCACGGTGTTGGGCCGGCCCAACACTCAGTAGCTAAAGGATTTTCGGTTTTTGAATAAAAATAAAGATGAAATTCAAAGCAATTATTTAAGGCACTAAAAATACCGAAAAATTCTAGAAAAATTTCAGAAAATATTTCAAGGCATTTTGAACCTAAATAAAATATTTTCATTTATTTTGATAAATTATTTTTTGATATTAATTAATCAAGAGAAAAATAACTCAAATAAATTTTATTTAAATCAATAAATCCTCAAAAATCCATAAAAATTCACTTAAGTCCAAAAATTCAGATAAATTCGAATAAAAACAAATTAACTTTTAATTAATTCACAAAAATCCAAATAACACCAAAAATTAAAATCGGGCCAAATTTCGGGACGTTACAGCAAACTAAGTTTTTGACCATCTTTAGTTTGGGCAAACCATGAATAAAATCATGGCTGCTAGCTCTGGTCAAATGATCAAAGCCAATGTGACCATGTCTCTTATGCCAAAAGGAGAGATCACGAGAATCAGAAGCAATCAAACACCGAATAGAGTCTCCAAAAGAAATAGATAAATCAGCACGAAATACTCTCCCAAATCTAGAAATCTCGCAAACTAACTCTCCTGATGAATCAAGGATTCTACAAGCATTACTCTTAAAGCTTTGCTCGAAAGAGTTATCGATAAGCTGAGAAACAGAAAGCAAATTATATTGCAGTTTACTCACTAAGGCAACGTTCTTAAGAATAAAATTTTCATTAATGCAGACGATACCTTTAGCAATGACTCTACCTGAAGAAGCATCTCCAAAAGTGATCAACTCATCACCGGGGGCTCAGACTAGGGAAGAGAATCAACGGGAGTCTCCGGTCATATGGCGAGAACAACCAGAGTCAACAATCCAAACATCTCCCTTCCCCATCCGACGGACCTGATCAAGCCAAAAGAGGGAGAGAGGACTCAGTACAAGAATAAAGTGAAGACCTGTGTCGATGATCGGGATCGCCTGACCACAAATGAGTGAAGGGGTTAGAGTGAGTGAGGGACCCAAAACGAGCTTCGCTTCGCTCACCGAGGAGATAGGTTCGCTACTTCGTTGGTTGGGGAAAGGGAAAAAAGAGCAGGACACAGAGGTTTATACTGGTTCGAGCCCCTGTGAAGGTAAATGCTCTACTCCAGTCTCGCCCTGAGGCAAGGATTTTCACTATGCTTGAGTACAGGTGCTTGCTTCACAGCTCGAGTTTTGATGAATACTAAGCTTGTTGTGTCTACTGTCTTGTTGCTTCGAATGCCTTGCCCCCTACCGATCTACCTCAGGGAGTTTTATACCTCTCCCAGCCATTACCAGAAACGGTCAGGAGAGATTCCCGGAGTAGTGGTATGATGCGCACTGAAGGTGGGTCGTAACCATCCTGCATTTGCCGCCCATGACTGCCTTAACTCCATCATTCAAGGTCTTGGTAACTGTGGAGTATATGGACCCCGGGTATCTGCGATGGCAGGCCGTGAGGACCACCCAGGAGGGGATGGGCCAAGCCGACTACATGAAGATGGGAATTGTTCAGGAGGCAGGCCGCCATGCGCAACAAGGAAACCCCGAAGATGAAAACCAACCCTGCTTAGGGAGGATACAATTGTAATCCTAACTGCTATCACGTTTAACGGATAAGGAAAGAGATACAATCTCCACCTTGTAACCGATTAGGACTCTCCTTTGTAACCACCCTCCTCCGCTATATAAAGGGGGGTGGGAGAGGAGGAGAGGGGGAGAAGAGACACAACATCATCAGCAAATAAGCTAGCCAATCATAATCCCAGAGCATAGGACTAGGGTATTATCTCCACCGAGAGAGTCCGAACCTGTATACATCGTATGTCTTGTGCTACCATCGAGTTCCCGATCCAGCGCTTAGCCCCCTTTTAATTATTGTCAGTAACAAACCTCGACAGTTGGCGCGCCAGGTAGGGGTAGCGTCAAGATCAATTCGTTGAGCTCGATGGCGATCTTCGACAGCATTGGTGGCGGCTGAAATCTCGGCCGTTTTTCATGCAACAAGGGCTTTTTTGGGCGGCAGCTGGAGCTCGGCCGTTTTAGGTTTTGTGTATTTGCTTCGGCGGCGGCTGGAGGCTGGCCGTTTTTCATGTGAAGATAGTTTTTTACTGCCGGCGACTGTTCTTCTGCAATCATGCATGCATGCAAGAGGTGCTCCTTGGCGACTAGATAATCCTGCGGCCGGAGAGCACTCGTTGGACAGCGTCCTCGTGATTTCTCGCTGGCAGCTAGAAGTCTCCGAGTGCATGCATGCAAGACGCTTTCCAGCCGACTAGAAGGCGTGCGGCTAGATTGGTTTTTAGTCAGCGCTTGGAGATCACGGTTGTGGTTTGTTCTATGCATGCAGGTCTTGGATCCTTGGCGTTCTTGGTGGTCGATGCTCTCGATGAAAAAGAATCAACGCGTACCAAACTTGAAGATCGATGCATGCATGCAACATGTCTTTATCTGGTGGCGGCAATACATCCAACAAGCGACTAGATAATTTGTGGCCGGCAACGGGGAGATTTTAGCGGCACCAAGCGAAAAAGACTACGAACTAGATAATTTGCGGCGGTAATTTGCTCTACATCGCTCAAAAAAATCACGCATGCACGCACAAGGCTGGAAGTGCTGGCGACATGCATCCCGGCAAAGGGCCAAGAAAAATCCCTTCCTGATGACGACTGCGCGGTTGAGGCAACGCAAAATTCTTATTCTTGCTGTACTACAATTCGTGTTCCTTTGTTGTCGCTTGATTTTTCAGGTACTCTGAAATAGAGGGTCAACAGAGAAGAGCGTTAGTTCCTCCTGAAGAGGCATGTGCAAAATCGCCCGAAGCTGAAGGTTGCAGATTGTCGATCAAGATCTGGGCCAACATTATCTGGCCAGTCAAAATTGTGAAGCAACTCGAAGTTTTAAAGTTTGTTCTCTCGGCGGTGGGTGAAAAAAGATTACGGCCATCGTGACAAAAGGGTTCGGCGACCTGAAGACCCGCACATGCATGGCGACTAGAAGTCCGGCGACCGCGCATGCTTTGGAGTCTGGCGACTAGAAGGTACTGCAGTCATCTTGCGAAGAGCGTCCGCGTCGACTCGGCCACGAGCCAACGCCAGCGCCCCGAGTGTCACCTTCGGCACGGCCACGGGCCAACGTCAGCGCCCCGAGCGTCACCTTCGGCACGGCCACGCGCCAACGACAGCGCCCCGAGCACCACCATCGGCACGGCCACGCGCCAACGCCAACGCCCCAAGCGCCACCTTCGCACGGCCACGAGCAACGCCCGGCGCCGGCGGCAATTTTTCGCACGACCGCGCGCCGCGCTGCGCCGAAGCGCCACCTTTCGCACGCCACGCGCTAGCGCCAATACCCGGCGTCACCCTCGCACGCCCACGAGCCAACACTGCGCCGGCGAAGCGCCCGGCTGCGACCGCAGCGCTAGCGCCGGCGCCGAAGCGCCACTTTTCGCACGCCACGAGCCAGCGCCAGCGCCGGCACAGTGGCAGCCGCGCCCGGCGCCAGCGGCAACGCGCACGCGCCAGCCCTGCGTCAAGCGCCACTTTTCGCACGGCCCGCGCCGCGCCCGGCGCCGAAGCGCCTCGTCGGCATAGCCACGAGCCGCGCCCGGCGCCAAGCGCCACCGGCGACGGCCACGAGCCACGCCTGCGCCACGAGCAAGGACGGCACGATCGCATAAAACAACTAAGTCGCTTTTTACTCAATTATGTCATTATGAATAAATTGTTGACTTTCTTGACTTGCTACTTAGTTGACCCACAACTAAGCAGTAAGTCGGGGGCTACACCTAATAGTGTGCGCATGCGCACATCTTTTTCTGAGTTGTCTTTCTTCTTTTACCTAACGATTGCAAATGAATCCGAGTCACCCAAAACGCGTGCCTGGGAAAAAAAGCCATGAGCCGACTCCCGACGCTCGGGGGCTAGACTAGTCGGGCAGAGTGCTTAAACAAAAGAATTCAAGCCACTCGGATGAATTCAAAATCAATAAGGAAAAGGAGTAAAAAACTCTAAAATTATACATAAATCAGTCGGACACCACATCCGAGTGAATTGTTTTTACATTGCCTAAGTTCTGCATATACATGATTTCAGGGCTTCTAAATTTGGATGCGACGCGTGTGGGCCAACGCTTCAACGATGACATCAGCAACTTTGGCGACAAATGAATTTAAAGGGAGCGGCGCAGAATTTCGCCTTGAGCGGGAAAAGCGTTTTGACTTCTGCATATCGTTTGGGATACGGTATGCCCCCATGATGGGCCACCGGTATGATTTGACGATCGGATATAGTTCAACGTGGAGCTTTATTGAGTCCTTCACGATCTCTTTGCCTACAATGGGCACTTTCACCGAAAGGAAAACCGATGGAAAACTACATCAAGATCTAGAAGCACTTTCGGCGTGAAGCATGACTTCGGTTGATTGCGACGGGGAAAGCGGCAACTCGATCGCAAAGCACTCGGGGCTCTTGTGGAGTATATGGACCCCGGGTATCTGCATGGCAGGCCGTGAGGACCACCCAGGAGGGATGGGCCAAGCCGACTACATGAAGATGGGAATTGTTCAGGAGGCAGGCCGCCATGCGCAACAAGGAAACCCCGAAGATGAAAACCAACCCTGCTTAGGGAGGATACAATTGTAATCCTAACTGCTATCACGTTTAACGGATAAGGAAAGAGATACAATCTCCACCTTGTAACCGATTAGGACTCTCCTTTGTAACCACCCTCCTCCGCTATATAAAGGGGGGTGGGAGAGGAGGAGAGGGGGAGAAGAGACACAACATCATCAGCAAATAAGCTAGCCAATCATAATCCCAGAGCACAGGACTAGGGTATTATCTCCACCGAGAGAGCCCGAACCTGTATACATCGTATGTCTTGTGCTACCATCGAGTTCCCGATCCAGCGCTTAGCCCCCTTTTAATTATTGTCGGTAACAAACCTCGACAGTAACCATCGAGTAAACGCACATCTTGGAATCTGGGATAAACTCCCGCGAGCGGGAGTTGAATCCTTGCCCCTAAGCTCGAGGTCGTGCGGGAGTTGCGCAGCCTAGGTTGTGGTCGGAGACTTTGCGGCTCAACCCCGAGCTAGAGGCCCTGTTGACTATGTGTTGACTTGTCAGAGATTTCTTAGTCCCCCACGGCTAGCCCCTGAGGCTCAAGGTCGTGTCAGGCACTTGGGACAACCTCGAGCCTCACGATATGGACAAAGGGGACGGTCTTCTGGTCGCCTTGAGCTCAAGGTCGAGATCAGGCGGAGACCAACGAAAAGGTTCCAGCATCGCTACACCTGGCACCCCTTGGACTTCGGAATCTTGGTACAGACATGATCGAGCGGCGAAACTGCCTGTAACACCTCAATCCCACCGTTCAATCCTCAATTACACCTGCCGAATCGCCACCAGCACTCCTTTTGAGATGCCTTAGTCTTCAACCGGCAGTGAATGAAGCTTATAAAACCCGAGCTAGCAGCGACTTTGAAAAGACTCTCGGCCTTCCTGCAATCTTCACGTCCCAACCCTCTGCTCAAGTCATCTCTTCTTCCTCTGACAAAACTCAAATGACCGCCATGGCCAAGCTCGAAAAGAGTTCCTTATCAATGACGAGAATGAAGGAGCTCGAAAACACAGGGTTCTTTGGATCAATGACGAAATTTCTTCGCGGGCGGAGAGACCGAGCCGCATGACCACATGACGACGAAGCTTATCGACCACCGAGCATTACATGCTCTTGACTTCGGGCCTTGAGAGAACAACTTCATGGCGGCAGTTCTCGCCCAATGCGAGATCGAACTTATTAATCTGGTGCCAAATTCTGTCCTCCTCCTTTCCATCTTCTCCCATATGTGCGAGGGGTTCCTTGGGATCCTTCCCACCCCCTCTCTTTTTTTCTGCTTCTTTTCCTTGTTTCTCACCGGGAAGGACCCCGTGGTTGGATGCTTCTACTTCTAGCTACAAGCAGGACTCCCCTGGTCCTTCCCCCAAATCCGTGCTCGGGACTCCCTAGGTCTGTGGACCGAGCGGTAGCTCTACCTGAAGAGGGGCGACGACGGCGCGCTGGCGTACAACGAAACTCCCATCATCGGCAAGACGCAAACCCCGGAGGCGGACGACCTGGAGCTCGACCAAGAGGTCATCGCCGTCATCCATATCTGTGCTACGCGCAGTCTCACCAGGCAGGCCATTGCCAATGACTTCTTGCGGGGCCAGGTGTTCCCTCTGCGAAAGAGGGTGCACCCGTTCTTCGAGATCAAAGGCCGCGACGACCTCACTCGGGGGGGGTACATTTGGTAATTCTTCATGTTCCGACGCTCGCTTGAGCTCGATCTTTGGACTTCTCTTACGACTTTGTCTTTCCAGCAGTGTCGAAGGAACCCTAGATCGCAGCTAGGATGATCGAGATGTTCGGGAAGGCAGCGCACGACTACACCATGGAAGACCCTGTCCCGAAGAACGTGCTGCGCTGGAGCGCCAAGGTAAGTCAATTCGGGTCAAGTCTCAGCTTGTGTATGCTCAGGGCTTCCCCTAACCTTTAGATGTGCTCGCAGGACAACCAAGAGTTGTTTTAGACGGCGAAGAGGATGCTACCGCTGCCTGGGGCGAGCAAGGGAAAGAAGGCGGGCAAGAGGCCACTCTCGGACGGAGTAGGCGGTAGGGATTTAAAGAAACAACACCTTGAATGGGGCGACCGCGCAATGGTAAGTTTTCCCATGGTCGAGCCCCCAAGCTTTTGTTCATGCCTCTTCGTTCTCTGATGTATCTTTCTTCTTGCAGCAGCAAAGAGCTGCAGCCGCCGCCAGGACTTTGAGTTCTCAGATGACCCAAGGGTCCCGACCACAGGGCCCTATGCCCTTTACGACGGAAGACTTGGAGCCACCGCGGGCTCCGAGGTCTCTAGCTCGAGGCACCCGAAGGAGGGATGCCTCTTCACCCTCGGGGCGCCGAGGTCCTCGCCATCCCCCTATGAAGCGGAGGCTATTGACTCAGGTACACCATCATCTCTTCAATTGCACGGTTTCCCTTCGGCCTTTAGCTTAGTAGTTTTTCCTTATCGCAGACTCTTAGCGCTCGAGCTCAACCCTTGCCTGTCCTGACCATGACTGTTGTCCAGGGTGAGTCCGAGTCCGAGGAGGAGGAAGAAGCCTCCTACGAGCTGGTGCCCCGCCGGCATGCAGGCTAGAATCGCGCCCCCACGGGCCCACAAATTTGGGTCGCAGCCGGCGAGTCTGAGCAAGGGCTTGACGACCCGGTCGAGGACGGGAGTTCGCCCACGGCCGACGAAGACGACACCGATGATGCCGTGGCCTCCGAAGACGACGCTAGCCCGGCCCAAGCCGCCGCAGAGGACGACACTCAAGACGCTTTGGCTACTGCAACCGAGGCTACCCAAGCCATGCCTACCGTGATCGTCCCGACCATCGCGGTCAAGGTGAACCCGGTCGTCGAGGTCGACCGTGCTTTGGCTGGGGCCAACGTGGAAAATCGTACCAAAGACCGGACCAAGACCCCCGCGGGAGAGGAAGCGGGAGGTGCTCCAACCATGGAGGTCAAGGCCGATCCGGTTGTCGGAACCGAGCTCGGGGGCAGGTCGAGCCCCTGGGGAAAGAAGCCCGAGACGAGGTCGCCACCGGCGGAGTGCTTGAAGATCCTCGCCCAGGCAATCCGGCAGCAGTAGAGGGTAGCACCGCGCCCGGGACATCAGGCAGCAGGCCCGTTGAACCTCACCGTGCGTACTTCGAGGGCCGGCTTAGCTAGGTACGAAGCTTCCTCCTGCTCTTGTTGAATCTTAGTTCGAGTCTTTTTTGACAAAGACTATGTTTCTTGCGAATTCCACAGGGCATCGAACTCGTCGCCCAAGGGCTGCAAGGTCTTCAGACGCATTCCGATGCACTGAAGATCTTTCTCGACTTGGTGGAGGAGCGATAGAAGCAGTGGTTTAGGCTCATAGAGACCTTGACGATTGAGCAAGAGGAGGCCGGGCGCAAGGCGACAGCCCACTCTGCTGAGTTTGCCGCCCTCCGCCAGACGTTAAAGACGCTCGAGGCCACCCATGCATCCGAACTCAACCAGGCCATCAACACCGAACGCGACCATGCACACAAGGCTGTGGAGGAGGAGCACGCGCGGTCGGCAAGAGCACTCAAAGCCGAGTGAGCCATGGTGGAGGAGATGATGAAGGCAGCCGCGTACCAAGCGGCCGTCCCGATAAAGGCCTCCACCGAGCTCGAGGCTAAAGTCACCGAGCTAGAGGAGAAGTTGGGGCGGGCAACCAAGACGGCGAAGAGCACCCTGACCCAACTCTAGGACGAACAAAGCCGTGTCGCCGACACCGTAGCTGAGGCCCTTCGTCTCCAAGGCGAGCTGTCGGCCTTAAGGGCTAAGGTCACCGAGCTTGAGCAAGAAAAACTTGCCCACGACATGGCCGACTTGTAGTTAGTGTTAGACCTGGCAGCTTGTAAATAGAAGGTAGTAGGATAAAGATTAATGAAACAAAGTCATTTTGACGAAATGAGCTTGCGTCTCTGTTTGTTCCCTTAAATTTTGTTGTGTACTTAGCCTTTTTCTGAGGTAGTGTATCCTCGTCCAACCCTCGTTGGGACCAACGTCGAGCGACGCCGGCCTTGGGCGCAAGTTTAGAAACCTGCAAAAGCCACGACCTGCAAGGTCGAGAAAAGATCCACAGGGGGAACTGCTAAGCACACCACAGGCATATGAAAAGAGATTTAGCCTTGAAAGTCCTAAGGTTGTTTTTAGATTAGATTCTCGAATCACGACCTCGATTCATGCTTGTTCAACAGTTCCAAATGTGGAGGTAGTTCGAACCCTGGCACAGGGGGAGCTGGGATGAGAAGAGATTCGGCTTATAGGTAGCTCGACCCGTGGGGCTGAATTTTAAGCTCGCAACACATGAGTCAAGGTCTAAAGCACTTATGCGCAGGTCGAATTCACAAAGAATGTCAGATTCGAATTCAGCACGAAACATGGAAGAAAGAAAGAAAGAGAGAAAACAGATACCAACATAGCCAATGAACAATAAACTTTATTGAAGTTCGAGATAAAGGCGTTACACATAAAATTTATGAAGTTGATTAATGTTCCACGAGCTCAAGAGCTCTCAACCAATAGGCATCGCTAGCCGGTAAGCCCCCGTGCGATCTGTTGAAACAACTCTATAGGGGCCCTCCCACCGCGGGGATAACATGCTGGTGTTGGACGAGCCCTGAATTTGTCTTAGGGCTAGGTCCCCAACAAGGAGCTCCCTAGGTCGTACCGATCGAGACGCATGTCTGCGAAGAGCTTGTAGGTAATGCGCTGATCGTAGCAATGCATGGCATCTTACTTCTTCTGCCAGGGTAAGGTCAAGGGACCGTTCTTGCTCGAAGTCGACCTGGTTGACCAAGCTGAACCTAGCAGAGCCCAGCATGACCTCTAGAGGCAGGACGGCTTCAGTACTGAATACAAGCCGGAAGGTTGTGGACCCTGTTGCTCGGCTGACTGTGGTACGAATAAATCATAAGACGGTGGAAAGTTTGTCCACCTTGGTCTTACCATGTCGTTCGAGCTCATCTGATACTCGTTTCTTGATGCCTTGAACGATCTGCCTGTTGGCGCGTTTTACTGCTCCATTGCTTTGCGGATGGCTTACCGAAGCATAACATACTTTAGTGCCAATATCTTCACAATATTCCTGGAACAGTTCACTGGTAAACTGTGTTCCATTGTCAGTAATAATCCTACATAGAACTCCATGCCTGGTGACCACGAACAAGCGGAAAAACATGACAGCCACACGAGCCGTGATGGTCGAAACGGGTTTGGCCTCGATCCACTTGATGAAGGTATCAATGGCGATGTACAAGAACTTCTTCCCGCCGACTACTTGAGGGAAGGGGCCGAGGATGTCTAGCCCCTAGGTCGAGAAGGGCCAAGCGAGCGGGATGGTCTGGAGTGCATAGGCAGGTTGGAGCGACTTTCGCGACATGGAATTGGTAGGCTCGACAGGCGCGGACGATGTCGCGAGCATCCTGAAGTGCCGTTGGCCAATAGAACCCCATACGGAAGGCCTTTCCGACCATTGTCCTAAAAGAAGAATGCGCTCTACAGAGACCTGAGTGGAGGTCGTTTAATAGGTACTTACCCTCCTTCGTGGTGATACATTTTGTCAGGACTCCAGAAACATTCTGATGATAAAGTTTATCGTCCACGAGCTTGTATGAACTTGCCCGACGCTTGATCCTGCTCCTCTTAGCGAGGTAGAGCGGAAGTTCTCCTCGAGCTAGAAAGTTGTGGATTGGTTCAGCCCATGAGAGAATACCTTCAATGAGGACGACCGAGACCTCCTGGTCGGAAATTGAAGGTGTCGCCAAGGTCTCCAGGATAACGTCTGGAGGGATTTCATCGTTGGACGACCCGAGCTTCGAGATGAAATTGGTGCTGGAGTTGTCCTTCCTAGGCACGTGCTTGATTTCTAGGTTTTGGAACCACTTCTCCATCTTAAACACTTCAACGAGGTATTTGGTCATAAAATCCTCTGAGCATTGATAGCCTTTGTTGAATTGGTTGATAACGAGCTGGGAGTCGCCCTTGACGATCAACCGGCGCACACCCAACGCCTTACAAGCCGATGTCCTGCCAGGAGAGCTTCGTATTCTACTACATTATTGGTTGCCGGAAATCCGAAACGAACCACATGCCTCAGCTTATCGCCCCGCGGGGTGAGAATAAGGATTCCAGCCCCCGAGCGCTTGAAAGATCTAGAGCCATCAAAATAAATGACCAAGGGTTTCTCCTACTCGACCCCGAGCTCAGGAGCCAGCTGTAATGTCTGTTTGACCGCGAAGTTGGCAAGCACCTGCAACTTGATGGCCGTGCGCACCACAAACTGGACGTCAAACACGGCCAGCTCCATGGCCCACTTGGCGATGCGACCTCCAGCCTCTGAATTCCTTAGGATCTCCCCGAGCGGGAAGTTGTTTGGGACGACCACGGAGTGAGCTTGGAAATAATGTCAGAGCTTGCGCGAAGCCATGAGGAGGGCGTACAACAATTTTTGAACCTGAGGGTAGTGCTCCTTTGGACCATGAAGAACTTTGCTTGTGGTCGACGCACATCCGCCACTTCCCGCCTTTCTTCTGCATGATGATCGGGTTGGCCAACCTTTCGGAGTAATCGATCTCACGAATGAAGCCGGCCTTTAGAAGTTTGTCAAAGTTCTCCCTGATTATAGCAACCTTCTCGGGAGAGAAACGATACAACTTCTGGCGTACGGGCCGACAGTCGGGCCGCACTGGCAGTCTGTGCTCGACCACCTCCCTCGGGACACCTGGCATGTCTGCCGGTTCCCAAGCGAATATGTTCTTGTTAGCGCGGAGGAAGGTGACGAGCTCGAGTTCCTATTTGGAACTCAGCTTGGCCGAGACGTGAATACACCTGGTCAAGTCGCCTTTTTCGAGCGGCACAGCCTTCGTCGCCCCGCTAGGCTGGATCTCTACAACCTTCAAGGGGAGGAGGCTACCCCTCCACCCCTATTTATACTACTCTTGGACCACCTACCACCCTTGATTGTAGCCCTCAACCCTAGAGAACTCATCTAAAGACTAGAATTTGCTCACTCACACAGCCATGCAAGGGCTAACCCAAAATCCATATCGCAAAGGGTTTTCTTGCAAGATTTTCAAAGCATACTACCTAGATCCGCTCTGGTGATCTCCCAACTGGCTGGACCTTCGATGCTCCTCACCTAATCCCAGTCATTCTCTACCTCACCATGGCCTAGCACTGTCGCCCTGCAACCATCAAAGACAATGAAAAACCTTTCACATAGCAAAGCCCACAAAGATATTCAATGATTATCCCAAAATCATTAATCAATCATAATTTCACTCAAATGTCCGGTACTACCACCCCTAGGCCGGTAGCACTAGGCAAAGCAACTAACACTCAAATTACTTCAAATCGAAAATCCAATTCAAATCAAACCAAGCTCAAATCCAGTCAATTACTCAACATAAACATGGATAGACCTCCACATGATCTTTCACGGCTCGACATCTCCGTCGTTTTTTGCTTAGTTGACCTCCCCGAAATGGCCAGCCAAGCCTCTCTCTGCTCTCTGTTTCTGAAATGTTCCTTGTGTATGTTTGGATGTGTCACTGAAATGCTCCTTTTGTAAATCATTTGCTTGATTCTATCACTTTGCAAACTGTTTGAAGTTAAACAAGTGGCATCCAAAGATTTGAATCTCTGAGCTGATTAGCAGTAGCAATTGAACTGCGAAAATATCTGCGAGCAAGCTAGCTTGTCAAAGGCCGTCAGCATTGTCGATGTGATTCTTGACACCTTATGGACGATGGAGTCATAAGGAACTTTAATATACTGCTACATGTATGTCACTTAATGTCGTGCCCCGAATTTTTCAGATTCGGACACTCTGTGTATTTCTGTACTAGTCCAGGATCACGCTAGTACACACAGGAATAACAAGTTGAAGTACCACAATCAAACGCAGCGGAATTAGTAATAAGTACTCCAAACATGAAAAGTAACGAGTTACACGGCCTTATGGCCACCTTACAATAATACGCCTCGCAGGTTGTTAAATATCAGAGTAGCACAAGTTTATCAGCGGAAACAAAAGTAAAGCAATGAACCATTCATGACCACAGGCAACTGAGTGCGGCTCAATCCCTAATTCTCCTGGCCTTCATCGAACTCCTCTTCCCATGCTGGCACAGCTTCTTCTTCTGAGGTTTTTGTCGATGCAAGGGTGAGTATACAACATACTCAACAAGTCATGCACAATGCAGTCCTATTACTACATGCATGGCTTATTCCAATGGAAAGACTTAAATGGTTATTTTGCATAAACAACATTTCCCTTATAACAGGTAATCCTAATAGTTTAAAAGGCGGTAAAACCAATATTATTACTAATTAATTTCTCAATTCTTTTCCAAGAGTTTGGCACACAGCCCTAGTTTCATTCATCAGCTTTTGGCACACAGCCACCCATTCCACATTTTTATTTTATGAAAATCTAACCCTTGACTGTAATCACCGAGCAAAGTCCAATACCGCGGACACGGCTATTCGAATAGATTGACACAGACACTCTGCAGAGGCTGTACACTTTACCCACAGGATACAGTCACTCACCACACAGGTGATTGATTGCAACAAAGTCTTTGGAGACTAACACTTAGCCGATGATCCTCTCAATCTCGCCTTTCTAACACTTCCTCACACAGAGCCAAAGTTTAGAACAAAGAATCAATTAGATGGGTACCAAGCCGCAAAGACAGTACGCTCCCCATCTGTTACATTTTCGTAATGCTTGTCCCGAGGTATCAAAGGAAAGATATCAGAGACCTACTAAACTAGGTCCGTCCCATTCCGGACAAGTGGTTGTATGAGAAACTCAGATCAAAGGCTCGCAAGGTAAAGTCCTTAACTGTCCGGGCAAGACATCCATTTCATACTTCCTGGCACACAGCCTTCACAATCTTTCACACATCCCGTTGCCACACAGGCCCACCCGGCACGAAGCCTTCTTGCCACTTGCCCCGGTCCAAAACATTTCCCACCCCGGGTTTGCATTTATGCAACACATGCCAATATCCACTTCATTGCACGAGTAGGACCACTCAGGCCGCTACCCTCAATTCCATTTCATGACATCATCTCATTATTCCAAAATGCGTTCCATACTTGTTTAGTCAGTATTGATTTGCTAAATGGAAGACATTCAACGCATACAAGTAGGCTAAGTGACTAATCACGGTCTAGCCTCTCGTGTTGGCATTAATATAGCAACCAACATAATTTAACATTCTAGGGTGACAAGGTGTTTAGGGTATACAAAGATGATAACAAGGTGGCATAATCAAAATGTTATTTTTAGCTACCTTTCCCAACATAAGTAATTTCATTTTTAACTAACATAGCATGCATAAATTGAATCGAAGTACATTTTAAAATCTAGGGGCAATATGGTCAAAGCATGACTTGCCTTCAAATAGCAGTGGGTTCTGGTCTGAGCTCTGCGACGGGTCTTCTAGTTCTCCCTCGGCGACTTCTGGCAACTCGGAGTCTACGCGCACACAAGCGAGCATACAATAAACACTCAATACAGACAGCAATATCATCACTAAAAATAAAATAAAAATCACCATTAAATAGCTCACATTTTTACAAATTTTTGGGCACTGGAATCACTCGATTCCGAGTTAAAACGCAAAAGTTATAGCCTTTACAAGTTTCTGAAATTCAAATAAAGAAATAACCGAATTAAATGATTTATTTTTCTACTGAAAATCCGGATTAATTCCCCCTCGGCGACACGTGTCCGCACAGGAATGAGCCACGTCGCTCTCGGCCACTGACATGTGGGCCCGGATGACGTCATGCTGACGTCAACCCCCACGGTGGTCATCCCACTGACAGGTGGGCCTCTTGCACAGTGCACTGACAAACCGAAAGCTGACACGCGGCGAGGAAGCATCAACCCACGCGGCGCATTTATACCCGGCCGTTGGATTCAAATCCAACGGTCGGTCGCTACCCGAGCGTTGCGCTGCTACCAAGCCTACATGGCGCAATAGCGACGGTCGGATTGAAGATCTACGGCTGCGGTTACCCGCACGGTTTACTCTTCACAAGCCTACGCGGCACAATCTTAGCCGGACATCACAGATCCGATGGCTATTAACTACACCTCTGCGGAAGAACGTGGATGACTCAGAACCGCACGATAACCATCTAACGGCCATTTTCAAAGCTTCATCTTCCGTTACGTGGCGCTACAGAGGCGGTTGGATGAAGATCCAATGGTGATTATCTACCGGGATCGGTTCAGCCCGATTTAAGAAGAGAACACGTGGCCTCACCTTGAGCGTGCGATGCGAATCCGTCGGCGGCGGTGAGTTGCGAAACTTGACGAAGGGGCGGCGGTGCTTGTCGCCGGACGTGGAGAAGAAGGAGGCGTGGGCGATTCCGGACCTCTCCGTCGTGAAGAAGTAACCAAACGGGTGCGCCTTGGCTCGGTGAACTCGGTGAGGGTCTCGGCGACGGCGGAGAGCGGCGGACGGCAGCGAGACGTGATGAAAACCGAGGCGGAGGAGTGTAGCTACTACGGCGAGCACTAGCGCACGCTACGGGTGATGGCAAGGCACGAGAGAAGTGGCAAATGGAGCGGAGTGGAGTGCTGAGCACGGAGGTCTACTTCACCCGCTCGGACACGCCTCGAAACGTGCGCAAATCCTGACGGAATCCTCGGCGGCCAACAGTAGCCGGCGGTGCGGCAGAGCGCGCCCTCCCGAGACTGCCGGGTCCCATCGCACCGCACGATCGCAAATCAACGGCCCACGTTCGAGCGAAACGGTATTCGGCGCAACCGTCCGATCGGAATCCGACGGCCCCGAGCTAATAACGCTTCGGTGAACGGAGCCACGCGTCGCCATCCCAACGGCTTGACGTCAGGATCCAATGGCTCAAGCGCCAAGGACGACGCGGCTCGACTGCGACCGTCCGATCAAGATCGAACGAACCGGAGCGGCGGCGCTTAGGGTTTCGATGGCGCGGCACAGTGTTGGGCTCGGCCCAATACTGTAGCTAGCCTTAATCCGGGTTTTAACAATAAAAATAAATCCAATAATTCAAAGTAATTATTTAAGGCACCAAAAATACCCGAAAAATTCTAGAAAATATTTCAGAACATTTTGAGCCTAAATAAAATATTGTTATTAATTTTTGATAAATACCTTTTCTGATATTAATTAATCAAGAGAAGGATATTTCAAATAAATTTTTAATTAAATCCAATAAATTCCCAAAAATTCAGATAAATTCAATTAAATGCAATTAAAGGTTGATTAAGTCACAAAAATTTTAAGAACTCCAAAAATTAAATGTGGGCAAATTTCGGGACGTTACACTTAATTGCCATGTTGCAATTCTTATGCATATCATTGCATTTTTTTGTAAAGAAAAAGAATGGAGAACATGTTCTCAAATCATAAACAAAAAAGGTCAACTCAAGCTGCATGCTCGCGTCGTCATATATAAGATTCCCAGCCTGATTAACAAAGTTCAGTTAAAAGCCAAAAAATTTACTCCACATACTGCATCAACCTAGTTTGTTCGTGATTATAAACATATTTTACAGCTACATCCAATAAAAAATATACAGCTAATACCTATATACTACCAACTTCGGATTGTGTACGAGTGTAAGAATGAGATTTTTTTTATTAGAAATATAATAAGTGTAGCGTGGGGGGCCAAATGGCCATGAATGTTATTTCGGGAAACTAAAGCAAAGTAAATTAGTCACTATGGTGGTCTACCACTGAACCATGCTATTACTGGTTTCCACCCAATGTTGTCACACACACAAAAAAAATATAGCCCACTAAAGCAAAGTAAATTAGTCATTGTGGTGGTCTCCTCAGTAGTAAGGGCTTGTTTGGGTTGGAACACATGAACTCTGTAATAGTTTTACAGGAAATAGAGTTTTACTCCTATTGCTTTTCCTCCATTTGGAACGAATGAGGGTGTAATTTCTCAAAAAAAGAGGGTGTAAATTAAAGGGGCCTAGATTAAACTGAAGGGCCAATATGACATTGTTGAGAAGCAATGTAATGAGTCACCTCATGTTTTAGCTAAGTTGACTGAATCTTGTGCTAGTTTGGTTTGTTTGAATAGGCTGTTAGACAAAATCTGCGTTTGTAATGAAAATTCTAATTAAAACATATGCTTTGTGTTTCATATCAAAAAAATAGTCTGTATGTATGGATATGACATGACATAACTATGGATAATACATTTCCCAAGAAAAAGAATTAAGGGAGTAATGGCAATATTATACCGGTAATGAATGCAAGAAAAGATTGTTATTGCATACATATTATGAAACATCACAAAATCGTATACTTACCAAATAAGAAAAGACATCATTATGCAAAAAAAATTAAATGTATCACCAGTGTATGTGTATATGTGTACATGTTCTTGAAAATTTTCTGGAGCATGCAGATTCAAATTTTTCTGGAGCATGCAGATTCAAAAAATGATGTATATGTGTACATGTTCTTGAAATATGTATACGTGTCTTTTAAATATTTGTATGTATCCTTGAAAGATGTATGTGTATAAAGATCAGAAAAATATATATGTGCATATATATGTTCTTTAAAGTTGTGTATGTGTCTTTCAAATATGTGTATTAATTTTATTTGTTTGAATTGATAAGCTCGACATCACGATCAGAAGATTAGTACAGCCAGCAACGTGGCTATACATCACGATCAGAAGATTAGTACAGCCAGCAACGTGGCTATACTTACTCATATGTTTTTACGTCTATGTTCATTCGTTATGTCTATCTTCATTTCCTTGTTATGTCTTTCTTTGTTAACATTATATGTGTATTTGTGTATATGTTTTCAAAAGATGCATACGTGTCTTTCAAATATAACTTTGTTAATTTGAAATTTCCAATAAACTTGCTAGGAATGGCCATTAGCAATAGAATAGCCAAATTCAAATTTTTGTTTTCAAATATTACTAATTGCAAAGAGTAGTCATTGCTATTATTTCCTCTTTCTTAAGATCTTATTCTTACCTTTACTCTCATTTTGATTTGTAAGCAATTCCTCTTCCCTTAAAAGTAATTCTCATCTATAGTTCATCTTTGCTATTCTCTTCAAAAGCTATCAAGATATGTCGCTGAAATTCATCGTGTTCAACAAATGAAGACTACAACGTCTACACCGACAATCTCAAGGATGCAAACAACATTCCATCCACCCCGACATGGCGGAGGCAATTCATAAAGATTCGGCGTCACCCAACAGTAAAGTACAAAAGATTAGATTAAGTTTCCCTTTAAGATAGGAATCCTTACGCGTAGCAATATTATTCTACTTTAGCTATATGAAGCATTCTTATGTGGTGTTCATGCCTTTTTATTTTGGATTTTGTCTTTCTTATCTGGACGATTTACGTACAAACCTAAACTTTAGGTTAAAGTTTTGTGATAAATTACCCTTATATATATAAATCTAAGAAACCCTAACACATAGGTTAGAAGAAAATTTCATAAGGATTTTCTCTTCTTTATGAAAAATTTCAAGATTTTCTCTTCTTTCTGAAAAATTTCCCTCAAGCTTATCTTTCCTTTCTATAGAATTTCTTACCTACATATCCTTTTAAAATATTTAGCCCTCCTCAAAAGAATCTAGCTTCATCAAGATGAATAATCACAACCTCCATCGCCAATTCTAGCTATACTTAAACATAACCTTTAGAAGATACTTTGCGCAATATGAAGGATACCCCTGATATGTCATATTTTGAGCTTATCTCTTTCAAAGCACTAGAAAATTTATTGCTCAAGTCTACACTCCTTCACGATCTACTATTAAAGAGAAGAATGTTTCTTTAAAAGATACTTCTCTTCTGTCAATGCTTCCATGAACGAGGCCGCCTACATGGCAATCCTTCGCCTTTGCCACATTTTTCCTAACCATGGCATCATGTATCGCTCTTTTCCTTTGCACTCGCCTTACAAGGAAAATTCTTATCAAGATCCTACCGAAATTCAAAATGAAACCCTTCATAGCTTCGTAGGATTAGTGAATACCTTGAACAAACACTACCATCAGAGTGGCACAACAGAATCGTAGTAGGCTGTCCCAATCTTCATTTGCTAAATACCCTACTCCAGCAACACTTACACCCGCTACCAGACAATCTTGGCAAGTTTGGATAATAGACGTTAGTAGCCACCCTCGCCTCAACTCCTATATAATAAAATAAAAAGTGTGTTATCTTTTGATTAACTAAAATTTTTGTCTGTATTGTTATTACAGGAAACTCTCGTAATGCTTAACCAATAGGTTAAAGAATTATGACGAAATGACCCAAAACAATATAGGAACCTATAGTTATAAAAGCCTTTATAAAAATGATGATATCGCAGAACATGAACTTTCAAAAGACATTAGATGTGGAACAAATATGATTATGATAACTCTTTACCTATCATTGTAATCTCTTTATTATCTAAATTATCATTCTGACCTCTTTCCTTTAAAAATAATTATAGATGGACAATCAGACAAACTAGACTAATATTATAAAAGAATTGATTATAAGCCTTGAGCATGGAAACTTTGCACTTTCTATGACAACAAAGTAAACCCATATAAACCAAGAAATTGGATATAAAATCATAGCCATGTCAGCACTCAATTGGAAGGTCAAGTTCTACATCACTATGCGAAGCGTCATGACAATACCAGATTCAACACTATTCAAGAAACTGGATGCAAGATTTTTCGCTAAGTATGCAAAATTCATAGCATTGATATAAATGCCCATGTTCATGCATACAAAGCTCGCACGAGACTTCGAGATCCTTCCTTAGCAACTGGACCAAGACACCGACAAAACAAGCAATCGTCAGAAGTACTTATAACATTTCCGGTCAGCTATTGCAAGGAAATTCTCCACCGCCATCTCTACCGATCCGTCATGAAGGGTCATGTATAACAATTTTGAGCTAGAAGAAACATAATCCCATATACATAATTTGAATGGGAACCTTAAATTAAAATGGAAGCTTTTCCAAATCAAAATAATATTTAGTTAGCTTATAACTTCATGTATCCTTAAAATATGCAAACTTAAATTATATTGTAGCATCGCAGTTTCTTTTCAAGTGTTGTGAGCTCAGTTCGGAGTGTGGTCGGCCTTTTTGAGAATCTGCAGGGTTGAAAATTTACCTGCGTCGGTGTAATTTTTTTCCCCCACCAACTCCCTCTCTTTTTCCTCTCGCCCAAAGTGGCTGCCATCTTTTCTCCTCCTTGGCCAAACCGTGCACTTCTCCCTCCCCATTCATTTCTTCTCCCACCTTGGAGACTCCTCCCCTCATTTGGGCAGCAGCCTCAAGCCCTCCATGGCGCCACAAGCTTCCCCATGGCACCTCCCAAGCTGCTGCTCCTCCTCCATTGGTGCCCAAGCTGCTGCTCCTCCACTCCAAGCCGAAGCCCCCAACCGAGCAGCTCCTCCTCCTTCTTTCCTTTGGTTTTTGGAGGTGAGGTTTTCTTCAATCTTGAGTTCCTTGTTGTTCTAATGGAGTTTTCCTAGCATATTTGGGTCCTAGGGTTCCTAGATGTGAAACTTTTGGAGGGAGACTAACGCTAGAATGGAGGGAACCCTGTGCTGTTTTCGAGCAGATTCGTCAGCCGTTTTGTAGCATTAATTTGGGCAAGCTAAAATCATTTCCTGAGTATTTAGCTATAGAGAAAGATGTAGATCGTCGAATCCACTATAATTTGAGTACAAGAGCACTAAAATCAGATCAGCCAATTGAAAGTTATGGTATTTTTTGTGTTGACTATCCAGATTAGGTTGTGGATTGCACCCAAAATGTTTAACTGAAGATTAGATATAACTAAAGGCCGAATTAGGATTTTTGGGTTGCCTAGATAAATGTAGGAAATTTCCTATAGATTTAGAAAGTGTATTTGTTTCCTTGATTTGAATTTAGGAATCAAAAGTTATGGCATGTTGAAGTTGCTGTCCAGAACTGAGATTCTTGCTGAAAGTTCAGAGTTGGCCTGAAGTTCAGAGGGTAGTTTGAGGACTTTACTTTCAGGTGTTGAGCAAATGGCTATGGGGTAACTATAGGTTATCTTCTTGTGGTCATTTGAAGCCCAAGAATGCAAATTTTTACTTTACCAATTAAAAGTTATGTTCATTTTAGTACTTGCTGTTCAGAACTACTGTTATTGTATATAACCTTTGTTCATCTCTAATCTGGGAGCTAGTAATGCATCTTCTGAAGAAATGGCTATGATATAGTTGTAGATTACCCTCTTGTGATTAATTAGAAATTGAATTCACTCAATTTGGTTCAACCATTAAAAAGTTATGCAAGTTTTACCTTTTGCTGTCCAAATTGTGAGTAGTAGCAGATTCAATTTTGTTCTGTGATTTAGGAGAAGTTAGAGGCCGAGTTGGAATTTGCAATTGCCTAGAGATAGATAGAAAATTTTATATAGATACTTAAAATGTCTTCATTTGCTCAATTTAAAGTTATATAGCAGTAGTTATGCTATGGTGAATTGGGCTATCCAAACTAGTTTTGTATGAATTCAGAGTTTTGGGGCAAATTTGATTTAGGAAGAGTGAAAGTGTTGTTTGTTGTTGTTTGTTGACTCTAGAATATGTGAATTTGAGTGTGCAATTGTATTTCCAGGTGAAGTAGTTTCAGGAGTGGTTTCTTTTTCCCGCCACTCCATTCCTCTTAGTAGAAGGCAAGTGTATCAATTAGAAGGATATTATAATGTTGATTGGTTGCATGTGCATATGAATATGATATGATGAGCTACCATGCGTATTTCTTGAATTTGCTTACACTAGTAAGAACGGTAATTCTTGGATGGATGAATTGACTGATGTTTATGAAATTGGGCATGACTCTGCAAGTATTGAAAATGAATGAAGTTGCACATGCATTCATGTTAATTGCATACGTGCATTCATAATGGAAGAGGTGATCCATTCTGATGCGGGCCTCTGTGTTCACACGTAGTGAACACGAAAGTCCTACCCCGTAGTCGCATTCATCGAAGTGAACGGGAGCGAGATAGTAAGATTAGGCACCTTTCACGGGATGTGTAACATTCTCAATTTCGGTCTTTTACCTAAAGTTAATTTAAATTAATTAAATTCAAAATTTAGATTTTTTTTCCTTGGTGTTCTAATTAACCTGGCATCCATATCCTTCCAAAATTAGAGTTCAATCCTTCACCGTCCGAAACGTCAAAATTTCAAATTCCGGTCCTTATTCGAAATTTCGTCCAGTTCCAAAATGCTCCCAAAAATCTCAAAACCTATCGCAGTAGGTTCCAAATATTCTAAAATGATTTGAAAATTGTTCCAAGATGTTTAGAATCTCTGTGGTATTTTATCTCTCGCGCTTTTGTCAAATCTATTTTATTTCATTCCCAATAATCTAAATTCCAAAATTCATCCAAAATTAGTAAAACCAATTTTATTGGGTTCCACTCTATTCTTTAGGATTTTTAGGATCTTTTTCGGTATTTTTGGACCTTGTTTTCTATTTTATCTCGCGCGCTCTAAAATTGGCACTATTCATCATCTTCAACCTTCAGTCAGCGCCATGAACAGATTTTCCATGTTTTAGCTCCAACTTCAAATCCGCATATTTTCCTCCATGATTGTCCGAATCAAATGAAATCTGAAGCATTGCGACGGCGTCATAATGGAGATCAAATTCCCTTCCGGTACCCATCTTTAATCCACGCGAAACGGCCGCAATTGATCGTTAATGACCAATTATTGCTCGGCCATTATCTCGGGCGTTTCTTCACCTCTCCGGACGTACGAGTACTCAAAAGTTTTGTCTTGCCGTCCTCTATACCGTGCTCACCTTACCCCATTGATCCAGTGTCGTTTCCCATCCCAAAACTCAAAAACCCGACGCCGGCGTTCTCTAAAGACACCGGCGAGCTATCTTTTGCTCCGGTGAGTTTCCGGGCAAACCAACCGCGTCACTTTGTGCTCCTTGCTTTCGTGATCACACCATTCAATCGGATTTGATTTTCGTTGCAGATTGACTCCGAATTTCGAGTTTGTTAGTCGGGTTGTTCGTCACTTCCGGCGTCGATTGCGGGCTCTCTGGTCGTCTTCTGCAAATTCCGGCACCACCGTTGGATTCGCGTCGTCGAGATTTTTCTAGTGCTCACTTTCCCCAACCTCTCCATCCTTTTCCTCTCGTACGCAAATATCACCTATAGCCCTGCTGTCTCTGTCCGAAACAGCCATGTGAGTACTGTAGCACCAAGTGGTTACTGTAGCGCCGAGTGGTACTGTAGCCCGAGTGCTGTCCGTCATTTCCGTCGAAACTTCAAAAATCCGGTTCTTTCTCATACGAACTCGGATTGAGCCGATTCAAATTTGTAAATTTTTGTAAAATCAAGATCTATCTTCCAGAACTATTTATTTTTAGTTTTGAGTTTGTTTGTGTCTTTGTATTGTATTTATTTGGTTTCATTGCTTTTTTTTCTGGTAGACGCGAACCCCGAAGGAGTGAACGTTGACTTTGAAGACCAAGATTCAACGCTTGATCAGCAAGGCAAGTCATAGTCCTTTGATCATATTGAACCTATGTTTGCAAAAGTAATTTGTTTTATACAATTGCATGCTATTTGCGTATCAATACTAGTTTACGGGAGTAGCTATTCACCTGATTGCCAGTATGCCACCTCGATTATTGAAATACCATGTATCCATTGTTAACCTTAGGTTGGAACATTACTAGTTGGACATAATCATAATACCAACATTGGGTTAATGTAGCTAATGCTTAGACCTGCTTAGTCGTACATTGAGATTCATATCACTTGTGAACTAATGTCAATCTTGACCTAATGAGATATTGAATGGTGGCTGTCGACCACTGTTGTAAAACTTGTTGTACCATGGCAGTGAATGCCATTGGTCTGTGTTGAACAAAATGTTTTCCCTCGGGCAAGTGATCGCCCAGTAAAGGGGGTGCTGTCTAGCACATTGGGATGTGGTTGCCTTGCTTGAGATAACTTAAGGACTTAATCTTGTGCGCCATTGAGCTGGGCCTAACCGTGCAACCACAAGTCTGGTATGGGACAGACATAGCTGATTAATTTACATTGTTTACTCTCGAGTACTGCCAGCTGGATGTGTGGGTTCCGGGATGGACGGGTAGATTCACATGGCTCAAGAGGGGGCCCCGAGGGGCGAAACCTTAGAGGGCGGTACCGAGTTTAGACTTGCATTGTAAAGGCTTTGTCATGATTTCTCTGCCGGCACACCAAAGGAAGTGTGCTAATGGCCAGGCGCAAGGAGAATATCATGTCTTGTGGGTAAAGCTGTACCACCTCTGCAGAGTGTAAAACTATTCGAATATCCGTATCCGCGGTCATGGACAATTCCGGGAATTTCACACGGGGTATAGAGTGTTTCTTGAAATGTGGAATTGTTGGAATGTAAACAGGGAGTTCACTGTTGTTTGTTGTCTAAAACTATACTGTTGAATTGTGTGATGATACTTGTTTCGAATGATGTACGGTGATGCCTCGTCATTCTGTTCATGTTGTCTACCATTGATTTACCAGTTATTTATTATTGTTTTATCAGTCTGCCTTCAATCTATTTATTGTATTTAAATTCAAGTTATTGCTTTCTGCAAATAAACTATATGACTATCCTTTGTCAAGCCGTGCATGAATATATTGCATCATTTCCCTACGGCTTGTTGAGTACGTTTTGTACTCATGGCTTTACGCCCTTGTTGTTTAGTTGCTGAGGAAGGACCAGGTAATGAATATCAAGAGGAGGAGTACTATGAAGACTACGTCGACTAGGAAGCCGTTCCCCAGACGATTGCCTATGGCATGTTGAATGGCCTAAGTTATTATGTTTTCGCTGCAACAGTTTCACTTGTTTCTTAAGCCAAGAGGTATTGGTGTGTGAACCTTGACCATAAGGTTGTTTGCTTCATTCAATAATAATTTGCTTCTTCTTAGTTATTTCGATGTATGGAATGATATGTCATCTATGTTTCCACTGTTTGCACTAGCGTGATCCTGGACTAGTGCAGTATACACAGAGGGTTTCGAATTTACATATCCGGGTCCCGACAGAGATGGTATCAAAGCCATATCGACTGTAGGTCGCTATCTTAGTTAGCATGGTCTTCAAAATTATTTTCTAAATCAAACCAACAAATTGGTATTTAATAGTTTGTCTACTCTCATCTTATTCCTAGGTTCATACTCCTTATCTTTGCTGAAACATTACTTTGAAATTTAAATTGATCTTATCTCATGAAATTTCTCAAACCCCAAGGCATCTGCAAGGAATCAAATACAAGGAGGTGAAGATCAAGCTGTCGAAGAGTATGTCTGAGAAGACTACCCTATAAGATAGGTTAAGGTGCTCCGTGGGTTGGAGCATGCCATTTCTTTTGGTTTAGTTACATTTAGTCTGCGAATATTAGGATCTTCGTTGCTTGTGTGCCGGGTATGTTGTACACTTGTCTCAAACATGGTGTTACAACCGTACCTTATGTTGAAACCTTTATCTGCCTTTTTATTTTGTAGCCTTCTCGGCTATGTTCTTGGGTGGTCTTTGTTCTTGGGTATTACCTTCTCCCCTAGATGACCTTACCACTTATCTATTGCTTTTCCCTCTTACCTATCAAACCCTTATGCTGCGTCGCAGATGGTTGATACTCGTTTTGGAGGCGGTCACAGTTCACCGGTAGATGCCAATGCCAATCCCCACCACCACCACCTGCAGAGCCAGATTAGAATTTGGGACATTTCTTGGCAGCTCAGACTCAGCTTATGAATGCCATGACACAGAACATGAATAATATGATGAATCAACAGAATCAGACTGTAGTTGCTCTGGCTAATTTGTTGAATTAGCAAAATCAAGCTGCTGCTGCTGCACCTCCCCAGGCTCGTCCGCAGTCCAAGCTGGCAGAATTTATGAGGACTCGTCCACCTACCTTCTCCAACTCTTAAGAACCCTTGGACGTGGATGATTGGATTCGCTCCATTGAGAAGAAGCTTGCCATTGCCCAGTGTACAGACCATGAGAAGGTTCTTTATGCTGCTCATCAGTTAAAGGGCACCGCCGCTGAATGGTGGGAGAACTACAGTGACGCCCTTGATGACCCCCAAACCATCACCTGATTTTGATTTGAGTATGAACCAAGGCTGCCTCAAAGTTTATGAACCAAGGCTGCCCTGAAGTTAAGATATTAATCGGAGGGGTAGAATTCCTAGCCAACCTCATTGTCCTAGACACCAAGTCCCTAGATGTAATCCTAGGAATGGATTGGCTCTCCAAGAACCAAGCAGTTTTGGATTGTGGAAATAGAGAGATCACATTAACCAGTCCAGATGGAGTTAAGTTAAAGTTTCAAGCTGCCGCAGTTCAGATCGAAGGGATAAAAGTTTGTAGTGCCAATGGAATAAGCTTGGAAGATGTGCCAATCGCCCGAGATTTTCCTGATGTGTTTCCAGATGAGTTGCCTGGTATGCCACCAGATAGAGATATAGAATTCTTGATTGAGCTAGTTCCTGGAACGCCACCCATTTGCAAGAGACCGTACAGGATGCCTGCTAATGAGTTAGCTGAAGTGAAGAGACAGATTAAAGAGCTGCAAGATCAAGGTTTTGTTAGACCGAGTTCTTTGCCATGGGGAGCCCCAGTTCTGCTAGTTGAAAAGAAGGATGGAACTCAAAGGATGTGTGTGGATTATCGTGATCTCAATGAAGTCACCATCAAGAATAAGTACCCTCTGTCAAGAATTGATGATTTGTTTGACCAGTTTCAAGGAGCAGGAGTGTTTTCAAAATTTTGACTTGAGGTCAGGTTACCATCAGATGAAGATACGTAAAGAGGATATCCCCAAAACAGCTTTTGTGACTCGGTATGGACAGTATGAGTATATCGTGATGTCTTATGGTTTGACCAATGCCCTCGCCTATTTCATGACCCCGATGAATAAAGTATTTATGGAATATCTAGACAAGTTTGTCGTTGTCTTTTTTGATGACATTTTGGTCTACTCCAAGAGTGAGGAAGAGCATGAGGATCACTTGAGGAAAGTATTGACGAAGCTGAGAGAACATCAACTCTATGCCTAGTTCAGTAAATGTGAGTTCTGAATGAAAGAAGTTGCTTTCCTAGGTCATGTCATATCAGCGAAAGGAGTCGCTGTTGACCCTGGTAAAGTGCGAGACGTGCTCAATTGGGAGTCGCCCAAGACGGTAACTCAAGTCAAAAGTTTCCTTGGAATGGCGGGATATTATCGCCGTTTCATAGAAGGTTTTTCCCGAAAAGCTAGGCCGCTCACTTAGCTTCTGAAAAAGGAGAAGAAATTTGCTTGGACATCGGAGTGTGAGCGGAGTTTTTAAAAGCTAAAGAAGTGTTTAACGACTACCCTAATGCTTATTTTGCCAGATATCAGGAAGGATTTTGAGATATTCTGTGATGCATCCCGACAAGGACTCGGTTGTGTGCTAATGCAAGATAAGAAGGTTGTGGCATATGCTTCGCGTCAGTTAAGGCCACATGAAGTCAACTATCTGACCCATGATTTGGAATTGGCTGCCGTAGTGCATGCTTTAAAGATTTGGCGTCATTATCTAATCGATAATCGCTGTGAGGTTTACACTGATCATAAGAGCCTAAAGTACATTTTTACCCAAGCTGATCTTAATATGAGGCAAAGAAGATGGTTGGAGTTGATCAAGGACTATGACATTGGAATTCATTATCATCCAGGCAAGGCCAATGTCATAGCTGATGCTTTGAGTAGAAAGAGTTACTGCAATACCCTGATGATTAAAGAAAGTCAGCCAACTCTTTATGAGGAATTTCAGAAGCTCAGTCTGGAAGTGGTTCAAGAAGGATACTTGGCTACTTTAGAAGTGAGTCCAACATTGGAAGATCAGATTCGAGAAGCCCAAGTTGATGATGCTGATATCAAAGAGATCAAGAGTAATATGAAGAAAGGAAAAGCCCCAGGTTTCACTGAAGATGAAAGAGGTATCGTTTGGAATGAGAATCGTATCTATGTACCTGATCAGAAAGAGCTCAAGGAGCTGTTACTCAAAGAAGCGCAGGAGACTTTGTACTCCATTCACCCTGGAAGTACCAAGATGTAGCAAGATCTCAAGGAAAGGTATTGGTGGCCTAGTATGAAGCGTGAGATTGCAGAATATGTTGCTCTTTGTGATGTCTGTTAGAAGGTCAAAGCAGAGCATCAGAGGCCAGCAGGATTGCTTCAGCCACTGAAGATTCCAGAGTGGAAGTGGGAAGAAATTGGTATGGATTTTATTACCGGACTTCCTAAGACCCAAGCAGGTTATGATTCAATCTAGGTGATAATGGATCGATTGACTAAGGTAGCTCACTTTATTCCAGTTAAGACTACCTACACCGGAGATAAATTGGCAGAATTATATATGTCAAGGATTGTCAGTCTTCATGGAGTGCCTAAGAAGATTGTCTCCGATAGAGGAACCCAGTTTACCTCTCGTTTTTGGCAGAGTTTGCATGAAGCTATGGGGACTCATCTCAGGTTCAGTACTGCCTATCACCCTCAAACCGATGGATAGACATATCGAGTGAATCAGATTCTTGAGGATATGCTAAGAGCCTGTGCCTTAATCTATGGTGCCAAGTGGGACAAGTGTTTGCCATATGCAGAATTCTCTAACAACCATAGCTATCAAGCTAGTCTGCAAATGTCACCTTCCGAAGCCTTATACGGAAGAAAGTGCAGAACCCCTCTCAATTGGAAAGAGACCAGAGAAAGACAGTTATTTGGTCCTGCCATATTGCAAGAAGCTAAAGAGCAAGTGTAGTTAATTCGAGACAAGTTAAAGATAGCTCAAAGCAGACAGAAGAGTTATGCAGATAATCGTCGCCGAGATTTGAGTTTCGAGCCCAATGATTATGTGTATCTTAGAGTCACCCCTCTAAATGGAGTTAAGAGATTTCAAGTAAAAGGAAAGCTTGCCCCTAGATATGTTGGACCGTTCAAAGTCTTGGAACGAAGAGGAGAAGTTGCTTGCAAGCTCGAGTTGCCTCAGTCTTTCGCTGGAATCCATGATGTGTTCCACGTGTCGCAATTGAAGAAGTGTTTGCGAGTGCCAGAAGAATAGATGCCGTTGGAAGCCATCGATTTGCAAGAGGATCTCACCTACAAGGAGCAACCAGTGAAGATTTTGGATGTTGCAGAGCGCATCACGAGAAGCAAGATCATCCGTTTCTGCAAGGTCTAGTGGAGCAACCATTCTGAAGAAGAAGCAACTTGGGAACGAGAAGAGGATTTGAATTCTGAGTTTCCCCACCTATTCTTTAGCCCGTCCGAATCTCAGGGTCGAGATTCCATTTAAGGGGGGAGGTTTGTAACATCCCCAATTTCGGTCTTTTGCCTAAAGCTAATTTAAATTAATTAAATTCAAAATTTAGATTTTTTCCTTGGTGTTCTAATTAACCTGGCATCCATATCCTTTCAAAATTAGAGTTCAATCCTTCACCGTCTGAAAAGTCAAAATTTCAAATTCCGGTCCTTATTCGAAATTTCACCTAGTTCCAAAATGCTCCCAAAAATCTCAAAACCTATCGCAGTAGGTTCCAAATATTCTAAAATGATTTTGAAAATTGTTCCAAGATTTTTAGAATCTCTCTGGTATTTTATCTCTCGCGCTTTATTCAAATCCATTTTATTTCATTCCGAATAATCTAAATTCTAAAATTCATCCAAAATTAGTAAAATCACTTTTATTGGGTTCCACTCTATTCTTTAGGATTTTTAGGATCTTTGGCGGTATTTTTGGACCTTATTATCTATTTTATCTCACGTGCTCTAAAATTGGCACTATTCATCATCTTCAACCTTCCGTCAGCGCCATGAACAGATTTTCCAAGTTTTAGCTCCAACTTCAAATCCGCATATCTTCCTCCATGATTGTCCGAATCAAATGAAATCCGAAGCATCGCGACGGCGTCGTAATGGAGATCAAATGCCCTGCCATTACCCATCTTTAATCCAAGCGAAATGGCCACAATTAATCGTTAATGACCAATTATTGCACGGCCATTATCTCGGGCGTTTCTTCACCTCTCCGGACGTGTGAGTACTCAAAAGTTTCGTCTTGCCATCCTCTACACCGTGCTCACCTTGCCTCCATTGATCCAGTGTCGTTTCCCATCCTAAAACTCGAGAAAACCCGACGCCCGGCGTTCTCTAAAGACACCGGTGAGCCATCTTTTGCTCGGTGAGTTTCCGGGCAAACCAACCGCGTCACTTTGTGCCCCTTGCTTTCGTGATCACAACCATTCAATCGGATTTGATTTTTGTTGCAAATTGACTCCGAATTTCGAGTTTGTTAGTCGGGTTGTTCGTCGCTTCCGGCGTCGATTGCGGGCTCTCTGGTCATCTTCTGCAAATTCGCACCACCGTTGGATTCGTGTCGTCGAGATCTTTCTGGTGCTCACTTTCCCCAACCTCTCCATCCTTTTCCTCTCTTACGCAAATATCACCTATAGCCCTGCTGTCTCTGTCCGAAACGGCATGTGAGTACTGTAGCACCGAGCGGTTACTATAGTGCTGAGTGGTTACTGTAGCACCGAGTGGTACTGTAGCTAGAGTGCTGTTCGTCATTTCCGTCGAAACTTCAAAAATCCCGTTCTTTCTCATACGAACTCGGATTGAGCCGATTCAAATTTCTAAATTTTTGTAAAATCAATGTCTATCTTCCAGAACTATTTATTTTTAGTTTTGAGTTTGTTTGTGTCTTTGTTTTGTATTTATTTGGTTTCATTACTTTATTTTCTGGTAGTCGCGAACCCCGAAGGAGTGAACGTTGACTTTGAAGACCAAGATTCAGTGCTTGATCAACAAGGCAAGTCGTAGTCCTTTGATCATATTGAACCCATGTTTGCAAAAGTAATTTGTTTTATACAATTGCATGCTAATTGCGTATCAATGCTAGTTTATGGGAGTAGCTATTCACCTGATTGCCAGTGTGCCACCTTGATTATTGAAATGCCATGTATCCATTGTTAACCTTAGGTTGGAACATTACTAGTTGGACATAATCATAATACCAACATTGGGTTAATGTAGCTAATGCTTAGACCTGCTTAGTCGTACGTTGGGAATCATATCACCTGTGAACTAATGTTAATCTTGACCTAATGAGATATTGAATTGTGGCTGTCGACCACTGTAGTAAAACTTGTTGTACCATGGCAGGGAATGCCATTGGTCTGTGTTGAACAAAATGTTTTCCCTCGGGCAAGTGATCGTGCAGAAAAGGGGGTGCTGTCTAGCACATTGGGTTGTGGTTGTCTTGCTTGAGATAACTTAAGGACTTAATCTTGTGCGCCATTGAGCTGGGCCTAATCGTGCAACCACAAGTCTGGTATGGGACAGACCTAGTTGATTAATTTACATTGTTTACTCTCAAGTACTGCCAGCTGGATGAGTGGGTTCCGGGATGGACGGGTAGATTCACATGGCTCAAGAGGGGGCCCCGAGGGGCGAAACCTTATAGGGCGGTACCGACTTTAGACATGCATTGTAAAGGCTTTATCATGATTTCTCTGCCGGCACACCAAAGGAAGTGTGCTAATGGCCAGGCGCAAGGAGAATATCATGTCTTGTGGGTAAAGCTATACCACCTCTGCAGAGTGTAAAACTATTCGAATAGCCGTGTCCGCGGTCATGGACAAGCCCGGGAATTTCACACGGGGTATAGAGTGTTTCTTGAAATGTGGAATTGTTGGAATGTGAACAGGGAGTTCACTGTTGTTTTGTTGTCTAAAACTATACTGTTGAATTGTGTGATGATACTTGTTTCGAATGATGTAGGTTGATGCCTCGTCATTCTGTTCATGTTGTTTACCATTGATTTACTAGTTATTTATTATTGCTTTATCAGTCTGCCTTCAATCTATTTATCGTATTTAAATTCAAGTTATTGCTTTCTGCAAATAAACCATATGACTATCCTTTGTCAAGCCGTGCATGAATATATTGCATCATTTCCCTACGGCTTGTTGAGTACGTTTTGTACTCACATCTTTACGCCCATGTTGTTCAATTGCTGAGGAAGGACCAGGTAATGAATATCAAGAGGAGTACTATGAAGACTACATCGACTAGGAAGGCGTTCCCCAGACGATTGCCTGTGGCATGTCGAATGGCCTAAGTTATTATGTTTCCACTGCAACAGTTTCACTTGTTTCTTAAGCCAAGAGACATTGGTGTATGAACCTTGACCGTAAGGTCGTTTGCTTTATTCAATAATAATTTGCTTCTTCTTAGTTATTTTGATGTATGGAATGATATGTCATCTATGTTTCCACTATGTGCACTAGCGTGATCCTGGACTAGTGCAGTATACACAGAGGGTTTCGGATTTGCATATCCGGGTCCCGACAGGATGGAAGGAATGTGAGGGTGCACACCGCGGTGTGCACTCGGCAGTACTGGTACGTACAAAGAAAAGAGCATTTATGAGCATGCATGTCGCATTGCATCCTAACGATGATTTTGGGTTCAATGAGAATGTGTATAGTTGGGATCGAGTCATGGACTCATCTAAAGAGATTTAAAGAGGTACGTGTAGGAAGTAAGTAATGAAGTGAAAAGAGGTAAATGTTGTTGATATTAATGTTTTATGAATTCATGGATTTGGATAAGAAGTATGCTCTTACTGTAGATTTAATTGTGTAAATTGGTGTGTGATGCACTTTGCTAAGTCTTGGACTCATGCTTGTTTGTTTAATGTTTTTAGGTACCCTGAGAGCGACTTGCTGGGATGGGACTTAGCTGCACCTCCACTCACGGCCATGACATGTTAAAAGATTTGTTGGGTTAATCAATTCTCTCTGAAAACTAGTTGAATTCATTATGTAATCGTGTTGTAGTTAAGTTTAATTGATGATTTATGATATTACGTTTAGTTGTGTGCTTAGTTGGTCATGATGGTTAATTGATTCTATGACATGTTGTAGATGATATCAGAATGATTTTTATTGTCTTTTGTCTGCTGAGTAGATGTCCAGGTTTTAGGGAAGGTGCTGCCGAAATTTTGAGTTAATTCGGCAACCTACTAGCATGTATAGGTTGAATGGCTGTTTCTCTTTTGTGTTTGTGTTGTTGTCGCTTGAAAGTGTAACATTCTGGGCACGTGGGGTGCCGGTGTGTTACAGTTGGTATCAGAGTGGATTTTAGGTCCGTGGCATGTGAAATTAGAAAATTTCTCTGGAGTAAACTAAAATTTTGCTGCGTGAAATTAGAAACATGGCATAGGTTTCCACTCTTGTTAAAAATTTTGGCCTTAGGGCAACAACCTTAAAATTTGAAGTAGGGTAGTTAATTAATTTAAAACTTGACACACTCTGATGCACAGTAGGAAAGGGTATGGGTATCGTTGCTTTACGCTTAAATGTTGTATTGATGATTTGATGTTGAATGCTACATTTGATAATGTATGTTGCTATGTTTATGAAAGTAATGAATGTAGTTGTTCTTGTTATTGAGATTAAGTGAGGCTGTGGTGCTGAAGGGTTCCGGTCACCTTCTTTTGTTCGTAGTAAGGTTGTGGTTTGTCTGTGTGGCCGGTTTGAGCCATCACCGAAGGATTAATAACCTCCCATAGGAGAGAGTGTTTGTCTTTTATGTCGTAGATCGGGAAGTTGGTTGGAGTCAAATAGAAGAGTTGGTTGGTTTCCTTGGTCTTAGTTGGTTGGAATCAAAGAGGAAGAGTTTAAGGTTGTGCCTCTTTTGATTGCTATTTCAGCTTCGACGTTCGGTTTCATTGGTTGGCGTTGGTTGCTTTGCGAAGAAAGTTATAAATTTATTCTTGTTTTGTCATTCTCTGGGTTCAAAAGAGGTTATTGAAGTCTTGATATAAAATTTAAGTCCTGTGGATTCTTGGGGTTAAGGTTTTATCAGAAAAGATCTGGTTGATCGTTTGGTTTTTCACCTTGCATTTATCTTTGTGGAAGTTGTAAATTTTGAGATTTGTTGAAGATCTTTTGCATGCCAGAGTCTGGGTATTTGTGAGTTGAGCTCTCTTGCAATTTTTGTTTGGGTTTTTATGGAAAGAAGAACTGTTTATCGGTGTTCATTCATGTTTAAGAGCTGTGTTTTCCTTAAAGGTTGGGTATGTGACCCACGAGGATGTTTAAGACGTCAAGAGTATGATGAGTAGTTAGTGCTTCCAGTTGATGTGGGTTACTGATTCTGTTAAAGTGGATTTGTTGGTTGGTTAAAGGCAATCTAATTTATTGTGTGGTATAGATGATTAATCGAGATGGTAAAAGATCTAAGGTGAAAGTTGACTAGAGTTATGCAAGGTGTTGTGAGCTATGGGATTTAACGGGAATTCCAACATTTGTAGTCCTGAAAAGCTAGTATTGATCACGATTGAGAAGGTCTAGAATCATCTAAGCGATAAATTAGTATAGTAAGGTCATGGTGTAAAGACATGAGGGTTGTTAGTTGATGTTGCTTATGGGTCAATTAAATTGTGGATTTATAAAATAACCTGATCGATGTGTAATCAAAGAATAGGGATATGGAATGATTGTATGAAGGTTGAATTTGTCCTTGACGAATGTCTATCTGGGATACGTAATTATGAAATATGACTAGTGGAGATCGTATCGAATGGTTAGAATTACTTATTGGCTGAATGAAGTGGGGATGTTGAAAATGTGACTTAGGATTGTACGGAAGGTAATTGTTGATTTCGCCGAGATAAATATTGAAGAGATGTGTGTTAAGCCTGGAATAAACAAGTTGTATGAATGATGGTTCATTGTGGTTAGTAGACCAAAAGAAAATGATGACGCACGTCTTATGTTGAGTAACTGATAAGTTATTTGTGTTGAGGGAAGTGAGAACGTGGTTCTCCTGGTGGATCTTCCTAAGATAGGCATGGTTTTAGAGTTCGATGATAATGTGACCAGTGGTAGTTATGTGAATAGTAGAAAGTAATCGAACAAAGTTTGGATGTTGTAACTTATGTTCAAGAGTGTTGGGTTTTTCAGGATTTGGTGAATATGAAATCCTTAATAGCTAAGAGTACTGGAATGCGAGAAATGGTGGGATTCGAGTCGAACCTTCTTTTAAAGGTTTACGGATTCAATTGATTGTATGATCTTCTGGGAGTGCATGCCTTTTGTTAAGACGTTCTAATTAGTAGGCAATAGAACTCCCCTGATTTAGTTGCATTTTTGGTCAAGTTGCGGACTTGGCTTTGATGATCGAGAATGAGGATGAAAGAGTAGTTTGGAAGTAATCAGTTGATGGATCCCGGAATATTGTATGTCATTGAACCATGCCAATCTTTGGTTTGGCTAAGTTGGTTAGCTTATGTTATGAATAGGGGATTTGCACTCAAAAGTATATGAGGGGATCGTGCTCTTTCGCGTATAATCTGAATTATCTTTGGAATCAGTATTTAAAGGAAGCAAATAGACATAATGGATTGTGTTGGAAACTCTTGAGTTAAGTACTTAATTTGTAACCCTATTGTGACAAGATTTGGATTCAATTGAAAAGTGTGTATAGGTTTGCGAGTGTTTCAAAGGATGGAACTTATGATGTTTCATAAGTGATCAGTGGATATCTGATAGATGTTTCACTTTGGTGAAGGCTTGATGTTTGCTTTTGTGAAAATGAGTCGCCTCCATAAAGTTTCTCGCGGTGTTTCTTTTCCAATGGAGTTTTTCCCGAGGTAAAGCTTGGTGCCTTGGTTCTAATGCGTTGGTCTTGGATTGAGTGGTTAAAGGGAATCGAGATTTCCTTTGCTCTCTAGCATGAAAAGTAAGATGGAATAATTTCTGTTAATTTGGCTATGCTATGTGAGAGAATTGAGTTTCCCTTTCTCTTTAAGAGGTTTTGCTTCAGTGAAAGCAAGTTGGATTGTTTTGGTTATTGAAAACTTCTGTCAAAGATTTGAGTGGAGTCTCTCTCTTTTAATTGTGTGTTTCCCAATGCGAATTGTATCGCATTGATTTGAGACTTGACTTAAGGAAGAAAAAGTGTGATCTTTGGATGTTGTCGAATTCTTTCCAAAGTGAATTGTAGCGCATTGGGTTCAAGTTGATGCAAGCGGTGCATTTGATTCAAAAGAATTGTACTTCTTTTGTATTCTAGCCTGAGTTGAGAATATGAATGTTCATGGTTTGTTGTTAAGTATACTAAAGAATTTTACTTCTGAGCTTGGTTGTTTGAGTGCAAGATTTTGGGGGCGAGTCCCTCGTAGGGAAAGAGCCAATTGTGGTTTGGTAATGATTTACGACCCTAGCTTGGGCTAGGTGTTGATCATTAGTGGTATAAGGGTGGATTGTGATGGAGGTTGTTGATGTCTTGGTTCAAATTTTTGTTAAGAATATCGTTGGCGGTAAAGAAGGTGATGTCAATTTGATATAAAGTGTTTGGTTGTGAACATTTAATTTAGCTAGTTGTCCCTGGGTGTGAGATATGCCTGGGAGAGAATAGAATAAAAGTATATTGTAGTTGTGAATTGGGAAGGAAAAATTATACCACAAGTGGGCTAATTCCTTCGAGAGCATTGGTTAATTTTGATTCTTTATGAAAAAGGTCAAACCATTTGGAAAGATGGGATTTTGTGTAATTGATTCTTTGGGGGTTCAAGTTAGGAACCCCAGCTAACCGTTTAAATACTAATGGTTAAAATGGTTAAATGCTTGTTAAAGGGATGTTTCTCGCGATGATTGTGTCATCTTGAGTTTGATGAATCATGATAGAGCAGTAGAAAGAGGAGGTTAGAGTTCTGTTGAGTTTAGAAGTTAATACCCTCTTCTATTGAAAAGAATAATCGAGTAAAAGGTATAGTGTATTTTAGTGTTAAAAGAAAGTCTAGTCTAAGTTATGTCAGACTGATTCTTAAGATAGTGGTATGATATGTTGGATATGGAAATATGGCACAACAATTTTATGATTGAGCCATTTAGTGGGTGAGATTGAGGATTATGATTGAGAAAATTCTTATGAGATTTCAGCTTCAGGAAATAATTTGGAATCCAGTTTGCTAGGGAATTTTGTCCCTTGCAAATTTTAGTAGAAATTTGAGTGAATGGAAATAGTGGGAAGTTGCACTTCGTTGAGCTAAGTCAAACCACTTCTCGCCGATCATTAAATTGAGAACTTGGTTTTTCGTTTGAATCCATTTGCGTCTTTGCGTGGATGAGTTGAGTTGCAAAGGAGTTTTAATTCCCTTGTGGACTTTGTGTTGGATTTGGCGTTATTCGAATTCGGGGTCGAATTCCGTTAAGGGGAGGAGAATGTAGCATCGCAGTTTCTTTTCAAGTGTTGGAAGCTCAGTTCAGAGTGTGGGGGGCCTTTTTTAGAATCTGCAGGGTTGAAAATTTACCTGCGTGGGTGTAATTTTTCCCCCACTAACTCCCTCTCTTTTTCTTCTCCCCCAAAGTGGCTGCCATCTTTTCTCCTCCTTGGCCAAACCGTGCACTTCTCCCTCCCCATTCGTTTCTTCTCCCACCTTGGAGACTCCTCCCCTCATTTGGGCAGCAGCCTCAAGCTTCCCCATGGCGCCTCCCAAGCTGCTGCTCCTCCTCCATTGGTGCCCAAGCTACTGCTCCTCCACTCCAAACCGAAGACCCCAACCGAGCAGCTCCTCCTTCTTTCCTTTGGATTTTGAAGGTGAGATTTTCTTCAATCTTGAGTTCCTTACTGTTCTAATGGAGTTTTCCAGGTTTATTTGGGTCCTAGGGTTCCTAGATATGAAAATTTTGGAGGGAGACTAACCCTAGAATGGAGGGAACCCTGTGCTATTTTCGAGCAAATTCGTCAGACATTTTGTAGCATCGATTTGGGCAAGGTAAAATCATTTCTTGAGTATTTAGCTATCGAGAAAGTTGTAAATCATCGAATCCTCCTTAATTTGAGTGCAAGAGCACTAAAATCCGATTAGCCAATTGAAAGTTATGCCATTTTTGGTGTTGACTGTCCAGATTAGGTTGTGGATAGCACCCGAAATGTTCAACTGAAGATTATGTATAGGTACAGGCCGAATTCGGATTTTTGGTTGCCTAGAGAAATATAGGAAATTTTTTTAGATTTAGAAAGTGTATTTGTTTCCTTGATTTGGAGTTAGGAATCAAAAGTTATGGCATGTTGAAGTTGCTGTCCAGAACTGAGATTCCTGCTGAATGTTCAGAGTTGGTCTGAAGTTCAGAGGGCAGTTTGAGGACATTACTTTCAGGTGATGAGAAAATGGCTATGGGGTAACTATAGGTTATCCTCTTGTGGTCATTTGGAGCCCAAGAATACAAATTTTTACTTAGCCAATTAAAAGTTATGTTCATTTTAGTACCTGCTGTTCATTGTATATAACCTCTTTTCATCTCTAATCTGGGAGCTAGTAATGCATCTTCTGAATAAATGCCTATGATATAGTTGTAGATTACCCTCTTATGATTAATTAGAAACTGAGTTCACTCAATTTGGTTCAACCATTAAAAAGTTATGCAAGTTTTACCTTTTACTGTCCAAATTGTGACTAGTAGCAGATTCAATTTTGTTTTGTAATTTAGGACAAGTTAGAGGCCGAGTTGAAATTTGCAATTCCCTAGAGATAGATGGAAAATTTTATGTAGATGCTTAAAATATCTTCGTTTGCTCAATTTAAAGTTATATAGCAGTAGTTATGCTATGGTGAAGTGGGCTATCCAAACTAGTTTTGTATGAATTCAGAGTTTTGGGGCAAATTTGATTTAGGGAGTGAAAGTGTTGTTTGTTGACTCTAGAACATGTGAATTTGAGTACGCAATTGTATTTCCAGGTGGAGTAGTTTCGGGAGTGGCTTCTTCCCGCCACTCCATTCCTCTCGGTTGAAGGCAAGTGTATCAACTAGAAGGATATTATAATGTTGATTGGTTGCTTGTGCATATGAATATGATATGATGTGCTACCATGCGTATTTCTTGAATTTGCTTAGACTAGTAAGAACGGTAACTCATGGATGGATGAATTGACTGATGTTTATGAAATTGGGCTTGACTTTGGAAATGGTGAAAATGAATGAAGTTGCACATGTATTCATGTTAATTGCATACGTGCATTCATAATGGAAGAGGCGACCCATTTTGATGCGGGCCTCTGTGTTCACACGTAATGAACACGAAAGTCCTACTTCGTAGTCCCATTCATCGAAGTGAATGGGAGTAAGATAGTAAGAGTAGGCACCTTCCACGGGATGGAAGGGACGTGAGGGTGCACACCGACGGGTGTGCACTTGGCAGTACCGGTACGTGCAAAGAAAAGAGCATTCATGAGCATGCATGTCGCATTGCATCCTAACGATGATTTTGAGTTCAATGGAAACGTGTAGAGTTGGGATCGAGTCATGGACTCATCCAAAGAGATTTAAAGAGGTTCGTGTAGGAAGTAAGTAATGAAGTGAAAAGAGATAAATGTTGTTGATATTATTGTTTTATGAATTCCTGGATCTGGATAAGAAGTATGCTCTTACTGTTGATTTAATTGTGTAAATTGGTGTATGATGCACTTTGCTGAGTCTTGGACTCATGCTTGTTTGTTTATTGTTTTTAGGTACCCCGAGAGCGACTTGCTGGGATGGGACTTAACTGCACCTCCACTCACGCCCATGACATGTTAAAAGATTAGTTGGGTTAATCAGTTCACTCTGAAAACTAGTTGAATTCATTATGTAATCGTGTTGTAGTTAAGTTTATTTGATGATTTATGATATTATGTTTAGTTCTGTACTTAGTTGGTCATGATGGTTGATTGATTCTGATGTGACTTTGGGTTCCGATCTTTCGATGAGAGTGATAACTTCGATTTGGTGGAATTGACTTTGACGATCCGACTACAACGTACGACGACGATGCGTATTAGCAATCGCTAAACCAACTCCAGAGGGTTATTGATCTTGCCGTTGACACGATCAACCTGAACACGAGGTTCAATTCCTGCATGCAACCGAAGAACAAGCAAGAACAAAGGTAAAGGCAATCTGAAATTGCAAATAAAAATGAAGGATTGACAATGTGGGGTTCTGAAACAAGCAGCTTCTTAGGCGGTTGTTGAGCATGTCTGGAAGACTCAAAATAGTAGCAATGGCTAAACTATCAAATAAACAAAACCCAAAAACTAAAGTACAGAGGTAGCAAACAATATATAGAGGTAAGTGGCGGCTAGGGAGTAGCTAGGGGCGTGCAGCAGCCATGGGGGGCGGCCAAGAGGGTGCCCTAGGGTTGCATGGGCTTTGGGCCCAAAAGAATAGGTGGCGCAGCACCCGGAATTTCTGGCTTGCGATACTCTTTTGCGATTTTCCGTTGCTTCATGATGAATTTGGCATTGGGACTGAATCCATTGGAAATTAGACTCCGAGATCTTTCAAACGTGTACTCATGGGCCTCCAGAAATCTCCGAAATAAAAAGTTATGGCCTTTTAAAGTTAGCGCTGTTGGTGAGGCCGAACTGGACTCGGACTTGTTCTCTTCCCAATCAGACTTGAACTTGATCTTTGCCCTAATTTTGGTCCACGAGGGTCCTTCTCCATGGTTGCTAAGTACAATCAAATCATCACAAGTATTAAATAGCATCCCATTCATATTATCACTAATGGGGAGGCTTAGGAACGATTCACCTGATGATTAAACTGTCGGCGCGAGCTCGAGTAACCGGTCCTTGTATAATCGCAACGGGTTCAAATTGATGTGTAGATGTGGCTGTATCCATGGAAGTGATGTCCTCATCATCCTCCCCTTCTTGCATTTGAGTCGTCCTCGACTCAAGCTCACCTTTTAGCACATCTTCAGCACAAAACATTCTTATATAGGTCCTGCATTTATTTAAATAAAATAGTAGCTCCGCCTTTTTATATATAATTTGAAGACATGAAAAACATTTAGAGGATTCATCTGATAATTATCCATATAGCTCAACACTTCTTTCCAGCATATAATGACTTGATGAGCGCTAGCACTCTTCGATACTTCCTCCCCTCCTCGAAGGAAAACCATTCTCGGTTTTGGAAAAGCTGGAAAAGAAACAACTACCAAAAAGAATAGTGTGTACACAACATATATGTATATATCCCATATTTCATTGTTCTTTTGGATTCGTGGCAGGCTATTTTCATAACAACAAAAGAAGAAATCAAATTTAAGCAAATAACCTTTCCTCACAATTCTACAAGTTGATTCGTGGTTGTAAGTGAAGCATATAGCATCAAAATTAACATGATTTAGTTTGCAACTTGATTTGCAAATATAAGTAAAGCACATATCCATCCCTGACTTTTCATAAAGAGAACTCATGTTTTGTGAGCCGCGTTTAATAACATGTTTTGTGCGCAAAACTACAAGTCCTAGCATCAAGCATGGATCATTCATATCATCAAATTGTAAATAAGCAATATCAAACCATTCCAATAACGGTGACACAATTTTAATGGGCTTCCACACATCAACTACGACATGCTGATTTGTAATACAAGTTAATGTACTAAAATTCGAACAATGGGGCAACAAGCTATAGGTATCACACATTTCAGGAAAATTTGATGGTGCCGCAAATGAAACAAGTTGTTGCATACAACTAGAATTGCCGAAAATAGCAAGCTTCAATTTAGCAAGTTTATCACAAGTTATGCATATTCTATAAACAAGAAACTTGCCATCTATGCCATAATCACCAACTAAATTGAATTTAAAACAATAGGCATAAGTGCTAGACAAAGACTTAAAAGATGAAATTTTAGAAATCTTGTCCATAGCACAAGTCAAACTAACAGGCTCATTCAACATGATATAGCACAAAATAGTGGCAGGGGATAATCTAGCAATCACCTCCTTTTGCGTAATCAGTACCACATGATCAAAATTATAAGCATGTAATTCACCATATGGTTCTACAATTGTTGCACAAGGTGGTAGTTCACAAGAATTATGTATAGCAGGAATATACTCACAAATTTGCTCCCTTTCTTGCTGTAAAATCAGATCTGTACCATGGTCATTTGTCTCCTCCTTAAAAGTAGGAACATCAAAACCTCCTAAATTTTCATCCATTGTTGTAGGTGTCGGGGTATCCATATCTCGTTCCATAGTCGAAGGGATTGTCCCATGCTTGACTTTCTCATCTTCCACGTTCTCAATCTCTTTTCGCTTGTACTTATTTGTCTGCAAATGTTAGCCACAAGAGGAGGTGTAGCAATAGGCGCCTCAAGTGAAGCTAATAGTGCATTCAAACATTCAATACTACAAGCACTTTCCAACATTTGTGAAAGAGAACGATATGTTTGATCAATAAGAATATCTTGAGCACCCTTATTAAGCCCATGTATGAACCTAAACTGGATAACTTCATCAGATTCTTCTAAACCACAACGAAACAAATAAGTTCGCAATTCACGATAGTATTCTCTAACAGTATTACTCCCTTGTTTTAAGGATTGAAGTTTAGTAAGCAAACACTCAGCATAATATTCAGGAACAAATTCAAGTCTCATAAATTTTTTCATGTCATTCCAATTCTCAAGTTTTCTCCCTTTTCTACAAACATGCTTCCACAATGTTAACGCATACCCAGAAAGCACATTAGCGGCAAAACAAATCTTTTCATTATCAGACAAATTATACATGCTAAATTGTTTGTCTACCGCTATTTTCCAATCAATATATGCTTCAGGGTCATAGTTTCCAGCATATGGAGGCAATGTTAATTTGAGGTTACCGTGTTCAGGAGTAGGGGACGAAGCTATCATGTTTTCATGTCGCAAATTCTTTGGCTGAATCAAAGTGAACTTGTTTCATGTGGACCTGTCATGATTAGTAGACAACAAGGAAAAACACAGCCATATGTAATCTCCTAGCAACTACTAGATGTGGCTAAACAAGTCGCTCAACTCTCAAACTTTAACCAAAGCTCTTACAAGTTCTTACCGTGCAGCAGGGCTTGTCGGCCATTGGCGGCGTCAAAAGTTCTCCCAAGCTTGGATAAAGCGATTGCCAAGGGACCAAACAAACGTATGAGGTAGAATATGTGGAGCTAGGTAGGCTTCATTTGTTTCCTATGCAATCCGATAATTCTAGTTGTTGTAATGATAAGTGATGATCCAAACTAGAATTCACAAGCCCTAGTTGCCGATCTCAAAAATATAAGTGAATTTCAAGGCAACACACACACAAAGATAATGAAACATAATGCAACCAATGGAATGAGCTAAATAAGAATAATTTCAGCACCAAAACTCATGTTGCATAAGTTATGGAGAGACGCTAGCTAATTGCTTCAGAAAAGGTGAAAGGCCACAAGATTTCTCACTACTTAATACAAATTGCACAATCTGAAAATAACAAACACAAATTAGGGTTTTGATCAATGTAGTGCTGTCGGCCAATATTCTCTTTACTTTTCTATCTTTTTTTGGCCTTTTGGCTCTTTGTTTCTCTTTTTTTTCTTTTCGGTGACTTTCGGCCAACACTAGTATGAGCAAAGCTTTGGAATCCCTAACTTGATATCACAAGAGATATGATAGTGCAACGTATCAAAAGGAGCAGCCCCAAGCAATTTCAAATCGCTAGTCTCAATTGGGATCAAAGTATTCACAAAGGATGAATTGGTTCCCAAAGATATGTGCACTGATATTTTGGAATTTTATGGTTGTAGATGCTACTAGACTCAACCAACTCAAAGGAACAAAGCTAGAACACAAATTAGAAGAAAGAAACCCAAATTCGGCCAGAACTATGCAGTAAGGTTGTCGCTGCAATTAAGGCATGAGAATGGCCGAATCAATCTTGCTCACAATGTAACAAATTGATGGTACTATTCTAGGCTTTAGAACAAGTATTCAAATATACAATTTGGAGCTCGTATGTAGAAATTATGGCCAAACACTAAGGTGCACAGATTTAACAAAATTCAGTCGATCTAACCAAATCCGAATCCGAGTCAAATTCGGTTTGAAGGAGTTCGAATCACAAAGGACATCCCAAAACGTTTTTGTAGAGGACTCTTCAAGGATTCAGGAAAGTATATAAATTTCTCAATCGGAGTTCGGATGTGAGAGTTATAATCAAAATGCTAAACCGATCTGGATTGCAATTGCAACTTGCTTCCCGAATTTGATGTCCAGATTAAACAACCTTTCACATGGAATTAGATTTTGTGCCCAACAAGGTGTTTGTGCAGCATGCCCCACGGTTTTAGGAAAGTGCAAAAACACTTGAATTGGATCTCGTATGCGAAAGTTATGAACAAAACAATGAACTGGACAGATTGAAATAAAAGCTATGCGAAGGAAAAACGATCAGCAACTAAAACAAGGACTCTAATGGATCAAAACCTAACAAAACACACTAAAATACTAGATTGAATCTAAAGGTTAAATTTTTGTAGAGGATTTTCGATTTTGGACAGAAAACAAAAACTAATCTAGGGTACTAAATCTCTCACCGAGCAACTTGGCGCTCTGATACTACCTGATGTGACTTTGGGTCCCGATCTTTCGATGAGAGTGATAACTTCGATTTGGTGGAATTGACTTTGACGATCCGACTACAACGTACGACGACGATGAGCCTTAGCAATCGCTAAACCAACTCCAGAGGGTTATTGATCTTGCCATTGGCACGATCAACCTGAACACGAGGTTCAATTCCTGCATGCAACCGAACAACAAGCTAGAACAAAGGTAAAGGCAATCTGAAATTGCAAATAAAGATGAAGGATTGATAAGGTGAGGTTCTGAAATAAGGAGCTTCTTAGGCGGTTGTTGAGCATGTCTGGAAGACTCAAAATAGTAGCAATGGCTAAACTATCAAATAAACAAAACCCAAAAACTAAAGTGCAGAGGCAGCAAACAATATATAGAGGTAAGTGGCGGCTAGGGAGCAGCTAGGGGCGTGCAGCAGCCATGGGGGGCGGCCAAGAGGGTGCCCTAGGGTTGCATGGGCTTTGGGCCCAAAAGAACAGGTGGCGCAGCACCCGGAATTTCTGGCTTGCGATACTCTTTTGCGATTTTCCATTGCTTCATGATGAATTTGGCATTGGGACTAAATCCATTGGAAATTAGACTCCGAGATCTTTCAAACGTGTACTCATGGGCCTCCAGAAACCTCAGGAATAAAAAGTTATGGCCTTTTAAAGTTAGCGCTGTTGGTGAGGCCGAACTTGACTCGGACTTGTTCTCTTCTCAATCTGACTTGAACTTGATCTTTGCCCCAATTTTTGTCCACAAGGGTCCTTCTCCATGGTTCCTAAGTACAATCAAATCATCAAAAGTATTAAATAGCATCCCATTCATATTATCACTAATGGAGAGGCTTAGGAACGCATTCACCTGATGATTAAACTGTCGTGCACGAGCTCGAGTAACCGGTCCTTGTATAATCGTAACGGGTTCAACTTGATGTGTAGATGTGGCTGTATCCATGGAAGTGATGTCCTCATCAGATTCCATGACATGTTGTAGATGATATCAGAATGATTTTTTTGTCTTTTGTCTGCTGAATGGATGTCTTTTAGGGAAGGTGCTGCCAAAATTTTTAGTTAATTCGGCAACCTACTAGCATGTTTAGGTTGAATGGCTATTTCGCTTATGTCTTTGTGTTGTTGTCGCTTGACTGTGTAACATTCAGGACACGTGGGGTGCCGGGATGTTACATATATAGAAAAGCACTAGTGATTAAAAACCATACAACCCTTATATGTTAATCAATAATATTTGATGTTCTTTTGAATTTTGATTGTAAAGTGTTTTACGTTTGAATTACCCTCGCGAATGTAAAACCCTTTGGTTGAAATTCACAATGAGTCAATCCTTGAAATCGTTGTGGAGAGATAGGTCATACCACTGATAAGCATGCAATCAATTGTTCCGGCTGTGAAGGAAATCATTCTCCTGGAAAATGTCCCATGAGCAATATCACTTGTTACCTTTGTGAAGGACGAGATCATTGCCCATCTCAATGCCCCATTGATCCAATAGTCACCGCTGTAGTTCAGTATCAGCAAGAAAAACATCAAGCCTTAGTTACTCAAAAATTGGTAAATAAAAGAAAAGCTGTACAAGAGAGGTCACTTGAAGAATTGAAGAAGCAGCATTCCATCCTTGTCAATCATCATCAAGAAAGCAGAAAATGGCCATCGCCAACATCATGCTTCTTGTGTGGTGAAGAAGGTCATTGGGCAAGGAAATGCCCTAAGCAACAACAAGTTAATATTCAGAAGGAGAATAGTATGAAACATGCAATTATACCAAACAATACATCACGAAAGAAACAAAAGTGCTACATCTGTCACAAGAAGGGTCATATTGCTAATCAGTGCCCCCAAAGAGAACAAAATCTCAAGCAGTTTGCCCAAAGAATCAGATAAAGAAGAGTCGTCTGAGCGACGACGCTTGTCCCAAGAAGAATTATGCACAACTCTATCCTCAATTTAAACCATCATTTGGTCAACCCTCCAACCAAACCAATGAACAAATCTATGGTACTCAAAACCAAAAAGCCAATATTATCTGTTTCCGTTGTGGAGATCGAGTCCTAGAGAAGAAAAAGCGAAATCCACCTCGACCTCAACCCCACAAAGCTATTCAGCAACTACAAGAACGACCTCAAAAATTTGAAGGCCAAGCTCGTAAGTCTACATCTACTCCAACTGAAGACAATAACCATGGCATACCTGACAAAATGCCAGGTACACCCCTTGCAAACCCAGTTTCCACTAGGATATATATTAGCTTAAAGATATCTGGTCTCTTTGATTCCACTAAAAATCAACCATCTGCCTATTAAAAAAGAAGATTCTCTCAACCATCCTTAAACTTTTCCTGGTCCTTGCAAAATCTCGAGGTTGAGATTCTATAAGGGGGGTAGATCTGTAACATCCTGAAATTTCATAAGGTAATAAAAATTTAATAAAATATTTAAATAATTTCAATTTGTGTTTTTCTTGGTTTTTCTGGATTTTTCTCTAAATTTTTGCTGAGTTTCTTGATTATTCTTTAAAGAAGAAAATCCTTTTGTTAATTATTAAACTATGGAATAAGTGATAAGAAAAGAAATGTAAAACAATAAAATAAGAAATTTTTTGTAAATCCTTGGAATTATCCAGGATCTCAAAAATTAAAATTTTAAGTCACATCCATGCATTAAAATAGGAAATAAGGGTGAATTAAGAAACCTTGACTAACAACAGTAACCATGTTAGAATTTAATAAAAATATTCTCTCATAAATTTGATGTGAAATTTATATATTATCTCTGGTCTTTCTCGGCTCATCTACAGTAAAAATATGAGGGGATAATTATTATAGGAAGCAAGAACACAGCAACTTTGTGCAAGAACTCAAGAATACGATCTAAAGCTTGCTCGTGGCATTTTGATGATCAAACTGATCTTGGATATCCTCCCACAAGTCATAGCAAGCAAGATCACAAGTAAAACTCCCACAAACGTGAATCACAAGATCATTCATTTAAGAGCGCAAAATCTGTTTCTCGCAAAAACCTTGCATGGATTTGTCTAGATGATTGGGATATGATCTGAAGAAGATTCATCCATCAATCATCATCCTTGGCATAAGAACCAAAAGCAAGTAGAAGGAGGGGAGGCAAATCCAAATTACAAGAATGTAAATTGCGAGAATTTAAATGTTGAATTTAAGACATAAAGTAAATGCGTAATGTAAATTCAAACATTGATGAAATTGATTTGTATTTCTAGAAGGGAGGTTTACAAAGCCATACAACAAAGTGGGCAAAACTCAAAGGAGTACAAAAACCTCTAAAACCTTCTTCTCAAGGGGAGAAGGCTACCCCTTCACCCCTATTTATACAACTCCTGGGCCATCTACCTGTAACACCCCGGCACCTAATGCGCCGTGAATGTTACTACTACCAGCTCTAACACAACAACAACAAGGAAGACTCGACTGCACAAGCTTTCATAATGTATAAAAAAATTCGGCAACATCTCCCCTAAAAGAATGGACATCCACTCAGTAGACAAAAGAGATAACAGTCAGAATAACATCGTAACATATTTCTAAATCAACACCCAAGCATTACTAGATAATCAAAACACATCTATAAGAGCATGAATTGCAAAGTAGAGTATAGTAAAGAAACAACAACGATAACGACAACAACTTATTCATAGACATGAGCTACTAACCATAACCATCCCCATCACACCACAATTTGGTAGACCTAAGAGAACAAGGTACCATCATCGATGAAAACCACTAGTTGGAATATATTACATTGAATTTGAATATGTAGTTGTCTAAATTGAATGATACTAAGTGAAGTGGTGGTGCTAACTCCCTTTCCCGAATGCCGATCTTAAGGTACCTAAAAAACAACAAACAAACAAGCGTGAGTCCAAGACTTAGCAAGGTGCACCATAAAAGAAATAATACAAAAATATACCTCATGGCAAGTTGCTTAATGGTAAGTACATCTTTCAAGAAAATAAACACATTAATTCAATATTCTTTTCTCTTCAATCATGCAATTCACCATGCATGCTCATAATGCACATTTCATAGTTAATACCGGTATAACTGAGTGTATACCTGTCGGCGTGCATTCTCTCATTTCCTTCCATCCTGTGGAGTGGCCTACCAAGTAGGCCTTTTATGCTCACTACGTGTGAGCACAAAGGCCCACGTGGTCACCTCTTCCATCATAAATGCACATATGCAAATGACATGAACAATTCTCAAATTACAAATAATCATATTCATAAATGTAACATTCACAACAACATAATCATACTCTTGCAAGAATACATGGTAGCAAGACATATTAAATGTTTAAAATAACTAGGTAGCAATTCATCATGCAATGCAACAAGCCACCTAAATGATGCACTTGCCTTTACCCACGAAGAATGGAGTGGCATTGGGGTTGAGGCCACTCTCGACAGCACATTCCCTGCAATATACATATATAAATAAACACGGTTCAAGTGACAAATAAAAAACAATACTTTCACTCCTATGCTTAACCCTGCTTTAAACTTCCTCAAATAGACCAAACATCGCATTCTTGAACTCTAATTAATCTTAAGAACACTATCTATAACTTCTTCTATAGGCAACCTTTCTAGAAATTCCTATATGATCCTCAAATCGACACAAATCTGAAACTAGAGTGAATAGCCACTTACTCTAAACAACAGACCTTCAAACTAGCATATCTTCTAAATGGCTAAACCAAAAATTATGTTCTTGAGCTCTAATTAATCACAAGAAAATAATCTATACTTTCCTCTATAGCCAGCCATTCAGGAAATGTCTCAATAATGCCCAGAACAAAAAAGAACAAAGAGTACATGCAACAACAACTAATTCTGGACAGACATTACTAAAACAAGCATAACTTTTACATGGTTGATCCAAAACTCGACTTCTTGTACTCTAAATAACTACAAGAGAATAATCTACAATTTATTCTACTCTCGCCCATCAAGGAAATGCTTCAATATTTCCCAGAACAGCAATGAACATAAATTAGATGCAACTACACTAGTTCTGGACATCTCAATTCAACATAGCATAAATAATTTAATACAACTCCAAATTAATGAAATGAAGATATTTTCAAAATCTACATGAAAATTTCCATCATCTTTAGTTATTGAGAAATTCCAATTCATCTTGCAACTTGCCCTAAATCACAAAACAACACAGTTGCTATTAACTAGAGCAGAAATTGAACAGTAGATAGTAAATCAAGCATAACTTTTAATCAGCTGAACCAAAATTCAAGTTTTTAGACTCTAATTAAATGTGAGACCAAGATATACAATTTCTTCTACTACCAACCATCCAGAAAATGGCTCTAAATTACCCAAAATAGCACGAAATATGGACCACTAACAACAACAGCTAACTCTGAATAACAGATATTTAGACTCTGAATAGCAGACACAAAAATGGCCATAACTCCTAAACAGCTGAACCAAAGTTCACATTCTTAGGCTCTAATTAGTTGTAAGACAAATTTCCATAATTTCTTCTATGGCCAACCCTCTAGAAAATGGCCCTAAACTACTCAAAACAGCATGAAACAGAGATAACTGACAACAGCAGCAAGCTCTGGACAGTCGGCACAAAAAGGTCATATCTCCTAAATGGTTGAACAAAAAATCGCGTTATTGGTCTCTAATTAAATGTGAGATAATGATCTACAATTTCTTATACAGCCAACCCTCCAGAGAATCTACGTGAGACGACCGCCTACAAGAGGGATCCTCACCTCGACTAGAATTTCCTTAACTGGAGAATGGGTTTTTTTGCGATATTACACTACCACCCTTGGATGAGCCCCTCAACCCTAGAGCACTCATCAAGGGCTAGGATTAATCCACTTAACTAGCCATGCAAGGGCTGACCCAAAACCTACACACACAATGGGTTTTTTTGCACGATTTTCAAAGCACACTACCTAGACCCGCTAACCTATCAACTAGACTGTGATCCGACTGCCATCATTGATCCACACGGTGTCTAGCTAGTATCATCTCTTTTCATTTCTTCTTGGCTTGCACAGACTCCATCTCTGATCATCTTCTGGTGATCTTCAACCGTCTGGACCTTCGACATACCTCGCCTTGTCCCGATCATCCTACGCCTCAGCATGATCGAGCAACGTCATCCTGCAACCATCAAAGACAAGAAAAACCCATCACATAGCAATGTCTAAAAAGATATGCAATAATCGTCACAAAATTATTAATTAAATCATTAACGCTCAGAAAGTTCGACTCTACCGCCCCTAGGCCAGCAGCACCGCCCTTAGTCGGCCGGTGGTACCATCCCCAAGCTGGTAGCACCGCACATACTGTAACACCCAAAAACACACTCTCTGAAATTTTCACACTAGCCAATTGGGCCGGTGCTACCGCTCCCCTAGTAGCACTGGGCTTATATGGCTGGTAGCACCGGATTGCTTGAAACCCTCAAAAACACCTGCTCTTGTTTTTCCATATTGCACTAGGGTCCGGTGCTACCGCCTGGCCAGTAGCACTGTGCTACCATGGCTGGTAGCACCGGATAAGGCAATCAAATCTCAAATTTCTTCAAATCAAAAATCCAATTCAGATCAAACTCAAATCAGTACAATCCAAGCGCAAATTTTAGTCAAATACTCATCACAAATATGAGTAGACCTCCACATGGTCTTTCAAACTCCTAAAATCCCAATGGGAAAAGAGATAAAGAAAAGAGTACATAGCGCTAACACATTGTGTTCTAGTAGTTACCTGATTAAAAACCTTCGTATGAGAAAACTTTAGGAAATCTCACTAAGAGAAAAGGGTCATAGTTAAGAGATTTACTCCCCCAAAACACTACATATCCCTAAGTCATATCATTCCTATGCTACGAACATATCTTCAGGAACTAGATGTTGACAAAGAATTAGTGAATAAATCTACTAGATTTTCATATGACATAATTTGCAGGATCTTTAACACACCATTCTTCTAAAGTATGTGAAGATAGAAAAGTTAGGGGCAATATGCTTTGTGATATTGCTCTTAACATAACTTTGATGCGACGCGTGCCCGATCTTACGACAGAATACGATATTCGATTGGTGGAGGACTCGGCGAACGATCACGACTTCGATCGATTTGATCGAAACACAATCGCAACACCAGCTTCGTTGGTTATCAACCGTGCCAATATGTGGTTGACCCCACCCAGAAGGCTAGTTCCTGCAAGCAAATTGAGAACACGAGAAAGAACGAAAAAGAAGGAATCTCAATTACGAATTGTATTAAGCTCACGAAGTTAGGGTTCCACAAACCGAAGAACGACAAAACTGCAACGGAAGAATAATCTAAGGAAAACCCATTTATTTTAGCGATAGCTACTGAATATATATGAGGATGAAGGCAAGGAGGTGACCAAGGGATGTCCGTGCAGCCCTAGGTAAATACAAGGCCTTTGGGCCCAAGTGGAGGTGTTGCAAAGACACTGGTAGATTCTGTTCCTCATATAGTTTTGACGATTTCTATTGATCCAAAACAAGTTTGAATGTGAAACCACTTTCGATGGAAAACTCTCATCATGGGCTTCTCCAGTAGAGTCCAAGAATGCCTCAATCGGACTTTGTATGATCTAGATATGGTCGTTTTATTGATGTGCTGTCACGAGACTCGAACCAAATTAGAGTCCGACTTGTGCTCGACTTTGACTCCAACTAGGCTTGGACTTGAGGATAACGTCCAGGTAAGCTTGTGATGCTTCTCCCATATTCCAAAGCAACAAGACATCACAGAATTTAGTAGCAACCCATCCAAGAAATCATGAGCAGCCTGAACAGAGTTCACTGGTGGTTTAATTGTCGTGCGTGCTCATATAATTGGTCCTTGTATATCTTGAGGAGTCATGTTGCACATATCTAAAGGGTGATGTCCTCATCATCCTCCCCCTCTCGGATCCGTTGGAAAGAGGACGACGAAAGCTTTCAGGAAAGTCCTCATGGGCCCCAAACAACCTTCTGGATCAAAAGTTATGGTCGTTTGAAGTTGATGCTATCGCGGAGGCAGAACCAGCGAATTTGTTGATTCCAAGTCCAACTTGCGCATATGATGATCGTGCTTCATGCTTGGCATTTGGAGGTTCTTCTCCTTGGTTCCTAAGGACAATAAAATCATCACAAGAATTAAATAGCATTCCATTCTATGAATCATTTGTATAAAAACTTAGGAACGAATTCACCTGATAATTGAGTAGATGTGCTCGAGCACGAGTAGTAGGTACTGGTAAAACTTGTTGTGTATGAGAAGAGTCACTCGCCGTGGTTGTGTCAATAGGGAAGATGTCCTCATCATACTCCCCTTCTTGCATTTGAGTCGTCCTCGACTCAAGCTCTTCCTCTTTTCCCACGTATGGTTTCAAATCTGCAATGTTAAAGGTGGGACTAACCCCAAAATCTGCAGGCAATTCAAGCTTATATGCATTATCATTAATCTTTTCTAAAACTTTGAAAGGACCATCAGCTCGAGGCGTCAACTTTGATTTTCTTAATTCAGGAAACCTATATTTTCTCAGATGTAACCAAACTAACTCTCCAGGTTCGAAAGTAACATGCTTCCTTCCCTTACTACCAACATGTTTATATTTAGCATTCATGCGCTCTATATTTTCTTTAGTTGTCTCATGCGTTTTCATAATCAAGTCAACATATTGTTTAGCATCAAAATTCAACTTCTCTAAAGATGGAAGAGGTAATAAATCAATAGGAGCACGAGGCACAAATCCATATACAATCTCAAAAGGGCACATCTTAGTAGTAGAATGCAATGAACGATTATAAGCAAACTCAATATGAGGGAAGCATTCTTCCCACAACCTTATGTTCTTTTTCAAAACAGCCCTAAGCATGGTAGATAATGATCTATTAACAACTTCAGTTTGTCCATCTGCTTGGGGATGACAAGTAGTAGAAAATAACACTTAGTCCCCAATTAGCCCACAAAGTTCTCCAAAAGTGGTTAAGAAATTTAGTATCACGATCTGAAACTATTGTATTTGGCATACCATGTAAGCTTAACAATTTCACGAAAGAATAAATCAGCAATGTGTGTAGCATCATCACTTTTGTGACATGGTATGAAGTGTGCCATCTTAGAGAATCTATCCACGACAACAAATATGCTATCCTCCCTTCTTTGTTCTAGGAAGTCCTAAAACAAAATCCATAGAAATATCTTCCCAAGGAACACTAGGAACAGCAAAGGCATATACAAACCATAGGGATTATGTCGTGACTTAGCTTTTTGACTTGTAATGCAGCGAGCAACAAATCTTTCAACATCCCTTCTCATCTTTGGCTAATAGAAATGGCTAGCAAGTATGTCTTTCGCCTTCTTCACCCCAAAGTGTCCCATCAAACCACCTCCATGCGCTCCGCAATAGCAACAAATGGACGAACTAGCTGGAACATACAACTTATTAGCTCTAAACACAAACCCATTATTGAGGACAAATTTGTTCCAAGTTTTTCCTTCTTTGCAATTCAACAACACATCTTTGAATTCATCATCATGCTCATATTGTTGTTTAATCGCCTCAAGCCAAAGATTTTGAAATCAAGTTGTGAAAGCATGGTGTATCGCCTAGACAAAGCATCAGAATAACATTTTCCTTTCCTTGCTTGTGTTTTATGACATAGGAAAAGATTCAATGAATTCAACCCACTTAGCATGTCTACGATTCTATTTAGCTTGATCTGAATATGCTTTAAAGATTCATGATCGAGTGTATGACAAATTCCTTGGGCCATAAGTAATGTTGTCATGTTTCCAATGTTCAACTAGAGCATATAATTCCTTGTCATAAGTAGAATAGTTCAAACTAGGCCCACTCAATTTCTCACGAAATATGCAAGGTTTTCCCTTGTAACAACACACCACCCAACCCAATCCCACTAGCATCACATTCTAGTTCAAACGTCTTAGAAAAGTCCGGGAGTTGGAGCAGAGGTGCATGTGTTAACTTATCTTTCAATATGTTGAAGGCGTTCTCTTGTGCATCGCCCAAACAAATGGCACATCCTTCTTGGTGAGCTCGCTCAGAGGTGCAGAATGGTGCCGAAGTCCTTCACGGTTACGGTAGAATCCAAGAAGTCCTAGAAAACTTCGACTTGTGTGACCGTGTTAGAGTTGGCCAACTCAGATTGCCTCAACCTTAGCCCGATCAACTTCAATGCTCGGGAGTAACAACATAGCTAAGAAAAGAGACTTGATCCGCATAAAAGGTGCACTTCTCAAGGTTACCAAATAAAGCGTGCATCTCGTAAAGCAATAAAAACAAGACGTAAATGGTCAAGATGTTCCTCCAATGATTTGCTAAATATCAACATGTCATCGAAATGTACCACCACAAATTTGCCAATGAAAGCACGAAAACTTCGCTCATCAATCTCATGAAAGTGCTAGGTGCATTAGTTAACCCAAAAGGCATTACTAACCACTCATATAGACCAACATAATTTTAAAAGCCGTTTCCATTCATCTCCTAGCTTCATGCGAATCTGGTGGTACCCACTACGCAAATCAACTTTAGAGAACACTGAGAGCCACTTAATTCATCAAGCATATCATCTAGCCTAGGAATAGGGTGACGATACCTAATGGTGATATTATTGATTGCTCTACAATCCACACACATGCGCCATGATCCATCTTTCTTAGGCACTAAAATGACCGAATAGCACAAGGACTAAGAGACTCACGACATACCCTTTATCAAGCAATTCTTGAACTTGGCATTGTATCTCCTTAGTTTCTTCCGGATTGGTTCAGATGGAGGCGATTAGGCAAAGATGCCCCGAGAATGAGGTCGATTTGGTGCTCAATGCCTCGCATTTGGGGCAGCCCTGGTGGCACATCGTTTGGAAAAACATCTTTGTACTTCTGCAAAAGTTTAGTGATAGCAGGAGGCAAAGAAGAAGACACATCCTCAAATGAAAACAAAACTTCTTTGCAAACGAAAGCATAGCAAAAAGAATTTAGATCATTCAGCTCTTTCAAATCAGATTTGGTAGCAAGAAAACAAGCACCCTTCAACTTAATCTCATTTCTTTTGTCATGAACAGGCTTAGATTCTTTCTTATTGTGTTGCTCAAGCTACTTTGCTACAATCTGATTTTAACTCTTAGCATGCTCCTGATTTTTCTCTCTATTAGCTCTAGCAATCTCATCTTTTAAAATAGCATCAGGAGACATTGGATGTAAAACAATTTTCTTCTCTTTATGCACAAAAGAGTATTCATTTGTTCTACCATGATGTAAACAATCTTTATCATATTGCCACGGTCTACCTAACAACATAGAACATGCTTGCATAGGTACAACATCGCAATCAACATAATCATGATAAGAACCTAAAGCAAAATTTACTCTTACCATACAAGTTACCTTGAGCTTGTCGCTGTTGTTGAACTATTGAATGTAGTAGGGCTGAGGATGTGGCCTAGTGGAGAGTGCAAGCTTCTCCACCATGCCCATGCTGGCTAGATTAATGCAAATCCCACCATCAATGATTATTCGTATTGCTCACTCCTTGACGACACCTTTAATGTGAAACAAGTTGTGGCGCTGATTTTGCTCAAGACTTTAATCTGGGCATTAAGCACACGCTATAAACAATACTCAAATATTGGTCAAGATCACCGTAGCCACGTGCTCTTCTTGAGGTTCGAAATTGGCTCGCCGCCTTCATTTTCAGCAAGCAAATCATATGTTTCTTCATCAATATCGCTTGTCAATCGTACCGCCTTCGCGAATGATGAGCACGCTTGTTCGGACACTCCTCATGATGTGGCCAAACCCCTTGCAGCGATGGCACCGAATGTCTTTTGTTCGCCCGTTGAGGCGACGGATGATGACGAACTCTTTATAGGAGCTTGTGTGGCACTTTTTCGTGGCTGGGTACTGTGGTGCCGAGTTTGAAGGAGATGATGTCATTTTGTTATTGGAAGGGCTTGGTGTAGTGGTACGACCGGACGGGCAGTGGGGTGTGAGGCGTCCACGAAGTAGTATGACTGCAGAAAATGTAGCTTTTGCCCTCGATTGTCGCCCTCAGACTTCACGCTCAGCTTTGCAAGCAAGATGGAATAAACGAGTCATCGAATTGTAATCCTTATAATCAAGAATGTCCTGGATTTCGCAGTTTAAACCACTTAAGAAACGAGCCATAGGCGCTTCCTCATTCTCAACTAAACCACAACGCAACAAGCCAATTTGCAATTCTTGATAATATTCTTCTACTAAACTTTTACCTTGGCGTAGGCGCTGTAATTTATTTAGTAAATCTCTAGCATAGTAGGAGGGAACAAATCTATGTCGCAAGATCAATTTTAATGCTTCCCAAGTGGTGGGTATATTATGTGGATGAACACGCAATGCTCTCTCCACCAAAATGTATAAAATCAGAAAATTCGCTAGTAGCACTCAAACTCTACTATCCTCGGAAATCATGGCATGCAAATTTTTATCAACAAGTAATTCCCAATTGAGGTAACCATCAGATCATATTTACCTTCAAAAGGAGGCATATTAAATTTAACTTTAGAGAACACGCCAAGACGATCACGCACTCATGTCGCGGTGGATCACGTTGCATACCTTTTGATTAAAGCGTAGTCGACAATGGTCACGGTCGTGGTCGAAATTAATGGTATTGTCATCCCCAAATCAGTGGCGAGTGATCGTAGTTCTCATCATCTTGTTCTTCCACCTTCGCTCCGAAGCTAGGGACAAGTGTTGGCGATGTGTGTCCAACAGTGAAGCAGGGCCATGTTGGGAAGGCGGGGCAGCAATGGGAACCCATTGTGCGCGTGGGAGACGAGGCGGAGGATTGGAAGTTCCAAGGGCAGTAGCTGCAAGCATATTAAGTCTAGACAAAATAGTGGCATGGGTAGTGTTAGCAACTCCCTGAGCGGTCTCAATGGAACGGAGATGGTCTTCTTGCAGCGACATTCGCTCATTAGTAAGTCGTAAATCCTCACTAAGCGCCTCGGTGGTGACCCTCGTCATCCTCTCAAAATGAGCAACAATACCCTTCGTGCGTGGCGAGTGATGCAGCAAACCCTCATCACCTGACATGGTTAGTAGAAGACAAGAAACAAAATCACAGGTATAATGTTCCTATCAACTACTAGGAAGTGGTTACAAGTCACTCAACACTCAAGCTATACGCAAAGCTCTTACAAATTCTTACCAAGCAGCAATGTTGTCGGCCGTTGGCATTGTCAAAAATTCTCCGAAGATTGGGTATAGCGATTGCCAAGAGAACGAACAAACGTACGAGGAAGAATATGTGGAGCTTGGTAGGCTATGTGAATTTCCTATGCAATCTGATAATTCTAGTTATTGTAATGATAAGTAATGATCCAAACTAGAATTCACAAGTCCTAGTTGCCGATCTCAAAGATATAAGTGAATAGGCAACACACACGCAAATATAATGAAACTTAATGCAACCAATGGAATGAGCTAAATAAGAATAATTTCAACACCAAAACTCGTGTTGCATAAGTTATGGAGAGACGCTAGCTAATTGCTTCAGAAAAGGTAAAAGGGCACAAGATTGCTCACTACGTAATACAATTGCACAATCTGAAAATGACAAACACAAATTAGGGTTTTGATCAATGTAGTGATGCCGGCCACTACTCTCTTTTCTTTTCTCTCTTTTTTTTCTTTTTTTTGGCCTTTTGGCTCTTTGTTTCTCTTTTTTTTCTTTTCGGTGACTTTCGGCCAACACTAGTATGAGCAAAGTTTTGGAATCCCTAACTTGATATCACAAGAGATATGATAGTGCAACATATCAAAAGGAGCAACCACAAGCAATTTCAAATCGCTAGTCTCAATTGGGATCAAAGTATTCGCAAAGGATGAATTGGTTCCCAAAGGTATGTGCACTGATATTTTGGAATTTTATGGCTGTAGATGCTACTAGACTCAACCAACTCAAAGGAACAAAGCTAGAACACAAATTGAAGAAACAAACCCAAATTCGGCCAGAACTATGCAGTAAGGTTGTTGCTGCAAGTAGGGCATAAAAATGACCGAATCAAGCTTGCTCACAATGTAACAAATTGATGGTACTACTCTAGGCTTTAAAACAATTATTCAAACACACAATTTGGAGATCATATGTAGAAGTTATGGCCAAAACACCAAGGTGCACAGATTTAACAAAATTCAGCCGATCTGACCAAATCCGAATCCGAGTCAAATTCGGTTTGAAGGAGTCCGAATCACTAAGGACACCCAAAAATGTTTTTGTAGAGGACTCTTCAAGGATTCAGGAAAGTATAAAAACTTCTCAATCGGAGTTCGGATATGAGAGTTATGATCAAAATACCGAACGGACCTAGATTGCAATTACAACTTGCTTCCTAAATTCCATATTAAGATTAAACAACCTTTCAGATGGAATTAGATTTCGTGACCAACTAGGTTTTTGCGGAGCTTGTCCTAAGGTTTCCGGAAAGTGCAAAAACACTTGAATCGGAGCTCGTATGCGAAAGTTATGAACAAAACAAAGAACTGGACAGATTGAAATAAAGCTACGCCAAGGAAAAACGACAAGAATTCAAAACAAGGACTCTAATGGATCAAAACCTAACAAAACACACTAAAATACCAGATTGAATCTAAAGGTTGAATTTTTGTGGAGGATTTTGAATTTTGGACAGAAAACAAAAACTAATCTAAGGTACTAAATCTCTCACCGAGCAACTTGGCGCTTTGATACCACTTGATAGCACTTTGGTGTCCCGATCTTTCGATGAGATTGATAACTTCGATTTGGTGGAATTGACTTTGACGATCCGACTACAACATACGACGACGATGCGCCTTAGCAATCGCTAAACCAACTCAGAGGGTTATTGATCCCGCCGTGGCACGATCAACTCGAACACGAGGTTCAATTCTCGCATGCAACCGAAGAACAAGCAAGAACAAAGGTAAATGCAATCTGAAATTGCAAATGAAGATGAAGGATTGATAAGGTGGGATTCTGAAACAAGGAGCTTCTTAGGCGGCTGTTGAGCACGTCTAGAAGACTCAAAATAGTAGCAATGGTTAAACTATCAAATAAACAAAACCCCAAACTAAAGTACGGCGGTAGCAAACAATATATAGATGTAAGTGGCGGCTAGGGAGCAACTAGGGGCGTGCATATGCCATGGGGGGTGGCCAAGGGGGTGCCCTAGGGTTGCATGTGCTTTGGGCCCAAAAGAACTGGTGGCGCAGCACCAGAAATTTCTGGCCTGCGATAGTCTTCTGCGATTTCCTGTTGCTTCAAGATGAATTTGGCATTGGGGCTGGATCCATTGGAAATTAGACTCCGAGATCTTTCAAACATGTACTCATGGGCCTCCAGAAACCTCCGGAATAAAAAGTTATGGCCTTTTAAAGTTATGGGCCCAAAATAAAAGGTGGCGCAAGACCGGAGTTTTCACTACTACGTAACCGACATTTGCTACGCCTGCCAAGACTTGGCAGATCGAACCGGACGATAGTTAGATCAGTCCTGCTCAACGGCTACAGCTGCGGGGAGATCAAGTCGTTCAATACATAACCGCATCGATGGTATAACATCAGTATGCGTGTATGATGAACCCAGATATTTAGCAGAGCTAAATAGTACCGTCAGTGACTTGAACCGCATCGATGTGATCACATCAGACCGGTTTGTGCCTTCAACCAAGATCGAGTCCCTATTTAAACTTTTCTCCTCCGCTCGCTGACTGCACGATCATTTCAACGCGCAAAAGAACAAAGGAGCTCGCCAAAGAAGGAGGGAGGTCTCACAAAATTTCAAAATTTTGGTCATTTTACTCACAACCAAGGTAACTAAGGTTAGTAATATCATTCCTCACTTCATTTGGTGTTAAATGGAGCCTTTTTTGCTTGAATTATGAAGAAAATTTGATCTTTTCCCATGATTGATGAAAGATTATGAATGTAGAGAGGGTGCCCAAATTTCAAAATTTTGGTCATTTTCTGCAACCAAGGTAACTAAGGTTAGTCAACCGTGCCAATATGTGGTTGACCCCACCCGAAGGCTAGTTCCTGCAAGCAAATTGAGAACACGAGAAAGAACGAAAAAGAAGGAATCTCAATTACGAATTGTATTAAGCTCACGAAGTTAGGGTTCCACAAACCGAAGAACGACAAAACTGCAACGGAAGAATAATCTAAGGAAAACCCATTTATTTTAGCGATAGCTACTGAATATATATGAGGATGAAGGCAAGGGAGGTGACCAAGGGGATGTCCGTGCAGCCCTAGGTCGTACAAGGCCTTTGGGCCCAAGTGGAGGTGTTGCAGCACCTGGTAGATTCTGTTCCTCATATAGTTTTGACGATTTCTATTGATCCAAAACAAGTTTGAATGTGAAACCACTTTCGATGGAAAACTCTCATCATGGGCTTCTCCGTAGAGTCCAAGAATGCCTCAATCGGACTTTGTATGATCTAGATATGGTCGTTTTATTGATGTGCTGTCCTGAGACTCTGAACCGAAATTAGAGTCCGACTTGTGCTCGACTTTGACTCCAACTAGGCTTGGACTTCGAGGGATAACGTCCAGGTAAGCTTGTGATGCTTCTCCCATATTCCAAAGCAACAAGACATCACAGGAATTTAGTAGCAACCCATCCAAGAAATCATGAGCAGCGCGGAACGAGTTCACCTGGTGGTTTAATTGTCGTGCACGTGCTCATATAATTGGTCCTTGTATATCTTGAGGAGTCATGTTGCACATATCTAAAGGAGTGATGTCCTCATCATCCTCCCCCTCTCGAACTGGAGTCGTCCTTAACTCAAGCTCATTTTCTTCTCCCAAATATGGCTTGAAATCTGACATGTTAATTGTGCGACTAACCCCAAAATCTGCTAGTAGATTCAATTTGTTTGCATTGTCATTAATTTTCTCAATTATCTTAAACGGACCATCAGCTCTAGGCATAAACATTGATTTTCTTAATTCTGCAAACCTATCCTTTCTCAAATGCAACCAAACCAAATTAGCCGGTTCAAATTTTATTTCTTTCCTACCTTTACTGCCAGCAATCCTATACTTATCAGTCATGCGCACTATATTCTCTTTAGTTGTTTCATGCAACTTAAGGATAAATTCAACACGCTTCTTAGCATCCAAATTAAGTTTTTCAGAAGTGGGCAAAGGTAGTAAATCAATAGGAGCACGTGGATTAAAACCATATACTATCTGAAACGTACTTACCTTGGCGGTGGAGTGTTTTGACCTGTTGTAAGCAAACTCAATATGCGGTAAACACTCTTCCCGCAGCTTCAAATTCTTCTTTAAAACAGCCCGCAACATGGTGGACAATGTGCGGTTAACGACCTCTGTTTGTCCATCAGTCTAGGGATGACATGTAGTAGAAAACAACAGCTCCCCAATTTCATCCAAAGTGATCTCCAAAAGTGACTCAAAAACTTTGCATCATGATCCGAGACAATAGTATTAGGTACTCCATGTAGGTGAACGATTTCCCTGAAAAACAAATCAGCTATGTTCGTAGCATCATAGCTCTTATGACAAGGTATAAAATGTGCCATTTTAGAAAAATGATCCAGAACTAAAATATGTTATCCCTCCCGCTCCTTGTCCTTGGCAACCCTAAAATAAAATCCATAGAAATATCCTCCTAGGGTATACTAGGAACAAGAAGAGGCATGTAAAGACCATTTGGATTTAAGCAGGACTTAGCTTTATTGCAAGTAGTGCAGTGTAACATGTAGCGCTCAACGTCACGTCTCATCTTTGGTCGAAAGAAGTGGGCGGTCAGCACATCTTCAGTCTTCTTTGCTCCAAAATGTGCCATCAAACCTCCTCCATGCGCCTCCTGTAACAACAAAAGACGAATGGAGCTAACTGGAATGCATAACTTGTTAGCATGATAGAGCAAACCATCATTCAGCATGTATTTATTCCATGTTTTCCCTTCTTTACAATGTTCATGCACTTCTTTAGAGTCCAAATTAGTAGCATATAAGTCTTTAATGGTCTTTAAACCAAAAATCTTATGATCAAGTTGAGATAACATGGTATAACGCCTAGAAAGCGCATCAGCAACCACATTGTCCTTTCCTTTCTTATGTTTTATGACATATGGAAATGACTCAATATATTCTACCCATTTAGCATGTCGTTTATTCAATTTAGCTTGACTTCTAATATGTTTCAGCGATTCATGACTAGAATGTATAACAAATTCTTTGGGCCATAGATAATATTGCCAAGTTTCAAGCACACGAACTAAATCATACAATTCTTTATCATAGGTATAATATTGCCAAGTTTCAAGCACACGAACTAAATCATACAATTCTTTATCATAGGTAGGATAATTCAGACTTGGCTCACTTAAATTTTCACTAAAATAAGCAACTGGTTTACCTTCTTGAATTAGCACATCTCCAATTCCAATCCCGCTAGCATCACATTCTAGCTCAAAAGTCTTACCGAAATCCGGGAGTTGGAGCAATGGGGTGTGGGTGAGCTTTTCTTTCAACTACTTGAATGATTTTTCTTGTGCAAGTCTCCATTTGAATCCTACTATTTTCTTTGTCAACTCATTCAATGAGGCAGCAATGGTGTTGAAATCCCGCACAAAATGCTGAGAGAAACCGGCAAGCCCACGGAAGCTCCGCACCTAGGGGACCGTTTTAGGAGTCGGCCAACTCCGTACTGCCTCAATCTTAGCTTCATCTACCTCAATTCCCAGTGGAGTCACAACATAGCCAAGAAATGAGACTCAATAGGTGCAAAAGGTGCACTTCTCGAGGTTACCAAATAAACGTGCATTTCTCAAAGAATTAAAAATAGCAAGTATGTTCATTTCATTCAATTCGCGATCCGAACAAGTGAATTTTATGAAAGTTTGCCCCGAAGCGAAACAATCCGAAAATGCACCGGATTGCACTCCTAAGTGTCGCCAGTCTCATTGGAGCTTGTATCGGTCGATTGCGCGTTGGTGTTAATTTCATACAATTCGGGATCCGAACAAGTGGATTTTGTGAAAGTTTGCCCCAAAGCGAAACAGTCCGAAAACACACCGGATTGTACTCCTTAGTGTTATCGGACTTGTTAGAGCTTGTTTCGATCGATTTTGCTTTGGTGTTAATCTCATACATATCAAGATCCAAACAAGTGGATTTTATGAAAGTGTTCTCCTGAGTGAAACACCCCGAAAATGAAACGTATTGCACTCCCAAGTGTTGTTGGTCACATTGGAGCTTGTATCGGTCGATTACGCATTGGTGTTAATTTCATAGAATTCGGGATCCGAACAAGTGGATTTTATGAAAGTTTGCAACAGGCGAAACAGTCCGAACACACACCGGATTGCACTCCTATGTGTTGTCGGACTTGTTGGAGCTTGTTTCGATCGATTTTGCTTTGGTGTTAATCTCATACATATCAAGATCCAAACAGGTGGATTTTACGAAAGTGTTCTCCCGAGTGAAACACCCCGAAAATGCACCGTATTGCAGTCCTAAGTGTTGCGGTCTCATTGGAGCTTGTATCGGTCGATTGCACATTGATGTTAATTTCATTCAACTCGGGATACAAACAAGTGGAATTTATGAAAGTTTGCCCCGAAGCGAAACACTCCGTAAATGCACCGGATTGCACTCCAAAGTGTCGCCGGTCTCATTGGTGCTTATTTCGGTCGATTTCGCTCTGATGTTAATTTCATTCAAAACGGGATCCAAACTAGTGGATTTTATGAAAGTTTGCCCCGAAGCGAAACACTACGAAGGCACAACGGATTGCACTCCTATGTGTTGTCCGACTTGTTGGAGCTTGTTTCGATCGATTTTGCTTGGGTGTTAATCTCATACATATCAAGATCCAAATAGATGGGTTTTATGAAAGTGTTCTTCCGAGCGAAACACCCCGAAAATTCACCGTATTGCACTCCTAAGTGTTGCTGGTCTCATTGGAGCTTCTATTGGTCGATTGCGCATTGATGTTAATTTCATTCAACTCGGGATCCGAACAAGTGGATTTTATGAAAGTTTGCCCCGAAGCGAAACAGTCCGAAAATGCATCGGATTGCACTCTTAAGTGTTGCCGGTCTCATTGGAGCTTGTATCGGTCGATTGCGCGTTGATGTTAATTTCATTCAATTCGGGATCCGAACAAGTGGATTTTATGAATGTTTGCTCTGAAGCGAAACAATCCGAAAATGCACCGGATTGCACTCCAAAGTTTCGCTGGTCTCAATGGTGCTTGTTTCAGTCTATTTCGCTCTGATGTTAATTTCATTCAAATCGGGATCCAAACAAGTGGATTTTATGAAAGTTTGCCCCGAAGCGAAACACTCCGAAGACACACCGGATCACACTCCTATGTGTTGTCGGACTTGTTGGAGCTTGTTTCGGTCGATTTTGCTTCGGTGTTAATCTCATACATATCGAGATACAAACAGGTGGATTTTATGAAAGTGTTCTCCCGAGCGAAAGACCCCGAAAATGCACCGTATTGCTGTCCTAAGTGTTGCCGGTCTCATTAGAGCATGTATCGGTCGATTGCGCATTGATGTTAATTTCATTCGATTCGGGATCCGAACAAGTGGATTTTATGAAAGTTTGCCCCGAAGCGAAATACTATGGAAATGCACCGGATTGCACTCCTAAGTGTCGCCAGTCTCATGGGAGCTTGTATCGGTCGTTAGCGCGTTGAGGTTAATTTCATTCAATTCGTGATCCGAACAAGAGGATTTTATGAAAGTTTGCGTTGAGCGAAATACTCCGAAGACACCCCGGATTGCACTCCTATGTGTTGTCGGACTTGTAGGAGCTTGTTTCGGTCGATTTTGCTTTGATGTTAATCTCATACAAATCATGATCCAAACAGGTGGATTTTATGAAAGTTTGCCCAGTGCGAAACACTCTGAAAAGGCACCGGATTGCACTCCGAAGTGTCGCCGGTCTCATTGGAGCTTGTTTGTCGAGCCTCCGCGCCGCCCGCCCCGCCCGCGCTCGTATTCTCGCCGCCCTTTGCCGCCACGCCCTCTCGCCGTCTGCGCCGCCATGCCTTGCCGCGCCGCTTCGGGAGCCGCCCGCCTCCGCGCCACCCGCCTTGTGCCACCCTAACGCCGCCGCTTCTGCCTGATGCCGCGACCTCCTCTCCACCCGGCAGCGGCGACCTGCGTCCCCGGCGGTGACCTCGTCCCTCCATGGCGCCCTCCTCCTCTCCTGCCGACCCACGAGCTTAAGGTCGAGATCCTGCGGCGCCCTCCTCTCTGCATGGCTCTATGGAATGTGGGGTAATTAGTTAATTTATGGGGTAATTAGTTAATTAACGTCGGCAAAACCCCGACCGGCGTTAATTGCTTAATGCATCTTTGATTGGTTGAAGATTGTTCTGTGGTTTGGCTTGATAGTCATGATGCGATATGTCGGTCTTGGGTTAGTTTTAATTTTAGTTTACATCGCCATGGCACAAGAGGAACAACCAAACAGTGAAGATACTATGGATCAATTGATGGTTGCCATGTTCTTGTATGACTAATGAACTCGATGCTTTTGTGAGAAATGATCATACATCATGTTTTAGGCATAATTATTATTGATAAGGACTTATGCCTTGGGTTTCTGTTCTAACACTTTAAGTGAGGCCACTTTTGGATTGGTTTCGTGATCATCACATCGTTATTTAGATTTATATTGTTTTGGAGTGGTACCATGATGCAAGACGTGGGTGAGTAATGAACTAATGATGCATATGTTGGTAGAGGCATGACAAAATACATAGATAAATTTGATATATTGATTTGTCACATGTTTTTTTAAATTTATATATCCATTTTGTGCTTATAAATATATATTTGAGTAATGGATTATCGTCGGATTTTTATTTTTGATCTGAAATCACATAGTGTCACGAAACCTATGCGCCACCCATTTCGATCGGCATGTCTCACATGTGTCACATGTGAGATGTGCTCGTCCGAATTGTCCTTTTTTGATAGCCTCGAGTGGATGACAAAGTGCGGTATTTATGACGAGCCACGGAGGCGATGAATTTCGGCGTCATAACCTGTTGTTCTCCCGCACCATATCCGGTGCGTGGAGAACAATAGGTTATATACTTAAATTTCATCTCGACTCGCAGCTTGTCATAACCGCTTTGTCATCCACTCTTGGGTGGGTTTAGGACATATCCTTTCCTATAGATGTAGGGTCGTGATATATAGAAACAAAATGAACCTTATAACTGTTGATTTAACCTATATAGCCTCAAGTATGGGTGACGACCGCCGATGGATGTATGAAGGTGTGCAGCTGTGCAGTCAGACAGCTATTGATCGGCTGGTTAGTGGTCACAATTTTGATCCAATTCAAATTAAGTTGTTTGATTTGCAGTTCCCATTTAATGTGTCCGATTTGGTTATGTAGGAGAAATATGGCGAGGAAATGGTCAAGCGCCATGGTGAAGACTATGATTGGAGGAAGGAGCCGCTGACTGGCCGTAGCTGTGCATGCTAGTGGAGGCGGCAAGGCCCATGGACGTGAGATGTCATACCTTCTAAAATTTCATGAAGTCATAATTTCAAGTGCTCAAGCCTTTGTGGTCACGATTTTGAAGGTACTCTATGTTCATCGGAGTGATCGACTCGTGGCGGTGGTGCGAGCTGAGAGGATCTTCTTCGCCTCGCACTCCTCGGGGTTGGTAGCCGCGCTCCTCGGGAGAGGAGGTGGAGGTTACTAGGTGCGTGGAGGAGCTACGCCAACGTGATGATTATGCAAGGGCAACAAGAGTACTACGCTCATACTGCACAACAAAGAAGCGGCGATTCAAGTAAGTCTGAGTCTTCAATCTATTGCATTTAGAGAATATATTAATTCAAAATACTTATACATTGTATTTGTAGGCAATGTTCCAGGCGATGGGGCAAAACATTGTCTTTCCACCGTTCCAGCCGCCGCCGCCACCGCCACAATGGGGGATGTATCCTCCGGCACCTCCTGCAGCTCAGGTTTGAAAAATGTGGTCTTGGTTTGGTACTGCTAGCTAGCTCATGTAAAAGCAATGGTTGTGCATGCTATCTGTTCAAGACTGGATAACCAGTTTGGTAAACTAGCCTATTCTAACTTCACTTAGTCAAAACTAGTCTATTCTAGCTTCACTTTGTCAAAACTTGTAAATCTAGTAAAATTTGATCAATCTAGCAATAATTGTTGCCTTATGTAGGACCAACGGCACATGGGTCCTCGTTTTCAAGATACTCACGCAACACTTGCAAAGACCGCAGATCCGGCGGTTCGTTTCTTACTTGTCTCGTTATGGTACATTCATTCTTATATTATTGTCTAATCTTGCATTTTCTTGTGTAGGGAACCGACGGTGCAACTGACTTTGTCAACGCGCTCTTTGCTTCCGGATCAAGCGGCCAGAAACTCCAATCAACCAGATGGCGCTAGCTTGTAGATTGTTTCTTAGTTGTCACTTTGGATGTGTATGATTCCGGTGAACTTTTGGATGCGTTTGTAGTTGTGTCACTTTGGCCTTTTTTGTATGTTATGACAATTTGGATATTATGATGGATCGATAACTTGATTATATGCATGTTCTGTGCTGGATTGTTTATATTCGTGAATTATATGTGTTGATGTGTGAATTGTCGTCAATGTTGATTATATTATGTATTGAATTGTGTGGCGAAACATGAAAATAGGCGTAAAGTTGCCCTCGAATTACTAATTAACGCCGGCGAGGTCACCGACGTTAATTAGCCCTAATTAACGCCGCCGGGTCACCGACGTTAATTAGTAACCCCGCACCTCGTTCATCCGACAAATCTCGACAAAACACGGCTAATTAACGTCGGCAGACTAAGCCGACGTTAATTAATAATGCGTCGGCTAAACGAAGAGTCGACGTTAATTGGTGCGGTCACGGCATTAATTAACGCCGGCTATGCTCGCCGACGCTAATTAGTAATTAACGTCGGCTATCGACGTTAATTAAGCTTAATTAACGCCGATTAACTATCGTGGGCCAAAAGCCGACGTTAATTAGTGTTTTGCCGACGCATTACTATTAATGTCGGCAAATGGCTAATTAACGCCGCATTTGGCCGATGTTAATTTGCGGATTATCAGTCGTCCTCGCCACATGAGAGCCATCGTCGCCCTCGCCCGACGAGACCACCGCCTCCGACGACCACGCCGCCGCCCTCCTCACTCGGACGACCTCGCCTCCGTTTTCCTCACTCTACGGTAGAGCCTCCGCCTTGTATGAGCAAGAACCGTAAAGCCAACCTAGGTTTAAGTGGTAAAGCCATTCGATTGATTCGGACCGAGGGAGTATGTAGTTGGAAGATTGAAATATTTTCTCGATATCGCATTTGATCCTTGCCGTGGATTGCTTCGGACCGTGGATTGATTCGGGCCGAGGGAGTATCGATGATGATTGGTGTGCTCGTGATGATTATGGGTTGTTTAATGAGTATGATAATTAATCTATGAGTTAGGCCTTAGACCGTTAGTCTTGCATGTTAGTTTATCACTTGAATACTGATCTGAACATTCATGCTTGCAGTATGTGTGCTGATCTGAATTGAAATATGAACTTAAAACATTACGAGCTACATGTATGCATGCCGCTTCTTAGTTCATTTAATGATCTTTTATTAAATCATTCTCGCTTTCTCGTGATTGATCTTCGTCAAGAGCTTGCAAAGGCCATCTACAAGACTTGGGGACCTTGCAAGAGTGGGATTATTGTTCGATGAAGATTGGGTTTAGCAAGACCATTTGTGACAACAACAATCTTTAATCGACATTTACTTGAGTAGTTAATTTGTTAACTTGTCAATTCTAATATATGTATGCCGGTGAATCTTGTTCGCATGCTTTAGATCTTGTCATTGTAAGTTTCGAATCACCTTATTGCTATCAAGATTCTCTAATTTCGCTATCTGCTGAAACCGGATTAAATTGTTGTCTCTGCTTAATTCACTTATCATTAGGAAGCTTATTTCCATTATCCTCGCCGCTTTCTTGCATTCTGATTCATTAGATATATATTAGCATTCAGTTCTCAATTAATTACTCTCTTGTCTCATTAAAGTGTTGAAATATTGTTTATTTTCAATAAAGTTGTCACAAATTGGTCAATGATTTTTGTCCCTTGTGACGAGGACGGTCTTTAAGGCAACCCGTTATCTGAGAACAATACAAATTAACAACTTGAGCACTATGCTAGTTGTGATGTCCCTTATACTTGTCATTGTTAGGCAATGCTACAAATACTTGTTCATGAGTTTGTATACTTTGATATTAGATCATATCTTTGTTCAGTATTTATGCTCAAATGAAAATGTATCATGTGAATTATTCTAATTTCTGGTGAATTTTGAAATTTCTATTTTTATTGATCAGTTTCTATGTATATGTGAGATTTCTATGTATGTGTGAGATTTCTATGTATATGTGAAGTTTGAAATGTATATGTATCATGTCAAATGAATATGTATCATGTGAATTATTCTAATTTCTGGTGAATTATCTTTCACCTGCTGCAATGCTTAGTTAGATCATTTTGCTGTTGGCTATAACATGTGAATTTGTATTGTATATGATAGATTGCTTACTGTCATTAGGTTTTGAGGGTCTGGTAGCCTCCTATCAATATTCAGTATCAATTTGTGCTATTGTTTGCCCATACCTTAGTCTGTTTCATTGTCCAGTAAGCTATTGTCCCTCTATATACTTTGATATTAGATCATATCTTTGTTCAGTATTTATGCTTAAATGACATTGTTATCTCATGGCTGTTTATTTTGCTTGGAATGATTGTCTTGATAAAATTGCTAATACCGCAATACTTACAACAGTCTAGAAATTCTCACAAAATACTCATTACTGTGCATGCTTAGGAAGGTAAGGGTTTGAGGCCTAACTTGCTAAATTAATTGTCTAGCCGATTTGTGATTGGATTGAAGATCTAATCTTCAATTTTTCACCCAAAAATCTGAGAGCACAAGTTATCAACCAAACTGGTTCTGTAGACATGATTCGTAGAGCAATTGACATTAGTATCATGTTGTTATTGATCAGTTTCTATGTATATGTATCATGTCAAATGAATATGTATCATGTGAATTATTCTAATTTCTGGTGAATTTTGAAATTTCTATTTTTATTGATCAGTTTCTATGTATGTGTGAGATTTCTATGTATATGTGAAGTTTGAAATGTATATGTATCATGTCAAACTAATATGTATCATGTGAATTATTCTAATTTCTCGTGAATTTTCAAATTTCTATTTTTATTGATCGCTTCTATGTATATGTGAGATTTCTATGTATGTGTGAGATTTCTATGTATATGTGAAGTTTGAAATGTATATGTATCATGTAAAATGAATATGTATCATGTGAATTATTCTAATTTCTCGTGAATTTTGAAATTTCTATTTTTATTGATCGGTTTTATGTATATGTGAGATTTCTATGTATGTGTGAGATTTCTATGTATATACTAAGTTTGAAATGTATAAGTATCATGTCAAATGAATATGTATCATGTGAATTATTCTAATTTCTCGTGAATTTTGAAATTTCTATTTTTATTGATCAGCTTATGTATATGTGAGATTTCTATGTATGTGTGAGATTTCTATGTATATGCTAAGTTTGAAATGTATATGTATCATGTCAAATGAATATGTTCGCCACACCGCCCATCCTCTCTACCGTCTCTTCCCCACCGTCTTCCACGCCGTTTAAGAGTAGTACCATCAGCTTTACATGAAATGTGATCTATTTTCGTTAATTTTCAGTGCTTGTTCTAGCCTATGAAACGACGATGGACGATGAGATATTTGATCAAGAAGAATTTACGAGAGTTTGATTTTGAGAGGTGATGGTCATGAGAGGGCGGAGCCTACACCCGCCGTCATGGCCGCCGAGGCCACCGAGGCCAATGAGGCTGCAGAGCACGATGAGGCCGGTGAGGTAACAATCAGTCACGTTCATGATTGTCGGTTCCACTACCATGCTAAGCCAACATCCTGACCCGTTCATGATTGTACCATGCTTTCAGATCGGTCAACCAGGCAGGCAATCACGTCAGCGAGGTCCAAACAAGAAGAAGGCAAGACATGTTGTCACTGAAGTCGGCGAGACGGCCGACCTCTTGCACCCTCGGGGGCGCTTGGTCTGCTCAATTCGCATGCGGCGCCCACGTTAGGGACCACGTACAATTAGCATACCAAAATGGGATTAGGTCCTCAAGATACGAAGAACATGCTTTGGAACGATGTGAAGGAGACATTCACCTTCCCCAAGGGACCAAGAGAAGGTGAAGAGTTACACACTCAAGAAGATGGCGGTCGATTCCGCACTTATAAAAAGAAACCGAACACGGAGTATATCAAGAAGAATCGAACGCCTGACTTCAACAAGCACCCAAAGTTGCAAGATCACTCGGATGCGTTTAGAACTACAAGACTTGGACGAAGGTCAAAGTTTGAGTGAGAAGAATAAGCTGAATGCATGAAGAATTATCACCACCGACTCGCCCCGTGGTTACCGCCATGCAATACCAAAATGGGAGAAGAGGAACAGACTCGCTAGCGAAGGGTATCGCACCCGCAACAATGGATTGGCCCAACAGAGCAAAGCATTGGTTCTATGGTCACAGCGGCGGCCTTGATGATAACGGCAATGCTGTGTTTGGGGAGGTGCTAAGAGATGTGGCTAGAAGGCTTGTACAGTCCATCGAGGAGACTTCCTGTAGTAGCCGCCAAACAGGGAGAACGACGAGCTAACAAGGGCCTTGCAAAATCCAGAGCACCCTGGACATACACGAGGCATCGGCGTTGTCCCATGGAAGGTTGGTTTCGCTCAGGACGCCGAGACCTATAGGAGTCGGGCGAGGAGCAAGGCTCGACAGACACAACAGCTTAGTGCGCTTGAAGAACGCCTGAATCAAACATAGGAGAGAATGCAAGAAGAGATCCGAAGAGAGGTGCAGCTAGCCTTGAGCCAACAAATATGAGACGGCCAAGAACCTCCAAGTAATCCTAACATCATCGGCCCCTCAGTAGCGGCGTTTTGCGCTTGTAGGCTGTCGAAGCGGACTTGGACAAGTATCCCATAGACGACATCAGCAATGGACACCTTGTGAACTCGCACGCCCAAGCGGAACCTTTACTCAAGGCGCCGACGGCATGGCTCACCCATTGGAGCCGGGCAGCTTATCCATGGCCAACAGATCGTCAGATACTCCAAGGTCTCGGAGAGTAGGTCTGCCTGTGGTACGAGGACCTTGACCTCGAAATTCGGAGGTGACAGGACTCACGGCTAGGAGAGGCAAGACACAATTTCATCTGTGGGCGCAAACGGTACATAATTTTTGAGATAACATGGACGTGTCCTCTCCGCCAAGAAGCCCGAGAAGAAACCCGCTCCTCCCAAGAAGGCGCCGACTCCTACACCACCTCCTCGCGCAGATAAGCCCGACAAGAAGCCCGCCTCCTACACCATCTCCTCGCAGATATAAGCCCTGAAGAAGCTCGTCTCCTCCCAAGAAGGCGCCGACTCCTACACCACCTCCCGCGCACATAAGCGCCATAGAAGAAGCCCGTCTCCTCCCAAGAAGGCGCCACCAAGGAAACAAGCCACCACCAAGAGGCTCCTAAGAAGACGGGGTCCTCCACCCAATCCAAGAAGCCGGTGAACTTCAAGCGGTAGTATGATATGAACGATGAGGAGACCAAGAAGATGGTAAGAGGAGAGGTAACTAAATTTCTTAGACCCAAGTCACCAGAGAAGAAGGTTCAACCCGCACGTAAGAATTTCATAAAGGCTTAATGACTATTAAAAATTTGAAGGATAAAAAGAAATGCCTCGCCAATCAAACTATGAGCGCACATTGAGTAAGGATTGCCCCAAGAAGAAGATGTCAGCTGAGGGGAAGGGTAAGGAGATGCTACAATTCTTTAATGAAACTGGCCTTGACCCAGATCAAATATTAGGCACCAAGGAGATTGAGTTAGCCGAAGTAAGATGGTCATTTAAAGTGGGCAGATCATTGGTCAGGAGTGAGGAGCTGCCCTGGCTAACGACAAAGATGCGGCAATTTCATAAATGGTACTTGGACGCGACCAAGTATGGTCTACAGATGTTCGCTGTCAAGTTTAAGCAACAAGATTTTTTTCGCGGTGAAGGTGAATTTTATGTCGAATGGGACTACATGTATGATCTATACCAGACAGACGCCCTCAGCGTGAGCTTGATGGGTTGCTGGACTCTGTAAGTGTCTTAATTATTTACAAAAAACTATCGTGCCCTTCCTTGTACTATACTAACTTGCAAGCCTAACTAATTTCTTATGTAACATGGAGATACAAAGATGCCAAAGGGATCGTATTTTTGACATAGGCTTCATGGACCCAAAGAGTTATCAACGGACAACCGTTAGAGACCACCTGCTTAAAAGAGACTAACATATTCAATGCGTTAATGGGTCAAAGATATAAGTCAAAGATATATCTAGCCTACTCATTTGAGTACGTGTTTTCGCATTCACCTCATTCTACTCCTTTTCATAACACGATGCTAGAACTAATTAGTTATCTACGCTGACACATCTATGTATAGTTTTCATCGATTCTTCTTATGATCGAGCTAGATCGTAGCTCGATCACAATTATGGACTTCAAAAGAGACCAGTTGAAAAGTATCAAAACTTTATCGACATGCTCAACCGGTATTGATGAGGACATCACTTCCATGGATACAACCACATCTACACATCAATTTGAACCCGCGCTATTATACAAGGATCGGTTACTCGAGCTCAAGCATACGACAGTTTAGTTATCAGGTGAATGCGCTCCAAAGCCTTCACATTAGTGATAATATGAATGGAATGCTATTTAATACTTGTGATGATCTTGTTGTCCTTAGGAACCAAGGAGAAGAACCTTCAAATGCCAAGCATAAAGCACAATCATCATATGCGCAAGTTGGACTTGGAATCAGCAAATTCGCGGGTTCGGCCTCCGCAACAGCATCAACTTCAAACGACCATAACTTTTGTTCTAGAAGGCTTCTGGAGGTCTATGAGTACAAGAACGAAAGCCCTGGTCGTCCTCTTTCAAACGGATCTGAGATCACCTCAAAATTCTCTTCGAGTCAGTGGAAAAATGCAAAACAATCCGGAACACTTTTTCAGTCCGAGTTCGAGTCCAATTCGAACTCAGAAACAGCACTGACTTTAAAGTGCCATAACTTTTGATTCCGGAGGAGTCTGGAGGCCCATGAGTACACGTTTGAAAGATCTCGGAGTCTACTTTCCAAAGGATCCGGCTCCACCTCAAAATTCCTTCAGATACGTCCGGAAACTGCCTAAAACCACATGTTGCTTTTCCAGTCCGAGTCAAACTCGAGTCAAAGAAGACTTGGTGTTTTGGATTTGAGTTGTATTAGATTTTCTTTACTATGGAAGGTCCCCTCCTGCTCCTCTAGTATAAATAACCACCCAAACCCTCATCTAGGACTTGGGTTTTGTTTATTTGATAGTTTAGCCATTGCTACTATTTTGAGTCTTCCAGACGTGCTCAACAGCCGCCTAAGAAGCTCCTTGTTTCAGAACCCCACCTTATCAATCCTTCATTCATATTCGCAATTTCTGATTGCTTTACCATTGTTCTTGCTTGTTCTTCGGTTGCATGCAGGAATCGAACCTCATGTTCAGGTTGATCGTAAGCATAACAAGATCAATAACCCTCGAGTTGGTTTAGCGATTGCTAAGGCGTATGATCGTCGTCGTCAGACGCTTGTAGTCGGATCGTCAAAGTCAATTCCTCCAAATCGAAGTTATCGCTCTTTCTCATCGAAAGATCGGGACCCAAAGTCACATCAGTATTAATTCTTGTTCCTTTCATTATCGTACTAGTTCTATTTCCTTCAATTTGAAACAAATTCTAATCATGTACAATTCGTAATCACATGTGTAGTGCATTCGCACGTTCGCGCTAAAAACGTATGTATTCAAGGAGAAATTTGACATTACAATTGCCGCTCGGTAACGATATCATAATGCTAGCTTTTTAGTTAGTTAACTTAATTTCCTTGCATCCATTTCACGCTTTCAAATTTTTTTCCACCGCAGATCTTGAGTCAGCCGCCGGGCAACAATTTATGCGGCTACTATGTATGTGAGTTTATGCACATCCAAACCGGAGCTGCCAATCGCATGCTAAAAGGCAACCAGGGGGTGAGTAAATATAATTACTAGCTTTAATGATGTATAGGTACTCCATATATCTTGTACAAATTTAAGTATTGATTAGTTAATGACTTAACGAGTGTGCCTCAATATTTGGCGGAACAAGGTTCAAACTCTCACCGCACGAGTGAGAGCAATTCAAGAACAACTCGTCGGCTTTATTTATGATGAGGTCGAAACCAAAAGCGAGTTTCACGAATGAAATTTAAACAGGTGGTGCCCTTCGATAAGGACCATTGAACTGTCAAGTTGACATCTACGGCTAGCAAGAGCGATGCGTAAAAGATCCCGATGAATGTATGAAAAAATACTAAAGTTGTAATTAAAGTTGTGTACACATATATTGATACATTAGACGATGAGTAGAAGAACAAATATGTGTACATATTTTAATACATTAGATGTAATTAAATTTGTTAATGAATGTTCAATGGTTTAATTATCAAGCAAAGTGCATGATTGATTATCTGTGCTTTCAATTAGTTGTGATTTAACACACACACATATATATAATAGCTACCTTGGAGAAATAGACCTATATATATACAAAACATCGATTACGGCTGGAGAAACCAACCAGATCGATGAGGGCCTCATCAAGACGGTTGGAGACACCAACCAAGATGATGAGGTCCTCGTGGGCTCCCCGACGCCGCCATCGCAGACTTGAACCGCATGCGATACTCTATCAAGATGGTGAGGGAACCGGGACTGATGCCTTTGAGCATCAGTCCCGAATAGCCTATACCGGTTCAAAAACTGGTACTAAAGCCTGTTTTGAACCGGTACTAAATGCCCTTTCCGTAGTAGTGTCTGGCCTGTGACACTCTTCTGCGATTTCCCATTGCTTCAGGACGAATTTGGCATTGGGACTAGATCCATTGGAAAGAGGACGACGAAAGCTTTCAGGAAAGTCCTCATGGGCCCCAAACAACCTTCTGGATCAAAAGTTATGGTTGTTTGAAGTTGATGCTATCGCGGTGGCAGAACCAGCGAATTTGTTGATTCCAAGTCCCACTTGCGTATATGATGATCGTGCTTTATGCTTGGCATTTGGAGGTTCTTCTCCTTGGTTCCTAAGGACAATAAGATCATCACAAGAATTAAATAGCATTCCATTCTGTGAATCATTTGTATAAAAACTTAGGAACTAATTCACCGATAATTGAGTAAACGTTTTTGTTAACGCAGTAGTAGGTCCTTGTAAAACTTGTTGTGTATGAGAAGAATCACTCGGCGTGGTTGTATCAATAGGGAAGATGTCCTCATTAACTCGTATGTGTTGTCGGACTTGTTGGAGCTTGTTTCGGTCGATTTTGCTTTGGAGTTAACCTCATACATATCAAGATCCAAACTAGTGGATTTAATGAAAGTGATCTCCCGAGAGAAACACCCCGAAAATGCACCGTATTGCACTCCTAAGTGTTGCCGGTCTCATTGGAGCTTCTATCGGTCGATTGTGCATTGATGTTAGTTTCATTCAATTCGGGATCCGAACAAGTGGATTTTAAGAAAGTTTGCCCCAAAGCGAAACAGTCCTGAAATGCACCGGATTGCACTCCTAAGTGTCGCCGATCTTATTATAGTTTGTATCGGTCGATTGCGCGTTGATGTTAATTTCATTCAAATCGGGATCCGAACAAGTGGATTTTATGAAAGTTTGCCCCGAAGCGAAACACTCCGAAGACACACCGGGTTGCACACCTATGTGTTGTCGGATTTGTTGGAGCTTGTTTCGGTCAATTTTGCTTTCGTGTTAACCTCATACATATCAAGATCCAAACTAGTGGATTTAATGAAAGTGTTCTCCCGAGCGAAACACCCTGAAAATGCACCATATTGCACTCCTAAGTGTTGCCCGTCGCATTGGAGCTTATATCGATTGATTGCGCATTGATGTTAATTTCATTCAATTCCAGATCCGAACAAGTGGATTTTATGAAAGTTTGCCCCGAAGCGAAACAGTCCGAAAATGCACCGGATTGCACTCCTAAGTGTCGCCGGTATCATTGGAGCTTGTATCGGTCGATTGCGCGTTGATGTTAATTTAATTCAATTCAAGATCGGAACAAGTGGAATTTATGAAAGTTTGCCCCGAAGCGAAACACTCCGAAAATGCACCGGATTGCACTCCTAAGTGTCGCCGGTCACATTGGAGCTTGTTTCAATCGATTTCGCTCTGATGTTAATTTCATTCAAATCGGGATCCGAACAAGTGGATTTTACGAAAGTTTGCCCCGAAGTGAAACACTACGAAGACACACCGGATTGCACTCCTATGTGTTGTCAGACTTGTTGGAGCTTGTTTCGGTCGATTTTGGTTTGGTGTTAATCTAATACATATCATGATCCAAATAGGTGGATTTTATGAAAGTGTTCTCCCGAGCGAAACACCCCGAAAATACACCGTATTGCACTCCTAAGTGTTGCCGGTCTCATTGGAGCTTGTTTCGGTCGATTGCGCGTTGATGTTAATTTCATTCAATTCGGGATCCGAACAAGTGGATTTTATGAAAGTTTCCCCCAAAGCGAACACTCCGAAGACACACCGGATTGCACTCTTACGTGTTGTCGGACTTGTTACAGCTTGTTTCGGTCGATTTTTCTTTGGTGTTAATCTCATACATATCTCGATCCAAACAGGTGGATTTTTTTAAAGTTTGCACCAGTGCGTAACACTTCGAAAATGCACCGGATTGCACTCCAAAGTGTCGCCGGTCCCATTGGAGCTTGTTTCGGTCGATTTCGCTCTGATGTTAATTTCATTCAAATCGGGATTCGAACAAGTGGATTTTATGAAAGTTTGCGCCGAAGCAAAGCACTACAAAGACACACCGGATTGCTCTCCTATGTGTTGTCGGACTTGTTGGCGCTTGTTTCGGTCGATTTTGCTTTGGTGTTAATCTCATACACACAAAGATCCAAACAGGTGGATTTTAGGAAAGTGTTCTCCGGAGTGAAACACGCCGAAAATGCACCGTATTGCACTCCTATGTGTTGCCGGTCTCATTGGTGCTTGTGTCGGTCGATTGCGCCTTGATGTTAATTTCATTCAATTCGGGACCCGAACAAGTGGAATTTATAAAAGTTTTCCCCAAAGCGAAACACACCAAAAATGCACCGGATTGCACTCCAAAGTGTCGCCGGTCTCATTGGAGCTTGTTTCGGTTGATTTCGCTCTGATGTTAATTTCATTCAATTCGGGATCCGAACAAGTGGATTTTATGAATATTTGTCACGAAGCGAAACACTTCGAAGATACACCGGATTGCACTCCTATGTGTTGTCGGACTTGTTGGAGCTTGTTTCGGTCGGTTTTGCTCTGGTGTTAACCTCAAACATATCAAGATCCAAACTAACGGATTTAATGAAATTGTTCTCCCGAGTGAAACACCCCGAAAATGTACCGTGTTGCACTCCAAAGTGTTGCCGGTCTCATTGGAGCTTGTATCGGTCGATTGCGCATTGATGTTTATTTCATTCAATTCCGGATTCGAACAAGTGGATTTTATGAAAGATTGCCCCGAAGCGAAACATTCCAGAAAAGCACCGGATTGCACTCCTAAGTTTCGCCGGTCTCATTGGAGCTTGTATTGGTCGATTGCGCGTTGATATTAATTTCATTCAATTCGGGATCCGAACAAGTGTATTTTAAGAAAGTTTCCCCCAAAGCGAACACTCCGAAAACACACCGGATGGCACTCCTAAGTGTTGTCAGACATGATGGAGGTTATTTCGGTCGGTTTCGCTTTGATGTTAATTTCATACAATTCGAGATGCAAACAGGTGGATTTTACGAAAGTTTACACCAGCGCGAAACACTCCAAAAATGCACCGGATTGCACTCCAAAGTGTGGCCGGTCTCATTGGAGCTTGTTTCGGTTGGTTTCACTCTGATGTTAATTTTATTCAAATCAGGATCCGAACAAGTGGATTTTATGAAAGATTGCCCCAAAGTGAAACACTCCGAAGACACACCGGATTGCACTCCTATGTGTTCTCGGACTTGTTAGAACTTGTTTCGGTCGATTTTGCTTTGATGTTAATGTCATACATATCAAGATCCAAACAGGTTGATTTTAGGAATGTGTTCTCCAGAGTGAAACACCTCGAAAATGCATCGTATTGCACTCCTATGTGTTGCCTGTCTCAGTGGTGCTTGTATCGGTCGATTGCGCATTGATGTTAATTTCATTCAATTCGGGATCCGAACAAGTGGAATTTATGAAAGTTTGCCCCGAAGCGAAACACTCCAAAAATGCCCCGGATTTCACTCCAAAGTGTCGCCGGTCTCATTGGAGCTTGTTTCAGTCGATTTCGCTCTGATTATTTTTTCATTCAAATCGGGATCCGAACAAGTGGATTTTATGAAAGTTTGCCCTGAAGCGAAACACTCCGAAGACATATTACACTACTAAGTGTTGCCGGTCTCATTGGAGCTTGTATCGGTCGATTGCACATTGATGTTAATTTCATTCAATTCGGGATCCGAACAAGTGGAATTTTTGAAAGTTTGCCCCAAAGTGAAACACTCCGAAAATGCACCGCATTGCTCTCCAAAGTGTCACCGGTCTCATTGGAGCTTGTTTCGGTCGATTTCCCTCTGATGTTAATTTCATGCAAATCGGGATCCGAACATGTGGATTTTATGAAAGTTTGCCCCGAAGCGAAACACTCCGAAGACACACCGGATTGCACTCCTATGTGTTGTCAGACTTGTTGGAGCTAGTTTCGGTCGATTTTGCTTTAGTGTTAAATTAAAACATATCAAGATCCAAACTAGTGGATTTAATGAAAGTGTTCTCCCGGGCAAAACACTTCGAAAATGCATCGTATTGCGCTCCTAAGTGTTGCCGGTCTCATCGGAGCTTGTTTCGGTCGGTTTCGCTCCGATGTTAATTTCATTCAAATCGGGATCCGAACAAGTGGATTTTATGAAAGTTTACCCCAAAGCGAAACACTCCGAAGATACACCGGATTGCACTCCTTCATGTTGTCGGACTTGTTGGAGCTTGTTTCAGTCGATTTTGCTTTGGTGTTAATCTCATACATATCAAGATCCAAACAGGTTGATTTTAGGAAAGTGTTCTCCGAAGTGAAACACACTGAAAATGCACCGTATTGCACTCCTATGTGTTGCCGGTCTCATTGGTGCTTGTATCGGTCGATTGCGCATTGATGTTAATTTCATTCAATTCGGGACCTGAACAAATTGAATTTATGAAAGTTCGCCCCGAAGCGAATCACTCCGAAAATGCTCCTGGTTGCACTGCAAAGTGTCGCCGGTCTCTTTGGAGGTTGTTTCGGTCGATTTCGCTCTGATATTAATTTCATTCAAATCGGGATCCGAACAAGTGGATTTTATGAATGTTTGCCCCGAAGCGAAACACTCCGAAGACACACCGGATTGCACACCTATGCGTTGTCCGACTTGTTGGAGCTTGTTTCGGTCGATTTTGCTTTGGTGTTAATGTCATACATATCAGGATCCAAACAGGAGGAATTTTGGAAAGTGTTCTCCAGAGTGAAACACCTCGAAAATGCACCATTTTGCACTCCTATGCGTTGCTGGTCTCAGTGGTGCTTGTATCGGTCGATTGCGCAATGATGTTAATTTCATTCAATTCGGGATCCGAACAAGTGGAATTTATGAAAGTTTGCCCCGAAGTGAAACACTCCGAAAATGCACCGGATTGCACTCCAAAGTGTCGCCGGTCTCGTTGGAGCTTATTTCGGTCGATTTCGTTCTGATGTTAATTTCATTCAAATCGGGATCCGAACATGTGGATTTTATGAAAGTTTGCCCCGGAGCGAAACACTCCGAAGACACACCGGATTGCACTCCCATGTGTTGTCGAACTTGTTGGAGCTTGTTTCGGTCGATTTTGCTTTGGTGTTAACCTCAAACATATCAACATCCAAACTAGCGGATTTAATGAAAGTGTTCTGCTGAGCGAAACACCCCGAAAATGCACCGTTTCACACTCCTAAGTATTGCAAGCCTCATTGGAGGTTGTATCGGTCGATTGCGCATTGATGTTATTTTCATTCAATTCGGGATCCGAACAAGTGGATTTTATGAAAGTTTGACGCGAAGCGAAACAGTCCGGAAACGCACCGGATTGCACTCCTAAGTGTCGCCGGTCTCATTGGAGCTTGTTTCGGTCGATTGCGCGTTAGTGTTAATTTCATTCAATTCGGGATCCAAACAAGTGTATTTTATGAAAGTTTCCCCCAAAGCGAACACTCCGAAAACACACCGGATGGCACTACTAAGTGTTGTCAGACATGATGGAGGTTATTTCGGTCGGTTTCGCTTTGATGTTAATTTCATACAATTCGAGATGCAAACAGGTGGATTTTATGAAAGTTTCCACCAGCGCGAAACACTCCTAAAATGCACCGCATTGCACTCCGAAGTGTAGCCGGTCTCATTTGATGTGCACGGGGGTCGGTCCGATCTTCTGATGAGAACGATACGTCGATTTGGTGTAGTGACGACGCTACCAATCCACGGGATCAGCAACCGAATAATCACAAAGTCACCACACGAGGCGATCAACCGATTCAAGACCCATTCGATCCTTGTACCTGCTGCAACCGAGAACATGCAAGAACAAGGTGAGAGCAATTCCAATCCAATAATATCAAAGATACAAGGGTGTGGTTCTGTTTCTCATCACGGGTGGTCTAGTCAACACACGCGATCACGAGGAGGGACGCACAAGGGGTCTACCAAAACACAACAAAACCTAAGCATCGAAGAATGGTGGCAGCCATATATATAGCGGCGGCCAGGAGGTGTAGGGCAGCCAAAACAGCGGTGGCCACCAAAACCCTAAGATACATGGGCCATAAGCCCAAAAGTGAGGTGACGCAGCACCCTGAATTTCTGGCCCGTGACATTATTCCATATTTTCCTGTCATTTTGGACCGAATTTGGAAGTTGGGCTGGATCCATTGGAAAGCTTATCTCCTAAGCATTCAAACGGGTGGTCGCACACGGAAAACGGAGTCCGGGAGCCCGAGTTATGCCCGTTTGAAGTTGGCGTGCTGATAGATGGCCGAACCGGGCTTTTTGGCATCTTGGACTCGCGAGAATAGTCCATCACGGACTTGCTCAACTGCTTGAGGGAGAGGAACTCCTGCCTCTTGATATCCATGAGCCCCTTCGGAATATGATATGCCCGAAAGGCCTCACGGAACTCTGCCCATGACACCTGATGACCGGCAGGCTGCATGACCAGGAAATTGGCCCACCAAGCACCAGCAGGGCCCTGAAGTTGTTGAGCAGCAAATAGAGCCTTCTCATGATCTCCACAGTGAATGAGAGCAAACTTTTGCTCAATTGTGCGCAACCAATCGTCTGCCTCAAGTGGCTCGCGGGCGCGAGAGAAGGTAGGTGGCTGTGTATGCAGGAAATCCAGATAACCATTGGGTCGGTCTCGCCCTTCGCGGCCACCTCTAGGAGCCTGATTCTGAACAAGCATCTCAAGGATTCGGTTGGTTGTTTGCTGATTCTGCTCCGACCTCAGCAACACATCCAAGAGGTTGGGAGGAGGAGGCGGATCACCATCGTGGGGCTGCGATCGCCCCACAGCCTCATCACTTCCCGCACCTCCGCGGGTCCTCATTCTGTCGTCAACCAAGGTCAGACGACAAGAGTTAGACTCCACATGGAAGGGATGGGCTCTTAGACTTAGTTAAAAATCCGAATTTAAACATGATCTAGAGAACAATACAAGACAAGGAATTCTACAAGTCCAACATACACAAAAGCATAAATCATGATGCAAGATGGACATGGCAAGACATGCATGCATGGTATGAAATGCACGGTTCCAACGTAATCGTTTCTCCCACGCTCACCATTCAACCTGCACAACTTAATTATATACATAGGGCGGGTAATATAGCGCTAAGTGCTACCTAGTAGATTAATCACCTAAGTGGTCGTCAAGTTTACGGTTCGTCTTTATGCACCTTGCTCTGATACCAGCTTGTGGAGCCGCCAGATCGTCCTCGGGTTATTTGAATGTCCGGTCACCCTTATCGGATTTGGAGGTTAGCAACGGATCACCGATGGTGCTCACAGTGCTAACACCCAAGCCCAATTAGGACAACAACGATTCCATTCGAATAACTCGACAACAATCCCGTATTCCCCGATATGCAACCCAAACTCGCCAGGATCGCAAGATACCGGTTTCCATTGCCATATCAAACCAATTCACATAAAGGGGGCAACGAACCCAAAACTTTACTACTAGACACGCAACGCGGAAGCACAACAAACAACACCAACTCAAGCACAAAGACAAACCAGACAACCACACAACTAAAACAACACATCTAGCATACTAGAAGCATATAAAACAAGACTAGACAGCAAGATAAAAGTTCAAAATTTCGGCATGACGCCCCTAGAAGTATGGACATCCACTCAGCAGGCATAAGAAACAAATAATTAACCAAGTATAGCACAACAACAACAAACATGACATAAGGATTAGCATGGGTAGAAGTAACAACTAGACATGAGTTGAGCATGATAATACAACAAGGTTCAACAACAGAAATAGCCAAGTATTTAAACAAGCCATAACATAATTTTAAAGACTAACTATACAACAAAATGGACACACAACCACCACATTAAACCAAAAGTAAGACAACTCCGGAAGTGTCCTGCCTGGAACACTTCGAGGCGTTTGTAACGCCGAGCTTAGCCTCATTCGTGTCCCGCCCACCACCGAGAAGCAAACGATGAACTCACACCCGTCGGGTCCTCACCTGAAAACCACAAAGCGAAGCATGAGTATGAGAAGGTACATAAGACATACCCGTGGTCCATATATGACCGACTCGAAGGCATATGCATTGGGATGTAGCAAGGAGTAAGCTTAAGGTAACAAGTGCAAAAAGCTTAACTTTGGTTCATATTCACATTCAACTACTCAATTTACAAGTTTTATAGCATTTATGGACAGCACCTAATACTAGAGTGAAATCTGAAATTAAACATTAAAGAGAGCAAGTAATAGCATAAACAAGTATCAACATCAAGTATACCAACTAGTTTCAATTTAAGTTATTACTACGTTGAAGTGTCGGATGATACAAGCGTGCTCATATCCGAGAGCGCGGCAATTCAAATCGCTTATTCACCCTGCAGGGGATCATCAATCGCACGACATGTGCCACAAGGAACCTCATGTCAACCCTCCTCCCATCCATATCTATTGAAACCCAATAGTGTGAAGTAATTAAACTCAAGTGATGGAACCTTCCACCACTTGGCCCATACCCGACATCTAAGCAAACTAAGCATGGACACAATATAAATACCCATATACTAGCTCCAAGGAAGGCATTCAACAATTATCAATGAGTGTATGTGCAACAAGTAGGTTCTAATCCTATCCCACATGTCAATTCCTAATGCAAGACATAATCATCCAATAAGCAAATTATTCGCTAAAATACAATCGTATAAGGTTAAACATGCTTAGGTGCTTGCCTTGAGCTTCTGCTAGATTTTCAATAATAGCCGGCTCTCCGGTAACACCCTCGGTTGCAGCCGCGTCACCCACCGCGAGCTCGCTCTCTACACGATATCAATGCATGAAAAAAAATGAGATGCATGCGATGCATATGAAATGAAAATACTAAATGCATCCTAAAGACAAATCCAAAAGTGCAAACATTCATCTCAATTGAAGAATGAAAATGAAATTGCAAGACTTCACTTCTACTCTAAAGCCAAAATCTGAAAATAACATGCATATACCTCTAAACGGGCATAACTTTTATTTGGCTAACCCAAAAAATGACTTCTTGGACTCGAAAAGACCACAAAAGGGTGATCTAACATTACCATGCATCATAACATTCAGAATATAAATTTAAAGTTTGCAATTAAACTCTGAACTTTAGTCTCAAAGTCTGAATTTTCAGAAACACCGGTTTCAGGACAGCATGTATACAAATGACCATAACTTTTTGATCCCATAGCCAAATTGAGCAAACTCAGAGCCTACACGACCATAAGGCATAGACCTACAAATTAGCTTTGGACAATCACTCAGATTCTACCCAGGTAACTCCCAGTTCAGCCAGCAACAGAGGGCAGTTTTCAGAGTTCAGTATTTTCAAAGTTTCAGACAGCATGCACAAAATTCAACATATAAATTGCTATACTTAATGGAATTGAGTAAAGGATGACATTTTTATAATCTACATGAAATTTCCTAAAACTTCTCAGGCAAAATTAATTTCTAATTCAGCCTCTAACAATTTTTAATTCGCACCACAAGTTTCAGCTACACCATATTAGCACTTTCAGAGCAGCATGCACTAAAATAGACATAACTTTCAGCTGGATTAACGAAATGAGGTGATTCCAGTTGGAAATGAAAGATAATTTGATTACCCACAACTTTATCTACAGCCAACCTAGCAGGAGATGCTCAGAATTTTCTCAAATCAGCCCCAAACAGTAGCTAAAAATTCTGCTCGAAAATTCAGAACTTGCTCCAAACCCTAGATTGGTTATTCCCCATTCAAACCTTGATTCTCCACTCATCTAAGCCCCCAATACATCATGGCAGCACCCAAGACCAGGAAATAACCCATCAAAACCTAAACCCTAGGGAGCCTTACCTCATGGAGTGGAGGAGGAGAGGAGGAGGAGCTGCTGCCTTGTGGGAGGAGGAGGAGCTGCTGCCTTGTGGATTTGCTGGAGGGAGATGGAGGCCACCACCAAGGAGAAGTGCTGCTGGAGGAGGCGCCACAAAAGGGGAGAAGTGCTGGAGAAGGCAGCCAGAGGAAGTGGCTTGGAGAAGAAAAAGAGGGGGGGTGCGGCTGGGAATGGAAAAAAAAGGGCTGGTTCGGTTTTGGGTGAGGAGGCAGTAAAAATGATGTGCTGATTTGGTTTGGCTGCGCTCAAATCTTTTGTGCATTGCTCACTTGACCCCACTAGTGACAAAAATGAGAATGGCTAAGTCCTAAAATTGTTAAGCTCTTAATTTTTGCTAAGTTTGGAAATACTTCTAAGTGGCAGTTTAGAACCTTGACTAAAGTCGGAAATTGATCTCAAATGCGCCAAAACTCGGTTGGCGCTAATGTTCGCCGCAGAAGACGAATTCGAATTTGGGGCCATGACAAATCCTCCCCCCTTAGGGGAATCTCGCCCCGAGATTCAAAAACGAGCGTACGGTTAGGAAGACAACTACAGAGGAAAAGTGAAGGATCGTGAGTAATACTCACATGTCTTGGAAGAATTCGGGATACTCGTTCTTGAGGACGATCCTCGGGCTCCCAAGTGGCTTCGTCCTCCGTGTGATTACTCCACATGCTTTATAGAACTTGAGAGTTCTTCGTCGTGTTCAAGGCCCGATTCTCCCGAGAACCGGATAGGATGCTCCGCATAAGACAGATCCGGTTCAGGCGCGACTCCGAGGTCTTCCACCTCAAGAGACTCGAACGTAGTACGGAGACACTTCTTCAGCTGGTAGACGTGGAACACGTCGTGAACCATTCCGAGCGAAGGAGGAAGCTCTAGCTGATATGCTACTTGGCCGCGCTTTCCAAGGATCTTGAACGGCCCTACGTAGCGAGGTGCCAACTTTCCTTTAACCCCGAAACGATGAGTGCCCCGGAGGGGAGATACCTTCAGATAGACATAATCACCAATGTTGAAAGAGAGAGATCTTCTACGACGATCAGCATAGCTCTTTTGTCGTGATCGTGCTATCCTCAAGTTTTCTTGTATGGTCTTTACCTTCTCTTCTGCCGTCATGACCAGTTCAGGTCCAAAGAGTGAACGTTCTCCACTCTCGGACCAGTTCAGGGGTGCGCGACAGCTGCGACCATAGAGTGCTTCGAAGGGAGACATTTTGATGCTGGTTTGGTAGTTGTTGTTGTAAGCAAACTCAGCATATGGAAGACATTCATCCCATTTCTTCCCATAAGATAGAACACAAGCCCTCAACATGTCCTCAAGGATCTGATTGACCCTCTCGGCCTGGCCGTCAGTTTGTGGATGATATGCCGAGCTGTGAAGCAGCTTGGTGCCCACTGCCTCGTGCAGACACACCGAATAGTATTCCTAAGTGTTGCCGGTCTCATTGGAGCTTGTATCGTTCGATTGCGCATTGATGTTAATTTCATTCAATTCGGGATCCGAACAAGTGGAATTTATGAAAGTTTGTCCCGAAGCGTAACACACCGAAGACACACCGGATAGTATTCCTATGTGTTGTCGGACTTGTTGGAGCTTGCTTCGGTCGATTTTGCTTTGGTGTTAATCTCATACATATCAAGATCCAAACCGGTGGATTTTAGGAAAGTGTTCTCCGGAGTGAAACACCCCGAAAATGCGCCGTATTGCATTCCTATGTGTTGCCGGTCTCATTGGTGCTTGTATCGGTCGATTGCGTATTGATGTTAATTTCATTCAATTCGGTATCCGAACAAGTGGAATTTTTGAAAGTTTGCCCCGAAGCGAAACACTCCGAAAATGCACCGGATTGCACTCCAAACTGTCGCCGGTCTCATTGGAGCTTGTTTCGATCGATTTCGCTCCGATGTTAATTTCATTCAAATCGGGATCCGAACAAGTGGATTTTATGAAAGTTTGCCCCGAAGCGAAACACTCCGAAGACACAACGGATTGCACTCCTATGTGTTGTCGAACTTGTTGGAGCTTATTTCGGTCGATTTTGCTTTGGTGTTAGTCTCATACATATCAAGATCCAAACAGGTGGATTTTAGGAAAGTGTTCTCCGGAGTGAAACACCCCGAAAATGCACCGTATTGCACTCCGATGTGTTGCTGGTCTCATTGGTGCTTGTATCGGTCGATTGCGCATTGATGTTAATTTCATTTAATTCGGGATCCGAAAAAGTGGAATTTTTGAAAGTTTGCCCCGAAGCGAAACACTCCAAAAATGCAACGGATTGCTCTCCAAAGTGTCGCTGGTCTCTTTGGAGCTTATTTCGATCGATTTTGCTTTGGTGTTAACCTCAACCATATCAAGATCCAAACTAGTGGATTTAATCAAAGTGTTCTCCCGAGCGAAACACCCCGAAAATGCACCGTATCGCACTCCTAAGTGTTGCCGGTCTCATTGGAGCTTGTATCGGTCGATTGCGGATTGATGTTAATTTCATTCAATTCGGGATCCGAACAAGTGGATTTTATGAAAGTTTGCCCCGAAGCGAAACAGTCCGAAAATGCACTGGACTGCACTCCTAAGTGTCGCCGGTTTCATTGGAGCTTGTATCAGTCGATTGCGCGTTGATGTTAATTTCATTCAATTCGGGATCCAAACAAGTGTATTTTATGAAAGTTTCCCCCAAAGCGAACACTCCGAAAACACACCGGATGGCACTCCTAAGTGTTGTCGGACATGATGGAGGTTATTTCGGTCGGTTTCAATTTGATGTTAATTTCATACAATTCGAGATGCAAACAGGTGGATTTTATGAAAGTTTGCACCTGCGAGAAACACTCCGAAAATCCACCGGATTGCACTCCAAAGTGTGGTCGGTCTCATTGGAGCTTGTTTCGGTCGATTTCGCTCTGATTTTAATTTCATTCAAATCGGGATCCAAACAAGAGGATTTTATGAAAGTTTGCCCCGAAGCGAAACACTCCGAAGACACACCGGATTGCACTCCTATGTGTTGTCGGACTTGTTGGAGCTTGTTTCGGTCGATTTTGCTTTGGTGTTAACCTCAAACATATCAAGATCCAAACTAGTGGATTTAATGAAAGTGTTCCCCCGAGCGAAACTCCCCGAAAATGCAACGTATCGCACTCCTAAGTGTTGTCGGTCTCATTGGAGCTTGTATCGGTCGATTGCGCATTGATGTTAATTTCATTCAATTCGGGATCCGAACAAGTGGATTTTATGAAAGTTTGACCCGATGCAAAACAGTCCGGAAATACACCGGATTGCACTCCTAAGTGTCGCTGGTCTCATTGGAGCTTGTATCGGTCGATTGCGCGTTGATGTTAAAATCATTCAATTCGGGATCCAAACAAGTGTATTTTATGAAAGTTTCCCCCAAAGCGAACACTCCGAAAACACACCGGATGGCACTCCTAAGTGTTGTCGGACATGATGGAGGTTAGCTCGGGAGGTTTCACTTTGATGTTCATTTCATACTATTTGAGATGCAAACAGGTGGATTTTATGAAAGTTTGAAACAGCGCGAAACACTCCGAAAATGCACAGGATTGCACTCGAAAGTGTGGCCGGTCTCATTGGAGCTTGTTTTGGTCGATTTCACTCTGATGTTAATTTCATTCAAATCGGGATCCGAACAAGTGGATTTTATGAAAGTTTGCCCCGAAGCGAAACACTCCGAAGACACACCGGATTGCACTCCTATGTGTTGTCGGACTTGTTGGAGCATGTTTCGGTCGATTTTGCTTTGGTGTTAACCTCAAACATATCAAGATCCAAACTAGTGGATTTAATGAAAGTGTTCTCCCGAGCGAAATACCCCGAAAATGCACCGTATCGCACTGCTAAGTGTTGCCGGTCTCATTGGAGCTTGTATCGGTCGATTGCGCATTGATGTTAATTTCATTCAATTGGGGTTCCGAACAAGTGGATTTTGTGAAAGTTTGACCCGATGCGAAACAGTCCGGAAGTGCACCGGATTGCACTCCTAAGTGTCACCGGTCTCATTGGAGCTTGTATCGGTCGATTGCGCGTTGATGTTAATTTCATTCAATTCGAGATCCAAACAAGTGTATTTTATGAAAGTTTCCCCCAAAGCGAACACATGAAAAACACACCGGATGGCACTCCTAAGTGTTCTCTGACATGATGGAGGTTATTTCGGTCGGTTTTGCTTTGATGTTAATTTCATATAATTCGAGATGCAAACAGGTGGATTTTATGAAAGTTTGCACCAGCGCGAAACACTCCGAAAATGCACCGGATTGCACTCCAAAGTGTGGCCAGTCTCATTGGAGCTTGTTTCGGTCGGTTTATCTCTGATGTTAATTTTATTTAAATCGGGATCCGAACAAGTGGATTTTATGAAAGTTTGCCCCAAAGCGAAACACTCCAAAGACACATCGGATTGCACTCCTATGTGTTGTCGGACTTGTTGGAGCTTGCTTCGGTCGATTTTGATTTGGTGTTAGTCCCATACATATCAAGATCCAAACAGGTGGATTTTAGGAAAGTGTTCTCCGGAGTGAAACACCCCGAAAATGCACCGTATTGCACTCCTATGTGTTGCTGGTCTCATTGGTGCTTGTATCGGTCAATTGCGCATTGATGTTAATTTCATTTAATTCGGGATCCGAAAAAGTGGAATTTTTGAAAGTTTGCCCCGAAGCGAAACACTCCGAAAATGCAACGGATTGCACTCCAAAGTGTCGCTGGTCTCATTGGAGCTTATTTCGATCGATTTTGATTTGGTGTTAACCTCAACCATATCAAGATCCAAACTAGTGGATTTAATGAAAGTGTTCTCCCGAGCGAAACACCCCGAAAATGCACCGTATCGCACTCCTAAGTGTTGCCGGTCACATTAGAGCTTGTATCGGTCGATTGCACATTGATGTTAAATTCATCCAATTCGGTATCCGAACAAGTGAATTTTATGAAAGTTTGACCTGATGCGAAACAGTACGGAATTGCACCGGATTGCACTCATAAGTGTCGCCGGTCTCATTGGACCTTGTGTCGGTCGATTGCACGTTGATGTTAATTTCATTCAATTCGGGATCCAAACAAGTGTATTTTATGAAAGTTTCCCCCAAAGCGAACACTCCGAAAACAGACCGGATGGCACTCCTAAGTTTTGTCAGACATGACGGAGGTAATTTCGGTCAGTTTCGATTTGATGTTAATTTCATACAATTCGAGATGCAAATAGGTGGATTTTATGAAAGTTTGCACCAGCGCGAAACGCTCCGAAAATGCACCGGATTGCACTCCAAAGTGTGGTCGGTCTCATTGGAGCTTGTTTCGGTCGATTTCGCTCTGATGTTAATTTCATTCAAATCGGGATCCGAACAAGTGGATTTTATGAAAGTTTGCCCCGAGGCGAAACACTCCGAAGACACACCGGATTGCACTCCTATGTGTTGTCGGACTTGTTGGAGCTTGTTTCAGTCGATTTTGCTTTGGTGTTAGCCTCAAACATATCAAGATCCAAACTAGTGGATTTAATGAAAGTGTTCCCCCGAGCGAAACACCCCGAAAATGCACCGTATCGCACTCCTAAGTGTTGCCGGTCTCATTGGAGCTTGTATCGGTCGATTGCGCATTGATGTTAATTTCATTCAATTCGGGATCCGAACAAGTGGATTTTTTGAAAGTTTGACCCGATGCAAAACAGTCCGAAAATACACCGGATTGCACTCCTAAGTGTTGCTGGTCTCATTGGAGCTTGTATCGATCGATTGCGCGTTGATGTTAAAATCATTCAATTCGGGATCCAAACAAGTGTATTTTATGAAAGTTTCCCCCAAAGCGAACACTCCGAAAACACATCGAATGGCACTCCTAAGTGTTGTCGGACATGATGGAGCACTACAAGAAACAGTGAAAAATTCGTGGGTTTTTTTAAATTCGTGGGCAAAAAAAAACCCACGAATTTATATATTTAAATTCGTCGGTTTACAAAAACCCACGAATTTAATTAAATTCGTGGGCCTAAAAAAAACCCACGAATTTATATATTTAAATTCGTCGGTTTGTACAGTACCCACGAATTTACCTAAATTCGTGAGCTAAAAAACTCACGAATTTACTGGGTAGGAATTTAATAACCGGCGTCTCTCTCTCTCTCTCACAGCTCCTCTCACGCGCCGGGCGCCCCCGCTCGATCCTCCCCCCGCGCCCGCCTCGCCCGCTTGTGCCTTCTCGCCAGCTCGATCCTCTCCTTGCCTTGCCCGTTCCCAGTTCAGTGGCGTCTCCTCCCTGCGCCGTTCCCAGGCAGCTCTCCTCCTCCTCCGACGCCTTGTGCCGCCTGCTCCCTCGGTGGCGCCACCTCTGGCCTCCCAGTGCGCGCCTCACCCTCCGGCGCTGGTGCCGTCACCCCCTTCTGTGCAGGCCAAGAACATCGGCGGCGCAGGAGCAAAGACCAAAGATCCGGCGACGATGGAAGGCGCCCTCTCTTTCTCCCCTGTCGGGCAGAGCAACAGTAGCACCAGCGGCAGAGCAGCAGCAGCAGCCGGCCGACGCTTCCTCCAGCGCCTCCTCCAGTCTCTCCCCCACCCCCTCCTTCCTCCATGGAAAAAGCTTTGAGGTATAAATTTGGGGGGGAATTAGCTTGCCCACATGGTGTTTGATGAAATGCCTAGCTAGGTTTTCATGAGAATGATTTGATTTTGCATGTTGTACTTGTTGACTGCTATCTATTACTTGCCATAAAAATGAGAGGATTTAGTGAAATTATAAATAAAATATGAAATCCAAATACAGTACCAAGAAAAATTTACACGGAAAACCATCTGGTTCATATGTAGATTTGAACAGTAGCTATGTATCAGGCATTGTGATTGGTTGAATTCAGTGGATAAATTCAGTACCCACTTTCACGAATAATTTTGTCAAGTAGACCATTTTCTCTTGACCAAAATACATATAAATGCATCCAGTACTTATTTGAACCTCATTTTCCCTGTTAATTTTCTTTGACAAAATTAGTTTTGACCAAAGAATGGTACATCAATGTACTGGCAAGAATACGTATAAATGCATTCCGCATTGAATTGGTTGCAAATTGATATGAGGACCTTCTATCCTCAGCGGCAGCTTCAGTAGCATGCGATGCGTCGGTTGGCAATGCGGTTTATATGCTCCCCTCTTTCTACAATCATGACTGTGGTATGGCTTTTCACATGCTCCTATGGAACAAAAGCAATATTTGACATTTTCACTCTTAAGATTTCTTCTTTGGATGCAAGGATTCAAATGTCGCATTTCCTCATGAAATTATAGAATTTATTCTTGCCTTTTTGTTGTGGTACAATGAAATGTTAATTGTAATGGTGAGTTCTTGATATCATTTCAAGAGACTACAACTCTACATTGTATCCATGTATGGATTCATTTGCTAAATTTATTCTTTATGATGAAACATTTTTGAGTTTTTGTTGACACCTTTGGGTGATTAATCAATTGAGGATTTGATAGCTTTGTCCAAGTGAGTTAAATAACCTTATTTGTGTATCTGCTGCAGGTGCCATCCTTCTTTATCGTGAACCGATTACTCAGCTATTCTCTTTCATCAATATACAACTTTTCAACAGGTAGTTTCTCATTTTAGAAATTTATTACTTGGTATGTGTGCATACGAACATGAAAGCAACACACACATGATAGCTAGTAAATATCTAGGAATAAATTAATGGAAATACCTTATTATTGTCTTTGTTAATTTTGCAAATAGATCATTGTACCTTAAATAATGATTTTAAGGAAGGGGCCTATTTGCCAATGAAGAAATGGAATTCTTTTGGTTGAAGAGATTGATATATATATATTATAACTGCAAATGTTTTTTTGTCTGCTGAGTGGATGTCCTATTTACTAGAGAGGTCATGCCGAAATTTTGTATATTTCGGTGACTTAGTATTTGTCCCTGATGATTAATCTTGCTTGCTTCAGGGTGTTAAATCTTTCCATATTGTGGTTAGTAAAGATATGTATGTCAACTCAAAACAAGTTTGGTCGTTTAATTGATATTAATTTATTTGCATGAAAACTTGACTTCGTAATCACCCCAAATGCCCATCTTTGGATTGGTCTCCTAAATGCATTGTAAATGAATCCGTTCGAATGAAAACATGTTTAATGTGAGTAGAAATGGTTTACTATCGGAATCTATACACTCTCATTCCTAGTTCTTGCGATGTGTATGTGTTTACTTAAGTATCATTGTCTAGCATATTGATCATGATGCTTGCTATTGTCCGGATGCTATTTCATTGTATGACTTGCTCATATGGTCAAGCTTTTGTTTTACTTATGATATTGGAATTGCTATTCTCGTGTGCTTTGCTGAGTCATCGACTCACGCTTGTTGTTGTGTTGTTGCAGGTACCTTAAAATCGACATGCATGGAAGGGGGTAGTAGCACATTCACGTTTGCATCAAACCATTTAATTGATTCGTAAAGCCTGGTTGTATTGATTATGGTTGTAATATGTCGCTCGTCGTGGTGTAGTTACTAAATTCTGTTGTATATGTGATTGATTAACTAAGGACCTGCTAGAATGATATCATAACTGCAATTGTTTTTTTCTGTCTGCTGAGTGGATGTCCTACTGTCTAGAGAGGTCATGCCGAAATTTTCTAAATTTCGGTGACTTAATTTTAAGCTAGTGTAGCTGTTGTCCACCATTAGCTCTTAATGTGCACCTACTTCTTCATAGATGTGTATACTTCTAAATTGTGGTATTTATCAGACAAGTATACTTAAAATGGAAGCACAGTTCTCATCATAAACAAGTAATTGTCTTGCAAAACTATGTAGATTCGTGTCAAACACATGCTTACACAAGGAGTTGTAGAACAAATCGCATCAGCACCACTTTGGAGAGATGTTTGATCCTTGACATTGTGCAAAAACTTGTGATAATTGCTTGAAAGAACTGACATGGATTGAGAAAGATGTGACTATGATAGCTAGGCAGTTGGTAAGTGGACAGCTGTGTACCTCCTCCAAACCCCCCCCCCTCTCTGTGTGAATTTCATGATTTTGACATACTAAACTATTCGGCTAACATGCTCACTTTAGTCATGATTGATGCTCTTGTGGCTAGCTGAGCTTTATTCTGGAATGTTCATGTGCATGCTTATAGTTGGAGTTGCCCTTATTAATGATGACTGTATAATGTGTTTATATAGAGGCCACTTCAAAACTATAATCAGATTTATGTGCTCTGTAGTTGATAATCGAAAAGGAAATTATATCATGTTTTCTCCTTAATTTCAGTCATTGTTGTAGGTGGCTGTATATACGAATCCACGTCCTGATTCTAGTCTGGTTTGTGCATTAAGTAATGCCGTAAGGTAGAAAATCCCATCGGGAGGAGATTATAAGGTTATGATTGGAGTAGGTGCATGATTTTCTAGTTGACAGGTACATGAGCATCGTTTAGGATCTTAAACATGAGATTTTCTAGCACTAGAAGCTGGCATGTGTGTGTAGTAGATAACGATTATAACTACTAAGTAATGCTTGGTTTCCTGGCAATACAATCTTTATGTTTAAAATGTAATTTTTAAACTCCCTACTATTAGTTATGAATAAGACAAGATATTACTATGGGCAGTTGAGGATAGGGTAGCTTCACATTGGTTGTTTTAGGAAGCACAGATAATGAAATATTGTAGACTACTTTGTGAAATGAAATGTTTTTTCGATAAATAGGATCTTAGATTATACAATGAGCTAGTTCACACCAAACAAAGATCTTGATGCACATGATCCATATTTGTGTATTCTGTTGAACACAATAATGCACATTACGCCATATAATACTACTACTCGATGAAAGAAACCTTGGATGCATTGCTTTGTGATATTCTTACTCTGAAGACTCCCTAGACCCTAACTGTCATTTGAATTGCTTTATATGCAGGTATTGACAATGGAGACGTTTGAGCACCTTGCATTTTTATTGCAGTTCTCTGAAGGAACTCCTTTAAATAGCGGCTACCTTTTTTGCAAATTCCGATCCAGACATGCCCATTGCTCCTCTTCTCTGCTGCTCGGGTTCATGATTGGATTCTGCGGAATATAGCTTCTTCGTTGGAATATCTGAAGAAAAATCTACGACAACGAAAAACAGCCAATGAGTGTATCGATCTGATGTGATAATGGTCGATCTTGTCACAAATACAAGAATTCAGAGCAGCTCACCCATCGGTACTACATGCCAAACAATCTCGGATACTACCGAAATACAAGTTTTGTGGAGGGTTTCTCCAAAACGTCTGTTGTCAAACAAGCATCTGATATCAAAGGGCATTCAATAAAGGTAATGCCTATATTAGTTTTTAGTAGTGGACAATGAATATTGAGAGGCACTTTGAAGTTTGTTTTGCTTGGACGTTCAAATCTCTTTTTTGTAGTTTTTAAGTAGAAGCAATTGTCGGTTCCACAGTGGAATTTGAAAGCTGAGATTTTGTCAGACTACTATTAATAACATGAACTGCTTTTTGTAGGTTTTGAACCGCCATGATTCATTATCTACATACTAGCCCCTCTGAAATTCGCCTCGCCTGTCTATGGTTGTTCGATGCTACTATTGTTCTTGGTGCTATTGGTAAGGTATGTATGCACAATTTTACAATCCATGTTATATTTATATTTCAAATTGAACACATCTGGTAACCATATAAGATTCCTAAGACAATTTATTTCTATATTCTAATGCTTGCTTTTTCAGTATAGTTTTATTCTATATGATCCACATGCTGGAAATGAGTTTCTGTCACTTATCTACTTGTTAGCCTAAAAAAGCTTCTTGCTCAGGTGGTAAAAGTGGAGCATTGTATCTTCTACTTGGGGGTAAATCACCAACCACTTATTGTCGGGGACAACCATAACTTACAAGTGAGTATATTGTCATCACTGTTTTTCTCATCCGATGAAGTATACACTCATCAGATATCCACATCTGTTGTTAACTTGTTATAAAAGGATAAATAACTTCATGGACAGTTGGAAGGAAAAATAGGAAGCATGGAAATATATGGTACATAAAAATTTCTTCTAAGATCTATTATTTTAAAACTTGTCCTTAATCCTTGCTTATTCTTCAAAGAACTCCTTCATGATCTGATAAAAGACCATTCCATGAAATGAAGAAGGCTATAGCTATAGCATTTAGCATGCTAAAAATAACAGCAAAAGTCGATAATGAACCTGTACAATTTGACCTGGGTACACTTGACAATAAGACATTGATGTCCCGTGGTTGCTAACTTTGTTTGTTGGATGATCTTTATTGATTAATGTCCCTTTCTCAGTTTACAAGGATGGCGGTAAAGAGGAGAAAAAAGAAGAAGAGAAAAACAAGAAATGCACTTCACCTGTCAGGTGCTACTTCATTCGCACTGAATCTGGGTGGAACATGGATGAACCTTATATACTCTTTGGAAGAATATATTATTTTCTTCTTGCTCTGTATCTAATTATGTTGTACGTCATTGTGTAGTTTACAAATTGCCGTTGGATGTGTGATTGATTATCTAAGGATCTGCTAGAATGTCTTCTTTTGGTTTGATATATATATATATATATATATATATATATATATATATATATATATATATATATGCAAATGTTTTTTGTCTGCTGAGTGGATGTCCTATTTACTAGAGAGGTTATGCCGAAATTTTGTATATTTCGGTGACTTAGTTTTCGTTTAATTATGATCCAAATTCAGAAGAAGGCTAACTTCTGTCGGAGCGGTACGGATCGTTGTTATTCTTGACCTAGGTCATTGCCTTATATATGTTCATCTTGTAAGCCGTCGCGAGTTGATCTCTCCGTGATTTGTAAACACTCTTGAAAATAGTGAAGTTTGCCTACGGTGCGTGGTTTTTACCCTTCGCATTGGAGGGGTTTTTCCACGTTAAATCCTGTGTCCCGATCTGTTTTTGGTTTGATCTACTGAGTTCTTGAGTTCATGTCGATTTGCTAACAGTTTTAAGCCGGTTTTAAAGAGTTAAAAGGTTGGTTTCAATCTTTTAGTAGAGGTAATATTGCGATGTGTTGAATAAGATTGAATGTGAAGATGTTTGTGTTGAATGAGATGCATATCGATATATATATCGTGATCGATATGGTTATATGTATTGAGTGTGATATCGATATATATATATATATATATATATATATATATATATATATATATATATATATATATATATATATATATTGGATACATATGTAGAAATGGGCGGAGATCGCTCTCTGGCTACAATTTTTTTTGTATGAATGCGGCTAAATTAAGTGAGCCATTTAAAACCCACAATTTAGATTAAATTGTGGGTTTTTTCATTACCAATTTAGTCATAAATTAAATGAGTTTTGAACCCACTTAATTTAATGACTAAATTAAGTGGGTTTTCAACCCAATTTAGTTGTTAAATAAATGAGTTTTTATTACCTGAATTTAACACTAAATTGTGGGTTTTTGAGCCACGAAATTAACTTGATTAAATCGTGGGTTTTTTGAAACCCACGAATTTAATTTAAATTGTGGGGTGCCACAATTTAATTGATTAAATTCGTCGAGTTAAATTCGTGAAATAAATTCGACGGTTTGCCCACGAATTTAACTTAAATTCGTGGGTTTTGGCTTAAATTCGTGGGTTTTTGGCCCACGAATATTTCCCTGTTTCTTGTAGTGGAGGTTATTTCGGTAGGTTTCGCTTTGATGTTAATTTCATACAATTTGAGATGCAAACAGGTGGATTTTATGAAAGTTTGCACCTGCGAGAAACACTCCAAAAATGCACCGGATTGCACTCCAAAGTGTTGTCGGTCTCATTGGAGCTTGTTTCGGTCGATTTTGCTCTGATGTTAATTTCATTCAAATCGGGATACAAACAAGTGGATTTTATGAAAGTTTGCCCCGAAGCGAAACACTCCGAAGACACACCGGATTGCACTCCTATGTGTTGTCGGACTTGTTAGAGCTTGTTTCGGTCGATTTTGCTTTGGTGTTAACCACAAACATATCAAGATCCAAACCAGTGGATTTAATGAAAGTGTTCTCCCGAGCGAAACACACCGAAAATGCACCGTATCGCACTCCTAAGTGTTGCCAGTCTCATTGGAGCTTGTATCGGTCGATTGCTCGTTGATGTTAAATTCATTCAATTCGAGGATCCGAACAAGTGGATTTTACGAAATTTTGACGATCTGAAAGCTTGATGCGAATTGCACGGATTGCACTCCTAAGTGTCGCCGGTCTCATTGGAGCTTGTTTCGGTCGATTGCGCGTTGATGTTAATTTCATTCAATTCAAGATCCAAACAAGTGTATTTTATGAATGTTTCCCCCAAAGCGAACACCCCGAAAACACACCGGATGGCACTCCTAAGTTTTGTCGGACATGATGGAGGTTATTTCGGTCGGTTTCGATTTGATGTTAATTTCAAACAATTCGAGATGCAAACAGGTGGATTTTATGAAAGTTTGCACCAGCGCGAAACACTCCGAAATTGCACCGGATTGCACTCGAAAGTGTGGTCGGTCTCATTGGAGCTTGTTTCGGTCGATTTCGCTCTGATGTTAATTTCATTCAAATTGGGATCCGAACAAGTGGATTTTATGAAAGTTTGCCCCGAAGCGAAACACTCCGAAGGCACACCGGATTGCACTCCAATGTGTTGTCGGACTTGTTGGAGCTTGCTTCGGTCGATTTTACTTTGGTGTTAATCTCATACATATCAAGATCCAAACAGGTGGATTTTAGTAAAGTGTTCTCCGGAGTGAAACACCCCGAAAATGCACCGTATTGCACTCCTATGTGTTGCCGGTCTCAATGGTGCTTGTTTCGGTCTATTGCGCATTGATGTTAATTTCTTTCAATTCGGGATCCGAACAAGTGGAATTTTTGAAAGTTTGCCCCGAAGCGAAACACTCCAAAAATGCACCGGGTTGCACTCCAAAGTGTCGCTGGTCTCATTGGAGCTTGTTTCGGTCGATTTCGCTCTGATGTTAATTTCATTCAAATCGGGATCCGAACAAGTGGATTTTATGAAAGTTTGCCGCGAAGCGAAACACTCCGAAGACACTCCGGATTGAAGTCCAATGTGTTGTCGGACTTGTTGGACCATGTTTCGGTCGATTTTGCTTTGGTGCAAACCTCAAACATATCAAGATCCAAACTAGTGGATTTAATGAAAGTGTTCTCCCGAGCGAAACACCCCGAAAATGCACCGTATCGCACTCCTAAGTGTTGCCAGTCTCATTGGAGCTTGTATCGGTCAATTGCTTATTGATGTTAAATTCATTCAATTCGGGATCCGAACAAGTGAATTTTACGAAAGTTTGACCTAATGCGAAACAGTCCGGAATTGCACCGGATTGCACTCCTAAGTGTCGCCGGTCTCATTGGAGCTTGTATCGGTTGATTGCGCGTTGATGTTAATTTCATTCAATTTGGGATCCAAACAACTGTATTTTATGAAAGTTTCCCCCAAAGCGAACACTCCAAAAACTCACCGGATGGCACTCCTAAGTTTTGTCGGACATGATGGAGGTTATTTCGGTTGGTTTCGATTTGATGTTAATTTCAAACAATTCGAGATGCAAACGGGTGGATTTTATGAAACTTTGCACCAGCGCGAAACACTCCGAAATGCACCGGATTGCACTCCAAAGTGTGGTCGGTCTCATAGGAGCTTGTTTCGGTCGATTTTGCTCTGATGTTAATTTCATTCAAATCGGGATCTGAACAAGTGGATTTTTTGAAAGTTTGCCCCGGAGCGAAACACTCCGAAGATATACCGGATTGCACTCCTATGTGTTGTCGGACTTGTTGGAGCTTGCTTCGGTCAATTTTGCTTTGGTGTTAACCTCAAACATATCAAGATCCAAACCAGTGGATTTAATGAAAGTGCTCTCCCGAGCGAAACACCCTGAAAATGCACCGTATCGCACTCCTAAGTGTTGCCGGTCTCATTGGAGCTTGTATTGATCGATTGCGCATTGATGTTAATTTCATTCAATTCGGGATCCAAAGAAGTGGATTTTATGAAAGTTTGACCCGATGCGAAACAGTCCGGAATTACACCGGATAGCTCTCTAAGTGTTGCCGGTCTCATTCAATTCGGCATCCAAACAAGTGTATTTTATGAAAGTTTTCCCCAAAGCGAACATTCCAAAAACACACCGGATGGCACACCTAAGTGTTGTCGGACATGATGAAGGTTATTTCGGTCGGTTTCGCTTTGATGTTAATTTCGTACAATTCGAGATGCAAACAGGTGAATTTTATGAAAGTTTGCACCAGCGCGAAACAATCCGAAAATGCACCGGGATGCACTCGAAAGTGTGGCCGGTCTCATTGGAGCTTGTTTCGATCGGTTTCACTTTGATGTTAATTTCATTCAAATCGGAATCCGAACAAGTGGATTTTATGAAAGTTTGCCCCGAAGCGAAACACTCCGAAGACACACCGGATTGCACTCCTATGTGTTGTCGAACTTGTTGGAGCTTGTTTGGTCGATTTTGCTTTGGTGTTAATCTCATACATATAAACATCCAAACAGGTGGATTTTAGGAAATTGTTCTCCGAGTGAAATACCCCAAAAATGCACCGTATTGCACTCCTATGTGTTGCTGGTCTCATTGGTGCTTGTATCGGTCGATTGCGCATTGCTGTTAATTTCATTCAATTTGGGATCGAACAAGTGGAATTTTTGAAAGTCGCTTGGCGAAACACTCAAAATGCACGGGTTGCACTCCAAAGTGTCGCCGGTCTCATTGGAGCTTGTTTCGGTCGATTTCGCTCTGATGTTAATTTCATTCAAATCGGGATCCGAACAAGTGGATTTTATGAAAGTTTGCCCCGAAGCGAAACACTCCGATGACACACCGGATTGCACTCCTATGTGTTCTCGGACTTGTTGGACCTTGTTTCGGTTGATTTTGCTTTGCTGCTAACCTCAAACATATCAAGATCCAAACTAGTGGATTTCATGAAAGTGTTCTCCCGAGCGAAACACCTCGAAAATGCACCATATCGCACTCCTATGTGTTGCCGGTCTCGTTGGAGCTTGTATCGGTCGATTGCGCGTTGATGTTAATTTCATTCAATTCGGGATCCGAACAAGTGGATTTTATGAAAGTTTGACCCGATGCAAAACAGTCCGGAAATACACCGGATTGCACTCCTAAGTGTCTCCAGTCTCATTGGAGCTTGTATCGGTCGATTGCGCGTTGATGTTAATTTCATTCAATTCGGGATCCAAACAAGTGTATTTTATGAAAGTTTCCACCAAAGCAAACACTCCGAAAACACACCGGATGGCACTCCTAAGTGTTGTCGGACATGATGGAGGTTATTTCGGTCGGTTTCGCTTTGATGTTAATTTCATACAATTCGAGATGCAAACAGGTGGATTTTATGAAAGTTTGCACCAGCGCGAAACACTCCGAAAATGCACCGGATTGCACTCCAAAGTGTGGCCGGTCTCATTGGAGCTTGTTTCGGTCGGTTTCGCTCTGATGTTAATTTCATTCAAATCGGGATCCGTACAAGTGGATTTTATGAAAGTTTGCCCTAAAGCGAAACACTCCGAAGACACACCGGATTGCACTCCTATGTGTTGTCGGACTTGTTGGAGCTTGTTTCGGTAGATTTTGCTTTGGTGCTAACCTCAAACAAAACAAGATCCAAACTAGTGGATTTAATGAAAGTGTTCTCCCGAGCGAAACACCTCAAAAATGCACCGTATCGCACTCCTAAGTGTTGCCGGTCTCATTGTTGCCTGTATCGGTCGATTGCGCATTGATGTTAATTTCATTCAATTCGGGATCCAAACATGTGTATTTTATGAAAGTTTCCCCCAAAGCGAACACTCCGAAAACACACCGGATGGCACTCCTAAGTGTTGTCGGACATGATGGAGGTTATTTCGGTCGGTTTCGCTTTGATGTTAATTTGATACAATTCGAGATGCAAATAGGTGGATTTTATGAAAGTTTCCTCCAGCGCGAAACACTCTGAAAATACACCGGATTGCACTCCAAAGTGTGGCCGGTCTCATTGGAGCTCGTTTCGGTCGATTTCGCGCTGATGTTAATTTCATTCAAATCGGGATCGAAACAAGTGGATTTTATGAAAGTTTGCCCCGAAGCGAAACACTCCGAAGACACACCGGATTGCACTCCTATGTGTTGTCGGACCTGTTGTAGCTAGTTTCGGTCGATTTCTCTTTGGTGTTAACCTTAAACATATCAAGATCCAAACCAGTGGATTTAATGGAAGTGTTCTCCCGAGTAAAACACCCCGAAAATGCACCGTATCGCACTCTAAGTGTTGCCGGTCTCATTGTTGCAATCTGTCGATTGCGCATTGAAGTTAATTTCATTCAATTTGGGATCCGAACAAGTGGATTTTATGAAAGTTTGACCTGATGCGAAACAGTCCGGAATTGCACCGGATTGCACTCCTAAGTGTCGCCGGTCTCATTGGAGCTTGTATCAGTCGATTGCGCGTTGATGTTAATTTCATTCAATTCGGGATGCAAACAAGTGTATTTTATGAAAGTTTCCCCCAAAGCTGATGGCACTCTTAAGTGTTGTCGGACATGATGGAGGTGATTTCGATCGTTTTCGATTTGATGTTAATTTCATACAATTCGAGATGCAAACAGGTGGATTTTATGAAAGTTTGCACCAGCGCGAAACACTCCGAAAATGCACCGGATTGCACTCCAAAGTGTGGCCGGTCTCATTGGAGCTTGTTTCGGTCGATTTCGCCCTGATGTTAATTTCATTCAAATCGGGATCCGAACAAGTGGCTTTTATGAAAGTTTGACCCGAAGCGAAAAATTCCGAAGACACACCGGATTGCACTCCTATGTGTTGTCGGACTTGTTGGAGCTTGTTTCGGTCGATTTTGCTTTGGTGTTAACCTCAAACATATCAAGATCCAGACTAGTGGATTTAATGAAAGTGTTCTCCCGAGCGAAACACCCCGAAAAAGCACCGTATCGCACTCCTAAGTGTTGCCGATCTCATTGGAGCTTGTATCAGTCGATTGCGCATTGATGTTAATTTCATTCAATTCGGGATCCGAACAAGTGGATTTTATGAAAGTTTGACCCGATGCGAAACAGTTCGGAAATACACCGGATTGCACTCCTAAGTGTCGCCGGTCTCATTGGAGCTTGTATCGGTCGATTGCGCGTTGATGATAAATTCTTTCAATTCGGGATCCAAACAAGTGTATTTTATGAAAGTTTCCCCCAAAGCGAACACTCCGAAAATACACCGGATGGCACTCCTAAGTGTTGTCGGACATGATGGAGGTTATTTCAGTCGGTTTCGCTTTGATGTTAATTTCGTACAATTCGAGATGCAAACAGGTGGATTTTATGAAAGTTTCCACCAGCGCGAAACACTCTGAAAATGCACCGGATTGCACTCCAAAGTGTGGCCGGCCTCATTGGGGCTTGTTTCGCTCGATTTCGCTCTGATGTTATTTTCATTCAAATCGAGATCCGAACAAGTGGATTTTATGAAAGTTTGCCCCGAAGCGAAACACTCCGAAGACACACCGGATTGCACTCCTATGTGTTGTCGGACTTGTTGGAGCTTGTTTCGGTCGATTTTGCTTTGGTGTTAACCTCAAACATATCAAGATCCAGACTAGTGGATTTAATGAAAGTGTTCTCCCGAGCGAAACACCCCGAAAATGCACCGTATCGCACTCCTAAGTGTTGCCGGTCTCATTGGAGCTTGCATCGGTCGATTGCGCATTGATGTTAATTCCATTCAATTCGGGATCCAAACCTGTGGATTTTATGAAAGTTTGACCCGATGCGAAACAGTTCGGAAATACACCGGATTGCACTCCAAAGTGTCGCCGGTCTCATTGGAGCTTGTATCGGTCGATTGCGCGTTGATGTTAAATTCATTCAATTCGGGATCCAAACAAGTGTATTTTATGAATGTTTCCCCCAAAGCGAACACTCCGAAAATACACCGGATGACACTCCAAAGTGTTGTCGGGCATGATGGAGGTTATTTGGTCGGTTTAAACTTTGATGTTAATTTCATACAATTCGAGATGCAAACAATTGGATTCTATGAAAGTTTCCACCAGTATAAACACTCGAAAATGCGCAGATTGCACTCCAAAGTGTGGCGATCTCATTGGAGCTCGTTTGATCGATTTACGCTCTGATGTTAATTTCATTCAAATCGGGATCGGAACAAGTGGATTTTATGAAAGTTTGCCCCGAAGCGAAACACTCCGAAGACACACCGGATTGCACTCCTATGTGTTGTTGGACCTGTTGTAGCTTGTTTCGGTCGATTTTTCTTTGGTGTTAACCTCAAACATATCAAGATCCAAACCAGTGGATTTAATGAAAGTGTTCTCCGGCGAAACACCCGAAAATGCACCGTATCGCACTCCTAAGTGTTGCGGTCTCATTGGGGCTTGTATCGGTCGATTAACGCTGATGATGTAAAATTCATTCAATTGGGATCGAACAAGTGGATTTTATGAAAGTTTAACTTTGATCTTGCGAACGGTCGGAATTGCACGGATTGCACTCTAAGTGTCGCTTGGTCTCATTGGAGCTTGTATCGATCGATTAATGGCGTTGATGTTAATTTCATTCAATTTGGGATCCAAACAAGTGTATTTTATGAAAGTTTCCCCCAAAGCGAACACTCTGAAAACACACCGGATGGCACTCCTGATAGCATCTAGGCCCCCTCAATTTCTGATTTTATATTGTTTATTGGTTTTGGTGTTGATGACCAAGTTAATAATACTTTCATATACTGAAATCATGGATGGAACATGTTGGTCAAACAAGACAAAGGTATATTAATTTGATAATTTCAGACTTGGGAGTTGGTTCAAGTCAAGTAGTTTGGAATTTTAATTACTGTCAACTGTACTATCAAGAGGGACTTAGCACAAGTTGGTACTTTGGTTCATTAGGTAAACAAAAGTCTAGGCAACTTGGAGTTAAATCATTTGCTTTATCCAATTCTTGAACCAAAATTGAGCAAAGACTGTTTTGACAAAATTCCTTGCATTTCAACAGACCAAATTCTATGTTTTCATTCTTTAAGTCTGTTGCAATCATTTGTGATAGATTCAGCATATCTTCTCTGACCCATCTATGAGGACCGAATTTTTGGTCCGGCATACATGTGGCTTCAGCAAAGGCAAAAGTCTCAGAACCATATATCTATAATGAACCGATTTTTAGTCAAACATCGCATACCTTGTGAAATTTCTGAAACTTCTCTATTGCCCATCTTTGACGGACCTAACTTTTGGCCCGGCATAAATGCTTACATAAGCCTTCGCTATTTCATATATCTGAGATGCATTAATTAAACTCTTTTGATATATTCAATCTTATTTTAAAAATATATATATATCATCTCACTATTTAGAAATTATTATATCAAAAAGCTTTTAGACAGAAAATAAATTTCAATCGTGTGTCTAAAAGTCTTTGCTCAAAAACAATCTTTAGTCACTAATCATGTCAAAATTCATCCTTGTCAGGCTATATCTATGACGGAACGATTTTTTAGTCCACCATACACATGGCCGTTTATCTTGTCCATCTATGACGGACCGATTTTTTAGTCCGCCATACACATGAATCTCGTTGTCTCTGACAGACCAAACTTTGGTGTCTTGCCTATCTATGACGGACTGATCTTTCAGTCCGCCATGAACATGCAAGTTTGGTCCGTGATACACATGATCGATGTCGCTAAAAATTATTTTTGGTCCTTTATAGCGTGTTTTAACTCAAATTTGACATTCGACACGTGCAGCAGTCCATCGTGGTAGGTACAATGGCTATATTCATCGAATTGAGTATATAAACATTATGCGAACCATGTACCATAGAATTTTTGAACTCCTTCACATTTTAGCATTCAAAGCTCTCTCATTCTTAGTAAGGAGTTGGTTTTCACTCTCGGACTCAAAATTCATCTTTCTTCTAAGTGTTTAACTCCAAGTGTGTCTAGCTTGTGTGTTTCAGAGTGTGAACCAAGAGACAAAACTTGTGAGAAGTTTATTACTCTTGGATCATTGTGATCCTAGACAGCTTGGAGGAAGTGGAAGAGTTAGGCATGTCCAGAAGGAGGTTGTGGAAGGCTACTCTTGTTGTGAAAGGTCTGGAGCTCACCTCACTTGGAGTGGTGAAAGAGCTACCCCAGTGTGATCCCAAGCTCTGCGACTAGGCATGGGAGAAGCAATACTTGAGAGAAGTGCTTCAGCGAGGAGTAGGAGGAGTGCTCTGAACCTCGGGATAAATCTTCTTCTCTCCGTCTTTTATTTATGTTATCTGTTTTTGCTTTCCGCTGTTATTGTTGTATTTAATCATTTGTTGTTTAGCTCTTAAGTAGTATCAGTAAATAGGTTAACTGTGATTAAAATTGTAAAATTGTAAAGTTGCCTATTCACCCCCCCTCTAGGCCATCTCGTCCCTTCAAGTGGTATCAGAGCAGGTCTACCTTGTTAGCTTAACTAGCTTTGGTAAATGGCTGAGGGAAGTGGTTCTGCTACTGTTAATATAGGTAGAGTACCTGTCTTTGATGGTACTAATTATGCTTATTGGAAAATTAGAATGAAATGTTATCTAGAAGCTGTTGGTTATGATGTTTGGAGAGTTACAGAAAAGCCTCTGCCTCCACGCGTCATGCCCGAAGGGCAACTTGCATATGGTGAACCCACCCCTGGTGAAATTCAAAATATGCAGTATGATGCTCAAGCTAGAAATGCCATTTTTTCTTATCTTAGCTTAGAAGTTTTTGATAGAGTTAGCAATTTAACATCTGCATATGATATATGGACTACCCTTCAAGAAATTCATGAAGGTACTTCTGATGTTAAAGAAGAAAGATATTATGTTGTTAGAGAGAAATTTGATCAATTTAAAATGCTCCCTCAAGAAAATGCTAATGACATGTTCACTAGGCTTAATCCTATTGTAAACGAGCTCAAAGGCCTAGGGACTAAAATTTCTGATGTTGAGGTTTGCAGGGAAAATGATAAGAGTTCTTCCCGAGCTTATCACGACTTGATCACTTACTTATCAAGCGGTGGTGATCTCAAAAGGCTCACTCCTCTTGAGCTACTTGGGAAGATTTCAGCTCACGAGCTCACCTTGGCTGAAGAGGATGCACCTAAGAAGAAATCCATTGCTCTTAAAGCCAAGGAAGTTGTGCAAGACTCATCAGATGAGAGTGATGATGAATCAAGTGAGGCTGAAGATGAAGATGTAAAGCAATTAGCTCTACTAATGAGAAGAGCAAATAAAATCATGAGAAGGGTAAACTTCAAGGACAAAGGAAGGTCAAACTCTTACTCAAAGAAAAATCCTTTGGCTAATATCATTTGTTTTGAATATAATGAAAAGGGACACATTGCTGCACGGTTCCCCAACAAAAGCAAAAAGAAGAATAAGTACAAGGGCAAGGAAGATGAGGATGATGAGAAAATTCATGACAAATCAAAAAGGAAATATTATAAGAAAGGCTACTCCAAGAAATTTTCGAAGAAAGGAAAAGGAGAAGCTCATATAGGCGAGTGGATAACTGATGAAGAAAGTTCAAGTGAAGAATCATCCTCTGATAATGACAACTCAAGGTCAAAGGGGCTAGTTGGACTTGCTTTGGATGAGTCAACTCCTCCACCACCATCATTTCCTATATGTCGATGGCGAGCAGATGAGGAAAAGGTCGGTGACTCTCCTACATATGATGAGCTAGTTGAAATAGTTGAAGAATTAAGCAAAGTCGTTGCATGCTAAAACAACTTCAACTAGAAATCTTAAAAGACTATTCTTTGGCTTAACAAGTGATCAAGAGTTGTTAAGAAATAAACATGATCAACTTATTCATGAACATGCTAAGAGTTTGCAGCTATATGATGATCTTGTCTCAAGTCATGCTTTACTTGTTAAAAATCATGAAGACTTGAAAAATAAGTATTGTGAGCTAGAAATTGAAAATGAAATGTTGTCTACCAAATCTGAAAATGTGCATGTCTGTGATAAATCGATTTCATGTGATCTTCTGAAGGATGAAAAAATGATCCTTAGCTCCTCTAGCACTTGTGATGATAATTGCAAATATGCTTCCTGTGCTAAAGAACTTAAAACTGAAAATGAAGAGTTAAAAACCAAGATAGTCAGATTTGATAAAGGTCTGGAAAAGTGCTTTCTGGGCAGCGCTACTCTTGACAAAATTCTGGTTGAACAAAGATCTAACTTGGGCAAAAGGGCCTAGGATATAAACGATGATGCGCACAAGAAGAATGGGTCAAGTAGAAGCAAACAGGTTTTTGTCAAGAAGAGCTCCCATTGTTATTACTGTCATGATTCAAACCATGAATCTAGAAATTGTTTTCTTGCAAATACTCCTCATCCTGAAGTTAATAGAAACTGTATGGTAGATACCCATTACATGCTATTTAAAAATTTTAGAGGTGAAATGAATGTTAAATATATTGGTCCCTCTAATCTGGACAAGAAACTTAAGACTATATGGGTACCTAAGTCTTTACTGTTGAATCCTTTTAGGCCTAAGGTTATTGAGACTAACATTAAAGGACCCAAAAGTATTTGGGTACCTAAAATCAAGAAATGATTCTCTGAGTAAACTACAAAAGTGGTGGCAAGCCTTTGGGTGATTGACGATTAGGTGCACTCAGCACATGACTGGAACCTCAAAAATGTTCACCTCAATTGAAGGAGAAAATGATCCAAGCCACAAGATCACATTTGGTGATAATAGAAAAAGAAAGGTAAAAGGGCTTGGTAAGATTGCTATTTCACATGATCACTCAATAGACAATGTACTCCTTGTTGACTCATTAAATTTCAATTTGTTATCAGTGGCTCAATTATGTGATCTTGGGTTTCATTGTAACTTCTCTTCTGATGGGGTAACAGTACTTGACAAAAGTGAAAAGCTTATTTTCAAAGGTTTTAGATTTCAAAATCTTTACTTAGTGGATTTTAAATCTAACTCCTCATGCATCTCAACTTGTCTGTTGGCCAAGGTCTCACTTGGATGGCTTTGGCACAGACGTCTTGGGCATGTAGGTATGTCTAATCTTAAAAAGCTTTTCAAAAATGAGCTAGTGGTTGGACTGAAGGATGTAAAATTTAAAAAGAATAGGCTGTGTAGTGCTTGTCAAGCAGGCAAGCAAGTAGCCAATCCTCATCCATCCAAAAGCATCATGTCCACCTCTAGGCCACTTGAGCTGTTACATATGGATGTGTTTGGCCCTACCTCATATGCCAGCATAGGTGGTAACTCATATTGCTTAGTCATTGTTGATGATTTCTCCAGATTCACTTGGGTATTCTTTTTGCCAAACAAAAGTGAAGTTGGAAAAATTTTCAAGTCTTTTGCAAGAAGGGCCCAAAATGAATTTGATTGTCCCATCAAAAAGATCAGAAGTGACAATGGATCTGAATTTGTTAATACTAATATCATTGAATATTGTGATGAATTAGGCATTAAACATGAATTATCTGCTACTTATACTCCTCAACAAAATGGTGTAGTTGAAAGAAAAAATAGAACTTTAATTGAAATGGCTAAGTCTATGCTAGATGAATATAACACTTCTGATGCATTTTGGGCGGAAGCCATTAATACTGCTTGCCATGCTGTTAATAGACTATATCTTCATAAATTGCTTAAGAAAACTCCTTATGAATTATTGGTTGGTAGAAAACCCAATATTTCATACTTTAGGATTTTGGTTGCAAAGTATACATATATAAGAAGAGAACACATTTGGGAAAATTTCAGACTAGGTGTGATCTTTGGTATCATGTTAGGTTACTCCTCTAAGTCCAAAGCTTATAGAGTATTCAATAATTCAACTGGCTTAGTAGAGGAAACCTATGATGTGAAATTTGATGAATCTAATGGCTCACAAGGTGAGCATGAGAATTTAGATGATGTAGGTGATGATGGGCTGGTGCAAGCTATGAGGAAAATGGAAATTGGTGATGTAAAGCCCAAAGATGATCAAGATCAACCACCTACTCAGTCAATGGTACCACAAGATGGATCCCAAGAAGAAGAAGAAAAGGATCAAGAAAGACCAACCTTAATCAAGAGTCATCACACCATTGCTAAAGATCATCCCGCTGACTTAATCATCGGTGAAATCAGTAAGGGTGTCCAAACTCGTTCTAGGCAAGCTTCTTTCTGTGAACATTATTCATTTGTCTCTTGTGTTGAACCAAAAACAGTTGAAGAAGCCCTAGAAGATGCTGATTGGATCATTGCTATGGAAGAAGAACTCAATAACTTTGAAAGAAACAAAGTCTGGAGTCTAACTGAACGACCAAAAGATCATAATGTCATTGGGACAAAATGGGTGTTCAGAAATAAACAAGATGAAAATGGAATGGTAATAAGAAATAAAGCAAGATTGGTAGCTCAAGGATTCTCACAAGTAGAAGGACTGGATTATGGAGAGACCTATGCTCCGGTGGCACGTCTTGAAGCTATTCGGTTTCTTCTTGCTTTTGCTACTCATTTTAATATAACTCTGTTTCAAATGGATGTAAAAAGTGCATTCCTTAATGGTTTTATTGATGAAACTGTCTATGTTGAACAACCACCGGGTTTTGAAGATTCTAATATGCCTAATCATGTTTACAAATTATCCAAAGCTCTTTATGGCCTAAAACAAGCTCCTAGAGCTTGGTATGAACGTCTTAGAGACTTTTTGACAAATAAGAACTTCAAAATTGGAAAGGTTGATCCAACCCTATTTCTGAAGGACATAAATAGAACACTAATGATTTGCCAAATTTATGTAGATGATATCATTTTTGGTTGTACTAATGATTCTCTCTACATAGAATTTGGTGACATGATGGCCTGGGAATTCGAGATGTCAATGATAGGAGAGCTGATATTCTTTCTTGGATTTCAAGTCAAGCAATTGAAGGAAGGAACCTTCATTTCTCAAGAAAAGTATATCAAAGATCTTCTGAAGCGCTTCAAAATGGAAGAATGCAAGCCAATAAAGACTCCCATGGCTACAAATACACATCTTGATCAAGATGTGGGAGGTAAATCTGTTGACCAAAAGCTTTTAGGTCTATGATTGGTTCATTATTATATTTGACTGACATCTAGGCCGATATCATGTTTAGTGTATGCATGTGTGATAGATTTTGGTGCACCTAAAGAAGTTCACTTAAGTCTTTGTGAAAAGGATTTTTAGATATCTTAAGTTTACTTCTAGTATTGGTCTTTGGTACCCCAAAGGTGCTTCTTTTGAGCTTCTCGGCTACTCAGATTCTCGACTATGCGGTTGCAAAATTGACCATAAAAGTACTACGGGGATGTCATTTGCTTGGTAGATCTTTAGTTTCTTGGTGTTGAAAAAGAAAACTCAAGAGCACTTTCAAGCGCCAAGCTGAATATATAGTCTGCTTTGGAAGTTCTTTGTGCTCAAATTCTATTTATCAAACAAATATTTCTGGATTTTGGAATCAAGTTTGATAACGTGCCTCTATTATGTGATAATGAAAGTGCGGTAAAAATAGCAAACAACCCAGTCCAACATTCTAGAACTAAGCACATTGAAATCAGACATCACTTTATTCGTGATCATGTTGCTAAAGGAGACATTGTGCTTAGTTATGTTAGAACTGAGGACCAGTTGGCTGATATTTTTACTAAACCTCTTGATGAGGCAAGATTCTCAAAATTAAGAAATGAATTGAATATAATTGATTATTCAAATATTGTTTGATGGTGTCACATTAAGGGGGAGCAAGATTGCCTGCTATGCAATATCTTGATACCTTTGTGTGAATACATAAATTCAAAGGTGCTGAGTAGGTCAAAATGATTTCTTTGTAATACTCATAAGCTTAAAAAAAATAAAAATGTTGCTGATAGTCTCATCTTTCTGTTATATCCACATCTTTGTCAAATTACAGCAAATAGTGAAAATCTTGTCGTTTTCAAGTGTCAAAAATTATATATTCAGCACTTGAGTATTTCATCTAAAGTCTTAGTTGTAAATACTAATGCTTATATGAAAATTTGCTCAAACATCTCCAAAATTTGAACTTCTGCCAAACTTGAGTTCTTATTCTTGTGTTTTTGATCTTATCTTATCTTAGCTATGTCTCTTAATTTCAAATTCTCTGAATCATACTCTTATGTAAGATTGTAATCACTGTGCTGCAAAGTAATCTATTTGCATCAGACATATCTTTCTCGGAAAGCTTATGCATGACGGACCTAATTTTCAGTCCGTCATACATAGGAAGTCTAGGTCTTGAGAACCTTCAGAACTTCTATGTGCCACGGACCGAAAAAAGGGGGTTACTTGGTCCGTCATTAAATAAAAATTCTCAAATACCTTTGTGCTGTGCAAATAGAAAATTTACTCTGCACATATATACTTAAAATAATCTGACATATAAATATGTTTCTAATCTTAACAATTATCTAAATTCAAAATGGATTTAGTCTGTTTTATAAAATCTTTTACTCCTTATCTGATTTTCGAAAATCAATTTCAAAATCTTAACTGTTGCTTAGGACTTATCTTTTGCTAAACCCATCCTTGATTTTGGGACCCTGAGTTTTAACCCTATTCTGTTTACTGGGTCCCGCCACTTCCTTACCAAGTCTCCTGACTCTCTCAACCACCCACACTTTAATGGCGCCAGTTACCAAGGTTCTCTAAAACCTTTGTCAGCATCATTCTTTACAGTTTCTCTTCAGAAAAACTTCCCTTTTATATCTTCTGTTCTTGCGCAACTCCTCACGAAAACAGAGAAATTTCTCTCGGTAACAAGCGAAGGTTCCTAATCGGATTTACTGCGGTGCTCGTCTGGTTTTCGCACGCAAGAACATTCTGCAATCTCAGTAAGTTGCCCTCAAACCCCTTTTTCGGTTATCTGCTAAAACCCTAGACCTAGTTCTCAACCTTTAGATTTTCTTTACTAGGTGCGGTCGTAGTGCTCTTGAGAAGGTTCTGCTTTGAGTTTTGATCAGGAATAGGCAGTGTCACAATGAGGTCCAGCAATCCTGACAAAAGAGGGCTAATTGGAAAGATTGTTGATAAAGTAAAGTGCAAAAAGCAGAAAATGTCAGATGCATCCCCTAGTATTTCTCTGTCAAGACAGCCTCAAGGCCCTGTTGTAATGAAAGATGTGCACAACACTGAAAGAAAGAACAGAAAACAAGTCACATCTCATCCTGGAAAGGGAACCGATAAAAATGTAGTGGAGGATGAATCATCATCTGAGGACAGCTCCTATGAGCCAAGTAGTGAATCATCTTCAGAAAACACAGACTTAATCTCTGAAGTTGACACTTTGGGCGCTAAAGAATTGTCTGCACTAAGTGGAAAGAAGTTAAGATCTGTGAGATTAGTCAGTGAAAAGACTTGGTTCCCTATGTCAAGATCAGCTCCTGGTGAAAACTTTGTTTCCTTGCTTCATAAGAACATTTGCAATGTTTATCTAAATAAAGTGGATGGTAAAGGAAAATCAACACAGATCTTGACAAATCATCAGTATGCTGACTGAAATCAAGTAAACTTAGTAATTGGCTCAACTAGTGATGTGACTTTGGGTCCCGATCTTTCGATGAGAGTGATAACTTCGATTTGGAGGAATTGACTTTGACGATCCGACTACAACGTCTGACGACGATGCGCCTTAGCAATCGCTAAACCAACTCAGAGGGTTATTGATCTTGCCGTTAGCACGATCAACCTGAACCACGAGTTCGATTCTGCATGCAACGAAGAACTAGCAAGAACAATGGTAAAGCAATCTGAAATTGCGAATATGAATGAAAGATTGATAAGATGGGGTTCTGAAACAAGGAGCTTCTTAGGTAATTTGTTGAGCACGTCTGGAAGACTCAAAATAGTAGCAATGGCTAAACTATCAAATAAACAAAACCCAAGTCCTAGATGTGGGTTTGGGTGGTTATTATACTAGAGGAACAGGAGGGCCTTCCATAGTAAAGGAAATCTAATACAACTCAAATCCAAAACACCAAGTCTTCTTTGACTCGAGTTTGACTCGGACTGGAAAAGCAACATATGGTTTTAGGCAGTTTCCGGACGCATCTGAAGGAATTTTGAGGTGAGGCCGGATCCTTTGGAAAGTAGACTCCGAGATCTTTCAAACGTATACTCATGGGCCTCCAGACTCCTCTGGAATCAAAAGTTATGGCACTTTAAAGTCAGTGCTGTTTCTGAGTTCGAATTGGACTCGAACTCGGACTGAAAAAGTGTTCTGGATTATTTTGCGTTTTCCCGCTGACTCGAAGGGAATTTTGAGGTGATCTCAGATCCGTTTGAAAGAGGATGACCAAGGCTTTCGTTCTTGTACTCATAGACCTCTAGAAGCCTTCTGGAACAGAAGGTATGGTCGTTTGAAGTTGATGCTGTCGCGGAGGCCGAACCCGCGAATTTGCTGATTCCATGTCCAACTTGCGCATATGATGATGGTGCTTTATGCTTGGCATTTGAAGGTTCTTCTCCATGGTTCCTAAGGACAATAAGATCATCACAAGAATTAAATAGCATTCGATTCTGTGAATCATTTGTATAAAACTTAGGAGCGAATTCACCGATAATTGAGTAGACATTCTCGAGCACGAGTAGTAGGTCCTTGTAAAACTTGTTGTGCTTGAGAAGAATCACTTGGCGTGGTTGTGTCAATAGGAAGATGTCCTCATCATCCTCCCTTCTTCCATTTGAGTTGTCCTCGACTCAAGCTCTTCCTCTTCTTGGGCTATGGTTGACGTGATGGAGTTGGTCCAACTTGGTGTGGACATATCCATAGTAGTGATGTCCTCATCATCCTCCCCTTCTTGAATTTGAGTCGTCCTCGACTCAAGCTCACCCTTTAACTCGTCTGATAATTATCGATATAGCTCAAGACTTCTTTCCAGCATATAATGGCTTGATGATCGGTAACACTCTTCGACGCTTCCTCCCCTCCTCGAAGGAAAACCATTCTCGGTTTTGGGAAAGCTAGAAAAGAAACAACTAACAAAAAGAAGAGTGTGTACACAACATATATGTATATGTCCCATATTTCATTGTTCTTTTGGATTCATGCGGGCTATTTTCATAACAACAAAAGAAGAAATCAAATTTAAGCAAATAACCTTTCCTCACAATTCTGCAAGTTGATTCGTGGTTATAAGTGAAGCATATAGCATCAAAATTAACATGATTTAGTTTGCAACTTGATTTGCAAATATAAGTAAAGCACATATCCATCCCTGACTTCTGATAAAGAAAACTCATGTTTTGTGAGCCGCGTTCAATAACATGTTTTGTGGGCAAAACTACAAGTCCTGGCATCAAGCATGTATAATTCATATCATCAAATTGTATGTAAGCAATATCAAACAATTCCAATAACGGTGACACAATTTTAATGGGCTTCCACGCATCAACTATGACATGCTTATTTGTAAAACAAGTTAATGTACTAAAATTCGAACAATGTGGCAGCAAGCTATGGGTATCACACATATCAGGAAAATTTGATGGAGCCGCAAAGGAAACAAGTTGTTGCTTACAACTAAAATTGCCCAAAATAGCAAGCTTCAATTCAGCAAGTTTATCACAAGTTATGCATATTCTGTAAACAAGAAACTTGCCATCTATGCCATATTCACCAAATAAATTGAATTTAAAACAATAGGCAAGGGTGCTAGACAAAGACTTAAGAGATGAAATTTCGGAAATCTTGTCCATAGCACAAGTCAAACTAATGAGACTCATTCAACATGATATAGCACAAAACAGTGGTAGGTGATATTGTAGCTATCACCTCCTCATGCGTAATCAGCACCACATGATCAAAATTATAAGCATGCAATTCGTCATATGGTTCTACAATTGTGGCACAAGGTGGTAGATCACAAGAATTATGTAGAGAAGGCATATACTCACAAATTTGATCCTTTTCTTGCTGTAAAATCAGATCTGTACCCTGGTCATTAGCCTCGTCCTTCAAGTAGGAACATCAAAACTTTCAATTGATAATCTTTGGTATTCCCCTTGTTGCTTCCCTTCTTGAAGTAACCTGAATAAGCGCATGGAATAGCGTAAATAGAACTAATCGAAATAGATTGGATTGTGTTAGTAGAATCATCCTCACATGTGCTATCCTCTACTTCTCTCGAATTTTCTTGTATTTCTTCCACATGCCCGGTGTGTATGCTTTCATTCAGGTTCGGTGCAAAGTGCATGCAAAAGGAGTAGCATTTAACTTTGTGGGAGCTTGAATTTTAGTTGATTGTCTTCTCTGTATCTTTCTTTCAGCTTCTCGTGAAAGATTAAGTAAACATGACAAAGAATTGAATTCTTTACTAGATATCATGATCTGAATGTCGAAATCTAGTCCAAAATAAAAGTTATTCACGTGAGTCTTTTCGGTCTCTTCTAACTCAGAACGCAAAGATCTATGCTGAAATTCTTGGTAGTACTCATCCACTGTTTTGCTACCTTGTGTTAGATGTTGCAATTCATTTTGTAATTGACGAGCAACATATGAAGGGACAAAAGTAGCTCTCATAATTTTCTTTAATTTTTTCCATGTGCTAGGAATGTCCTGATTTTTACTCATGTAATCATTCCACCAAAGAGCAGCAAATTCAGAGAATCCATTTGTAACAACCCTAACCTTATCATGCTCAGGAATTTCATGTTTATCAAATGATTGTTCGACAGCTAATTCCCAAGTAAGATAACCTTGGGATCATATTTACCACTAAAATTGGGAGCAGTAAACTTATTTATGGAACATGTGCTATGCGATTGTACCTTCCGTGGTGTTGAAGTTATGCTCAGACGTTCTCTGTATCTCGGAGTGTGAACTATCGCTTCTCCTAGAATTTGTTGGCCCAAGCACCACGATGTTGAGAACACTGCCATTGTTAGGGAAGGCGAGAAACAAAATCACAAGTATAATGTTCCTATCACTACGTGAGGATGTGCGAAAAAGTCGCTCAACTCTCAAACTTTAACCAAAGCTCTTACAAGTTCTTACCGTGCAGCAGGAGTTGCGGCCATTAGCGATGTCAAAATTCTCCTTAAGCTTGGATAAGCGATTGCCAAGGACCGAACAAGCGTCGAGGTAGAATATGTGGAGCTTGGTAGGCTATGTTAATTTCCTATGCAATCTGATAATTCTAGTTAATGTAATGATAAGTAATGATCCAAACTAGAATTCACAAGCCCTAGTTGCCGATCTCAAAGATATAAGTGAATTTCAAGGCAACACACATGCAAAGATAATGCAACTTAATGCAACCAATGGAATGAGCAAAAATAAGAATAATTTCAGCACCAAAACTCGTGTTGCATAAGTTATGGAGAGACGCTAGCAAATTGCTTCAGAAAAGGTAAAAGGGCATAAGATTGCTCACTACTTAACACAATTGCACAATCTGAAAATGACAAACACAAATTAGGGTTTTGATCAATGTAGTCTTTTGAAGCCACTATTCTCTTTTCTTTTCTCTCTTTTTTTCTTTTTGGCCTTTTGGCTCTTTCTTTCCTCTTTTTTTAGTGACTTTCGCCAACACTAGTATGAGCAAAGTTTTGGAATCCATAACTTGATATCACAAGAGTTATGATAGTGCAGCGTATCATAAGGAGCAGCCCAAGCAATTTCAAATTGCTAGTCTCAATTGGGATCAAAGTATTAGCAAAGGATGAATTGGTTCCCAAAGGTATGTACACTGATATTTTGGAACTTTTATGGTTGTAGATGCTACAGGACTCAACCAACTCAAAGGAACAAAGCTAGAACACAAATTGAAGAAACAAACCCAATTCGGCCAGAACTATGCAATAAGGTTATTGCTGCAATTAAAGCATGAAAATGACCGAATCAAGCTTCCTCACAATGTAACAAAATGATGGCACTGTTCTAAGCTTTAAAAAAAGTATTCAAACACACAATTTGGAGCTCATATGTAGAAGTTATGGCCAAAACACTAAGGTGCACAGATTCAACAAAATTCAGCCGATCTGACCAAATCCGAATCCGAGTCAAATTCGGTTTGAAGGAGTCCGAATCACGAAGGACACCCAAAAATATTTTTGTAGAGGACTCTTCAAGGATTCAGGAAAGTATAAAAACTTCTCAATCGGAGTTCGGATGTGAGAGTTATGATCAAAATACCGAACCAATTTGGATTGCAATTGCAACTTGCTTCCCGAATTTGATGTCAAGATTAAACAACCTTTTATATAGAATTAGATTTCGTGCCCAACTAGGTTTTTGTGGAGCTTGTCCCAAGGTTTTAGGAAAGTGCAAAAACACTTGAATCGGAGCTCGTATGCAAAAGTTATGAACAAAACAAAGAACTGGACAGATTGGAATAAAAGCTACGCGAAGGAAAAACGATCAGCAACTAAAACAAGGACTCTAATGGATCAAAACCTAACAAAACTCACTAAATTACCAGATTGAATCTAAAGGTTGAATTTTGTGGAGGATTTTCAATTTTGGACAAAAACAAAAACTAATCTAGGTCTGAATCTCTCACCGAGCAACTTGGCGCTCTGATACCACTGATGTGACTTTGGGTCCCGATCTTTCGATGAGAGTGATAACCCGATTTGGAGGAATTGACTTTGACGATCCGACTACAACGTCTGACGACGATCGCCTTAGCAATCGCTAAACCAACTCAGAGGGTTATTGATCTTGCCGTTAGCACGATCAACCTGAACACGAGTTCGATTCCTGCATGCAACGAAGAACTAGCAAGAACAATGGTAAAGCAATCTGAAATTGCGAATATGAATGAAAGATTGATAAGATGGGGTTCTGAAACAAGGAGCTTCTTAGGTAATCTGTTGAGCACGTCTGGAAGACTCAAAATAGTAGCAATGGCTAAACTATCAAATAAACAAAACCCAAGTCCTAGATGTGGGTTTGGGTGGTTATTTATACTAGAGGAACAGGAGGGGGCCTTCCATAGTAAAGGAAATCTAATACAACTCAAATCCAAAACACCAAGTCTTCTTTGACTCGAGTTTGACTCGGACTGGAAAAGCAACATATGGTTTTAGGCAGTTTCCGGACGCATCTGAAGGAATTTTGAGGTGAGGCCAGATCCTTTGGAAAGTAGACTCCGAGATCTTTCAAACGTATACTCATGGGCCTCCAGACTCCTCCGGAATCAAAAGTTATGGCACTTTAAAGTCAGTGCTGTTTCTGAGTTCGAATTGGACTCGAACTCGGACTGAAAAAGTGTTCTGGATTATTTTGCGTTTTCCCGCTGGCTCGAAGGGAATTTTGAGGTGATCTCAGATCCGTTTGAAAGAGGACGACCAAGGCTTTCGTTCTTGTACTCATAGACCTCTAGAAGCCTTCTGGAACAAAAGTTATGGTCGTTTGAAGTTGATGCTGTCGCGGAGGCCGAACCCGCGAATTTGCTGATTCCATGTCCAACTTGCGCATATGATGATGGTGCTTTATGCTTGGCATTTGAAGGTTCTTCTCCATGGTTCCTAAGGACAATAAGATCATCACAAGAATTAAATAGCATTCAATTCTGTGAATCATTTGTATAAAAACTTAGGAGCAATTCACCTGATAATTGAGTAGACATTCTCGAACACGAGTAGTAGGTCCTTGTAAAACTTGTTGTGCTTGAGAAGAATCACTTGGCGTGGTTGTGTCAATAGGGAAGATGTCCTCATCATCCTCCCCTTCTTCCATTTGAGTTGTCCTCGACTCAAGCTCTTCCTCTTCTTGGGCTATGGTTGACGTGATGGAGTTGGTCCAACTTGGTGTGGACATATCCATAGTAGTGATGTCCTCATCAACTAGACTCTTTGAGTGCATAAACTCCACACCTGGTTTGATTGAATTAATGTCAAACAGTACCACTCCCTGGAGCTTTTCTAGAACCCTAGAGTTCTATGCATCCCTGTTGGTTGACAAACAGAGAAGATTTATCATGTTCACTTTTAATGGAAAGGTTAGAAAAGTAAAAGCTGCTCAATTTGAGTCTGCTATTGGAGCCTCAAGCCCTCTCATAAACAGAACAAGAGTGTTTGAAAAGATGTTTCCTAATCAGAGATGGAGATTGGTGGGTGATATGCCTGATATTCAAGCCTCTGCACACATATATAGAGACATAAACAGTGCTGATTTTAACCCAAGTAGAGCTTCCTGTCTTTCTGAAGAAGCTAGAGTACTGTCATTGGTTCTAAGGCACACCATTTATCCAAAGTCAGGATACAAAGAAGGTGTGACACCTTCCTTAGCTTGGCTACTGCACTTGATTCTGTCCAGACAGCCCTTTGACATAATTGACTATATCTTTGGTGAAATGGAAGAAGCTGTGTACAGAAAATTGAAAAGTCCATTGCCTTTTGCCCAGATTATCACTCAAGTTCTTTTGGCTCAAGGAATTATTTCTCATGAAGATCTTAGAAGAGAGTTCAACTGCTTTCCAAAGAAATATTGTATGCGCATCTCAACTGGACAAAACTTAAGAATTACTGGTTTTCTTCAAGGGTTACAAGCAAGTCAACCGATAGTAGAAAAAGAATCAGTTCATCATGATGATGAAGAAGATGATAATGAACTAAGAAAGGAAGTTGTTTTGGAATATGGTTCAGCAGAAAATGATGATTCGGATGAAGAATCTGAAGACAGATATGATCAGAATGCCTCAAGTGAACATATTCAAACTCATAACAGTGGAAGTGACTATTATATGTCACATGGCAGCTTAAATATCAGTCATGGAAGCTTTCATGAAAACCCAGAAGCTTCCATACATGCAAGCCAAGGTTATAGACAAGAACAATCTGCCCAAGGTCATCAAAGTTCAAGCAGGAACCAATTTGGAAATGAAAAGGAGTCTAGTGCTCACAGTGTACACATAAGCAAAAACGAAAGAGAGCCTAGTGATAAGCCTGTCAGCAAAAGCAAGTGTGGAAATAAGGACCATATGGTCGACAAAGGCCGCTAACATCATGTCGGACTCGGTTGTTTCGGTCTATGAGTGCGAGCAACAAATCCATCATCTACAAGAACTTGCAGCAGCAGCTCAGTTCATGCAAGATCGAGTTTTGGGGTGGTGCACATGATTATGAAGTGGTGGGTGCAGGATGCCTCAAGTAGTTGAATCATCAGATCCATCTCATGCAAGACACCCAGAGCATGATGTCGTAAACACCTTTCTGGTGGGAAAGTTTGTTTGACTATCAACATCATCCAATCCATTCATATCATGAGCAAATGCAGAAGAACCCAATCAAGAACGAGAAAATTCCATCGATGCTCAGCCCGCATGGTTCACATCTTTTGAACAACAATACTATGCTGATCAACGAGAATTTCAAGCTAGATACAAGGAAGATCAATAAAAGGCCACTCAAAGACATGAAGAACAGATGAGAGCCTTTCAACAATATAATGAGCAAGTTCAAGAACAGATGAGAAAACAATATGAAGAGCAGCTCAAATTTAAAAATGAATCCTTTACTAGATTTGGAGATTTAAGAAACTGGGTTACTCAACTTGGCACAAATCAGAACATGATCAGAGACAGATTGTATGACATAAATCTGAAAATAGATACAAATCACAAGCACCTGTGCAATCAGATTGGAGCTGCACGTACATCAGAAGAAAGTAAATTGTTGGGACTCAGTCACGATCTAGCATATTTTCGGGAAGATACTGAAAATGCCTTTTATGATTATGGACAATTTGCCGGACAACATCATATTGACCTGCAAGACTTATATTTGTCAGTAGATCGTATGAGTGATTCCTTGGACCAGCTTCATCATGATTTTCATCACTTGGTCCTTCAACCTAGAGATCCAGACTATCCAAGCTGGCATGAGCGAGCAATGGCCCAAGCACCAAGTCAACCAGCTCCACAACAGCCAGAAAAAGAAGAAGAAGTACAAGTGATTTCTCCTTTGTCAAATTCATGGGAACCTTTTCAAGGCGCATAGTGGAACCCTCCTTTTGGTAATTGATGCCAAAGGGGGAGAAGAACTTTAGAAATCCTAGAAGTGTGTTGTTATAAATATATTATGCATATTTGATACAATGTGTTATGCTGAATGCTTTGTGTTTTGTGCTGCTCTATTGATTAAGTTGTGTTCGGTCATTCTCTTAAAACACATTCTGTCATACTCTGATATTACTCTGATATTGATTACAGTGCTTTAACTTCATATGATCTGTTGAATGCTATTTATGAAATCTCTAGATAATAAAATTTTTAAGGATCTAATATAGTCCTAAAATTTCATATATTTCATATGTTCAGAGCTTGTATCTGTTGAGGGGGAGCATTCTCATATATATTTGCCTGAGTATACTATGTCAAGCTAACCTTGTTTTGCAGAATAACTGAGATATTATTAACTTAAAAGGTATGTTGTCATCAATCACCAAAAAGGGGGAGATTGATAGCATCTAGGCCCCCTCAATTTCTGATTTTATATTGTTTATTGGTTTTGGTGTTGATGACCAAGTTAATAATACTTTCATATACTGAAATCATGGATGGAACATGTTGGTCAAACAAGACTAAGGTATACTAATTTGATAATTTCAGACTTGGGAGTTGGTTCAAGTCAAGTAGTTAGGAATTTTCATTACTGTTAGCTGTACTATCAAGAGGGACTTAGCACAAGTTGGTACTTTGGTTCATTAGGTAAACAAAAGTCTAGGCAACTTGGAGTTAAATCATTTGCTTTATCCAATTCTTGAACCAAAATTGAGCAAATATTGTTTTGACAAAATTCCTTGCATTTCAACAGACCAAATTCTATGTTTTAATTCTTTAAGTTTGTTGCAATCATTTGTGATAGATTCAGCATATCTTCTCTGACCCATCTATGACGGACCGAATTTTTGGTCCGGCATACATGTGGCTTCAGCAAATGCAAAAGTCTCAGAACCATATATCTATGATGGACCGATTTTTTAGTCCGGCATACACATACCTTGTGAAATTTCTGAAACTTCTCTATTGCCCATCTATGACGGACCTAACTTTTGGTACGGCATAAATGCTTACATAAGCCTTCGCTATTTCAGATATCTGAGATGCATTAATTAAACTCTTTTGATATATTCAATCTTATTTTAAAATATATATATATCATCTCACTATTTAGAAATTATTATATCAAAAAGCTTTTAGACAGAAAATAAATTTCAATCGTGTGTCTAAAAGTCTTTGCTCAAAAACAATCTTTAGTCACTGATCATGTCAAAATTCATCCTTGTCAGGCTATATCTATGACGGACCGATTTTTTAGTCCGCCATACACATGAATCTCGTTGTCTCTGACAGACCAAACTTTGGTGTCTTGCCTATCTATGACGGACTAATCTTTCAGTCCGCCATGAACATGCAAGTTTGGTCCGTGATACACATGATCAGTATCGCTAAAAATTGTTTTTGGTCCGCTGTAAACGTGTTTTAACTCAAATTTGACATTCTGACACGTGCAACGGTCACTGTGGTAGGTACAACGGCTATATTCATCAGAATTGAGTATATAAACATTGTCTGAACCATCTACCATAGAATTTTTTGAACTCCTTCACATTTTAGCATTCAAAGCTCTCTCATTCTTAGTAAGGAGTTGGTTTTTCACTCTCAGACTCAAAATTCATCTTTCTTCTAAGTGTTTAACTCCAAGTGTGTCTAGCTGTGTGTTTTAGAGTGTGAACCAAGAGACAGAACTTGTGAGAAGTTTATTACTCTTGGATCATTGTGATCCTAGACAGCTTGGAGGAAGTGGAAGAGTTAGACCTGTCCAGAAGGAGGTTGTGGAAGGCTACTCTTGTTGTGAAAGGTCTGGAGCTCACCTCACTGGAGTGGTGAAAGAGCTACCCCGAGTGTGATCCCAAGCTACTGCGACTAGCTGTGGGAGAAGCAATACTTCGAGAGAAGTGCTTCAACGAGGAGTAGGAGGAGTGCCTTTTATTATTGTTAACTGTTTTTGCTTTCGCTGTTATTGTTGTATTTAATCATTTGTTGTTTAGCTCTTAAGTAGTATCAGTAAATAGGTTAACTGTGATTAAAATTGAAAAATTGTAAAGTTGCCTATTCACCCCCCCTCTAGGCCATCTCGTCCCTTCAACTCCTAAGTTTTGTCGGACATGATGGAGGTTATTTCGGTCGGTTTCGATTTGATGTTAATTTCATACAATTCGAGATGCAAACAGGTGGATTTTATGAAAGTTTGCACCAGCGCGAAACACTCCGAAAATGCACCGGATGGCACTCCAAAGTGTGGTCGGTCTAATTGGAGCTTGTGATGAGACTTTGGGTCCCGATCTTTCGATGAGAGGAGGGTAACTATCGATTTGGTAGGAATCGATGTTGACGGCCCGACTACAACCGTCCAGGATGATGCGCCTTAGCAACCGATACACCTACTCCAGATGGTTATTGATCTCGCCGAGACGCGATCAACCTGACCACGAAGGTCGTTGTTCCTGCAAGCAATCGAAGAACATAGCAAGAACGAGATGAACAACCAACTAAATTGGCAAATATGTATTAAGCTCAAATATGAAAGAAACACAAACGGTGGGGTTCTGTAACGATAAAACAGGCGGTCTAGTCGACACGCGTGATTATCGGTATGTAGCAAAGGCTAGACATAACTAAACAAAACCCAAGTCCTAGATGAGGGTTTGGGTGGTTATTTATACTAGGGGAGCAGGAGAGGGTCGTCCATAGCATAGGAGACCTAATACAACTCAAGTTGAAAACACCAAGCATACTTTGACTAGAGTTTGACTCGGACTGAAAAAGCATCGTTCAGTTTTTGGCAGTTTTCGGACGCATCTGAAGGAGTTTTGAGGTGAGACAAGATTCTTTGGAAAGTGCACTCCGAGACCTTTCAAACGTGTACTCATGGGCCTCCAGAACCCTCCGAAATCGAAAGTTATGGCACTTTAAAGTCAGTGCTGTTTCTGAGGCCGAATTGGACTCGAACTCGGACTGAAAAAGTGTTCTGGATTGTTTTGCGTTTTCCCGTTGACTCAAAGGGAATTTTGAGGTGATCTCAGATCCTTTTGAAAGAGGACAACCAGAGCTTTCGTTCTTGTACTCATAGAGCTCCAGAAGCCTTCTGGAACAAAAGTTATGGCCATTTGAATTTGACCATCTCTGGGAGTCCGAAGCTGATTCCAATTTGCTTTTCCCTCCGGACGCGAACTCCCTTGTGGTTTGCAAGTCTTCCCCAAGGTTCCTAAGAATAATCAAATCATCACAAGTATTAAATAGCATTCCATTCATATTATCACTAATGGAAAGGCTGTGGAACACATTCACCAGATGATTAAACTGTCGTGCGCTAGCTCGAGTAACCGGTCCTTGGATAATAGCAGCGTGTTCAAATTGATGTGTAGATGTGGCTATATCCATGGAAGAGATGTCCTCATCATTCTCCCCTTCTTGCATTTGTGTCGTCCTCGACTCAAGCTCACCCTTTTGGACGTCTTCAGCACAAAACATCCTCATGTAGGATCTGCATTTATTTAAATAAAATAGTAGCTCTGCCTCTTTATATATTTTAAGTACAAGAAAAATATTTAGAGGATTCACCTGGTAATTATCGATATAGCTCAAGACCTCTTTCCAGCATATAATGGCCTGATGATTAATCTGTCGTGTGCTTCGAGACATCGGTCCTTGGACTATTGTAGGATCGTCTCCTTGGTGAGTTGTAGTAGGCGTGGTTGTATCAAAAGAGGTAATGTCCTCATCAGGAGGTGGCCAAGGTGGCGGCCTAACTGCTGGAGGTAAAGGTCCCATGCCCAGAAGCCTAGGCGGCGGCCAAGGTGGTATCCGATTTGACGTAGATGATGATACCAAATTCAAAAGCCAAGAAGGCCAACTGTGTGATCGCCCTGGCCAAGGTGGAGGTCGGTGAAAACTTGCAGGTGAAAGCAGCATAGTAGGAATAGCCTTGGTCATATCCATGCCGAACATGGTCTCATCATTCTCCCTTTCTTGAATTGGAGTCGTCCTCGACTCCATGGCATGCTCCTGTGAAAGGTTAGTGGCAACAACGGGCGAAGCAATATGCACATCCTTTGTTGTCAAAGCAATGGTGGAAGAACAAATGTAAACACGATGAACCATATAATCTCCTTTCTCATTATATTGGCCAATAACATGAAAAATATTTCTCTGTAAGCATGGCAAATTGCCGTGAAGAGCAAGTTTCTCCTCTAAACTATTTAGATCACATAGAGTATTAAATTCAATGTAACCTAAAGTATCTAAAGAAGACATCAATTTAAGCTCATCCTTTTCTCTAACGATGTGAAAAACATGTCTATTATCAGCACAAGTGAAAGTTTCATGTTCATTCACTAGTTGTGGAGTTGATATAAGTGAAGCATTACCGCACAACTCTTCTTTATCACAAGAAATAGCAAGCATATCTTCTTGTGACAAAGGAAAATCACCTATGAGTTCCACTAATGGTTGCTGTTTAATAGCATGAGTAGTAAACAAATTTAGCTCATAAATATTCTCACCATGTGCAAGTGCATCACCTTTTTTATTACCTTGTACGCCCTTTTCAGTTGATGTAGGTGTGATTTCAATGGTTTGACTTTCATTTGCACATGCGGCAACAATGCTTTCATCTTTCTCCTTTTCTTGTCTTCATTCTTCTTCTCTAAGCAATGCTTACCTTCCGCAAGGTGTTAGCTACAAGAGGAGGAGCAACAATGGTGTGTCTAATGAAGCTAAAAATTCTTTCAATGATTCAAGTACCAAATTTTCAGCTCTAATGGCACATTTAAACAATTGTGAAAGAGAATTATATGTGTCATCAATGAGAATATCCGAATCTCTTTATTTAATCCATTAAAAATCTATTTTCAATTTCCTCATCACATTCATTTAACCCACTAAGTTTTAACAAGGTTTTAAATTCTCTATAGTATTCCTTTACCTTCATCTTACCTTGTTGTAAATGTTTCAAATCAATAAAAGCATCGAACTCGTCATATTCTTCATATCCATCACTAGAAGGAGATGGAGCAATTGCGAGACACTTCTTCTCATGGCGCCTAGTGATGTATCCTGTCATTGTTAGTAGAAAACAAGGAAAAACAAAACCATATGTAATCCCTATCAACTACTTGATGTGGCTAGACAAGTCACTCACACTCAACTTGTTCAATCAAGTTCTTACCAATTCTTACCAATCGAAAGGCGGGGAGGTGATGGCAACCGACAAGAAAATAACCACGGAGATAAGTGTATCGGTGCCAAACACATGTACAGGGTAGTAGTATATGTGGAGCTATAGGTGGCTGAAAATAGTACAAAGGAAAGCTAAAACCACATTAGTCAAAGCAAGTTGAATAATCGTTCAACGATGGTACCGTGCTGGTCCTAGGCCTAACTGCACTAGAGACGCGAGCCGACACACAAGCGTCGCCATTTAAAATCCAACCTTCTAACCGAAAAGCAAAGACATTTCCCAAGCTCCCCTTTTTTTCTTTCTTTTCTTTTTAGTGCGGCTCTTTTCTGTGCACTTGCCTTTTCCTTTTTTTTTTGTGCGGCTCTTTTTTTTTTGCACTCGCCTTTTTCTTTCTTTTCAACTTTCAGATGGTACTGTAGGGGCAGAAACTTTTACAAGGAAACCAAGCCACTATTTTTCGCAAGATCGCTCAACAATTTTTGAAACCAATATGCTATTTTTTGGGAAGATTGACCAACAATTTTTGGATTTTCCTTCTAGGATGAACACGAACCCTAGAATTACGACGGAGGCGGCTCAATTCAGCAATGGAAGCACGCTGCAACTTAAACCCTAGGCGACACAAGAGACAATGATGACGATGATGATGAAAGCAAAGGTGACGATAAACGTGACACGAACTCGAAACTCTACGGAAAGACACTAAAACCAGCACACGACACAACGATGCAAACGAAGACTCAACAAGCAAGGACTAAGTAGTAAAAGCAAAAGCTCAAATTGGTTTGGACAAAGGCAATCTAATCTACTATTTTTTGGTTTTCGGATCAGAGGTAAATAAATGCAAACAAGTAATCTCTCACCGATCAATCTGGCGCTCGATACCACCGATGCGACTTTGGGTCCCGATCTTTCGATGAGAGGAGGGTAACTATCGATTTGGTAGGAATCGATGTTGACGGTCCGACTACAACCGCCGAGACGACGCGCCTTAGCAACCGATACACCAACTCCAGATGGTTATTGATCTCGCCGAGACGCGATCAACCTGACCATGAAGGTCGTTGTTCCTGCAAGCAATCGAAGAACATAGCAAGAACAAGATGAACAACCAACTAAATTGGCAAATATTTATTAAGCTCAAATATGAAAGAAACACAAACGGTGGGGTTACAGAACGATAAAACAAAGCGGTCTAGTCGACGCGGCGTGATTATCGGTATGTAGCAAAGGCTAGACATAACTAAACAAAACCCAAGTCCTAGATGAGGGTTTGGGTGGTTATTTATACTAGGGGAGCAGGAGAGGGTCGTCCATAGCATAGGAGACCTAATACAACTCAAGTTGAAAACACCAAGCATACTTTGACTAGAGTTTGACTCGGACTGAAAAAGCATCGTTCGGTTTTTGGCAGTTTTCGGACGCATCTGAAGGAGTTTTGAGGTGAGACAAGATTCTTTGGAAAGTAGACTCTGAGACCTTTCAAACGTGTACTCATGGGCCTCCAGAACCCTCCGGAATCGAAGGTTATCACACTTTAAAGTCAGTGCTGTTTCGAGGCCGAATTGGACTCGAACTCGGATTGAAAAAGTGTTCTGGATTGTTTTGCGTTTTCCCGTTGGCTCGAAGAGAATTTTGAGGTGATCTTAGATCCTTTTGAAAGAGGACGACCAGAGCTTTTGTTCTTGTACTCATAGAGCTCCAGAAGCCTTCTGGAACAAAAGTTATGGCCGTTTGAATTTGACCATCTCTGGGAGTCTGAAGCTGATTCTAATTTGCTTTTCCCTCCGGACGCGAACTCCCTTGTGGTTTGCAAGTCTTCCCCAAGGTTCCTAAGAATAATCAAATCATCACAAGTATTAAATAGCATTCCATTCATATTATCACTAATGGAAAGGCTGTGGAACACATTCACCTGATGATTAAACTGTCGTGCGCTAGCTCGAGTAACCGGTCCTTGGATAATAGCAGCGTGTTCAAATTGATGTGTAGATGTGGCTATATCCATGGAAGTGATGTCCTCATCAGCTTGTTTCGATCGATTTCGCTCTGATGTTAATTTCATTCAAATCGGGATCCGAACAAGTGGATTTTATGAAAGTTTGCCCCGAAGCGAAACACTCCGAAGACACACCGGATTGCACTCCTATGTGTTGTCGGACTTGTTGGAGCTTGTTTCGGTCGATTTTGCTTTTGTGTTAACCTCAAACAAATCAAGATCCAAACCAGTGGATTTAATGAAAGTGTTCTCCCAAGCGAAACACCCTGAAAATGCACCGTATCGCACACCTAAGTGTTGCCGGTCTCATTGGAGCTTGTATCGGTCGATTGCGCACTGAAGTTAATTTCATTCAATTTCGGATCCGAACAAGTGGATTTTATGAAAGTTTGCCCCGAAGTGAAACACTCCGAAGACCCACCGAATTGCACTCCTATGTGTTGTCGGACTTGTTGGAGCTTATTTCGATCGATTTTGCTTTGGTGTTAACGTCAAACATATCAAGATCCAAAGTAGTGGATTTAATGAAAGTGTTCTCCCGAGCGAAACACCCCGAAAATGCACCGTATCGCACTCCTAAGTGTTGCCAGTCTCATTGGAGCTTGTATCGGTCGATTGCGCATTGATGTTAATTTCATTCAATTCGGGATCGGAACAAGTGGATTTTATGAAAGTTTGACCCGATGCGAAACAGTCCGGAAATACACCAGATTGCACTCCTAAGTGTCGCCGGTCTCATTGGAGCTTTTATCTGTCGATTGCGCGTTGTTGTTAAATTCATTCAATTCGGGATCCAAACAAGTGTATTTTATGAAAGTTTCCCCCAAAGCGAATACTCAGAAAACACACCGAATGCCACTCCTATGTGTTGTCGAACATGATAGAGGTTATTTCGGTCGGTTTCGATTTGATGTTAATTTCATACAATTCGAGATGCAAACAGGTGGATTTTATGAAAGTTTGTTCCAGCTTGAAACACTCCGAAAATGCACCGGATTGCACTCCAAAGTGTGGTCGGTCTCATTGGAGCTTATTTCGGTCGATTTCGCTCTGATGTTAATTTCATTAAAATCGGGATTCGAACAAGTGGATTTTATGAATGTTTGCCCCGAAGCGAAACACTCCGAAGACACACCGGATTGCACTCCTATGTGATGTCGGACTTGTTGGAGCTTGTTTTGGTCGATTTTGCTTTGGTGTTAACCTCAAACATAGCAAGATCCAAACTAGTGGATTTAATGAAAGTGTTCTCCGAAATACCCGAAAATGCACCGTATCGCACTCCTAAGTGTTGCTGGTCTCATTGGAGCTTGTATCGGTCGATTGCACATTGATGTTAATTTCATTCAATTCGGGATCCGAACAAGTGGATTTTATGAAAGTTTGACCCGATGCGAAACAGTCCGAAAATACACCGGATTGCACTCCTAAGTGTCGCCGGTCTCATTGGAGCTTGTATCGGTCGATTGCACGTTGATGTTAAATTCATTCAATTTGGGATCCAAACAAGTGTATTTTATGAAAGTTTCCCCCAAAAGCGAACACTCCGAAAACACACCGGATGGCACTCCTAAGTGTTGTCGGACATGATGGAGGTCATTTTGGTCGGTTTCGCTTTGACGTTAATTTCATACAATTCGAGATGCAAACAGGTGGATTTTATGAAAGTTTGCACCAGCGCGAAACACTCTAAAAATGCACCGGATTGCACTCCAAAGTGTGGCCGGTCTCATTGGAGCTTGTTTCGGTCGATTTCGCTCTGATGTTAATATCATTCAAATCGGGATTCAAACAAGTGGATTTTATGAAAGTTTGCCCCGAAGCGAAACACTCCGAAGACACACCGGATTGCACTCCTATGTGTTGTCGGACTTGTTGGAGCTTGTTTCGGTGGGTTTTGCTTTGGTGTTAACCTCAAACATATCAAGATCCAAACCAGTGGATTTAATGAAAGTGTTCTCCCGAGCGAAACACCCCGAAAATGCACCGTATCGCACTCCTAAGTGTTGCCGATCTGATTGGAGCTTGTCTCGGTCGATTACGCAATGATGTTAATTTCATTCAATTTGGGATCCGAACAAGTGGATTTTATGAAAGTTTGACCTCCGGAATTGCACCGGATTGCACTCCTAGGTGTCGCCGGTCTCATTGGAGCTTGTGTCGGTCGATTGCGCGTTGATGTTAATTTCATTCAATTCGGGATCCAAACAAGTGTATTTTATGAATGTTTGCCCCAAAGAGAACACTCCGAACACACGCCGGACGGCACTCCTAAGTGTTGTCGGACATGATGGAGGTTATTTCGGTCGGTTTCGCTTTGACTTTAATTTCATACAATTCGAGATGCAAACAGGTGGATTTTATGAAAGTTTGCACCAGCGCGAAACACTCCGAAAATGCACCGGATTGCACTCCAAAGTGTGGCCGGTCTCATTGGAGCTTGTTTCGGTCGGTTTCGCTCTGATGTTAATTTCATTCAAATTGGGATCCGAACAAGTGGATTTTATGAAAGTTTGCCCCAAAGCGAAACACTCCGAAGACACACCGGATTGCACTCCTATGTGTTGTCGGACTTGTTGGAGTTTGTTTCGGTCGATTTTGCTTTGGTGTTAATCTCATACATATCAAGATCCAAACAGGTGTATTTTAGGAAAGTGTTCTCCGTAGTGAAACACCCTGAAAATGCACCGTATTACACTCCTATGTGTTGCCGGTCTCATTGGTGCTTGTATCGACCGATTGCGCATTGATGTTAATTTCATTCGACACGAGATCCGAACAAGGGGAATTTTTTAAAGTTTGCCCCGAAGCGAAACACTCCGAAAATGGACCAGATTGAACTCCAAAGTGTCGCCGGTCTCATTGGAGCTTGTTTCGGTCGATTTCGCGCTGATGTTAATTTCATTCAAATCGGGATCCGAACAAATGGATTTTATGAATGTTTGCCCCGAAGCGAAACACTCCGAAGACACACCGGATTGCACTCTTATGTGTTGTCGGACTTGTTGGAGCTTGTTTCGGTCGATTTTGCTTTGGTGTTAACCTCAAACATATCAAGATCCAAACTAGTGGATTTAATGAAAGTGTTCTCCCGAGCGAAACACCCCGAAAATGCACCGTATCGCACTCCTAAGTGTTGCCGGTCTCATTGGAGCTTGTATAGGTCGATTGCGCATTGATGTTAATTTCATTCAATTCGGGATCCGAACAAGTGGATTTTATGAAAGTTTGACCCGAAGCGAAACAGTCCGGAAATGCACCGGATTGCACTCCTAAATGTCGCCGGTCTCACTGGAGCTTGTATCGGTCTCTTGCGCTTTGATGTTAATTTCATTCAATTCGGGATCCAAACAAGTGTATTTTATGAAAGTTTCCCCCAAAGCGAACACTCCGAAAACACACCGGATGGCACTCCTAAGTGTTGTCGGACATGATGGAGGTTATTTCGGTCGGTTTCGCTTTCATGTTATTTTCATACAATTTGATATGCGAACAGGTGGATTTTATGAAAGTTTGCACCAGCGCGAAACACTCCGAAAATGCACCGGATTGCACTCCAAAGTGTGGCCGGTCTCATTCGAGCTTGTTTCGGCCTGTTTCGCTCTGATGTTATTTTCATTCAAATCGGGATCCGAACAGGTGGATTTTATGAAAGTTTGCACCCAAAGCGACACACTCCGAAGACACACCGGATTGCACTCCTATGTTTTGTCGGACTTGTTGGAGCTTGTTTCGGTCGATTTTGCTTTGGTGTTAATCTCATACATATCAAGATCAAACAGGTGGATTTTAGGAAAGTGTTCTCCGTAGTGAAACACCCCGAAAATGCACCGTATTGCACTCCTATGTGTTGCCGATCTAGTGGGTGCTTGTATCGGTCGATTGCGCATTGATGTTAATTTCATTTGACTTGGCATCCGAACAAGTGGAATTTTTGAAAGTTTGCCCCGATGCGAAACACTCCGAAAATGCACCGGATTGCACTCCAAAGTGTTGCCGGTCTCATTGGAGCTTGTTTCGATCGATTTCGCTCTGATGTTAATTTCATTCAAATCGGGATCCGAACAAGTGGATTTTATGAAAGTTTGCCCCGAAGCGAAACACTCCGAAGACACACAGGATTGCACTCCTATGTGTTGTCGGACTTGTTGGAGCTTGTTTCAGTCGATTTTGCTTTGGTGTTAACCTCAAACAAATCAAGATCCAAACCAGTGGATTTAATGAAAGTGTTCTCCCGAGCGAAACACCCTGAAAATGCACCGTATCGCACTCCTAAGTGTTGCCGGTCTCATTGGAGCTTGTATCGGTCGATTGCGCATTGAAGTTAATTTCATTCAATTTCGGATCCGAACAAGTGGATTTTATGAAAGTTTGCTCCGAAGCGAAACACTCCGAAGACCCACCGAATTGCACTCCGATGTGTTGTCGGACTTGTTGGAGCTTATTTCGATCGATTTTGCTTTGGTGTTAACGTCAAGCATATCAAGATCCAAAGTAGTGGATTTAATGAAAGTGTTCTCCTGCGAAACACCGAAAATGCACCGTGATCGCACTCCTAAGTGTTGCGGTCTCATTGAGCTTGTATCGGTCGATTATGCATTGATGTTAATTTCATTCAATTCGGGATCGGAACAAGTGGATTTTATGAAAGTTTGACCCGATGCGAAACAGTCCGGAAATACACCGGATTGCACTCCTAAGTGTCGCCGGTCTCATTGGAGCTTTTATCGGTCGATTGCGCGTTGTTGTTAAATTCATTCAATTCGGGATCCAAACAAGTGTATTTTATGAAAGTTTCCAAAGCTTAATACTCGTAAAACACACGGATGCCACTCCTAAGTGTTGTCGAACATGATAGAGGTTATTTCGGTCGGTTTCGATTTGATGTTAATTTCATACAATTCGAGATGCAAACAGGTGGATTTTATGAAAGTTTGTTCCAGCTTGAAACACTCCGAAAATGCACCGGATTGCACACCAAAGTGTGGTCGGTCTCATTGGAGCTTATTTCGGTCGATTTCGCTCTGATGTTAATTTCATTAAAATCGGGATTCGAACAAGTGGATTTTATGAATGTTTGCCCCGAAGCGAAACACTCCGTAGACACACCGGATTGCACTCCTATGTGATGTCGGACTTGTTGGAGCTTGTTTTGGTCGATTTTGCTTTGGTGTTAACCTCAAACATAGCAAGATCCAAACTAGTGGATTTAATGAAAGTGTTCTCCCGAGCGAAACACCCCGAAAATGCACCGTATCGCACTCCTAAGTGTTGCCGGTCTCATTGGAGCTTGTATCGGTCGATTGCACATTGATGTTAATTTCATTCAATTCGGGATCCGAACAAGTGGATTTTATGAAAGTTTGACCCGATGCAAAACAGTCCGAAAATACACCGGATTGCACTCCTAAGTGTCGCCGGTCTCATTGGAGCTTGTATCGGTCGATTGCACGTTGATGTTAAATTCATTCAATTCGGGATCCAAACAAGTGTATTTTATGAAAGTTTCCCCCAAAAGCGAACACTCCGAAAACACACCGGATGGCACTCCTAAGTGTTGTCGGACATGATGGAGGTTATTTTGGTCGGTTTCGCTTTGACGTTAATTTCATACAATTCGAGATGCAAACAGGTGGATTTTATGAAAGTTTGCACCAGCGCGAAACACTCTAAAAATGCACCGGATTGCACTCCAAAGTGGGCCGGTCTCGTTGGAGCTTGTTTCGATCGGTTTCGCTCTGATGTTAATTTCATTCAAATCGGGATCCGAACAAGTGGATTTTATGAAAGTTTGCCCCAAAGCGAAACACTCCGAAGACACACCGGATTGCACTCCTATGTGTTGTCGGACTTGTTGGAGTTTGTTTCGGTCGATTTTGCTTTGGTGTTAATCTCATACATATCAAGATCCAAACAGGTGTATTTTAGGAAAGTGTTCTCCGTAGTGAAACACCCTGAAAATGCACCGTATTACACTCCTATGTGTTGCCGGTCTCATTGGTGCTTGTATCGACCGATTGCGCATTGATGTTAATTTCATTCGACACGAGATCCGAACAAGGGGAATTTTTTAAAGTTTGCCCCGAAGCGAAACACTCCGAAAATGGACCAGATTGAACTCCAAAGTGTCGCCGGTCTCATTGGAGCTTGTTTCGGTCGATTTCGCGCTGATGTTAATTTCATTCAAATCGGGATCCGAACAAATGGATTTTATGAATGTTTGCCCGAAACACTCAAGACACACCGGATTGCACTCTTATGTGTTGTCGGACTTGTTGGGCTTGTTTCAGTTGATTTTGCTTTGGTGTTAACCTCAAACATATCAAGATCCAAACTAGTGGATTTAATGAAAGTGTTCTCCCGAGCGAAACACCCCGAAAATGCACCGTATCGCACTCCTAAGTGTTGCCGGTCTCATTGGAGCTTGGATAGGTCGATTGCGCATTGATGTTAATTTCATTCAATTCGGGATCCGAACAAGTGGATTTTATGAAAGTTTGACCCGGTTAAACAGTCCGAAATGCACCGGATTGCACTCCTAAATGTCGCCGGTCTCTTCGAGCTTGTATCGGTCTCTTGCGCTTTGATGTTAATTTCATTCAATTTGGGATCCAAACAAGTGTATTTTATGAAAGTTTCAAAGTTTAACACTCAAAACACACGGATGGCACTCATAAGTGTTGTCGGACATGATGGAGGTTATTTGGTCGGTTTCGCTTTCATGTTAATTTCATACAATTTGATATGCGAACAGTGGATTTTATGAAAGTTTGCACCAGCGAAACACTCGAAATGCACCGGATTGCACTCCAAAGTGTGGCCGGTCTCATTCGAGCTTGTTTCGGCCGGTTTTGCTCTGATGTTATTTTCATTCAAATCGGGATCCGAACAGGTGGATTTTATGAAAGTTTGCAGCCAAAGCGACACACTCCGAAGACACACCGGATTGCACTCCTATGTTTTGTCGGACTTGTTGGAGCTTGTTTCGGTCGATTTTGCTTTGGTGTTAATCGCATACATATCAAGATCCAAACAGGTGGATTTTAGGAAAGTGTTCTCTGTAGTGAAACACCCCGAAAATGCACCGTATTGCACTCCTATGTGTTGCCGATCTCACTGGTGCTTGTATCGGTCGATTGCGCATTGATGTTAATTTCATTTGACTCGGCATCCGAACAAGTGGAATTTTTGAAAGTTTGCCCCGAAGCGAAACACTCCGAAAATGCACCGGATTGCACTCCAAAGTGTCGCCGGTCTCATTGGAGCTTGTTTCGGTCGATTTCGCTCTGATGTTAATTTTATTTAAATCGGGATCCGAACAAGTGGATTTTAAGAAAGTTACCCCCGAAGCGAAACACTCCGAAGACACACCGGATTGCACTCCTATGTGTTTTCGGACTTGTTGGAGCTTGTTTCGGTCGATTTTGCTTTGGTGTTAACCTCAAACATATCAAGATCAAAACTAGTGGATTTAATGAAAGTGTTCTCCCGAGCGAAACACCCCGAAAATGCATCGTATCGCACTGCTAAGTGTTGCCGTTCTCATTGGAGCTTGTATAGGTCGATTGCGCATTTATATTAATTTCATTCAATTCGAGATCCGAACATGTGGATTTTGTGAAAGTTTGACCGAAAGCGAAACAGTCCGGAAAAGCACCGGATTGCACTTCTAAGTGTCGTCAGTCTCATTGGAGCTTGTATCGGTCGATTGCGCGTTGATGTTACTTTCATTCAATTCGGGATCCAAACAAGAGTATTTTATGAAAGTTTCCCCCAAAGCGAACACTCCGAAAACACACCGGATAGCACTCCTAAGTGTTCTCGGACATGATGGAGGTTATTTCGGTCGGTTTCGCTTTGGTGTTAATTTCATACAATTCGAGATGAAACAGGTGGATTTTATGAAAGTTTGCACCAGCGCGAAACACTCTGCAAATGCACCGGATTGCACTCAAAAGTGTGGCCGGTCTCATTGGAGCTTGTTTCGGTTGGTTTCGCTCTGATGTTAATTTCATTCAAATCGGGATCCCAACAAGTGGGTTTTATGAAAGTTTGCCCCAAAGCGAAACACTCCGAAGACACACCGGATTGCACTCCTATGTTTTGTCAGACTTGTTGGAGCTTGTTTCGGTCGTTTTTGCTTTGGTGTTAATCGCATACATATCAAGATCAAAACAGGTGGATTTTAGGAAAGTGTTCTCTGTAGTGAAACACCCCGAAAATGCACCGTATTGCACTCCTATGTGTTGAACGATCTCACTGGTGCTTGTATCGGTCGATTGCGCATTGATGTTAATTTCATTTGACTTGGCATCCGAACAAGTGGAATTTTTGAAAATTTGCCCCGAAGCGAAACACTCCGAAAATGCACCGGATTGCACTCCAAAGTGTCGCCGGTCTCATTGGAGCTTGTTTCGGTCGATTTCGCTCTGATGTTAATTTTATTCAAATCGGGATCCGAACAAGTGGATTTTATGAAAGTTAGCCCCGAAGCGAAACACTCCGAAGACACACCGGATTGCACTCCTATGTGTTGTCGGACTTGTTGGAGCTTGTTTCGGTCGAATTTGCTTTGGTGTTAACCTCAAACATATCAAGATCCAAACTAGTGGATTTAATGAAAGTGTTCTCCCGAGCGAAACACCCCGAAAATGCACCGTATCGCACTCCTAAGTGTTGCCGTTCTCATTGGAGCTTGTATAGGTCGATTGTGCATTGATGTTAATTTCATTCAATTCGGGATCCGAACAAGTGGATTTTATGAAAGTTTGACCGAAGTGAAACAGTCCGAAATGCACCGGATTGCACTTCTAAGTGTCGCCGGTCTCATTGGAGCTTGTATCGGTCGATTGCTGCGTTGATGTTACTTTCATTCAATTGGGATCCAAACAAGAGTATTTTATGAAAGTTTCCCCCAAAGCGAACACTCCGAAAACACAACGGATAGCACTCCTAAGTGTTCTCGGACATGATGGAGGTTATTTCGGTCGGTTTCGCTTTGGTGTTAATTTCATACAATTCGAGATGAAACAGGTGGATTTTATGAAAGTTTGCACCAGCGCGAAACACTCTGCAAATGCACCGGATTGCACTCAAAAGTGTGGCCGGTCTCATTGGAGCTTGTTTCGGTTGGTTTCGCTCTGATGTTAATTTCATTCAAATCGGGATCCCAACAAGTGGGTTTTATGAAAGTTTGCCCCAAAGCGAAACACTCCGAAGACACACCGGATTGCACTCCTATGTTTTGTCAGACTTGTTGGAGCTTGTTTCGGTCGTTTTTGCTTTGGTGTTAATCGCATACATATCAAGATCCAAACAGGTGGATTTTAGGAAAGTGTTCTCTGTAGTGAAACACCCCGAAAATGCACCGTATTGCACTCCTATGTGTTGCCGATCTCACTGGTGCTTGTATCGGTCGATTGCGCATTGATGTTAATTTCATTTGACTTGGCATCCGAACAAGTGGAATTTTTGAAAGTTTGCCCCGAAGCGAAACACTCCGAAAATGCACCGGATTGCACTCCAAAGTGTCGCCGGTCTCATTGGAGCTTGTTTCGGTCGATTTCGCTCTGATGTTAATTTTATTCAAATCGGGATCCGAACAAGTGGATTTTATGAAAGTTTGCCCCGAAGCGAAACACTCCGAAGACACACCGAATTGCACTCCTATGTGTTTCGGACTTGTTGGAGCTTGTTTCGATCGAATTTGCTTTGGTGTTAACCTCAAACATATCAAGATCCAAACTAGTGGATTTAATGAAAGTGTTCTCCCGAGCGAAACACCCCGAAAATGCACCGTATCGCACTCCTAAGTGTTGCCGTTCTCATTGGAGCTTGTATAGGTCGATTGTGCATTGATGTTAATTTCATTCAATTCGGGATCCAAACAAGTCGATTTTATGAAAGTTTGACCGGAAGCGAAACAGTCTGGAAATGCACCGGATTGCACTTCTAAGTGTCGCCGGTCTCATTGGAGCCTGTATCGGTCGATTGCACGTTGAAGTTACTTTCATTCAATTCAGGATCCAAACAAGAGTATTTTATGAAAGTTTCCCCCAAAGCGAACACTCCGAAAACACAACGGATAGCACTCCTAAGTGTTCTGGGACATGATGGAGGTTATTTCGGTCGGTTTCGCTTTGGTGTTAATTTCATACAATTCGAGATGCAAACAGGTGGATTTTATGAAAGTTTGCAGCAGCGCGAAACACTCTGAAAATGCACCGGATTGCACTCCAAAGTGTGGCCGGTCTCATTGGAGCTTGTTTCGGTTGGTTTCGCTCTGATGTTAATTTCATTCAAATCGGGATCCCAACAAGTGGGATTTATGAAAGTTTGCCCCAAAGCGAAACACTCCGAAGACACTCCGGATTGCACTCCTATGTGTTGTCGGACTTGTTGGAGCTTGTTTCGTTCGATTTTGCTTTGGTGTTAATCTCATACATATCAAGATCCAAACAGGTGGATTTTAGGAAAGTGTTCTCCGTAGTGAAACACCCCGAAAATGCACCGTATTGCACTCCTATGTGTTGCCGGTCTCATTGGTGCTTGTATCGGTCGATTGCGCATTGATGTTAATTTCATTCAATTCGGGATCCGGACAAGTGGAAATTTTGATAGTTTTCCACGAAGCGAAACACTCCGAAAATGCACTGTATTGCACTCCAAAGTGTCGCCGGTCTCATCGGAGCTTGTTTGAGAGATTTCGCTCTGATGTTAATTTCGTTCAAATCGGGATCCGAACAAGTGGATTTTATGAATATTTGCACGGAAGCGAAACACTCCGAAGACACACCGGATTGCACTCCTATGTGTTGTCGGACTTATTGGAGCTTGTTTCAGTCGATTTTGGTTTGGTGTTAACCTCAAACATATCAAGATCCAAACTAGTGGATTTAATGAAAGTGTTCTCCCGAGCGAAACACCCTGAAAATGCACCGTATTGCACACCTAAGTGTTGCCGGCCTCATTGGAGCTTGTATCGGTCGATTGCGCATTGATGTTAATATCATTCAATTTGGCATCCGAACAAGTGGATTTTATGAAAGTTTGACCCGAAGCGAAACAGTCTAGAAATGCACCGGATTGCACTCCTAAGTGTCGGCGGTCTCATTGGAGCTTGTATCGGTCGATTGCGCGTTGATGTTAATTTCAAACAATTCGAGATGCAAACAGGTGGATTTTATGAAAGTTTGCACCAGCGTGAAACACTCCGAAAATACACCGGATTGCACTCCAAAGTGTGGCTGGTCTCATTGGAGCTTGTTTCGGTCGGTTTCACTCTAATGTTAATGATGTCACCTTTGGTGTCCCGATGTTTCGATGAGAGGGATAGTTTTCGATTTGGTGGAGAAGACGTTGACGATCCGACTACAATTGCACGGGACGGTTGCGCCTTAGCGATCGATACACCCACTCCGACGGTTGTTGATCTTGCCAGTGCGCAATCAACCCTGTTCTGCACGCAATCGAAGAACGAGCAAGAACAAGATGAGAAGTAAACACACTTCACGAAATTAAAAGATGAATCAATCTGATTGAAAACACGATGGAGTTCTGCAGACGAGGAACGGGTGGTCTAGCCGACACACGCGATTCCGCGAGATAGATAGCGATGCTAACTTTGATCTAAACAAAACTCAAAACCCTAAGTGGGGTGGCGGCCGACTATTTATACCCTAAGGGACGCACAGGTTGGCCAAAACATGGGCCAAACCAATACAACTCGGATTACAAGGTCCGCAGCCCAAACTAACTCGGACAGCAAAAGTAGTCTCCATTGTTTTGCAGTTTCCTGTTGATTCAAATGGAATTTGAAGGTGATTTCAGATCCGTTTGAAAGAGGACGAGCAGTTCTTTCTATCCTATAGTCGTGGGCCTACAGAAGTGCTCTAGATCAAAAGTTATGAATGTTTGAAGTTGATGCTGTCTGCGAGTCTGAATCTGACTTGGACTTCCTTCATGCCTCCGACTTGGATTCGAGCCTCTTTGCGCTTGGTGGCTCTTCTCCGTGGTTCCTAATAAGAATAACATGATCAAAAGAATTGAATAGCATTCCATTCACTAAATCATTAGTAGGAACACTTAGGAACGACTTCACCTGATAATTTAATTTGCGTGCACGAGCTCGAGTGAGTGGTCCTTGTACAACAGGTTCATCTTGGGGAAGCGTGTTGTATGGGTGGTTGTATCCACTGTAGAGATGTCCTCATCATCCTCCCCCTCTTGAATTGGAGTCGTCCTCGACTCAAGTTCATCCTCTTCACCCAAGTACGGCTTCAAATCAGCAACATTAAAAGAATCACTAACACCATAACCTGCAGGCAAATCAAGCTTGTATGCATTATCATTTATCTTAGCAATCACTTTGAAAGGACCATCAACTCTAGGCATCAATTTAGGCTTGTGAAATTCAGGAAATCTATCCTTTCTTAAATGCAGCCAAACAAGATCTCCTGGTTCAAAAGTTAATTCCTTTCTACCTTGGCTAGCAGCAACTCTATATTTCTCATTCATGTGCTCTATATTCTCTTTAGTATTCTCATGCAATTTTAGCACAAATTCAGCACGTTTGGAAGCATCAAAACTCACTTTTTCAGACAATGGTAATGGCAAAATATCAATTGGAGCACGAGGATTAAACCCATATACCACCTGAAAAGGACTCCTCTTGGTAGTAGAATGCAATGAACGATTGTAGGCAAACTCCACATGAGGTAGGCACTCTTCCCACATCTTCAAATTCTTCTTCAAAATGGCTCGCAACATTGTGGATAATGTGCGATTAACGACTTCATTTTGTCCATCAGTTTGGGGATGACATGTAGTAGAAAATAGCAGCTTGGTCCCCAATTTATTCCAAAGCGTTCTCCAAAAATGGCTCAAAAATTTAGCATCCCGATCAGAAACAATAGTAGATGGCATGCCATGTAGACAGACGATCTCCCTGAAAAATAAATCAGCAATGTTTGTAGCATCATCGCTCTTATGACAAGGTATAAAATGCGCCATCTTAGAAAATCGATCAACCACAACAAATATACTATCCCTCCCCCTCTTGGTACAAGGCAGTCCTAAAACAAAGTCCATTGATATATCCTCCCAGGGAACACTAGGAACAGGAAGAGGCATACATAAACCATGTGGGTTCAGTCGAGACTTAGCTTTATTGCATGTAGAGCAGCGAGACACATAGCGCTCCACGTCACGCCTCATCTTCGGCCAATAAAAATGGTTGGCCAACACATCCTCTGCTTTCTTCACGCCAAAGTGTCCCATAAGTCCTCCTCCATGTGCCTCCTGAAGCAACAACAAGTGAACAGAACCAGTTGGAATACATAGTTTGTTAGCTCGGAATACAAATCCATCATTGATAATGAATTTGTTCCAAGCTTTTCCTTCTTGACAATGCATCAAAACATCGTTAAAATCAGCATCATGCACATATTGCTCCTTAATTGTTTCTAAACCAAAGATTTTAGAGTCAAGTTGCAACAACATGTTATATCTCCGAGACAAAGCATCAGCAATAACATTTTCCTTTCCCTTCTTGTGTATTATGACATGAGGAAAAGACTCAATAAATTCAACCCATTTTGCATGTCTACGATTCAATTTACTTTGACTCCGAATATGCTTCAAAGATTCATGATCAGAATGTATGACGAATTCTTTAGGCCATAAATAATGTTGCCAAATGTCTAAAGCTCGAACAAGTGCATATAGTTCCTTGTCATAAGTAGAATAGTTCAAATTAGGCCCTGACAATTTCTCACTGAAATAAGCAACTGGCTTACCTTTCTGAATCAGAACGCTCCCAATTTCAATTCCACTAGCATCACACTCCAGTTCAAAAGTCTTACCAAAGTCTGGAAGTTGGAGCAGTGGGGCATGAGTCAACTTCTTTAGCAAATTAAAGGCCTCTTCTTGTGTTTTGCCCCATTGGAAAGGAACGCCTTTCTTTGAAAGTTCATTCAAAGGTGCAGCAATGGTACTAAAATCTTTCACAAAACGGCGATAGAATCCAGCAAGCCCAAGAAAACTCCTCACCTGTGTGACCGTTTTAGGAGTTGGCCAACTCTGAATTGCTTCCACCTTGACTTGATCAACTTCAATTCCCTGTGGAGTAACAACATAGCCAAGAAAAGCAACTCGATCGGTGCAAAATGTGCACTTCTCAAGGTTACCAAACAAACGTGTATCTCGTAAAACATCAAACGCAGCACACAAATGAGCAAGATGTTCATCTAGTGATTTGCTATAGATCAAGATATCATCAAAGTATACCACCACAAATCTACCAATGAAAGCACGTAAAACTTCATTCATTAATCTCATGAAAGTGCTAGGTGCATTAGTCAATCCAAAAGGCATCACTAACCACTCATATAAACCGAACTTAGTTTTAAATGCTGTTTTCCATTCATCACCTAATTTCATGCGGATTTGGTGGTAACCACTACGCAAGTCAACCTTTGAGAACACCGTAGAGCCACTTAATTCATCAAGCATGTCATCCAACCTAGGGATAGGGTGGCAATATCTAATGGTTATGTTGTTGATTGCTCTACAATCCACACACATGCGCCAAGTTCCATCTTTTTTAGGCACTAAAATCACAGCACAACACAAGGACTAAGTGACTCACAGACGCATTCCTTTATCAAGCAAGTCCTGGACTTGGCGCTGAATTTCTTTTGTCTCTTCTGGATTGGTCCTGTATGGTGCGCGGTTGGGCAAAGAAGCTCCTGGAATTAAGTCAATCTGGTGCTCAATGCCTCGCACAGGTGGCAGCCCGGGTGGTACTTCCTTGGGAAAAACATCGTGATACTCCTACAAAAGATTAGTGATGGCAGGATGCATAGAAGAAGGTACATCTTCAAATGAAAACAAAACATCTTTGCAAATTAAAGCATAACAAATAGAATCAGTAGCACTCAGTCTAATCATTTCAGATTTAGTAGCAAGAAAACTAGAACCCTTCAATTTTATTTCATTCTTGTTCACATGTTCAGATTTGGTTTCCCTCTTCCTATGTTGCTCAATTTCTTTTGCTACAATCTGATTCTCACTTGCTTCATTCCCATGCGACTTCTCTTTACTAGCCCTAGCAAGTTCATCTTTCAAAATAGCTTCAGGTGACATAGGATGCAACACAAGTTTCTTTCCTTTATGCATAAAAGAGTATTGATTGGTTCTACCATGATGTAAACAATCCCTATCAAATTGCCATGGTCTACCCAAGAGAATGGAACATGCTTGCATAGGTACGACATCGTAATCAACATGATCATCATAAGAACCAATAGTGAGATGCACTCTTACCAATCACGTTACCTTGACCCTACCACTGTTGTTGAACCACTGAATGTAGTATGGCTGTGGACGCGGTTTAGTGGCCAATGAGAGCTTGGTAACAAGGTCAGAGCTAGCCAAGTTATTGCAGCTTCCACCATCAATGATCACTCGGCATGCACGTTCCTTCACAACACACGTAGTTTGGAACAGAGTGTGTCACTGATTTTGTTCAGTTTTCTCCACTTGTGCACTTAGTACGCGCTGCACAATAAGGCTCTCATATCGCTCGGCATGCTCAGTACCTATGTGTTCTTCGGAATCTCCAGAACCTGCATGGTCAGCTGCAAGCAAAGCATGTGTTTCCTCATCCAATTCACTAGCCGAGGAATACTCACCATTTTCTTTCACAATCAGCACTCGTTTGGACGGGCATTCGCTCCACACATGTCCAAACCCCTTGCATTGATGACATTGAATATCTCTGGTTCGCCCTGTTGAAGCAACTGATGAGGCGCTCTTGGCAGGTACTTGAGCAGCACCTTTTGACCCTTCAGACACCCGTGGAGTTGTCGGGGAAGCGACAACACGTGACCTATTGTTTGAAGTAGAAGGTGTCGGCGTGCGACTTGTAGGAACTTCCGAAAAATGGGAAATCGACGAAGTATGGCGCCCTGCAGAAAAGTTAGTCCTCATGCCAATGCGGCGTACCTGCACTTCTCTTTCAGCTTTGCATGCAAGGTGAAATAAACGAGTGATATTATTATATTCCTTATATGCAAGAATGTCATGGATTTCTTGGTATAAGCCTCCCATAAACCTAGCCATAGCACACTCCTCATTTTCTACCATCCCACAACGCAGCATACCAATTTGCAACTCTTGGTAGTACTCCTCTACACTCTTGCTATCCTGCCTCAATTGTTGAAACTTCTGTAACAAATCACGCGCATAATACGAAGGAACAAATCTAGCACGCATGACTCGTTTTAACTGATCCCATGTTTGTGGTGCTGCATGTGCTTGTGTACGACGATACTCACTCCACCAAACAGAAGCAAAATCAGTAAACTCACTAGTGGCAGCCCTAACCCTTTTGTTTTCAGGAAAATCATGGCAAGCAAATTTCTGATCGACTGCTAATTCCCATGTAAGATAAGCATCAGGATCATATTTACCATCAAAAGGAGGCATGGTGAACTTAACCTTACCAAGAGAATCATCATGGTCACGTACCTCATGCCTGGGGCGCAAAGGACCCATACCATGCTGGTTGCGGTGAAGTTGACGCCGTGCAGGATCTTCCTCAAGCTCCGAGTCAGCAGCGTAGTTGTCGACGTTCTCATTCACCTCGCTGCCCAAAACACCATTACCGTGTGCAGCAGGAGGTACTCGACCCATCTCCTCAAGGCGCCGCAATACCTCTGTCAGATTGGTATTGATGGTGCCAACGGAAGCCTCCAAATTTGTCAGCGTAGTGTTGGTATCAATCTGAGCAGTCTCCAACTGACCAACATGTTCATTTGTAACACGGACATCCTCATACAGATCCTTTGTTTGCCGCTTTATTGTGGTTGCAAAATGTTGTATGATGCCTTTAGTACGAGGTGAATGCGATGCGCTATCCTCCGAGTAACCCATGTTTCCTGCCATGGTTAGAGAAAGACAAAAAGGCAAACAGAAACAAACAAAATTACCAAGGCTAAAGTATTGGGATGTGGTTGGTTCGACAAACACTCTCAGCCTTCTATCAAGTTCTTACCAATTCTTACCATGCTCAGAAGGGGTGATGGCCACCGACTCGACCAGTAAACCTGTAGAAGATGGATGTATCGATGCTTGGGGACAACCTCCTGTACGGCTGTGGCAAGATCTGTGGAGCTATAGGAGGCTGACAAGTGTAGCAAAGGATAGCTCGTACCACATTAGTCACAACAAGTTGAATAAACGTTCTACGACAGTATGGTGCTGGTCCTAGCCTCAAACCACACTAGAGACGCGAGCCGAGGACACAAATGTCGCCACAATCAACTCGAACAGAAACCACAAAGGGTGCAACAGTTTTTTTTCCTTTTTTTTTTTTTTTTTTTTTTCTTTTTTTGCAGCGGTCACCAAAACTCTACTAGAATGACTCAGGGACCCTAGAAATCAAATTTGCACATGCGACTTTCGGAAAAACTAGGGGTACAAAGGTAATTAAAAGATACTCTCTCTCTCTAAACTTTGGTTTTGCAATTGATCTGTGCGGCTTTTGTATTATGCACTTACCTTTTCCCTCACTGATTTGGTGCGGTTTTTGTATTATGCACTTGCCTTTTCCCACTCTGATTCGGAGCAGTTTTCTTATCCGCGCCAACAATTTGGAAACTGATACTACTTTGGTAAACTCAGAGAGTAACTCGGATTAGGAAACGGATCAAGGTAATTCACGACCCAATCTGATCCCCCGCACTGGAGAAGAAATCAAACTCAACTCTAACATGATCTCCAACAGCCAACCGAAAGTCCTGATCTGATGTACTGGAAGAAACCGACTCAAATTATGAATGTAACTTGTGACAAAGCGTGACCCGAACTCAAAACTCTAAAGGCAGAAACTAAAGACCAGCAACTCAACTCGACGAAGCAACCGTGAATTCAACAAGCCGAGAACTAAGAAGCAAAAGCAAGGCACAAAAAGTCTTGGATCAAGGGTGACTACTCGCCTATATATTTTTTTTGGTATTTTCGGATCAGAGGTATAAGAAAAACAATGGAACAGAAGGTCTCTCACCGAACAACCTTGAGCTCTGATACCACTTGATGTCGCCTTAGGTGTCCCGATGTTTTGATGAGAGGGATAGTTTTCGATTTGGTGGAGAAGACGTTCACGATCCGACTACAACTGCACGGGACGGTTGCGCCTTAGCGATCGATACACCCACTCCGACGGTTGTTGATCTTGCTAGTGCGCAATCAACCCTGTTCTGCATGCAATCGAAGAACGAGCAAGAACAAGATGAGAAGTAAACACACTTCACGAAATTAAAAGATGAATCAATCTGATTGAAAACACGATGGAGTTCTGCAGACGAGGAACGGGTGGTCTAGCCAACACACGCGATCCGCGAGAAAGATAGCGACGCTAACTTTGATCTAAACAAAACTCAAAACCCTAAGTGGGGTGGCGGCCGACTATTTATACCCTAAGGGACACACAGGTTGGCCAAAACATGGGCCAAACCAATACAACTCGGATTACAAGGCCCGCAGCCCAAACTGACTCGGACAGCAAAAGTAGTCTCCATTGTTTTGCAGTTTTCCGTTGACTCAGATGGAATTTGAAGGTGATTTCCGATCCGTTTGAAAGAGGACGAGCAGTTATTTCTATCCTATACACGTGGGCCTCCAGAAATGCTCTAGATCAAAAGTTATGAACGTTTGAAGTTGATGCTGTCTGCAAGTCCGAATCGGACTTGGACTTCCTTCAAGCCTCCAACATGGATTCGAGCCTCTTTACGCTTGGTGTCCCTTCTCCGTGGTTCCTAATAAGAATAACATGATCACAAGAATTAAATAGGATTCCATTCACTAAATCATTAGTAGGAACACTTAGGAACGACTTCACATGTTAATTTAACTTGCGTGCACGAGCTCGAGTGAGTGGTCCTTGTACAACAGGTTCATCTTGGGGAAGCGTGGTTGTATGGATGGTTGTATCTACTGTAGAGATGTCCTCATCAGTTAATTTCATTCAATTCAGGATCCGAACAAGTGTATTTTCTGAAAGTTTCCCCAAAAGCGAACACTCCGAACACATGCTGCATGGCACTCCTAAGTGTTGTCGGACATGATGGAAGTTATTTCGATCGGTTTCGCTTTGACTTTAATTTCATACAATTCGAGATGCAAACAGGTGGATTTTATGAAAGTTTGCACCAGCGCGAAACACTCCGAAAATGCACCGGATTGCACTCCAAAGTGTGGCCGGTCTCATTGGAGCTTGTTTCGATCGATTTCGCTCTGATGTTAATTTCATTCAAATCGGGATCCGAACAAGTGGATTTTATGAAAGTTTGCCCCTAAGTGATACACTCCGAAGACACACCAGATTGCACTACTATGTGTTGTCGGACTTGTTGGAGCTTGTTTCGGTCGATTTTGCTTTGGTGTTAATCTCATACATATCAAGATGCAAACAGGTGGATTTTAGGAAAGTGTTCTCCGGAGTGAAACACCCCGAAAATACACCGTATTACACTCCTATGTGTTGCCAGTCTCATTGGTGCTTGTATCGGTCGATTGCGCATTAATGTTAATTTCAATCAACTCGACATCCGAACAAGTGGAATTTTGAAAGTTTGCCCCAAAGCGAAACACTCCGAAAATGCACCGGATTGCACTCCAAAGTGTCGCCAGTCTCATTGGAGCTTATTTCGGTCGATTTCGCTCTGATGTCAATTTCATTCAAATCGGGATCCGAACAAGTGGATTTCATGAAAGTTTGTCCAGAAGCGAAACACTCCGAAGACACACCGGATTGCACTCCTATGTGTTGTCAGACTTATTAGAGCTTGTTTCGGTCGATTTTGCTTTGGTGTTAACCTCAAACATATCAAGATCCAAACTAGTGGATTTAATGAAAGTGTTCTCCCGAGCGAAACACCCCGAAAATGGACCGTGTCGGACTCCTAAGTGTTTCCAATCTCATTGGAGCTTGTATCGGTCGATTGCGCATTGATGTTAATTTCATTCAATTCGGTATCCGAACAAGTGGATTTTATGAAAGTCTAACCCGAAGCGAAACAGTCCGGAAATGCACCGAATTGCACTCCTAAGTGTCGCCGGTCTCATTGGAGCTTGTATCGGTCGATTGCGCGTTGATGATAACTTCATTCAATTCGGGATCCAAGCAAGTGTATTTTATGAAAGTTTCCCCCAAAGCGAACACTACGAAAACACACCGGATGGCACTCCTAAGTGTTGTCGGACATGATGGAGGTTATTTCGGTCGGTTTCGCTTTGATGTTAATTTCGTACAATTCGAGATGGAAACAGGTGGATTTTATGAAAGTTTGCACCAGCGCGAAACACTCTGAAAATGCACCGGATTGCACTCCAATGTGTGCCCGGTCTCATTGGAGCTTGTTTCGGTCGGTTTCGCTCTGATGTTAATTTCATTCAAATCGGGATCCGAACATGTGGATTTTATCAAAGATAGCCCCAAAGCGAAACACTCCGAAGACGCACCAGATTGCACTCCTATGTGTTGTCGGACTTGTTGGAGCTTATTTCGGTCGATTTTGCTTTGGTGTTAATCTCATACATATCAAGATCCAAACAGGTGCATTTTAGGAAAGTGTTCTCCGGAGTGAAACACCCCGAAAAAACACCGTATTGCACACCTATGTGTTGCCGGTCTCATTGGTGCTTTTATCGGTCGATTGCGCATTGATGTTAATTTCATTCAATTCGGGATCCGGACAAGTGGAATTTTTGAAAGTTTGCCCCGAAGCGAAACACTCCGAAAATGCACCGGATTGCACTCCAAAGTGTCGCCGATCTGATTGGAGTTTGTTTCGGTCGAGTTCGCTCTAACGTTAATTTCATTCAAATCGCGATCCGAACAAGTGGATTTTATGAAAGTTTGCCCCGAAGCGAAACACTCCGAAGACACACCGGAATGCACTCCTATGTGTTGTCGGACTAATTAGATCTTGTTTCGGTCGATTTTGCTTTGGTGTTAACCTCAAACATATCAAGATCCAAACTAGTGGATTTAATGAAAGTGTTCTCCCGAGCGAAACTCCCCGAAAATGCACCGTATCACACTCCTAAGTGTTGTCGGTCTCATTGGAGCTTGTATCGGTCGATTGCGCATTGATGTTAATTTCATTCAATTCGGGATATGAACAAGTGGATTTTATGAAAGTTTGACCCGAAGCGAAATAGTCTGGAAATGCACTGGATTGCACTCCTAGGTGTCGCCGGTCTCATTGGAGCTTGTATCGGTCGATTGCGTGTTGATGTTAATTTCATTCAATTCAGGATCCGAACAAGTGTATTTTATGAAAGTTTCCCCCAAAGCGAACACTCCGAACACACGCTGGATGGCACTCCTAAGTGTTGTTGGACATGATGGAGGTTATTTCGGTCGGTTTCGCTTTGACTTTAATTTCATACAATTCGAGATGCAAACAGGTGGATTTTCTGAAAGTTTGCACCAACGCGAAACACTCCGAAAAAGCACCGGATTGCACTCCAAAGTGTGGCCGGTCTCATTGGAGCTTGTTTCAGTTGATTTCGCTCTGATGTTAATTTCATTCAAATCGGGATCCAAACAAGTGGATTTTATGAAAGTTTGCCCCAAAGCGATACACTCCGAAGACACACCGGATTGCACTCCTATGTGTTGTCGGACTTGTTGGAGCTTGTTTCGATCGATTTTGCTTTGGTGTTAATCTCATACATATCAAGATCCAAACATGTGGATTTTAGAAAAGTGTTCTCCGGAGTGAAACACCCCGAAAATGCACCGTATTGCACTCCTATGTGTTGCCGGTCTCATTGGTGCTTGTATCGGTCGATTGCGCATTGATGTTAATTTCATTCAATTCGGGATCCGGACAAGTGCAATTTTTGAAAGTTTGCCTCGAAGCGAAACACTCCGAAAATGCACCGGATTGCACTCCAAAGTGTCGCTGGTCTCATTGGAGCTTGTTTCGGTCGATTTCGCTCTAACGTTAATTTCATTTATATCGGGATCCGAACAAGTGGATTTTATGAAAGTTTGCCCCGAAGCGAAACACTCTGAAGACACACCGGTTTGCACTCCTATGTGTTGTCGGACTAATTGGAGCTTGTTTCGGTCGATTTTGCTTTGGTGTTAACCTAAAACATATCAAGATCCAAACTAGTGGATTTAATGAAAGTGTTCTCCCGAGCGAAACACCCCGAAAATGCACCGTATCACACTCCTAAGTGTTGCCGGTCTCATTGGAGCTTGTATCGGTCGATTGCGCATTGATGTTAATTTCATTCAATTTGGGATATGAACAAGTGGATTTTATGAAAGTTTGACCAGAAGCGAAATAGTCCGGAAATGCACCGGATTGCACTCCTTGGTGTCGCCGGTCTCATTGGTGCTTGTATCGGTCGATTGCGCATTGATGTTAATTTCATTCATTTCGGGACCCGAACTAGTGGAATTTATGAAAGTTTGCCCCAAAGCGTGGTACTGGACAAGCTCTCAGGGAATAATCTCAAGTTTATACCCTTTTGCAAAAGAGGTACCCCTCCTTCACAACAAAAAAAAAAACCGGCAAGGAATCGCTATCGCTACTCCCTCTATCCAAACCATACCTGTTGTTAATTGCTGTGTATCAAGCCGAGCCGGTACCTTACGTGGAGGCTGCTTTAGAAAAAGCCTCCAGGGGGGTCCCGGCCCATACCTACCAAGTTTCACTGATCGCCCTAGCGAACTAAGTCCTTCCGTAGTAGGCCTAGTTTAACCTTCAAGAGAGTAACTAGCAAGATCCACCAAAAAGACGGAACTACGGGTGAGAGAAGGAACTATGATAAAGCTTTAGTGGAGGTGCGCCTTCTTCCCTTCCGGCGAACAGAAAAGAGAGATACGAAGGAGTAATGACGAAAGGTTGATTGTTCGTATGTTCAGTGATGGTGAGCCTTCAACCAATAATAAATACCTGAAAGAAGATGCGTAGGCCTTCAATCATGGTGCAATGAATATCGTAGATAGAGTGATGGAAGAAGTTCGATCTCATATAGCTAGCTGGAGTCTTTCCTTTCAAAGTGAAACGATTTTCCTTTTACGTTGAGATATTTGAATTGGATTTTCTTTCACCACTACTATCGTAACGCACAGAAAACACTGACGTTTCCGCTCGCTTTCAACCACTGCCACTTTACCTGAGCATTGTTATAGCACTAGAAATCTGTGCCGTTAGTCTCAGCTAGAACAGAGGTTTAGCATCGACTAAATTCCGTATTCCGTACGTTAGGAAGGCGATCTGAACTTTCATCATAGCCTTGAACCGAAGAGAGCAATGCGAACAGTTCAGGAGGTCGTAAATCAAACCCTTAGTTCAGTGCCGGGTTTCATAAGTACTATCGGTCAATCATATCATTTTCTAGACGGAATGGGGTGTAGGCACGTTTATTGGAGCAGTTGGGAAGAACACCGGCCAATTTTTGCAATCGTTAGAAAAAGGAGCTTGGTCAGCCATGTTCCCTACGTACCCTCTCGTTATTCCCAAGATTTTCCGTTGTACCTATTCTCCGCAACCGTCGGTTCAGATTTCTCTCGGGTACGGTCACTGCACTCCAATCGTAGTATCTCCAATCTCTGCCTTGGTTGGTGCACCTATGGTTCTTTTTGTTATTGATGCCAAGAAAGATAAATAAAGGAATACAATCTTCATTGCCTCTAGTTGCGAAGGTAGCAAAGCTACAGATTCGAGTGAAATGGTTGGTGGTAATGATGTGTGGTAATCTCGCTGCTAATGAATGGTGGGTGCGTGGAGAATGCTATGGATTCGAGCTCTATTTTCCTCTCGGTACTTAGATTTTTTTCTTATCTCTCATTCCTGTTTCCTTTGTTCTGCCGACTACATTGATTGGATACCGTTGGGCCTGCCTACGCACTAAGTATACCGATTATCCATTGAATTGCCTTTGGTTGTCCTACCCATTTTGGAGATCTTATTCTCACCTTGTTCTATTGCTCTTTCTCGATGGTATTTCGGAGTGCTAGACCTCATTCTCTTTGATACGCTTATTCAATTGTTTCTTACGAAACCTTACGTTACTTTAATTCGATGAGGAGGATGGGACTAAGGAGCGGGTACGGGAGCTTGACCAGGAACAAGATAACGAGAAGTGGATTTGCCTGGGGTGGGCTCACCTACGACCACTCTTCGATTATTGAAGTTCAGAATTTCTCCGTTCCTTTAGTCGGGTGGGCTCACTTTTTTGCCTTTTCCTCCCACGATTTAAGGATTGGCTCAAGCAACCTATCTTACTTACTAATAATAATAATGGGGCAGGTTTAAGTCTTAAAGTTGAAGTCTGTCTTTTTCAATGGATAAGAAGCTCGACGAAGAGCTTCCCTTGCCTTTAGGCTTACGGAAAAAGGCGAATCCAAGGGCTCTTTACTATGATATAATATCATAGGGACGGACACTTCCTTTAAGAAAGCCGTACTCTCATAGACTCCCACGAAATTACCAGTTGGGAAGAGTAGAGTTTTATTCTTTTCATCCCGATAGGGTAAGAAAGGTCGACTAATATGTCGAGGACACTCAACATAAGCTTCAATAAATCCATACAAGTTGTCTAACTCTTCATTTTCCAAATTTTTACGCCATACGGGCCCAGGCATTGGAAAAGTCTTCATTATAAATGGATATAAAGAGTTGACATCATAATAGAATAAGTCACTACCATAAGGCTAAGTTTGCCATGAAGCGAAATGTAACGTCCCGAAATTTGACCTAATTTAAATTTTTAGAGTTATTTGAATTTTTAGGATTTATTTGTATTTAATTGAAATTAATTTAAATTTATCCTTCTCTTGAATAATTAATTAACACAAAATTAATTATCAAAAATAAATAAAAATATTTTATTTAAGCTCTAAATGCCCTAAAATATTTTCTGGAATTTTTCTTGAATTTTTCGGCTGTTTTTAGTGCCCTAATTAATTACTTTGATTTTTTGGAATTATTTTAATTGTTAAAACCGGAAAAATGCTTCGCTACAATGTCGGGCTGAGCCCAAGACTATGCGCGCCGGCTGAAACCCTAGCGCCACCCGTTCCGGACCGTTTGATCTCAATCCGATGACTGAGGCTGCGCTGCGTCATCTGCTCTCGAGGACCGTTGGATCTCAGTAACTTGAACCGCCAGGATTTCGCCACGTAGCGCTTGGTGGCCGAACCGTTATTCGCCCTGGGCCGTTGGATTGCGATCGGACGGTGCGGGTTGATCGCGCCGCATTGGGAGGGGGCGAACTGCCGCACCGCCGTCGCCAGTTGGCCGCCGAGATATGTCAGAGGATACGCGCGCTTTCCAAGGCCTGTCCGAGCGGGAGATATAGCCCTCTGCATGCAACACATCGTTCCGCTCATTTTGAACCCTCTCCCGCACGCTGTCGCACACCGTAGCTTTCGCTCGAGCTCACCGGAGTAGGGCCTCTCCTCGGTTTCCCTCATTTTCCACTGTCATCCGTCGCTCTCCGCAGCAACCAAGGCTTGTCTCGAGTTCGCCAAATCGATCCCAACAAGTGGGTTTATGAAAGTTTGCCCCAAAGCGAAACACTCAAGACACACCGGATTGCACTCCTATGTTTTGTCGACTTGTTGGAGCTTGTTTCATTGCTTTTGCTTTGGTGTTAATCGCATACATATCAAGATCAAAACAGGATTTTAGGAAAGTGTTCTCTCAGAGTGAAACACCAAAATGCACCGATTGCACTCCTATGTGTTGAACGATCTCATGGTGCTTGTATCACGATTGCATTGATGTTAATTTCATTTGACTTGGCATCCAACAAGTGGAATTTTTGAAAGTTTGCCCTGCTTAAACATCGAAAATGCACCGGATTGCACTCCAAAGTGTCGCGGTCTCATTGGAGCTTGTTTGGTCGATTTCGCCTGATGTTAATTTTATTCAAATCGATCCCAACAAGTGGATTTTATGAAAGTTTCCCGGCGAAACACTCAAGACACCCTCGATTGCACTCCTATGTGTTGTTTGGACTTGTTGGAGCTTGTTTGATCGAATTTGCTTTGGTGTTAACTCAAACATATCAAGATCCAAACTAGTGGATTTAATGAAAGTGTTCTCCGAGTTAAACACCCGAAAATGCACCGATCGCACTCCTAAGTGTTGCCGCTCTCATTGGAGCTTGTATAGGTCGATTGTGCATTGATGTTAATTTCATTCAATTCGGGATCCGAACAAGTCGATTTTATGAAAGTTTGACGGAAGCGAAAATGTTCGAAATGCACCGATTGCACTTCTAAGTGTCGTCTCATTGAGCCTCAGATCGGTCGATTGCACGCTAGTTACTTTCATTCAATTCAGATCCAAACAAGAGTATTTTATGAAAGTTTCCCAAAGCGAACACTCCAAAACACAACGGATAGCACCTGTTCTCGGGACATGATGGAGGTTATTTTGCGGTTTCGCTTTGGTGTTAATTTCATACAATTCGAGATGCAAACAGTGGATTTTATGAAAGTTGTTAAACACTCGAAAATGCACCGGATTGCACTCCAAAGTGTGGCCGGTCTCATTGAGCTTGTTTCGGTTGGTTTCGCCTCGATGTTAATTTCATTCAAATCGATCCCAACAAGTGGGTTTTATGAAAGTTTGCCCCAAAGCGAAACACTCCGAAGACACTCCGGATTGCACTCCTATGTGTTGTCGGACTTGTTGGAGCTTGTTTCGGTCGATTTTGCTTTGGTGTTAATCTCATACATATCAAGATCCAAACAGTGGATTTTAGGAAAGTGTTCGTGAGTGAAACACCCCAAAATGCACCGTATTGCACTCCTATGTGTTGCCGGTCTCATTGGTGCTTGTATCGGTCGATTATGCATTGATGTTAATTTCATTCAATTCGATCCGGACAAGTGGAAATTTTGAAGTTTTCCACTAAGCGAAACACCGAAAATGCAATCGATTGCACTCCAAAGTGTCGCCTTCTCCGGAGCTTGTTTCAGAGATTTCGCTCGATGTTAATTTCGCTCAAATCGATCCGAACAAGTGGATTTTATGAATATTTGCACGAAAACACTCAAGACACACCGGATTGCACTCCTATGTGTTGTCGGACTTATTGGAGCTTGTTTCAATCGATTTTGGTTTGGTGTTAACCTCAAACATATCAAGATCCAAACTAGTGGATTTAATGAAAGTGTTCCTTGTTTAAACACCTGAAAATGCAATCAGATTGCACACCTAAGTGTTGTCGCCTCATTGAGCTTGTATCGGTCGACATGCATTGATGTTAATATCATTCAATTTGGCATCCGAACAAGTGGATTTTATGAAAGTTTGACCCGGCTTAAACAGTCTAGAAATGCACCGGATTGCACTCCTAAGTGTCGGCGGTCTCATTGAGCTTGTATGGCTTCGATTGCGCTGATGTTAATTTCAAACAATTCGAGATGCAAACAGTGGATTTTATGAAAGTTTGCACCACGGAAACACCGAAAATACACGGATTGCACTCCAAAGTGTGGTGGTCTCATTGAGCTTGTTTCACGGTTTCACTCTAATGTTAATGATGTCACCTTTGGTGTCCCGATGTTTCGATGAGAGGATAGTTTTCGATTTGGTGGAGAAGACGTTGACGATCCGACTACAATTGCACGGGACGGTTCGCCTTAGCGATCGATACACCCACTCGACGGTTGTTGATCTTGCTCAAGAATCAACCCTGTTTCGCACGCAATCGAAGAACGAAAAGAACAAGATGAGAAGTAAACACACTTCACGAAATTAAAAGATGAATCAATCTGATTGAAAACACGATGGAGTTCTCAGACGAGGAACGGGTGTTCAGCTTTACACGCGATTCGGGCGAGATAGATAGCGATGCTAACTTTGATCTAAACAAAACTCAAAACCCTAAGTGGGGTGGCGGCCGACTATTTATACCCTAAGGGACGCAGTGTTGGCCAAAACATGGGCCAAACCAATACAACTCGGATTACAAGGTCCGCAGCCCAAACCGACTCGGATAGCAAAAGTAGTCTCCATTGTTTTGCAGTTTCTGTTGATTCAAATGGAATTTGAAGGTGATTTCAGATCCGTTTGAAAGAGGACGAGCAGTTCTTTCTATCCTGTAGTCGTGGGCCTGAAGTGCTCTAGATCAAAAGTTATGAATGTTTGAAGTTGATGCTGTCTGTCTGAATCGACTTGACTTCCTTCATGCCTCCGATGGATTCGAGCCTCTTTGCGCTTGGTGGCTCTTCTCCCGTGGTTCCTAATAAGAATAACATGATCAAAAGAATTGAATAGCATTCCATTCACTAAATCATTAGTAGGAACACTTAGAACGACTTCACCGATAATTTAATTTGATGCACGAGCTCGAGTGAGTGGTCCTTGTACAAAAGTTCATCTTGGGGAAGCGTGTTGTATGGGTGGTTGTATCCACTGAGAGATGTCCTCATCATCCTCCCCTCTTGAATTGGAGTCGCCTCGACTCAAGTTCATCCTCTTCACCCAAGCACGGCTTCAAATCAGCAACATTAAAAGAATCACTAACACCATAACCTGCAGTGCAACTGCTTGTATGCATTATCATTTATCTTAGCAATCACTTTGAAAGGACCATCAACTCTAGGCATCAATTTAGGCTTGTGAAATTCAGGAAATCTATCCTTTCTTAAATGCAACCAAACAAGATCTCCGTTCAAAAGTTAATCCTTTCTACCTTGGCTAGAGAACTCTATATTTCTCATTCATGTGCTCTATTCTCTTTAGTATTCTCATGCAATTTTAGCACAAATTCAGCACGCTTGGAAGCATCAAAACTCACTTTTTCGCATAATGGTAATGGCAAAATATCAATTGGAGCACGAGGATTAAACCCATATACCACCAAAAGGACTCCTCTTGGTAGTAGAATGCAATGAACGATTGTAGGCAAACTCCACATGAGGTAGGCACTCTTCCCACATCTTCAAATTCTTCAAAATGGCTCGCATTGTGGATAATGTGCGATTAACGACTTCATTTTGTCCATCACTTGGGGATGACATGTAGTAGAAAATAGCACTTGGTCCCCAATTTATTCCAAAGCTTCTCCAAAATGGCTCAAAAATTTAGCATCCCGATCAAACAATAGTAGATGGCATGCCATGTAGACGACGATCTCCCCGAAAAATAAATCGCAATGTTTGTAGCATCATCGCCTTATGACAAGGTATAAAATGCGCCATCTTAGAAAATCGATCAACCACAACAAATATACTATCCCTCCCTCTTGGTACAAGGCGCCCCTAAAACAAAGTCCATTGATATATCCTCCCAGGAACACTAGGAAGAGGCATACATAAACCATGTGGGTTCGAGACTTAGCTTTATTGCATGTAGAGCAACAGACACATAGCGCCCACGCCACGCCTCATCTTCGCCAATAAAAATGGTTGGCCAACACATCCTCTCGCTCTTCACGCCAAAGTGTCCCATAAGTCCTCCTCCATGTGCCTCCTGAAGCAACAACAAGTGAACAGAACCAGCTGGAATACATAGTTTGTTAGCTCGGAATACAAATCCATCATTGATAATGAATTTGTTCCAAGCTTTTCCTTCTTGACAATGCATCAAAACATCGTTAAAATCAGCATCATGCACATATTGCTCCTTAATTGTTTCTAAACCAAAGATTTTAGAGTCAAGTTGCAACAACATGTTATATCTCCGAGACAAAGCATCAGCAATAACATTTTCCTTTCCCTTCTTGTGTATTATGACATGAGGAAAAGACTCAATAAATTCAACCCATTTTGCATGTCTACGATTCAATTTACTTTGACTCCGAATATGCTTCAAAGATTCATGATCGTAATGTATGACTTAATTCTTTAGGCCATAAATAATGTTGCCAAATGTCTAAAGCTCTAACAAGTGCATATAGTTCCTTGTCATAAGTAGAATAGTTCAAATTAGGCCTCATATTTCTCACCGAAATAAGCAACCGCTTACCTTTCGAATCGTAACGCTCCCAATTTCAATTCCACTAGCATCACACTCAGCCAAAAGTCTTACCAAAGTCCTGAAGTTGGAGCAAGGGGCATGAGTCAACTTCTTTAGCAAATTAAAGGCCTCTTCTTGTGTTTTGCCCCATTGAAAGGAACGCCTTTCTTTGAAAGTTCATTCAAAGGTGCAGCAATGGTACTAAAATCTTTCAAAACGGCGATAGAATCCAAAGAAGCCCAAGAAAACTCCTCAATTGTGACCGCTTTAGAGTTGGCCAACTCAATTGCTTCCACCTTGACTTGATCAACTTCATTCCCCGTGGAGTAACAACATAGCCAAGAAAAGCAACTCGATCGGGCAAAATGTGCACTTCTCAAGGTTACCAAACAAACGGTATCTCGTGAAACATCAAACGAAAGACACAAATGAGCAAGATGTTCATCTAGTGATTTGCTATAGATCAAGATATCATCAAAGTATACCACCACAAATCTACCAATGAAAGCACGTAAAACTTCATTCATTAATCTCATGAAAGTGCTAGGTGCATTAGTCAATCCAAAAGGCATCACTAACCACTCATATAAACCGAACTTAGTTTTAAATGCTTTCCATTCATCACCTAATTTCATGCGGATTTGGTGGTAACCACTACGCAAGTCAACCTTGAGAACACCAGAGAGCCACTTAATTCATCAAGCATGTCATCCAACCTAGGATAGGGTGGCAATATCTAATGGTTATGTTGTTGATTGCTCTACAATCACACATGCGCCAAGTTCCATCTTTTTAGGCACTAAAATCACAGCACAACACAAGGACTAAGTGACTCGCAGACGCATCCTTTATCAAGCAAGTCCCGGACTTGGCGCTGAATTTCTTTTTGTCTCTTCCGATTGGTCCCAGATGGTGCGCGGTTGGGCAAAGAAGCTCCTGAATTAAGTCAACTGTGCTCAATGCCTCGCATGTGGCAGCCCGGTGGTACTTCCTTGGGAAAACATCGTGATACTCCTACAAAAGATTAGTGATGGCAGGATGCATAGAAGAAGGTACATCTTCAAATGAAAACAAAACATCTTTGCAAATTAAAGCATAACAAATAGAATCAAGAGTACCTACCTAATCATTTCAGATTTAGTAGCAAGAAAACTAGAACCCTTCAATTTTATTTCATTCTTGTTCACATGTTCAGATTTGGTTTCTCTTCCTATGTTGCTCAATTTCTTTTGCTACAACTGATTCTCACTTGCTTCATTCCCATGCGACTTTCTCTTTACTAGCCCTAGCAAGTTCATCTTTCAAAATAGCTTCAGTGACATAGGATGCAACACAAGTTTCTTTCCTTTATGCATAAAGAGTATTGATTGGTTCTACCATGATGTAAACAATCCCTATCAAATTGCCATGGTCTACCCAAGAGAATGGAACATGCTTGCATAGGTACGACATCGTAATCAACATGATCATCATAAGAACCAATAGTGAGATGCACTCCTACTAATCACGCTACTTGACCCTACCACCGTTGTTGAACCACCGAATGTAGTATGGTCAGGACGCGGTTTAGTGGCCAATGAGAGCTTGGTAACAAGGTCGAGCTAGCTGTTATTGCAGCCCACCATCAATGATCACTCTGCATGCACGCCCTTCACAACACACGAGTTTGGAACGAGTGTGTCACCGATTTTGTTCGTTTTCCACTTGTGCACTTAGTATGCCGCTGCACAATAAGGCTCTCATATCGCTTCGGCATGCTCAAGACCTATGTGTTCTTCGAATCTCCGTAACTCGCATGGTCACCGCAGCAAAGCATGTGTTTCTCATCCAATTCACTAGCCGAGGAATACTCACCATTTTCTTCAATCAAGACTCGCTTGGACGGCATTCGCTCCACACATGTCCAAACCCCTTGCATTGATGACATTGAATATCTCTCGTTCGCTTGAAGCAATCGATGAGGCGCTTTGGTGTACTTGAGCAGCAGACTTTTGACCCTTCAGACACTCGTAGAGTTGCTGGGAAGCGACAACACGTGACCTATTGTTTGAAGTAGAAGGTGTCGGCGTATGCGACTTGTAGGAACTTCCAAAATGGGAAATCGACGAAGTATGGCGCTCGCGAAAAGTTAGTCCTCATGCCAATGCGGCGCATCAAGACTTCTCTTCAAATTTTGCATGCAAGGTGAAATAAACGAGTGATATTATATTCCTTATATGCAAGAATGTCATGGATTTCTTGGTATAAGCCTCCCATAAACCTAGCCATAGCACACCTCATTTTCTACCATCCCACAACGCAAAGATACCAATTTGCAACTCTTGGTAGTACTCCTCTACACTCTTGCTATCCTCGCCTCAATTGTTGAAACTTTCAGAATAAATCACGCATAATACGAAGGAACAAATCTAGCACGCATGACTCGCTTTAACTCGATCCCATGTTTGTGGTGCTGCATGTGCTTGTGTACGACGATACTCACTCCACCAAATGTAGCAAAATCAAGAACTCACTAGTGGCAGCCCTAACCCTTTTGTTTTCGGAAAATCATGGCAAGCAAATTTCTCGATCGATTGCTAATTCCCATGTAAGATAAGCATCAGATCATATTTACCATCAAAGGAGGCATGGTGAACTTAACCTTACCAAGAGAATCATCATGGTCACGCACTCATGCCCGGGCTAAAGGACCCATACCATGCCTGGTTAAGTGAAGACGCCTGCAGATCTTCCTCAAGCTCCGAAGTCAGCAACAGTAGTTGTCGACGTTTCATTCACCTCGCTGCCCAAAACACCATTACTGCGGTGCAGCAGAGGTACTCGACCCATCTCCCTGCGCCGCAATACCTCAGATTGGTATTGATGGTGCCAACGAAGCCTCCAAATTTGTCGTCAGAGTGTTGGTATCAATCTGGCGCCTAACCACCAACATGTTCATTTGTAACACGGACATCCTCATACGCATCCTTTGTTTGCCGCTTATTGTGGTTGCAAATGTTGTATGATGCCTTTAGTACGAGGTGAATGCGATGCGCTATCCTCCGAGTAACCCATGTTTCTGCCATGGTTAGAGAAAGACAAAAGGCAAATGTAAACAAACAAAATTACCAAGGCTAAAGTATTGGGATGTGGTTGGTCTGACAAACACTCTCACCTTCTATCAAGTTCTTACCAATTCTTACCATGCTCGGAAGGTGATGGCCACCGACTCACCAAGAACCTCAGAGAAGATGGATGTATCGATGCTTGGGGACAACCTCCCAGACGGCCGTGGCAAGATCTCTGGAGCTATAGGAGGTCGACAAGTGTAGCAAAGGATAGCTCGTACCACATTAGTCACAACAAGTTGAATAAACGTCTACGACAAGATGGTGCTGGTCCTAGCCTCAAACCACACTAGAGACGCGAGCCGAGGACACAAATGTCGCCACAATCAACTCGAATGTAAACCACAAAGGGTGCAATAGTTTTTTTCCTTTTTTTTTTTTTTCTTTTTTCCTTTTTTGCAGCGGTCACCAAAACTCTACTAGAATGACTCAGGACCCTAGAAATCAAATTTGCACATGACTTTCGAAAAACTAGGGTACAAAGGTAATTAAAAGATACTCTCTCTCTCTCAACTTTGGTTTTGCAATTGATCTGCGGCTTTTGTATTATGCACTTACCTTTTCCTCACTGATTTGGTGCGGTTTGTATTATGCACTTGCCTTTTCCCACTGATCGGAGCAGTTTTCTTATCTCGCCAACAATTTGGAAACCGATACTACTTTGGTAAACCCGAGAGTAACTCGGATTAGGAAACATCAAGGTAATTCACGACCCAATCTGATCCCCTGACCGAGAAGAAATCAAACTCAACTCTAACATGATCTCCAACACCAACCGAAAGTCCCGATCCGATGTATCGAAGAAACCGACTCAAATTATGAATGTAACTTGTGACAAAGCGTGACTTAACTCAAAACTCTAAAGGCAGAAACTAAAGACCAGCAACTCAACTCGACGAAGCAACCGTGAATTCAACAAGCCGAGAACTAAGAAGCAAAAGCAAGGCACAAAAAGTCTTGGATCAAGGGTGACTACTCGCCTATATATTTTTTTTGGTATTTTCTGGACTGTAGGTATAAGAAAAACAATGGAACAGAAGGTCTCTCACCGAACAACCTTGAGCTCTGATACCACTTGATGTCGCCTTAGGTGTCCCGATGTTTCGATGAGAGGGATAGTTTTCGATTTGGTGGAGAAGACGTTGACGATCCGACTACAATCAAGACGATGGCTATGCCTTAGCGATCGATACACCCACTCCGACGGTTGTTGATCTTGCTAGGCAAGAATCAACCCCTGTTCGCACGCAATCAAGAACGAGCAAGAACAAGATGAGAAGTAAACACACTTCACTTAAATTAAAAGATGAATCAATCTGATTGAAAACACGATGGAGTTCGCAGACGAGGAACGGGTGGTCTAGCCAACACACGCGATCCGCGAGAAAGATAGCGACGCTAACTTTGATCTAAACAAAACTCAAAACCCTAAGTGGGTGGCGGCCACTATTTATACCCTAAGGGACACACAAGTTGGCCAAAACATGGGCCAAACCAATACAACTCGGATTACAAGGCCTGCACTAAAACTCCACTGACAGCAAAAGTAGTCTCCATTGTTTTGCAGTTTTCCGCTGACTCGATGGAATTTGAAGGTGATTTCGATCCGCTTGAAAGAGGACGAAGTTATTTCTATCCTATACACGGGCCTCCAGAAATGCTCTAGATCAAAAGTTATGAACGCTGAAGTTGATGTTGCTCCAAGTCCGAATCGACTTGGACTTCCTTCAAGCCTCCAACATGGATTCGAGCCTCTTTACGCTTGGTGTCCCTTCTCCGTGGTTCCTAATAAGAATAACATGATCACAAGAATTAAATAGGATTCCATTCACTAAATCATTAGTAGGAACACTTAGGAACCACTTCATGTTAATTTCACTTATGCACGAGCTCGAGTGAGTGGTCCTTGTACAACAAAGTTCATCTTGGGGAAGCGTGGTTGTATGGATGGTTGTATAAACACTCAAGACACACCGGATTGCACTCCTATGTGTTATCAGACTTGATGGAGCTTGTTTCGGTCGATTTTGCTTCGGTGTTAACCTCAAACATATCAAGATCCAAACTAGTGGATTTAATGAAAGTGTTCTACCGAGCGAAACACCCCAAAAATGCACCGTATCACACTCCTAAGTGTTGCCGGTCTCATTGGAGCTTGTATCGGTCGATTGCGCATTGATGTTAATTTCGTTCAATTCGGGATCAGAACAAGTGGATTTTATGAAAGTTTGACCCAAAGCGAAGTAGTCCGGAAATGCACCGGATTGCACTCCTAGGTGTCGCGGTCTCATTGGAGCTTGTATCGGTCGATTGCGCGTTGATGTTAATTTCATTCAATTCAGGATCCGAACAAGTGAATTTTATGAAAGTTTCCCCCAAAGCGAACACTCTGAAAACACACCGGATGGCACTCCTAAGTGTTGTCGGACATGATGGAGGTTATTTCGGTCGGTTTCGCTTTGATGTTAATTTCATACAATTAAAGATGCAAACAAGTGGATTTTATCAAAATTTGCACCAGCTCCAAACATCCGAAAATGCACCGGATTGCACTCCAAAGTGTGGCCGGTCTCATTGGAGCTTGTTTCGGTCGGTTTCGCTCTGATGTTAATTTCGTTCAAATCGGGATCCGTACAAGTGGATTTTATGAAAGTTTGCCCCAAAGCGAAACACTCCGAAGACACACCGGATTGCCCTCCTATGTGTTGTCGGATTTGTTGGAGCTTGTTTCGATCGATTTTGCTTTGGTGTTAATCTCATACATATCAAGATCCAAACAGGTGGATTTTAGGAAAGTGTTCTCCGGAGTGAATGTAACATCCCAGCCCAGGAAAACGGCTCAGACCCACTCTGCACACTAAGTGGATCACACCTACACTGCAACCCGCTTACGCTTTCGTCCTCGCTTCGCGTAAAAGGATTAACCCGGGGTTACAATGCTTCCTAGAGGTGGCTATTTAAGTTGGCCTCACTCACTCTTGGCTAGCAATGTGGAACTAAATCCCACCCTTGCTACCTGGTGGAGTAGCCACATGGCCATTTTGGCCCATGGGCCTCGCAACACTCCCACCCTCAAAGGACTCGACGTACTCGTCGAGCGCCAACTTACCCTTGCGGGACAAATGTACAGGATCGCCCCTGTTAGCCACGTCGGTGCGTCTAGTGCCGGTACATATGCCATGCCATGTGACCACTCCGGGCTCACATGCGCCATGCGCCATATGTCAGCACCCCTAGCCCACACACGCCCGTGAAACTGCGAGGGTCGGCTCTGATACCAATTGTAACATCCCAGCCCAGGAAAATGGCTCAGACCCACCCTGCACACTAAGTGGATCACACCTACACTGCAACCCGCTTACGCTTTCGTCGTCGCTTCGCGTAAAAGGATTAACCCGGGGTTACAACGCTTCCTAGAGGTGGCTATTTAAGTTGGCCTCACTCACTCTTGGCTAGCAATGCGGGACTAAATCCCACCCTTGCTACCTGGTGGAGTAGCCACATGGCCATTTTGGCCCATGGGCCTCATAGTGAAACACCCCGAAAATGCACCGTATTGCACTCCTATGTATTGCCAGTCTCATTGGTGCTTGTATCAGTCGATTGCGCATTGAGGTTAATTTCATTCAATTCGGGATTCGAACAAGTGGAATTTTTGAAAGTTTCCCCGAAGCGAAACAATCCGAAAATGCACCGGATTGCACTCCAAAGTGTCGCCGATCTTATTGGAGCGTGTTTCAGTCAATTTGCTCTGATGTTTATTTCATTCAAATCGGGATCCAAACAAGTGGATTTTATGAAAGTTTGCCCCGAAGCGAAACACTTCGAAGACACACCGGTTTGCACTCCTATGTGTCGGATATGATGGAGGTTATTTCAGTCGTTTTCGCTTTGAAGTTATTTTCATTCAATTCGAGATGCAAATACGTGGAGTTTATAAAAGTTTGCACCAGCGCGAAACACTCCGAAAATGCACTGGATTGCACCCCAAATTGTGGCGGTCTCGTTGGATCTTGTTTCAGTCGATTTCGCTCTGATGTTAATTTCATTCAAATCGGGATCCGAACAAGTGGATTTTATGAAAGTTTGCCCCAAAGCGAAACACTCCGAAGACACACCGGATTGCACTCCTATGTGTTGTTGGACTTGCTGGAGCTTGTTTCGGTCGATTTTGCTTTGGTGTTAACCTCAAACATATCCAGATCCAAACTAGTGGATTTAATGAAAGTGTTCTCCCGAGCCAAACACCCCGAAAATGCACCGTATTGCACTTCTAAGTGTTGCCGGTCTCATTGGAGCTTGTATCGGTCGGTTGCGCTTTGTTCTTAATTTCATTCAATTCGGATCCGAACAAGTGGATTTTATGAAAGTTTGACCCGAAGCGAAACAGTCCGAAAATGCACCGGATTGCACTCCCAAGTGCCGCCGGTCTAGTTGGAGCTTGTATCGGTCGATTACACGTTGATGTTAATTTCATTCTATTCGGGACCCGAACAAGTGTATTTTATGAAAGTTTCCCCTAAAGCGAACACTTCGAAAACACACCGGATAGCACTCCTAAGTATTGTTGGACATGATGGAGGTTATTTCGGTCGGTTTCGCTTTGATGTTAATTTCATACAATTCGAGATGCAAACAGGTGGATTTTATGTAAGTTTGCACTAGCGCGAAACACTCCGAAATTGCACCGGATTGCACTCCAAAGTGTGGCTGGTCTCATTGGAGCTTGTTTCTGTCGGTTTCGCACTGATGTTAATTTCATTCAAATCGGGATCCGAGCAAGTGGATTTTATGAAAGTTTGCCCCAAAGCAAAACACTCTGAAGACACACCAGATTGCACTCCTATGTGTTGTCGGACTCGTTGGAGCTTGTTTCGGTCGATTTTGCTTTGGTGTTAATCTCATACATATCAAGGTCCAAACAGGTGGATTTTAGGAAAGTGTTCTCCGGAGTGAAACACCCCGAAAATGCACCGTACTGCACTCCTATGTGTTGCCGGTCTCATTGGTGCTTGTATCGGTCGATTGCGCATTGATGTTAATTTCATTCAATTCGGGACCCGAACTAGTGGAATTTATGATAGTTTGCCTCGAGGCGAAACACTCCGAAAATGCTCCAGATTGCACTCCAAAGTGTCGCTGGTCATATTGGAGCTTGTTTCGGTCGATTTGCTCTGATGTTTATTTCATTCAAATTGGGATCCAAACAAGTGGATTTTATGAAAGTTTCCCCCCAAGGCGAACACTCCGAAAACACACCGGATGGCACTCCTAAGTGTTGTCGGACATGATGAATGTAATTTCGGTCGGTTTCGCTGTGACGTTAATTTCAAACAATTCGAGAAACAAACAGGTGGATTTTTTCAAAGTTTGAACTAGCGCGAAACACTCCGAAAATGCACCGGATTGCACTCCAAAGTGTGGCCTGTCTCATTGGAGCTTATTTCGGTCGGTTTCGCTGTGATGTTAATTTCATTCAAATCGGGATCCGAACAAGTGGATTTTATGAAAGTTTGGCCCAAAGCGAAACACTCCGAGGACACACCGGATTGCACTCCTATGTGTTGTCGGACTTGTTGGAGCTTGTTTCGGTCGATTTTACTTTGGTGTTAATCTCATACATATCAAGATCCAAACAGGTGGATTTTAGGAAAGAGTTCTCTGGAGTGAAACATCCCGAAAATGCACCGTATTTCACTCCCATGTGTTGCCGGTCTCATTGGTGCTTGTATCGGTCGATTGCGCGTTGATGTTAATTTCATTCAATTCAGGATACGAACTAGTAGAATTTATGATAGTTTGCCCCGAAGCGAAACACTTTGAAAATGCACCGGATTGCACTCCAATGTGTTGCTGGTCTCATTGGAGCTTGTTTCGGTCTATTTCGCGCTGATGTTTATTTTATTAAAATCGGGATCCAAATAAGTGGATTTTATGAAAGTTTGCCACGAAGCGAAACACTCCGATGACACACCGAATTGCACTCCTATGTGTTGTCGAACTTGTTGGAGCGTGTTTGTGTCGATTTTGCTTTGGTGTTAACCTCAATCATATCAAGATCCAAACTAGTGGATTTAATGAAAGTGTTCTGCCGATCCAAACAACCCGAAATGCACCATATTGCACTCCAAAGTGTTGCCGGTCTCATTGGAGCTTGTATCGGTCGATTGCGCATTGTTCTTAATTTCATTCAATTCAGAATCCGAACAAGTGGACTTTATGAAAGTTTGACCCGAAGCGAAACAATCCGGAAACGCACCGGATTGCACTCCGAAGTGTCGACGGTCTAATTGGAGCTTGTATCGGTCGATTGCGTGTTGCTGTTAATTTCATTCTATTCGGGATCCGAACAAGTGTATTTTATGAAAGTTTCCCCCAAAGCGAACACTCCGAAAACACACTGGATGCCTCTCCTAAGTGTTGTCGGATGTGATGAAGGTAATTTCGGTCGGTTTCGCTTTGATGTTAATTTGATACAATTCGAGATGCAAACAGGTGGATTTTATGAAAGTTTGCACCAGCGCGAAACACTCCGAAAAAGCACCGAATTGCACTCCAAAGTGTGGCTGGTCTCATTGGAGCTTGTATCGGTTGATTGCGCATTGTTCTTAATTTCATTCAATTCGGAATCCGTACAAGTGGACTTTATGAAGTTTGACTTGAAGCGAAACAGTCCGGAAATGCATCAGATTGCACTCCTAAGTGTCGACGGTCTAATTGGAGCTTGTATCGGTCGATTGCGCGTTGATGTTAATTTCATTCAATTCGGGATCCGAACAAGTGTATTTTATGAAAGTTTCCCCCAAAGCGTACACTCCGAAAACACACTGGATGCCTCTCCTAAGTGTTGTCGGACGTGATGAAGGTAATTTCGGTCGGTTTCGCTTTGATGTTAATTTCATACAATTCGAGATGCAAACAGGTGGATTTAATGAAAGTTTGCACCAGCGCGAAACACTCCGAAAATGCACCGGATTGCACTCCAAAGTGTGGCCGGTCTCATTGGTGCTTGTTTTGGTCGGTTTCGCTCTTATGTTAATTTCATTCAAATCGGGATCCGATCAAGTGGATTTTATGAAAGTTTGCCCCCATAGCGAAACACTCCGAAGACACAGCGGATTGCACTCCTATGTGTTGTCGGACTTGTTGGAGCTTGTTTTGGTCTATTTTGCTTTGGTGTTAATCTCATACAAATCAAGATCCAAATAGGTGGATTTTAGGAAAGTGTTCTCCGGAGTGAAACACCCCAAAAATGCATAAAATGCACACGGGCGTAAGCAATTTTTTCAATTTCACATACATGGGTGATGTGATGAGTCGACATCCCCATTTCAAGAGGGGAGGATGATGAGGACGGATACAACCAGCACTAACTCATCTTACCAAAATGTACAAGGACCACTCACTCGAGCTCGTGCACGCAAATTAAATTATCGGTGAAGTCGTTCCTAAGTGTTCCTACTAATGACTTAGTGAATGGAATGCTATTTAATTCTTGTGATCATGTTATTCTTATTAGGAACAAGGGAGAAGAGCCACCAAGTGCGAAGAGACTCGAGTTCAAGTCGGAGGTTTGAAGGAACTCCAAGTCAGATTCGGACTCGCAGACAGCATCAACTTCAAACGTTCATAACTTTTGATCCAGAGCACTTCTGAAGGCCCACGAGTACAGTATTGAAAGATCTGCTCATCCTCTTTCAAACGGATTCAAAATCACCTTCAAATTCCTTCTGAGTCATTGGGAAACTGCAAAACAATGGAGACTACTTTTCCTGTCCGAGTCAGTTTGGGCTGCGGGACTCCTAATCCGAGTTGTATTAGTTAGGCCCATGTTAAAGCCTGGTGCTGCATGCCCTTGGACTATAAATAGCCAGCTGCCACCATAATTAGGGTTTGGGTTTTGTTTGATTAAGGTTAGCCATTGCTACCGCTTGTACTCGCGCGTGTCGACTAGACCGCCCGTCTACTTGTTCATCGGAACCCCAATTTCGAGTGTTCTTGTTTCAGAACCAATCTACATTCATATTCGCAATTGAGTTGCTTGTTATCTCTTGTTCTTGCTGGTTCTTCGATTGCTTGCAGGGACAAAGACCTTCGTGGTCAGGTTGGTCGCGCTTCCGCGAGATCAATAACCTTCAGGAGGGTGGTGTACCGGTCGCTAAGGTGCAACGTCGGTTCGTTGTAGTCGGGCCGCTAACTTCGTCCTCCACCAAATCGATGCTACCCTTTTCTCATCGAAAGATCGGGACACCCTGTCCATATCAAGTGGTATCAGAGCTCAAGGTTGCTCGGTGAGATCTTCTATCAATTTGCGTTTTCTACCTAGAGTCCAGAAAATTTGCCCCACCAAAAAAAACAAGATTTATTTCCTCTGTCCAAGACTTTTTGTGCCTTGCTTTTACTGCGTAGTTCTCCGCTTGTTGAATTCACGATTGCTTCGTCGAGTTGGGTTCTTTGGTTTTAGTTTACGCCCTTAGAGTTTCGAAGTTAGTCACGTTTTGATCACAGATTGCGTTTGAATTGAGTCGAGTCCTTAGTAGATATCGATCAAAAAAAGAGAGAAACAAGAGTACCTTCAGAACCCCTCGCGTCGCCGTGCTCGCCAGAGTGCTTTCGCCCTCGCGTGCGGTGCTTTCGCCGAGTGCTCACCCTCGCGTCGCAGTGCTTCGCCTCGCCTCGAGAGTGCTACTTTGTCGCAGGCCGCTTTCGCCCATCGCGTCGCGATGGTCGTCTTTCGCCCAAAGTGCGTGCTTTCGCCGAGTGCTCTTTGTCGCGTGTCGTGCTCGCCGAGTGCTCGCCCATCGTGTGCAGTGGTCGCCGAGTGCTCGCCCATCACGTGCAGTGCTCGCCCGAGTGCTCGCCCATCGCTTGCAGTGCTCGCCCGAGTACTCGCCCATCGCGTGCAGTGGTCGCCCAAAGTGCAGTGCTCGCCCGAGTGCTCGCCGACTGCGTGAGCTGGTCGCCAAGTGTTCGCCGACTACGTAACAGAGAAGAAAAAGGCAAGTGCAATTTTCAAAAGCCGCACTAGATCAATTGCAAACCAAAGTTCAGAGAGAGAGAGAGAGTATCTTTTAATTACCTTTGTACCCCTAGTCAAAAAAAAAGAGTGTGGTAGTAAGTGTTGTTTGGGGTCCTTGTGAGTTTGTTTGTCAGTTTTGGGGCTCCCACAAAAAAAAAAAAGGAAGGAGCCCTAGCTGTTTGCTTTATGTTGAGAACGTTTCTGTGGCATCGTTGGTGATTAGGCTCGCGTCTCTAGTGTGGTTGAGGCTAGGACCAGCACCATACTGTCGTGGAACGTTTATTCAACTTGTTGTGACTATTGTGGTACGAGCTATCCTTTGCTACAATTGCCAGCCACCTATAGCTCCACAAAAAAAACTACAACTTACCAGGCTCTTGCGTTTGGCACTTGTACACCACCTCTCCAGGAGATTTTGACTTGCGGTCGCCGACACCTCCTGCTAAGGCTTGGTAAGCACTGGTAAGAACTTGGTGATACAAGTTGAGAGTTGAGAGACAGCGCCCTTTTCCTACGATTGTTTGTTCTTTTGTCTTCTAACCATGTCAGGAACATCGAGCAATGATGGACAGCACTCCCCTCGCACTCGGGGAATCATTCAACATTTTGAGCGCCAAGTTAAGCTGCATGTAGAGGGCCTCGATGGTGATGTGCAGGTGGTAAATGAGCGGCTGGGACAGGTGGAGAAGGCTCAGATGGACACCAACGCCAGGCTGACAACTTTGGAGGTTTCCGTTGGCACCATCAACACCAACCTGACAGAGGTTTTGCGGCGCCTTGAGAACATGGGCCGAGTACCTCCTGTGGCACGCGGTAATGGTGTGTTGGGCAGCGAGGTGGATGAGAACGTCGACGACTACGCTGCTGACTCGGAGCTTGAGGAAGACCTCGACGGCGTCAACTTCACCGCAATCGGCATGGTATGGGTCCTTTGCGCCCGGCATGAGGTACGTGACCATGATGATTAAGCTTGGTAAGGTTAAGTTTACCATACCTCCTTTTGATGGTAAATATGATCTGATGCATACCTCACATGGGAATTAGTCTGTCGAACAAAAGTTTGCATGTCATGAGTATCCCGAAAACAAAAGAGTTAGAGCTGCCACTAGTGAGTTCACCGATTTTGCTTCAGTTTGGTGGAGTGAGTTTCGACGTAAGAATCTCGATCTTTGCACAAAATCGGGTTGATTTGAAAAGAATCATGCGAGCTAGATTTGTTCCCTCTTATTACCAGCGTGATTTATTGAATAAGCTTGGTTGCTTCGGCAAGATAGCAAGAGTGTAGAGGAATACTATCGGGAATTACAAATGGGCATGTTCTTGTTGTGGTATAGAGGAGTGCGAGGAGGCTGCTCTGGCTAGATTTATGGGTGGGCTGAATCGTGAGATTTATGACATTCTTAGCTACAAGGAATATAATTCAATCACTCGCTTGTTTCATCTTGCTTGCCATTTGAGCGAGAAGTCTTGGGACGACGCAAATGGTCTAGCACGAGAACTAATGTTTCTGCAGGTCGTGCTAACACTTGGTCAACACGAGCTCCATCGACCACCACAAGGCAACCGACTGCACCATCCTCCAACAACAACAAGAACCGACCTCCATCTGCCGCGCCGATTGCCAAGGCTTCGGAGGTAACAAAAACTGCACCAGAGCTTCGACTGGGAGAACGAGGGATGTGCAATGTCATCAATGCAAAGGGTATGGTCACATGAGGAGTCAATGCCCAAGCAAGCGTGTGCTGATTGTGCGAGACAATGGTGAGTATTCTTCCGCTAGTGATTTGGATGAAGAAACATATGCTATGCTTGCAGCTGACAATGCAGGGAGCGGAGATGATCAAGACCAGGAAGATCACATTGAGGCCAACCATGCTGACCATTATGAGAGCCTCATTGTACAGCGTGTATTGAGTGTCCAGATTGGAAAGGCCGACCAAAATCAGCGGCACAACCTGTTCCAAACCAAGTGTGTCGTCACGGAGCGATCATGTCGTGTGATCATTGACGGAGGAAGTTGCAACAACCTTGCAAGCTTGGACATGGTGGAGAAGCTTTCATTGGAGACAAGACCGCACCCCCATCCCTACTATGTTCAATGGTTCAACAGCATCGGTAAGGTTAAGGTAACACGCTTGGTGAGAGTACAATTTGCTATTGGTTCCTATCATGATTTTGCTGAATGTGATGTCGTACCTATGCAAGCATGTTCTATATTGTTAGGTAGACCTTGGCAATATGATAAAAGCTCTGTGCATGATGGTAGAACCAACCAGTATTCTTTTGTGCATAAGGGAAGGAAGATTGTGTTGCATCCTATGACTCCTGATTCCATAATTAAGGAGGACATTGCTAGAGCTAGTAAGCAAAAGATTGAAGCAAATGCTAAAAAGAAAACATCTAGTTCTGTTGGTGAAAACACAAATGAGATTAAGTTGAAAGGAGCATGTTTTCTCGCTACTAAATCTGATGTGAGGGAACTAGATGTTGATAACTCTGTTTGCTATGCTTTAGTTTGCCAAGATGTTTTGTTCTCAATTGAGGAGATACTGCTTTGCCTTGCCTCTGCGGTGACTAACCTTTTGCAGGAGTATCTTGATGTTTTTCCCAAAGACGTTCCTTCAGTTTGCCACCAATTCGAGGATTGAGCATCGATTGACCTCATTCCTAGAGCATCTTTGCCCAATCGAGCGCCATATAGGACTAATCCGGAAGAAACGAAGGAGATACAACGCCAAGTCAGAACCGCTTGACAAAGGGTATGCGTCGTGAATCTCTTAGTCCTTGTGTTGTTCCGGTCCTTTTAGTTCCTAAGAAGGATGGATCATGGCGTATGTGTGTGGATTGTAGAGCAATCAATAATATTACCATTAGATATCGTCATCCTATTCCTAGGTTAGATGATATGCTTGATGAATTAAGTGGCTCTACTGTGTTCTCTAAGGTTGATTTGCGTAGTGGTTACCACCAGATCCGCATGAAATTAGGTGATGAATGGAAAACAGCCTTCAAAACTAAGTTCGGTCTATATGAGTGGTTAGTAATGCCTTTTGGGTTGACTAACGCACCTAGCACTTTCATGAGACTAATGAACGAAGTTTTGCGTGCTTTCATTGGTAGATTTGTGGTGGTGTACTTTGATGATATATTGATCTATAGCAAATCATTAGATGAACATCTTGCTCATTTGCGTGCTGTTTTTGATGCTTTACGAGATGCACGTTTGTTTGGTAACCTTGAGAAGTGCACATTTTGCACCGATCGAGTTGCTTTTCTTGGCTATGTTGTTACTCCACAGGGGATTGAAGTTGATCAAGCCAAGGTTGAGGCAATTCAGAGTTGGCCGACTCCTAAAGCAGTCACTTGCAAAGCGGAGTTTCCTTGGACTTGCAGGATTCTATCGCCGCCGTGAAAGATTTCAGTTCGATTCTTTGCACATTGAATGAGTTGTCCAAGAAAGGCGTGGCTTTCCAATGGGGCAAGTCACATGAAGATGCCTTTAACTTGTTAAAAGAGAAGCTAACTCATGCACCATTGCTCCAACTTCCAGACTTTGGTAAGACTTTTGAACTTGAGTGTGATGCTAGTGGTATTGGGATTGGAGGCGTGCTGATCCAAGAAGGTAAGCCAGTCGCTTATTTCAGTGAGAAATTATCTGGGCCTCGTTTGAACTATTCAACTTATGATAAGGAATTGTATGCACTAGTTCGAACATTAGAGACTTGGCAACATTATTTGTGGCCCAAAGAGTTTGTTATCCACTCGGATCATGAATCTTTGAAGCACATTCGTAGCCAAAATAAGTTGAACCGTAGGCATGCCGCATGGGTTGAATTCATTGAGTCTTTTCCTTATGTTATCAAACACAAGAAGGGAAAGGATAATATTATTGCTGATGCTTTATCTCGACGATATACCATGCTTTCACAACTAGACTCTAAAATCTTTGGCTTGGAAACGATTAAAGAGCAATATGCGCTTGATGCTGATTTTAAAGATGTTTTGCTAAATTGTAAGGAAGGAAGAGTCTGGAATAAGTTCATTGTTAATGATGGGTTTGTGTTTCGTGCTAACAAGTTGTGCATTCCAGCTGGATCTATTCGTTTGTTGTTGATTCAGGAAGCGCATGGAGGAGGATTGATGGGCCACTTTGGTGTGAAGAAGACCGAGGATGTGTTGGCCAATCATTTTTATTGGCCAAAAATGAGGCTTGATGTGGAGCGCTATGTCTCTCGCTGTTCTACTTGCAATAAAGCTAAGTCACGATGAACCCACATGGATTATATATGCCTCTTCCTGTTCCTAGTGTTCCATGGGAGGATATTTCAATGGACTTTGTTTTAGGCCTACCTAGGACAAAGAGGGGGAGGGATAGCATATTTGTTGTCGTGGATCGGTTTTCTAAAATGGCACATTTTATACCTTGTCATAAGAGCGATGATGCTACAAACATTGCTGATGTATTTTTCAGGAGATAGTTCGCCTACATGGAGTGCCTTCCACAATTGTGTCGCATCGTGATGCAAAGTTCTTGAGTCATTTTTGGCGGACGCTTTGGAAGAAAGCGGGTACCAAGCTCTTGTTTTCTACTACATGTCATCCTCAAACCGATGGCTGACGGAAGTCGCCAACCTAACGTTGTCTACAATGTTGAGAGCCATTTTGAAGAAGAATTTGAAGATGTGGGAAGAGTGCCTACCTCATGTGGAGTTTGCCTACAATCGCTCATTGCATTCTACTACCGAATGACTCCTTTCCGGTGGTATATGGTTTCAATCCTCGTGCACCCATTGATATTTTACCTTTACCATGTTCTGAAAGAGTAAATTTAGATCTGCTCAACGTGCTGAATTTGTGTTGAAATTGCATGAGACTACTAAAGATAATATTGAGCGCATGAATGCTAAATATAGAGCTGCTTGTAATCGTGGTAGAAAGGAATTAACTTTTGAACTTGGAGATCTTGTTTGGTTGCACTTGAGAAAGGATAGGTTTCTGATTTGCGAAAGTCTAAATTGATGCCTAGAGCTGATGGTCCTTTTAAAGTTCTTGCTAAGATAAATGATAATGCATACAAGCTTGATTTGCTGCGCAGACTACGGCGTAAGCAATTCTTTCAATGTTGCTGATTTGAAGCCATACATGGGTGATGAAGATGAGCTTGAGTCGAGGGCGACTCCATTTCAAGAGGGGAGGATGATGAGGACATCCCCACAACGGATACAACCAGCACTAACTCATCTTACCAAAATGTACAAGGACCACTCACTCGAGCTCGTGCACGCAAATTAAATTATCAGGTGAAGTCGTTCCTAAGTGTTCCTACTAATGACTTAGTGAATGGAATGCTATTTAATTCTTGTGATCATGTTATTCTTATTAGGAACAAGGGAGAAGAGCCACCAAGTGCGAAGAGACTCGAGTTCAAGTCGGAGGTTTGAAGGAACTCCAAGTCAGATTCGGACTCGCAGACAGCATCAACTTCAAACGTTCATAACTTTTGATCCAGAGCACTTCTGAAGGCCCACGAGTACAGTATTGAAAGATCTGCTCATCCTCTTTCAAACGGATTCAAAATCACCTTCAAATTCCTTCTGAGTCATCGGGAAACTGCAAAACAATGGAGACTACTTTTCCTGTCCGAGTCAGTTTGGGCTGCGGGACTCCTAATCCGAGTTGTATTAGTTAGGCCCATGTTAAAGCCTGGTGCTGCATGCCCTTGGACTATAAATAGCCAGCCGCCACCATAATTAGGGTTTGGGTTTTGTTTGATTAAGGTTAGCCATTGCTACCGCTTGTACTCGCGCGTGTCGACTAGACCGCCCGTCTACTTGTTCATCGGAACCCCAATTTCGAGTGTTCTTGTTTCAGAACCAATCTACATTCATATTCGCAATTGAGTTGCTTGTTATCTCTTGTTCTTGCTGGTTCTTCGATTGCTTGCAGGGACAAAGACCTTCGTGGTCAGGTTGGTCGCGCTTCCGCGAGATCAATAACCTTCAGGAGGGTGGTGTACCGGTCGCTAAGGCGCAACGTCGGTTCGTTGTAGTCGGGCCGCCAACTTCGTCCTCCACCAAATCGATGCTACCTTTTCTCATCGAAAGATCGGGACACCCTGTCCATATCAGTATGTGTTGCCGGTCTCACTGGTGCTTGTATCGGTCAATTGCGCATTGATGTTATTTTCATTCAATTCGGGACCTGAACTAGTGGAATTTATGAAAGTTTGCCCCGAAGCGAAACACTCCGAAGATGCTCTAGATTGCACTCCAAAGTGTCGCCGGTCACATTGGAGCATGTTTCGGTCGATTTGCTCTGATGTTTATTTCATTCAAATCGGGATCCAAAGAAGTGAATTTTATGAAAATTTGCACCAGCGCGAAACACTCCAAAAATGCACCGGATTGCACTCCAAAGTGTGGCCGGTCTCATTGGAGCTTGTTTCGGTCGGTTTCGCTCTGATGTTAATTTCATTCAAATCGGGATCCGAACAAGTCAATTTTATGAAAGTTTGCCCTAATGCGAAACACTCCGAAGACACACCGGATTGCACTCCGATGTGTTGTCGGACTTGTTGGAGCTTGTTTCGGTCGATTTTGCTTTGGTGTTAACCTCAAACATATCAAGATCCAAACTAGTGGATTTAATGAAAGTGTTCTCCCGAGCGAAACACCCCGAATATGCACCGTATCACACTCCTAAGTGTTGCCGGTCTCATTGGAGCTTGTATCGGTCGATTGCGCATTGATGTTAACTTCATTGAATTCGGGATTTGAACAAGTGGATTTTATGAAAATTTGACCCGAAGCGAAACAGTCCGGAAATGCACCGGATTGCACTCCTAGCTGTTGCCGGTCTCATTGGAGCTTGTATCGGTCGATTGCGCATTGATGTTAATTTCATTCAATTCGGGATCCGAACAAGTGAATTTTATGAAAGTTTGCCCCGAAGCAAAACAGTACGAAAATGCACTGGGTAGCACTCCTAACTGTCGCTGCTCTCATTGGAGCTTGTATCGGTCGACTGCGCGTTGATGTTAATTTCAATCAATTTGGGATCCGAACAAGTGTATTTAATGAAAGTTTCCCCCAAAGCGAACGCTCCGAAAACACACCAGATGCACTTCTAAGTGTTGTCGGACATGATGGATCTTATTTCGATCAGTTTCGCTTTGATGTTAATTTCATACAATTCAAGATGCAAACAGGTGGATTTTAAGAAAGTTTGCACCAGCGCGAAACACTCCGAAAATGTACCGGATTGCACTCCAAAGTGTGGCCGGTCTAATTGGAGCATGTTTCGGTCGGTTTCGCTCTGATGTTAATTTCATTCAAATCGGGATCCGAACAAGTGGATTTTATGAAAGTTTGCCCCGAAGCGAAACACTCCGAAGACACACTGGATTACACTCCTATGTGTTGTCGGACTTGTTGGAGCTTGCTTCGGTCGATTTTGCTTTGGTGTTAATCTCATATATATCAAGATCCAAACTGGTGGATTTTAGGAAAGTGTTCTCCGGTGTGAAACACCCCGAAAATGCACCGTATTGCACTCCAATGTGTTGCCGGTCTTATTGGTGCTTGTATCGATCGATTGTGCATTCATGTTAATTTTCTTCAATTCGGGATACGAACAAGTGGAATTTATGAAAGTTTGCCCTGAAGCGAAACACTCCGAAAATGCACCTGATTGCACTCCAAAGTGTCGCCAGTCTCATTGGAGCATGTTTCGGTCGATTTCACTCAAGGATTGCACTCCAAAATGTCGCCGTTCTCATTGGAGCTTGTATCGGTCGATTGCGCATTGATGTTAGTTTCATTAAATTCGGGATCCAAACAAGTGGATTTTATGAAAGTTTGCCCCGAAGCGAACACCCCGAAAACACACTGGATGGCACACCTAAATTTTGTCGAACATGATGGAGCTTATTTCGGTCGGTTTTGCTTTGATGATAATTTCATACAAATCGAGATGCAGACAGGTGGATTTTATGAAAGTTTGCACCTGTGCGAAACACTCCGAAAATGCACTGGATTGCACTCCAAAGGGTCGCCGGTCTAATTGGAGCTTGTTTCGGTCGATTTCGCTCTGATGTTAATTTCATTCAATTCGGGATCCGAACAAGTGGATTTTATGAAAGTTTGCACCGAAGCGAAACACTCGGAAGACACACCGGATTACACTTCTATGTGTTGTCGGACTTGTTGGAGCTTGTTTCGGTCGATTTTGCTTTGGTGTTAACCTCATACATATCAAGATCCAAACTAGTGGATTTAATGAAATTGTTCTCCCGAGCGAAACACCCCGAAAATGCACCGTATTGCACTCCTAAGTGTTGCCGGTCTCATTGGAGCTTGTATCGGTCGATTGCGCATTGATGTTAGTTTCATTCAATTTGTGATCCGAACAAGTGGATTTTATGAAAGTTTGCCCCGAAGCGAAACAGTCCGGAAATGCACTGGATTGCACTACTAAGTGTCGCCGGTCACATTGGAGCTTGTATCGGTCGATTGCGCGTTGATGTTAATTTCATTCAATTCGGGATTTGAACAGGTGTATTTTATGAAAGTTTCCCCCAAAGCGAACACTCCGAAAACACACCGGATGGCACTCCTAAGTGTTGTCGGACATGATGGAGCTTATTTTGGTCGGTTTCGCTTTGATGTTAATTTCATACAATTCGAGATGCAAACAGGTGGATTTTATGAAAGTTTGCACCAGCGCGAAACACTAGGAAAATACACCGGATTGCACCCCAAAGTGTGGCCGGTCCCATTAGAGCTTGTTTCAGTCAGATTCGCTCTGATGTTAATTTCATTCAAATCGGGATCCGAACAAGTGGATTTTATGAAAGTTTGCCCCAAAGCGAAACACTCGAGGACACACCGGATTGCACACCTATATGTTGTCGGACTTGTTGGAGCTTGTTTCGGTCGATTTTGCCTTGGTGTTAATCTCATACATTTCAAGATCCAAACAAGTGGATTTTAGGAAAGTGTTCTCCGGAGTGAAACACCCCGAAAATGCACCGTATTTCACTCCTATGTGTTGCCGATCTCATTGGTGCTTGTATCGGTCGCTTGCGCATTTATGTTAATTTCATTCAATTCGGGACCCGAACTAGTAGAATTTATGAAAGTTTGCCCCGAAACGAAACACTAAGAAAATGCTCTGCATTGCACTCCAAAGTGTTGCCGGTCTTATTGGAGCTTGTTTCAGCCGATTTGCTCTGATTTTATTTCATTCAAATCGGGATCCAAACAAGAGAATTTCATGAAAGCTCGCACCAGCGCGAAACACTCCGAAAATGCACCGGATTGCACTCCAAAGTGTGGCCGGTCTCATTGGAGCTTGTTTCGGTCGGTTTCGCTCTGATGTTAATTTCATTCAAATCGGGATCCGAATAAGTGGATTTTATGAAAGTTTGCCCCAAAGCGAAACACTCCGAAGACACACCGGATTGCACTCCTATGTGTTGTCGGACTTGTTGGAGCTTGTTTCGGTCGATTTTGCCTTGGTGTTAATCTCATACATATCAAGATCCAAACAGGTGGATTTTAGGAAAGTGTTCTCCGGAGTGAAACACCCCGAAAATGCACCGTATTTCACTCCTATGTGTTGCCGGTCTCATTGGTGTTTGTATCGGTCGATTGCGCGTTGATGTTAATTTCATTCAATTCGGGATACGAACTAGTAGAATTTTTGAAAGTTTGCAACCAAGCGAAAAACTCTGAAAATGCACCGGATTGCACTCCAATGTGTCGCTGGTCTCATTGGAGCTTGTTTCGTTCTATTTCGCACTAATGTTTATTTCATTAAAATCGGGATCCAAATAAGTGGATTTTATGAAAGTTTGCCACGGAGCGAAACACTCCGATGACACACCGAATTGCACTCCTATGTGTTGTCGAACTTGTTAGAGCTTGTTTCGGTAGATTTTGCTTTGGTGTTAACCTCAATCATATCAAGATCCAAACTAGTAGATTTAATGAAAGTGTTCTGCCGATCCAAACAACCCGAAAATGCACCGTATTGCACTCTTAAGTGTTGCCGGTCTCATTGGAGCTTGTATCGGTCGATTGCGCATTGTTCTTAATTTCATTCAATTCAGAATCCGAACAAGTGGACTTTATGAAAGTTTGACCCGAAGCGAAACAGTCCGGAAATGCACCGGATTGCACTCCTAAGTGTCGACGGTCTCATTGGAGCTTGTATCGGTCGATTGCGTGTTGATGTTAATTTCATTCAATTTGGGATCCGAACTGGTGTATTTTATGAAAGTTTCCCCCAATGCGAACACTCCGAAAACACACCGGATGGCACTCCTAAGTGTTGTCGGACATGATGGAGCTTATTTCGGTCAGTTTCGCTTGGATGTTAATTTCATACAATTCGAGATGCAAACAGGTGGATTTTATGAAAGTTTGGACCAGCGCGAAACACTACGAAAATACACCGGATTGCACCCCAAAGTGTGGCCGGTCCCATTAGAGCTTGTTTCTGTCGGATTCGCTCTGATGTTAATTTCATTCAAATCGGGATCCGAACAAGTGGATTTTATGAATGTTCCCCAAAGCAAAACACTCCGAAGGCACACCGGATTGCACTCCTATGTGTTGTCGGACTTGTTGGAGCTTGTTTCGGATGATTTTGCTTTGGTGTTAATCTCAAACATATCAAGATCCAAACTAGTGGATTTAATGAAAGTTTGACTCGAAAATGCACCGTGTTGCAGTCCTAAGTGTTGCCGGTCTCATTGCAGCTTGTATCGGTCGATTGCACATTGTTCTTAATTTCATTCAATTCGGAATGCGAACAAGTGGATTTTACGAAAGTTTGACCCGAAGCGAAACAGTCCGGAAATGCACCGGATTGCACTCCTAAGTGTCGCCAGTCTAATCGGTCTATTGCGCGTTGATGTCAATTTCATTCATTCCGGATCCGAACACGTGTATTTTATGAAAGTGTGCCACGAAGCGAACACTCCGAAAACACACCAGATGGCACTCCTAAGTGTTGTCGGACATGATGGAGGCTGTTTCGGTCGGTTTCGCTTTGATGTTAATTTCATACAATTCGAGATGCAAACAGCTGGATTTTATGAAAGTTTGCACCAGCGCGAAACACTCCGAAAATGCACCGGATTGCCCTCCAAAGTGTGGCCGGTCTCATTGGAGCTAGTTTCGGTCGGTTTCCCTCTGATGTTAATTTCATTAAATCGGGATCCGAACAAGTGGATTTTGTGAAAGTTTGCCCCAAAGCGAAACACTCCGAAGACACACCGGATTGCACTCCTATGTGTTGTCGGACTTGTTGGAGCTTGCTTCGGTTGATATTGCTTTCGTGTTAACCTTAAACATATCAAGATCCAAACTAGTGGATTTAATGAAAGTGTTCTCCTGAGCGAAACACCCCGAAAATGTACCGTATCACACTCCTAAGTGTTGCCGGTCTCATTGGACCTTGTATCGGTCGATTGCGCATTGATGTTAATTTCATTGAATTCGGGATCAGAACAAGTGGATTTTACGAAAGTTTGATGTAAAGCGAAACTGTCCGGAAATGTACCGGATTGCACTCCTAGCTGTCGCCGGTCTCATTGGAGCTTGTTTCGGTCGATATTGCTTTGGTGTTAACCTTAAACATATCAAGATCCAAACTAGTGGATTTAATGAAAGTGTTCTCCTGAGCGAAACACCCCGAAAATGCACCGTTTCACACTCCTAAGTGTTGCCGGTCTCATTGGTGCTTGTATCGGTCGATTGCGTATTGATGTTAATTTCATTCAATTCGGGATCCGAACAAGTGGAATTTATGAAAGTATGCCCCGAAGCGAAACACTCTGAAAATGCACCGGATTGCATTCCGATGTGTCGCTGGTCTCATTGGAGCTTGTTTCGCTTATTTCGTCTATTTGCATTGATGTTTATTTCATTCAAATCGGAATCCAAATAAGTGGACTTTATGAAAGTTTGACCTGAAGCGAAACAGTCCGGAAATGCACTGGATTGCACTCCTAAGTGTCGACGGTCTAATTGGAGCTTGTATCGGTCGATTGCGCGTTGATGTTAATTTCATTCAATTCGGGATCCGAACAAGTGTATTTTATGAAAGTTTCCCCCAAAGCGAACACTCCGAAAACACACTGGATGGCTCTCCTAAGTGTTGTCGGACGTGATGAAGGTAATTTCGGTCGGTTTCGCTTTGATGTTAATTTCATACAATTCGAGATGCAAACAGGTGGATTTTATGAAAGTTTGCACCAGCGCGAAACACTCCGAAAATGCTCCGAATTGCACTCCAATGTGTGGCCGGTCTCATTGGAGCTTGTTTCGGTCGGTTTTGCTCTGATGTTAATTTCATTCAAATCGGGATCCGAACAAGTGTTGTCCCAAAGCGAAACACTCCGAGGACACACCGGATTGCACTCCTATGTGTTGTCGGACTTGTTGGAGCTTGTTTAGGTCTATTTTGCTTTGGTGTTGATCTCATACATATCGAGATCCAAATAGGTGGATTTTAGGAAAGTGTTCTCCTGAGTGAAACACCCCAAAAATGCACAGTATTTCACTTCAATGTGTTGCCGGTCTCATTGGTGCTTGTATCGGTCGATTGCGCATTGATGTTATTTTCATTCAATTCGGGACCTGAACTAGTGGAATTTATGAAAGTTTGCCCCGAAGCGAAACTCTCCGAAAATGCTCTAGATTGCACTCCAAAGTGTCGCCGGTCATATTGGAGCTTGTTTCGGTCGATTTGCTCTGATGTTTATTTCATTCAAATCGGGATCCAAAGAAGTGAATTTTATGAAAATTTGCACCAGCGCGAAACACTCCGAAAATGCACCGGATTGCACTCCCAAGTGTGGCCGGTCTCATTGGAGCTTGTTTCGGTCGGTTTCGCTCTGTTGTTAATTTCATTCAAATCGGGATCCGAAGAAGTCAATTTTATGAAAGTTTGCCCCAAAACAAAACACTCCGAAGACACACCGGATTGCACTCCGATGTGTTGTCGGACTTGTTGGAGCTTGTTTCGGTCGATTTTGCTTTGGTGTTAACCCCAAACATATCAAGATCCAAACTAGTGGATTTAATGAAAGTGTTCTCACGAGCGAAACACCCCGAAAATTCACCGTATCACACTCCTAAGTGTTGCCGGTATCATTGGAGCTTGTATCGGTCGATTGCGCGTTGATGTTAATTTCATTGAATTTGGGATCTGAATAAGTGGATTTTATGAAAGTTTGACCCGAAGCGAAACAGTCCGAAAATGCACCGGATTGCACTCCTAGCTGTTGCCGGTCTCATTGGAGCTTGTATCGGTCGATTGCGCGTTGATGTTAGTTTCATTCAATTTAGGATCCGAACAAGTGTATTTTTTGAAAGTTTCCCCTAAGGCGAACACACCGAAAACACACTGGATGGCACTCCTAAGTGTTGTCGGACATGATGGAGGTTATTTCGATCGGTTTCACTTTGACGTTAATTTCATACAATTCGAGATGCAAACAGGTGGATTTTATGATAGTTTGCACCAGTGCGGAACACTCCGAAAATGCACCGGATTGCACTCCAAAGTGTGGCCGGTGTCATTGGAGCTTGTTTCGGTCGATTTCGCTCTGATGTTAATTTCATTCAAATCGGGATCCGAACAAGTGGATTTTATGAAAGTTTGCCCCGTAGCGAAACACTTCGAAGACACACCGGATTGCACTCCTATGTGTTGTCGGACTTGTTAGAAATTGTTTCGGTCGATTTTGCTTTGGTGTTAATCTCATACATATCAAGATCCAAATAGGTGGATTTTAGGAAAGTGTTCTCCAGAGTGAAACACCCCGAAAATGCACCGTATTGCACTCTTATGTGTTGCTGGTCTCATTGGTGCTTGTATCGGTCGATTGCGCATTGATGTTAATTTCATTCAATTCGGGATCCGAACAAGTGGAATTTATGAAAGTTTGCCCCGAAGCGAAACACTCCGAAAATGCACCGGATTGCACTCCAAAGTGTCGCCGGTCTCATTGGAGCTTGTTTCGGTTGATTTCGCGCTGATGTTTATTTCATTCAGATCGGGATCCAAACAAGTGGATTTTATGAAAGTTTGCCATGAAGTGAAACACTCCGAAGACACACCGGATTACACTCCTATGTGTTGTCGGACTTGTTGGAGCTTGTTTCGGTTGATTTTGCTTTGGTGTTAACCTCAATCATATCAAGATCCAAACTAGTGGATTTAATGACAGTGTTCTCCTGAGCCAAACACCCCGAAAATGCACCGTATTGCACTCCTAAGTGTTGCCGATCTCATTGGAGCTTGTATCGGTCGATTGCGCATTGTTCTTAATTTCATTCAATTCGGAATCCGAACACGTGGATTTTATGAAAGTTTGACCCGAAGCGAAATAGTCCGGAAATGCACCGGATTGCACTCCTAAGTGTCGCCAATCTAATTGGTGCTTGTATCGGCCGATTGCGCGTTGATGTTGATGAGGACACAGCTACGTCGGATACACCCATAGTATCAATGGTCAAAGATCAACAAAATCTTTCTTGTGATCATGAACATTTGACTCACATAAATGGACTAGTTACCCAAGCATACGCACAACAGCTAAATCAACAGGTGAACTCGTTTCTCGGGTTGCATAATTGTAATTTAATGAATGGACCATTACATAATAATGTGCTTGTACTTAGGAATCATGGATTAGAGCAGCAAGTATGTCATCCCACATCAATACAAACTAGAGTACAATTTATTCCCGAGGAAGAAGCTGAAACGTTCACCTTGGAGCAGTCCACCTTCAACTGGCCATAACTTTTGCATGCGGAGTCCGTTTGGGATGAGTGAGTACTTGATTGAAAGATAATTTCGTGCTCTTTCCAATGCATCCAGCCTCATCATTAAATTCCACTCGAGCCTGATGCAGCAAGCAAATCAATCCAGCGGGTTCAGACTCTTCGGGTGCTGCACCACTATTATTGTTTGGATGAGTTCACATGTAATTATAGTGGTGTGAAACCAACTCCTAGCACTCTTCGGGTGCTGTGCCACCATTAGATGAGTTCACATGTAATTAGAGTGGTGTGAAACCAACTCCTAGCAGCCATGTCCATGGCTATATATATAGGACAAACCCCCTATCTATCTCTTCAGGTTTTGTTAAGTTTAGTTGCCCCCATGTGTGGAACTATAACCTTGTTCTCCTGACTCGGCTAGAGCAGTAGTAAACAAGTTCGGAACCTAAGTTCATGTGTGTGTGTTTTATCCTTGTTCTTGCTAGTTCTTCAATTGCTTGCAAGAATAGACCTTCGTGGTCAAGTCATCAGGGATTTTGGCGCGGTTGATAACAATTAGGAGTGTGGTTTAGCGATTTGGGCGCTTATCCTTGTGTGGTTCATAGCCGGATTATCAAAGTCACCCTCCGCCTAATCGAAGTTATCCCCTCACTGGAAGATCGGACACCCATGTGCGCATCATTTGGTATCAGAGCAACGGTTGACCGGTGAGTTCTTGTATCTTGTTGTTTGATTGTGTTCTTCCTAGTGTCCAGAAAATTTGTCCCACAAAAATATTGTTTGTTCACTGTCCAAACCCCGTTGTGCCTTCCAATCGTTAATTTTGTTTTTGCTAAATTGAGTTTGTGTCCATTCTAGTGTTGTCTTGTTGCTGTTCATCTTCTTGTTCATCTCCCTACCCCAACACCCATCCATAAAACCCAAAAAGAAACAACCCCATCTCGGCTTGAAAGATCCCCTTTCACAAGATTTTTGAGTGGGACCAAAAGGAGAATTTTCCTCACTCAACCCAGCATATTCACATCAATTTTTGTGCAAATCCATTCAGGGAATAAAGAGTTTAGTGCGTTGCAATCTGACCCAATTGTTGTCCCAAAATCTGCATCTGTGTGCATTTCCAAAATTCGTGAAAAATTCTCAGTTGTTTTTTTAGTAAGTTTGTCCGAAAGAAAAGTTGTTGAAAGAGTGTCAGGAAGAAGGAAAAAAAAGAATTATTGAAAAATAGGCATCTGACCAAAAGTTACGGCTAAAATACCGACCTGTTGTTTGGTTGACAGAAATCAGTAATCTAGAAAGTTGGAGTTCATCTCGTGCTCCCAAGTTGCAAATTGCAAATTCGTGAGTTTTGCTGTGTTTGTCACTTGTATCCACTGCCATATCATTTGTTTGAGCCTAATATCCATCCTTATTTGATCAGCAACATAGGCTAATTGCTAGACTTGAACACTTATTCAGTTTTATGCAAATTCTGAAATTGACTAATTGTTTCCCTTTGCTACTCATTATAAAGCCTTTTCGAGCTCCACTTTCTACTAACTATACAGGTGATAGCCTTGCAATCGCTTTATTCACATTTGAGTTTGGTTTATCACGAACTAGCCACCGGATGCACCACTTGCTATATTTGTAAGAATTGGTAAGAGCTTGGTAAAGTGCAAGAGGGAGAGTGACACTTGATCATTTCAGCAAGTAGTAGTGATAGGGAACTACATAACTTTTGTGTATTTTTCTGTTTATCACTAACAATGACAGGTTCTCAATGTCATAGTGCTTGGACCAACAACATCCTTGGAGAAGAGATAGTTCACACTTCGAGATACAAAGAATATATGAGCACAACTTCAACACCACAGGAGGTACGTGATGATCCCTTAGGAAAGATTAAATTTACATTGCCTTCATTTGCTAGAGAGTACGATCCTAATGCATATATTAATTGGGAGATAGCGGTAGACAAAGAATTTGCAAAGTATGACTTATCTGAAAACGAAAAGATTAGTGCCGCTGTTAAGGTGTTAACGTCACATGCAGTACTTTGGTGGAAGCATATATCTAGAAATAATAAAGAACCGGAAACTTGGAATGCCATGAAAAGACTTATGAGAGATGATCATGTTCCTGAATTTGTTGCTGATAATTTGTTCACTAAACTTCAACGCTTGAAACAAGGTTCTAAAACTGTTATGGAATACTATCATGAATTGAAAAATCGTTTGTTGCGTTGTGGTTTACAAGAATGTGAAGAATCTACTGAGCTTAGGTTCATGCGTGGACTTAATCTTGAAATTTGGGATGCTCTTGTTTTTGAAACATATAGCTCTCTGTCAGGCTTAATAAAATGTGCTTGTAGAGTTGAAAACAATCTTGCTGAATTTTTGAAAGAGTCTTTAGCTTCGTTTGAGGTGCCCATTGTTGCACCTCCTGTTGTAGCTAACATTTTGCCGAAAAGTGAGCACCATCGAGAGGATGAAGAAGAAAATGTGCAAAAAGAAGAGTTTTTTGCTGCTCCATATGTATGTGAAGAGCTAGAATCTGATGTTGCACCTACAACCACTGAGAATGATTTAGAAGGTAATATAAAAGGTATGGATTGTGCACATGGTGAAAATCATTTTGAAGAAATAAAAATGTCCATGAATCATGATAACGTAGAGCAACTATCAACAGAATCAATTGCTGATTTTCTTGCGATACATGATGATTTGCTTACTATTCCTGGTGATAAAGAAGAGTTGTGTGATAATGCTTCACTTATATCCACACCACAACTAGTGAATGAGTATGAAACTTTTATATTTGAATTAAACCCTTGCACTGAATATAAACATGTTATCCAGTTTGCCAGTGAAGAAGATGAGCTTAAATTGATGTCTTCTTTGAATACTTTAGGTTACATTGAATTTGATGTTCTGTGTGATCTAGAAAGTTTCAAGGAGAAGATTTTTGTACATTCTAATTTGCCATGGTTATCGCGAAATATTTTTCACGTTATTGGCAAACATAATGATAAAAGTGAGTACAAAATTCATAGGGTATACATTTGTTCAAATCTGAAACCTCTATTATGCATGCAACAATGTGATCAATTTGATAATTTCAATATCATATCAAGTAACCCTACTTTTGCTTATAATTTATATGATAATTTCCATGAAAGGGAGTGTTTGGGTGATTGTGATTCTCGAGCCAGTGATTTGATCACAAGAGATATGCATGTTCTCGCCCTTTGTTGTCACTAACATTTTGCAGGAGAATGTGACGGAGTTGAGGACGACTCCAATTCAAGAAATGGAGAATGATAAGACCATACTCATCGTGGATATGACCAATGCTGCATCAATTTGGCGACACTTCACGTCATCCTCTGCATCGTCTACATCTACTAGGAAGGGTGCATCTACATGGCTTCACCGATCCCCACCAGAGCACGATCAATCAAATAGTTGGCCTCCTTGGTCTTTGTACATGGCGCCATCACCTACATCAGTTCTGCCGCCACCATGGCCACCTCCCATGCTTGATGGCGTTTTCAAGACAGGTGTGTCTCCACCTCTACCACATGCTAACATATGCTGGAAGGAAGTGTTGAGCTATATGGATAATTATCAGGTGAATTATCTAAATATTTTTTCTTATCTTTAAAATATATAAAGAGGCAGAGCTACTATTTTATTTAAATAAATGCAGGACCTATATGAGAATGTTTTGTGCTGAAGACGAGTTAAAAGGTGAGCTTGAGTCGAGGACGACTCAAATGCAAGGAGGGGAGAATGATGAGGACACAGCTACGTCGGTGTCATGGTAACTGGTTGATACGAGGGGTGCCCGACCTTCACGGCGTAGAATCAAAGATACACATGAAACTCGACGAAGTTAGTGTGGCCAATACACTGCCTATGCAGCAACCTGCAACACCGAGTTCACCCAACCTCATGCAAGATGATTCCACTCGACCACGTCAAGTGGATACAATCCTCGCTGCAATCACAAGAGCTTGCAAGAACAATGGGAAGGAATGCACAATCTCAGAGTTTATTCAGCCGGTGGCTAGAATACCCAAGAACATGCATATAGCAGATCTGTTTGTAGTTTCAAATGGTCTAAAAAGTTCCCTTCATAAAGGGGTGCCTTCTACATATAAGAGAGGAGGAGAGGAAGACAAAAGGGGTGCTGGACAAGCTCAGGTCGCAACACAAAGGCCCAAGACAAGACATAATGGTGGCGCAGCACCCAACACATTGGAATCTGTTTCTGGCCGCCAATTAAACTGATGATATCTTCGTGCTCCGAATGAATTTAAGGGTGAGGCTGGATCCATTTGAAAGATGAAGAGACAAGCTTTCAAAGCTGTGGTCAAACACTCCAATTGGACTCTGTTTGCATTATCTGCACACATTTTTCTCCAGACTGGTCACTGGAGGCCGAACCGAGTTCTTTTGCATTCACATCTTGCATGTTGACTTGTCCATGGTTCTCTTGGTCTTCCCTAAGGTGTTCACACCTTCTCACATTGTCTTCATACCGGAGAATAATGAAATTACTTGCATTAGGTAGCAGCTGATTATCACAAGTAATATAATTCTTACAAAGGAGCGAGTTCACCTGTTGATTGATTTGTTTAGCACGAGCACGTGTTATTGGTCCTTGAAAATGATTTGGGGTCTCATGAACAGCACTAGGGGAAGGGCATCGCGATGGTGTTATGCTGCCGTATCATCCTCCCCTCTTGAAAATGAGTCGTCCTCGACTCGTGTCTTCGATCCAAAGAATGGTGACAAATCAGCAACATTGAACGTAGTACTCACATTGTAATCATCACTAGGAAGCTCGATCTTGTATGCATTGTCGTTGATCTTCTCAAGCACTTTGAATGGTCCATCAGCCCGTGGCATCAGCTTAGACTTACGTTTCTCTGGAAAATGCTCTTTGCGGAGATGTACCCAAACCAGATCACCTGGTTCAAACAACATTTTCTTCCTTGTCTTGTTTGCCTTTTCAGCGGAGTAGCGTGCCTTCTTTTCAATTGCTTCTTTTGTTTTTACGTGAATGGACTTGACAAATTCAGCTTGCTTCGCTGCATCCATATTAGCTCGTTCCTGAAAAGGAAGTGGCAGCAAATCAAGTGGTGTGATTGGTTTAAAGCCATACACTACCTCAAAAGGGCAATATTGAGTTGTTGAGTGAACCGCCCGGTTGTATGCAAATTCAACATGAGGAAGACAATCCTCCCACTCCTTCAAGTTCTTCTTGATCATTGCTCGTAGCAACATGGACAGCGTGCGGTTCACCACCTCCGTTTGGCCATCGGTTTGTGGGTGACAAGTTGAAGAAAATAACAACTTTGTCCCAAGCTTGGCCCACAATGTCTTCCAAAAGTAGCTCATGAACTTGACATCACGATCTGAAACAATAGTTCTTGGCATCCCATGCAATCTCATAATCTCCCTGAAAAACAAGTCAGCTATATGTGACGCATCATCGCTCTTATGACATGGAATAAAGTGTGCCATTTTAGAGAACCTATCCACAACCACAAATACAGAATCCTCCCCCTCTTGGTCCTAGGCAATCCTAAAACAAAATCCATGCTAATATACTCCCAAGGTGTACTAGGAACAGGAAGTGGAGTGTACAAACCATGTGGATTAAGTTTTGACTTAGCTTTATGGCATGTCACACATTGTTGCACAAATCGTTCGACGTCTCGTCGCATTTTTGGCCAATAGAAGTGATCGGACAGAATGGCCATGGTCTTTTCTCTCCCAAAATGTCCCATTAATCCGCCGGCATGGGATTCCTGCAACAATAGCAAACGTACGGACGAATCTGGAACACATAGCTTGTTAGCACGAAACAAGAACCCATCATGAACATGGAACTTTTCCCATCCTTTCCCTTCAATGCACTTAGAATATGGTTCGGCAAACTCATTATCTAAAACATATAACTCTTTCAAACTTTCTAAACCAGGGACCTTGATTTCAAGTTGAGTTAAGAGCACAATCTTGCGAGACAAAGCATCAGCCACCACATTCTCCTTACCCTTCTTGTATTTCACAATATATGGAAAAGATTCAATGAATTTCACCCATTTGGCATGTCTACGATTCAGTTTTGATTGGCCTTTCAAATATTTTAAAGCTTCATGATCAGAATGTATAATGAATTCTTTAGGCCAAAGATAATGTTGCCAAGTTTCCAAAACACGAACCAAAGCATACAACTCCTTATCATAAACAGGATAGTTCAATTGAGCACCACCAAGCTTTTCACTAAAGTATGCTACTGGTTTGCCCTCTTGCATCAAAACACCACCAATACCTATTCCACTAGCATCACATTCAATTTCAAAAGCTTTAGTGAAATCAGGTAAAACAAGCAATGGTGCTTCAGTTAAGCGCTTCTTTAATTCAGCAAAAGCATTCTCTTGAGCATCTCCCCAAACAAAATCACTTCCTTTCTTGGTTAATTCATTCAAAGGGGCTGCAATTGTGTTTAAAGTCTTTCACGAATCTACGGTAAAAACCAGCAAGACCGTGAAAACTTCTAACTTGACTAACATTTGTCGGTGTAGGCCAATTTTTAATTGATTCAACTTTTGAGTCATCCACTTCTACCCCATTTCCAGAGACAACGAAACCCAAGAATACAATTTTATCTTGGCAAAAATTGCATTTCTCTATGTTTGCAAACAACCTTTCAGCTCTAAGCACTTCCAGCACTTGTCTTAAGTGATTAATGTGTTCTTCCAAAGTGTGGCTGTAAATTAAGATATCATCAAAATACACTACAACAAATTTTCCAATAAATGCTCTCAAAACATGGTTCATTAGCCTCATGAATGTACTAGGTGCATTAGTTAATCCGAATGGCATCACTAACCACTCATACAATCCAAATTTTTTTTAAATGCTGTTTTCCATTCGTCCCCTTCTTTCATCCTTATTTGATGGTACCCACTACGCAAATCAATTTTAGAGAAAATAACAGCACCACTCAATTCATCAAGCATGTCATCCAACCTTGGAATAGGATGGCGATATCTAACAGTGATGTTGTTAATTGCTCTACAATCTACACACATGCGCCATGTACCATCTTTCTTAGGAACTAAAATCACAGGGACAGCACAAGGGCTTAGGCTTTCACGCACGTACCCTTTGTTAAGAAGTTCTTGCACTTGGCGTTGAATTTCCTTTGTTTCTTCTGGATTGGAGCGGTACGGTGGTCGATTTGGGAGAGAAGCTCCTGGTACGAGGTCGATTTGATGTTCAATTCCTCGAATAGGTGGGAGACCAGCTGGTACCTCTGTCGAAAACACGTCATCAAAGTCCTGCAAAAGATTTGCAATAGCATTTGGAAGAGAAGTTATGTCGTTAGTGGAAAGTAATGCATCTTTGTACAGGAGCACAAAGTGCATCAAATGTGTGTTCTCAACCATATTCCTTATCTCAGATTTAGTGGCTAACATAACTAGCTTGTTTCCTTCAGTCCCTTTCTTACCACTTTCATTTGCCTTGTGGAGAGAACTTGTATTCTTCCTTTCTTTTTCCTTAGTACTATCAACATGTACCTCATTCTTTTGCATTGTATCAGCATGAATTTGAGTAGGAGACATTGGTCGAAGAACTATTTTCTTGTTGTTCCACTTGAATGAGTATTGATTTGTGTAACCATTGTGATGACTTGCTCGATCAAATTGCCATGGACGACCGAGCAGCAAATGACATACCGTCATTGGGACCACATCACATTCCACGATATCACTATACTCACCAATCTTGAAGGGCACTTTCACCATGAACTGAATTTTAACTTCACCGCAGTCACTCAACCATTGCACATGATAGGGATGCGGATGCCGAAACAGCTTCAAACCAAGTTTATCACACATTTCTTTGCTGGCCAAATTGTGACAACTTCCCCCATCAATGATTACCTTACACACACGGTCATTGACCTTTGCTTTGGTGTGAAAAAGGTTGCAGCGTTGTTCATGATCTTCCTTTTGCTGAACACTCAATATTTTCTTGGTGACAATGAGAGATTGGCCCGTTTCAAAATCACAATAAGTCATCTCATTTTCCTCATTTTCCAAATCAGCAATTGGGACATCTTCTTCTTCACTTGCAGATTCATATTCTCCACCCTCCGTTATAAGCATGGTGCGATTGTTTGGACAATCCTTGGCGATATGGCCTCTCCCCAAGCACTTGAAGCATTGAATGGCACTACTCTTCGCTGTAGATCCCACGGAAGAAGTAGCACTAGCTGCTGGACCATGCTTAGTATTTGGAGTAGATGGCACTTTTTCACTTCGAGCTTCATGAGAACTGGGAGTAATACTTGCACTAGAAGTGTTAGCACGAAAAGAATTGAACCGGGAAGTGGGTTTACCTGTAGCAGGTGCTGAACGAGGAGCAAATGAAGAAGTTCTTGTAATTTTGGTGTCTTGTTGCACTTGTCTTTCAGCTTTGGTTGCTTGATGCACTAACTCCACCACATTGCCATAAGGTTGAAATTCGGTGATGCGCTTGATGGGGTGGTTCAAACCAGCGAGGAATCGTGCCATAGTTTGCTCTTCATGTTCATATACATTAGCACGGATCATGGCCATCTCCATCTCCTTATAGTACTCATCCACCGTGCGACTTCCTTGCTTCAATCCCTGCAACTTATCAAATAGATCACGTTTGTAATGTCGAGGGACAAACCTTGCTCGCATTTCAACCTTCATCTCAGCCCACGATGCAATGGGATTCTCGCCATGTTCCACTCTTTGGCTCTGAATTTGTTCCCACCAAATCGATTGCAATCATCAAATTCAAGAGAGGCCATTGCAAGTTTCTTTTCTTGAGTAGTTGTGCAAATTAAATATCTTATCAACTTTTAGTTCCCAAGTCAAGTAGTCTTCAGGATTATTTGTACCTACAAATTTAGGCATAGAAAACTTAAGTTTACCAAACCTTTCTTCCTCGAGACGATTGTTGTTGTTGTGGTTATGTCGTTGATTTGCTTCGTTGCGCGGCGGAAAATTAACATGAATGGGCTCAAATGGAGCTCCTCCACGACCCATGCCACAACCACGTCCCCTTCCATGATTATTATCATCACCCCTTGTAGGCCTAGCAGGTTGATGGTTCACATTAGCAGCACGAGCCCTTCGTGCAGCGGCTTCCTCATCGGTCTCATCTAGCAATGGTTCTTGTTCAGCTTGTGGTCGTAGTTGTCGTACAATGTCAGCAACTATGATGGTGTGGAGTACGTTCAGTTGTTGATTCACTTCAATTTGAAGATCTTGTATGGAGTTATTCAATTCTTCTCGTAGCTGATCATTGCCAAGGTTGAACTCTCGCCGTAAAGTGTCTCTCAAAGCACAATATTCAGTCCAATTTATTGGAGCATCTGGAGCACGCCCATTATTCTCATTGTCGCCTTGACCTGACATGGTTAGTTGTGCAAAACAGCAAGAGTAACAAAACAATATAATGTGTGGAAAATTCTCTCAACCTCACTTATCCTTACAACCGAAGTTCTTACTTACCCTTTGCTGACTGATAGAGGAGTTCACACTTGAGTGGTGAGGCAACACAATATGAGGTTAAGCGAACTCAAAGCTGAGATTAAAGCACACAACTGGTTTGTATGTGGAGTATGGAAGGGAAAATGTATGCCCTACACAATCTGAATTCTTGATATTGTTTCGTTAAGTAAATATCCAAGTAAGAACACAATGTCTAGTTGCTGAAAACAAGATATAAGTGATGAACACAGCAACTCACACGCAAAGATGATGGAACCAAATTGCAATAAAAGGAGTGAGCTAGAACAAGATATGAGACATCACAAAACAGCTCTATTGCATTGGTTATAGAAAGACACTAGCTGGCTGCAATTGATGAACTAGGGCACAAGATTGCACAACAAGAATTAGTTTCTCACGACGGTGCAAATAATTTTTTTTTAGAAAGTTTTCTTCTTCTCCTTTTCTTTTCATACAACTAGCAACCAGCCAACAGGGCTTTTCTTTTCTTCTTTTTTTCTCACACAACTAGCAACCAGCCACAACGCTTTTCTTTTCTTCTCTCCTTTTGATTTCTTGCAACCGTGAGATCAAGATAAATGAGTGCAGCCCTAAGCAACAGATTAGCTAGTCTTGATGGGTGCAAAGTATTTGCAAAGGAGAGATTGGCTATCAATGGAGATCTATCAATTTTCGGAACTAGAACAGCAGCACGGTTCAAGTCTAAGTTCGACCAAATTCTAGGCAGAATTAGCAAAAGTTGTCTATAACAAAGTTGTAGAGAATTTCATAAGCTTTTCAAAAAGTACAAGAACGCAAAGATCCGAGTTCGTATGTGGGAGTTATGGCCAAAATACTACACTGGACAGATTGGATCAAAAAGTGACGCGAAGGAAAACGAACAACTTTCAGCAACAAATACACGATTCTATGGATAAAAACTTAGCAAAACACACAAGAATAACAGATTGGAGACTAAGGTTCAATATTTTTGTGAGGCAAGTTTTCAGATTAGGAAAGAAAACACAAATCCAACCCAAGGGATGATATTTTTGTGTGGCAATTTTTTGGAATATGACTGAAAGTAAATCTACAACTAGGGATAAGGATTCTACCGTGACAACCGGAGCTCGATACCAAATGATACGAGGGTGCCCGACCTTCACGGCGAGAATCAAAGATACACATGAAACTCGACGAAGTTAGTGTGGCCAATACACCGCCTATGCAGCAACTGCAACACCGAAGTTCGCCCAACCTCACGCAAGATGATTCCACTCGACCACGTCAGCGGATACAATCCTCGCTGCAATCACAAGAGCTTGCAAGAACAACGGGAAGGAATGCACAATCTCAGAGTTTATTCAGCCGGTGGCTAGAATACCCAAGAACATGCATATAGCAGATCTGTTTGTAGATTCAAATGGTCTAAACAGTTCCCTTCACAAAGGGGTGCCTTCTACATATAAGAGAGGAGGAGAGGAAGACAAAAGGGGTGCTGGACAAGCTCAGGTCGCAGCACAAAGGCCCAAGACAAGACATAATGGTGGCGCAGCACCCAACACATTGGAATCTGTTTCTGGCCGCCATATTAAACTGATGATATCTTCGTGCTCCGAATGAATTTAAGGGTGAGGCTAGATCCATTTGAAAGATGAAGAGACAAGCTTTCAAAGCTGTGGTCAAACACTCCAATTGGACTCCGTTTGCATTATCTGCACACGTTTTTCTCCAGACTGGTCACTGGAGGCCGAACCGAGTTCTTTTGCATTCACATCTTGCATATTGACTTGTCCATGGTTCTCTTGGTCTTCCCTATGATGTTCACACCTTCTCACATTGTCTTCATACCGGAGAATAATGAAATTACTTGCATTAGGTAGCAGCTGATTATCACAAGTAATATAATTCTTACAAAGGAGCGAGTTCACCTGTTGATTGATTTGTTTAGCACGAGCGCGTGTTATTGGTCCTTGAAAATGATTTGGGGTCTCATGAACAACACTAGGGGAAGGGCATCACGATGTTGTTATGCTGCTCGTATCACTGGTAGTCTTGCATTGCAAGCATGTGAGTTGTGTCGTGGGCTGAGTGCTGGGCCGAGAGCCTTGTAAATGGTTGAGTCCAAAACCCAGACGAAGCCGTATAAAAGGCGAAGCCAAACTACTAGGTGAAACGAATAGAATGCATTTGCCTTGCTCCCTAATTCTTCTCTACTTCTCGAGTTCTTCTTCTTCCCCACAAACTCTTCTTCTCTGATCTGGATCCCATGAAGATTCCAGTGGTTAACTGGGATCATTACAAATTTGGTATCAGAGCATGTGAAGTTGCCTGGGCTCTTACAACCACTTCCGGTGCCAGATCAAGCATGGACAGTGGTTAGCTTGGATTTCATTGAAGGTCTACCAGCTTCTCACCGATACAATGCCATTTTAGTCATAATTGATAAGTTTACTAAGTATGGCCACTTTATTCCGCTCTCACACCCCTTCACGGCATTGCAAGTTGCTCTAGAATACCTCAATCATGTGTACAAGTTACATGGCATGCCACAGATTCTCATTTCTGATCGCGATAAAATTTTTACAAGTAAGGTTTGGCAGGAACTTTTTCGGCTGACAGATACTGCACTTCACATGACCTCTGCCTATCATCCGCAATCGGACGGTCAGACGGAGCGCTTAAACCAATGGGCTAAGTGGTTACCTCTTGCCGAATTCTGGTATAACACCAACCACCATTCAGCACTTGGTAAAACCCCCTTTGAAGTTTTGTATGGACACCCACCTCGCCATTTTGGTATCTCATCCTTGAATGCTTGCACAACATCTGATCTAGCGGAATGGCTTCGTGAGCGCGAGGTGTTGACAAAGCTCCTGCAGCAACAGTTGCTTCGAGCTCAACAGAGGATGAAGTTCCAGGCTGACAAGCACCGGTCAGAGCGCTCATTTGAGGTGGGCGATTTGGTCTACTTGAAACTCCAGCCTTATGTTCAGACTTCTGTAGCTGATCGTCCAAGCCAGAAGTTGGCATTTCGATTCTACGGGCCATATCGTGTCCTCCAGAAGATTGGCTCGGTGGCATACAAGTTGGAGCTTCCGGAAGGCAGTAAAATTCATCCAGTAATACACGCGTCCCAACTGAAGAAGCATATTTCCCCCGCTACTTCAGTGTGTGCCGATTTGGCTTCTGTTACATGTGAACCTTTGAAGCTGTTGTCGCCAGTCGCGGTTTTGGGTTGGAAGATGATCCCTCGCGGTGGAGCTGTTGCTGTCCATGAACTTATTCAATGGGATGACTCTTCTGGGAGTTTGGCTCGTGGGAGTCTGCTGTGGAGATGCGTCGTCAGTTTCCTTCTGCACCTGCTTGGGGTCAAGCCATTTCTAAGGGTGGGGGAGTGTCATGGTAACTGGTAGTCTTGCATTGCAAGCATGTGAGTTGCGTCGTGGGCTGGGTGCTGGGCCGAGAGCCTTGTAAATGGTTGAGTCCAAAACCCAGATGAAGCCATATAAAAGGCGAAGCCAAACTACTAGGCAAAACGAATAGAATGCATTTGCCTTGCTCCCCAATTCTTCTCTGCTTCTCGAGTTCTTCTTCTTCCCCACAAACTCTTCTTCTCTGATCTGGATCCCACGAAGATTCCAGTGGTTAACTGGGATCGTTACAGTCAGATACACCCATAGTATCAATAATGATGCACACACGGGTGCCCGATGTTCCGGTGAGGGGATAACTTCGATTAGGCGAAGGGTGACTTTGACGATCTGGCTACGAACCACACAAGGATAAGCGCCCGCAATCGCTAAACCACACTCCTAATTGTTATCAACCGAGCCAAAAGCCCGGATGACCTGACCACGAAGGTCTATTCTTGCAAGCAATCGAAGAACTAGCAAGAACAAGGATAAAACACACACACACACGAACTGAGGTTCTGAACTTGTTTACTACAGCTCTAGCCGAGTCAGGAGAACAAGGTTATAGTTCCACACATGGGGGCAACTAAACTAAACAAAACCTGAAGAGATAAATAGGGGGTTTGTCCTATATATAGCCAAGGACATGGCTGCTAGGAGTTGGTTTCACAACACTCTAATTACATGTGAACTCATCTAATGGTGGCACAGCACCCGAAGAGTGCTAGGAGTTGGTTTCACACCACTATAATTACATGTGAACTCATCCAAACAATAATAGTGGTGCAGCACCCGAAGAGTCTGAACCCGCTGGATTCTTTTGCTTGCTGAGTTAGGCTTGAGTGGAATTTAACGAAGAGCACGAAATTATCTTTCAATCAAGCACTCACTCATCCCGAACGGACTACGCATGCAAAAGTTATGGCCAGTTGAAGGTGGACTGCTCCAAGCGAAACACTCCGAAAATGCTCTGGATTGCACTCCAAAGTGTCACCGGTCTTATTGGAGCTTGTTTTGAACGATTTGCTCTGATGTTTATTTCATTCAAATCGGGCTCCAAACAAGTGAATTTTATGAAAGCTTGCACCAGCGCGAAACACTTTGAAAATGCACCGGATTGCACTCCAAAGTGTGGCCGGTCTCATTGGAGCTTGTTTCGATCGGTTTCGCTCTGATGTTAACTTCATTCAAATCGGGATCCGAACAAGTGGATTTTATGAAAGTTTGCCCCAAAGCGAAACACTCCGAAGACACAACGGATTGCGCTCCTATGTGTTGTCGGACTTGTTGGAGCTTGTTTCGGTCGATATTGCTTTGGTGTTAACCTCAAACATATTAAGATCCAAACTAGTGGATTTAGTGAAAGTGTTTTCACGAGCGAAACACCCAGAAAATGCACCGTATCACACTCCTAAGTGTTGCCGGTCTCATTGGAGCTTTTATCGGTCGATTGCGCATTGTTGTTAATTTCATTGAATTCTGGATCTGAACAAGTGGATTTTATGAAAGTTTGACCCAAAGCGAAACAGTCCGGAAATACAACGGATTGCAATCCTAGCTGTCGCCGGTCTCATTGGAGCTTGTATCGGTCGATTGCGCGATGATGTTAATTTCATTAAATTCAGGATCCGAACAAGTGTATTTTATGAAAGTTTCCCCCAAAGCGAACACTCCGAAAACACACCGGATGGCACTCCTAAGTGTTGTCGGACATGATGGAGGTTATTTTGGTTGGTTTCGCTTTGACGTTAATTTCATACAAATCGAGATGCAAACAGGTGGATTTTATGAAAGTTTGCACCAGCGCGGAACACTCCGAAAATGCACCGGATTGCACTCCAAAGTGTGGCCGGTCTCATTGGAGCTTGTTTCGGTCGATTTCGCTTTGATGTTAATTTCATTAAAATTGGGATCCGAACAAGTGTATTTTATGAAAATTTGCCCAGAAGCGAAACACTCCGAAGACACACCGGATTGCACTACTACGTGTTGTCGGACTTGTTGGAGCTTGTTTTGGTCGATTTTGCTTTGGTGTTAATCTCATACATATCAAGATCCAAACAGGTGGATTTTAGGAAAGTGTTCTCCAGAGTGAAACACCCCGAAAATGCACTGTATTGCACTCCTATGTGTTGCCGGTCTCATTGGTGCTTGTATCGGTCGATTGCGCATTGACGTTAATTTCATACAATTCGAGATGCAAACAGGTGGATTTTATGGAATTTTGCACCAGCGCGAAAAACTCCGAAAATTAACCGGATTGCACCCCAAAGTGTGGCCGGTCTCAATGGAGCTTGTTCCGGTCGATTTCGCTCTGATGTTAATTTCATTCAAATCGGGATCCGAACAAGTGGATTTTCTGAAAATTTGCTCCGAAGCGAAACACTCCGAAGACACACCGGATTGCACTCCTATGTGTGGTCGGACTTGTTGGAGCTTGTTTCGGTTGATTTTGCTTTGGTGTTAATCTCATACATATCAAGATCCAAACAGGTGGATTTTAGGAAAGTGTTCTCCAGAGTGAAACAGCCCGAAAATGCACCGTATTGCACTCCTATGTGTTGCTGGTCTCACAGGTGCTTGTATCGGTCGATTGCGCCTTGATGTTAATTTCATTCAATTCGGGATCCGAACAAGTGGAACTTATGAAAGTTTGCCCCTTAGCGAAGCACTCCGAAAATGCACCGGATTGCACTCCAAAGTGTCGCCGGTCTCATTGGAGCTTGTTTCGGTTGATTTCGTGCTGGTGTTTATTTCATTTAAATCGGGATCAAAAAAAGTGGATTTTATGAAAGTTTGCCACGAAGCGAAACACTCCGAAGACACACCGGATTGCACTCCTATGTGTTGTTGGACTTGTTGGAGCTTGTTTTGGTCAATTTTGCTTTGGTGTTAACCTCAATCATATCAAGATCCAAACTTGTGGATTTAATGAAAGTGTTCTCTCGAGCCAAACACCCCGAAAATGCACCGTATTGCACTACTAAGTGTTGCCGGTCTCATTGGAACTTGTATCGGTCGATTGCGCATGGTTCTTAATTTCATTCAATTCGAAATCCGAACAACTGAATTTTATGAAAGTTTGACCCGAAGCGAAATAGTCCGGAAATGCACCGGATAACACTCCTAAGTGTCACCAGTCCAATTGGAGCTTGTATCGGTCGATTGCGCGTTGATGTTAATTTCATTCAATTCGGGATCCGAACATGTGTATTTTATGAAAGTTTACCCCGAAGCGAACACTCCGAAAACACACCGGATGGCACTCTTAAGTGTAGTCGACGGACATGATGAAGGTAATTTCGGTCGCTTTTGCTTTGATGTTAATTTCATACAATTCGAGATGCAAACAGGTGGATTTTATGAAAGTTTCCACCAGCACGAAACACTTCGAAAATGCATCGGATTGCACCCCAAAGGGTGACCGGTCTTATTGGAGCTTGTTTCGGTCGGTTTCGCTCTGATGTTAATTTCATTCAAATCGACATCCGAACAAGTGGATTTTATGAAAGTTTGTCCCAAAGCGAAACACTCCGAAAATGCTCCGGATTGCACTCCAAAGTGTCGCCGATCTTATTGGAGCTTGTTTCAGTCGATTTGCTCTGATGTTTATTTCATTCAAATCGGGATCCAAACAAGTGAATTTTATGAAAGTTTGCACCAGCGCGAAACACTCCGAAAATGCACCAGATTGCACTCCAAAGTGTGGCCAGTCTCATTAGAGCTTGTTTCGGTCGGTTTCGTTCTGATGTTAATTTCATTCAAATCGGGATCCGAACAAGTGGATTTTATGAATGTTTGCCCCAAAGAGAAACACTCCGAAGACACACCGGATTGCACTCCTATGTGTTGTCGGACTTGTTGGAGCCTGTTTCGGTCGATTTTGCTTTGGTGTTAATCTCATACATATCAAGATCCAAACAGGTGGTTTTTAGGAAAAGTGTTCTCCGGAGTGAAACACCCCAAAAATGCACCGTATTGCACTCCTATGTGTTGCCGTCTCATTGGTGCTTGTATCGGTCGATTGCGCATTGATGTTAATTTCATTCAATTCGGGACCCGAACTAGTGGAATTTATGAAAGTCTGCCCCGAAGCGAAACACTCCGAAAATGCTCCGGATTGCACTCCAAAGTGTCGCCGGTCTTATTGGAGCTTGTTTCGATCGATTTGCTCTGATGTTTATTTCATACAAATCGGGATTCAAACAAGTGAATTTTATGAAAGTTTGCACCAGCGAGAAACACTCCGAAAATGCACCGGATTGCATTCAAAAGTGTGGCCGGTCTCATTAGAGCTTGTTTCGGTCGGTTTCGCTCTGATGTTAATTTCATTCAAATCGGGATCTGAACAAGTGGATTTTATTAAAGTTTGCCCCAAAGAGAAACACTCCGAAGACACACCGGATTGCACTCCTATTTGTTGTTGGACTTGTTGGAGCTTGTTTCGGTCGATTTTGCTTTGGTGTTAACCACAAACTTATCAAGATACAAACTAGTGGATTTAATGAAAGTGTTCTCCCGAGCGAAACACACCGAAAATGCACCGTATCACACTCCTAAGTGTTGCCGGCCTCATTGGAGCTTCTATCGGTCGATTGCGCTTTGATGTTATTTTCATTCAATTCGGGATCTGAACAAGTGGATTTTATGAAAGTTTGACCCGAAGCGAAACAGTCCGGAAATGCACCGGATTGCACTCCTAGGTGTCGCCGGTTTGATTGGAGCTTGTATCGGTCGATTGCGCGTTGATGTTAATTTCATTCAATTCAGGATCCGAACAAGTGTATTTTATGAAAGTTTCCCCCAAAGCGAACACTCCGAAAACACACCGGATGGCACTACTAAGAGTTGTCGGACATGATGGAGGTTATTTCGGTCGGTTTTGCTTTGACGTTAAATTCATATAATTCGAGATGCAAACAGGTGGATTTTATGAAAGTTTGCACCAGCGCGAAACACTCCGAAAAAGCACCGGATTGCACTCCAAAGTGTGGCCGGTCTCATTGGAGCTTGTTTCGGTCGATTTCACTCTGATGTTAATTTCATTCAAATCGGGATCCGATCAAGTGGATTTTATAAAAGTTTGCCCCGAAGCGAAACACTCCGAAGACACACCGGATTGCACTCCTATGTGTTGTTGGACTTGTTGGAGCTTGTTTCGGTCGATTTTGCATCGGTGTTAATCTCATACATACAAAGATCCAAACATGTGGATTTTTAGGAAAGTGTTCTCAAGAGTGAAACACCCCGAAAATGCACCGTATTGCACTCCTATGTGTTGCCGGTCTCATTGGTGCTTGTATCGGTCGATTGCGATTTGATGTTAATTTCATTCAATTCGGTATCCGAACAAGTGGAATTTATGTAAGTTTGCCCCGAAGCGAAACACTCCGAAGACACACCGGATTGCACTCCTATATGTTGTCGGACTTGTTGGAGCTTGTTTCGGTCGATTTTGCTTTGGTGTTAACCTCAAACATATCAAGATCCAAACTAGTGGATTTAATGAAAGTGTTCTCCCGAGCGAAACACCCCGAAAATGCACCGTATCGCACTCCAAAGTGTTGTCGGTCTCATTGGAGCTTGTATCAGTCGATTGCGCATTGATGTTAATTACATTCAATTCGGGATCCGAACAAATGGATTTTATGAAAGCTTGAGCTTGTATCGGTCGATTGCGCGTTGATGTTAATTTCATTCAATTAGGGATCCAAACAAGTGTATTTTATGAAAGTTTCACCCAAAGCGAACACTCCGAAAACACACCGGATGGCACTCCTAAGTGTTGTCGGACTTGATGGAGGTTATTTCGGTCGGTTTCGCTTTGTTGTTAATTTCATACAATTCGAGATGCAAACAGGTGGATTTTATGAAAGTTTGCACCAGCGCGAAACACTCCGAAAATGCACCGGATTGCACTCCAACGTGTGGCCGGTCTCATTGGAGCTTGTTTCGGTCAGTTTTGCTCTGACGTTAATTTCGTTCAAATCGGGGTCCGAACAAGCGGATTTTATGAAAGTTTGCCCAAAAGCGAAACACTCCGAAGACACACCGGATTGCACTCCTATGTGTTGTCGGACTTCTTGGAGCTTGTTTTGATCGATTTTGCTTTGGTGTTAATCTCATACATATCAAGATCCGAACAGGTGGATTTTACGAAAGTGATCTCCAGAGTGGAACACCCCGAAAATGCACCGTAATGCACTCCTATGTGTTGCGGGTCTCATTGGTGCTTATATCGGTCGATTACGTATTGATGTTAATTTCATTCAATTTGGGATCCGAACTAGTGGATTTTATGAAAGTTTGCCCCGAAGTGAAACACTCCGAAAATGCACTGGATTGCACTCCAAAGTGTCGCCGGTCTCATTGGAGCATGTTTCGGTCGATTTCGCTCAAGGATTGCACTGCAAAGTGTCACCGGTCTCGTTGGAGCTTGTATCGGTCGATTGCGCATTGATGTTAGTTTCATTCAATTCGGGATCCGAACAAGTGGATTTTATGAAAGTTTGCCCCGAAGCGAAACAGTCCAGAAATACACCGGATTGCACTCCTTAGTGTCGCCGGTCTCATTGGAGCTTGTATCGGCAGATTGCGCGTTGCTGTTAATTTCATTCAATTCGGGATCCGAACAAGTGGATTTTATGAATGTTTCCCCCAAAGCAAACACTCCGAAAACACACTGGATGGCACACCTATGTTTTGTCGGACATGATGGAGCTTATTTCGGTCAGTTTCGCTTTGATGATAATTTCATACAAATCGAGATGCAGACAGGTGGATTTTATGAAAGTTTCCACCAGCGCGAAACACTCCGAAAATGCACTGGATTGCTCTCCAAAGTGTTGCCAGTCTCATTGGAGCTTGTTTCGGTCGATTTCGCTCAGATGTTAATTTCATTCCAATTGGGATCCGAACAAGTGGATTTTATGAAAGTTTGCCCCGAAACGAAACACTCCGAAGACACACCTGATTGCACTCCTATATGTTGTCGGACATGTTGGAGCTTGTTTCGGTCGATTTTGCTTTGGTGTTAACCTCAAATATATCAAGATCCAAACTAGTGGATTTAATTAAAGTGTTCTCCTGAGAGAAACACCCCGAAAATGCACCATATCACACTCCTAAGTGTTGCCGGTCTCATTGGAGCTTGTATCAGTCGACTGCGCATTGATGTTAATTTCATTCAATACGGAATCCGAACAAGTGGATTTTATGCAAGTTTCACCCGAAGGGAAATAGTCCGAAAATGCACCGGATTGCACTCCTAAGTGTTGCCGGTCTCATTGGAGCATGTATCGGTCGATTGCGCATTGTTCTTAATTTCATTCAATTCCGAATCTGCACAAGTGTATTTTATGCAAGTTTGACCCGAAGGGAAACAGTCCGGAAATGCACCGGATTGCACTCCTAAGTGTTGCCGGTCTCATTGGAGCTTGTATCGGTCGATTGCGCATTGTTCTTAATTTCATTCAATTTGGAATCTGAACAAGTGTATTTTATGCAAGTTTGACCCGAAGGGAAACAGTCCGGAAATGCACCGGATTGCACTCCTATGTGTCGCCGGTCTAATTGGACCTTGTATCGGTCGATTGCGCGTTGATGTTAATTTCATTCAATTCGGGATCCGAACAATTGTATTTTATGAAAGTTTCCCCCAAAGCGAACACTCCGAAAACGCACCGGATGGCACTCCTAAGTGTTGTCGGACATGATGGAGGTAATTTCGGTTGGCTTCGGTTTGATGTTAATTTCATACAATTCGAGATGCAAACAGGTGGATTTCATGAAAGTTTGCACCTGCGCGAAACACTCCGAAAATGCACCGGATTGCACTCCAAAGTGCGGCCGGTCTCATTGGAGCTTCTTTCGATCGGTTTCACTCAGATGTTAATTTCATTCAAATCGGGATCCGAACAAGTGGATTTTATGAAAGTTTGCCCCGAAGCGAAACACTCCGAAGACACACCGGATTGCACTCCTATGGGTTGTTGGACTTGTTGGAGCTTGTTTCGGTCGATTTTGCTTTGATGCTAATCTCGTACATATCAAGATCCAAACAGGTGGATTTTAGGAAAGTGCTCTCTGGAGTGAAACACCCCGAAATGCACCGTATTGCACTCCTAAGTGTTGCCGGTCTCATTGGTGCTTGTGTCGGTCGATTGCGCATTGATGTTAATTTCATTCAATTCGGGATCCGAACAAGTGGAATTTATGAAAGTTTGCCCCGAAGCGATACACTCCGAAAATGCACCGCATTGCACTTGGAAGTGTCGCCGGTCTCATTGGAGCTTGTTTCGGTTGATTTCGCTCTGATGTTAATTTCATTCAAATCGGGATCCGAACAAGTGGATTTTATGAAAGTTTGCCCCAAGCGAAACACTCCGAAGACACACCGGATTGCACTCCTATGTGGTGTCGGACTTGTTGGAGCTTGTTTCGGTCGAATTTGGTTCTGTTTTAACCTCATACATATCAAGATCCAAACAGGTGGATTTTAGGAAAGTGTTCTCCGGAGTGAAATTCCTCGAAAATGTACCGTATTGCACCCCTATGTGTTGCCGGTCTCATTGGTGCTTGTATCGGATGATTGCGCATTGATGTTAATTTCATTCAATTCGGGATCCGAACAAGTGGAATTTTTGAAATATTGCCCCGAAGAGAAAAAGTCCAGAAATGCACCGGATTGAACTCCTAAGTGTCGCCGGTCTCATTGGAGCTTGTATCGGTCGTATGCGCGTTGATGTTGATTTCGTTCAATTCGGGATCCGAACAAGTGGATTTTATGAAAGTTTCCCCCAAAGCGAACACTCCGAAAACACACCGGATGGCACACCTATGTTTTGTCGCACATTATGGAGCTTATTTCGGTCGGCTTCGCTTTGATGTTAATTTCATACAAATCGAGATGCAGACAGGTTGATTTTATGAAAGTTTGCGCCAGTGCGAAACACACCGAAAATGCACTGGATTGCACTCCAAAGTGTCGCCGGTCTCATTGGAGCTTGTTTCGGTCGATTTCACTCTGATATTAGTTTCATTCAAATCAGGATCCGAACAAGTGGATTTTATGAATGTTTGCCCCGAAGCAAACCACTCGGAACACACACCGGATTGCACTCCTATGTGTTGTCGGACTTGTTGGAGCTTGTTTCGGTCAATTTTGCTTTGGTGTTAACCTCATACATATCAAGATCCAAACTAGTGGATTTAATGAAAATTTTCTCCCGAGCGAAACACCCCGAAAATGCACCGTATCACACTCCTAAGTGTTGCCGGTCTCATTGGAGCTTGTATCGGTCGATTGCGCATTGATGTTCATTTCACTCAATTCGGGATCCGAACAAGTGGATTTTTTAAAAGTTTGCCCCGAAGCAAAACACACCGGAAATGCACCGGATTACACTCCTATGTGTTGTCGGACTTGTTGGACACTACAAGAAACAGTGAAAAATTCGTGGGTTTTTTTAAATTCGTGGGCCAAACCAAAACCCACGAATTTATATATATAAATTCGTCGGTTTCCAAAAAAACCCACGTATTTAATTAAATTCGTGGGCCAAAAAAATACCCACGAATTTATTACTTAAATTCGTGGGTTTAGGAACATACCGACGAATTTAAGTAAATTCGTGCGCCACGTGGCCCACGAATTTAACTGCGGTGGTAATTACCCCGCCCGCCCGTCTCGTCTCCCTCTCTCTCTCTTCGCGTCTCTGACCTAGCGCGCTGTTCTTCGGTCTCGATCCCACGCCGCCGCTTTACTACTGCCGCCTCCGCCCAGCTCACCGCCCGCGCGCCCGCCTCGCCCCTTTGGCCGCGCCATCTCCCCCGCGCGCGCCGCTGCCCTGACCAACTTGACCCGTGCCGCCGTCCCGGAGCCCTCGCGGCGGTGCCCGCCGCCGTCCCGAACCCCATGACGCCCCGCCCCGTCCCTCAGCAGTCACCCGCGCCAAGACGCCCCGACCCGCTCTCCCGTCCCTCGAGCTCGCGATCGGCCGTCGGCGCTCCTCTCTGCCTCCTCCTCCTCAAGGCGCGGCGGCTAGTCCTTCGTGGCGGGCCGGTCACTCCTCCTCTGCGGCTCACCGGCTCTAGTCCTCCTCCTCCTCCGGACGTCCGCCCGCTCCTCGGCTCCTCTCACTTCCGACTCCGGCCCTCGGCAGCAGGCAACCTGAGCAATTGAGCAAGGTAATTCGTTTCGGTTGCTTTTGTCTAATTATCGTTTGTGAAAAGTTTGTGGTGGCTCCTAGGTTTTAGCTCATGACTATGAATTGGTAGGTAATTCTGTGGTAATATGTTATATATGATGCTTGATGGGTGTTGTAATCTTATGTCTCACGAGTGGATGTCCAGATCATTAGGGAGGTCATGGCGAAATTTTTTTAAATGCTTTAGGGTTGCTTTCTTTTAGTTATGTATTGCTGCCTTTTGTTTGTTTTTAAATACCATGTTGAGGTTTCCTCAGAAGTGGGCATGATTCTTTCTCAAAAACATACAAGGGTCGCTACAAGATCCATTGGCAGTGTTTTTCTTGTGAATGGAGTGGTAGGTAAAGTCATAATTCATTGACTTTGGCTATTTCATTGGTTTATCACATGATTTTTCTCTTGCAAACAACATGGTAATATTTTCTTACTAGGGTGATTTAAATATTCGGGCATGAAGATGTCTTGATAGCGATAATGAATGTCAGCTTTAGTCGTTCACATGAAACATAAACACTCACTACCAATGTTCTCTTGGTTATTTATTGGTTAAATATAGGACCATTTGAACTGTTTATTTTGTAACTTACAATAACTCTTGTCATTAACATGTTCTTTGGTACGTAGGATCTCTTGCTAGGCACATGTAAAAAAAATCAAGAACCGATTTTGTCCTAGAACTGTAAGGTATTGAAGCACACATGCTCTTATTTATTACTGAAAACGGAGAGTAAGTTTACGATGATAGTATCAAACATGCATTTTTGAAGAGGGCCAAGGCTAGCAGCATTTCTGAATTCTGATTCTAGATGGGATTACATTTACATATGCAGGTTTTGAGATTTTATAGAAATTTTGGTATATTTTTTCGTTCTGAAGGATGTTGTAAACCTAAGTCATCTGAAGTCATTACATTTTGCTTGATTTCGGTTTATTTTTACGTGTTCATGCACAAAGATCTTGCTTCTACTAGCCTATGCCATTGTTTATTAATATTTCTTTCAACAACTTTTATATCCTTAGTGAAAAATTCGTGGGTTTGCGTCGAACAGTAGAGAGCCTAGGCGTCACCCGTTCGGGAACGGCGCATCTCACATTTGCTTGTGAGGTGCGTGGTTCCGAATTGTCGGCGTATTTTGGACGGCCGAGAATGTTGGTCGTTGCATGGGGCACTGTGGCGTGCGGCGATCGAGCGTGATTTCGGCCGCATAACCTGTTGTTCTCCGGCGCACCAAAGCATGAGGCGTGCGTTTGGAGAAACGGCGGGTTTATCTTGCCAAATTTCGTTCGATTCAGAAGACGTCACAGTGTCGCATGCAACGGCCTCCATTCTGGGTGGGTTTAGAACACATCTTTCCTAACAGGTTGTCTTTGTCACCTAAGCCACGGTAAATGCGTTGACATCGTTTCATTTGTTTAGCTTTGAGAATGGGTGACGATCGAAGGGCGATGTATGACGGATGGAGGAGTGATGGGGGCACATAAGGAAAGGGGCGGATCACGGATGCTTTCTTGAAGCAAGCATTCGTTGGAGGAGCTGAATATGTGTATTGCCCGTGTACCCTCTGCGAGAATAACAGCTACTACAGCAAGGATATAGTGCAGTATCACATTTGCAAAAACGGGTTCATGCCTAACTATTTGGTGTGGCACCGTCATGGAGAGGCCGCAGGCGTGCCATTGAGTCGGACCATGGGGAGGATGACGGCCGGATGGAAGAGATCTTTGCATGATCTTGGCGGGGATTGAATTTAACTTGGGGAGGGTCACGGTGAGGAGGTTAAGGAATTCTATAGGCTACTTGATGCCTCGGATGCGAAGCTGCATGACTTGACCAATGTGACCGTCCTGCAGGCGGTTACACGGCTTATGTCGATGAAGTCGAAGTTCAACTTTTGAACAAATGCTTCAACGCTTTGCTTGAACTTATGAATGATGTCCTTCCGCCTAACCACAAGATGCCAAAGGATTTGTACCAATCGAAAAAGTTGATGGCGGCCTCGGGATGAATTACGTAAGATTGATGTGTGCGAGAATAATTGCATCTTTGTTCGGAAGGATCATGACAAGGATACTCATTGTATGCATTGTGGTGCGTGTAGATTCGTTGAGGTGGTAGATGAGGAAGGGTATCGGTGACTACAAAGGTCGCGACTAAACAGCTTCGGTACATGCCGATCACGGATAGGCTTAAACGGCTGTACATGTCAAAAGTAACAGCGAAACATATGCGGTGGCACAAAGAAGGTAAACGTGAGGACCGAGATCCCGATATGATGGTGCATCCGTCTGATGGCGAGGCATGGCAGGCATTGGACCGATTCGATGCTGCATTTGCAAGCGACCCTAGGAGTGTCCGTCTTGGTTTGTCCACGGACGGTTTCACACCTTCGACAAGCGCTAGCCCTACTCTTGTTGGCGGTCTTCATCATGCCATACAATCTTCCACCGAGATTTGCTTGAAAGAGGGTTCATATTCCTTGCTCTTGTCATTCCAGTCCTAAGCATCCAGGAAGGATCTCAATGTGTTCATGCGGCCCTTAATTGACGAAATGAAAAAGTTGTGGCGAGGAGAAAAGGCATCTGACAGCGTTCTTTGGTAGAGAATTTACCTTACGAGCCGCATACGTGGTCGGTCCATGATTTGTTGGCATATGGCATTTGGGCCTTTGGTGTGTTCATGGTCACTGTGTTGTCCGGTTTGTATGGCGACTCGATGCATTCAGCTCACGACGGTAAAAGATCACATTCTTCGATTGCCATAGACGGTGGCTTCCGCGAGGCACCCTTTCAGAACGATGCCAAAGCATTTGAAAAGGAAAGAAAGTTAAAAAGGGCGCGAAGCAACTCACGGGAGAGGAGATAGCTGAATGGCATAGTCGGCTTGAACGATCTCTAAGTGGGTTTCATCGGCTATGGAAAGGAGCACAACTGGACTCATATTTCTTTTCTTTGGGAGCTGCCTTACGAAAGCTTTGATTCGCCGCATAACATAGATTTGATGCACCAAGAGCGCAATGTGGCGTAAAGCATCATAAGCATGGTGTTTGATGTAACGGACAAAACAAAGGATAACGTGAGTGCTAGGAAAGACATGGGTGATCATTGTGCTAGGCCGTGGCTCGAGGTTAAAGTTGGTTTAAATGGAAATGAGAGCCGCCACGAGCTCCATCTTGTGTGAAACCGTAAGACCGTAAACAGATTTTGAGGTGGATGAAAACTCTAAAATTTCACGATCGCTATGCATCTAACATAAAGCGAGTCAGTGAATGTCAAGACCGTAAGCTAAGCGGGCTAAAGAGTCATGATTACCATATTATCATGGAAAGACTTGTTCGGTAATGTTTCGTGGCTATTTTGATAATGAGTTGTGGAGGATGTTAGCGAGCTCGATTACTTCTATAGGCGGATATGCGCTATGGAAATTTCAAGACGTTGATGCGAAGTTAGAGAAGGAATTCCTTTGCTTGTATGCAAGATGGAAAAACTTTCCCACCTGGTTTTATGAATGTGATGCAACATCTGCTGGTGCATCGCCTTGGGAAGCGATGGTTGGAGGTCTGCTTGATTCGGATGGATGTATAGTCGAAAGGGAGTTGAAAAAGCTTAGAGCTACTGAGGCGCAACAAGGCAAGGGTAGAGGGTGTATCGCAGAGGCTTATGCAAGTAAAGAGATCATAAACTTCTCAACAAAGTATTTCGATCAAGCACAACGTGAGTGCCCCTACGAGTCGGTACCGTGCCGCGGAAGAAGAACCGTTGTGCGAACTTAAGCTTTTTCAATGCAAGGGTCAACCTGTTGGGTCGTACACTGCACACCATGTTGAGTATGAGGAGTGGAACCTGGCCATGCTTTACATGTTCAGTAACATGGTAGAAGTTGAAAAATATTTTGAGTAAGTGACTTTCTGAATTATGTTTTCAACATTTCAATGTAGTGTCCTTTTTAACCCGGGAATAAATGACGCAGAGTGTTTGACAAAGAAAATTGGAAGTCAACTCGACAACCCACAAGTAAGCAATTGGATAACCTACGTCGTGATGGGTTGAAAGGCGGCCCAAGCTTCGTGCAATGGTTCCGTCAGCATGTAATTTGACTATTTATTCATTTTTTTAAAATGAATTGTTGTAGTAACTTAATATTAGACTAACAAAGATGCATATTGCTATATAGTGTATGCGTGATGCCTCCGTCCCTGAGGATGTCCGACAGCTCTCACATGGTGATGTGACGGCAAGGAGCTATAGTCGCTATGATGTGAATGGGTTCCGTTTTCGAACAGCGAAATTAGAAGCTAGCCGTCCACTTGCGGCCACTTCAAACAGCGGAGTAGTCACAACGTCGTTCGATTCCAGCGGTGATATATTAGACTACTACGGTGTTGTACAAAACATAATTGAGTATACCTTTGGGGGTGCCAAAGAACTGAAGGTTGTGTTTTTTGATTGCCATTTGTTTGATCCACACAACGGCACACGTGTCGATGACTTTGGGATGGTGGAGGTGAAGCACAGTTCGCGGCTTCAGGGCCACATCAATAACATTGTGCTTGCACATCAGGTTGAGCAGGTGTACTACGAGCTATCCTCACCGTAGCTTGAAGGCTTGGTGGGTTGTATTTAAAGTTAACCCTGAAGTATATCCTCCTGGGGATGTTTCATGCGTGCAAAGCAACGAGAAGATGATGTGGGTGATGTATATCAAGAAGAAGCTATGGGGATTCTTTCCTTGTCTCCGACAGGCAGGACTCGATCAATTACCTACCGATGCCACAGACGTAATAACAGATGAACCAGGCCCTTCACGGATATGACGTAAAAAGTCAGTAAGGATTGCACGTCTTCAAGCACGTCTCAATTAAATGCGAGTCGCAGAAGCAGATTCTGACGCCGACGACTTTTGATATGTATATTTTGTAAGATGTGCTTGATGAGTGGAAGTGGAATGACCTGTTTGATATCAGATGTTCTATTACAATTAATGGTACATGAGGAAGCGCAATTTTGGTCACGGTCACAAGAAGCTTCTCTTTTCTCTTAAGAGTGCCACTAGTTTATTCGCTTTGTTATGGTAATTTCTCCTTTATTTGTTTCAATTTGTACCTTTGCACTAAGTTCTCCTTTATTTGTTTCAATGCCATGCTGAGAAGAATGTCATATTTGAGTTCTATTTCCTTGACAATATCTTGTTGCAAGTAATTGGTAACTAAAGAATAAATTGTGAAATTATCAAACCTGGTGTGGTTGATGATACCAAGTAAAGGACAATAACAACTATTTTTACAAGTTATTGTTGTCTCATTCATTTTTGCAAGTTATTGAAAATTATTTGTAGACACTGTGTACTAACTCTTGTCAAATTTGAGCAGATGAGTATGTTCAGCATCAAAGTTGACAAGCTTAAAGGCAAGTTCAGTGGTCGTCCTCCAAAAGGTCGAGGAGCAGGGTTTCGATGCTCGGGACTCGGCGGCAGCGTATCATGTTCTTTGGGCTGCGCATATTAGACAATGGCGAGAGCAGCTCCAGAGGTGCCGATGGCGAGCACGAGAACACTGGGGAGCAGCCACACAGACGAGGGCGGTGGGGGTTCGGGACGAGGGCGGTGGGATGTGAGGATGAGGACTTGGGCGAGGCGGACGACGAGGAGGACATTGGGGTGGTGGCGGTGGGACGACAGATCTGAGCCGAGGCCGAGGCAGCAGTAGATGCGGAGTTGGCGGCGACCTTAGAGCCAGTTGAAGAGGGCGGGACTTCTTCGGGTACCATCAGGTATATGCGTAGTATTGGATTAGCATTTAATATCCATATTTACGTTGTAATGTCTATGAACTAATGATTTGCATTTCAGGTTTAAGTAAAAGCGTCTCGGTTAAATCGAGATGCAACCCGCCGATAGGAGGTTGATAGAGCTACGGGAGCAGTAATATGATTATATCTTTCATGTCTTTTCTTTTAGCATGAGCTAAGTGACAACTTATTGTTTTCATGCATCTTTGTCTTGTATTTTGTTGTAGGCCTTTGGAAAGAGCCGGGTTGGATGGGAGGGCCACATTACAAAGGTTAACGCCGTCTTTGGAGCCCTTGGCGCTACTACTACCCCGCATGGTTGAGTCAGCAGGATAGATTCATGACCCTGGCTGGAAGCACTGGGCGTTGAAGAATAACGTGGAAGGAAACGAAGACAACCAAACATGTCAGGGCGCAGTCTGGGCTGGCTTCTGGGTGAGTTTGCGTTATGTATTTACTCTATTTGAGTATTGCTTTAAATGCAAATACAATTTGACAATGTGTAATCTATGCAGGAGAGGTTCCGGCTTGAGAACGAAGACGATTACAACACTGTGAAGAAGGCCAAAAGCGTGTTCAATAGGGCGGCACAAAAGGTTGTCGGAGATTCGTTCAGCAATGCACGGATTCAAGCTGTCATCCATTTTTACAAGAGGGTGAGGAAGGTGAACATGAGAAGACCAGAGGCGAGGAGGATACACCTGACAGAACAAGAGTATCTCCAGAGCTCGGTCGATTGGATAATGAAGGACATGGAGGCTTGGAGGTGGATGTGCGATCTTGGGCGTCGGTGGATTTTCAAGAAAATCAAATAGAAATCGAGGGAGCGAGAAGAAGTAGAATGGGGAAGCACAAGTGCACGGTATAAGCGGACACATTGGCCTAGAGCAACGCATGGTAAGTATCGGTATTATAATTGTTAGTGAATTTGTCACTATGTTTCTAACTTTGCCGTAGGAGAGGTGAAAGTGGGAGTACTCCACTTTTGTCGAAGTTTACATCCGGGGCACCAAGGCGAGGATCCACAGAACCGGATGCTTTGTGCGGCGACCAAAGCTCTGCGAGGATGGTAAGTATAAACGACACAATATGTTTGTGCAAATTTACATCCGGAGCACCAATATGCTGTTTTGCGACGTCATATGCGAAGAAATGACACAACGTCATGGGCGGAGTTTGATTGGAGGGTCGCGCGGCCGATGTGGAAGCGTTGTACCACGCCGAGGGGGCCTAAAGCATGGGAGGTTCATTAATAAAACTGATTTTTATTGTTTTCGCTCTCTGAATAACAAAAATGTTGCATGGTCACATTTCAAGATATATCGTTTGTAGGTGGGCCATGGGGACGGAGTTGTGGACTGCGATAAATGCGTCCATGAGGCTCGACTTCAAAGTGGGAGTATCTTGCTCGCTCGTCGAGGACCACACGGGAAGCACAAGCGCAGGAGGATGCTCGTCAAGCGCGAGAGGAGGCTCGTCAAGCGCGAGATGAGGCTCGTCAAGCGCGAGAGGTCTCAGAATACATGACAATGTATCTGCAGGTACAATCTCAACTTTAAACAAATCGCTCAATTGTACATTTGTGATTAAAATCTAACAAACAATCTATATGCAGCAACTGTCACAATCTCTTGGATCTCTTGGACCTAACATGCCAGCGTTTCGCCCTCCTGTTATGGCACAAGTAAAGATACTTGAGTTCATTACTCTCTAATTTACTTAGCTCGTAAAATCACGTTCGCACATTTGCGTACCACCACTATTAAGGAGAAGCATCACCTCTTTGGGATGCAGGCACCACCCTAGGAGATGCACCTCAGGTTATATGAAATTGTCACATGCATTCTTTATTTTTAAAAAACTCTATTCTGTATACTTTATATCACAAACTATGATCCACAGAGCTCCCAGCCTCCTCGTCCTTTCTACATGTTCACTCGACAGATGCATCCACCTTCTGTAGGAGAGGCACCACAGGTAAAGACGGATCGGTTCAATTCGTTATTCAAAATTTGAACTAATGATTTATATGTCGCGATAATGTACTGTCTATGCCTTACAGGGCTCCCGGCCTCCAAACCCGTTCTACATGTACCCACCACCTATGCGTGCCAAGGAATGCCTATGTACTTCAACCCGTGGGCCTGCAGCCACCTCAGATGACACCTCGCAGGCGACACCACAGTATTTGTCTATTCATCGATGCTTAGGTGCTTATGATGGTATGAATATCAAACATCCACATCATTACTTTCTTTAACGGTATACTTCATTTATGCGGTTGGTGAGCTTTGGTTGTGGTTTGGGTCTTCCACCGACCTATTAGAACTTACAAAGCACAAAGACATCTTGGAACTCTTTTTCATCTATATGGTGATGTGCTTCAACAAAAGAAGCTTTAGGTGGCATATCCTCTCGTCCGCCAACCAAGAAAAGCTCCTGCCAGGCCAAACCGAACTCTTGTTATATGGCATATCCTCTTTTACCTACTAGGCCAGTCGGTCAAAGACAGTGTTATATGGGTTAGGAAAGTCTTTAGTCCATTGGCGTGAGAACAAAAGTGGCGTAGACTCTTGTTTTGTATGTAGCAAGAGCCTTGTTGTGGACCGCCCTACTTAATTTACCTTTACCTTTTTATTTACTAACTAGTAGTGCATTCCCCGACACCAGGCTAAGATGAGCTCATTCCACTAAAATACCTTTGAATAGCCCAGGGGATATCATTGCTAGAATTGCCACACTTTAGCATATTGTCTAACGTGTGTGACTCTACTACTTAATTGTCATTTCAAACCGGACTTAGTTAATTTCCTGCTTGGGCTGGTGTAATTGATCCTCCAAAGAAGATATTTCAAAAGCGAGTAATGAAGATCTGGTGGGAATCTAAGTCGAAGAAGCTGTACTTACTCTAGAGCATAGGCAACCCCAAGAGAACCATTTTCTGCATACTCTATGAATGAAGCCAGTGGTTAAAATTGCTTATATATATAGATTAGATTGGTTTGTTAATTTAGATAGCTTGTGTCCTTAATTGCTATCAGATTATAGAACCTACCATTGAATACTAGTGCATCATAGAAGACATCTTGAACAGCGCCGGCGGTGGTGGTAGCGCCCACAACTCCAACAACCCCGAGGCATGAATTCCATTGTGAGCTCGATTGGTGTATGACTGTTGGACTTTATGACTTGTTGTGATGGATACCTTGTGAACGACTTATTGTGATGGACCAAAATTTTGTTGTGATGTACGACTTGTTGTGGTGTATGACTTGTTGTGATGACTTGTTGTGATGGATACCGCCGGTAGTAAGGATCTGCTAGAATGTCTCCTTCTGGTTTCTTGTGAGATTGATATATATATTATAACTGCAAATGTTTTTTTGTCTGCTGAGTGGATGTCCTATTTACTAGAGAGGTCATGCCGAAATTTTGTACATTTCGGTGACTTAGTATGAGTATGGAATTTTGTATTTTGAGTGTTATGTGGCATGTCTTGTATTTTGGTTGCCAATCCGCTGAGATGACGCAAGTGTGGAATTTGTGGTCAAATTGAGTGAGGAAAATATGAACATAGCTAAGGAAGACACTCCGGAGGAAAGTAAATATCTAGCATCTACCTATTTTGTTGCTACAGATCTGTTCTTTATATATGTTGTTCTATTTGCAGAATACCACATTAACTAATTTATATTGTGCAGGAAGCTTTATTGGAATGCTCCCAAAAATGTAACAATTCTTTGAGATGACTGATTTGTTTACAAAATATGGGAATATCAAGGACTTGCAAATTTTGAGAGGTTCACAACAAACTAGCAAAGGTAAAATTTTCTTGTGGAAAGAGTTGCTTTTCCTATTGATTGAAAGGAAGATCATTTTTGTCTTATGCTTCGGCTCTCCTGAAAAACATAATGCGTACCCAACTATAATTGGGTTGTGCTTGTGCAGTCCAGTTTTTTTTAGTTGTAGTACTGTAAGGCATCTCAAAAAGAAAAGAAAGGTAAAAAAAAGAAAAAAAAGAAAAGAAAGATAGATAGAAAAAGAGAGAGCAGTACTGCAAGCCTGGTCCAAAAACTTTGCCAAGCACCACATTGTTAAAAAAAATCGTGCATTTGCTGTGCCATGGCAGTTTTCAATATATAAAGAAGAGTACTTTATGGAGCTTGTACAGAATGCAATTGAAGGGGCTGAGAACGCTCATTGTGATTACGAAGATGCCCTATAATGTTAGCTTGAAATATCGTGGTTGCATTCTTCATGCCTTCGCACAATACAATTTGGCATATATATTTGCTTCTTTATGCTCTAGAACTTGTACTCTTGTGTTACAAGTTCGAATAGCCTACCATTTTAATTTATTTTTTCATTCAAGCGCTATGCGTTTGATCGACACCTCTCTTTTTCATCTGGTCATTACAGCTTGCATTTTGCTATCTTTGTCATGGAGGATTCGATGTCGGCATGAATGATTCTTTCGGGATTCCACTAGAAGAGGCATACTTGCAATCTAGGCTAGTTTTCATGGCTCAACAGAAAGAAAAGGAATTAAGCAAGGAAGGCTACCAATTGATGATCGCTTTTATTTGATGGGTACAACAGACCCCATAGGAACTCTCCTATCTAATGAAGTTTGTGTGATCTTGTAAGTGACAAAGATACTCTTTTGAATCTGCACGCACTTGGAATGCTTTTTTTGTATGTCTCAATGATCCAAAATTTAGTAGCCTTGACATTTAGTAGTTTCAAATAATCGCTATTACATCCGGGCAATCGATTTGTGTTTATTGTTAAAAAAGAATATCGAGAACGTAGCAACATCATTGATCTGAATTCTTAAGTTCGTTGACAAATGATAATATGTCTTTATGATGACTAAAATCTACAATAAAGCTGATAACTTAAGATCATAAATACGTGTGGATATTTGGGGCTTCAAGATGTGAATTGCATTATTTTTCTGGAGGGAATATATCATGGCATTCTTCAATTCATTTTTCTGGAGGGAATATATCGTGGCATTCTTCAATTCAGTTGGTCAAATTTAGACTGACAGTATATGGCCTATAAGAGAAGAGCAAATTTTATTTTTCAGCTGTTTGTAATTAGAAAAATCTGTAAGAGATCTTTTGGATTATGATAAGGTTTTGATTTTGCAGAAAATATTAAGAACCTTTGTTCTTTAGCATGTCTTAGCCTCCTTTAAAACATGAACTAATATGCTATATGCAGGTATTAGTTATTTGAGAATTGTTGATGTTTCAAAGGAGGCCCTTTTATTGTTTTCTTTGGTATCATGTGCTTGAAACTCCTGAACGCCACCTTTTGGATTTTAAGTAGGTAGCTATACCCAAACTTTGTGTAGAGCACAAATACTGGTCTGAACTTGCCAAAATGCACCCACCATAAACTTACACTACAATCCAATCTTGATATATTAGATTTGGAATGTTTTTCACCTAAGCAAATTAAAGTGGTTTCATTTGACACTCACTAAACATTGTATTTGCTCACTGTCAAGCAACATTATTTTTTTTATTATGGTATGCTGTTCTTAAAGTATACCTAAGGTGAGAACATGGCAACATGCTATTTGATTTTGAGTTTCCTTGTCAACAATTGAACAAAACTGCTCCTGGGTACTAACATAATTTGTTGTTTGTGATTTGCCCTGTAGTACTGATATGATGTTGCTATTTGTGCTTGCAGACAAACACAAGTGTTTCGAGGTCGCTTGAACCACACTTTTTTCCACAAATTTCACTAATCTTTCTGGACATGCCGACGATGTATGTGTATTTTGTTTAGCATCACACACCATGTTTGAAAGTATTTTTGCGTAAGCATCTTAGAAGTTAAGAGCTAGGCACGAAAAGAGCCCTTCTTTGGGTGGTTCTACTGGTGTCACCTAGCCCTATAAACTTGGGCAGCCTAGTATTGTAGACTAATAATTATAATGAGCAAGCCACAATTTTTGGGGCTCACACTACCGGTTTAATCGGCCCTAAACATCGAGTTGGTTAAGGCTAGCCAAGATTTGCTCAAATGTAGTTGTTGAAAATGTGTTTTTATTCACTTTGCTGCTCATTTTGTTCTCGACGGTGTGGGTTGCTTCATCTCCTTATGCCCGCAAAGCTAACAATGTTTATAAGCTAAAAATCTTTTCTTTCTGTTGGGACATTGTTTTCACATCGAATGTACAACGAGCTTGTATGAAGCACTATTCTTTGAGGGGACCTTATGCCTCAAGACTTCATTTGTAAAACTCCTGAGGTATGATGAATCCTTGGTTTCTATACTATTCTTTTTTTCTCCATTTTTGTTGCTTTACTAATATATATTATATTTGCAACAGATCTATCAAGAGGGAAACATTGAAATTAATTGAGACTTTTGTGGACAAAGCCGAAGATTTACCACACATTGGGAAACAGTTTGTTCCTCCGATGATGGATCCTGTTCTTGGCGATTATGCTAGAAATGTGCACGATGCAAGAGAATCAAGTTCGTCACTGTTTGCGACAATTATAAACAAGTATGCCTCTTGCTTGATACCCATTTTGTGTTTTGTGTAGATGGAAATTCAAATCGTTGGTAGTAATGAATCACTAGCGCTTTCTACTTTACCAATTTTCATGTTCTTTGTGTCCCTTTTTCAGGATAAAACTCACGGCATTTATATATAGTTTCCAATGGTAATTTTTTTACTACGGTACAAAGGTGAAATGCTTGAAGATGTGCCTCGATATTTGAGGCTGTTTTCCAAAGTGTCCTCTTGAGGTAGGAATACTATCTGCTAAGTCATTTTTGCTCTTGATCATGTTCAATTAACAGAGATCTTACTTTTCTTCCTGTCTTGCCGATGATTACTAAGAACTTCGAAGATTATCCTGAGCATCGCCTTAAATTTTTTTCATTGCTTCGTGCTATTGGCACCCATTGCTTCCAAGCGTTAATTCAGCTTTCAAGTCAGGTTAGTACTAGGTACTAGCTATTTTCAATTGTTCATTTGCCTTGGTGTTATTTATCAATAGACAATGACTACTAAGTACTAGCTATTTTCAATTATTCGTTTGCCTTTGGTGTCATTTATCTATAGGCAACATCCCAAATTTCTTTTGTTTTATCGATTATTGGATTTGTTTGGTTCAGCAATTGAAGCTTGTGATTGATTCGATCAATTGGGCATTTAGACATACAGAGAGAAACATTGCCGAGACTAGCCTTAGTCTATTGTTGGAAATGGTAGAGAATTTTCAGGTAGAAATTATGGTCCATACTTTGTTGCTGCATATAATTATTTGAAAGCTTCTTGTTTGATGTGATTCTCTTGCGGCTTGAGATTCCAAAATCAGTTCTACAAAACCTATTTTTGAATATTGAGCAAGAGATTTTTGCGTTCTCACAGATACATTCCACAAGCCCGGCTTCAAGCTTCATGTTTTGGTGCTACAACACTTGTTTTGTGTGGTACTTGCCCTAATAAAGCATGAACTGCAAAATTGGTTTTAAGCTGTTTTGGCTAGAGGGTACTCTGCAAAGTGCAAAATTACTTTGCAATGCCATTTTCTCTACTCTAGATTGAATAGGCTTACTGATTTACTATCCTTGAAACTTGAGCTGATTTGTTGATTCTTGCTGCTTCAGGCTTTATGGATTTGCAGGAGCCAAAAGTTGAGGTTGAACAAAAACCTGTTCTTGCTGATAACCCTAAAGAGCAGGTCAATACTTGATAGTTGACCGTTCAGTAGATCAGGTACATGGTGAACATACCTGTATATCTTTCAACTTCTAAGCCTGTGCTACATTTAATATGGTGCTCTTTGTTCTGCTGGTTCATGTTCATCATTTCTTTGGTACTGCACATTGTGCCCATCATTCACGAATGGACCTATGATACCATGTGCCATGATCTGCTATGCATGGATGGTAACAAATACGTACATGAGGTGAGCATACAATCAAACAAGCAGACTTTCTAATGTAGGATTACATTACATTGTTTCTTTTGATGGTTCTTTGGATTCTTATATGTATTGAAAGAAAAGTTCGAGTAAAAATGGTTCAGCCCCAGAAAAAAGGAGGTCCTGTTAGAAGACCATGATCCAGTATGGCTTGAACTTCGACATGCAAATTTTGAAAATGCAACTAGACAGTAGCATATACCAAATAAACTGCTTTATAGTGCCATGTACCAAATCTCATGCTTCTACCATCGTATATATTAATATTCTCATGAATTCGGATAATCTTTACTTCATGTCTTATTTTCCCTACTAGTTTAGAACTTCAAATTCAAATTTAAACGGTTGAACTAATTTCTTAGGACCACAGTTTTTTTGCTTCCAGATTAATGCAGGTTATACCAAATAGTGTTACATCACGTGTGCTTCATTTGAACTAATATAATCTGCTAACTCCGGCTTAAATTAACCTAATGCGATATGGAAGAATTCTTTGTCCTCGACGCTATTACGACTAATTCATGTTTTTCTCAACAAACTAGCCATTTAAATGAAATGGGTTCATATGTCTTTCGAGAAGGCATGTCTTAAACTATGTTAACATAAACCTGAAAAGTTGGGATTGTATTAGGTGATTAGTGACAATCGATTAGTAATGCACACAAAATGTTCTAAACCGCCAAAGCCCATCTTTGGGTGTGTTATTTTTAACTAAAAACAAGCAAGTAAAGTAATCTTGCATTGGAGAGGATGGACAGTTTTGAGTTAACCACAAATGAAATAATTTGAAGTGACAACTTAATTCCCTAGACAAACTTAAATCTTTCTCTGAAAACCTATTTGCAAGTCTGTAAGCATTGATTTTCCTTTTGTTTAGTTGGATGCTTACCTTGAGTTGGATGAGTACATTTTTTTGGTTATGTTCTGAATTCTTGATTTAGTGTTCATTGCTTTCTTTTAAATTATCGAGGCGGTGGAGAGCTATCTACTAGAGATTTACAAAAATGGTTCAAGCTCTTCCTCAAGATAAATGATCAAATTGACAAGCTTTCTCTGCATGTTGAGGTTGGTTGTTATATTTTACGTGATAAGCTTCAAAACTTTTAAGAGTTGTACTTACCTACTCTTGCACTATTTTTCTTCTAAAGATGGAGAATTGTCGACTAGTGGCTTCTAAGGATGTAGTAATATCATGTGATACGGTTGATTGTCTTCTAGAATTGCTTTTATAATTTTGTTATATGCCTTAACAAAGATGTCATGGCTTTGATTTGCATCTCATAAATTAATATTGACTACAATACATAAATTAATATTCATTTTTAGGCCATATATTTTATCTGCCGATGTGGATATATATATATTTTTTGTACAAATGTTCATTAAAAAGTGGGCCTATAAATACCCACAATTTAATGATTAAATCGAGGGTTTTATTTGGCCCACAATTTAATTTAACTAAATTGTGAGTTTCTCTTGCCCACTAATTTAACTAAATCGTGGTTTTATTTGGCCCACTAATTTAACTAAATAAATGAGTTTTCTTGCCCACAATTTAGTTAAATTAAATGAGTTTTGGTGACCCATGAATTTAAATAAATTCGTGAGCTTTTGGTGACCCATGAATTTAAATAAATTGTGAGTTTTTGAACCCACTAATTTATGACAAAAAATTGTGGTATTTTGGTAACCCATTTAATTTAATTTAAATTGTGGTACCCATGAATTTAATTGATTAAATTCGTCGAGTTAAATTCGTGAACTAAATTCGACGGTTTGCCCACGAATTTAACATAAATTCGTGGGTTTTGGCCTAAATTCGTGGGTTTTTGGCCCACGAATTTTTCCCTGTTCCTTGTAGTGGGAGCTTGTTTCGGTAGATTTTACTTTGGTGTTAACCTCATACATATCAAGATCCAAACTAGTGGATTTAGTGAATGTGTTCTCCCGAGCGAAACACCCCGAAAATGCACCGTATTGCACTCCTAAGTGTTGCCGATCACATTGGAGCTTGTATCGGTCGATTGCGCATTGATGTTAGTTTCATTCAATTCGGGATCCGAACAAGTGGATTTTATGAAAGTTTGCCCCGAAGCGAAACAGTCCGAAAATGCACCTGATTGCACTCCTATGTGTTGTCGGACTTGTTGGAGCTTGTTTCAGTCGATTTTGCTTTGGTGTTAACCTCATACATATCAAGATCCAAACTAGTGGATTTAATGAAATTGTTGTCACGAGCGAATCACCCCGAAAATGCACCGTATTGCACTCCTAAGTGTTGCCGGTCTGATTGGACCATGTATCGGTCGATTGCGCATTGATTTTAGTTTCATTCAATTCAGGATCCGAACAAGTGGATTTTATGAAAGTTTGCCCCGAAGCGAAACAGTCCAGAAATGCACCGGATTGCAATTCTAAGTGTCGCCAGTCTCATTGGAGCTTATATCGGTCGATTGCGCGTTGATGTTAATTTCATTCAATTCGGGATCCGAACAAGTGGATTTTATGAAAGTTTCCCCCAAAGCGAACACTCCGAAAACACACCGGATGGCGCACCTAAGTTTTGTCAGACATGATGGAGCTTATTTCGGTCAGTTTCGCTTTGATGATAATTTCATACAAATCGAGATGCTGACAGGTGGATTTTATGAAAGTTTGCACCAGTGCGAAACACTCCGAAAATGCACTGGATTGCACTCCAAAGTGTCGCCGGTCTCATTGGAGCTTGTTTCGGTCGATTTCACTCTGATATTAATTTCCTTCAAATCAGGATCCGAACAAGTGGATTATATGAAAGTTTGCCCCGAAGCGAAACACTCCGAAGACACACCGGATTGCACTCCTATGTGTTGTCGGACTTGTTGGAGCTTGTTTCGGTCGATTTTGCTTTGGTGTTAACCTCATACATATCAAGATCCAAACTAGTGGATTTAATGAAAGTTTTCTCCCGAGCGAAACACCTCAAAAATGCACCGTATTACACTCCTAAGTGTTGCCGGTCTCATTGGAGCTTGCATCGGTCGATTGCTCATTGATGTTAGTTTCATTCAATTGGGATCCGAACAACTGGATTTTATGAAAGTTTGCCCCGAAGCGAAACAGTCCGAAAATGCACCGGATTGCACTCCTAAGTGTCGGAGGTCTCATTGGAGCTTGTACCGGTCGATTCCACGTTGATGTTAATTGCATTCAATTCGGGATCCGAACAAGTGTATTTTATGAAAGTTTCCACCAAAGCGAACACTCCGAAAAATCACCGGATGGCACTCCTTAATGTTGTCGGACATGATGGAGCTTATTTCGGTCGGTTTCGCTTTGATGTTAATTTCACACAGTTCGAGATGGAAACAGGTGGATTTTATGAAAGTTTGCACCTGCGCGAAACACTCTGAAAATACACCGGATTGCACTCCAAAGTGCGGCCGGTCTCATTGGAGCTTGTTTCGATCGGTTTCGCTCAGATGTTCATTTCACTCAAATCGGGATCCGAACAAGTAGATTTTATGAAAATTTGCCCCAAAGCGAAATGCTCCGAAGACACACCGGATTACACTCCTAAGTGTTGTCAGACATGTTGGAGCTTGTTTTGGTCAATTTTGCTTTGATGCTAATCTCGTACATATCAAGATCCAAACAGGTGTATTTTAGGAAAGTGTTCTCCGGAGTGAAACACCCCGAAAATGCACCGTATTGCACTCCTAAGTGTTGCCGGTCTCATTGGTGCTTGTGTCGGTCGATTGCGCGTTGATGTTAATTTCATTCAATTCGGGATCCGAACAAGTGGAATTTATGAAAGTTTGCCCCGAAGCGAAACACTCCGAAAATGCACCGGATTGCACTTGGAAGTGTCACCGGTCTCATTGGAGCTTGTTTCGGTCGATTTCGCTCTGATGTTAATTTCATTCAAATCGGGATCCGAACAAGTGGATTTTATGAAAGTTTGTTCCAAGCGAAACACTCCGAAGACACACCGGACTGCACTCCTATGTGGTGTCGGACTTGTTGGAGCTTGTATCGGTCGAATTTGCTTCTGTGTTAACCTCATACATATCAAGATCCAAACTAGTGGATTTAATCAAAGTGTTTTCCCATGCGAAACACCCCGAAAATGCACCATATTGCACTGCTAAGTGTAGCCGGTCTCATTGGAACTTGTATCGGTTGATTGCACATTGATGTTAGTTTCATTCAATTCGGGTTCCGAACAAGTGGATTTTATGAAAGTTTGCCCCGAAGCGAAACACTCCGAAGACACACCGGAATGCACTCCTTTGTGTTGTCGGACTTGTTGGAGCTTGTTTCGGTCGATTTTGCTTTGGTGTTAACCTCATACATATCAAGATCCAAACTAGTGGATTTAATGAAATTGTTCTCCCGAGCGAAACACCCCGAAAATGCACCGTATTGCACTCCTAAGTGTTGCCGGTCTCATTGGAGCTTGTATCGGTCGATTGCGCATTGATGTTCATTTCACTCAATTCGGGATCCGAACAAGTGGATTTTATGAAAGTTTGCCCCGAAGCGAAACACTCCGGAAATGCACCGGATTACACTCCTATGTGTTGTCGGACTTGTTGGAGCTTGTTTCGGTCGATTTTGCATTGGTGTTAACCTTATACATGTCAAGATCCAAACTAGTGGATTTAATGAAAGTGTTCTCCCGAGCGAAACACCCCGAAAATGCACCGTATCGCACTCCTAAGTGTTGCCGGTCTCATTGGAGCTTATATCGGTCGATTGCGCGTTGATGTTAATTTCATTCAATTCAGGATCCGAACAAGTGGATTTTATGAAAGTTTCCCACAAAGCGAACACTACGAAAACACACCGGATGGCGCACATAAGTTTTGTCGGACATGATGGAGCTTATTTCAGTCGGTTTCGCTCTGATGATAATTTCATACAAATCGAGATGCAGACAGGTGGATTTTATGAAAGTTTGCACCAGTCCGAAAGACTCCGAAAATGCGCTGGATTGCAGTCCAAAGTGTGGCCAATCTCATTAGAGCTTCTTTCGGTCGATTTTGCTCTGATATTAATTTCATTCAAATCAGGATCCGAACAAATGGATTTTATGAAAGTTTGCCCCGAAGCGAAACACTCCGAAGACACACCGGTCTCATTGGAGCTTGTATCGGTCGATTGCGCATTGATGTTAGTTTCATTCAATTCAGGATCCGAACAAGTGGATTTTATGAAAGTTTGCCCCGAAGCGAAACAGTCCAGAAATGCACCGGATTGCACTCCTAAGTGTCGCCGGTCTCATTGGAGCTTACATCGGTCGATTGCGCGTTAATGTTAATTTCATTCAATTCGGTATCCGAACAAGTGGATTTTATGAAAGTTTCCCCCAAAGCGAACACTCTGAAAACACACCGGATGGCGCACCTAAGTTTTGTCGGACATGATGGAGCATATTTCGGTCGGTTTCGCTTTGATGATAATTTCATACAAATCGAGATGCAGACAGATGGATTTTATGAAAGTTTGCACCAGAGCGAAACACTCCGAAAATGCACTTGATTGCACTCCAAAGTGTCGCCGGTCTCATTGGAGCTTGTTTCGGTCGATTTTGCTCTGATATTAATTTCATTCAAATCAGGATCCGAACAAATGGATTTTATGAATGTTTGCCCCGAAGCGAAACACTCCGAAGACACACCGGATTGCACTCCTATATGTTGTCGGACTTGTTGGAGCTTGTTTCGGTCGATTTTGCTTTGGTGTTAACCTCATACATATCAAGATCCAAACTAGTGGATTTAATGAAAGTGTTCTCCCAAGCGAAACACCCCGAAAATGCACCGTATTGCACTCCTAAGTGTTGCCGGTGATGAGGACATCACTTCCATGGATACAGCCACATCTACACATCAATTTGAACCCGCTGCGATTATACAAGGACCGGTTATTCGAGCTCGCGCACGATAGTTTAATCATCAGGTGAATGCGTTCCTAAGCCTCCCCATTAGAGATAATATGAATGGGATGCTATTTAATTCTTGTTATGATCTTATTGTCCTTAGGAACCAAGGAGAAGAACCTCCAAATGCCAAGCATAAAGCACAATCATCATATGCGCAAGTTGGACTTGGAATCAGCAAATTCGCGGGTTCGGCCTCTGCGACAGCATCAACTTCAAATGACCATAACTTTTGATTTCGGAGGTTTCTAGAGGCCCATGAGTTCACGTTTGAAAGATCTCGGAGTCTACTTTCCAATGGATCCAGCTCCAAAACCAAATTTATCATGAAACAATAGGAAATCACAGAAGAGTTTCACAGGCCAGAAACTCCGGGTGCTGCGCCACCTTTTCTTTTGGGCCCAAAGCCCATGTAACGCTAGGGCAACCCCTTGGCCACCCCCCCATGGGTGCTGCATGCCCCTAGCTGCCCCCTAGCTGCCACTTACATCTATATATTGTTTGCTACCGCCGTACTTTAGTTTTTGGGTTTTGTTTATTTGATAGTTTAGCCATTGCTACTATTTCGAGTCTTCCAGACGTGCTCAATAGCCGCCTAAGAAGCTCCTTATTTCAGAACCCTACATTATCAATCCTTCATCTTTATTTGTGTGGGGAACCGTCCCCGGGACTCCACTGATTCACCCAAATGCACGGTACATCTCAAGTGAATCAAGGGAACCTCGGGCGTTCCACGATTATACCCGTGTTGGTCCCAGGATAGTTCGCCAACACGAGCATTCTCATCCAACAGTTGACATCACAACACATACACAATTATCGGAAGCATAAACGCTATTACATTCCAAAAGTAGGACTGCTGTCCATAACGACATATTTAGAGTTATTACATCAAGTAGCAGCGGAAATCATAAGATAAACAACAAAAGGGCCAGCATGGCATGCCCCCAAACCCTCAGGCAACCAACTGGGGCAAGAACGGCGACTAAACGTTAGCATCATCGAAATCTGCCCGGTAAAAGTCCCCGGGTAATGCCTCATCCTCACCTGCAGCAAGTGGACAATCCGATTGAGTACAAAGAGTGTACTCGCACAATAATATACATTTCATGCTGATCTCTAGCTACATGTGGTTGCTACATCAAGGAAGGCATAATGGTAATTTCAGCATAAGGCAATATTTGAGATAAATCATAAGCAAGTATAGATTGCAAGATTTGCATTTAGTAAACATTTGCAAAGTCTAGTACATAATATAACATCATCATAATCACATTCATATCATGCCTTCAAGCATTCTCCGAACCATGAGTTCCATCGCTCATGTTCAATTAATTCATATCATGCCTTCAAGCATTCTCCGAACCATGAGTTCCATCGCTCATGTTCAATTACACACACACAAGTACTCCAATACTTGTGTCTATTTTCCCACTCCCACATCCCATTCTTACCAAGTCCTTAATACTCGCCCAGTGACTGACAAATCGAGAGATCGTCCTTAACCATGGATGCGGCTATTCGAATAGTTTAAACTCTGCAGAGGTACGACTTTACCCACACGACACGCCACACTCGTAAGCCAAGCTATTAACACATTTCCTTAGATGTGTCGGCCGAGGTGAAACGTGACAAACCATTTTCCAGTATGCATGGTAGTGTATCTAAACCATCCGGATGATGGTGACCTCGATCCCGCGTGCCCAGTGCTCGGTGTGTGTGGATCAAGGAGTACACCCGTTGTTGGACATCCCCAACTCAACAAAGTTCGAGGGACTCGAGGACATTCCCCGCACTTCACTAAGCCGTGGAATTCGGCGGTCATTCCTTGACGCTCCACTAAGCCCAAGGAATTCCGCGTGCACATGGTTTACATAACCTAGTCATACATAAGTACTTGGTTACGCCGGTCCCATAAACGGCGTGTGGTTCGCACGATAGTTACTCAAAGAGACGTCACCAGGATTTAATCCTTAGGGTCCTTAACCAATATCTCTACTCATTAAACATCAATTAAAAAAAACATCATCATCGTAATAATAAATCTTGATCATTGCGACCGATGGACTAAATCCATCTATCGTGGTTTCTAACGGTCATCTAAGCATGGCCAAGCAATTCGAACGAACCCATACATCATAATAAACCAACCACTTAGGGCGACAATGGAACATGGAGTGAACATGCTAAGGGTATAACACACAACATGGTAATAGCTAAGAATTCTACCCAATCATAATTGTAATTGAAAGTAAGCATGCAATTGATAAAATAATTCCAAAGATGTAAGTTGCAAATAGTAGGCGCAATCATGGTCAAGGAGTAAGATAGTGCCTTGCTGCTCGTTCTTGACTTCGAAAGCGTAGTCGTACTCGGGAGTGCCCTCCGAAACGTCAACACCTAACGAGAAAATCCAATTCCATAAACACCAAACAAGGATTCAAATAGTGCACATGAGTAAAAGATGCATGACATGCTCATGATGTGTAATACTAATCATAATATGCAAGTACTAATTGAGTTTTTGCGTCAAAAGTTCAAGTCTTAGGGCTTTCATCGAATTATGTTCGGAGTATCCGGGTGTCACTTCGGACTGTCCGAGTGGACCCTCTCGGTAGGAAGTTGAATTATGTTCGGACTATCCGAAATTGTGTTCGGAGTGTCCGAAGGTATGTTCGGAGTATCCGAGGGTTACCTCGGAATGTCCGAGTAGGCCCTCTCGGTGAGCCCATGCAGCCCTCAATCTACTTCCTATTCGGACTATCCGAAATACTATTCGGAATATCCGAATGGTTCGGAATGTCCGAGCTAAACCTCGGACTATCCGAGCTGGGCGTCTCTGTTTCAAAACAGGTATTTGCCTATTGTCATCTACATTCCAAAGGAATGAGCTAGGGTTTCAAGGGGATGGACTAGGGTAGATTCTTACCACTACAATGTTGCTTGGGCACTTGGTGAAAGGTTGGTCTTGTTGAGGGATGACGAAAATGTTCCAATGCCGATTTTCACGGTTCGTCACCTCCTAGCTCACGTAAACGACAATGTCTTCACTTGCTCGTGCTTGTAACCACAACTAGCCCTCCTCAAACTTCTTTGCGACATGTATGGCCCGAGTCAAGTTGGATGATGCATTCCATGGAGAAGATAGAAATGTGTTACAAGGGGCAAAATTCCAGAACATGGGAGGAAAGAAAAACGATTGCTACTCACCCAAAACTTGATGCCTCAAAAATCCATTTGGATGGATTTGAAACTCTTGATCTTGGCTTCAAGGTGGTATAACATGCACAAGCTCAAACTCAAGAATGGAGGAGCTTGGTGGGGGAGAATGGCAAGAGGTTGAAGAAGGTGTGCTTGCTGTTTTCTGGGTTGGGGCTGTGCAAATGAGCAGAAAAAGGGAGGAGAAACCAAGGTTTGGGCCTTATAAAGGCTGCCCACTCATGCCTTACATGTGGGGCTAGGTCCCACATGTCATAGGGTGGGTATGGGTGGTTGAAGTGAGAAAAGACATGGAAAAGATGTGCAGTCCACAATTTTCTATGCAAAGTAGGTCCCATGTGTCATAGACTAGTTAGGTAGGTGGGTAGAGGTGAGTAAAGTAAGAATTGATATGGTAGATATGTGCAGCCTACTCTCCTCTCTCTTACAAACATGGCCCACATGTCAATGAGTAAGGTGAAATAACATGTGTGCAATTTTTGGAAAGTGATTGTTAGGATTTTGTAACTCCCTCTTTTATGCAAGATGAATGTCCTAACACTTGTATGATGATAAATAAATGAGGGTGCAACGATATTATGGAAGATGTTGGCGTAACAAGCCTCACTTACCGGACTAGCGAAAATCGGGCTGTTACAATTTGCAATTTCAGATTGTCTTTACCTTTGTTCTTGCTTGTTCATCGGTTGCATGCAGGAATTGAACCTCGCATTCAGGTTGATCGTGCCCACGGCAAGATCAATAACCCTCCGGAGTTGGTGTAGCGATTGCTAAGACGCATCGTCATCGTACGGTGTAGTCGGATCATCAACGTCGCCTCCACAAATCGATCGTGTGTTTCTCATCGAAAGATCGGGACACCAAAGTGCTATCAAGATGTATCAGAGCGCTAAGTTGCTCGGTGAGAGATTCAGTACCCTAGATTAGTGTTTGTTTTCTGTCCAAAATTGAAAATCCTCCACAAAAATTCAACCTTTAGATTCAATCTGGTATTTTAGTGAGTTTTGTTAGGTTTTGATCCATTAGAGTCCTTGTTTTAGTTGCTGATCGTTTTTCCTTCGCGTAGCTTTTATTTCAATCTGTCCAATTCTTTATTTTGTTCATAACTTTCGCATTCGAGCTTCGATTCAAGTGTTTCTGTACTTTCCTAAAACCTTGGGACAAGCTCCACAAAAACCTAGTTGGGCACGAAATCTAATTCTATCTAAAAGGTTGTTTAATCTTGACATCAAATTCGGGAAGCAAGTTGCAATTGCAATCCAGGTCGGTTCGGTATTTTGATCATAACTCTCACATCCGAACTCCGATTGAGACACTACTACAGAACGACACATCACTATCACTGTATCTGTGTCGGTTCTTAAGTTTTTCGAAAAAAAACGATTGTGATAAGTAACTTCGGAGGGGTGTTAGTAATAATCACTATCGGTTCTGAGATTATAAGTGATTGTGATGTAGCACTGGAACATCCGAATCGGTTCTCTACTAAAAAGTGATAGTGATGTGCACGATCATCACTATCGGTTCTTTTCATAGAAGTGATAGTGATGTGCACGTGATCATCACTATCACTTCTATGAAAAGAACCGATTCTGATGACCGTGCACATCACTATCACTTTTTAGTAGAGAACCGATTCTGATGTGCACATGGTTATCACTATCATTCTTTTTATAGAAGCGATAGTGATGACCGTGCACGTCACTATCACTTGTTGAAAAGAACCGATTCTGATGTGCTCGTGCTTATGTCTAAAGTGATGGCCGTGCACATCAGTATCGCTTTTTGAAAAGAACCGATTCTGATGTGCCTCGCTAGGTTATATATACCACTCAAGACTTGAACTCTTCTCTGCTTTTTGTTCCAGAGGAGATTTCTCCGCCGCCACCCGAGAAAATAGCTCATATTGTGTGGTTGGAAGCAATAGTTGGGTGAGAAAATTTGAAGTCCTCATGGGTGGGTATTAAGAGGGCAAAATTGAAACACTATCTTGAGGAGATTCCCTCTTTTGCCCTCTATTGCGGTTTTCTTCAAAATGTGAGCAGCAATTCTTTAAACCCTTCAATTTTGCTCTCGTAATTTCGATATGTCGTCAATAAAGTTTAGGTTGCTTTCGAGTTGTGTACGTGCTTTCAGATTTCACACTCTTTATTTGACAAGCACATATCTATTTAATTTTGTAGTGCGATCTCTGCTTATATATATGGAATTATTATTGCTATCATGTGGTAACCTGTTATTAGAGTTTAGGCGGCGTAACCTACGTCTCCCGTTCGAGGGTGCTTATTTATAAATATGCTGAACGAAAGGGCATATTTATAAGCGAGCAGTCTCGAATTGTCCACGATTTTTGGACAGTTCGAGGATATATGGTTCGAGCAAGTTCCTGAGCTGTGTTGTACAAGTTCAGAGTAGATTTCGGTAGCGTCTCTCTGGTGTTCTCCGGATACACACCCCTCTTGACCTGTTGTCGAGACGTGTATCTGGAGAACAATGAGATATCGCCAAATTTTCTCTGGAGTTGTACAATGGCTTAGGAACTTGCCCGAACCATATATCCTCGAATGGGATTAGGACCTAACCTATTTAGAGATTAGGAGTCATCGTTGGTACCCTTGATTTGTTTCGTTGTAGTAGAAAGATTTACAAGCTACTGCACTAGCTATATAATTAGATTATTTGATATCGTTGTTGATGTTAAAAATTTATGTCTCTTATGTAGGGAATTGGAAGCTTTAAACCGGGAAGAAGCTAGGTATCGATCGTGAGTACATTTATATATCTTGGAACATGTCCACTATTTTGCAAAGGTAATATTAATTGAAATGATATCTCAATATTTAAAATAGCTATAGCTAGTTGTCGCCCAGCTTTTTCCTTAATTTATTGTGCGTAAATTTAATTGCAGATGGACCGTGAGGAATGGATGTATCGTAAAAGCCGTGTGAGTGCTGAATTTCAGAGGGTGTTAAGGAGTTCAAAAAATTGCGTAGAAGACTACATGGTGAGGAGGGTGTAAACTTCATATATTGTCCTTGCATTGATTGCACCAACTGAGGAGATTTAACAACTCATCTCAAATTGAGGACCACCGATTCGACGTGGCCGTGAGGAATTACACATGTTGGATCCATCACGGGAGGCGGTAGTACCCTCCGATATGCAACGAAGATACGGTGGAACCGGATGACGAGTTGCACCGATATGTTTGAGGAGGATAATTTGGAGCAAATGTTGCGGGATGTGGAGGGTAATTACACGGAAAGAGAGTTTGAAAAGTTTAAAAGCTTGATAGAAGATTTATGCCAAACCGCTGTTCACAAAGTTGCAAAGCGGAATACACCAGGTTGGGTTCGGTCCTTGCATTGTTCGAATCAAGGCAAAACACCGCTGGATGATACAAGTTTCAAAGCACTACTAGTTCTTCTATCGGATCGCTTCCGAGGGAAACGAGTTGCCAACAAGCATTTATGAAGCGAAGAAGCTACTATGTCCCATGGGAATGGAAATAGAAAGGATACATGCATGTCCGAATGATTGCATCTTGTACCGTAACGCACATCGAGGCTGACGCTTGTCCGGCTTGCGGTGTGCCCGGTACAAACAAAAAGAGAAGCGTGAACGACAAGAAGCGTAAGAGCCGGGCAACGACGGTGAAGAGGTCATCACTAAAGGTGCACCGACCAAGGTATTGTGGTACTTGCCCATCATTCCCGTCTCGAGCGGTTGTTTGCAAACCGAGAGAGGCAAAATTGTTACGCTGGCATTACGAGTCTCGAAGGAAGATGGCAAGCCGAGACACCGCCGATTCGGCTCAATGGAGAAACATCGATTGGAAACATGAGGAGTTTGGTGCGAAATGAGGAACATAAGATTTGGGTTGAGTACCGACGGAATGAATCCGTTTGGTAACATGAGCGATCACAAAGACTGCCGCTTCATAGGTATCTACAACCTCCTCCTTGGTCAGGCATGAAGCGGAAGTATATCATGATGTCATTACTAATCTCGGGACCCAAACAAAGGAAATGATATTGATGTGTACCTTGCACCATTGATCGAGGATTTGGTAAAATTGTGGAATGAGGGGGTCGTCGTGTGGGATGCGTACAAAAGAGAGCATTTCACCCTACGGGCTATGGTATTTTGCACCATAAATGATTTCCCGGCCCTTGGTAATTTGGCGTGTTACAAGATTTAAAGGAGCCAAAGCGTGTCCTATTTGTGAAGAGGAGCGAGAGTCTATGGTCGCGAATTCCAAGAAAATCGTGTATATGGGTCACCGTAGGTTTCTACCTCGAAGTCATCGATACCGTAAGATGGATGACAAATTTGATGGGAAGAGGGAAGTCCGTTCGCACCGCAGGCCTATGAGTGGAAGCCAAGTATATTCACGTGTAGAGGATATCGATGTTCAGTACGGAAAGAGCCGTAGATCTGTTCGTCCTAGGACCATTTGGAAGAAGAGGTCAATATTCTGGGACTTACCGTACTGGAAGGAGTTAGATGTCCGGCATTGTATTGATGTCATGCATGTTGAGAAGAATGTCTGCGACAACTTGGTTGGCATCCTGCTGAACATACCTAGGAAGACCAAAGATGGTGTCAATGCTCGTCGCGACATGGCCTACATGGGAATCAGGCCCAGACTTGCAGTGATAGAGGAGGATGGAAAAGGCCCGTACATCCCTGCTGCATGCTACACCTGTCCAAGAAGGAGGAAGAAGATCTCTGCAAATGTCTCCAAAGTATTAAAGTTCCATTGGCTACTCCACGAACATTAAGAAGCTTGTGTCTATGGATGATTTGAAGTTGTTGGGCATGAAGTCCCATGACTGCCATGTCTTGATGACCCAAATGCTCCCAGTTGCAATCCGAAATATTCTCCCAGAGGATGTCAGGTTGGCAATCACAAAGTTGTGTTATTTCTTCAATGCGATCTCCGCAGTTATTGACCCGATGTACTAGACAACTTACAAAGTGAGGTGGTGCGGACTCTGTGTCACCTTGAGATGCATTTCCCACCGCCGTTCTTTGACGTATTGGTCCACCTTGTTGTTCACCTTGTCAGAGAGATTAAGATATGTGGACCCGCTTTCCTACGTTACATGTATCCGTTCGAGAGGTACATGGGTATATTAAAGTCGTACGTGAGGAATCGGTCAAAGCCTAAGGGTAGTATTGTTGAAGGTTATGGGACTGAAGAGGTTATTGAGTTTTGCGTGGACTACCTGGGTAAAAGACAAGCAATCGGTGTTCTGATCTCGTCATGAGGGCAGACTTCTTTGGTAAAGGAATTGGGTCCAAACTAATGAGTCCGAGGTTTGATATGTATTGCAAGGCGATTTCACGATCTTGCGAATAGCGCAGGTTCGCCCATACATCGGCGCAAAGATAAGTTGATATTACGGAAGAGAATCCACAAATGGATGAGCTTTCCATCGCACAAGAACACAATGATCGATTCCTCACATGGTTCAAAGAAAAAGCGGAGGTCTCCTTCGTGAGAATGTAAAATGGTTGGGCGAAGGACCAAGATTTAATGTACAGACATGGCAGAGGTACGATATTAATGGTTACACCTTTTACACTGAGAGTCAAGATGCCAAGAGTACTGTCCAAAACAGTGGTGTGAGTATAAATGCTTTCTCTGATGATCATCACTCAAAAACAGTCTCCCCAACCACAATGAACTCCTACTATGGGCTGATCGAAGAAATTTGGGAGCTCGATTACGGAATATACCAAGTTCCATTATTCCGATGTAAGTGGGTACGACTTCCACATGGAGTGAAGGTCGACAAGAGAGGCTTTACTATTGTGGATCTCGGTATACTCGCCTACAAAGATGATCCGTTTGTCCTTGCGAAGCAAGCAACTCAAGTCTTTTCGTGCGCGATCCGCCAATCCGAGGTTGCACGCCGTTCTTCATGGCAAGAGACGGATCGTAGGAGTTGAAGATGTTGTAGAGGAAGAAGAGTATAACCAATTCGATGAGATACCTTCATTTGCGAGATGGGGCTTGTCTTAGCGGGGATGACGACACACATGGAGCCAATTACATGCGAGTAGATCATCATGAAGGGCAGATTGTAAATAAATGGACTATTGTAATGTATGTAAAATAGTTTGCAACACTTTCCAAGTAAAAATCCAAGGTTATGAATTGTTGTTTGGAGGCTTGATGGAAATGCATGCAATTTCTCTTTATGCCTGCACTTTGTGCCATAATTTGTGAAAGAAAATTCCATTTGACTGAAATTATTGTTGGGAAAGCTTGTAAATAGTCGAAAGTTCATTTCTGGAAATTTTCGTACAATTCAGATTAATTTGAAAAAGATTTGACTTTTCTACGCTTCACGCACAAATCATGTCTCTGAAATGAATTTTGGCATATTTCTTGAATGAGGTCGCTTTTTCCAAAAATTATTTTATGAAAAGTTTTGCAAAGATCCTGAAATATGTTTACGCAAAATTTCTAATAATTTCAACAATGTATGACAAAGTTATGGCATTTTCTCTCTTTGTCGAAATGCTGAAAATTCAGAACTTGCGATGTACGAAAAGGAATAGTGCAATAAACTACATCCGATCGGTTTTCTTAAAAAGTGATACTAATGACGAAGCATCGAGATCGCTTTTCTTAAAAGAGTGATACTAATGATAAAGCATCAGTATCGGTTTTCTTAAAAGAGTGATACTAATTATAACTTATCGAGATCGTTTTTCTTAAAGAACCGTCATCGATGACTAACATCGATGTCGATTTTCTTAAAAGAGTGATACTAATGAGTGTGCAATCGATCGTTTTCTTAAAACCCCATCCCATTCTCGCGACCGCACCCATTCACGTCTTGCTGCGCCGCTCCACGCTAAATCTAGCCGCCGCCGTGCCCTTCCTCGCCTCCCGCCCGCCGCTCGATGCCTCGCCTCCTTGCCCGTCCGTCGCCGGTGCCCGTGCCTCGCCTCCCGCCCGTCGGCCGGTCGTCGCCTCGTCGCTCGCCCCGTCCCGTCGCCCGGTTCCCCTGCCTCGCCTCCCCGGCCCGTCGCCCGGTGCCTCGTCATCTGCCTCCGTCTTCCTCACCTACGGTAAAGCCTCGCCCCCGACGACCCCGACGACCCTCACCTCACGCCCGGTGCCTCGTCATCTGCCTCCGTCTTCCTCACCTACGGTAAAGCCTCCTTCAATCCTTGTATGAGCAAGAACATCTATCCGTCGAGGCTTGCAAAGGCCGATCGTCTGCGGCTTGGGGACCTTGCATGTGGGGGTTGATTGTTCAGTGAGGATTTGGGTTAAGGTTGACAGTTTGTGACAACAAAATTATCTTTCACCTGCTGCAATGCTTGGTTAGATCATTTTGTGTTGTTGGCTATAACATGTGAATTTGTATTGTATATGATAGATTGCTTACTGTCATTAGGTTTTGATCAATGGTCTGATAGCCTCTGTCAATATTCAAGTATCAATTTGTGCTATTGTTTGCCCATACCTTAGTCTTTCATTGTCCCGTAAGCTATTTTCCATTGGAATCGATTCTCTTATTAAGCTGGTAGTCTAACTGCAGTCAGATTCTTTTATTAAGCTGCTGAATCTAAATGTCCATATATATATCTAGTTCAATGTTATAGAATGACAAATTGATTAAGTTCTAAAACTGCCAAGTATTGAATCTATCAATTTGTGGTAAGGTTGTCACAAACTTGTCAATATCTTGCCCTAGTGGCGAGGACGGCCTTTTAAGGCAACCCGACATCTGAGAACAACATAAATGATTAATTTGATTTATGCTACATGTACTGATACTTTGATTTCTATTTTTATTGATCAGTTTCTATGTATATGTGAGATTTCTATGTATGTGTGAGATTTCTATGTATATGTGAGATTTCTATCTAGTACTATGTTGACAATGTTGTCATGGTTACGTAAGAAAAGTAAGTGCACACAATATAGGTTATGTTTGAGGTTTTTCATTGTTTTAAAAACTAAAAAGCTAAAGTCTAAATAAATAGATAGTTTTTTATTTAACCTTTTTCAAAAGCTAAAAATCTTTATATAATTACAAGCCAAAAGCCACCCGAGAAAAGTTTTTTTTGTTTATTGATGATTAGTTTTAGACTAATAATAATAAATTTAGGATAAAATTACTCACCTCTATCACGTATAAAATCCGATAACTTTTGAACTATTTAAGCTTAAAAGCTAGTTTTAAACTATAAGTCAAAAGACTAAACCGAAACAAACAGGGCCTATATGTACTACCATACTAAAGGGGTCTTATGTATGGATAGTATGCTGCCAGCTTTTTTTTTTGGCATTTGTCACATTATGATCAATTTTCACAATGTCCTTCTCTCAAATTAATTTCATGATCTTAAGTGGTGCATAAGCTGTGCAAATCAAGTAGGAAGATAAGTTCAAGATAATTTATTATCATTCATCATGTTTGTGAGGTCCTATATTTTACAAGTCTTTGTTAAGTTCCATTTTGCTAATGGCTTATTAATTTTTTAGACATATTAATTTTGCTTAGACATGTGTTTACTTTTAGCATATTACTTTTGTTTACACATGTGTTTACTTTGACATATTACTTTTGTTTTCATCTCAAAGATATGTTAGAGTTTAGGTTGCGAAACCTCGTCTCCCGTTCGAGAGTGCTTATTTATAAATATTTGGAATAGCATATTCATAAGCAAGCGATCTCGAATTGTCCACGTTTTTGATTAGAGGATATGGTTCGGGCAAGTTCTGAGCTATGTTGTACAACCGAGTTGATTTGATAGCGTTTCCTGGTGTTCTCCGGATACACACCCTCTTGACCTTGTTGTCGAGACGTGTATCCGGAGAACAATGAGAGATCTTCAAATTTTCTCCGGTTGTACAATGGCTTAGAACTTGCTCGAACCACATATCCTCGAATGGGATTAGGACCAAACCTATTTAGAGATTAGGGGTTATCGTTGGTGCGATTTAGTTGGTCAACAGATATTGCATGTTATGTAAACACTAACTTGACCTTCTTGTGTTGCTATTCTTGCATTAGTACATTAATGCTCAAATTCTCTGTTGATGTTGTGAAATCTGAAACTTGTTGGTGTAAGTAAACATCTGCTAGTGCTAAATTCACTTGTCATATGGAATGGGCTTTTGTTTTTCTATCTGAGCAGAGGTTAGAGTTTAAGTTGCGTAACCCACATGTATCCGTTCGAATTTAGAGATTAAGAGTTATCATTCGAACTTATTAAGTTGGTCAATAGATAGACTTTTGTTCGGAACAATTGCATACTATGAATTATCTGTTGATCCTTTACAAGATTTATTGTCAAGTGCATATAGTAGCTTCAAATTGCTTTCTCTCATGTCACACATATGACCTTATCAGATAAGAAAACTCAAAATGTCGCAACTAGAGAGCATAGCTCGTCACCAGACAGAGTAGAAGGTGCTGCTGAGGGGCCGAGCATGGTTCCAATTACTAAAGGGCCGAGTAAGGTGAGGAAGACCCGAGGACCAAACAAAGGGGCTACAGGGAGAACGCCGTAGGTTCTCCGCTTCAATGCCACGGGGGTAAGTACATGGGGCGATACCGGTCATTTCTTGGCCAATTGGTGAGGGAGAGAGTGCCCATAACAATTAAGGATTGGAGAAAGGAAGTCAGCGCTGAGCAGAAGAATCGGTTGTGGGACGAGGTTAAGAGTAAATGGATTATAGAGGAGGACGATGAACCCACAGCGAGACGGTACACCTTGAAGAGGATGGGTGTGGCCTTGAGGCACTTCAAGACCCTTATGCACAGTGAGTACGTGCTGAAAGGCCGTACACCATTCGAGAATATCCATTTGTGACCCCTGATGTTTGGGCGGAGTTCACGAGGATGAAGGGTACGCCCGAGGCAGAGCAGCTGAGAGAGAGGAACACCGTTGTCCAAAGGCTTAACACGCACCCGCACCACCTCGGTACAAGCGGCTATGAGGGGAAGAAGGCAGAGTGGGCGCGACAAGCCGAGGAGTGCGCTCACTCCGGGACAGTGATGCCTTACTCCCACATATCGAGGAGCGGCACGAATCGGGTATTAGCGAGGACAAAGAAAACCCCTGATGGGCAGCTTGTAGTTGCAAACCCTGCTACCGCTCAAGTCGTCTCTACCATCGTAAGACATCTAACTTAGTACAATACAATTGACCCAACTTGTTGTATTTCAAATCTAATTCAGTACTCGCTTATTACGGGAAGAGGTAAGCCGTGAAAAGAACAGGGGACCTTCCGAGCTAAGGGTCTCATGACATCTGTCGTCTGCGATCGGAAGTCCGACCATAAGGGCGGTGCTTGCCGAGGGGCGGGACACACGAAGAAGTCCTACTTTCAACATGACGCTGAGTCTTGTATCAAGGTCATGGCAGCACGTGAGGAGCGCCTCAAGGACACACTAAGGAGCAAATGAGGAGTGAGATTAAGGAGGAGATGAGGTGGGAGATGATGGCACGGAGGAGGAGATAAGAGGGAGATGATGGCACGTGAGGATCGCTGAGGGCCGAGATGATGGCGATGATTTCCCAGTCGAGCGGATGCCCTCGACTCTCATAGAGAAGTCGTGCCCGACCTAGCATTGCGGTTCCAAAATGATAAGACCGGTCCCGGTGAAGGTAATAATTAATTTTTCTGAGTTAAAGCTACGAGTGTAACTCCCGCAATGTTTTCCTCAAGTTATACACTTCTTGCGGTGCCTGCGAAGTGCCGACTCACCATCATGACGGAGGATGGATTTCCGTCGAGGTTGCATGCGGGTTGCATTTCCATGCAACGAGACCGACACTATGCATGGTCACTGTGGGGAAGGGCTACATGAGGGTGCGGTGGACTCGCCCACGAAGACTTCTTATCACATGTGCTCGATTTCCCCCAACGAAGATATCACCACTCTCGGGCAAGCACGCATGTCGTTCATCAAGTGGCCCACGACGGTGTCGTCTTGGTCAAGGTAAAAAGTCCCTCCACGTCTTCTCTACCATTCTAGTACTCTGCGCAGAAGTTAAATATATGCGTTTCAGAGGTTCCTCCTGCGCTGGCCTGCTCCCGCCTCCTGCGCTGATCGCCTCCCCGCCTCCTCACTTTGCTCCTGCCTCCCGCTCCTGCGCTGATCCTGCTCTGCCTCCTGCTCCTGCGCTTGCGCCTCCTCCTGCTCTGCTCCGTAGAACCACAGAGGCCTCGAGACTCCGTAGAACCACAGGAGGCCTCCGAGACTCCTTCCGCCAAGAGGGCAAAGCTGACAGAGGCCACAACACCCCTTGAGGTACCTGAAAAGCCCACTGCCCCGACCTCGGAGACTCCTACGACCCAAAAAGAAAAGTCAAGCCAGCCACAAGCACCTCAGATGATTATAAGGCCTACGAGCATGGAAAGCCCCGATTGCATCGCCTGGCTGAATGATCTAGGCAAGTGGACTCGCCTCCTCCATGGATGGTACCTTGATAAGGTGAAGGGGAAGAGCGTCGAGTCGACTTCAACATGAAGTATAAAAAGGTACATTTTCAACATGAGGAGCATGGAACATTCCCCGTCAGTTTTGAGGATCTATTCCGTGTGTACCAAATGAAAGCCGTCGATATTTCTACTTTACGATCATGGACGCTGTGAGTATCACACCATATAGCTTGCGCTCATGACTTTTATAGGATTTTGCATTATGTTTTCTCACTTTCAACACGAGTTGCAGGATAATGAGACAACGGTATGTGACGATCTACACGAAGTTGGGTTTGTCGACCCCGAGCTTGTGTCTGCGACCTTGGCTAGGCTTCAACCGGAGTTCGTTGCTAGCTACATCAAGGGGGTATTGCAAGCTGAGTCGAAGAAGGACTTCATTGTATTGCCGTACCACGAGGAGTAAGTAGTACTTTTCGATTCAATTACTTATACGCACTTAAAACCGTATGTGAACTTATTTCCTTGCACTACATTTTATTTAATAAGCAACCATTGGGTTCTACTCGTCCTCGTTCCGAGTGAAAACACAGTCTACACATTTAACTCGATCGAGAAGAGACCGATGGCATACGCGATCAAGCCTTCTTTGCACAAGTAAGCACATTATTGTAACCTAACACATATCAGGAATTTAACTACGTTTATTTTTTTTGACTCAATGGTGCTCTCCAATGTATGTAGGGGTTTCTCAGACTATGTTGATGAAGGAGGGCCGCACGACGACAAAAAGGGCAAGACAACTGCGAATATAAGCGATTTAAGGTACAAGTGCCTAGCATATATATGATTAATTTTTTTGACATCTAATCTTCGTGGGCTGAATTTCTTTTTCTCTCTTCACAGTGCCATCAACAGGGCAGCGGTGACCATTGCGGCTTCTATGTCATGCAGTACATGCTCATCGTGGTCGGCAACTCACAACTTTTCCCTAAGGTATATGTACGTGCATAATAATATACTTAGCCTTTTACATAGGAATTTTGAAACTGAAATTAATCTGATCATTTCTATTTTGCGTAAGATCAATATCCCCCAGAAGAGTTTAGACAGCAAAGCACTCAACAATTTACGAGACCACTTATGCCAGTGGTACTGGTTAGAAGTTATATCAGAGGATGGCAGGTTTAGAGATCCTGAAGCATCCTACTAGTCCATATGTAAACAATATTAATAATATATGTCAATGTGATATGTATCAGAGGAAGTCCATGTACTGAGAGCCAATTACATGTTTGAGTTGTATATTGTGAACGACTATGATATATATGTGCTGTAATTAAAGCGTTTCTGTTCTGTGAATGTGATATATGCATCCTGTGTTCTGTATTGCGAATGTGATGAATATATATTGTGCATACTGTTTTAATCTGTGATTTTTTTGGAGAATTTGCAAAAATGGCACACCCCAATGGGTCATCAGAATCGGTTCTTTAAGGAAGTGATTACGATGACCCTCATCGAATCGGTTCTTTAAAGGAAGTGATTCGATGACCCCGTCATCGAATCGGTTCTTTAAGGAAGTGATTACGATGAGCCCTCATCGAATCGGTTTTTAAGAAAGTGATTACGATGACACCGTCATCGTAATCACTTTTCTTAAAGAACCGATTCGATGAGGGCTCATCGAAATCACTTCCTTAAAGAACCGATTCTATGAAGTCATCAATCACTTCCTTAAAGAACCGATTCTGATGACATTTTATCACGATCGGGTCAAAACCGATTCTGATAGCTCCACCTCATCACTATCTAAGGACATCGTATCGCCACTAGAACCGATTCTAATGCTAAAAAAGAACCGATTCTGATGTGCCGTTCTGTAGTAGTGAGAAGTTTTTATACTTTCCTGAATCCTTGAAGAGTCCTTTACAAAAACGTTTTTGGGAGACCTTCGTGATTCGGACTAATTCAAACCGAATTTGACTCGGATTCGGATTTGGTCAGATCGGCTGAATTTTGTTAAATCTGTGCACCTTAGTGTTTTGGCCATAACTTCCACATACGAGCTCCAAATTGTGTGTTTGAATACTTGTTTTAAAGCCTAGGATAGTACCATCAATTTGTTACATTGTGAGCAAGCTTGATTCGGTCATTTTCATGCCTTAATTGCAGCAACAACCGTACTGCATATTTCTGGCCGAATTTGGGTTTGTTTCTTCAATTTGTGTTCTAGCTTTGTCCTTTGAGTTGGTTGAGTCCAGTAGCATCTACAACCATAAAAGTTCCAAAATATCAGTCCACATACCTTTGGGAACCAATCATCCTTTGCGAATACTTTGATCCCAATTGAGACTAGCTATTTGAAATTGCTTCGGACTGCTCCTTTTGATACGTTGCACTATCATAACACTTGTGATATCAATTAGGGATTCCAAAACTTTGCTCATACTAGTGTTGACCGAAAGTCACTAAAAAGAAAAAAAAGAGAAAGAAAGAGCCAAAAGGCCAAAAAAAAGAGAAAAAAAAGAGAATAGTGGCCGGCAGCACTACATTGATCAAAACCCTGTGTTTGTCATTTTCAGATTGTGCAATTGTATTAAGTAGTGAGCAATCTTGTGCCCTTTTACCTTTTCTGAAGCAATTAGCTAGCATCTCTCCATAACTTATGCAACACGAGTTTTGGTGCTGAAATTATTCTTATTTAGCTGATTCCATTGGTTGCATTAAGTTTCATTATCTTTGCATGTGTGTTGCCTTGAAATTCACTTATATCTTTGAGATCAGCAACTAGGGCTTGTGAATTCTAGTTTGGATCATTACTTATCATTACAATAACTAGAATTATCAGATTGCATAGGAAATTAACTTAGCCTACCAAGCTCCACATATTCTACCTCGTACGTTTGTTCGGTCCCTTAGCAATCGCTTTATCCAAGCTTGGGAGAACTTTTGACGCCGCCAATGGCCGACAACCCCTGCTGCACGGTAAGAACTTGTAAGAGCTTTGGTTAAAGTTTGAGAGTTGAGAGACTTTTCTCCACATCCTATGTAGTGATAGGAACATTATACTTGTGATTTTGTTTCTTGTCTTCACTAACAATGGCAGGTTCTCAATGTCGTAGCGCTTGGGCCAACAACAACCTAAGAGAAGAGATAGTTCACACTCCGAGATACAGAGAACATACGAGCATAATTTCAACACCACGGAAGGAACAACAGCATAGCACACGTTCCAAAAATAAGTTTACCATTCCCAATTTTAGTGGTAAATATGATCCCAAAGGTTATCTTACTTGGAAATTTGCTGTAGAACAATCATTTGATAAATATGAGATTCCTAAGCATGAAAGGGTTAGGGTTGTGACTTGTGGATTTGCTGATTTTGCTGCTCTTTGGTGGAATGATTATCTGAGTAAAAATCAGGACATTCCTAGCACATGCACAAAATTGAAGAAAATTCTGAGAGCTAGATTTGTTCCTTCATATGTTGCTCGTCAATTACGAAATGAATTGGAACATCTAAAATAAGGTAGTAAAACAGTGGATGAGTACTACCAAGAATTTCAACATAGATCTTTGCGTTCTGGGTTAGAAGAGACCGAAAAGACTCGCATGAATAACTTTTATTTTGGACTAGATTTCGACATTCAGATTATGATATCTTGTAAAGAATTCAATTCTTTGTCATGTTTACTTAATCTTTCACGAGAAGCCGAAAGAAAGATACAGAGAAGACAATCAACCAAAATTCAAGCTAACACAAAGTTAAATGCTACTCAGCATGTGAAATAAATAGAAGAAAATTTGAGTGAAGTAGAGGATAGCACATGTGAGGATGATTCTACTAACACAATCCAATCTATTTCGATTAGTTCTGTTGCTGTTGTTCCATACGCTATTCAGGTTACTTCTAAAGAAGGGAAGCAACAAGCAGAAATACCAGCGTTATCAGGTGAAAGTTTTGATATTTCTACTTTTGAGGAGGAGGCTAATGACCATGGTACATGTGAGGACCCGAATTCACCAATTCGAATCCACTGTGTTTTACCGCACTAGTCCCAAGATCAATCGCTAGTGCACAAAGCTTAACATTGGTAAGCATCATATCATACACAACGATAAGAATAATAAGACTTTATTTATTGAATATAACTAGTGTATGATCTTATGACCACTTACAATATTCAGCCTCACAAGGCAATAGTAAGACCAATGAGACAAATGCAGCGGAAAGTAGTAGAAAACGTAGATGTCCCATCAGCACACCACAGGCGACTGACAAGGATTGGCCTAGTGACACGCGTCCACCTGAGAGTCCTCCTCCAACATCGATGATGATTCCTCCACTGTTGTTGGTTGTTAAGCAAAGGTGAGTACACCAACACGTACTCAACAAGTTGTGTACAAAATGCAATTCTGTCATAGCTATATGCAGGCTTATTCCAAAGGAAAGGCTAAGGGTTCATTTGCAATAAAGCAGCATTTAAGAACACATACGATATATAGATTGAAAAGACAGTAAAACAAATAATAACAAGTAAATAGATTCAGTGATTCTCAAATAAACCCAAGTTTTCCATCCTAAATCAAGTTCTATTATCCACATGGCATCCTGCCATCCCATAACAGTTATCCATTTTAATTAACTACCCCTTGACTGTAATCCCCGAGCATTGCTCAATACCGTGAGCATGGCTATCCGAATAGTTTGTACACTCTGCAGAGGTTATGCACTTTACCCACATGATACAACCATGCACCACACAGGTGAACGATTATAACAAAGCCTTTACAATGCATCCTCTTAACCTAGTGCTACCGCTAAGGTTTCAACACGAAGGGTTACACCACCACAACAGGCCCCCTCTTGCGCCATGTGAGTTTCTCCGCACACGAACTCACACCACCACAATATGATGAGAACATCACCAACATGGATCGACCAGCGTGACCGCTGCCCTCCTTCCTCTCAACCTATGGGCTTCTCCAATGACTACATTAGCTAATCCCAAAGTTAAATTGAAATCATTTGTACACATAAAATTGCTCCATCTTGCAACGTCACAAATAATCGGATGAGGACAACACTAACATGGCCCTCAACCGCTTCTCCAATGACTACCGGCCTTAATCCAAAAGCTCAGTTATTCAAGCATAATCCACATCATCATAGACAAGGGCCTCAAGCACACACCGAGAACAGCCCACGCGTCAAGGAAGGCCCATATGGAAGCCCAAGATGCCAAAAAGCCCGGTTCGGCCATCCAGCAGCATGCCAACTTCAAGCGGGCATAACTTGGGCTCCGGACTCCGTTTTCAGCGTCGACCACCCGTTTGAAAGCTTAGGAGATAAGCTTTCGAATGGATCAACCCACTTCAAATTCACTCCAGAACGACGGGAAAATGCGGAACAATGTCACGGGCCAGAAATTCAGGTGCTGCATCACCTCACTTTTGGGCCTATGGCCCATGTATCTTAGGGTTTTGGTGGCCACCGCTGTTTTGGCTGCCCTACTCCTCCTGGCCGCCGCTATATATGTGGCGCCACCGTTCTTTTACGCTTAGGTTTTGTTGTGTTTTGGTAGACCCTTGTCGTCCCTCCTCGTGTTGGCGTGTGTCGACTAGACCACCGTGACGAGAAACAGAACCTCACCTTTGTATCTTTCAGATTATTGGATTGGAATTGCTCTCACCTTGTTCTTGCTTGTTCTCGGTTGCAGCAGGTACAAGGATCGATCGGGTTTTGATTCGGTTGATCGCCTTGTGTGGTGACGTTGCGATTGCTTGGTTGCTGATCTCGTGGTTAGTAGCCGTTCCATCTACTTCGTGCACCATCAAACCGACGTATCGTTCTCATCAGAAGATCGGGCCGACCTAGTGCGCATCAAGTGGTATCAGAGCGACGGTTGCCTGGTGAGAACACCCTTATCCATATTTAGTTCTTCTTGTTCATCCTAGAGTCCAGAAAATAGCCACAAAAAAATTCTGTTTGGCGTGTGTTTGATCTAATCCGAGCCCCTTTTGGCCTTTACTATTACTACCTAGTTTAATTCTTGTTGAATTTACGTTGCATCGTCGTGTCGTTGCTGGTCTTAGTGTTTTGATCTTTAGAGTTTCGAGTTCTTGCCACGTTCTTGTCACCGAGTTGAACTCCATCGCGTCGTCGCGTCAATTCGGATCCTCCTCTGTCCAGTTCGGTATTTTGGTCATAACTCCCTCATACGAACTCGGATTTTGCTGTTCTTGTACTTTCCTGAAAGCTTGAAATTATCTACAACTTTGTCCATTGTGAAACTTTCCAGAAACGCCGTCTTCTTGCCCAAAATCCCGTCGGATTGGAATCTGTTTTCATCCTTGATTTTTTTGAGTAGTCTGTATTTCGGGGTTAATATCTCTGGCTTCCCTTATCCAAAATAGACGTTCCATATATGAAAATTGATCAGCTCGAAAAGATCTACAACTTTTCAGTCATACGTTTTTTGCATTGGAAGCCAATAAAACCCGAAAACAGCGTTTGAAGTTTCAGCATAGTAGATCTGTTTTGCAGCAGGAAAAAAGTTTGAGTTGTAATTCATCATATGTGCCACTTGTTGATATAGAAGAAAAAAAAAAAATAAAAAAAGGCAAGTGCATATAAAAGAGCCGCACTAAAAGGTGGAAAAAAGCCCTAGCTATTTGCTTGTGTCTTTGTGGTCATTCAGTTGCTATTTACGTGACTTCATTGGTGTCGGGCTCGCGTCTCTAATGCGGTCTAGCCTAGGACCAGCAAAATACCGTCGTTGAGCGTTCTTTCAACTTGTTTTGGCTAGTGTGGTTCTAGTATATCCTTTGCTACATATTATACCTATCCAAGCTCCACCTACTATTAACCATAGGAGAAGCACCTTGCAATCGCTTTGTCACCCTCAGTGCAGATTACCATCATCCTCGATTGAACCTTGAAAAGCTGCGGGGTAAGCTGGTAAGAACTTGGTGTGAGCTTGGCGTGTGAGATCCTCCTTGTCCACATATTAGTAGATAGGAATATACATTTTTGCGTGTATTTTCTTGTCTACCACTAATAATGGCGAGTCCACGAAAAACGATGATCTATACTTGAGGATGATCCAAGCATTCCGCGAGAACAAAGAAATATATCGGAAACTTAATCATGAGTTTGAGAAAAGAAGAAATTGAAAGAAAAAAGCATTGTGAGTTCATGGAGAAATGGCGAAATGGAGAATTAAAAATGAAAAGGTCGAGCATGGGACTATCCCCGACCAAGAATGAGAAGGAACTATTGAAGAAAGAAGTCAAGCCTACACAATCTAAGAAGAAGGATAGTAAGTGTATTTCAATATGTAGCGATAAGAATGTGCTTGCTATTCTGCGACTAACCTTGAGGCAAGAATGATCAAGATGGTGTGCACTGAGTCTTTGCAATGACGGACAACTACATGAGCCTCATGTCTCATCGCCTACTTAGTGCACCAGTGGAACATGCCAATGAAACTCAAGCGCAACAACTTATTCCAAACTAAGTTTGTTGTGCAAAAACAGCAGTACCGTCATCATTGATGGAGAAGCTGTAGCAACCTCGCAAGTCTACACATGGTCGAGAAACTTGGCTTGACCACGACTCCACTTGACAACCTTACTCAATGGAATGGTTCAACTCAATTGGTAAGGTTCGGGTAACCTAAGCTGTGCAAGTTCTGTCTCCATTGGTTCATACCATGATCATGTTTGTTGTGATGTCATACCTATGGAATCATGTTCACTTTTATTAGGTAGACCTTGGTTATATGATGTTGATGCTATTCACTATGGTAGAACCAATCAATATACTTTCAAGTTTAATGGAAAGAAATTGGTTTTGAATCCAATGACTCGGTTGAGCTAGCCAAAATTAATGCAAAAAGAACTAATGGTAAAGAACATGAGGATGACAAACTTGTTAGTGGTGTACAACAATCTAAACCAATGTTCAAGAAAGAAATTCTTTTAAATAAGATTGTTTCCTCACATGATATTGCTTTGAGACATCATTTCCTTGCCTCCTGTTGCCACTAACCTTTTGCGGGATCATGAGAAGGAGTCGAGGGCGACTCCAATTCAAGAAGGGAGGATGATGAGGACATCACCAACATGGATCGACCAGCGTGACCGCTGCCCTCCTTCCTCTCCGGCTTCTCCAATGACTACCGACGCTGCTCCATCTTCGTCACAAATGATCGGCGCTGCGGCAACCGTCGCCGAGAGGCCTTAATCCAAAAGCTCAGCTATTCAAGCCCACATCAACAGACAAGGGCCTCAAGCACACACCGAGAACAGCCCACGCGTCAAGGAAGGCCCATATGGAAGCCCAAGATGCCAAAAGCCCGGTTCGGCCATCCAGCAGCATGCCAACTTCAAGCGGGCATAACTTGGGCTCCGGACTCCGTTTTCAGCGTGCGACCACCCGTTTGAAAGCTTAGGAGATAAGCTTTCCAATGGATCTAGCCCCACTTCCAAATTCACTCCAGAACGACAGGAAAATGCGGAACAATGTCACGGGCCAGAAATTCAGGGTGCTGCATCACCTCACTTTTGGGCCTATGGCCCATGTATCTTAGGGTTTTGGTGGCCACCGCTGTTTTGGCTGCCCTACTCCTCCTGGCCGCCGCTATATATGTGGCCGCCACCGTTCTTTTACGCTTAGGTTTTGTTGTGTTTTGGTAGACCCTTGTCGTCCCTCCTCGTGTTGGCGTGTGTCGACTAGACCACCGTGACGAAAGCAGAACCTCACCTTTGTATCTTTGAGATTATTGGATTGGAATTGCTCTCACCTTGTTCTTGCTTGTTCTCGGTTGCAGCGGTACAAGGATCGTCGGGTCTTTGATTCGGTTGATCGCCTTGTGTGGTGACGTTGCGATTGCTTGGTTCTTGATCTCGTGGTTAGTAGCCGATCCATCTACTTCGTGCGCTATCAAACCGGCGTATCGTTCTCATCGAAGATCGGGCCGACCTAGTGCGCATCAAGTGGTATCGAGCGGCGGTTGCTGGTGAGAACACCCTTATCCTTATTTAGTTCTTCTTGTTCATCCTAGAGTCGAGAAAATAGCCACAAAAAATTCTGTTTGTCGTGTGTTTGATCTAATCCGAGCCCTTTTGGCCTTTACTATTACTACCTAGTTTAATTCTTGTTGAATTTGCGTTGCATCGTCGTGTCGTTGCTGGTCTTAGTGTTTTGATCTTTAGAGTTTCGAGTTCTTGCCACGTTCTTGTCACGAGTTGAACTCCATCGCGTCGTCACGTCAATTCGGATCCTCCTCTGTCCAGTTCGGTATTTTGGTCATAACTCCCTCATACGAACTCGGATTTTGCTGTTCTTGTACTTTCCTGAAAGCTTGAAATTATCTACAACTTTGTCCATTGTGAAACTTTCCAGAAACGCCGTCTTCTTGCCCAAAATCCCGTCGGATTGGAATCTGTTTTCGTCCTGGATTTTCTGAGCAGTCTGTATTTCGGGGTCAATATCTCTGGCTTCCCTTATCCAAAATAGACGTTCCATATATGCAAATTGATCAGCTCGAAAAGATCTACAACTTTCCAGTTATACGTTTTTGCATTGGAAGCCAATAAAACCCGAAAACAGAGTTTGAAGTTTCAGCATAGTAGATCTGTTTTGCAGCAGAAAAAAGTTTGAGTTGTAATTCATCATATGTGCCACTTGTTGATATAGAAGGAAGAAAAAAAAAATTAAAAAAAGGCAAGTGCATATAAAAGAGCCGCACTAAAAGGTGGAAAAAAGCCCTAGCTATTTGCTTGTGTCTTTGTGGTCATTCAGTTGCTGTTTACGTGACTTCATTGGTGTCGGGCTCGCGTCTCTAATGCGGTCTAGCCTAGGACCAGCAAAGTACCGTCGTTGAGCGTTCTTTCAACTTGTTTTGGCTAGTGTGGTTCTAGTATATCCTTTGCTACATATTATACCTATCCAAGCTCCACCTACTATTAACCATAGGAGAAGCACCTTGCAATCGCTTTGTCACCCCGAGTCAGATTACCATCATCCTCGATTGAACCTTGAAAAGCTGCGGGTAAGAAGCTGGTAAGAACTTGGTGTGAGCTTGGCGTGTGAGATCCTCCTTGTCCACATATTAGTAGATAGGAATATACATTTTTGCGTGTATTTTTCTTGTCTACCACTAATAATGGCGAGTCCACGAAAAACGATGATCTATACTTGAGGATGATCCAAGCATTCCGCGAGGAACAAAGAAATATATCGGAAACTTAATCATGAGTTTGAGAAAAGGGAAGAAATTGAAAGAAAAAAGCATAGTGAGTTCATGGAGAAATGGCGAAATGGAGAATTAAAAAATGAAAAGGTCGAGCATGGGACTATCCCTTCGACCAAGAATGAGAAGGAACTACTGAAGAAAGAAGTCAAGCCTACACAATCTAAGAAGAAGGATAGTAAGTGTATTTCAATATGTAGCGATAAGAATGTGCTTGCTATTCCTGCGACTAACCCTTGAGGCAAGAATGATCAAGATGGTGTGCACTGAGTCTTTGCAATGACGGACAACTACATGAGCCTCATGTCTCATCGCCTACTTAGTGCACCGATGGAACATGCCAATGAAACTCAACGCAACAACTTATTCCAAACTAAGTTTGTTGTGCAAGAAGCAGCAGTACACGTCATCATTGATGGAGAAGCTGTAGCAACCTCGCATGTCTACACATGGTCGAGAAACTTGGCTTGACCACGACTCCACTTGACAACCTTACTCAATGGAATGGTTCAACTCAATTGGTAAGGTTCGGGTAACCTAAGCTGTGCAAGTTCTGTCTCCATTGGTTCATACCATGATCATGTTTGTTGTGATGTCATACCTATGGAATCATGTTCACTTTTATTAGGTAGACCTTGGTTATATGATGTTGATGCTATTCACTATGGTAGAACCAATCAATATACTTTCAAGTTTAATGGAAAGAAATTGGTTTTGAATCCAATGACTCGGTTGAGCTAGCCAAAATTAATGCAAAAAGAACTAATGGTAAAGAACATGAGGATGACAAACTTGTTAGTGGTGTACAACAATCTAAACCAATGTTCAAGAAAGAAATTCTTTTAAATAAGATTGTTTCCTCACATGATATTGCTTTGCGACATCTCATTTCCTTGCCTCCTGTTGCCACTAACCTTTTGCGGGATCATGAGAAGGAGTCGAGGGCGACTCCAATTCAAGAAGGGAGGATGATGAGGACATCACCAACATGGATCGACCAGCGTGACCGCTGCCCTCCTTCCTCTCGGCTTCTCCAATGACTACCGATATTGCTCCATCTTCGTCACAAATGATCGGCGCTGCGGCAACCGTCGCCGAGAGGCCTTAATCCAAAAGCTCAGCTATTCAAGCCCACATCAACAGACAAGGGCCTCAAGCACACACCGAGAACAGCCCACGCGTCAAGGAAGGCCCATATGGAAGCCCAAGATGCCAAAAGCCCGGTTCGGCCATCCAGCAGCATGCCAACTTCAAGCGGGCATAACTTGGGCTCCGGACTCCGTTTTCAGCGTCGACCACCCGTTTGAAAGCTTAGGAGATAAGCTTTCCAATGGATCAACCCCACTTCCAAATTCACTCCAGAACGATGGGAAAATGCGGAACAATGTCACGGGCCAGAAATTCAGGTGCTGCATCACCTCACTTTTGGGCCTATGGCCCATGTATCTTAGGGTTTTGGTGGCCACCGCTGTTTTGGCTGCCCTACTCCTGGCCGCCGCTATATATGTGGCCGCCACCGTTCTTTTACGCTTAGGTTTTGTTGTGTTTTGGTAGACCCTTGTGCGTCCCTCCTCGTGTTCGCGTGTGTCGACTAGACCACCCGTGTGAGAAGCAGAACCTCACCTTTGTATCTTTGAGATTATTGGATTGGAATTGCTCTCACCTTGTTCTTGCTTGTTCTCGGTTGCAGCGGTACAAGGATCGTCGAGTCTTTGATTCGGTTGATCGCCTCGTGTGGTGACGTTGCGATTGCTTGGTTGCTGATCTCGTGGTTAGTAGCCGATCCATCTACTTCGTGCGCTATCAAACCGACGTATCGTTCTCATCAGAAGATCGGGCCGACCTAGTGCGCATCAAGTGGTATCAGAGCGACGGTTGCCTGGTGAGAACACCCTTATCCTTATTTAGTTCTTCTTGTTCATCCTAGAGTCCAGAAAATAGCCACAAAAAATTCTGTTTGTCGTGTGTTTGATCTAATCCGAGCCCCTTTTGGCCTTTACTATTACTACCTAGTTTAATTCTTGTTGAATTTGCGTTGCATCGTCGTGTCGTTGCTGGTCTTAGTGTTTTGATCTTTAGAGTTTCGAGTTCTTGTCACGTTCTTGTCACGAGTTGAACTCCATCGCGTCGTCGCGTCCAATTCGGATCCTCCTCTGTCCAGTTCGGTATTTTGGTCATAACTCCCTCATACGAACTCGGATTTTGCTGTTCTTGTACTTTCCTGAAAGCTTGAGAAATTATCTACAACTTTGTCCATTGTGAAACTTTCCAGAAACGCCGTCTTCTTGCCCAAAATCCCGTCGGATTGGAATCTGTTTTCGTCCTGGATTTTCTGAGCAGTCTGTATTTCGGGGTCAATATCTCTGGCTTCCCTTATCCAAAATAGACGTTCCATATATGCAAATTGATCAGCTCGAAAAGATCTACAACTTTCCAGTTATACGTTTTTGCATTGGAAGCCAATAAAAACCCGAAAACAGCGTTTGAAGTTTCTGCATAGTAGATCTGTTTTGCAGCAGGAAAAAAAGTTTGAGTTGTAATTCATCATATGTGCCACTTGTTGATATAGAAGGAAGAAAAAAAATTAAAAAAAAAGGCAAGTGCATATAAAAGAGCCGCACTAAAAGGTGGAAAAAAGCCCTAGCTATTTGCTTGTGTCTTTGTGGTCATTCAGTTGCTATTTACGTGACTTCATTGGTGTCGGGCTCGCGTCTCTAATGCGGTCTAGCCTAGGACCAGCAAAATACCGTCGTTGAGCGTTCTTTCAACTTGTTTTGGCTAGTGTGGTTCTAGTATATCCTTTGCTACATATTATACCTATCCAAGCTCCACCTACTATTAACCATAGGAGAAGCACCTTGCAATCGCTTTGTCACCCCGAGTCTGATTACCATCATCCTCGATTGAACCTTGAAAAGCTGCGGGGTAAGAAGCTGGTAAGAACTTGGTGTGAGCTTGGCGTGTGAGATCCTCCTTGTCCACATATTAGTAGATAGGAATATACATTTTTGCGTGTATTTTCTTGTCTACCACTAATAATGGCGAGTCCACGAAAAACGATGATCTATACTTGAGGATGATCCAAGCATTCCGCGAGAACAAAGAAATATATCGGAAACTTAATCATGAGTTTGAGAAAAGAAGAAATTGAAAGAAAAAAGCATAGTGAGTTCATGGAGAAATGGCGAAATGGAGAATTAAAAATGAAAAGGTCGAGCATGGGACTATCCCTTGACCAAGAATGAGAAGGAACTATTGAAGAAAGAAGTCAAGCCTACACAATCTAAGAAGAAGGATAGTAAGTGTATTTCAATATGTAGCGATAAGAATGTGCTTGCTATTCTGCGACTAACCACATGAGGCAAGAATGATCAAGATGGTGTGCACTGAGTCTTTGCAATGACGGACAACTACATGAGCCTCATGTCTCATCGCCTACTTAGTGCACCGATGGAACATGCCAATGAAACTCAACGCAACAACTTATTCCAAACTAAGTTTGTTGTGCAAAACGCAGTGATACGTCATCATTGATGGAGAAGCTGTAGCAACCTCGCATGTCTACACATGGTCGAGAAACTTGGCTTGACCACGACTCCACTTGACAACCTTACTCAATGGAATGGTTCAACTCAATTGGTAAGGTTCAGTAACCTAAGCTGTGCAAGTTCTGTCTCCATTGGTTCATACCATGATCATGTTTGTTGTGATGTCATACCTATGGAATCATGTTCACTTTTATTAGGTAGACCTTGGTTATATGATGTTGATGCTATTCACTATGGTAGAACCAATCAATATACTTTCAAGTTTAATGGAAAGAAATTGGTTTTGAATCCAATGACTCGGTTGAGCTAGCCAAAATTAATGCAAAAAGAACTAATGGTAAGGAACATGAGGATGACAAACTTGTTAGTGGTGTACAACAATCTAAACCAATGTTCAAGAAAGAAATTCTTTTAAATAAGATTGTTTCCTCACATGATATTGCTTTGCGAGACATCATTTCCTTGCCTCCTGTTGCCACTAACCTTTTGCGGGATCATGAGAAGGAGTCGAGGGCGACTCCAATTCAAGAAGGGAGGATGATGAGGACATCACCAACATGGATCGACCAGCGTGACCGCTGCCCTCCTTCCTCTCGGCTTCTCCAATGACTACCGGATTTGCTCCATCTTCGTCACAAATGATCGGCGCTGCGGCAACCGTCGCCGAGAGGCCTTAATCCAAAAGCTCAGCTATTCAAGCCCACATCAACAGACAAGGGCCTCAAGCACACACCGAGAACAGCCCACGCGTCAAGGAAGGCCCATATGGAAGCCCAAGATGCCAAAAAGCCCGGTTCGGCCATCCAGCAGCAAGCCAACTTCAAGCGGGCATAACTTGGGCTCCGGACTCCGTTTTCAGCGTCGACCACCCGTTTGAAAGCTTAGGAGATAAGCTTTCCAATGGATCAACCCACTTCAAATTCACTCCAGAACGACGGGAAAATGCGGAACAATGTCACGGGCCAGAAATTCAGGGTGCTGCATCACCTCACTTTTGGGCCTATGGCCCATGTATCTTAGGGTTTTGGTGGCCACCGCTGTTTTGGCTGCCCTACTCCTCTGGCCGCCGCTATATATGTGGCCGCCACCGTTCTTTACGCTTAGGTTTTGTTGTGTTTTGGTAGACCCTTGTGCGTCCCTCCTCGTGTTGGCGTGTGTCGACTAGACCACCGTGACGAGAAACAGAACCTCACCTTTGTATCTTTGAGATTATTGGATTGGAATTGCTCTCACCTTGTTCTTGCTTGTTCTCGGTTGCAGCGGTACAAGGATCGTCGAGTCTTTGATTCGGTTGATCGCCTCGTGTGGTGACGTTGCGATTGCTTGGTTCTTGATCTCGTGGTTAGTAGCCGATCCATCTACCGTGCGCTATCAAACCGGCGTATCGTTCTCATCGAAGATCGGGCCGACCTAGTGCGCATCAAGTGGTATCGAGCGACGGTTGCTGGTGAGAACACCCTTATCCTTATTTAGTTCTTCTTGTTCATCCTAGAGTCGAAAATAGCCACAAAAAATTCTGTTTGTCGTGTGTTTGATCTAATCCGAGCCCTTTTGGCCTTTACTATTACTACCTAGTTTAATTCTTGTTGAATTTCGTTGCATCGTCGTGTCGTTGCTGGTCTTAGTGTTTTGATCTTTAGAGTTTCGAGTTCTTGCCACGTTCTTATCACCGAGTTGAACTCCATCGCGTCGTCGCGTCCAATTCGGATCCTCCTCTGTCCAGTTCGGTATTTTGGTCATGACTCCCTCATACGAACTCGGATTTTGCTGTTCTTGTACTTTCCTGAAAGCTTTAGAAATTATCTACAATTTTGTCCATTGTGAAACTTTCCAGAAACGTCGTCTTCGTGCCCAAAATCCCGTCAGATTGGAATCTGTTTTCGTCCTGGATTTTCTGAGCAGTCTGTATTTCGGGGTCAATATCTCTGGCTTCCCTTATCCAAAATAGACGTTCCATATATGCAAATTGATCAGCTCGAAAAGATCTACAACTTTCCAGTTATACGTTTTTGCATTGGAAGCCAATAAAACCCGAAAACAGAGTTTGAAGTTTCTGCATAGTAGATCTGTTTTGCAGCAGGAAAAAAGTTTGAGTTGTAATTCATCATATGTGCCACTTTGTTGATATAGAAGAAAAAAAAATTAAAAAAAGGCAAGTGCATATAAAAGAGCCGCACTAAAAGGTGGAAAAAAGCCCTAGCTATTTGCTTGTGTCTCTGTGGTCATTCTAGTTGCTATTTACGTGACTTCATTGGTGTCGGGCTCGCGTCTCTAATGCGGTCTAGCCTAGGACCAGCAAAGTACCGTCGTTGAGCGTTCTTTCAACTTGTTTTGGCTAGTGTGGTTCTAGTATATCCTTTGCTACATATTATACCTATCCAAGCTCCACCTACTATTAACCATAGGAGAAGCACCTTGCAATCGCTTTGTCACCCTCGAGTCTGATTACCATCATCCTCGATTGAACCTTGAAAAGCTGCAGGTAAGAACTGGTAAGAACTTGGTGTGAGCTTGGCGTGTGAGATCCTCCACTTGTCCACATATTAGTAGATAGGAATATACATTTTTGCGTGTATTTTTCTTGTCTACCACTAATAATGGCAGTCCACGAAAAACGATGATCTATACTTGAGGATGATCCAAGCATTCCGCCGAGAACAAAGAAATATATCGGAAACTTAATCATGAGTTTGAGAAAAAGAAGAAATTGAAAGAAAAAAGCATAGTGAGTTCATGGAGAAATGGCGAAATGGAGAATTAAAAATGAAAAGGTCGAGCATGGGACTATCCTTCGACCAAGAATGAGAAGGAACTATTGAAGAAAGAAGTCAAGCCTACACAATCTAAGAAGAAGGATAGTAAGTGTATTTCAATATGTAACGATAAGAATGTGCTTGCTATTCTGCGACTAACCATCAGGCAAGAATGATCAAGATGGTGTGCACTGAGTCTTTGCAATGACGGACAACTACATGAGCCTCATGTCTCATCGCCTACTTAGTGCACCCGTGGAACATGCCAATGAAACTCAACGCAACAACTTATTCCAAACTAAGTTTGTTGTGCAAGAAGCAGCAGTATACGTCATCATTGATGGAGAAAGCTGTAGCAACCTCGCATGTCTACACATGGTCGAGAAACTTGGCTTGACCACGACTCCACTTGACAACCTTACTCAATGGAATGGTTCAACTCAATTGGTAAGGTTAGGGTAACACTAAGCTGTGCAAGTTCTGTCTCCATTGGTTCATACCATGATCATGTTTGTTGTGATGTCATACCTATGGAATCATGTTCACTTTTATTAGGTAGACCTTGGTTATATGATGTTGATGCTATTCACTATGGTAGAACCAATCAATATACTTTCAAGTTTAATGGAAAGAAATTGGTTTTGAATCCAATGACTCGGTTGAGCTAGCCAAAATTAATGCAAAAAGAACTAATGGTAAAGAACATGAGGATGACAAACTTGTTAGTGGTGTACAACAATCTAAACCAATGTTCAAGAAAGAAATTCTTTTAAATAAGATTGTTTCCTCACATGATATTGCTTTGCGGACATCATTTCCTTGCCTCCTGTTGCCACTAACCTTTTGCGGGATCATGAGAAGGAGTCGAGGGCGACTCCAATTCAAGAAGGGAGGATGATGAGGACATCACCAACATGGATCGACCAGCGTGACCGCTGCCCTCCTTCCTCTCCGGCTTCTCCAATGACTACCGTATATTGCTCCATCTTCGTCACAAATGATCGGCGCTGCGGCAACCGTCGCCGAGAGGCCTTAATCCAAAAGCTCAGCTATTCAAGCCCACATCAACAGACAAGGGCCTCAAGCACACACCGAGAACAGCCCACGCGTCAAGGAAGGCCCATATGGAAGCCCAAGATGCCAAAAAGCCCGGTTCGGCCATCCAGCAGCAAGCCAACTTCAAGCGGGCATAACTTGGGCTCCGGACTCCGTTTTCAGCGTCGACCACCCGTTTGAAAGCTTAGGAGATAAGCTTTCCAATGGATCAACCCACTTCCAAATTCACTCCAGAACGACGGGAAAATGCGGAACAATGTCACGGGCCAGAAATTCAGGTGCTGCATCACCTCACTTTTGGGCCTATGGCCCATGTATCTTAGGGTTTTGGTGGCCACGCTGTTTTGGCTGCCCTACTCCTCCTGGCCGCCGCTATATATGTGGCCGCCACCGTTCTTTACGCTTAGGTTTTGTTGTGTTTTGGTAGACCCTTGTCGTCCCTCCTCGTGTTCGCGTGTGTCGACTAGACCACCCGTGACGAGAAGCAGAACCTCACCTTTGTATCTTTGAGATTATTGGATTGGAATTGCTCTCACCTTGTTCTTGCTTGTTCTCGGTTGCAGCGGTACAAGGATCGTCGAGTCTTTGATTCGGTTGATCGCCTCGTGTGGTGACGTTGCGATTGCTTGGTTCTTGATCTCGTGGTTAGTAGCCGATCCATCTACCGTGCGCTATCAAACCGGCGTATCGTTCTCATCGAAGATCGGGCCGACCTAGTGCGCATCAAGTGGTATCGAGCGACGGTTGCTGGTGAGAACACCCTTATCCTTATTTAGTTCTTCTTGTTCATCCTAGAGTCGAAAATAGCCACAAAAAATTCTGTTTGTCGTGTGTTTGATCTAATCCGAGCCCTTTTGGCCTTTACTATTACTACCTAGTTTAATTCTTGTTGAATTTCGTTGCATCGTCGTGTCGTTGCTGGTCTTAGTGTTTTGATCTTTAGAGTTTCGAGTTCTTGCCACGTTCTTGTCACCGAGTTGAACTCCATCGCGTCGTCGCGTCCAATTCGGATCCTCCTCTGTCCAGTTCGGTATTTTGGTCATAACTCCCTCATACGAACTCGGATTTTGCTGTTCTTGTACTTTCCTGAAAGCTTGAGAAATTATCTACAACTTTGTCCATTGTGAAACTTTCCAGAAACGCCGTCTTCTTGCCCAAAATCCCGTCGGATTGGAATCTGTTTTCGTCCGGGATTTTCTGAGCTGTCTGTATTTCGGGGTCAATATCTCTGGCTTCCCTTATCCAAAATAGACGTTCCATATATGCAAATTGATCAGCTCGAAAATATCTACAACTTTCCAGTTATACGTTTTTGCATTGGAAGCCAATAAAAACCCGAAAACAGCGTTTGAAGTTTCAGCATAGTAGATCTGTTTTGCAGCAGGAAAAAAGTTTGAGTTGTAATTCATCATATGTGCCACTTGTTGATATAGAAGAAAAAAAAATTAAAAAAAGGCAAGTGCATATAAAAGAGCCGCACTAAAAGGTGGGAAAAAAGCCCTAGCTATTTGCTTGTGTCTTTGTGGTCATTCAGTTGCTATTTACGTGACTTCATTGGTGTCGAGGCTCGCGTCTCTAATGCGGTCTAGCCTAGGACCAGCAAAATACCGTCGTTGAGCGTTCTTTCAACTTGTTTTGGCTAGTGTGGTTCTAGTATATCCTTTGCTACATATTATACCTATCCAAGCTCCACCTACTATTAACCATAGGAAAAGCACCTTGCAATCGCTTTGTCACCCTCGAGTCTGATTACCATCATCCTCGATTGAACCTTGAAAAGCTGCGGGGAAGAACTGGTAAGAACTTGGTGTGAGCTTGGCGTGTGAGATCCTCCACTTGTCCACATATTAGTAGATAGGAATATACATTTTTGCGTGTATTTTCTTGCCTACCACTAATAATGGCGAGTCCACGAAAAACGATGATCTATACTTGAGGATGATCCAAGCATTCCGCCGAGGAACAAAGAAATATATCTGGAAACTTAATCATGAGTTTGAGAAAAAGAAGAAATTGAAAGAAAAAAGCATAGTGAGTTCATGGAGAAATGGCGAAATGGAGAATTAAAAATGAAAAGGTCGAGCATGGGACTATCCTTCGACCAAGAATGAGAAGGAACTATTGAAGAAAGAAGTCAAGCCTACACAATCTAAGAAGAAGGATAGTAAGTGTATTTCAATATGTAGCGATAAGAATGTGCTTGCTATTCTGCGACTAACCACAGTGGCAAGAATGATCAAGATGGTGTGCACTGAGTCTTTGCAATGACGGACAACTACATGAGCCTCATGTCTCATCGCCTACTTAGTGCACCAGTGGAACATGCCAATGAAACTCAACGCAACAACTTATTCCAAACTAAGTTTGTTGTGCAAGAACAGCGGTATACGTCATCATTGATGGAGAAGCTGTAGCAACCTCGCAAGTCTACACATGGTCGAGAAACTTGGCTTGACCACGACTCCACTTGACAACCTTACTCAATGGAATGGTTCAACTCAATTGGTAAGGTTCATGTAACCTAAGCTGTGCAAGTTCTGTCTCCATTGGTTCATACCATGATCATGTTTGTTGTGATGTCATACCTATGGAATCATGTTCACTTTTATTAGGTAGACCTTGGTTATATGATGTTGATGCTATTCACTATGGTAGAACCAATCAATATACTTTCAAATTTAATGGAAAGAAATTGGTTTTGAATCCAACGACTCCGGTTGAGCTAGCCAAAATTAATGCAAAAAGAACTAATGGTAAAGGACATGAGGATGACAAATTTGTTAGTGGTGTACAACAATCTAAACCAATGTTCAAGAAAGAAATTCTTTTAAATAAGATTGTTTCCTCACATGATATTGCTTTGCAGACATCTGTTTCCTTGCCTCCTGTTGCCACTAACCTTTTGCAGGATCATGAGAAGGAGTCGAGGACGACTCCAATTCAAGAAGGGGAGGATGATGAGAACATCACCAACATGGATACGACCAGCGTGACCGCTGCCCCTCCTTCCTCTCCGGCTTCTCCAATGACTACCGATTTGCTCCATCTTCGTCACAAATGATCGGCGCTGCGGCAACCGTCGCCGAGAGGCCTTAATCCAAAAGCTCAGCTATTGAAGCCCACATCAATAGACAAGGGCCTCAAGCACACACCCGAGAACAGCCCACGCGTCAAGGAAGGCCCATATGGAAGCCCAAGATGCCAAAAGCCCGGTTCGGCCATCCAGCAGCATGGCAACTTCAAACGGGCATAACTTGGGCTCCCGGACTCCGTTTTCAGCGTGCGACCACCCGTTTGAAAGCTTAGGAGATAAGCTTTCGAATGGATCCAGCCCCACTTCCAAATTCACTCCAGAACGACGGGAAAATGCGGAACAATGTCACGGGCCAGAAATTCAGGGCGCTGCATCACCTCACTTTTGGGCCTATGGCCCATGTATCTTAGGGTTTTGGTAGCCACCGCTGTTTTGGCTGCCCTACCCCTCCTGGCCGCCGCTATATATGTGGCCGCCACCGTTCTTTTACGCTTAGGTTTTGTTGTGTTTTGGTAGACCCCTTGTGCGTCCCTCCTCGTGTTCGCGTGTGTCGACTAGACCACCCGTGACGAGAAACAGAACCTCACCTTTGTATCTTTCAGATTATTGGATTGGAATTGCTCTCACCTTGTTCTTGCTTGTTCTCGGTTGCAGCAGGTACAAGGATCGTCGAGTCTTTGATTCGGTTGATCGCCTCTTGTGTGGTGATCTCGTTGCGATTGCTATCAAACCGACGATCGTTCTTGATCTCGTGGTTAGTAGCCGTTCCATCAACGCCGTGCGAGAAGAAATAGCCATCAAAACCAAAGAACGTCAAAAATTCGTTCTCATTAGAAGATCGGGCCGACCTAGTTCGCATCAAATCCGGACCATACGATCTAAATCTAACGGGGAAAAACTTACCGTGTGATGTACTGTTCCCGAAGCGGCGTGGCCGATTTCAGTGCATACGATGGCAATCCGACGGTTCTCCAAACTCAGCTCCGACAATGGCAGCACGGCGGCGTAGAATACCGGCATTGAAGACGAAGACAAGCCGATGGCGATCCGACGCTCTCCGGCAAGGAAGAAGAGTCATCACAGGTGCGGCGTGACACGACCAACTCAGATCCGACCTCACCTCGGCGGATGAGTCACCGGCGGCGACGAAAAATGCAGCGCAACTCCACGGAACTCCGGCGACCTTTCGCGGCGACTTCGATGCTCCTCGGGCGACGGTGCTTTAGGGGAAAGATGCGGCGGCTCAAGGTGAGTATCGGGAAGGGGGGTCCGGTTGAAAGCATCTAGGCCCCCAAAAAGTATTTTCGTGGTTTTGGTAATTAATGACAATCCTTCGCAGGAGACTAACTTGTTTGATGAGTGTATTTAAAATAGGTAAGTCTCAAGAATTGGATATCGTGCAAGTATGGAAATGAAGAAAAAGAGGATCAAAGTACTATTCAATTCAAGGTAAATACTCTAAGGACATTTCTTTTGACATTTTATCGATCTCGGAGTTTGGTGAAAAGATCAGATTGCTAGAAGTAGGGCCGTACTATCAAGAGGGGTTTGATGTTCTGCTTGAAGATGTTATTAGTGTCTAAAGGCTCAAATTGGTCAAATTTCTCTCATACACTAGCATATAGAGTCTCATAAGTGAATGCATTAAAAAGCCAAAATGGAATGTCTCTAAAACCAGAAAAGGCGGTGCTACCGCCTATGTTACCCCGGTGCTACCGGAGGGACGGTAGCACCGAGCCTTGACCCGGTGTAAAAATTCCAGAGACTTCCCATTTTGGAATCAATCAGGTATGTGCATACCATTGTATCCCGGTGCTACCGGAGTGGCGGTAGCACCGGCCCTCCACCCGGTGCCAAAATTCCAGAGAGTGCCCTTGCGGTAAAAAAAGGAAAATTAGGAAACCCGGTGCTACCGATCTCACATGGGCGGTAGCACCGGATTTCCTGCTCAACAGCTATGTCAGTACATTAATTGCTCTGACACCTCATCGGGGCTGAACCCCGGTGCTACCGGCCCTACATGGGCGGTAGCACCGGAAAACCTGGATGAGTTAGGTTTAAGTGGTTCAACGGCTAGTTTTCGTGGGTGGGGATATAAATACCCCTCCACCTGCCATCTACAGCACTCTTGGGCACTATTGAACACACTAGAGCTGTAGCAAAAGGTTCTTCCTCCCTCTAGAGCATTCAATTCACATTTGGTGCTAGAGAAGAGAGAAAATTGAGTGTTGCATTTAGTGTGAGCCATTAGACACTCAAGTCGACTTCAAGCAAGCGTCAAACTTGTTACTCTTGGAGGTTGCCGCCTCCTAGACGGCTTGGAGGCGTGTGGATTCGGAGATCTTCACAAAGAAGCTTTTGTGAAGACCCGATTGTTGTGAAGGCAAGGAGCTCACCTACCCGGAGCGGGGAAGAGCTACCTCTAGTGATCGGGGAAGGCTCAAGCAAGTGGAGCCGGCTTGAAGGTTTTCAAGTCACCTCAACGTGGAATAGGGGAGACCGGCAAGTCTCCGAGACCACGGGATAAAAATCCAAGTGTTCATCAATTGTGGTTTGCATTGTTATTACTTTTGATCTAATACTAGCAATTTGATCCTTTTAGTGTTACTTGCATTAGTCTCGAATTGTCTCTAGTAAATTGATCATTATTGTGTTGCTTGTGTTGCCATTGATATATTTGAGTAGAAATTTTAGTTGGTGGTCACTAGAATTGCTCGATATTGATATTGCCATACTTGTCACTTGTGCTTAGAAATATTAATCTTGACCTTAGCAATTAAAATTCAAAAACCTCCTATTCACCCCCCCTCTAGTCGGTATCCTTGATCCTACAAGTGGTATCAAAGCTTGGTCTCTCTATTTTGGCTTCACCGCCTAGAGAGCAAGGATGGCCAACGAGGGTATGTCAATTGGAAAGGCTCCTTTCTTTGATGGTACAAATTATTCGTATTGGAAAATTCGTATGACCGTTTACCTTAAGGCTATGAGTCCCAACATATGGAGAATTGTAAATCAAGGTTATGTTGTGACCACCGGTGCCGCTTTAAATGAGGAACAAAATGAAAGATTTATTCATTTAAATGCTCAAGCTATGAATGCCATTTTTGGTGCCTTAAATGCGGATGAATTTAATCGTGTAAGTAATTTAGAAACCGCACATGAAATTTGGAATACACTCTCGGAAATTCATGAAGGAACATCCACCGTTAAGGAAGCAAAATTACATATGCTTAGAGTTAAATATGAAAGTTTCATTATGTTGCCTCATGAGAGTATTAATGAAATGTATTCTAGATTGAATAATATCGTTAACGAGCTCAAGGGTCTTGGTACGACCTTGAGTGATGTTGATATTGTCAGGAAAATGATTAGGGCTCTTCCGGAGAAGTATGAAACATTGGTTACATTATTTCTCAACTCACGGAATTGCCAAGGATGACGCCAACCGGACTTCTCGGCAACCTCATCACCAACGAGCTCTACAAGAAAGACAAGGAAGAGTTATTGGAACAAAGCTCTTCCAAGAAAAAGAACATCGCATTCAAAGCTAACGCGGAATCAAGTGATGAAGACTCCGAAGATGAGGACACCGAGGAGGAGATGGCGCTTCTAGTGAGAAGAATGAAGAAGTTTATGAGAAGGCGCTCAAATTTTAGCGGTCCTCAAAGGTACAAGAAATGGCAAAATTCTAGCACTAACCGTTATGCTAATATCCGATGCTATGAATGTGATGAAAAGGGACACATAGCCTCGCATTGCCCCAAGAAGAAGGATGACAAAGACAAGTCACCCAAGAAGAAGAAATTCTATCAAGGGAAGAAGAAGCTCTTCAAGAAATTCCAAAAGGATGGCAAGGGTGAAGCTCATATAGGAGAGTGGGATTCCGAAGAAGAGTATTCGGATTCCGACTCATCCGAAGAGGAGACTCCTTCGAAGAAGAAGGGTCTTGCCGGTGTCGCCATCAAGGAGGCTTCGTCGCCTTTTGTCACTCCTTTATGCCTCATGGCTAGAGGAGAAACCAAGGTAAACTCTAATGAAGAAAATGAACCATCATATGATGAGTTAATGGACATGCTAGAGGAATTGAATGAATATCTTGGCAAAGAAAAATCAAAATCAAGGGTCTTGAGAAAAGAATTTCTTTCTCTCAAGGATTCTCATGAGGAGCTAAAGGAAGCTCATGAAATTCTCCTTGCCAAGAATATTCCAAAATCCACAAATGATATTGGTATTGAATGCAATATTATGGATGATTTGCCTAGATTAGAAAATAGCTCACTTCATGTAGTAAAATCAAGCATATCTACTTCTTGTGTTGATTTAGTGGATTTGCCATGTTCTAGTGCAAACTCATGTAATAAAAATTTGATTGTTGAAAATAATGAGCTTAAGGAACAAGTAAATAAACTAAACAACAGCTTGGATAGATGTTTTAAGGGTAAAGAAACACTAAATAAAATCTTGGGTAGTCAAAGATGCTCATATAATAAAGAAGGATTAGGATATATCCCTAAAAGGAATAAGAAAATAAGTAACAAAGCTCCGCGCTTTGTGAAATCAAATGGTAAATTTTGTTATAAATGTCATGAAATAGGAAATCTAGCAAATGATTGCACCTTGAGCAAAGCATCTAAGGAAAATGTTCATGATTCATGTTATGTGCTTAAAAGAGATAGAAATGGTAAAGTCTTTGCTAAATTTGTTGGGACCCCGATAATTGGCCAAAGAAAGAAAGCCGTTTGGGTTCTCAAAACCTTGGTTACTAACCTCCAAGGACCCAAACAAATTTGGGTACCTAAAAAGGCTTGATTTTCTTTTGTAGGTGAACTACAAAACCGGCGGAAGGCATTGGGTGTTGGATAGTGGGTGCACCCAACACATGACCGGTGACCGGAAAATGTTCACCACATTCGATTCGGGAAATGGACTAAATGACAAAATCACATTTGGTGATAATAGCAAAGGAAAGGTATTGGGCTTAGGTAAAATTGCTATATCAAACAACCTTTCCATTTCTAATGTATCTTTAGTTGAAACATTAAATTTTAATTTGCTATCTGTTGCTCAAATATGTGATCTTAATCTTGTGTGTACCTTCTCTAAAAATGATGTAGTTATTACAAAAGAAAATGATAATTCGCTTGTGTTTAAAGGATTTAGATTTGGAAATTTGTATTTAGTTGATTTCACTTCAAATGATTCATGTCTTCAAACTTGCTTAATGGCTAAAACTTCCTTAGGTTGGCTATGGCATAGAAGACTAGCTCATGTTGGAATGATTCAACTTAAGAAATTATTTAAAAATGATTTAGTTGTGGGCTTGAAAGATGTGAAATTTGAGAAAAATCGACTGTGTAGTGCTTGTCAAGCCGGTAAACAAGTGGCTAGTTCTCATCCTTCAAAAAGCATAATGTCTACATCTAGACCACTAGAACTCTTGCATATGGATTTGTTTGGTCCAACAACTTATAAAAGCATTGGAGGTAATTCTTATTGTTTAGTTGTTGTTGATGATTATTCTAGATATACTTGGGTTTTCTTTTTAGACGACAAATCCGAAACCTCAAGTATTTTCAAAAGATTTGCAAAAAGGGCTCAAAACGAATTTGATTTTATAATAAAGAAAATTCGTAGTGATAATGGTTCCGAGTTCAAAAATACAAGAATTGAAGATTATTGTGATGAAATTGGAATAAAGCACGAACTTTCCGCAACCTACACTCCGGAGCAAAATGGAGTTGTGGAACGGAAAAATCGTACATTAATTGAAATGGCAAGAACAATGCTTGATGAATATGGTACGTCTGATAGTTTTTGGGCGGAAGCCATTAATACCGCTTGCCATGCTACAAATAGACTCTATTTGCATCGACTTTTGAAAAAGACCTCTTATGAGCTTCTTGTTGGAAGAAGGCCGAACATTTCTTATTTTCGAGTATTCGGTTGCAAATGCTATATCTTGAAAAAGGGTGTTCGGCTTTCCAAATTTCAAAGTCGGTGTGATGAAGGGTTTTTGTTAGGATATTCTTCAAATAGCAAAGCTTATCGAGTTTTTAATAAAAACAAAGGATATGTAGAGGAAACATGTGATGTTGAATTTGATGAAACTAATGGCTCTCAAGAAGAGCAAGAAAACTTGGATGATGTAGGCGAAGAAGGCTTAAGGGAAGCTATGAAGAATATGACAATTGGAGATGTGAAGCCGGAAGTGGATAGACAAGATCAACCTTCATCTACTCAAGTCGAACCTTCAACTTCCAAGACACCTAGTCAAATTCAAGCAATAGATGAGGATGACAAAAATGACGAGCAACAAATTCAACCACTACCTCAAAGGATTCACCACGGCCTCTCCAAAGATCATCCAATAGATCAAATATTGGGTGACGTGAGTAAGGGCGTTCAAACTCGATCCCGTGTTGCTTCGTTTTGTGAACATTATTCTTTTGTATCTTCAATTGAACCTACTCATGTAGATGAAGCATTAGATGATCCGGATTGGGTAAATGCTATGCACGATGAACTAAATAACTTTGCTCGTAATGATGTATGGACATTAGTAGAAAGACCTAAAGAGCATAACGTAATTGGCACTAAATGGGTTTTTCGAAATAAACAAGATGAAAATGGTATTGTAGTTAGAAACAAAGCTAGATTAGTGGCGCAAGGTTTCACTCAAGTCGAAGGATTAGATTTGGTGAAACTTTCGCTCCAATAGCTAGATTAGAAGCTATTAGAATCTTGCTTGCTTTTGCGTCAAGTTTCGATATTAAATTATTTCAAATGGACGAAGAGTGCTTTTTGAATGGACAAATATCCGAATTGGTATTTGTAGAACAACCTCCCGATTTTGAAAATTCCAAATATCCCAATCATGTGTACAAACTCTCTAAGGCGCTATATGGACTCAAACAAGCTCCTAGAGCATGGTATGAGCGACTTAGAGATTTTCTACTCTCAAAGGGTTTCAAAATTGGGAAGGTTGACACAACGCTCTTTACAAAAATAATCGATGATGAATTCTTTGTATGTCAAATATATGTTGATGATATCATTTTTGGTTCTACTAATGAAGATTTTTGCAAAGAATTTGGTGACATGATGTCTAGGGAGTTCGAAATGTCGATGATCGGGGAGTTGAGCTTCTTCCTTGGACTTCAAATCAAGCAACTCAAGAATGGGACGTTCGTGAGTCAAATCAAGTACACGAAGGATCTTCTCAAAAGATTTGGCATGGAGGACGCAAAGCCGATCAAGACTCCAATGGCATCAAACGGGCATCTCGATTTAAACGAGGGAGGTAAACCGGTAGATTTAAAGCTTTATAGATCTATGATTGGTAGTTTGCTTTACCTTACCGCACCTAGGCCCGATATTATGTTTAGTGTTTGCATGTGTGCTCGTTTTCAAGCTTCTCCAAAAGAATGCCATTTAGTTGCCGTAAAGAGAATTCTAAGATATTTAAAATATTCCTCAAACATAGGGTTATGGTATCCTAAAGGTGCTAAGTTTGATTTAATTGGATATTCGGATTCTGATTATGCGGGTTGCAAAGTGGATAGGAAGAGCACCTCTGGAAGCTGTCAATTTCTAGGTAGATCCTTGGTTTCTTGGTTTTCCAAAAAGCAAAATTCCGTAGCACTATCCACCGCCGAAGCGGAATACATATCCGCCGGTAGTTGTTGCGCTCAATTACTGTGGATGAGGCAAATCTTGATGGATTACAGAATAATTTTTAAAAAGGTGCCTCTTTTGTGTGATAATGAAAGCGCTATAAAAATAGCAAATAATCCGGTCCAACATTCAAGAACTAAACATATAGATATTCGCCATCATTTCTTGAGGGATCATGTTGGCAAAGGAGATATTGAGATTTGTCATATTGAAACCGAAAATCAACTAGCGGATATACTCACCAAACCCTTAGATGAGGCTAGATTTTGCAAATTGAGGAATGAGTTAAATGTCATTGATATCTCTAATGTGGCCTAAATATATTTCTTTTGGTTGTAAATTGGATTCTATTTGGTTGTCGTTCTTTTCAAGTGCGTCTCACATCAAGGGGGAGTAATATGCAACACATGTATATATCACATCCCTAAATGTGAAAAATTGAAGATTGTGCTATAAATATCTTAAAAGATGAAACTAGACCTTATAAGTCAAATTATTTGAAAATAATCTATTTTGATTTACAAAAGTGCAAAGTTTCTCAAAATATCATATTGCAAAGTATTATAACATAAATCTCATCTTTTGTATCTACTACCTTAATATTCTTCCTCTATGTTGAAAATAAAGTAAAGTGGATCTTGGCCAAAAATCTTATTTTTCATCAAAATACCCTTCCTTAAAAACATTGATCTATATTGATCAAATCTATGGCACTAAATGAGTTTTGTCTTTTGGAACTAGAACCAAATAGTATCTAGCTCATCAAAAGAAGTTTTTAAACTCATACATGCAAACATGCTTTGTTTTAGCCTTTTAGTTCCTTCTCTAAAATACCTTCTTGACCTCTTGTGAGGCTCATGTTCTGGATTTTCTCTTGAGATTTGATTCTAAAAGGTGTGGATTGTCAAGGAAATACCTATTTATGTCCCTCAGATCATTTACATTTTCCTTTCCTCTATCCTTTTGGTGGTTTTGTGTTTTGTCTGAATATTTCAGGTTGTCAGTCAGTCAGATCCGGTAGCACCGCTCCTGCACGAGCGGTAGCACCGGTGATCGGAGCTACCGGCCCAGTCGCGGTAGCACCGGTTTTGTCGGGTTTTGAGGGGTTATCTCAGCCCGTTCCCTTCTTCCTCTCATTCTCCCTTCGGTCCCCTCTCTCTCCTGCCCCTCCACTCGATTTTCTTCCTCTCAAATCCTGCGGAAAGGGGGTGATCTCTCCAGCTTTCTTTGATCTCCTCTCGTTCCTCATCTCAAAGGTACCATTCTCCTCGATTTTCTTGAACTCCTCTTGCCCTAAAGTGTTCCCCTTTTGTTTCTAGGGTTCATGTGTAAAATGTGATAAAGTGATGCTTGTTTTAATCAAGTTTGCGATTGCATTGAGTATATGAATGATTATCAAGGTCATCTAATGGCATTCAAAGGCCTAAAGTCCTCAAAATCGCAAAAATGCAAAATCTAGGGTTTAAACCCTCGGGCAGCCGGTGCTACCGGCCTCCATGCGGTAGCACCGCCTCAAGCCCGGTGCTACCGGAATTACATGGGCGGTAGCACCGGGATTGCTGAAAATTCAAGCTGAAAGTTATCATATTCTATGCACTTGATCCTAGCTAGGGCTTATATCTTTGTTCCGATCTAATTTATGTGATCTTATCCCTTAGTCCCAATGTCTAAACTGGAAAGAAGTGGCTCGTACAAGAAAAGGGCTGCAAATCGAGGAAAACCTCCATCTCCTAATCCTGACCCGGTTGATGAAGATGACGAGCAACCGATTTCAAAAAGGCTGACAGAGATTAAGCAAAAGAGTCAGAGAGACCGTGGTGGCAGTTCAAGTCAAGCTAAAGGCAAAGATCCGGCTTCTGAGTCAGAATCTGAGGATGAAGCCATGGATGTTGATGAAGAAGAAGAAGCGGAGTCAGAAGAAGAAGAAAACTTTGATGATTTTGATCCTTCTGCTGACCTTAAAACCATCAAAGGTGATTCTTACTACTCCTTAAGGCAAGCAAATCAGTACCTTCTGCCTAGAACTGCTACCGAGGACAAATTCCGGACAATATTCCAACAAAAGGTCTATCATGAGATATATTTGCATAAAGTTTTCACTGATCACAAATGGGTAAACTGGGATCACATTAGAAAAGTTCCCCTATTTGTTGGTGTGCCTGAATTGTTTCAAGGGGCAGGGTTGGCAGACTTTCTGAGTATGCAATGTAATTATAACGATGACATCATCCGACAGTTTTATGCAACATTGTATATTCCTGAGTCATTTGAGTCAATCACTTGGATGACCAACACCTCTCAGTACACTGTCACAAAAAGAGAAGTTGAAGAGGCATGGGGCATCAATCTTGGTGGATATCCGAAGATCCATAATGACAGAGTTCTACCTCTTTCCCGGCAGTTTGAGTTTTATGATCCTGCAGCTCCTGTCAAGCGCCCGGGAAAAATGGCTCATCTCCTACCTTCATCGGCCTTGATCAACAAGATAATCAGAGTGACAGTTCATCCCAAAAGTGGGAACCTGGATGAGATACGAGGATATGCTTGGAATATCATGAACAAAGTCATGTACAAGCATAAATTTGATGTTGTGGACTTTATGATCAGAGAGATGGCCTCTTCTGCCTGTGACAGAGGTAAAAGCATCTACTTCGCTCCATATATCATGATGATCATAAAGCATGTGACTGATTTCCGGGGAGGCTGCGGTTGTCCTCATAAGCCCTAAAGACCTAGAGAAGCAGCTCCACAGACCATCAGTCAGAGAGGGCAGTCTTCTTCTCAGCAGCAGGAGGCCCCAGTGCCTCAGGAGATTCATCAGGCTGCACAGCAGGCTCCTCAGGAGCAATTCTTTGAAAATCTGCGAAATGATATGATGGGTGGTCTAGCTAGTCTCAGGACTGAAATGATGAATCAGTTTGCCAGCATCAATGCACAACAAGATCAATCCCGCCAGGCCTTTGAGGAGATTCGAGGGCGCATAAATTCCATCGATATCAACATTGACGAGCTTCGCACTTCATTTGAGGATTATCGCTCTCAGCAGGTCCCCAAGACCTTCTATCGATATGGATCTCGTCGTTCTCCTCCTCCCCCTCCGCCTCCGTCGTCGTGAGTCTCGTTGCTTGGAGGTCCTTTTTGGCACTTGATGCCAAAGGGGGAGAAATTGGAAGAAATCATCTCTAGAAGCTGAAGACTAACTTATACTATGGTCTGTGGTTGCCTTGGTTGTGTTTGAAATCTTGTTTTGTTGACAAATTGGTGGTGTTGGATGATCCTTTTGGTTGTCTTGTTGGATGATTAAAACTTATATGTCCTTACCTTATGGCTCTCTTGATAATATTACAATTGCTCATATCCTGCTTTACTTCATTGCGTGTTTTGTCATTCATGCCAAACATCTAGCAAAATGATGTCAAAATTCCTTGAGCATTTTATTTCCTCTCCCATGCACATGTTTAGGGGGAGTTTTAAATAGTGCTTTGCTTCAAACTGATTACTCAAATTATCAAGAAGCAAACCCTATTTTAAACTAGCTCCTGAGTATCCAACACATTCTGTTGGTGCATACTCAAAACAAATCAAAATTTCTTCCACATATTTGAGATTGTCATCAATTACCAAAAAGGGGGAGATTGAAAGCATCTAGGCCCCCAAAAAGTATTTTCGTGGTTTTGGTAATTAATGACAATCCTTCGCAGGAGACTAACTTGTTTGATGAGTGTATTTAAAATAGGTAAGTCTCAAGAATTGGATATCGTGCAAGTATGGAAATGAAGAAAAAGAGGATCAAAGTACTATTCAATTCAAGGTAAATACTCTAAGGACATTTCTTTTGACATTTTACCGATCTCGGAGTTTGGTGAAAAGATCGGATTACTAGAAGTAGGGCCGTACTATCAAGAGGGGTTTGATGTTCTGCTTGAAGATGTTATTAGTGTCTAAAGGCTCAAATTGGTCAAATTTCACTCATACACTAGCATATAGAGTCTCATAAGTGAATGCATTAAAAAGCCAAAATGGAATGTCTCTAAAACCAGAAAAGGCGGTGCTACCGCCTATGTTACCCCGGTGCTACCGGAGGGACGGTAGCACCGAGCCTTGACCCGGTGTAAAAATTCCAGAGACTTCCCATTTTGGAATCCAGTCAGGGCGGTGCTACCGCCCATTGTATCCCGGTGCTACCGGAGTGGCGGTAGCACCGGCCCTCCACCCGGTGCCAAAATTCCAGAGAGTGCCCTTGCGGTAAAAAAGGAAAATCAGGAAACCCGGTGCTACCGGTCTCACATGGGCGGTAGCACCGGATTTCCTGCTCAACGGCTATGTCAGTACATTAATTGCTCTGACACCTCATCGGGGCTGAACCCCGGTGCTACCGGCCCTACATGGGCGGTAGCACCGGAAAACCTGGATGAGTTAGGTTTAAGTGGTTCAACGGCTAGTTTTCGTGGGTGGGGATATAAATACCCCTCCACCTGCCATCTACAGCACTCTTGGGCACTATTGAACACACTAGAGCTGTAGCAAAAGGTTCTTCCTCCCTCTAGAGCATTCAATTCACATTTGGTGCTAGAGAAGAGAGAAAATTGAGTGTTGCATTTAGTGTGAGCCATTAGACACTCAAGTCGACTTCAAGCAAGCGTCAAACTTGTTACTCTTGGAGGTTGCCGCCTCCTAGACGGCTTGGAGGCGTGTGGATTCGGAGATCTTCACAAAGAAGCTTGTGTGAAGACCGATTGTTGTGAAGGCAAGGAGCTCGCCTACCCGGAGCGGGGAAGAGCTACCTCTAGTGATCGGGGAAGGCTCAAGCAAGTGGAGCCGGCTTGAAGGTTTTCAAGTCACCTCAAGCGTGGAATAGGGAGACCGGCAAGTCTCCGAGACCACGGGATAAAAATCCAAGTGTTCATCAATTGTGGTTTGCATTGTTATTACTTTTGATCTAATACTAGCAATTTGATCCTTTTAGTGTTACTTGCATAAGTCTCGAATTGTCTCTAGTAAATTGATCATTATTGTGTTGCTTGTGTTGCCATTGATATATTTGAGTAGAAATTTTAGTTGGTGGTCACTAGAATTGCTCGATATTGATATTGCCATACTTGTCACTTGTGCTTAGAAATATTAATCTTGACCTTAGCAATTAAAATTCAAAAACCTCCTATTCACCCCCCCTCTAGTCGGTATCCTTGATCCTACACCGGTGCCTTATATACCCAGCACGGCGCGGAGAACCAGGAAAGTTTGGCGGCGACGGCGTGTCCATCTCGGAGACGGCGGCACGAGAGTTCGGATTGGAGACGATTAACGGCAGCTGCACGATCACGATCCGACAGTCGGACGGCTTAGGGTTTCCCGAATCGGTGAGATCTAATGATGATCGCACGATAGAAATCAAACGGCTACGAAACGCTAGGGCTTCATAAATGACGTGGTGCAACGAAGGCCCTTAGATCCCGATTCAACGGTCAATATTAATCCTCCCGATTTTAACGTGGTCCGCGCAGTAATCGGTCCGGGCCCAGTACTGTTCAAGGGAATTTCCGGGGTTTTTCCAATTAAAACAATTCAAGAAAATAAAGTAATTCATTTAGGGTGGTAAAAATACTCTAAAAATTCCAAGAAAATTCTCAAAAATACTTTGAGACATTCTGGACTTAAATAAAATATTTTTAATAAAACTTTATTTTGAAAATTTCTTTTCATAATTATTTTTTAACAAAAGGTAATATATTTTAATTCAAAATAATTCAAATAAATCTCAGAAAATCCAATTAAATCCAGAAAATTCACAAAAATCATAAATTGCATTAAAATAATGTTAATTAATTAAAATGTCAAAAATTGGGATGTTACAAACCTCCCCCCTTTACGGAATCTCGACCCCGAGATTCAAGGCTGGCTAGAGAATAGGTTTGGGAATTCTGTTTACAGGTCTTCTTCACATTCCCAAGTAGCTTCATTTTCGGAATGGTTACTCCACTGAACTCTACAAAAGCGAGTGGACATATTTCTGGTCCTACGCTCCCTTACATCCAAGATCTTAATCGGCTGCTCTTTGTAAGTCAAGTCTTTTTGTAATTCGATGGCTTCTAATGGCGTTTGTTCTGCTGGCACCCTGAGACACCTCTTAAGTTGCGACACATGAAACACATCATGGACTCCTGCTAATGACTGGGGTAACTCCAACTGATACGCAACCTCTCCTCTGCGGCTTAAGATTTTAAATGGTCCAACATACCTAGGTGCAAGTTTCCCTTTGACATTGAACCTTTTTACACCTTTCAAGGGAGTGACTTTGAGATACACAAAATCGTTGGGTTCAAAGCTCAACTCACGATGACGATTATCAGCGTAGCTTTTCTGCCTTGACTGGCCTGTTCTCAGTCTTTCTCTGATCATGGCAACCTGCTCTTCAGCATCTCTGAGCATCTCAGGCCCAAATACCGAACGCTCCCCCGTTTCATTCCAATTTAACGAGGTACGGCAAGGACGACCATATAAGGCTTTAAATAGTGACATTTGCAAACTAGCCTGATAACTATTATTATAACTGAACTCAGCATATAGCAAACATTTATCCCAAGAGGTACTGTACGATATCGCACAGGCTCTCAACATATCTTCTAAAATCTGATTAACTCTTTCTGTCTGACCATCTGTCTGCGGATGGTAGGCGGTACTGAAATTCAGATGAGTTCCCATTGCTTCATGCAATTTATCCCAAAATCTTGAGGTAAATTGGGTACCTCGGTCCGATACGATTTTCTTAGGCACACCATGTAAACATACTGTCTAAGAAGCTCCTTATTTCAGAACCCCACATTATCAATCCTTCATCTTTATTTGCAATTTCAGATTGCCTTTACCTTTTTTCTTGCTTGTTCTTCGGTTGCATGCAGGAATTGAACCTCGTGTTCAGGTTGATCATGCCCACGACAAGATCAATAACCCTTCGGAGTTGGTGTAGCGATTGCTAAGACGCATCGTCGTCGTACGGTGTAGTCGGATCGTCATCGTCGCCTCCACAAATCGATCGTGTGTTTCTCATCGAAAGATCGGGACACCAAAATGCTATCAGCCGGTCTCATTGGAGCTTGTATCGGTCGATTGCGCATTGATGTTAGTTTCATTCAATTCGGAATCCGAACAAGTGGATTTTATGAAAGTTTGCCCCGAAGCGAAACAGTCCAAAAATGCACCGGATTGCACTCCTAAGTGTCGGAGGTCACATGGGAGCTTGTGTCGGTTGATTCCATGTTGATGTTAATTTCATTCAATTCGGGATCCGAACAAGTGTATTTTATGAAAGTTTCCCCCAAAGCGAACACTCCGAAAACACACCGGATGGCACTCCTTAGTGTTGTCGGATATGATGTAGCTTATTTCGGTCGGTTTCGCTTTGATGATAATTTCATACAGTTCGAGATGCAAACAGGTGGATTTTATGAAAGTTTGCACCAGCGCGAAACACTCCGAAAATAAACCGGATTGCACTCCAAAGTGCGGCCGGTCTCATTGGAGCTTGTATCGATCGATTGCGCATTGATGTTCATTTCACTCAATTCGGGATCCGAACAAGTGGATTTTATGAAAGTTTGCCCCGAAGCGAAACACTCCGGAAATGCACCGGATTACACTCCTATGTGTTGTCGGACTTGTTGGAGCTTGTTTCGGTCGATTTTGCATTGGTGTTAACCTCATACATATCAAGATCCAAACTAGTGGATTTAATGAAAGTGTTCTCCGAGCTTAAACACCCGAAAATGCACCCAGATTGCACGCCTAAGTGTTGCCGGTCTCATTGGAGCTAGTATCGGTCGATTGCGCATTAATGTTAGTTTCATTCAATTCGGGATCCGAACAAGTTGATTTTATGAAAGTTTGCCCCGGAGCGAAATAGCCCGAAAATGCACCGGATTGCACTCCTATGTGTTGTCGGACTTGTTGGAGCTTGTTTCGGTTGATTTTTCTTTGGTGTTAACCTCATACATATCAAGATCCAAACTAGTGGATTTAATGAAATTGTTCTCCCGAGCGAAACACCCCGAAAATGCACCATATTGAACTCCTAAGTGTTGCCGGTCTCATTGGAGCTTGTATCGGTCGATTGCGCATTGATGTTAGTTTCATTCAATTTGGGATACGAACAAGTGGATTTTATGAAAGTTTGCCCCGAAGCAAAACAGTCCAGAAATGCACCGGAATGCACTCCAAAGTGTCGCTGCTCTCATTGGAGCTTATATCGGTTGATTGCGCATTGATGTTAATTTCATTCAATTCGCGATCCGAACAAGTGGATTTTATGAATGTTTCCCCCAAAGCGAACACTCCGAAAACACACCGGTTGGCACACCGAAGTTTTGTCGGACATGATGGAGCTTATTTCGGTCGGTTTCGCTTTGATGCTAATTTCATACAAATCGAGATGCAAACAGGTGGATTTTATGAAAGTTTGCAGCAGTGCGAAACACTCCGAAAATGCACTGGATTGCACCCCAAAGTGTCGCCGGTCTCATTGGAGCTTTTTTGGTCGATTTCGCTCTGATATTAATTTCATTCAAATCAGGATCCGAACAAGAGGATTTTATGAAAGTTTGCCCCGAAACGAAACACTCCGAAGACACACCGGTTTGAACTCCTATGTGTTGTCGGACTTGTTGGAGCTTGTTTCGGTCGATTTTGCTTTGGTGTTAACCTCATACATACCAAGATCCAAACTAGTGGATTTAATGAAAGTGTTCTCCTGAGTGAAACACCCTGAAAATGCACCGTATTGCACTCCTAGGTGTTGCCGATCTCATTGGAGCTTGTATCGGTCGATTGCGCATTGATGTTAGCTTCATTCAATTCGGGATCCGAACAAGTGGATTTTATGAAAGTTTGCCCCGAAGCGAACAGTCCGAAAATGCACCGGATTGCACTCCTAAGTGTCGGAGGTCTCATTTGAGCTTGTATCGGTCGATTCCACGTTGATGTTAATTTCATTCAATTCGGGATCCGAATAAGTGTATTTTATGAAAGTTTCCCCCAAAGCGAACACTCCGAAAACACACCGGATGGCACTCCTTAGTGTTGTCGGAAATGAGGGAGCTCATATCGGTCGGTTTCGCTTTGATGTTAATTTCATACAGTTCGAGATGCAAACAGGTGGATTTTATGAAAGTTTGCACCAGCGCGAAACACTCCGAAAATACACCGGATTGCACTCCAAACTGCGGCCGGTCTCATTGGAGCTTGTTTCGGTCGTTTTCGCTCAGATGTTAATTTCATTCAAATCGGATCCGAACAAGTGGATTTTATGAAAGTTTGCCCCAAACCGAAACGCTCCGAAGACAACGGATTGCACTCCTAAGTGTTGTCAAACTTGTTGGAGCTTGTTTCGGTCGATTTTGCTTTGATGTTAATCTTGTACATATCAAGATCCAAACAGGTGGATTTTCGGAAAGTGTTCTCCGGAGTGAAACACCCGAAAATGGACCGTATTGCACTCCTAAGTGTTGCCGGTCTCATTGGTGCTTTTTTCGGTCGATTGCGCATTGAATTTAATTTCATTATATTTGGGATCCGAACAAGTGGAATTTATGAATGTTTGCCCCGAAGGGAAACACTCCGAAAATGCACCGGATTGCACTCGGAAGTGTCACCGGTCTCATTGGAGCTTGTTTCGATCGATTTCGCTCTGATGTTAATTTCATTCAAATCGGGATCCGAACAAGTGGATTTTATGAAAGTTTGCCCCCGAAGCGTAACACTCCGAAGACACACCGGATTGCACTCCTATGTGGTGTCGGACTTGTTGGAGTTTGTTTCGGTCGATTTTGCTTTGGTGTTAACCTCATACATATCAAGATGCAAACTTGTGGATTTAATGAAAGTGTTCTCCCGAGTAAAACACCCCGAAAATGCATCATATTGCACTCCTAAGTGTTGCCGGTCTCATTGGAGCTTGTATCGGTCGATTTCGCAATGATGTTAGTTTCATTCAATTCGGGATCCGAACAAGTGGATTTTATGAAAGTTTGCCACGAAGCGAAACACTCCGAAGAAACACCGGATTGCACTCCTATGTGTTGTCGGACTTGTTGGAGCTTGTTTCGGTCGATTTTTCTTTGGTGAACCTCATACATATCAAGATCCAAACTAGTGGATTTAATGAAATTGTTCTCCCGAGCGAAACACCCCGAAAATGCACCGTATTGCACTCCTAAGTGTTGCCGGTCTCATTGGAGCTTGTATCGGTCGATTGCGCATTGATGTTCATTTCACTCAATTCGGGATCCGAACAAGTGAATTTTATGAAAGTTTGCACCGAAGCGAAACACTGCGAAAATGCACCGGATTACACTCCTATGTTTTGTCGGACTTGTTGGAGCTTGTTTCGGTCGATTTTGCTTTGGTGTTAACCTCACACATATCAAGATCCAAATTAGTGGATTTAATGAAAGTGTTCTGCCGAGCGAAACACCCCGAAAATGCACCGTATTGCACTCCTATGAGTTGCTGGTCTCATTGGAGCTTGTATCGGTCGATTGCGCTTTGATGTTAGTTTCATTCAATTCGGGATCCGAACAAGTGGATTTTATGAAAGTTTGCCCCGAAGCGAAACAGTCCGAAAATGCACCGGATTGCACTCCTAAGTGTCGGATGTCTCATTGGAGCTTGTATCGGTCGATTCCGCGTTGATGTTCATTTCATTCAATTCGGGATCCGAACAAGTGTATTTTATGAAAGTTTCCCCCAAAGTGAACACTCCGAAAACACACCGGATGGCACTCCTAAGTGTGGTCGATTTCTGTTTGATGTTAATTTCGTACAGTTCGAGATGCGAACAGGTGGAATTTATGAAAGTTTGCACCAGCGCGAAACACTCCGAAAATACACCGGATTGCACTCCAAAGTGTGGCCGGTCTCATTGGAGCTTGTTTCGGTCGGTTTCGCTCAGATGTTAATTTCATTCAAATAGGGATCCGAACAAGTGGATTTTATGAAAGTTTGCCCCAAAGCGAAACACTCCAAAGACACACCGGATTGCACTCCTAAGTGTTGTCGGACTTGTTGGAGCTTGTTTCGGTCGATTTTGCTTTGATGTTAATCAAATACATATCAAGATCCAAACAAGTGGATTTTAGAAAAGTATTCTCTGGAGTGAAACACCCCGAAAATGCACCGTATTGCACTCATTGATTAAGTGTTGCCGATCTCATTGGTGGTTGTGTAAACACTCAAGACACACCGGTCGATTAGCATTGATGTTAATTTCATTCAATTCGGGATCCGAACTAGTGGAATTTATGAAAGTTTGCCCCGGTTTAAACACTCTAAAATGCAATGGATTGCACTCCGAAGTGTTGCCTCAAAATTGGTCTCATTGGAGCCTGTTTCGGTCGATTTCGCTCTCATGTTAATTTCGTTGAAATCGGGATACGAACAGGTGGATTTTATGAAAGTTTGCCCTGGCTTAAACACTCCAAGACACACCGGATTGCACTCCTATGTGTTGTCGGACTTGTTGGAGCTTGTTTGATACGATTTTGCTTTTGTGTTAACCTCATACATATCAAGATCCAAACTAGTGGATTTAATGAAAGTGTTCTCCGAGTTTAAACACCCGAAAATGCACCGTATTGCACTCCTAAGTGTTGCGGTCTCATTGGAGCTTGTATTCGATCGATTGCCTTGCATTGATGTTAGTTTCATTCAATTCGATCCGAACAAGTGGATTTTATGAAAGTTTGCCCTGAAAAAAACAAGTGGATTTTAAAATGCACCGGATTGCACTCCTATGTGTGTCGGATGTCTTGTTGGAGCTTGTATCTAGTGGATTTAATGAAAGTGTTCTCCGTTTAAACACCCTAAAATCGATTCTCGCTTGTTTCGATGTTAATTTCATTCAATTCGGGATCCGAACAAGTGTATTTTATGAAAGTTTCCCGCTGATGATGTTAATTTCAAAGTGAACACTTTATGAAAGTTTCAAAACACACACCGGATGGCACTCCTAAGTGTGGTCGGACAAGATGGAGCCTATTTCGGTCGGTTTCTGTTTGATGTTAATTTCATACAGTTCGAGATGCAAACAGGTGGATTTTATGTAAGTTTGCACCAGCGCGAAACACTCCGAAAATACACCGGATTGCACTCCAAAGTGTGGTCGGTCTCATTGGACCTTGTTTCGGTCGGTTTCGCTCAGATGTTAATTTCATTCAAATAGGGATCCGAACTTGTGGATTTTATGAAAGTTTGCCCCCAAAGCGAAACACTCCAAAGACACACCGGATTGCACTCCTAAGTGTTGTCGGACTTGTTGGAGCTTGTTTCGGTCGATTTTGCTTTCATGTTAATCTCATACATATCAAGATCCAAACAAGTGGATTTTAGAAAAGTATTCTCCGGACTGAAACACCCCGAAAATGCACCGTATTGCACTCCTAAGTGTTGCCGGTCTCATTGGTGGTTGTGTCGGTCGATTGCGCATTGATGTTAATTTCATTCAATTCGGGATCCGAACAAGTGGAATTTATGAAAGTTTGCCCCGAAGCGAAACACTCCGAAATGCACCGGATTGCACTCAGAACAGCCGTTGGTCTTATTGTAGCCTGTTTCGGTCGATTTCGCTCTGATGTTAATTTCATTGAAATCGGGATCCGAACAAGTGGATTTTATGAAAGTTTGCCCTGAAGCGAAACACTCCGAAGACACACCGGATTGCACTCCTATGTGTTGTCAGACTTGTTGGAGCTTATTTCGGTCGATTTTGCTTTTGTGTTAACCTCATACATATCAAGATCCAAACTAGTGGATTTAATGAAATTGTTCTCCCGAGCGAAACACCCCGAAAATGCACCGTATTGCGCTCCTAAGTGTTGATGTTCTCATTGGAGCTTGTATCGGTCGATTGCGCATTGTTGTTAGTTTCATTCAATTCAGGATCCGAACAAGTGGATTTTATGAAAGTTTGCCCCGAAGCGAAACACTCCGAAGAAACACCGGATTGCACTCCTATGTATTGTCTGACTTGTTGGAGCTCGTTTCGATCGATTTTGCTTTGGTGATAACCCCTTACATATCAAGATTCAAACTAGTGGATTTAATGAAATTGTTCTCCCGAGCGAAACACCCCGAAAATGCACCGTATTGCACTCCTATGTGTTGTCGGTCTCATTGGAGCTTGTATAGGTCGATTGCGCATTGATGTTCGTTTCACTCAATTCGGGATCCGAACAAGTGGATTTTACGAAAGTTTGCCCCGAAGCGAAACACTCGGGAAATGCACCGGATGACACTCCTATGTGTTGTCGGACTTGTTGGATCTCGTTTCGGTCGATTTTGCTTTGGTGTTAACCTCATACATATCAAGATCCAAACTAGTGGATTTAATGAAAGTGTTCTCCCGAGCGAAACACCCCGAAAATGCACCGTATTGCACTCCTAAGTGTTGCCGGCCTCATTGGAGCTTGTATCGGTCGATTGCGCATTGATGTTAGTTTCACTCAATTCGGGATCCGAGCAAGTGGATTTTATGAATGTTTGCCCCGAAGCGAAATAGTCCGAAAATGCACCGGATTGCACTCCTAAGTGTCGGAGGTCCCATTGGAGCTTGTATCGGACGATTCCGTGTTGATGTTAATTTCATTCAATCTGGGATCCGAACAAGTGTATTTTATGAAAGTTTCCCCCAAAGCGAACACTCTGAAAACACACCGGATGGCACTCCTAATTGTTGTCGGATAAGATGGAGCCTATTTCGGTCGGTTTCGCTTTGATGTTAATTTCATACAGTTCGAGATGCAAACAGGTGGATTTTATGAAAGTTTCACCAATAAACACTCAAAATACACCGGATTGCACTCCAAAGTGTGGCCGGTTTCATTGGAGCTTGTTTCGGTCGGTTTCGCTCAGATGTTAATTTCATTCAAATCGGGATCCGAACAAGTGGATTTTATGAAAGTTTGCCCCGAAGCGAAACACTCCGAAGACACACCGGATTAACCACCTATGTGTTGTCAGACTTGTTGGAGCTTATTTCGATCGATTTTGCTTTTGTGTTAACCTCATACATATCAAGATCCAAACTAGTGGATTTAATGAAAGTGTTCTCCTGAGCGAAACACCCCAAAAATGTACCGTATTGCCCTCCTAAGTGTTGCCGGTCTCATTGGAGCTTGTATTGGTCGATTGCGCGTTGATATTAGTTTCATTCAATTCGGGATCCGAACAAGTGGATTTTATGAAAGTTTGCCCTGAAGCGAAACAGTCCGAAAATGCACCGGATTGCACTCCTAAGTGTCGGAGGTCTTGTTGGAGCTTGTATCAGTCGATTCCGCGATGATGTTAATTTCATTCAATTTAGGATCCGAACAAGTGTATTTTATGTAAGTTTCCCCCAAAGCGAACAATCCGAAAACACACCGGATGGCACTCCTAAGTGTTGTCGGACATGATGGAGCCAATTTCGGTCGATTCGCTTTGATGTTAATTTCATACAGTTCGAAATGCAAACAGATGGATTTTATGAAAGTTTGCACCAGCGCGAAACACTCCGAAAAAACACCGGATTGCACTCCAAAGTGTGGCCGGTCTCATTGGAGTTTGTTTCGGTCGGTTTCGCTCAAATGTTAATTTCATTCAAATCGGGATCCGAACAAGTGGATTATATGAAAGTTTGCCCCAAAGCGAAACACTCCGAAGACACTCCGGATTGCACTCCTAAGTGTTGTCGGACTTGTTGGAGCTTGTTTCGGTCTATTTTGCTTTGATGTTAAACTCATACATATCAAGATCCAAACTGGTGGAATTTAGGAAGGTGTTCTCCGGAGTGAAACACCCCGAAAATGCACCGTATTGCACTCCTAAGTGTTGCCGATCTCATTGGTGCTTGTGTCGGTCGATTGCGCATTGATGTTAATTTCATTCAATTCGGGATCCGAAAAAGTGGAATTTATGAAAGTTTGCCCCAAAGCTAAACACTCCGAAAGTGCACCGATTGCACTCAGAAGTGCCGCTAGTCTCATTGGTGCCTGTTTCGGTCGATTTCACTCCGATGTTAATTTCATTCAAATCGGGATCCGAACAAGTGGATTTTATGAATGTTTGCCCCGAAGCGAAACACTCTGAAGACACACCGGATTGCACTCCAACGTGTTGTCGGACTTGTTGGAGCTAGTTTCATCGATTTTGCTTTTGTGTTAACCTCATACATATCAAGATCCAAACTAGTGGATTTAATGAAATTGTTCCCCCGAGCGAAACACCCTGAAAATGCACCGTTTTGCACTCCTAAGTGTTGTCGGTCTCATTGGAGCATGTATCGGTCGATTGCGCATTGATGATCATTTCACTCAATTCGGGTTCCGAACAAGTGGATTTTATGAAAGTTTGCCCCGTAGCGAAACACTCGGAAAATGTACCGGATTACACTCCTATGTGTTGTCGGACTTGTTGGAGCTTGTTTCGGTCGATTTTGCTTGGGTGTTAACCTCATACATATCAAGATCCAAACTAGTGGATTTAATGAAAGTGTTCTCCTGAGTGAAACACCCCGAAAATGCACCGTATTGCACTCCTAAGTGTTGCCGGTCTCATTGGAGCTTGTATCGGTCGATTGCGCATTGATGTTAGTTTCATTCAATTCGGGATCCGAACAAGTGGATTTTATGAAAGTTTGCCCGGCTTAAACAAATCCGAAAATGCACCAGATTGCACTCCTAAGTGTCGGATGTCTCATTGGAGCATGTATCGGTCGATTCCGCGTTGATGTTAATTTCATTCAATTCGTGATCCGAACAAGTGTATTTTATGAATGTTTCCCCCAAAGTGAACACTCCGAAAACACACCGGATGGCACTCCTAAGTGTTGTCGGAAAAGATGGAGCCTATTTCTGTCGGTTTCTCTTTGATGTTAATTTCATACTGTTCGAGATGCAAACAGGTGGATTTTATGAAAGTTTGCACCAGCGCGAAACACACCGAAAATACACCGGATTGCATTCCAAAGTGTGGCCGGTCTCATTGGAGTTTGTTTCGGTCATTTTCACTCAGATGTTAATTTCATTCAAATCGGGATCCGAACAAGTGGATTTTATGAAAATTTGCCCCAAAGCGAAACACTCCAAACACACACCGGATTGCACTCCTAAGTGTTGTCGGACTTGTTGGAGCTTGTTTCGGTCGATTTTGCTTTGATGTTAATCTCATACATATCAAGATCCAAACAGGTGGATTTTAGGAAAGTGTTCTCCGGAGTGAAACACCCCGAAAATGCACCGTATTGCACTCCTAAGTGTTGCGGTCTCATTGGTGGTTGTGTCGGTCGATTGCGCATTGATGTTAATTTCATTCAATTCGGGATCCGAACAAGTGGAATTTATGAAAGTTTGCCCCGAAGCGAAACACTCCGAAAATGCACCGGATTGCACTCAGAAGTGCCGCCGGTCTCATTGGAGCTTGTTTCGGTCGATTTCGCTCTGATGTTAATTTCATTCAAATCGGGATCCGAACAAGTGGATTTTATGAAAGTTTGCCCCGAAGCGAAACACTCCGAAGACACACCGGATTGCACTCCTATGTGTTGTCGGACTTGTTGGAGCTTGTTTCGGTCGATTTTGCTTTTGTGTTAACCTCATACATATCAAGATCCAAACTAGTGGATTTAATGAAAGTGTTCTCCCGAGCGAAACACCACCGAAAATGCACCATATTGCACTCCTAAGTGTTGCCGGTCTCATTGGAGCTTGTATCGGTCGATTGCGCGTTGTTGTTAGTTTCATTCAATTCGGGATCCGAACAAGTGGATTTTATGAAAGTTTGCCCCGAAGAGAAACACTCCGAAGAAACTCCGGATTGCACTCCTATGTGTTGTCGGACTTGTTGGAGCTTGTTTCAGTCGATTTTGCTTTGGTGTTAACCTGATACATATCAAGATCCAAAATAGTGGATTTAATGAAAGTGTTCTCCCGAGCAAAACACCGCGAAAATGCACCGTATTGCACTCCTAAGTGTTGCCGGTCTAATTGGAGCTTGTATCGGTCGTTTGCGCATTGATGTTAGTTTCATTCAATTAGGGGTCCGAACAAGTGGATTTTATGAAAATTTGCCCCGAAGCGAAACAGTCCGAAAATGCACCGGATTGCACTCCTAAGTGTCGGTGGTCTCGTTGGAGCTTGTATTGGTCGATTCCGAGTTGATGTTAATTTCATTCAATTCGGGATCCGAACAAGTGTACTTTATGAAAGTTCCCCAAAAGTGAACACTCCGAAAACACACCAGATGTACTCCTATGTGTTGTCGGACAAGATGGAGCCTATTTCGGTCGGTTTCTCTTTGATGTTAATTTCATACAGTTCGAGATGCAAACAGTGGATTTTATGAAAGTTTGCACCAGTTTAAACACTCAAAAAATGCACCGGATTGCACTCCAAAGTGTGGCCGGTCTCATTGGAGCTTGTTTCGATCGGTTTCGCTCAGATGTTCATTTCATTCAAATCGGGATCCGAACAAGTGGATTTTATGAAAGTTTGCCCCAAAGTTTAAACACTCGAACACACACGGATTGCACTCATAAGTGTTGTCGGACTTGTTGGAGCTTGTTTCGGTCGATTTTGCTTTGATGTTAATCTCATACATATCAAGATCCAAACAGGTGGATTTTAAGAAAGTGTTCTCCGGAGTGAAACACCCCAAAAATGCACCGTATTTCACTCTAAGTGTTGCCGGTCTCATTGGTGGTTGTGTCGGTCGATTGCGCATTGATGTTAATTTCATTCAATTCGGGATCCGAACAAGTGGAATTTATGAAGTTTGCCCCGAAGCGAAACACTCCGAAAATGCACCGGATTGCACTCGGAAGTGTCGCCGGTCTCATTGGAGCAAGTTTCGGTCGATTTCGCTCTGATGTTAATTTCATTCAAATCGGGATCCGAACAAGTGGATTTATGAAAGTTTGCCCCGAAGCGAAACACTCCGAAGACACCCCGGATTGCACTCCTATGAGTTGTCGGACTTGTTGGAGCTTGTTTCGGTCGATTTTGCTTTGGTGTTAACCTCATACATATCAAGATCCAAACTAGTGGATTTAATGAAAGTGTTCTCCCGAGCGAAACACCACGAAAATGCACCATATTGCACTCCTATGTGTTGCCGGTCTCATTGGAGCTTGTATCGGTCGATTGCGCATAGATGTTAGTTTCATTCAATTCGGGATCCGAACAAGTGGATTTTATGAAAGTTTGCCCCGAAGCGAAACACTCCGAAAATGCACCGGATTACACTCCTATGTGTTGTCGGACTTGTTGGAGCTTGTTTCGGTCGATTTTGCTTTGGTGTTAACCTCATACATATCAAGATCCAAACTAGTGGATTTAATGAAAGTGTTCTCCGAGCGAAACACCCCGAAAATGCACCGTATTGCACTCCTAAGTGTTGCCGGTCTCATTGGAGCTTGTATCGGTCGATTGCGCGTTGATGTTAGTTTCATTCAATTTTGGATCCGAACAAGTGGATTTTATGAAAGTTTGCCCCGAAGTGAAACAGTCCGAAAATGCACCGGATTGCACTCCTATGTGTCGGAGGTCTCATTGGAGCTTGTATCGGTCGATTCCGCGTTGATGTTAATTTCATTCAAGTCGGGATCCGAACAAGTGTATTTTATGAAAGTTTCCCCCAAAGTGAACACTCCGAAAACACACCGGATGGCACTCCTAAGTGTTGCCGGACAAGATGGAGCCAATTTCGGTCGGTTTCTCTATGACGTTAATTTCATACAGTTCGAGATGCAAACAGGTGGATTTTATGAAAGTTTGCACCAGCTTAAACACTCTAAAATACACCGGATTGCACTCCAAAGTGTGGCGGTCTCATTGGAGCTTGTTTCGTCGGTTTATTCAGATGTTAATTTCATTCAATTCGGGATACGAACAAGTGGATTTTATGAAAGTTTGCCCCGAAGCGAAACACTCCGAAGACACACCGGATTGCACTCCTATGTGTTGTCGGACTTGTTGGAGCTTGTTTCGGTCGATTTTGCTTTGATGTTAATGTCATACATATCAAGATCCAAACAGGTGGATTTTAAGAAAGTGTTCTCCGGAGTGAAACACCCCAAAAATGCACCGTATTTCACTCGTAAGTGTTGCCGGTCTCATTGGTGGTTGTGTCGGTCGATTGCGCATTGATGTTAATTTCATTCAATTCGGGATCCGAACAAGTGGAATTTATGAAAGTCGGTTTAAACATGCCAAATTGCACGGATTGCACTTTCGGAATTGTCGCCGGTCTCATTTGAATCGATTTCGCTCGATGTTAATTTCATTCAAATCGGGATCCGAACAAGTGGATTTTATGAAAGTTTGCCCCGAAGCGAAACACTCCGAAGACACCCCGGATTGCACTCCTATGAGTTGTCGGACTTGTTGGAGCTTGTTTCGGTCGATTTTGCTTTGGTGTTAACCTCATACATATCTAGATCCAAACTAGTGGATTTAATGAAAGTGTTCTCCCGAGCGAAACACCCCGAAAATGCACCATATTGCACTCCTAAGTGTTGCCGGTCTCATTGGAGCTTGTATCGGTCGATTGCGCATTGATGTTAGTTTCATTCAATTCGGGATCCGAACAAGTGGATTTTATGAAAGTTTGCCCCGAAGCGAAACACTCCGAAGACACACCGGATTGCACTCCTATGTGTTGTCGGACTTGTTGGAGCTTGTTTCGGTCGATTTTGCTTTGGTGTTAACCTCATACATATCAAGATCCAAACTAGTGGATTTAATGAAATTGTTCTCCCGAGCGAAACACCCCGAAAATGCACCGTATTGCACTCCTAAGTGTTGCCGGTCTCATTGGAGCTTGTATCGGTCGATTGCGCTTTGATGTTCATTTCACTCAATTCGGGATCCGAACAAGTGGATTTTATGAAAGTTTGCCCCGAATCGAAACACTCTGAAAATGCACCGGATTACACTCCTATGTGTTGTCGGACTTGTTGGAGCTTGTTTCGGTCTATTTTGCTTTGGTGTTAACCTCATACATATCAAGATCCAAACTAGTGGATTTAATGAAAGTGTTCTCCGAGTTTAAACACCCTAAAATGCACCGATTGCACTCCTAAGTGTTGCCGGTCTCATTGGAGCTTGTATTGATCGATTGCGCATTGATGTTAGTTTCATTCAATTCGATCGAACAAGTGGATTTTATGAAAGTTTGCCCCGATTTAAACAGTCAAAATGCACCGGATTGAACTCCTAAGTGTCGGAGGTCTCATTGGGGCTTGTATCGGTCGAATGCGCGATGATGTTAATTTCATTCAATTCGGGATCCGAACAAGTGTATGTCATGAAAGTTTCCCCCAAAGTGAACACTCCGAAAACACACCAGATGGAACTCCTAAGTGTTGTCGGACAAGATGAGCCTATTTCGGTCGGATTCTCTTTGATGTTAATTTCGTACAGTTCGAGATGCAAACAGGTGGATTTTATGAAAGTTTGCACCAGCGCGAAACACTCCAAAAATACACCGGATTGCACTCCAAAGTGTGGCCGGTCTCATTGGAGCTTGTCTCATTGGACCTTGTTTCGGTCGGTTTTCATCAGATGTTAATTTCATTCAAATCAGGTTCCGAACAAGTGGATTTTATGAAAGTTTGCCCCAAAGTGAAAGACTCCGAAGACACACCGGATTGCACTCCTAAGTGTTGTCGGACTTGTTGGAGCTTGTTTCGGTCGATTTTGCTTTGATGTTAATCTCATACATATCAATATCCAAACAGGTGGATTTTAGGAAAGTGTTCTCCGGAGTGAAACAGCCGAAAATGCACCGTATTCCACTCCTAAGTGTTGCCGGTCTCATTGGTGGTTGTGTCGGTCGATTGCGCGTTGATGTTAATTTCATTCAATTCGGGATCCGAACAAGTGGAATATATGAAAGTTTGCCCCGAAGCGAAACACTTTGAAAATGCACCGGATTGCACTCGGAATTGTCGCTGGTCTCATTGGAGCTTGTTTCGGTCGATTTCGCTCTGATGTTAATTTCATTCAAATCGGGATCCGAACAAGTGGATTTATGAAAGTTTGCCCCGAAGCGAAACACTCCAAAGACACCCCGGATTGCACTCCTATGAGTTGTCGGACTTGTTGGAGCTTGTTTCGGTCGATTTTGCTTTGGTGTTAACCTCATACATATCAAGATCCAAACTAGTGGATTTAATGAAAGTGTTCTCCCGAGCGAAACACCACGAAAATGCACCATATTGCACTCTAAGTGTTGCCGGCCTCATTGGAGCTTGTATCGGTCGATTGCGCATTGATGTTAGTTTCATTCAATTCGGGATCCGAACAAGTGGATTTTATGAAAGTTTGCCCCGAAGCGAAACACTCCGAAGACACACCGGATTGCACTCCTATGTGTTGTCGGACTTGTTGGAGCTTGTTTCGGTCGATTTTGCTTTGGTGTTAACCTCATACATATCAAGATCCAAACTAGTGGATTTAATGAAATTGTTCTCCGAGCGAAAACACCCGAAAATGCACCGTATTGCACTCCTAAGTGTTGCCGGTCTCATTGGAGCTTGTATCGGTCGATTAACGATTGATGTTCATTTCACTCAATTCGATCGAACAAGTGGATTTTATGAAAGTTTGCGAAACACCGAAAATGCGGATTACACTCCTAAACACTAGTGTTAACCTCATAAAATGCACCGGATTACACTCCTATGTGTTGTCGGACTTGTTGGAGCTTGTTTCGGTCGATTTTGCTTTGGTGTTAACCTCATACATATCAAGATCCAAACTAGTGGATTTAATGAAAGTGTTCTCCTGAGTGAAACACCCGAAAATGCACCATATTGCACTCCTAAGTGTTGCCGGTCTCATTGGAGCTTGTATCGATCGATTGCGCATTGATGTTAGTTTCATTCAATTCGGGATCCGAACAAGTGGATTTTATGAAAGTTTGCCCTGGCAATTAAACACTCAAGACACACCGGATTGCACTCCTATGTGTTGTCGGACTTGTTGGAGCTTGTTTCGGTCGATTTTTCTTCGGTGTTAACCTCATACATATCAAGATCCAAACTAGTGGATTTAATGAAATTGTTCTCCGAGCGAAACACCCCGAAAATGCACCATATTGCACTCTTAAGTGTTGCCGGTCTCATTGGAGCTTGTATCGGTCGATTGTGCATTGATGTTCATTTCATTCAATTCGGGATCCGAACAAGTGGATTTTATGAAAGTTTGCCCGAAGCGGAACACTCCGAAGACACACCGGATTACACTCCTATGTGTTGTCGGACTTGTTGGAGCTTGTTTCGGTCGATTTTGCTTTGGTGTTAACCTCATACATATCAAGATCCAAACTAGTGGATTTAATGAAAGTGTTCTCCCGAGCGAAACACCCTGAAAATGCACCGTATTGCACTCCTAAGTGTTGCGGTTTCATTGGTGGTTGTGTCGATTCGATTAAGCATTGATGTTAATTTCATTCAATTCGGGATCCGAACAAGTGGAATTTATGAAAGTTTGCCCGGTTTAAACACTGAAAATGCACCGATTGCACTCCTAAGTGTCGCCGGTCTCATTGGAGCTTGTTTGATCGATTGCGCTTTGATGTTAATTTCATTCAATTCGGGATCCGAACAAGTGGATTTATGAAAGTTTCCCCAAAGTTAAACACTCAAAACACACCGGATGGCACTCCTAAGAGTTGTCGGACAAGTTGGAGCTTATTTGATTCGGATTTTGCTTTGATGTTAACCTCATACATATCGAGATCCAAACTAGTGGATTTAATGAAAGTTTTCTCCTGAGCTTAAACACACTTAAAATGCACCGGATTGCACTCCTAAGTGTGGCGGTCTCATTGGAGCTTGTTTGGTCGATTCGCATCGAGATGTTAATTTCATTCAAATCGGGATCCTAACAAGTGGATTTTATGAAAGTTTGCCCCAAAGTTTAAACACTCAAGACACACCGGATTGCACTCCTAAGTGTTGTCGGACTTGTTGGAGCTTGTTTCTATCGATTTTGCTTTGATGTTAATCTCATACATATCAAGATCCAAACAGTGGATTTTATGAAAGTGTTCTCCGAGTGAAACACCCGAAAATGCACCGATTGCACTCCTAAGTGTTGCCGGTCTCATTGGTGGTTGTGTCGATCGACATAGCATTGATGTTAATTTCATTCAATTCGGGATCCAACAAGTGGAATTTATGAAAGTTTGCCCCGGTTTAAACAATCGAAAATGCACCGGATTGCACTCTAAGTGTCGCGGTCTCATTGGAGCTTGTTTCGATCGATTTCGCTCGATGTTAATTTCATTCAAATCGATCCCAACAAGTGGATTTATGAAAGTTTGCCTCGGCTTAAACACTCCGAAGACACACCGGATTGCACTCCTATGTGTTGTCGGACTTGTTGGAGCTTGTTTCGTCGATTTTGCTTTGGTGTTAACCTCATACATATCAAGATCCAAACTAGTGGATTTAATGAAAGTGTTCTCCGTTTAAACACCACTTAAAATGAACCAACACCACGAGCTTGTAAAATGCACCATATTGCACTCTAAGTGTTGCGGCCTCATTGGAGCTTGTATCATATCGATCCACGCATTGATGTTAGTTTCATTCAATTCTCCTAAGTGGATCCGAACAAGTGGATTTTATGAAAGTTTTCACCGAAGCGAAACACTCCGAAGACACCCCGGATTGCACTCCTATGTGTTGTCGGACTTGTTGGAGCTTGTTTCGGTCGATTTTGCTTTGGTGTTAACCTCATACATATCAAGATCCAAACTAGTGGATTTAATGAAATTGTTCTCCGAGTTTAAACACCCTAAAATGCACCGTATTGCACTCCTAAGTGTTGCCGGTCTCATTGGAGCTTGTATCGGTCGATTGCGCATTGATGTTCATTTCACTCAATTCGGGATCCGAACAAGTGGATTTTATGAAAGTTTGCCCCGAAGCGAAACACCCCGAAAATGCACCGGATTACACTCCTATGTGTTCTCGGACTTGTTGGAGCTTGTTTCGGTCGATTTTGCTTTGGTGTTAACCTCATACATATCATGATCCAAACTAGTTGATTTAATAAAAGTGTTCTCCCGAGCGAAACACCCCGAAAATGCACCGTATTGCACTCCTAAGTGTTGCCGATCTCATTGGAGCTTGTTTCGATCGATTGCGCATTGATGTTAGTTTCATTCCATTCGGGATCCGAACAAGTGGATTTTATGAAAGTTTGCCCCGAAGCGAAACAGTCCGAAAATGCACCGGATTGCACTCCTAAGTGTCGGAGGTCTCATTGGAGCTTGTATCGGTCGATTGCGCGATGATGTTAATTTCATTCAATTCGGGATCCGAACAAGTGTATTTCATGAAAGTTTCCCCCAAAGTGAACACTCCGAAAACACACCGGATGGCACTCCTAAGTGTTGTCGGACAAGATGGAGCCTATTTCGGTCGGTTTCTCTTTGATGTTAATTTCATACAGTTCGAGATGCAAACAGGTGGATTTTATGAAAGTTTGCACCAGCGCGAAACACTCCGAAAATACACCGGATTGCACTCCAAAGTGTGGCCGGTCTCATTGGAGCTTGTTTCGGTCGGTTTCGCTGAGATGTTAATTTCATTCAAATCGGGATCCGAACAAGTGGATTTTATGAAAGTTTGCCCCAAAGCGAAACACTCCGAAGACACACCGGATTGCACTCCTAAGTGTTGTCGGACTTGTTGGAGCTTGTTTCGGTCGATTTTGCTTTGATGTTAATCTCATACATATCAAGATCCAAACAGGTGGATTTTAGGAAAGTGTTCTCCGGAGTGAAACACCCCGAAAATGCACCGTATTGCACTCCTAAGTGTTGCGGTCCCATTGGTGGTTGTGTCGGTCGATTGCGCATTGATGTTAATTTCATTCAATTCGGGATCCGAACAAGTGGAATTTATGAAAGTTTGCCCCGAAGCGAAACAATCCGAAAATGCACCGGATTGCACTCGGAAGTGTCGTCGGTCTCATTGGAGCTTGTTTCGATCGATTTCGCTCTGATGTTAATTTCATTCAAATCGGGATCCGAACAAGTGGATTTTATGAAAGTTTGCCCCGAAGCGAAACACTCCGAAGACACACCGGATTGCACTCCTAAGTGTTGTCGGACTTGTTGGAGCTTGTTTCGGTCGATTTTGCTTTGGTGTTAACCTCATACATATCAAGATCCAAACTAGTGGATTTAATGAAAGTGTTCTCCCGAGCGAAACACCACGAAAATGCACCATATTGCACTCTAAGTGTTGCCGGCCTCATTGGAGCTTGTATCGGTCGATTGCGCATTGATGTTAGTTTCATTCAATTCGGGATCCGAACAAGTGGATTTTATGAAAGTTTGCCCCGAAGCTAAACACTCCGAAGACACACCGGATTGCACTCCTATGTGTTGTCGGACTTGTTGGAGCTTGTTTCGGTCGATTTTGCTTTGGTGTTAACCTCATACATATCAAGATCCAAACTAGTGGATTTAATGAAATTGTTCTCCCGAGCGAAACACCCCGAAAATGCACCGTATTGCACTCCTAAGTGTTGCCGGTCTCATTGGAGCTTGTATCGGTCGATTGCGCATTGATGTTCATTTCACTCAATTCGGGATCCGAACAAGTGGATTTTATGAAAGTTTGCCCCGAAGCGAAACACCCCGAAAATGCACCGGATTACACTCCTATGTGTTGTCGGACTTGTTGGAGCTTGTTTCGGTCGATTTTGCTTTGGTGTTAACCTCATACATATCATGATCCAAACTAGTTGATTTAATGAAAGTGATCTCCCGAGCGAAACACCCCGAAAATGCACCGTATTGCACTCCTAAGTGTTGCCGGTCTCATTGGAGCTTGTATCGATCGATTGCGCATTGATGTTAGTTTCATTCAATTCGGGATCCGAACAAGTGGATTTTATGAAAGTTTGCCCCGAAGCGAAACACTCCGAAGACACACCGGATTGCACTCCTTTGTGTTGTCGGACTTGTTGGAGCTTGTTTCGGTCGATTTTGCTTTGGTGTTAACCTCATACATATCAAGATCCAAACTAGTGGATTTAATGAAATTGTTCTCCGAGTTTAAACACCCTTAAAATGCACCATATTGCACTCCTAAGTGTTGCGGTCTCATTGGAGCTTGTATCGATCGATCATGCATTGATGTTCATTTCACTCAATTGGGATCCAACAAGTGGATTTTATGAAAGTTTGCCCAAGTTAAACATTCAAAACACACCGGATTACACTCCTATGTGTTGTCGGACTTGTTGGAGCTTGTTTGACGATTTTGCTTTGGTGTTAACCTCATACATATCAAGATCCAAACTAGTGGATTTAATGAAAGTGTTCTCCGAGTTTAAACACCGAAAATGCACCGATTGCACTCCTAAGTGTTGCTGGTCTCATTGGAGCTTGTATCGGTCGATTATGATTGATGTTAATTTCATTCAATTCGATCCGAACAAGTGGAATTTATGAAAGTTTGCCCCGGTTTAAACACACCTAAAATGCACCGGATTGCACTCCTATGTGTTGTCGGACTTGTTGGAGCTTGTTTTATCGATTTTGCTT